>CM060830.1:108722500-110220000 GCA_030762175.1 Metallyticus violacea | reverse complement strand
AACCTAACCTAACCTAACCTAACCTAACCTAACCTAACCTAACCTAACCTAACCTAACCTAACCTAACCTAACCTAACCTAACC
Source organism: Metallyticus violacea (assembly GCA_030762175.1). NCBI lineage: Eukaryota > Metazoa > Arthropoda > Insecta > Mantodea > Metallyticidae > Metallyticus > Metallyticus violacea. The sequence goes on along the minus strand of CM060830.1, from coordinate 110,219,916 downwards.
TAACCTAACCTAACCTAACCTAACCTAACCTAACCTAACCTAACCTAACCTAACCTAACCTAACCTAACCTAACCTAACCTAACCTAACCTAACCTAACCTAACCTAACCTAACCTAACCTAACCTAACCTAACCTAACCTAACCTAACCTAACCTAACCTAACCTAACCTAACCTAACCTAACCTAACCTAACCTAACCTAACCTAACCTAACCTAACCTAACCTAACCTAACCTAACCTAACCTAACCTAACCTAACCTAACCTAACCTAACCTAACCTAACCTAACCTAACCTAACCTAACCTAACCTAACCTAACCTAACCTAACCTAACCTAACCTAACCTAACCTAACCTAACCTAACCTAACCTAACCTAACCTAACCTAACCTAACCTAACCTAACCTAACCTAACCTAACCTAACCTAACCTAACCTAACCTAACCTAACCTAACCTAACCTAACCTAACCTAACCTAACCTAACCTAACCTAACCTAACCTAACCTAACCTAACCTAACCTAACCTAACCTAACCTAACCTAACCTAACCTAACCTAACCTAACCTAACCTAACCTAACCTAACCTAACCTAACCTAACCTAACCTAACCTAACCTAACCTAACCTAACCTAACCTAACCTAACCTAACCTAACCTAACCTAACCTAACCTAACCTAACCTAACCTAACCTAACCTAACCTAACCTAACCTAACCTAACCTAACCTAACCTAACCTAACCTAACCTAACCTAACCTAACCTAACCTAACCTAACCTAACCTAACCTAACCTAACCTAACCTAACCTAACCTAACCTAACCTAACCTAACCTAACCTAACCTAACCTAACCTAACCTAACCTAACCTAACCTAACCTAACCTAACCTAACCTAACCTAACCTAACCTAACCTAACCTAACCTAACCTAACCTAACCTAACCTAACCTAACCTAACCTAACCTAACCTAACCTAACCTAACCTAACCTAACCTAACCTAACCTAACCTAACCTAACCTAACCTAACCTAACCTAACCTAACCTAACCTAACCTAACCTAACCTAACCTAACCTAACCTAACCTAACCTAACCTAACCTAACCTAACCTAACCTAACCTAACCTAACCTAACCTAACCTAACCTAACCTAACCTAACCTAACCTAACCTAACCTAACCTAACCTAACCTAACCTAACCTAACCTAACCTAACCTAACCTAACCTAACCTAACCTAACCTAACCTAACCTAACCTAACCTAACCTAACCTAACCTAACCTAACCTAACCTAACCTAACCTAACCTAACCTAACCTAACCTAACCTAACCTAACCTAACCTAACCTAACCTAACCTAACCTAACCTAACCTAACCTAACCTAACCTAACCTAACCTAACCTAACCTAACCTAACCTAACCTAACCTAACCTAACCTAACCTAACCTAACCTAACCTAACCTAACCTAACCTAACCTAACCTAACCTAACCTAACCTAACCTAACCTAACCTAACCTAACCTAACCTAACCTAACCTAACCTAACCTAACCTAACCTAACCTAACCTAACCTAACCTAACCTAACCTAACCTAACCTAACCTAACCTAACCTAACCTAACCTAACCTAACCTAACCTAACCTAACCTAACCTAACCTAACCTAACCTAACCTAACCTAACCTAACCTAACCTAACCTAACCTAACCTAACCTAACCTAACCTAACCTAACCTAACCTAACCTAACCTAACCTAACCTAACCTAACCTAACCTAACCTAACCTAACCTAACCTAACCTAACCTAACCTAACCTAACCTAACCTAACCTAACCTAACCTAACCTAACCTAACCTAACCTAACCTAACCTAACCTAACCTAACCTAACCTAACCTAACCTAACCTAACCTAACCTAACCTAACCTAACCTAACCTAACCTAACCTAACCTAACCTAACCTAACCTAACCTAACCTAACCTAACCTAACCTAACCTAACCTAACCTAACCTAACCTAACCTAACCTAACCTAACCTAACCTAACCTAACCTAACCTAACCTAACCTAACCTAACCTAACCTAACCTAACCTAACCTAACCTAACCTAACCTAACCTAACCTAACCTAACCTAACCTAACCTAACCTAACCTAACCTAACCTAACCTAACCTAACCTAACCTAACCTAACCTAACCTAACCTAACCTAACCTAACCTAACCTAACCTAACCTAACCTAACCTAACCTAACCTAACCTAACCTAACCTAACCTAACCTAACCTAACTTTGACCTCATTGGCCTAGCCTTCACCTTGGTGGACTGGCCTTGAATCAGGGACCTGACCTTGACCTAGGGACCTGGCCTTGGCCTAGATGGCCGGACCTCGACCTAAGGAACCCGGCCTTCACCTAGATATCACGACCTCTACCTAGGGGGCCGGCCTTCACCTAGGGGGCCTGGTCTTGACCTAGGGGACCTGGCCTTCACCTAGATGGGCTAACCTCCACCTAGGGGACCTCGCCTTAACCTAGATGGCCTGACATTGACCTAGGGGACCTCGCCTTGATCTAAATGGCCTGTCCCCGACCTAGGGGGCCTCACCTTGACCTCGTTGTCCTGGCCTTGACCTAGGGGACCTGGCCTTGACCTAGATGGCCTGACATTCACCTAGGATACTTGGCCTTGACCTAGATGGCCTGACATTCACCTAGGAGACTTGGCCTTGACCTAGATGGCCTCACTTTGATTTAGGGGGCCTGACCTTTACCTCGATGGCCGCGCCTTGACCTAGGGGGCCTGGCCTTGACCTGTATGCCCTAACCTCGACCTAGAGGGCCTGGCCTTGACCTACATGGCCTGGCCTTGACTTAAGGGACCCAGCTTTGACCTAGATGGCCTGACCTCCACCTAGGGGGACCCGGCCTTTAAATAGGGCCCTGGCCTTGACCTAGGGGGCCTGGCCTTGACCTAGGCGGCCTGGCCTTGACCTTGATGGCCTGACCTCATCCTAGGGGACCTGGCCTTGACATAGATGGCCTGACCTTTACCTAGGGGGCCTGACCTTAACCTAGGGGGCCTGACCTTGACCTCGTTGGCCTGACCTTGACCTAGATCGCCTGACCTGGACCTAGGGGGCCTGACCTTGACCTCGTTGGCCTGACCTTGACCTACGGGCCCTGGCCTTGACCTAGATGGCCCGACCTCGACCTACGGGACTCGGCCTTGACCTAGGGGACCTGGTCTTGACCTAGATGGCCCAACCTTGACATAGGGGACAAGGCCTTGACCTAGATGGCCCAACCTTGACATAGGGGACAAGGCCTTGACCTAGGGGGCATGATCTTGACCTAGGAGGCCTGGCCTTGACCTAGCCGGATAGACCTTGGCTTAGTTGGCCTGGCCTTGGCCTAGGAGGCCTGACCGTGACCTAATTGTCCTGGCCTTGACCTACAGGCCTGGCCTTGACATAGGGAACTGACATAGACCTAGTTGGTCTGGCCTTGACTTAGGTGGCCTGACCTTGATCTAGTTGGTCTGGCCTTAACCTAGGGGGTCTGACCTTAACCTAGTAGGCCTGAGCTTGACCTAGGGGGTCTCAACTTGACCTAGTTGGTCTGGCCTTGACTTTGGGGCCTGACCTTGACCTAGTAGGCCTGGCATTGACCTAGATGGCCTGTCTTTGACCTAGATGGCCTGACCTAGTGGGCCTGGCCTTGACATAGGGGACCTGGTCTTGACCTAGGGGGCCTGACGTTGACCTAGGAAGCCTGGTCATGATCTAGGGGACTCGGCCTTAACCTTGGGTGCCTGGCCCTGACCTAGGGGACCTGGCCTTGACATAGATGGACTGACCTTGACCTAGGGGGCTGACCTTGATCTGAGATGGCCTGGCCTTGACCTAGTGGGCCTGGTCTTGACCTAAATGGCCTGGTCTTGACCTAGGGGGCCTTGTCTTGACCTAAATGGTCTGGCCTTGACCTAGGTGACCTGGCCTTGACCTAGATGGCCTGGTCTTGACCTAGGGGGCCTTGTCTTGACCTAAATGGCCTGGCCTTGACCTAGAGGCCCTGGCCTTGACCTAGGGACCTGACCTTGTCCTAGTTGGCCTGGACTTGACCTAGGGGGCTGACCTTGACCTTGTTGGTCTGGCCTTGACCTAGATGGCCTGGTATTGACCAGGGGCCGTGGCCTTCACCTAGTTCGTCTGGCCTTGACTTAGGGGGCCTGACCTTGATCTAGTTGGTCTGGCCTTAACCTACGGGGAAAGACCTTGACCTAGTTGGCCTGAGCTTGACCTAGGGGGCCTCACCTTGACCTAGTTGGTCTGGCCTTGACCAGGGGCCTGACCTTGACATAATAGGCATGGCATTGACCTAGATGGCCCGGCCTTGACCTAGGGGGCCTTGCCTAGATATAGGGGGCCTGGCCTTGACCAGTAGACCTGGCCTTGACCTAGTAGGCCTCCCATTCACCTGGGTAGCCTGGACTTGACCTAGCAGTCCTCACCTTGACCTAGTTTGACTGGCATTGATCTGGGTGGCCTGACCTTGACATAGTTGACCTGGCCTTGACCTAGTATGCCTTACTTGACCAGTTGGCCTGGCCTTGATCTGGGTGGCCTGACCTTGACCTACGTTGCCCAACATTAACCTCCTTGGCCTTCCATTATCTTAGGAGGCCTGTCATTGTCCTAGTTCACCTGGCATTGACTGACATTCACTTGGACTCCATCTGACCTTGACCTTCACCTGACATTGGCCTTCATCTGGTCTTCACCTTACCTTGGCCCTCACCTGATCTTGACCTTCACCTTGCCTGAGCCTTCACCTCACCTTGACATAAGCCTGACCTTGACCTTCGCCTGGCCTTCACCTACCCCGGACGACCTTGAAATGACCTTTATCCAACCCGGCTGACATTGACATAGCCTGACCTTAACCTGGTCCAGACCGTTTTCTTCTGATCTTGAACTGGCCCTGCCGACCTTGGTCTCAACAACTTACCATGACCTGTCCCGACCAACCTTCTCCGAGCCCGACCTTCGCCTATCCCGAGCTGCCTTGACCTATCCCGAGCGACCTGGACCAACCCGACCTTCACCTATCACGAGCGTCCTTAACCTATCCCGACCGACCTTGACCGACTTCGACCTTCACTTACCCGACCGACATTGACCTACCCGACCTATCCCGACTGATCTTGACCGAGCCCGACCATGACCTATCCCTACGACATTTACCTATCCAACCTTGACCGAGCCAGACCGTGACCTAGCCCGACGTTCACCGAGCCCGAAAAACATTCACATAGCCCAACCTTGACCGAGCCCGACTTTGACGTAGCCCGAAACCCGACCTTCACCTATCCCGACCGACCTTGACCGAGCACGAACTTCACCTATTCCGATAGACCTTGACCGAGCCCGACCTTTACCGACCCCGAAAGACCTTATCCTAGCCTGACCATGACCTGCCGGACCTTGAGTTAATCCGAGCCCGATCTTCATCGATCTCACATTGACACGGCCCGACCTTCACAAAGCCCGAAAGACCTTGACTTTGCCTGACCTTGACCGAGCCCGATCTTGACGTAGCCGGAGCCCGACCCTCACCTATTCCGACCGACCTAGACCGAGCCCGACAGTCACCTATCCCAACCGACATTGACCTACCCGACTTTGACCGAGCCCGACCTTCACCTATCCCGACCGACATTGACGTACCCGATCGTGACAGAGCCCGACTGTGACCTAGCCTGACCTTCACCGAGACCGAAAGACCTTTACCTAGCCCGACCTTGACCGAGGCCGACCATGACGTAGCCCAAACTTCACCGAGTCTGACCAGGACGTAGCTCGAACCCGACCTTCACCTATCCCGAGATCTTGACCGGCAACGCCCTTTACCTATACCTACCTACATTGACCTATCCCGACCTTGACCGAGCCCGTATGAACGTAACCGGAGATTTACTTTCACCTATCCCACCCGACCTTGACCTAGCCCAACCTTGACGTAGCCCGAGCCCGACATTGACCTAGCCCTTCCGACCTTGACCGAGCCCGACATTGACCTATCCCTACCGACCTTGACCTAGCCCGGCCTTAACCCAGCCCGAGCCTGACCTAGCCGAACCTTCACCGAGCCCGAAAGACCTTGACCTAGCCCAACCTTGAACGAGCAGGACAGAAATTGACCTGCCCGACCGACCTTGACCTAGCCTGGTCGATATTGGCCGAGCCCGACCTTGACCTAGCCCTCCCCACCGACCTTGCACTAGCCCCACAATGACCTATCCCGCCCGACCGACCTTAACTTACCCAACCTTGGCCGAACCTGACCGACATTGACCTAGCACGACTTTAACCGAGCCCGACCTTGACCTAGCCTGCCCGACCGACATTGACCTTGCCTGGCCGACTTTGACTGTGCCCGATTTTGACCTAACCCGCCCGACTGACCTTAAACTAGACAGACGTTGACCTATCCCACCTTGGCCGAACCCGGCTGACCTTGATCCAGCACGACCTTCACCGAGCCCGATAGACCTTGACCTAGCACGACCTTGATCTATCCCGACAGACGTAACGAGTATCGAGCCCGACCTTGACCATCCTGACTTTAACCCAGTCTGGCATTAACCTAGCCTGACCTTGACCTACCCCGACCTTGACCGAGCACAACCGACCTAGCGCTAGCCCGAGCCCGACCGACAATGACCTAGCTCGCCCGACCAACTAACCTACCCGACATAGCCCGAGCTTGACCTAGCTCGACCTTCACCGAGCCCGACCGTGCCCCACCCAAACCGAACGCGACTTTCACTTAGCCCTACCTTCATATAGCTCGAACTTCACAGAGCCCGACCGACACTGACCGAGCCTAACCTTGATCTATCCCGACAGACGTAACGAGCCCGACCTCGACCTAGCCTGACAACCCAGACTGACCTTAACCTAGCCTGACCTTGACCTAGTCTGACCTTGACCATGACCGACCTTGCCTACGATATTGACGGAGCCGACTTTGACCTAGCCCAACCTTGTAAACCCCGACCATGATAAAGCCCGACTGACCTTCACCTAACCCGACATTGAACCAGCCCAACCTTGATAAAGCTCGCCCGACATTGACCGAGCCCAACCTGATCTAGCCCGACAGACCTATAGAGTCCGACCTTGATCTAGCCTGACCTTGAATTAGTCCGACCTTGAACGAGCCCGACCTAGCACGACAGACCTTGCCCTACGACAATGACCGAGCTCGAACTTGACCTAGTCCGGCCTTGACCAAGCCCGAGCTTGTGCAGTCCGACCTTCACCTAGCCCGATTTTAACCTTGTCCGACCTTGAACCCGACCTTGCCTGCCTTTCACCCCCTACCTCGCTGTGACATTGACCTCAGTCCTCCCCGACCTTCATCCCGAACCTCTCCTAACATTGACTCCCTTCCTCGCTGTGACATAGACCTCTGTCCTCCCCGACCTTAAACCCGTCCAAGTCCGGACTTAGACCCCACGTTTTGACCGTCCCCTCGCCATATGTTGACCCTTGACCTCGCCAGACCTTAACACCCGACCTATGACTTTGACCCCCCGACCTCCCCACTGCCTTCCCACGTCTCCTTGATCTTGATCCCACCTACCCTGATCTTTACCTCCCCTCACCTTGACCTCCCCAGACTTAAAACCTACAACCTCCATTAACCTTGAATTCCCACCGCCACTGACCTCCCACCACCCCTGGAATTGACCTTCCACCTCTGCTTACCTTGGCCCCGAACCTTGCCTCTCCTTGACTTCCCACATACCCTGACATTGACCTACCCCCCCTGGCCGTGCCTTCCCACCTCCCCTGACCGTCACCTCCCACCTGCCTGACCTTGACCTCTGACCTACTCTGACCTTCCCCTAGATATTGCCAAACCTTGATCCCCAGACCCCGTTGACTTTGACCCCAACCTCGTCTGACTACCAACTGATTCATTAACACTATAACTACCTTCGCCAATTACTATTTCATTCTCATTACTACCCACCAAAAACTACAACTTAATTATTACTACCATCTAATTCCTACTACTACCACCAGCTAACTATTAAACTACCCCTACCAACCACTTATTCAATAAATAGTTCTTAGTATTACTACATCTACTAACTACTTAGTACTACTACGACTACTACCAATAACGTAGTATACTACGACCATTTCTAACTACTTAATACTACTACCACGACTACCACAAATAACTTAGTACTACTGCTAACTACCTAGAACTACTAGTACTTCTATCTACTTAGTACGACTAGTAATTCTATCTACTTAGTACTTCTACTGCTACTATCTACTTAGTACTTCAACTACTAAGTACTTAATACTACTATTAACTAATTAATACTACTACTTACTACTTAGTACACTACTAACTAATTTGTACTACTACTACTTGGTACTACCACTACTACCACTAACTACTTGGTACTAATACACCTAACACTAACTACTTGGTACTACCACTACCACTTGGTACTACTACTACCACTAACTACTTGGTACTACTACTACCACTAACTACTTGGAACTACTACTACCTCTAACACTAACTACTTGGTACCACTACTAACTAATTAGTACCACAACTACTAACAACTTAGTACTACTACTAACTACCTACTACTACTTTGTACTACTAATTTATTACTACTACTAACTACTTGGTACTACCATAACTACCACTATCTACTTGGAACTACTATTACCACTAACACTAACTACTTAGAACCACTACTACTCACTACTTAGTACAACTTCTACTAACTACTTAGTACTACAAAAACTTCTTAGTACTACAAAATCTACTTAGCACCACTACTAACTATTTAGTACTACTTACTACTACAAATTCCTTAGTACTACTACAAACTACTTAGTAGTACTACTAACTACTTAGTACTACTACGAACTACATAGTAATACTTTTACTATCTAATTAGTACAACTACTAACTACTTGGTACTACTACTAACTACCAAATAATACAACTAACTACTTAGTAATACTCATACTAACTAAGTAGTATTACTTCTAACCACTTAGTACAACTACTACTACTACTTAGTATTACTACTACTAACTACTTAGCACTACAATTACTAACTACTTAGTACTACTACTAATTACTTAGTACTACTACAAATACTAAATATTCAGTACTAAAAGTACTTAATACTACTACTAACTACATAGTACTAATACTAACTGCTTGGTATTATCACTACTACCACTAACCTCTTGGTACTATTATTACTACCACTAACTACTTGGTACTACTACTACTACCAACTACCAAATAATACAACTAACTATTTAGTAATACTTCTACTAATTAAGTAGTATTACTTCTAACTACTTAGTACTACCATTACTAACTACTTAGTACTACCATTACTAACTACTTAGTACTACTATACCTAATTACTAAGTACTACTAATTACTTAGTACTACTATGTATACTAAATCCTCAGTACTGTTACTAAGCACTTAATACTACTACTAACTCCATAGTACTACTACTAACTCTTAGTACTACCACTAACTACTTAGTAATACTAGTAACTACCAAATAATACAACTACTTAGTAATACTTCTACTAACTGCTTGGTATTATCACTATTACTAAGTACTTAATACTTCTACTAACTACATAGTACTAATACTAACTGCTTGGTATTATCACTACTACCACTAACTGCTTGGTACTACTACTACTAACTACCAAATAATATAACTGCTTAGTAATACTCCTACTAATTAAGTAGTATTACTTCTAACTGCTTAGTACTACTTCTACTAACTACTTAGTACTACTTCTACTAAATACTTAGTAATAATACTGAGTATTTAGTATTAGTAGTAGTACTAAGTACTTAATACTACGATTAACTACATAGTACTACTACCAACTTTTAGTACTACCACTAACTACTTAGTGATACTACTAACTACGAAATAATACAACTAACTACTTAGTAATACTACTAACTACTAAATAATACAACTAACTACTTAGTAATACTTCTACTAACTGCTTTGTATTATCACTATTACTAAGTACTTACTACTATTAACTACATAGTACTACTACTAACTGCTTGGTTTATCACTACTACCACTAACTACTTGGTACTACTACCGCTAACTACTTGATACTACTACTACTACTACTACTACTACTACTTATTACCACTAATACTAACTGCTTTGTGCTACTACTACCTACTTCCTACTACTAACTAGTTAGTACTACTACTAACTACCAAATAATATAACTAACTACTTAGTGTTACTACTAACTACCAAATAATACAACTAACTGCTTAGTAATACTTCTACTAACTGCTTACTATTACTACTACTACTACTAGTACTACTACTACTACTACTACTAGTACTACTACTACTAACTACCAAATATTACAACTAACTACTTAGTAATACTTCAACTAACTATTATTACTTCGAACTACTTAGTACTACTACTAACTACTTAGTACTACTACGAATACTAAATACTCAGTACTATTACTAAGTACTTAATACTACTACTAACTACATAGTACTACTAACTACTTAGTACTACTAACTACTTAGTACTACTACTAACTACCAAATAATACAATTAACTACTTAGTAATACTTCCACTGACTGCTTGGTATTATCACTATTACTAAGTACTTCATACTACTACTAACTATTTGGTACTACTACCACTAACTACTTGGTACTACTACTACTAACTACTTACTACTACTAATTACTTAGTACTACTACAAATTCTAAATATTCAGTACTATTACTAAGTACTTAATACTACTAACTACTTAGTACTACTACTAACTACTTAGTACTACTACTAACTACTTAGTACTACTACTAACTCCTTAGTGCTACTACTAACTACCAAATAATACAACTAACTACTTAGTAATACTTCTACTAACTGCTTTGTATTATCACTATTACCACTAACTACTTGGTACTACTACCACTACCACTAACTACATGGTACTACTACTACTACTAACTACTTGGTATTACTTACATCACTAACTACTTGCTTTACTACTGATACTACTACTAACTACTTTTTACCACTACTAATACTAACTGCTTAGTGGTTTACCACTACTGTTAACTACTTAGTATTACTGCTAGTGTTCATTACTTGGAATTACTACTACTAACTATTTAGCACTACAACTTTTACTAATACTACCTACTTAGTTGTACTACTACTAACTACTCAGTTGTACTACTACTAACTACTCAGTTGTACTACTACTAACTACTCAGTTGTATTACTACTAACTACTTAGTACTACCACCCACTTAGTACTACTACTAACTGCATGGTACTACTACTACTTCCAATAACGGCCTAGTACCATATCTGCAGCTACTAACGACTTACTACTCCTACTCCTGCTACTGCTACTAACGACTACTACTACTACTAATAACTAACTACTACTACTAACTACTTAGTGCTGCAACTACTACTACTGCTTCTAACTACTTAGTACTACTACTATTGCTTCTAACTACTTAGTACTACTACTATTGCTTCTAACTACTTAGTACTACTACTATTGCTTCTAACTACTTAGTACTACTACTATTGCTTCTAACTACTTAGTACTACTACTATTGCTACTGACTACTTAGTACTACTACTATTGCTACTGACTACTTAGTACTACTACTATTGCTACTAACTACTTAGTACTACTACTGCTTTTAACTGCTTAGTACTACTACTGCTTACTTTTTAGTACTACTACTACTCCAAACTACTTAGTTGTAATACTACTAAATACCTAGCACTATTAATACTAAATACTTAGCACTACTACCACTAATTACTTAGCCTACTACTAACTAACTAACTAACTTAACTACTTAGCTCTAACACTACTAACACTAGTACTGCTATTACTACTAACTACTTAGCATTACCACTATTAACTACTTAGCACTACTACTGCTACTACTAACTACTTAGCACTACTACTACTACTACTACTACTACTACTACTACTACTACTACTACTACTACTACTACTTACTTAGCACTACTACTGACTACTTAGCACCACTACTGCTAACTACCTAGCACTACTACTAATACTTAATACTTAGTATTACTGCTAACCACTTAGCACTACTACTACTACTGCTACTACTACTAACTACTTAGCACTACTACTACTACTACTACTACTACTACTACTACTACTACTACTACTACTACTAAGTACTTAGCACTACTGCTACTACTACTACTACTACTACTGCTACTACTACTAACTACTTAGCACTATTATTGCTACAACTACCTACCTAGTACAACTACTACTAATTACTTAGTACTACTACTGCTAGTACTAACTACTTAGCACTACTACTACTAACTTTAGTACTACTACTACTTACTACTAACTAATTAGTCCTACTTTTACTAATTACTTAGTACTACTACTAACTACTTAGCACTATTACTACTTAATTATCACTACTACTAAGTACTTAGAACTACTACTACTTACTACTTAGCACTACTAGTATAAACTATTTAGCGCTACTAGTATAAACTTCTTAGCACTACTACTATAAACTTCTTAGCACTACTACTACTACTATCTTCTTAGCACTGCTACTACTGCTACTAACTACCTAGCACTACTACTACTACTAACTACCTAGCACTACTACTACTACTAACTACCTAACACTACTTCTACTACAACTAAATGCTTAGTACTACTACTACAACTAAATACTTACTATTACTACCACTGCTGCTAACTACTTATTGTTATTGCTACTATTTACATCTTTTACTTACTACTACTGCTACCTACTAACTACTTAATACTAACCTACTACTACTACTACTACTACTACTTCTACTACTACTACTAACTAACTACCAGTTAGTAGTAACTACTACTAGTAGTTACTAACTACTACTTACTACCACCACTAACTGCTTTCTAACTACTATCACAAACTCTTCACTAGTACTAACTACTTGCTATTACTACTACCACCTGCACAAACTACTTACTTCTAGACGACTAAGTATTTACTTATAACTATTGCCACTATCTATTTACTTAAATCAAAAAAATTTTGCCTTCTCTCTCTCCCCCCACTTATATATTTGCATTTTTATGTAACATTGCAATAAATGGGAAACATTTTCATTTAATGCTTTATATACAAAATATTTTTCCTCCCCCATCTTTTTTCTCGTTTCATTGATAGATATATGTAAAATGTAAATATATAATACATAACAGTTTTCCATTCCTTAATGGAAGGATATCCTTTTTTCCCCTTCTACCCCAAACCTATTTTTCAGTGTTTATTTTACACATGCTCTTTAATGTAATGTAGTAATATATGAAAGTTTCCAATTTATTGTCTTAGTGTACAAAATGCATCTTTCCTTTTCTCATCCAATTATCTCTCTCATATTTATTTATACGTTTTATATATACTTTAATATATTTAAAATCACTTTAATGATTACATCTAATGTTATTTTTCATCTCCGTATACCTTTTGTAAATCTTTTTCTCTGCATTTCTTTGTTATGCTGCTTCCAATGTATGGTAGGGTTCAATTTTAGTATTTACAGTGCAAAATATTTCTTTATCTGCTACCTCCACATTTTCTATCTCCCTTTCATTCTTACTATTATTGATATGCATTCATTAAAATGCTTACAGAATATACAAAGATATTAATATAATGCTTTAGGCTACAAAATGCTTCTTTCCTTCTCTTTCCAACATTTTCCTCTTATCTATAGACATACTTTCATAGTAGCTTTGCAATATATGGAATTGTTTAATTTAACTGTTTAGAATAAAAATGTTTTTTCCCTTTTCTATGGACCTTCTGCTTTTAACAGTTTTATTGATATTTTTTTAAATGTAACTTTGCAATATGTTCAGAACTTTTAATTTAAGCTTTAAGTAAAATTTCTTTTCCCTGTTTCCTTCCATCCTCTCCATCTCCCTCTTTCTAGTTGAATATACCAGTTTTCATATATTTTTTCTTTATGGAAATTTGTAATTGAATCCTTTAAGGTACAAAATCGATTTACTTCTTTCCCCACTTTAACTCTCTCACTGTCACATTGATAGATATAATGTTATTGCCCTAATAACCATAAAAGTTTTGTTCAATCTATGTATCATGTCTTATTGATATACTTTTATGAGTCAATTAGAAATAAAAAGAAAATTCCTAATTATTGCTTTAGTGATCATAATTTTTCTCTTCTTTCTCCAGTTTCTTTCCCTCTATTTTTTGGTATGCAACTTTGCAATGAATGGAAAACATTTATTTCATGCATTACATCACAAATTTTACATTTTTCATTAATTTCTACCTACCTAACTACTGATACGGGTTTATATTTAAATTTGCAATTCATAAAAATTTTAATTCAATTCTATAGGGTAGAATTTTTCATTTTCCTTCCCTTCTCCCCAACCAGTTTATTTACACATATGCTTTTTATGTAAATTTGCAATGTATGGAAGATTTTCATTTATTGCTTTAGAATACATAATGCTCGTTTCTATTGTTCCAATGCATGCATCCCCCCCCTTTCTCTCTCTCACCCCCACTGTTTGTTATACATTTATGTGTAAAACTTACAATACACTTTAATTTAATGCTATAGGGTACAAAATACCATTCCCCCTGGTTATATGTCTACCTATAATTATGCATTTATACATAAAGTTGCAATACCTAAAGAAATTTTAATTTAAAAGTCTCCCTCCTTCTCCTCACTCTCTCTCTCTCTCACTATTGATTTGTCTTTTTATGTAAATGTGCAGTATACAAAAGTTTTATGTTAATAACATAGGGTACAACTTTTACTTTCTTCTCATTCCATTTTATTTCTCTCTCCCTCTCTCTCAATTTATAGATACATGTTTGTATGTAAATTACAATATAGGGAAAGCCTTTATTTCATGTTGTAGGGGTACAAAATGCTCATTTTACTGCTCCCCTTTTCTTTTTATTAAATTGGTATTCTTTCACATACAATTTTCATAATATGGAAACATGTTAATCTAATGCTCCTGAGTAAAAAGGTTCTTTCATTCTTTCTCTGTATCTTCTCTCTTTCTCCCCCTCTACATGTGGTTTTATATATAATTTTGCAATTACTGCAAATTTTAATATCAATGCTTCAGGGTACAAAATGCTCCCTTACCTAACTCCCGTTTTCCCTCTTTATTTACAGAAAAGTTTTTATACTTTTAGCACTATATCGAAAAATTTTATTTAATACACTAGCATACAAAAATCCTCTTCTCTTCTTCCATTGTCTGTCCCTTTCCCTCTTTATTTATATACTTTTAAGCCTCTTTATATTTCAATATAAAGAAAAATTTTAGAACGTACATTGCTTCACTCCTTGCCTATCCTTTCTATTTATTGAAATCTGCTTATATATGAATTTACAGTATATAAACATGTTTTAATTTAATGCTTTGGGGTACAAAATAATTTTTCATGCTTGCCCTCCTCTCTCTTTGGTTATACATTCTTATATAAATTTCCAATAAAAAGAAAAAGTTAATTTAATGATTAGCATACTAGTGAAGCGCTCAATGATTTGCTGCGCACAAAGTAGCAAAACGCAGTAATCTTGCTTATCCTTTCTCATAGTTTCTGTTTATGCTTACCTCAACTTTCTGGGCGTGTGTTGATATAAACACACTCTTACTACCCTAAACAAGTGATTCCAAGATGCCAGGGGTGAAATTACAAGCCATAAATTACGATAGTCAGAGCTGTGTTCAGAGGGCTTAGTAAGCATTTTCATGATGTGTTTTCTAGCTGGATCAGTATGATGCGAGGACGCTCTAAGTGCATTACGGGCTACAAAACGCTCTAGTGAATAAAGATTGGTAACACAAGAGGAAATACTTCGTGAAAGTAGTTCCCATGCGACTTGGTTAAGCGAGTTAGTGGAAGACAATGATAAGGAACAAAGTGACAGTGACGGTGAATGTGTTTAACAGATAGAGCACGGAGCAGAAACATATCAAAGGCGGAATAAAACCAAACACATTCCTATACAAGGGACCTCTAATTTGACTTTCAGTGTATTAAAACAATTTTCATTCCCCACAGATGCCAAACATGAAAACCGTTCAGGGAGTCCAGATATAGCGTATTTCGAACTTTTTATAAATTCACATCTTTTTGGTCTTATTGCGAAGGAAACCAACAGATATGCCACTCAAATAGAAGCTAAAAAGAACACTTCAAAATGGGAGGACACAAATTCAAGGGAAGTTCAGGCATATTTAGCTATTTTGGTGTATATATGGGGATTTTTGATTGTGCCCAATTGTAAGACAGGCGATGACCTTGCTTCGCTTTCAAAAGATATCACAATACCTACTTCCGAACGACGAATTTGCAAAGCCAGAATTAGGGGAAGATTCTTACACATTACAGGAACATTACACATAATCAGGAAGTTTGCCGATGTCTATAAACCTGATCGCGAATTCTCTGTTGAACGGATGATAGGCTTCAAAGGTCGCTTCTTTCTAAAACAATGTATGCCTGCTAAATCAACAAATGGGGTATAAAGGTATGGGGGTATTGCAGATAGTAACAATGGATATTTATTAGACTGTGAAATCTATCTGGGGAAGAAAGAGGCGTGAAACAGTGATCTTCTACTTGGAAAACAAGTGATTCTACACTTATATGAACAAATATACGGGGTTGTGGCATCACGTGTACTTTGATTATTTTTTTAGGTCCACAAAGCTAATGAACTTACTTTTGAACAGGAAACTATACGCGTGTGGTACAGCTTGTGCAGATAGGAAAGACTGGTCGAAAGAATTTTCAAAGCCGAAACAACTGAATGAAACTAAAACGGGGCGAATCTTGCAAATTGCAACATAGGGACGTGACTGCTGTTGTCTGGTATGATGATAAGGACGTTCTTTGTTATCTACTAATTCTGATCCAAGAACAAATGGGAAGGCAGAAAGGAACAGTGGCAGGAAAAAAAAAAAAAAAAAACAATAATACACTATACCAGTAATACGGCAAGAGTTGACATGGCGGAGGGAATTTTATGGTGTCGGCCGGCCCTACAAAAATGGTGGAAATACTCGTTTCATTTCGTAGTGAATGTAGCTATTGTTAATAGTTTTATAATGCATAACATTTCAAACACCTGCTTCAACAGCTCATGGCAATAGGCTTCTGAACTACAAACAGAATTTTTAGAGCAACAGCTGATCGCAGGCTTTACGTCACGTAAACCCACGGGATTTCAGCGTAGCCTACCTTCTACCCCTGCACCAAGTGCTCTTTTCACACCTCCGTGAAAATATAAGGTAATGTGAATACATGTTTTTAGTGTAGGTTAAAAAAAAAAAAAAAAAAAAAAAAAGCAATTAGGTCGTGGCCTAAAGTCAAAATACAAATGCAAACAGTGTGACATTGCATTGTGTAGAATTGAATGCTTTCTTAGTTACCACCAGGACAAAAGGGTGCACATTCAAAACTAAGTTCAGTGTATATAGGAAAGCATTAATAAAACTTAAGTGTATGTACATGGTTATATTGTGCATCTGAATATGTATATAAGATTTTGTGACTAGCATCAATCTTCACTACTAAACGGCCGGGGTGTAAACTTTATAGGGGTGAGTACAAGGGCGTTGTTACTGCAATTATTTAAATTATTTCAGCTATGTAGAACATATTTTTTAAATTTAGTTTTAATACCTTAAAGTGACCACAGTCTTATTTTTAGTTGTGTGAAATTGGAAAATTTTTGTTTCATGAGGTGCTCACATATCAATTTACATTCCTCTAAAGGGGATGACAGTCTAGGTTGTAATCTGCTGAAATGCAATACAAATATTATTCAAAACACGCCAGTTTAATGATAGTTAACTAAACTTTATCAAACATAGGTATATAAGTCACTTTTAGTTTAACATCTGTAGAAACAAATCAAAATTCCAATCCCACAAGCGTGCTTGGAGAGCAAATAGCTAATACCATATGCGGCGCAAAGGGTTAAGGTACAAAATATACCTCTATTCTTCTTCCATTTTCTCACTCTTTCACCTTTGTTAATGATAATCATATGCATATTTGGAAAATTTGTATTAATGCTTTCGAATAGAAATCTTATCTTTCCCTTCACCCTCCGGCTTCTCTCTCTCTATTTACCCACAAACAATTATATGTAATTTTGAAATGTGTAACAAAAATTAATTTAATATTTTGGGTTACAAAATATTTATTTCTTTTTATTTATTGAAATTCTTTTATGTGTAAATTTGAATTACACAGAAAGCAATTTAATACTTCATGATATAAATTGCTTCTATTCAATCTCCTCAAACATTCTCTCACTCAATGTTATACATATTCTTTTGTATGAAAGTTTAAGTTTTTATTTACAAAAAGTAAATAAATAAATAAGTAATTATTTTGTTCTCTCGAGCATAAAATGTTCATTTTAAATCTCTTATATTGATATGGTTTAAACTTTAAATTTAAAATATAATGGAAGTTTCCAATTGAATGCTGTTGGGCACAAAAAGCTTCTTTCCATTTTTCCCCTGCTTTCCCTTTCTCACTCTTTACACTCATATATTTTTAAGTGCAAATTTTCCATATAGGTATTGAAATGTTTTAAATGCTGATTTTGTTTTTGTTCCTTGCCCCCTTCTTTTTCTGTGTATAAATTAGTGCAAGTGCTTATTTTTGGAAATTTACAATATTTTAAAAACACACTATGGTACAAAATACTTCTTACTCTTCCAACATTCTCCCGTTTTATACTTATAAATTTTCTAGTTCTGATTATTAATACATATTCTTTTTAAATTTGCAGCATTTGAAACTATTTTATTGCTTTATGCAGTGACGGCTTTGAATAAATTAAACAGGTGTCTCGCCAAATATCCTCATGCGTAGAAATAATAATAATTATATTATTAATTATTTAATATAATTATAATTAATAATTAATTTATTATTATTATTCATAGGCAGCCTCTGATAGCTTACGAGTACAGAATGGCAACTATACAAGCCGTGAGAGCGAGGCTAAACTGTGAACGGGTATCATTCACTATATCATGATAAAATATTGGAAAGGGAGTTCGCTACTGTTCGTTACTTGTGATACTTAGTAATTAAATAAGACTCACCTTAATGTTATCAAGCCCATTTGTTTTTAATCTATATCTTCGTAGAAGGGTCGAGTTTTCTTCAGTACATCCTTGTGAATGGAAATAGCCAATGATGACAATCTGGTATTGCCTAAGCCGTTTCGGAAATAAGTTTTGATTCTGCTTAAACATGAGAAACTTCGCTCTACAGAACAACTAGTGGACGGAATTGTAAGAGCAAGGCTGAACAGTTTGCATGCATCAGTGAAGACGTCATTAATTATCTTTTAAAGACTTCAATTATGCTTTGAGATTGACACCCTCTTAATCCTTATCTTGACAGAGCAACGTAAGTTCGTTTCTTAAGCGTTCTGTTTCTGGAATTTGTTTTGGATAGCACAACTGTGAAATATTTAAAGCTTCAAATGCGAATTGTTTGAAGCGTTCTTCCAACTTGGAACTATCCGCAAGATTTAAACATTTTAAGTTTCGAATATCATTAAACCGTCAATTCATTTCTGACATTATATTATCCAATTTTTCATAAAATAAGGACTTCAGCTTTTATTTATTCCGTTCAAAAGACATGTTCCGCATTTTAAAAGATGCTTTTACTTTATATTTGGTGGATTTAATAAGCATCTATTGTATACCGTGAATCATGTTTGCACAGAATCCAATATCTAACGATTTCTTTTGCAATATATTGTGGAAGATATGAGTCATATAAAATATTTTTTAAAAGCAAAAACCAAGAACGCAAATTCAAGTTCCCAAACTTATTTATGAATCCCTCAGCCTGACGAATAATGTTGAATCACCAATTTTCAAAATATGTTAAAATATATTTATCATTCCGTCCCACTTAATTACTACTACCTTTAAGTCTGCGAAACAGAGGATCACCTAGTGTCTGTTCCTGTGAATATACGTCTTCCGTCATCTGTATCAAGAACGGAAGACCGTTGACTAGAATGGTGGAAGAAACCTGGTTTCCCATTTACATTTAAAAAAAACGTGGGGGGGGGGCACTTCTGATTTCTATCACAACTTTGTCGCAAAACTAGATTAAGAAGTATATGCGCAAGTGATCAAAGATTGCTTGGGGTGCAACATCTTTCACATTTTTTTACTGGCCGTTTAAATGACCGATCATAACTGCGGCACCATTATAACTTAATTCCACAAGTTTAGTTTTATAATCAAATTCTGATGAGTCATCAAGTAATTGAAAAAGTACGGGTGAAGTACGATCTTCACTACCGTCATGGAAGCCCAAAAACCTTTCAATTATATTTCCACAAGAATTCACAAGAGCACTGTTTTGTGTGTGTGTGTGTGTGTGTGTGTGTGTGTGTGTGTGTGTGTGAAATATCAATAGTGTCGTCTACTTGCACAGAGAAAAATTGTGCGTCCTTAATTTCATCATTAGCAGAGCCCTAATAAAGATAGACTCAATAATTTCATTTGGGATTTTTTTCAATGCCCTGCAAAAACAGATTTTATGTTTAAATAGTGATTTTGAAATTCCATGGGACTTCCTTCGATTTATGAATCTAAAAGTTCCTTAATATTCCCATTATTTAAGGAGTTCTTGCTTTCATTATGACCTCGAAAACAATCTCTTGTTTGCTTAAATGCAATGCAACCCTAATTGGATATTGCATGAAAGGTCTATTAAGCCTAATATTCTCATTGTATTTTGCAGTATATAGTCGTAAACTTTCCCCAAGTGCTCCTGCAATTTTGCTATTTTTTCCCCCTAGCTTTTTTAATCCGACACAATTACTTAAACATTCTAGAGAAGCTTTATGTTTTCGGAATGCCCAGTTATGTTGTCCGCCACGTTGTTCCAAGTGCCCTTTACAACGCACATAAGCTAACACGGCCAACAGTCTAATTTTTGGTAAAATGAATTACCTACCACACACCCATTTATATTCTTCATACCTACGAGATTTAAATTTCCTGGTCTAAGTTTTTCAACTTGCCCCACTGCAAAGTTTTCTAAACACAACGCTGGTGTTGGTTTACCAACATTTAACAGTCACGTATATCATAATTTTTCCACAAAGAAAAGGGTGCCTGGAGTATGGAACCGCACCAAGTCGTTTGTTGGATTCATTACTAATCTGTTAAATAATAATAACCATCAAATATAAACTTCACGTTGCACAAATAGTAATCACTAATCACGTAAGAAAAATTACACAATATAGACCGCTATAAACAACTTTATGACTCACATTAAGCGGCAAGCCCAACTACTTTACCAACATTATTTTTTCTAAAATAGACCAAACAAAGGTGAACAAATTCCTGCATTGTGTTGGGAACACTGCCGAACACGGAAAGGTTCGCTCGCATCCACATCCACCTCCAAATTCATGGTTGCCATGGCAACCAGGCATATTTTCTCACTTGGCATTTCAAGGTGAATCTACTGCTAGTGTTGCAATCTCTGGCAGTATTGGAATGAGCTGCTGGAGGAATCTCTTGCTGCTCGAGGGGCTGGCCAGTCCCGAGCTACAGCGGAGAGACCCGAACTCCGCAACCGAATGAGAGACGCTTTTGAGAAATAAATACGAACATGAAAAAAATTTTGGTTAACTTAATCTGGGGCTTTCTTTTGAGAAATAAATACGAACATGATAAAAAATTTATTGGTTAACTTAATCTGACGTTGACGAAACAACTGTTTTCATTGCTCACCTGTAATTTATCGTAATAAATGTACAGTGTTCAGAAGAACATATCTTTGAGTTTCGGAATGCGAAAATGTGTTACCAATTATTAATTAAGTGCAATTTTATAATGTTAGTTTTTTTTCAAATGCTACATGATCTGTACAATGAATGAGAAGTTTAATTTAAATGAGATATTAATTAAATCGTCTAACATGAGATAAATAAACATACAATCATTGTGAAGAACATCAAAAAGATTTCAGCATATTATTTCATCCACTAGCAAATTATGTACAGAACAGAAATAAACAGATATGACATTGATAGGTTTTTACTAAAGAAAACTTCCAATTCTGTAACTTATATGACAATATCTTGTAATAATATGTATTTCACACTAATATGCATGCATTTTAAAGTAACCTTGGAAACTTTTAACATAATTTATACATCAGATCATTTTTTATAACAGGGAGTTTATTCTTTATTAACTGTTCAACCTGCTAGTGCTTAATAAACAATTAAGATTACTAGCACTTTTAAACCCAATGAAAAGGAGGTAATACAGCCTAATTGAACAAACAAGAAAGTCGCAACTGTTTTGTTCCCCTATCTGAACCAAAAGATAAAATTGCTTGCAAGTCTTTGGGTGCTTTTAAGCAAATTCCCAAAGCAACAGAATTTGAAGTTGTGAAGAAATACATGGCATCCTTAAAGACAACATTAGCTATTGTTCGCAACCAAAATTAACAAGTATTCATGCTCAGAACTAAAGAAATGTACCAAAAGGGGAAACTTTTTTCACAGAAAGGGTCTTTGCAAAAAAGAAGAAGAAAAATAGAAAGAAAAAGAGGCATCTCATCACTCTCGCCTTGCAATACAATGGATGCCAATAAGATTTCACTTTCTTTGCAAGCAAAACCTGATACAATGGACACTAGCCCCACCTCTAAGAAATATCTTTCTTATACAGTTGGGAATGCATGCAAAACTTATACTATTAAAAGCACATGCCTTTTCTCATTAAATTACCTTTTCCTTAATGTGTTACATTGCTACTTAACAGTTCATTTCCTTTTGTGTGGTGAACTAAGAACATGCTTTCTACTCAGTTACTTTTGGGGCAAGGTTGCTTGTTTACAATATACTGTTAGAAACTACAAGTAAAACAAATTATATAAATAATGAGATAATCCTGTCAAGTACCCAATAGACATGATTTCTTATACTACCCATCCATTATATGAGGTTGCACCAGAAAGTTCATTTTTAACCTCTGACAGTAACTCATCTTTTTAATGCAATTCTAAGCAGATTTAGGAAGAATATATGAAGTAAAATGTAATGCTATTTTTTGTACATAGCCTATACATAACCTAAAAATGTAAACAGTCTTCGTAGGTAATGAAGAGTGTAAAAATGTAAGTAAATAAACCTCTCAATGAAAATGTAGTACAACAAACAACAATACATGTCATTTTATTTAAAGCACACAGAGATACTAATATAAAGTGTTATAGCAATGATTATACTGTACAAAAATAACACCCCATCCTCCAGATAACATTAACATTGTAAAGACCTAAGTTGTCTATAGTTTTAAAAGAGACGCACTTTAAAGGCAGCTATGCCATAAATTACATCTAATGCTCACATACTAATTCAGGAATTATAATCTATTTCACACATGACACATATAAATGCGCTGCAATACTTTGATATGGATGAGAGGAATTAGGTTCTTAACTTATCTAAGCATTGTTGCTGTAATGCTAAAAGTACTGGGTCTATTTGTAACATTTACTGAACTACAGCATATGTATGTTTCTTATATCAGGGCACTTTTTGAAACATTCTTTTCTTTTTCTTTCTTTTTTCTTTTTTTCTTTCTTTTTTCTTTTTCTTTTTCTTTTTTTTTTTTAAATTTACTCAGTGATTTCTTATTGTGCATATAAGATGTAATTTTCAAAGACCACCACCGTGGCACTCTATGGTTAGTGCATTGGCCCTAATGAGCTGCAAGAGAAATGTCGCAGAATTGAATTCTGCCTGGTCAAGTTGCATGAGCTTACATTACTTTAAATCATTCTATTCACCATCTTGACCATATAGTTAGTACTTGGCATGGGATAAATGCAGTAAATATAAAGTTCTACTTCATATAGATTCAGAATGTTGTACATTACATATAACAAAGGGAAATATTTAAAGCAAATTGTAAAAATGCTCTGTAACAACAGTTAACATAAATTTTGGCATTAAACCTTAACTAAACGTTAAATTATGTAAATCATATGTGAGATTCTCATTAGTATATCATATGTAAGTCTTAATAACTCTGCTGTTTAACAGGATATAGTCTTTAAGCTTATTCTCACGATAAAACTTATATGTTACATGGCATCTCAACCCCTACATGTTGAGAGCTAAGTGTTTTTTCTCACTAGACTAATAAAATACCATACTTCTATTTTATATATCAACTACAAGTTTACATACTGCTGAATGGTAATTATTGCAAAATATTTCGTAAGCTGTACCAGGATGGCAACAAGAAGCACAAATGTACCTAATTTACATGGAAGTTTCTAATGATAAGGATAAATCTTCAGCATCTAAGCAAAAATCATACTTCTTCATTTTGCTGATTCTATTGGCCATGGTCTAATGCAATAAATAACTTTGCCACAAAGGACATAGCACAGCTGGGAGGTTGTATTGCCTGTGCAAAATTAGGCAGGGCCAGCAGGCTATTATTTCCTGCCTTGGCCACTTTCTCTAAAAGTCAAATGGCCATTAGCTTAATGGCCTCAATTGCACCATTCATTATATTCAATTCAATATATTACACTATAGCAATTGACGATGAATATTTAAATTTTTACCAAAGGTTAGTGGGTATTTCAACAGCATATATATATATAGGTAGGTAGGTAGGTAGGTAGGTAGGTAGGCAGGCAGGCAGGCAGGCAGGCAGACAGACAGATGGATTATATTTTCATACATATAAAACCATTTATGGTCTCCTACATTGCACACACTGCTATAAGCTGTACAATGAAACATTATTGCAAAAATTCTGACAAATCCCTTGATTTATGTTATTACTAAGAAAAAAATTAAAATGAAGTTCACTTAATGTTAAACACTGGGTTCTTAAATAATGCAAAGCGTTGCACATTGCAACAAATAAAATCATGCAAAAGTACATATTAAAATGGATGTTTGCATCTGTATGCTAAGTTAAATATTATCTCTATGATGTTAAAATATAATTTTACTAGGGAATATTATCTCAAAAATATATATATATAAAATGCTTACAGCTACTCTTGTGAACTCCTTTGAGAGGTATTGTTCATTCATTATGTACCTTTTGTTAAAGTGCAACATACATAATAATTACTGTTGAAATTCTGACAAGCTGTGGAAGTTGGAACAACAAAGCATTATTAAATATTACTCAAGTGAATGAATCTTAATATGTAAGGGAGTCACTACAAAAATTTTGAGACATGCTACATTTAACAATAAGAAGTTGCCATACTAGTGGACTTTCATTACACACTACACTACACCACACCAACAATATATCAGCACCTCTGCCTCTGTAAGTAGTATGCCACTCGTTCTTTGGCACTTATCTTTTCTTCATCAGCAGCAACATCTTCTGGGTTGGAAAATCAGTGTCTATGTAGGAGAGTCTTCACATTTCATTACTGAAAGAAATTGCATAATACCAAGTTGAGACTGCAGGTATGATGAAATTAATAATTCACTGAAACAAGAGCAGCATAATCTTGAGCTCATTCTGTTCTTGGACGTCTATTCTCAATTTTTGAGAACACTTTAGATAAATGTAATTGTCACCTTCTTTGTTATGTTTCATATTCAAAATTGATAACGTCCATTTACAACTGTTCTCACTTTATTAGAAAAACCTTTGTTTTTGAAATATTTGTCATTGTGTAAAATGATATGAACTGACAAATAAAAATCACTAATATTGAACAACAGCCTGTATTATAACTATCAAGTTAGTTAAGTCAACCCCTCTCCTCCAAATGCAGTAGTTTTGCAGATTCTGAGTGTCGTCAATGTCATTGTTTTATTTTAGCGGAAGCAAAACGTTCCAAACTTTACTATTTATTTATCTGTTAGAACAGCAATGGTTTCCAATAAAGTATATGCTAAATTACTTGCAAAATATACAATTTAACTCTATTTCATAATATAAGGGGCTACAGATATAACTTTCAAGAAATGCATTAAAGAGAATTAATTAAGTGCACTTTAGCCTCATTAATTAATTGCTTATTTGCATTCATTTCAATTAATATGAAATTATAAATTAAGGATGCTGACTTCTATTTGCTAATAGGGTGTGAATCTACCATTCATTTATCTGTTATCCCTACACTATGTTGTTTTTTGTCAAAATGGCAAGCACACGTGTAAGCAGTTTTTCTCCCCTGCACTTGTGTTTCCCAACAAATCTGCCCAAAGCTTATTTATATCTGAAATTAAATATGAGTTATAAAATGCATGAAGCACTTACAGCACAACAGTAAAATAATATCCTTGTTTTTTCAAATCACTTAACATGTAAAATATAAATACTTCAATAAAACAGTTTTGAAATATCTAATCTAAATTCTACTCTAAACAGCACTCGTCAGTAACTATGCTCCCATCACTTTTGATAATGCTTAAAACTTTAAATAATGTCACTGTAATGATATTTCTATATAAATGAATTAAGAAAGCACATTTTACTTTACACCCCATTTTGTTTACTGATCCTATGACTATATTTTTTGGGAAGGAAGGAGAATTGGAAGAAAAATGCTATCCAGTTATAAACTTATTAATTTAGGATATATATTTTGTTAAAATACTGTGAAAAAAATCTTATTACTCATTTAACACATTTTCTACAAGACATATGCACAGGGAATTTAAAAATATCATTTTAAAAACTCATTACTTGGGTTGATACAGTTCTTTCAATGCATTGTGCATTTGTATCTTCAAGAATCAATTACAAATAGCCATAAACATGTTGAAATTTTCCTTATGTTCAAATTGAAACAGTTTCAATTCCTCATTGTCCCCCTAGATATTGTACCCCACTATGTCGTACTTATATTTTAATAGACAATGGTACATTTAAACATGCATTTCTCAACAACCACCGCAATATCAAAACATGACGAAACAATGCACATTTCTTCTTCATTTAGGAAATGTAAATAACCACTTTCAAAGAGATTCTGCAGAAAATTATTCTGTTTCCTTCTATTTACCAACTGTAATGCACATATTAATGATGAAAGTATGCTTGTGTTAGGCAAAATAGATTTAAACAGTGTTTAATTCAGCAGCTTTAGCACCCTTGTAATTGAGACACATCTATTGGCATTGGAGCTGCAACCACAGCACCAATTTTTTTATGCATCCCGCAGAATTTCTGGCATTCACACAAGGTCCCAAGGTCACCAATCCAGTTGCAAGAGCCTGCACTAGAGCTAGTATAATAAGTTCTAAATCACTTAAATCACCCATGTCACACAAGGAAGTGCTGGAGTTGCCTATCTTCATTTTCCACATATATCTGGCATCTGCTTATGAAATTATACCTTCTTAGTTCTCTCTTAAAAAGTAAATTCATCTCTTGACAATGTATCTTTATCCTTTAATTTATCTAACATGAGTGGATAATGAATGAACAGCATTGCATAACTGAACTTTCATGTGGAAATTTCTCCTAAAATAATCTCCTGACAGAATGAGCAGACATATGTTGTTTCCTTCACTGTTCAAATGACACTGATTGAGTGCCCTGAGACACAAGGCCAATGCAGCAGTTTGATAAGCCCTGCCCTCCTGCGCCAAGTCATGTAGTCTGACATTAATTGATGGCTTATTCAGCGATGCAGTTCTCTGCCACCATATCCTTATTCATATCCTTATATGAATGATGCACTGTAATTAAAATAAATTTTCACTAACACTTTTGACATCATACATTTTTCATACCTTTTATGTTCTATGGCAGTTGATTCATTGATTCATTGTCACATGTTACAATTCCAGAGCCTCTGAAGAATTATCATCTAAGGAGTCATCTAAATAGAATGTACAAGAATGGTGTTCTTCACTGCTATTATTTCCAACTGGTGAAGTAATATTTTTATCCTCATTCAAGTTCATGCTTTAAAAGTTAATTAAGATTTATGTAAGCTGATCTGAAAAAATAACATAAGCAGATTTTTTTCTTTCTTTCTTTTTTCCCCTCTGAAGGTATTGTATCAATATTCCTTTAATTACACCCTTAAATAAGTAGTGAATGCTTATCTGAACAGCAAGGTCTGGGCCAACTTTCTCCATGACTTATTAACCTTACAATGTTATAAACCCTTAGTCACTTGAATTATTTGCAACCTGTAATACAAATTGTTTTACCTCTGTTGCTGAAAAATATTATGCACATTCATATAATAATGATGTGTTATTTTTATTTTGTAAATGAACAGCATTAAATGGGATTATACAAACACAGGAAACCAAGGAGCTAACAATGCAATACACCTTCTTATATAACATATTTGTGCACTACCACTACCATCTACGATATTTTTTGTTAATATTAGGCATTCTATCTTTTACTATAAACATATTTTTTCTTGGCTTCCTAATTTTTGTCTATATCATAATAAGTGCTAAAATATCTGATTTACCTCTAAATATTTTATGAAATTCGTTATTTCCATGTAATTTAGTATAAACTAGGATTACTCACGTGCTGTTAACCTCAAAATTTCTCCATCCTCCTCTATTAGCAGTCTTGCACAGATTTTTACATCAGCTTCCATCATCATCCACCATGCTGCTCCTCTAGTTAACAGCCTCTTCCTCCTCCATGAGCCTCCATATGCCAACCTCATACTCACTTACTCTTAACGTTGATGATCAGTTTATAATTCCACCCTAAAAATGCCCAAATTCATGACCAACATTTGGGTTCTTATCTGCCTGATACAAAATACTTTTATTATCCCTCAAAATTTGAACCTCATATTTTTAATGTTAATATTGTCACACCCCAGGATTTTAGGAGATGACAGGGGGAGCTAAGCTACAAAAACATGGTAGAGCTAAAGTTAGTTATCTTTTATTATAATCACTCTGAATGATACCAATTACAAACTAATGTTTATGACCTTTCAAGTAAATGTTACAATATCAAGACAGCGTCCTGCTAACCATTCTGCTGCTTGTGCCCCCAGTCAGGGCTTACCTTGGAGGATGTGTCTCGGCGTGCTATAACTTCCCGGTCGGTCTCGTGAGTCCTCAGCCTAGCCTCTAGGCTCTCTCTTTCTCCCTGTCTCTCTCTACTACTCTGCAGGAACCTGCAGGCTCTTAAATAGAATCCTGTACCCCAGGGAGGAACAGAGGCATTACCAAATATGGTGTGCCACCGCCCTAGGTTTGAATTAAAGCAGCCAATCACAGAGCAACACATGACAGTTCTCAAACATCCTGATTGACACATGACATCCTGAGGCCTACGTGACTTTAGCAGATTCCTCAAAGGAAACTGATGTCATGGTGAAAACCCTTGGGTTTGTCACAGGAAGTTGACAAACCAAACTTTTCCTGTTGTACAATAATTTACTAAGTATCTCATGCTAATACAAAATAGTAAAAATATGGATAAACCAAAAACTATGTCCTTTCTGAGAAATTTATATTTCAAACTACATGACATCAATTTACCAATATTTACCGCCCGAAAATAGCGTCCGTGACAATATTCACATAGTTCTATTTTTTTCATATGTGCTTAGAAACAAACACTCAAACCTATTTCAGATGAAAATGAATGATAAATTTATAATTAAAAAAATCTTAATTTATTACGGACCATCAAACTGTCGGAACATATGGTGGTATATCAATAAAGTACACAAAAAGTCTTAAATTGTAAACGGTTATGTAAGTAATATTTCCAACATGAACAGTCTACTAGTATGTGTCCCTTTTCCGGTAACGAACCTGCATTTGCGGCTAGCGCCCACTAGTGGGTTACAATCAGCAGTCAGCAACAGCCATCTGGAGAAGGGACATTATTTATTGACTTGGAAAAATTCTGCCTGTCAAGGAGTTGGGTGGGCAAGAGGTTTCTTTGTAATGTAATTTTTAAGAATTCCTGTCTAATTAAACTTCGATGATTTGGAATTCGCATTTTTGAAAGCTTTTAACCCTAACATCATTTGGTGTAGAATTTGTTTCCTTCAGGTAATCGGAGCAGGTATTTTATTGAATGGTGGATGCGAGCCAAATTGTGCGGTTATTAAAATACTTCTTACTTAAAAAAGATGTTATGTTACAATTAAAGAATACTTTCGCGTCGCGTTCAATAGGGGGGGGGGACGAGAAAAAAGAGACTGAAAGCTTTTCACCTCAGAATCACGCATTATTTTACATTTTAATGGATTTTTCCATTAGGTTGATAATGGATTTCAATGTTTTCTCACCCCAGAGTCTTACAAAAAAAGAGGTTGTTGCCTGTTAAAAGCATTCCTATATTTTACGAATTCTTGCCTTGGAAGGTTTCCCCCACTTTAATAAAATTTCTATGTTTTTATCTTGATTCTGGAATTTCATGTTAAGTTCTACCTCACTTTCACTGCCTCGGGCGAGATGGGGAAAACCAATCTCATTTACTAAAAACCAAGGGTGATGGAAGGTATTGCGCATGCGCTGTAGAAAAATCCTACCTCATTGGTTGAAAACCAAATGGGCCAAGCTAAAATGTGACGTCACTGAAAAGCGGAAGGGGTTCCGGTATAAAAGTGAACGCAGCGAGTGCATCTCTTGGCATTTTTGTGCATACATATACACTGCTCCTTCAACATATCGATTAAGCAGCATCAGCATGTCTTCCATTAGTAGCTACACGACTACTTCCCGGTAGCAACATATCTTCAGCCAACGCCAACAGGCGTTCCAACAGCGCCGGCAACAAAACTATGTTTAGTAACGGCAGTGGGCTGTACTCCCCGAACAACTTTTTTCCCCATTTTCGTCAGTATGCTATCCCTTTATAGCATCACGAAACCCGTTGACATCGGCATGTCTTCTGTCGGAAACACGGATTCTGTTCAATGGTTCTGTCAACAGACTGAGCGTAAAAACTCTAGGTTTCTTACATAATAGACAGCTTCCCATAGCAATTGTCAACACCGATACTAACACGAAACCAGGCAAAAATTGAGTGTGCATCTTGGTTGCAAAGAACGGGTGGCGAGAATATTTC
This sequence comes from Metallyticus violacea, assembly GCA_030762175.1. Taxonomy (NCBI): domain Eukaryota; kingdom Metazoa; phylum Arthropoda; class Insecta; order Mantodea; family Metallyticidae; genus Metallyticus; species Metallyticus violacea. Next base: position 110,188,657 of record CM060830.1, on the reverse strand, counting down.
GATAGCCACGGAATTGGTCTTTCGCCTCATATTCTGAATTTTCTCAATCAATGCTGTGGCATACGATGGACTCACAGCACAGGTAGGTTGCAAGGTGAGATCAGCACTACCAGTTACATTACGTCATTGCTTATCTATCTCACCACTGCAGCAACTTGTACAAGGATAGTTATATAAATATTAGGAGGCATTTGATGGAGCTTTAGAATTCTCCAGCACATCAGCCTCAAGGCTTATTTGATACCCCTTTGGGCTACCTTAAGGCTTATTATCCTACCCCATGGGATTTTCCTTTTACAAGTTACAGTATTTTGGTTCCATTGTTGCCTTCTTTTCCCAGATCTTTTCTGGTTAGAGAGAGAACGAGTCTCTTTCCAGGATTGGACACTCAAACAGGACTTGCGAGGCAGATTCCTTGTCCTGCTTGCACAACATGCAAGTTCATCTTTATAGGAACCCAATTTTCGTAGATGTTTTCTGAAGTGACCATATTCAGTGATTAGCGCAATTTCTTTCCACATTCTCCACCTATCGAATTGGAGAAGGGATGAGGAGAAATTCTTGTTAGAGAATAGGATGAATTTCCTAATTTGGCTCTGCCAAGAATAGAATTGCTACCTTAATTGATTCTTATCCCCAATCCATGTTTTGACTGCGGTCTTAGTAGTATCAGTACTGACTCCGACCACGGACTCAGGGCCAGAAAAGGATGTCAGGGCCCCTTTTTACTAGCTGATCTGCCATTTCATTCCCATAAATACCCTCATTCTCCTGTACCCACCGCAGTTCGAGCCTGTTGTAGGATACCAGGGAAAGCCAGGCATTTTCACATTCCCATAACAGTTTACATTGCACTTGGTCAGAGGTAAGTGCTTTTAGTGAACTTTGGCTGTCTGGGCCCTTTGCGGGATCCATCAGTGTACCATAAAAGTTGATTATCTTCTTCTTTTGGCGTAGTTCTTTCCATCCAGTTATCTCTACATGCGGGAGTAATCCTTAATGGAAGGAAATTACTGAGTATTCATTCGGTCTGGCATCCTCAGTTCTGAAATATCCAGGAAATTTAGGTTGTAAGGTGCCCAGTTTCAGCAAAGCTACCTCAATTTCCTTTGTGACCAAGCGATGAGCCGTGAGCCTAGCTTCTGCTTGTAAATAAATGTCCACGGAAGGGAAGTCTAATAGTCTCCAGAGCGACGGTTGGTGTGGTTTCTGAAGGGCCCTATAACACAAGCATATGCTAATCTCGGTCGCTTGGTAAACTTACCTGCTATAGTGCTTTTTAAAGTTGTCCAACACCAAATAATGGCACCGTAAGATATTTGGCACCTAATTTAAGCACCATAAAGTCAATGGCTAATGTGTGATTTAATGCCACAGGTGGATCAGATAGCGCTTCTGGTCATCTGGCCCTGAGAATATTATTAATATGATTGTTCCAGGTCAGTTTCTTTCCCAGTTCAAGACCTAGATATTTGACTGACTCGAGAGTATTCCAGGGTTGAACTACCAAGCTTAAGAGTACCTAGAACATTCAGATTCCTCCTGGATTGAAAACTTTTTTGCTCGAATTTATGAACAAACCTTCTGCTTACACTAGCAGTGAACTTTCCTCAAACGCATTGTTTATCATGCTTGTAACTGTAGCCACTAATTTAACGCAAGAGGATAATTAGCGGAGCTTGAAACACCAGCAAACATTCGCCCTGAAGTATTGGCGATATCAACAGGAGTGTAGGTACAGTGTTGCACTCTTAGACCGGGTATGGAGGAAGACCCAAGGTGCCTACAGTACGACGAAGCTTATTCCAGACTACACGGAAAGCGGTCACTGTAGTATAAATCGGAGATGACTTTCCCGGTAAAATGTACAGCAAGTGAGGCAGAGCAGAAAGATAAGTCCAAGTGTGAAAAGCTATGTGTACTGTCAGAAAGAAAGGTACGTTGACCAGTGTTGAGCAGAATAAGATTGTGGCGGCCTAGAAAATCTGCTAACATGCTACCTCTTGCACACTCCGTGGTAGAACCCCCATGGTGCGCACTAAAATCCCCCAAATCCAGGACAGGGGATGGTAGCTGTGATAGGAGATTATCCAGATCAACCTCTGCGACAGTAGCAGATGGAGGTAAGTAAGTAGTGCAGATTGTAAAAATAAGGCCAGAAAAGTAAACTGTGGCTGCTGCAACCTGTAAAGGAGTCTGCGCACGGAAGAACTATATAGGTCATCTCGAACTAAAACTCCGTCATGCGCAGGAGTGCGAACTTCGGGAGGAAGATCGAATCTCTTCGAAGAGTAACTGCGAAAACTCTGGTCTAAGTTGGTCTCCTGGAGACACACTAGCGGCGAGTTAGTCGATCGCAAAAGTAGCTCAAGGTCAGCTCTCCGACTACGGAGTCCAAGCACATTCCAAGAAAGGATGGCCATTGTTAAATCTGGAATAAGATAAAATTAAATTTAAACGCCACCAGGTCGAATCGAACCGTCCTTTTTTTTAAACGCGTGGAACCTAAGTAACGAGGATTAGACTGCTCTGTTGCTTCTCTTATGTCCACTCTTTTACGTTTCATTTGAATGGGAGGGTTATTATTAACCATAGCGTATTTATTCTCCACCATTCCAACTGTCTCCGATGGCAGGCTGCTTCCTGGGCGCCACCCCGGCTCAGGTGACCTGTCCTGGCTTATCTCAGAGTCAAACCTCTCCGGGTCCAGACAGAGGTACCCAATTGTCTACAGGTTCACAGCTCTTTCAATGGCCCCTCCCCGGGCTTGGTCTTTACCGGGGGATACGCTCCTGTCCTAGTATGATAATCCAGTGCTGGGAGTTACGCCGTTACCCAGTCACTTTTTACCGTTTCAAACACGGGGGCACCCATCAGACAAAGAACAGGGAAGTAGGACGAATAAAAATGAAAATAGAGAGGATATAAAAAGGAGTCAAACACGCTGAGCGTGGACATGCGGAGCAGCTTGGGTGCCTCGGGGTCGCTACGCCCCGTACCCAAAAGTGGGCCCCTGAGGGGTTCAAATGTATATGGAATAAGTAAATTAATACAACATGATTAAATCTAAATTAATCAGAATTGATTATTGCGACACTTATGTACAAATTATTGTTTGTAGTAAATAAATACCACCTCAACGGCAACCTAATCGTTTCATTATCGGTAATATAGGAACCAATTATCATTCCAACCATTCCAAAAGAATAAAGAATTAGTATTCTCACTTGGACAGAAAGCCAGTGTTGCCTATTTCAGTAAAATATATGCAATCAAATTAAACTTTACCACATGAATTTATGACGAGCAATGGAACAGTTTTATATATATAAACAGCAAATGAATTTATATTTATATTTTTCGGCGCCGCAATATATACATATTATACACACACGACCGGCATTCGGAGCAATTGAAGTGGTGTATTATCGGTAAAAATTCCAATCTCATTGTTTTGTTAAAATATTCACTAAATACCAATTTTCTCTCTGTGCAGGAAAACCGACAGTGATTGCTATTTCAGTTAAAAGTGGGTAATCATTTTATAATTTGACAGCAAAATGCTAAATATATGACCGGAAAAGGGCCGATATGTAATACGGCGCATTGTGAATGATGTAAGGAATGTGTTGTTATTCTATGAAATATTGTCTAATTCCTAGCAATGCCAACTGCACACAGTAACTCAATCGCCCATTCCGATTAAAAAATGCGGTGCTCAACTATAATTTGCACCTCGAAAATACTAAAAGTATGATGGTAGATGTGGTCTTACCCGCCAGCAACAGAATATTATCGGTAAAAAGTCGAACCATTTTTTTTAAGTGAAATATTTACAAAGTACGAAATTCTTACCTATGCAGAGAACGTGAACCACAATAGCTTAATTCATTTAAAGTTGGGATTTCAATTTATATACTGACTGTCCGCAAATAGGCCAAGTACATGGCCGGTTTCGAGCCACTATCTTCTGGCACGGAAAAGGTTGCATTATCGATAAAATCAATAAAATAATGTGAATATTATACATTATTGCCCAAATTCTTGAAATGTCATTTGTGCATAGAAATTATGAATTCTTTTGCACCGTCAGTATTAACATATATGACCAGTCTTTGGCCGTTATTTTATGACGACAGTATCGCTGCATTATCGGTAAAGTACCACCAATTTTTACTGACGTAAATTCAAAAGAAACTAGTACTCCCATTTGTGCAGAGAAAATATTTCCATATAAAATAGTAAATTTATATATTTACTAAAAAAATCATGACAAGTCATTGGGCTATAACTCACAGGCATGTAAAAAAGTGCATTAAAGATTCAATTACGAGCTTAATATTAATGAAAATGTTGCCAAATCACTTGTATTGGTATCTGTGCATAGAAACTAAATCAGCGACGCCTATTTCAATAAAAAGTACATGATCAATTAAAAATTTCAGTGCCAAAATACGAAATATATGATCGGCGTTAGGTTTCTTACCTGACGGCAAGGGAGTTGCTGTATTTTCGCTAAAACCTCAAAGTAGTTTTTTTGTATTTAAAATTTTCGCCATGTATTAGGTTTTTCAAACAGTTATTGTTATTTCTGTTACAAACGAGTGATCAATTCATAACTCCACCAGAACAAAGCTAAGTACATGGTAGGATCTATGTCCCCTGCCGGCATGTAAAGCTGTGCATTATCGATAAAATGATGAATAAGAATACATTAATGTAAAATATTTCCAAAGTATTAGTATTGTCAGCTGTAAAAAATGGCCAGTGTGCTACTTTCAACAAAAAATTAGGTATTACATTGACATATCCACCGCTTTCTTCCGAAGGAAGCAATTTACGCCCGAAAAAATCCATTGGTCCTGGCCGGGGTACAGAGGAAATCACTGTAAAAGTTGCGGATTAAAATTTCACCATTGTTTAACTGTTCACACTTCATTGTTCACTTCATTGCTCCTTTTCCTTAGACGACACTTTCTTACCATTAGCAAGGGTAGGGAGAGTTTTAAATATTTACTGACCCTGTACTTCCAAATTCTATAATCGTTCTCTTCACATACTCAAAATTACATTATCAATATCATCCTAACTAATACATTTTTACCGTTCCATTTCACGAGTTATATTTCTCTTTATCTAAATTGAACAGCCCTATCTCACTTCCCAAAGCGAACTTATATTCACGTCTCTTGAAGCGAACTGCTTACTCTCGTCTCTCAAGTCCAACTGAACGAAAAAACCTTCCAAAAATGCTTTTACTAAATTTCTACGGGGAAAAAAAGTCCTAAACATAGCAGATGTTTTCCTTCCTATTGGCTTAATCTCTTGCCGCTAGAAGTTTCTCGAAAAGGCATTTTGAAATTCGAGAACTTTTTGGCTAGTCTTGATTCATTGTGGATTAGATAGAAACGTTTTGAGGGTTCGACAATTTCTCTTTTAAGAGAGGTGCCCAAGGTGAAAGCCCATCACCAGTCTTTTTCTAGAACATTTTTTACTTTGATGAAAAGAAATGTCCCTTATGGCACATGGAAGTTTTCATCTTTCCAGCCAAGATTTCCGATTCTCGAACAATCTACATTCTTTTACATAATTGTATCATAGATATTAATCTATGTAAACTAATTAACTAAACAGGATTATATGTTTATCTTAATTAATTGTACGGAATTATATCTGGATGTCCCATTGCAAAAAAGAAAAGTAGTACATGAGACGTGCTTAAGATGTGGGTTGCCATACTGCTGATTCCCAAACAAAATGACGTTCGCATACAGTTTAAGATATTACAAGAAACTGCAGAGTTTATTGCACAGGTAACCACAGCTGGTGAAATTTGACTACTTAAATTTCGACTGTGAAAGTTAACAGCAAAGCTGTGTGTGGAAATGTCCATAATCACAAATAGAGGGGGAGGGGAGAAGAGAGAAGGGGTAAAAGAACTGCTTCTACTGGAAAGATATGGTCATCTCATTTTGAAATATTCGAGGTAAGATTTATGAGATGTCGTAACTGGGCCATACTAAAGAAATTTACTGAAAACTTGGCGGGCCATATCACACGAAAAAAGCCCACATTTCGTTGCAACGAGCTGAATGCTGCATTACAATAATGCACGGCCGTACATCGCATATCAATATGACGTGTGTTCCACACTCTGCCTTTAATCCAGAATTAGCCCAATGTGACCTTTTCCATAAATTGAAGAAACACGTTTATGGAAGTTATTTTTCAACAGCATGAGCAGTGGTGCCGGCTGTGAAGACGATTCTGAAAAACCTGTCATAAATGGTTTCCAGCATGTCTTTGAAGAGCGACAGAAACGCGGAGACAGGTATATTGGAGCCAACGGGTACTTCTTTGAGAAACATCATAAAAATTATGAAGAGTAGTACACGTAAGTTTATATATATTATTTTATTTTTCCAACTGAATGGACCTTTCGTTACCAGTTGTGTACTGGAGTTTAATTTTTCGTTTTCATTATGGCAACCCTACATTAACAGATCATTGTAATACTAAAAACTTCAACACCTATAGCAAAAATGTGAAACATTCCACGTGCATGTCTAAAATGCATCGCTTTAATTAATAAACGTCCCCTAACAAAAAATTTAAAAGTAAATACAGCGAGGAAGTGTACAAATAATAAAGCAAAATAAGAAAAACAAAATCTTGAAAGAAATGCAGCTCAACAGATACAAATTACAATATTATAGATATTAAATATCAGCTCTCTATGATGGCAAAAAGGAAGATACAAGACTTTAACGATTAACAATGAGTAATGATTTAATGCAATGTTGCCAAACGTGGCTACCTGTCGCCTTTTGGCAGCTTTTCTATGTGTAGTACGTCCACACATTTTCTATTTGGTTATTTTCAGGTGCATATAAAGTTATTTGAGGTTTTCCTCCCTGCTCCTTTGAAAAAATATTACAACTGTCACAAAGCTACATATGAGAATATTGGACCGTTTAACTTGGAATACTGAACATATGAAAACAACCAAGTTTATCGTAGTCTTGTGAAGTTCAATAGAATGCAATATTAATATTTTACATTAATTTGCTTTAAAATATCCGTATACAGACATAAGGCATTTGCAAACTTTGCTGATTCAAGGACTCTCATAGTCACCGGAACAATATTAAGATAAAATAAAATTGAATGGAGTCTGTTAGTAAATTTTAAAATAAATAAATGGTTTATAGACTCTGTAAACTTTAAGTTAATAAATTTACCAATTTATTTATACACTTAATAATTGCAGGAATTCAGATATTTGGAGGTTTATTAAGATTTACATTTGTTAGGTTGCTGTAGTAAAGTTAACTGTAGTGGAGAAAATGCCGAATATAATGAGAAATTACCATCGAATAAAGAATGGGAAAAGAATGGTACGGTAAACGTACCTATAAGTTTTCTTTACATTAATGTTCAAATATGAATTTTATAGTGTTAGGATTAACATGCTTATTTACAGTTGAAATCAAGTTTCTAAGCAATTCAATGTGCATTACTCCACGATATTGTTTATTTTTCACTTCCTTTTATGTGATATTTGACTACTTTTGGCGATTTATTGGTGTAAAGTGGTGACAAAGCTCAGAAATCACCTGGCAATAATGATTTAATGTCATTTTCAATGTGTCCAAAGAAAATTGTAGCAAGAGAGAAAGAGAATTTATTTTAAAACAAACGACAGATCAGAGTGCATGGAGGTAGGTCACTGGGAGCTATATCTGGTCTGTACGGTGGATGGTCCCTCTCCTGGAAGCCACATCTCTTCACAGCTTCCTTTGCAATAAGAGCTGGGTGCACATGCGTGTTGTCGCGAAGGCGCACACCACAACTCATCTTTCCTCGCCCTTGCTCTTGCTCTTTGATGGAAGCACATAGTCTGTGCAGTAGGCCTGCATGGTTCTCCCATTTACTGTAGTTTTCCTCCCCTTGAAGTCAATAAATAGTATTCCTTTACAGTCACAAAAGATTGCGGCCCTGACCTTCTTGGTTGACTGAGTGACCTTGCCGTTTAGAGGCGGCGCTTAGTCAGGTTTACGCCACTCACTTGATTCTCTTTTGGACAAGGGATCATAGTAGATAACCAGTTTCATCTCCTGTAACAATGGTTTGCAGAACTTCTCTCTGAAGTCACGGCAGGGCTCCAAAAATGCCTGATAACAGATGATTCTTGCTGCTTTTGGACTGAAGAAAGAAGTCTAGGCACCTATCTTGCACTTATGCATGTTTAAACGTTCATGAATATTTCGAAGGACTGTTATTTTAGAAAAGTCCAACCTTGTTGCTATTTCTGTAATTTTGAACCGCCGCTGGTCTTCCATAATGGTAGAATATGAAGGGGATGCTTCCCCATATACACCGTCCAAACCTTCTTTCATTTCCTTTGGAGTTAAGCCCTTCTTTTGTGAAGAAATTAACTGAAATTGCCATTACTCATTCGCACTGGATAATCAATTTAATATTCCAATGCAAAAGCACTGGTAGGGGAAATGTGCAATTACCCGGTTTTGTACCGACATAGCGTGATTGATTTTGTTTCTCTGCACATTTGGTATACTATTGTTTAGCAATATTTTACACTAATAAGATTTTGTTCTTGGTTTGATCCATAATACACCATTTTACTTGCCATGTTACAGTCTGAGAGTCGGTGAAAATTTTAGCTTTTTGCAATGTTAGTTAAAATAAGATAACTCATTATTGCACCAAAAAGGGATTGGGGTCATCGGGCTATAAACTGCCGATAAGTAAAACGGTGTATTATATATAAAATAAAATAAAATAAAACTCTTATTAGGGTAAAATCTTGCTGAACTGCTTGTTTTAACATTCTGCAGAGAAACAAAATCAATTGTGCCTATTTCAGCATAAAACCGGGTTATTAACTAACATTTCCAAAGCGAAGATGGTAATTATGTTACCGGAGTTCGCAGTTCGCGGTGTAAATTGCCTGTGATAGAACTTTCCATTATTTAAAAACCGTTATTAAAAAAAGGGGGAGGGGGTTTACTGATTTAAAATAATCACATAGTGCCAGTTCCACAGAAACTAAAACATGCATGCTCTTTTCTTTAAAAAACGTAACAATTACAATTACAATTACTTCCACTGCTAAAAACAAAACGTATAACCGGTTTCGGGTTCCTACATGCCGGCATTTAAACCGGTACATTTTCGGGCAAATGAGGAACTATATTTTATTATATTAAAATATTACCAAAATACTAGTAATGTTAGATGGGCAGAAAAACTGTCCAATGATGCGATTTTCAGGCCAAAATTACGTATTTCATGTATATTTCATCCCTAAATAGGCCAAACTTATGACCGGTCATTGGGCTCTTACCTACCGACTAGTAAAAGAGTTCTTACAGTTAAATTATGAACATGGCATTCTAGTAAAATATTGTGAACTTCCTAGCAATGCCGTCTGCGCAAAGAAAACAAATTAGTGATACCTATCTCAATTAAAACGCCAATTTATAATTGGTTGCATACATACAATACATTTATGGCTGGTATTCGGCTACAAATTAGCTTTACAACGGCAAAAACTTAAACCTTAATTGTAAAAACTTAAACCTTAGTTTACTTTGTAAAGTATTAAGAAAGTACTAGTATTTTTAATAGGTGCACAGAAACTGACAAGAGTGACGTCTATTTTTATTAAATTGGATGATATTTGTAATTACAGCGCAAAAAGCTAAATTTTTGACGGTTCATCCTTTCTAACAGCGGCCGAATTGTAAAACGTGGATTATCAGTAAAATAAAAAATAAATATCATTTGTGTAAATATTGCTAAACTGCTCGTTTTGCCATCTATGCAGAGAAATAACTTACTCCCATTTCGGTATAAACCAGGTAACCAGGTAATATTTCGGTCGCGAAATGCTACATGTATTATGGGCGATTGTGCCGTTTATTTTGCGGCGAGAGATTGCTGCGTTTTCGATAAAAATACGACAGCATTTTTATTGATGTAAAATGTTCCCAAAGTAGTACTATTATCATCTGTGCAGAGAATCTTAATTGTGCATTATCATTTCACCAAGAAGTAGGTGATTAATATTTCTATTGCAAAAATTAACTTTCGAGCTCTTAAGTGAAGATATGTAATATGAAGCATAATTGGTAAAATGACAAATAATATTTCATTTTTGAAAAATGTTGCCAAATTATTATTATTGTCACCTGTGCAGATAAACTGGCCTGAAGGGTACTTTTACGTAAAAATTTGATATTACATTTATATTTCCACCCCAAAGGAGCTATGACAGACCAATGGGCTCTTACCTGCCAGCTTATAAAATGGTTAATTATTGGAAAAATGATAAACATTATATTATTCTCGTTACACATTCCTAGTGTTGCCCTCTGGGGAAAAAAATAGAGTCAGTGATGCCTATTTCAGTTAAAATTGGATGATTCATTTACAATTCCACGTTTAATTTACGATGTAACCTGCAGGCAACTAAAATGCTGCATTACCGGTAAAATCAAGAACAAAATCTTATTAGTATTAAATATAGATAAATTGATGTTATTTCAGCCTGTGCAGAGAAATAAGACGACTACTTCAGTATAAAACCACGAAAATAACTAATATTTTCACCCAAAAGGCTAAATATATTACTCGTAATCGTGCTGGTAATTGCCGGCAATAGAATTTCTCCGTTATCGATAAAAATACGAAAGATATTTTATTGATGAAAAATGTTGTCAAAGTGAACAAACGTGCAGAGAAACTGAGCCGTAAATGTTAATTTAACCAAAAAGTGGGCGATTAAATTGTATTTCCACGGGAAAAAAAATAAATATATGATCGGTTTTTGGTTGCTACCTATCGACATATTTAACGGTGCATTATCGAAAAAATAAAGATGGTTTTCTTATATTAAATATTGCCAAAGTTATAGTATTGTAACTTTTGGAAGGAAACTGGCCAGTAATGTGAATTTCAGTCAAAAAGTAGGTATTACATCTATATTTCCACCGCAATGAGGTTAAATTCTTGAAGGGCTGTCCTGCTTTTACCTGCCGACTAGTAAAAGGTTCAAAATCGGTAAAACCACGAACATATTATTCTTATAAATATTGCCAAATTCCTAATAATACTGTCTTCGCTGAGAAACTGAATCAGTGATGCCTGTTTCAGTTAAAATGTATGATCAATTTTAGCCCTTTTCCATCGCAAAACGGCTAAATTTATGACCGGCAATCAGGCTGTCAGCTGCCTTGAAGTAAAACATTGCATTATTATCGGCAAAATCAAGAACAATATATTTTTATTGTAAAATACTGGTGACTACTAGTATTGCGACCTGTAAAACGTTCACACAATAGATGTTATTGCCAGAGAAACTGAACCGTGCATACTTATTTCACCAAAATGTGATTCTTTTAAATTCCATCGCAAAAATCGAAACGTCAGATCGGTTTTGGGTTGTTATCTAACGCCACGTAAAATGGTGCATTATCGGTAAAATGAGGAGCCTCGTGTTATTATAGTAAAATATTACAAAATACTATTGCTGTCACTTGTGCAGAGAAACTTCCCAATAATGGAACTTTCTGGCAAAAAATAGGTATTACTTGTATTTTTCCACCGCAAAGAACCTAAATTTTGAAGGGCAGTGGGGCTCTTACCTGCCAGCAAGTAAAACGGTTCGTTACACGTAAAATTACCAAATTATTATTCTTGTAAATTGCCAAAATCCTAATAATCTTTGCAGAGGAACTAAATCAATGATGCCTTTTTCAGTTACAATTTTATGATCAATTTACCATTCCACCACAAAAAGGCTAAATTTATAACCGGCAATTGGACTGTAGCCGCCGGTTAGTAATTCGCTGCACTGTCGGTAAAATCAAAAGCAAACTAGTGTAACTATTGCAAAACTGCTACCATTGCTACCTGTGCAGATAAACTAAACCAAGGGCGCCTATTTCAAAATAACACGTAATCAACTAATATTTCCAACATCAAAATGCTAAATACGTCACCGCAGCTCGGGCTGGAAACTGTTGGCGAAAGAATTTCCACGTTATAGATACGAATAGAAAAATTATTTTATTGGTGCAAAGTGTTCAAAAAGTAGTGGCATTTCCACCCCTGCAGAGAAACTGAGCCGGCATGATATTTTACCAGATGTTGGGTGATCAATTAATATTTAAAAACAGCGCGTATGACCGGTTTCGAGTTGTTACACGTTAATACGGAGCATAATCGGTAAAACGAGGAATGTATTATTATAAAATATTATCAAGTACTCATATTATCATCTGTGCAGAGAAGTCGGCCTATGTTGCTACTTTTAAGTAAAAATTAGGAATTACATTTCAATATCCAAACTCAGAGATGGTAAATTTATGACAGGCATCGGGTTCTTACATGACGGCTAATAAAACGGTTAATTATATTTTAAACCACGAACATCATCATCTAAACTACTGCCAAATTCCTAGTAATGCCATCTGCGAAAAGACTCTGAATTAGTGATGCCTATTTGTGTAAAAATTGATGATTAATTCATAAATCCACCGCAAAAACGAAAATTTCCTACTGACATTCGGGGTCCCTTTCTGAATGATCGGTAAAAACTTAAAACATGTTGTTTTATGCAAAATATTCACAAAATTAGTCCATGTGGGCAAGGAAACTGACATATGATGTCTATTGTAGTAAAACTTTGATGGACAATTTATAATTAAAAATTAAGTTAGGTCATCGGGCTTTCTGCTGCCGCCAAGTAAAACGGTGCATTATGGTAACAAAACCAAAATATTGTTAGTGTAAAATATTGCTAAACTAGCAGTACTGACACCAGTAATGCATATTACGGATTAACGATAATCCGCCACCAGAGCGCTAGTGTCGCTCGGATTATCCCCTGATTATCGTTAATTCCAATTACTTAATCCATTATCCTAACGATTAATCCATGATCCAATTAATCCATAATCCTAAAGGGTTAATCCATGATCCCCCCGGATTATCGTTAATCCACCCCGGGGATTTTTTGGTGGGGATGGACGGGCTAAGAATGTATATGCATTTAATTACATACAACCATGAGTATTATGTTATTTGTTGCTGCATGATAAATCATATTGTATTAAAAACAAAATGGCGCCGCGGGTTAAAGATTTTCTTTTTGCGGGGGTGGATGCCTTAAGAAGTATTGGGGAAAATATGCGTATATTTAAATACAACCATGAATTTTACAGTATTTTGTTGCTACATGATAAATCATATTTAATTAAAAACAAAATGGCACCGCGGTTAAGCATATAGTTTTTTTTTTTTTTTTTGGAGGTAAAAATGCAAAACTGTATTGTTTTAATTACAAACTGTATTTATTAAACCCAAAAAGTGTATCGGTTTACTGTAATGTTCAATGTAAACACAATTTGTGTTGGGGGAAAATATGTATATATTTAAATACAACTATGAATCTTACAGTATTTGTTGCTAAAAAAAACAGACTTTGAAAGATAAATATTGTTAAAAATGCAAATGTATTGTTATTGTTATTGTTTTAATCACAAACTGTATTTATTAAACGCAAAAAGTGTATCGCATTACTGTAACGTTCAATATAAATACAATTTGATTCTCAAAAACGCTAAGTGTATTGTTTAATTGCAAGTTAAGTGTAATTAAAGCAATCAACACACACACACACACACACACACACACACACACACAATTGCAGCACGTAATAAAGTAAATTTTAAAAATCGTACCTTATGTTTCGGCCGTTTCACAAGGGGCTGTAATCTTCACCGCTACATGCTTCTGGACATACATTAAGAGACTGTAGTTTCAACCAGCTTGTTATTGCGAACGTTTAACTTTCACAAAGTTTTCGCTTTCATTTGTGCTACAAGGTCACGCCTACTCCGCTGTCCCTTTCCGACATAACAGTCTGTTTACTCCGGTAAAATTATTTCTCAGGGGCTAAGTTTGTTACATTCGTATATTCACAAAATAAAATGTTTCCATATGGTTGTTTATTACAGAAAAAAGTCATGATAGCACATGTCAACATTGACGTTAAAAATCGATGAAAAATGCCCGCCGAGCTAAATAGCGGTGCGAAATATTTATTCTCTGCGTAGCCATGTGGGAAAATATAATGCAAAAATGTTTGTTCTTTTAAGGGGGATAACAATTATATTATTTTTTTTTCACTAAAGGCATTCATCGACTGTTAATATTAAATTGTTTTAGAGAACATTACAATAATATATATAATTCATAATGGATATCTTGTCGCATATGCATACCTTACGATAGAGATGTCATTTTTATTTTAATATAAAAGTGATGATAATTCCAACTGGTTGCTGTTAATATTAAATTGATTTATTCATTAACAGGAAAATATCATAAACAAAAAGTTTAAAATTGACGTTGATTGGGGGGAATATATAATTTACCTTCACTTCGCTGTGAAACCATATGGGAAAATATAATCCAAAAGTGTTTGTACTTTTAAGGTCGATAAGACACGGCCTGCTTTAAACTAAGTTTAATATGCTGTTATATATTCTAGCCGGTGCAAAATATTCAACGTCCAGCCTTAACCTACAGTTTGAATTGAAAGAACTCGATCGGAAAGGAATTCCTCTGCATTGCTCGTATTTAGATACACATTATTTTATAAATGTTGATTACTGTTATATACTATCAATAGTGTGAAAACCATGCTGTAATCATTCAAAAAGAACATGAAGGAAAGATTGACAAATTCACACGTGCTATAAAACGCGTGTAAGAGCTGTAGAAAATGTTCCGCTTTATTAAGCAAAATATATTATTCCATCTATTTGTAGGACACAGACAAGGTTACTGTAATAATAGTTTTTGCGTAAGAAAAACATTTCACAACATAGGTCTTCATTGGCCATAAAAATCCAAGTGAACGTAGATAGGAAGGGTGCAGGGATGTATAAAAAAACCGAACAATTCCGATAACCGGTTACTTGACACAACGGCATAGCTTAGTCTCAAGAGAAAGGACAACGGGCAAGAGGCGGATCTAATCGAAGGTTTCACCCCCGCAATAAGTATAAACTATGCTGTTGCTTCTTCTTCTTCTTCTTCTTCTTCTTCTTCTTATTCTGGCAGGAGAAACGACAACGAGCGGGATGGGAGACAACGATGCTGCTGGCGATGAACCACAGGTGAGTGTTGCCTTGCAGCCTACTTTTGAAATTACAGGCCATAAAGTGTGATCGGTTAAAAAGTTTTACTCGGGGTATGCCGTGACTGAAATTATGGTTAGTTCAGCGCCCTAAGATACAGATCCTAACCAATAGGTTTCTACGGTTTTTAACGATTATTTATCGTTTGTTAACGATAATCTGCTAAAGAACCAGCCAGGATTCATGGGAATCACGATTCATATTACCAAACATCCCGAGAGAGCCTTTAATATGAGT
Source organism: Metallyticus violacea (assembly GCA_030762175.1). NCBI lineage: Eukaryota > Metazoa > Arthropoda > Insecta > Mantodea > Metallyticidae > Metallyticus > Metallyticus violacea. The sequence continues at coordinate 110,173,187 of CM060830.1, read as the reverse complement.
GTCCGTAAGTTCGATCAAATGAATTCCGAAGTCATATTGAATTCATTGGAGAAAGTATTGCGGAATAATAACGCATTTTTGTTAGGGGGACCACTCAAAATTACGTGTGTTTGGACAAATGAAGTATCAGGTTCAAGTTACAAACACTGCGACGACTGTAGTAAAATCAAAGACATCATTGAAATAAAGAACAATGACAACCTTTGTCTAGGTAAAGCCATCGCAGTGCAAAATCCAAAATTGACGGGGACATAAATTATGATTTGATTAGAAGCCGGGAATTTCATCAAAAACTAAAGGCTGTAGAGTTGTGTGAGAAAATAGGCAAAACTAATGGACCGTTTACGTTTGAAGACGTGAAACTCTTTGAGATGGCGCTAAAGCATTACTCCATAACTGTTTTTGGCGACCATAGTAAGAAAAATGTCCTCTACAAGGCAAAAATAGCTCCGATAAACATATCGACTTAATATTCCACGATAGCCATTATAACGCTATTGTAAACCTGCACGGGGCATTCAAATGTAACTGGAATTGTCGACAGTGCAATTTTCCCTCAGCAAATAGAAAAGAAACTAAAGTTGCGAACACAAAAATTGTGCAAAATGTCGTCAGAAGTGCCCACCCACGTTTGATACGTACGTGAGAGGTGACGCATGTCATCGCGATTTGAACGGGCAGACCTGCTTTAATAATCATTTGATTAAGGGAAACTATTACCCCAAAACAATGTCAGTATGTGACGTTGAAAAACTCTGTCCGATGTGCGACAAACTTGTCAATAAGAGGTGTAGAAAAACTCCTCACCAGTGCGGGGAGACTTTTTGTAGCACCTGCAAAATTCATGTGAACTATAATCACCAGTGCTACATTCAGCCGTATAATTCGCCCAATATGCGAAATAATTTCATATTCATGTTCATAGATTTTGAGTGTATTCAGAACATTCCTTATTCCGAGGGCGTGTTTGATCATGTCCCAAATCTATGTGTGATGTACAAAAGCTGTATATTATGCATTGACGAACCTCACAAGATGGCCTATTGTACGCTGTGTGGTGTTAAAGAATAGATATTTGACAAGGAGCCTGTGAAACAATTGTTTGATGACAACACACAACCCGGGTTCGAGTCTCGGGACATTATCGTGCTTGCACACAACCTCAGGTCCTATGATGGGCAATTTCTGCTAAAGCACATGGTGGACAACCTAAATTGGGACCCGGAGCTCATCATGAACGGAAGCAAAATATACAGAATGAGGTATAAGAGTGTGACATTTTTAGACTTTTTGAATTTCATTCCTATGCCACTGCCTCGCTTTTCAAAGACCTTTCAACTTCCCGAATGCAAAGATTACGTTCCCTACCTGTTTTACACAAGGGAAAATGAAAAGTATGTATGTCCTGTACCGGGGCACAAATATTACTGTCCTGACGGTATGAGAGTAAGTGACCGCGAAAACTTCGAGAAGTGGCATGATGAAATGGTGTCCTCAAATTATGTCCTTGACATGAAAAATGAAATGGTGTCAGACTGTAAAACTGGCGTATTTCTCCTGAGTCACGGTGTTTCCAAATTTAGAAGACAATTTGTTGACGAGAAGGGCATTGACCCGTTTAGAGAATGCTTCACCATAGCTCATGCATGTATGAATGTTTACAGGAAACGGTTCATCCCAAGAATTAACATTCCCCTTATTCCTGGAGGTGGGTACAGCTTAGTTGATAAGCAGTCACGAATAGCGCGTATCTGGTTGTCATGGTTGGAACAGTAACAATAAACCACCGTACAGCATGCTTATCGGTGCCGGGAAATTAAAATTTGAGTACATAAAGTGGACGGGTGCAGAGACAAATGTGTCTATTTGTTTCACGGATGCTTCTACCACGGTTGCACACGTTGTTACCCGAATAGAAGTTCTAAGTTATACAACACGAGTAACGAAACCATGGGCTCCAGATATGAGGATACCGTAAGGGTCACGAAGATGATGAAAGATGCAGGCTACCACGTGAATGAGATGTTGGAATGTGAGTTTAATGCCATGATTAAGTCTGACGGGGTTTTGGCTGATTTTCTCAAGAGTTTTCCCTACCCAGAACCTCTCAACCCACGAGATGCCTTCTTCGGTGGGCGTACAAATTGTACGAAAACCTACTGCGAGGCCTCTGGAGACATGAAAATGTTTTATTATGACGTGTGCAGTTTGGACCCGTTTGTCAGTAAAACAAAAGCCTATACCGTGGGACATCCCAAAATTCATGTTGAAAAATGTCCAAATTTGAACGATGTTGAGGGTGGCATTATGAAATGTAAAATTCTTCCCCCGGAAAGTCTGTACCATCCAGTTCTGCCATCGCGCATTAACGGCAAGCTTATGTTCCCCCTGAGTCGCACATGCGGAGAGATCGAGAACCAGACAGAGTGCACGCATACAGAGGATGAAAGATGTATGACAGGCACCTGGGTAGTGGCCGAAATTAAAGTCTAATTAGAGGAAGGCTCTAGGATGATTCATGTATATGAAATATGGGAATACGAAATGGTACGCTACAACCCTTCCATTGGCGAAAAGGGACTTTTTCAGGACTATATGTACCAGTTTCTGAAAATTAAAACCGAAGCCTCCGGTTGGCCCAAAGACTGCCACAAAAATGAGTATATCGCGCAATATTTAGAAAAAGAAGGCGTGGCACTGGACAAAGACGCCATTGAAATCCATTCCTGGCACTACGCGAGTTGGCTAAACTCATGTTAAACTCCTTTTGGGTGAAATATGGCCAACGAGATAACTGGTCCACGTGTGAGATTGTGAAAGATTATTCCAGGCTCATAGACCTACTGAACGACCCAGGTGTAGAGGTACAGTCTTACCTGCTCGCTACAGAGGAGGTACTGTACGTGGTATGGAAGCACTGTGAACAGAATCCTAAATTGAATCGCACCTCCAATTCAGTTATAGCTGCATACAAAACTGCCCATGCTAGATTAGAGCTATATTCGTCTCTTAGGAGATTGCGCGAGCGAGTGTGTTATTTCCTCACTGATTCTGTTATAGCCACGTACAGGCCGGGGGAATGGATGCCTCCCGCAGGACCATTTTTGGGCTGTATGACAGATAAACTAGAAAAGTACGGAGTAGGTGCATATATTTCCAGATTTGCATCTACAGGCCCAAAAAGGTACACCATAGAATCAGTTGTGGGGAATATACGCACTCTGTCTGAAAAATTAAAGGCATCGCCCTCAACTCGGGGAATTTGAAGAAGGTAAACTCAAATGTAATCATCAACACTGCACTAAGGGAAAATGCAATGTCGGTAGTACTTGAAGGCACTCAGATATCTAGGAAATTTCTAAGTTCTGTAGTAACCAAGCCTTCAAAGAAAACGTATAAAATGATGGTTAACAAGCGATTATAAAGTGAAAACTTTGATTCCTACTCGTACGGGTATCAAAGTAGACGTAATTAATCACTTTTACGACAGTCGCCCAAAATGTGTGCAAATCAAAACTTTAAATTTAGTTTTCCATGTACCATGCTAATTGCAGGTCCTTTCCGGTGTGATAAATCAACATTTGTTAAAAATCTAATTGGTAATGCAGGTGCAATGTTTGACAGGCCTATGAGAAAAGTGTTGTGGTGTCATCCACCAGAATATTCTCCTAAACCAAGTCCGTTCTTCGCGACCCACGCAGGCATACCAGATTTGGAGACTGTGAACGAAGGAGATCTGGTTATTCTGGATGATTTGATGTTCTAATCAGATAGCTTGAACATGTCAAATTTTTTCACCAGAGACTCGCATCACAAACGTTTCGAAATTATTTGCATTCTCCAAAATGTGTTTCCACAAGGACAGAAATTTCGAACTATATATCTGAATGCAAACTATATTGTGGTGTTTAAAAACAATAGAGATAAAATGCTAATTGACAGCCTTTGTCAACAGATCGAACCAAAGAACTCTTGGTTTCTGCTAGAAGCATTTGAAAAGACTACCGAAAACCCCCACGGTTATCTAGTGTTGGATTGCACTCAGTACACGCCTAATCAATTCAGGTATCGAACCGGCGTCCTTCCGGGAGAAACGTCTTCTTATTTTATACCCAATTGTTGTTCGCATTCTGAAGGTTTTCGATGCCCCTTAAATAAATGAACAATCAACACACTACAGTCATTTTAACATAAGCACATTCAGGATGAGCATTGCCAGATTGAGTACCCCGCTGATTGCGAGACAGCACGCAAACATGACAGTACTTGCCAAAGCCAAACCCTCTTTGAGACAGAAATTGTTAAAAAGCGGTAGCCCCGAGCTAATAAAAGCCATTTCAGAGTGTATGCTTAACGTGTGCAGAGGACTTGTCAATTTGCCTGCAAATTGCTTGAAGTGTTTAAAGAAACACAAAACTTGTGCAGAGAGGCGGCTTTTTACCTGCTTACCTACTTTCGATATCGGCTTCCCTGGGCAGCGCACTCTTGTCAAAATGAAGTACAGTAAGCAAATTATATTAGCTTCACAGCCTAAAGCTCTCGAAAATCTTCATCTCTTAGACAAACCAATTAAACAACTCTCAGAGAAATGAATAAAGTGCACCGTGCACATTTGGCAGCCCCTAGAAATGGCGCTTGATAAAATATAAGTTCGGGAACTATCTCGATCTTATGTCACAAGTGAGAGAACCATCCTTGAATCAAAAGAAGAAGAAGAAGAAGAAGAAGAACAACAACAACAACAAGACATATTTGAAGTAATGAAGGAGGAGCCTGTAAAGGTTAAAAAAGAGACGAATGTCCTATAACCTTCGCAAACATGTGTGGGAACAACTATGAACGCATTAAAGAAAATTTATTTCGATCCAGAACATTATGCAGGTTTTGGTACAGCAGAGAAACTTCGCAAGGCCACAGGCATACCAAAATCAAAGATTGATTCCTTTCTTCAAACCCAGGATAGTTATAAATTTCACAGACCAATAAGGAAAAGATTTTCCACCAAAAGTTATCATGTGACCAACATGGACGAACTTTGGGAAGCTGATCTAATTGTGATGAACAACTTAAAAGAACACAACACGCCTTTTGTTTACATCTTGACGGTGATTGACGTTTTCTCGAAAAATGCTTGGGCTATACCGTTAAAATCTAAAACAGGGACGGAAATTACACATGCTTTTAAAACTATATTCTCACATCGCAGGCCCAAGGTGCTGCAAACAGATAAAGGAACCGAATTCACCAACAAAACTTTTCAAACATTTTTAACCAATAATGGTGTAAAGTATTACACAACAAAAAACAATGTCAAAGCCAGCGTTGTTGAGTGTTGCAATTGAACCTTAAAGACGAAAATCAGGAAATGTTGCACTCATAAAAACACTTAGATACTTAGATGTCCTTCCCGCCCTTTTTAAACTCGTGCAATAGCTCATTTCACAGGTCCATAAAGATGGCTCCAAAGGATGTCGATGAACGCAACATTTTACAGGTATACGAAAATCTTTACGGTCAGAGTGCAGACAAGCCGAGTAAAATTAAATTTAACGTGGCACATCACGTTCGCATACCAAAACAGAAAATGAAGTTTACCAAGGGTTACTAGCAAAACTGGACAGACGAAATTTTTCCGATTGACAAGGTGGTACACGGCGACCCCGTCGTGTATAAATTAAAGGAATTGGGCGGTGAAGCCATAGACGCCATCTTCTAATCCGAGGAGATACAAAAGGTTGCTCTCCCGAAATCATTTAAAATAGACAAAATACTCGATACTAAAGGTCGCGGTCGCAATAAGCAATTACTTGTTAATTGGAAAGGTTATCCAAACAAGTTTAACTCTTGGGTCCTGGCTTCATCTATCAATTCCATATAATTAGAACAAAACCATTTTCCCTAACGCTCGTGAGTAACGCCTCTATGGATCATTTCAATGACAATACAACTTCCAGATTTGCAAACATCTTACCGGCGAGAATAGTGTTGCAAGGAGAATGGGAAGTAGCACTGCAAAAGGTTAGGTACTCCGTAAAATTCTCTAACGTGACAAATCACGATAATAAAATTATTGGAACCATGTATAATATATCCGAATCTGTGACACATTCAAAATTGAACTTACAACTGCCCCATGGTATTGTACACAGCTCTAAAGACTTTGCACACGCCCTTAACAATGTTATACGCGAAAATTTACAGGTCGAAGACTTTTTCATTTATAACGAGGGGAAAAATATTACCGGCGTTAACATAAAAGTCACACATGCCAGCCATATTCCCACCAGCAAATATGTAGTTTATGTAGAAAATGCTGCACCTTCCAGAACCAGGAGAGGTGTGTCGAACCAAACATTGAAAACAAATGTTCAGAATAAAACAAATCCTACGACTAAACAATCAACTCCTAAGTCAACCCCGGTCAAGTGCGGTAGAACTGGAAATTGGCATACAGACTGTAGATTCATACATGGGGTTCCCTTACGAGATATTAGTTTACTGCAATCTAATAGTACCAAAAGTTGTGGGCAACATGTTTGTACAGGTTATTAAAAGCGTTTCTATAGAGTATGAAAAACGTAAGAAAACATGCATGACTATTGAAAAGTCTTTCACTCCACTTAACTGGGTACCTTTGATGCAGCAAGACTTTAAAAGCGTGAATATAGATTTAAGGAACGGTTACGATGATTTCTTGCCATTTGTAGACGGTCTTTCATCTACTATAGTTCTAACATTTCGCCCGAAATGGAGTTGAACACTGTCACTAGATATTACCTAAATCAGGCTGGAGGAGCTTTAGACAATCGAGATTTTCTCCTGTATAAGGGCAAGCGTTATCAAAACGGTAGCGGCTTGTTCTCTGCTCTAGGCGGACTTTTCAGAACCGTGTTGTCGTATTTTCAAGAGCGGTGTGAAAGCTGTCGGTAAAGAGGCGCTGAAAATGGGCGCTAATGTACTTGCAGATGGCAAGTTCGGGGGTTTCCCCAAAGGAGTCGTTAAAAACTAGACTGAAGGAGGCGGGAAATAATTTGAAGAGCAAAGCTGATGTAAAGATAGACCCTATGATAGGTAGTGGCCTATTAAAGCGTACGAAAGGGAAATAAAACAAAAAGTCTAAGACTAAACCCCGTGGTAGAAAGGTGATAGAAGTGTTTTCATAATGTCTGATGAATCGCTGGTGCACATGAATTCGGAGCTAGACATCTTCAAAGACTTGCCCGTTCAAATGCAAGGCAAGAGAACCGCTACATATCTCAAAACCCTCAAAATACAACCATGTAAAATTATCCCATAAAATTTCATTACTCTGCCAGTGCAGACGATTACATCGACATGACCTATGTAGTACTAGAGCTGTTCTTGGGAATTGTCGATGACGGAGGAAATGACTTGAAACAGGACAAACGGGTCACCTTTGTAAACAATACTCTAAATTCGCTGTTTCAACATGTAGAAGTGTCACTCAACAATGTCACCGTTTCCATGCCTCAATCAGGCTACCCCTATAGAAAATACATTGAAACCCTGCTCAGGTATTCGGAGGATGTCGTCAACAGCAGACTAGAGTTCACGCTCTGGAAAAAGGACACGGGAAATAAATATGCAAAAACGATGGAATCAAGTGGCGTGGCGAGTATACCAAAGGAAGCAAAGTTGTGCAGCTAATGGGAAATCTTTCCAATGCACTCTTTAATGAGGAAAATCTGCTCTTGAACAATGTAAGCTTCACCATTAAACTCTACCCCTCTTTGCCCAATTTTCATCTCTTTTCTGACATAAAGGACTTTAAAGCCTACACCAAGATTCAGTCTGCTAGACTTGTTATGAAACCTGTGAGACCGTCGCCTACCATCAAGCTTGCTCATCAGGCAGTGTTAGCAAAGAGTAATGCAAAGTACCATCTCAAAGATGTGGGGTTTCACGCTCTCAACATTCCAAAGGGTGTTAGTACCATGACTTTCAATGACGTTTTCATAGGTCAAATACCCAGAAGAGTGGTTGTGGCTATGGTTGCCGACCAGGCATACAACGGCAATATTAACAAAAACCCATACAATTTGCAACACTTTAAAATGAACTCTTTTCAACTCTATGTAAATGGTCAGCCTTTTCCCTCACAACCCTTACAGCCCAATTTTGACGCCGGTCAATTTCTCTCATGTTTTCAAACTCTACAGGACGGCCTCGGGATACACTTTAAGGACGAAGGGCATTCAATTTGAAGACATCAATATTCACACGGTTATACCATTATGGTATTTGATCTAACGGCAGACATGAGCGCTAACGAGTCTTACATTTCGGGGCAACGGCACGGCACCGTGTCTATAAAATGGGTTTTAAGGATGAAACTCCAGAATCTATCAATCTGCTAGTGCTGGCTGAAGTATATCGCACTATAGAAATCGACGCTTATAGGACCATTTTGGTATCATGAATACGTTGCAAATACGTCGGCTTCTGTCTAAATGCACACCACACTTTTTAGGCGTGTACGCCTGTGATCAATTTCCTCTCGTAAATTTGTATAATAGACAGCTTCCTATAGCGGTTGTCGTTAACACCGATCCTAGCATTAAACCAGGGAAACATTGGGTATCTTTCTCTGTATCTTTGTTGCAAAGAACGGCTGGGGGAATTTTTCGACAGCTATGGTTTAGAACCTATTTCGGGGCATGTTATAAATTTTTTAAATCGTTGTTGTGGTACAAGATGGACTCACAACACTAGAAGGTTGCAAGGCGATATCAGCACCACCTGTTGCCATTACGTTGTTGCTTACCTATCTCACCGCTTCCGAGGCCTAAATTCTTTTCACAATTCAGTATAAGTGACTTTAATCACAATGATGACAGCATTCAAAAAACCTACAGTAATGGCGGATGCACACAAACTACACATCAAAGCTGCATATCATTAGGATAGTATCACCTTTGCATGAATAGACATATATAACACTTGTCACGTTTTTATGTTGCTAATTTCTCCCGGTATTTTTTTTTTTTTTTTTTTTTTTTCAGAATGCGTGCGCGCCAGCTGCTCCGAGATGCTAATTCGTCTCGGTATTTTGCGCACCAGTAGCTCTGAGAGAGGCAAGCAGGTAAGTCGCATTCATTATCGTATGTGCGCCTATGGCTAGTGAAAATATTATGCTACATAAGTTGTGTTCTTGCTTTCAGTGACATGGACGAGGGACTTCTATCGAATATTTACTTCTTGAACAGCAAGCAGTCCAATTTTGCTGTCGTCGGGTTTTCACCTATACCTCCACACAAGATCGTGGTGACAGTGGGTGGACGACGCGTGCTGTGGTCCTGGGTTCAACAGAGTGACAGAAACTTGCTGAGACGATGCCGTCAATACAGGGTTTGACTTCTCATTTAAAAGAATGGCAGTTGAGCAATGGACTATCCATCGTTTTTAACGTGTTTTTGAAGCACTAAATCAGGTCATCAAATTGGATGGAAACTCCATATCACTGAGCATGGAGGAATGGAACACGCTAGTAAGCCTACAGCGTATTATTACCGACATCATCTATCACAAGCAGAAGGACGAGATAGAAGTACAAAATCAAATAGCTGTATACCGCAAATATTTATATCCCGCAGGGGAGAAAACGAATTTCACCGAGCATACAAGATACATTCGTTGTGCCACATTTAGAGTGTTCCTGGAGATGAAGCATTTTCTAAAAGCACAATTCATCAGAGAAGCATGTTACAATAGGTCTGACGACGTCACAAACATGTCTTAAAAACGAGTTCGGACATTCTGGTCATAACAACTTTTGCCTCAGCAAAAATAAGTTATCCTCAGGACAAACATCTTTCACCTCCGCGGAAACAAAAATCAAGGTCGCTTTGATGAAACATCACCAGTTCCAAGAGTTCGACAGAGCAGTCAACATGATCAACGACGGTCTCGCCAACTAGCTGCAGTAGCGGCCACCACGGAGTATATCTCAGTGTCTAAGCTACAACCGAACGGGCCTTACGTCGTGAAAAGAGTCCGGAGCATCTCGACAAAGAACGGGCCCAGAACGCTTGTAAATCTCGAGAACGGCCAAGAGGTTTTTCTACCAACCAGATTCAACAATCTTTCTGCAGAACTCATCGACCAGCTCAACCATTTTTACTTTTATATCGTCTACGAAGGCGAGGAGGTTCTCAGAAATGGGTACCGCAGGCACATCATGAACTTTTCACCATCATAACATGGCGTGCCAAATAGATCCGGTTGAAAATAGGCAGCAATATCCTTGTCAAACTCCTTTTTAACAATCAAAATCAAGTCACAACTAGCAGCGAGTATCTTGCTTACATCAAACTGCTCTCCACAGAAATCTCATTCTTTGGCGAGAACAAAACTGTCACCGCCAAACTAGTCACCAACAACTCTGAGGTCGTGGAAGTCCAATGCTTGCCTTCAAAAGCACAACAATACGGCATAGACGCACGCTGCACCATATACCTCGGAACCACCCCGGCATTAGACTACAAGGTGACGTCGGTAGGCTGCTTCCACACTGCATCCATCAATGGATTCGTCGTGCCCATGTCCATTCCATCGACTCAGCAACATCTCAACAATAACTTTTCCCACATGCTACTCACATGCGTCACGACGCCGCATGAGGAGGACTACGACGACGAAAACAGTGATAATGATGCGTCTTTCACCAGAAAAACATTCACTACATATTTTAAAATAATATTTTGCAGTTCATCGCCGCTAAAACAGTTACTGGGACATTTATGAAACATCTCCATTTTTAAATTCATAATTGTAAAACAATATTTTTGTGACGCCATTTGTAATTATATGTGTGAAATACACTTTTTTGTCTGCATGTGAATAATAAAATCTGTTATGGATTAAAATAATATATTCACGTGTGTTTTGTCAACATTTATGAATTTCCTTTCCACGTCCACTTAGATTTTATGGCCAATGAAGACCTATGTTGTGAAATGTTTTTCTTACGCAAAAACTATTATTACAGTAACCTTGTCTGTGTCCTACAAATAGATGGAATAATATATTTTGCTTAATAAAGCGGAACATTTTCTTCAGCTCTTACACGCGTTTTATAGCACGTGTGAATTTGTCAATCTTTCCTTCATGTTCTTTTTGAATGATTACAGCATGGTTTTCACACTATTGATAGTATATAACAGTAATCAACATTTATAAAATAATGTGTATCTAAATACGAGCAATGCAGAGGAATTCCTTTCCGATCGAGTTCTTTCAATTCAAACTGTAGGTTAAGGCTGGACGTTGAATATTTTGCACCGGCTAGAATATATAACAGCATATTAAACTTAGTTTAAAGCAGGCCGTGTCTTATCGACCTTAAAAGTACAAACACTTTTGGATTATATTTTCCCATATGGTTTCACAGCGAAGTGAAGGTAAATTATATATTCCCCCCAATCAACGTCAATTTTAAACTTTTTGTTTATGATATTTTCCTGTTAATGAATAAATCAATTTAATATTAACAGCAACCAGTTGGAGTTATCATCACTTTTATATTAAAATAAAAATGACATCTCTATCGTAAGGTATGCATATGCGACAAGATATCCATTATGAATTATATATATATATTATTGTAATGTTCTCTAAAACAATTTAATATTAACAGTCGATTAATGCCTTTAGTGAAAAAAAATAATATAATTGTTATCCCCCTTAAAAGAACAAACATTTTTGCATTATATTTTCCCATATGGCTACGCAGAGAATAAATATTTCGCACCGCTATTTAGCTCGGCGGGACTTTTTTCTGTAATAAACAACCATATGGAAACATTTTATTTTGTGAATATACGAATGTAACAAACTTAGCCCCTGAGAAATAATTTTACCGGAGTAAACAGACTGTTATGTCGGAAAGGGACAGCGGAGTAGGCGTGACCTTGTAGCCCAAATGAAAGCGAAAACTTTGTTTGTGAAAGTTAAACGTTCGCAACAACAAGCTGGTTGAAACTACAGTCTCTTAATGTATGTCCAGAAGCATGTAGCGGTGAAGATTACAGCCCCTTGTGAAATGGCCGAAACATAAGGTACGATTTTTAAAATTTACTTTATTGCATGCTGCAATTGTGTGTGTGTGTGTGTTGATTGCTTTAGTTACACTTAACTTGCAATTAACAATACATTTTGCGTTTTTGAGAAACAAATTGTATTTATATTGAACATGACAGTAATGCGATACACTTTTTGCGTTTAATAAATACAGTTTGTGATTAAAACAATACAGTTTTGCATTTTTAACAATACTTATCTTTCAAAGTCTGTTTGTTTTTTAGTAACAAATACTGTAAGACTCATAGTTGTATTTAAATATATACACATTTTCCCCCAACACAACAAATTGTATTTACATTGAAAATTACAGTAATGCGATACACTTTTTGCATTTAATAAATACAGTTTGTAATTAAAACAATACAGTTTTGCATTTTTACCTCCACAAAAAAATAAATAACTATATGCTTATCCGCGGCGCCATTTTGTTTTTAATATAATATGATTTATCGTGTAGCAACAAAATACTATAAAACTCTTGGTTGCATTTAAATATATGCATATTTTCCCCAATACTTCTTAAGGGTTCCACCCCCGCCAAAAGAAAATGTTTAATCCGCGGCGCCATTTTGTTTTTAATACAATATGATATATCATGTAGCAACAAATGACGTAAGACTCGTGTTGTATTTAAATATATGCATATTTCCCCCCAATACATTCTAAACCCGTCCACCCCCACCAAAAAAAAAATCCGCGGCGTGGATTAACGATAAGCCGGGGGATCATGGATTAACTCGTTAGGATTATGGATTAATCGAATCGTGGATTAAATCGTTAGGATTATGGCTTAAGTCATTGGGATTAACGATAATCCGAGCGACACTAGAGCTCTGGTGGCGGATTTATCGTTAATCCGTTGACTTAATCCGTAATATGCACTACTGACACCTATATAAATTAAACTAAATCACGGACGCCTATAATAGTATGAAGCCGGATAATGAACTAATATTTCCATTGCCAAAGAGCTAAACATATTCCGGGAACAGAATTTCTCAGTTATAGATAAAAATACAAAAATATTCTATTAATGAACAATGTTCACAAACTAGTAGTATTGCAACCTGATTAGAGAAAATGAGTATAATATGCTTATTGCCACCGAAAAAAGAAAGAAGGGGGGAAAACGGGAGAAAACTGGTAAAAAAATAAACAAACAAAAGTATGAACGGTTCCGGTTTGTTACCTTCCGGCGTGTAATATAGAGCATAATCGGTAAAATTGCGAAGAACATCTTATTATTAAAATCTTGGCAAAGTTCTAGTATTATCACTTTGCAGAAAACTAGCTAGTGATGGGATTATTATTAAAAAATTATGTATTACATTCATATTTGCACTGCAAAGAGGCTAAATTTATGAGGGCTATGGAGCACTTACCTGCCGCCTAGTAAAACGGTTCGGTAAAATTAAGAACATGATATGATGAATTTGGCCACAATCCTAATAATGCTACTTTGTAAAGAAGCTGAATCACTAAATACTATTTCAGTTAAAATTTAATATCAATTTATAATAACACCGCTAAAAGGAAAAATTTTGACCGAAAGTTCGGTCATGTCAGCCAGCCCCATAACCGCTACATTGTATAAAAACTTTAAACAAAATTATATAAAATATTTACAACGTTAGTTTTCTTCATATATGCAAAGAAACTGAAACACTAATGACTATTTAAATTCAAATTTGATGATCAGTTTATAATTCCATCAAAGAGCGTTTAAATTTATTAAAGACCATAAAAGTTTTCACCTGCCGAAGTAAAACGCTGCAAAATATCTGTAAATTCAAGAACAAAATCAAATTGGCGTAAAGTATTGCTAGTCTCATTGCCGTTTGTGCAGAGAAAATCTCGGAGGCCTATTTCAGTATAAAACCATGTTACCAAAAAATGTTTCTATCTCCAAAATTATAAATATATTACCGCCATAAATATTAATATTGCCGGCGACAGAATTCCTTCATTTTAGATAAAATACAAAAAATATTTTGTTGATAAAAAATGTTCACCAAAAAATGGAATTACTACCTGTTTTGAAAAAATTGATCCGTACATGGGTAATTCGCTAAAAAGTGGAAGAAAAAAAAAATGAAACGTATGATCAGTTTTGTGTTGCCACCTGCTGGCATGAAAACGATGCATTATCGGTAAAATAACGAACATTTTGCTGCATTAAAATAATGCCAAAGTACTAGTATAGTCATTTTGTGCATAAAAACTGGCAATGGTGTCATTTTCAGACAAAAATTAGATATTACATTTATATATGCAAGACAAAGAGCCCAAATTCATTACATGCAATCGCGCTCTTACCTGTTGTTAGTAAAATGGTTCACTATCGTATGAACATGTTATCATTCTTGTAAAATATTGCCAAATTCCTAGTAATGCTATCTACGCAAAGAAACGGAATCATGCTGTTTCAGTTAATTTGTCATTATTTTACAATTCCACCGAAAAAAATGTGAGATTTATAACAAGTATTCTTAGTTTTTGGCACCGAATCCTTGATTTGTCGGTATAAATCAATCTCATTTTTATGTAAAACATTCACATAGTGCTAGTTTTTTCCACATATGCAAAGAAACTGATACAGTCATGCCAGTTTGGATTAGAATTGTATGATCAATTTATAATTCCTCCGCAAAAGGACTAAATTTATGACCTCCCAGCAATAATAAAATAAGATAGGCGAGCGCGGGCACACACACAGAGAAGAATAAACAGAAAAAGAAGAGGTGCACTATCGGTAAAATTAGGAACAATTATCTTTATTAGTGTAAAATATTGATAACTTCCACTATTGCTACGTGTGCAGAGAAACTAAATCCCGGACACATATTTTAGATAAAACCGAGTAATCAAATACATTTTCCACAGCTAAAATAATAAATATATTACCGGCGTTCGGGCTGGTAATTGTCGGCAACAGAATTTCTCCGTTATGGATAAAATAGGGAAAATATTTCATATATGAAAATGTTCATATAGTAGTGGTATTAAATTGTGCAGAGAAACAGAAACGTTTGCTTATTTAAGCAAAAAGTGCGTGATATACATTTCCATCGCAAAAAGCGAAAATTGGATCTGGTTTTGGGTTTCTATCTGCCATCAGGTAAAACGGTGTATCTGTAAAATGGCAAACATTTTATTCCATTAAAATATTTCCAAAGTTCTAGTATCGCTACCTGCACAGAGAAATTGAATCACTGATACCTATGTCAGTTAAAATTTGATGATTAATTTATTATTCCACCACTAAAACGTTAAATTGATGACCGGCATTCAGGATCTTACAAGCTGGTAGCATGATCCCTATATCATTAGTAAAGCCAAATCCTTTTTTATGTAGCTCTCAGGTACTGAAACTTGCAATTTTTGGACTTCATCAGTAGTCTTTTTGGGCAAAGAATTTTAAGATTTCACATCTCAGTATAAAGTTGTTGGCTATAGTGTTTATGGGAGTACCAAAAGATGAAACACGCATAATTACATTTTCCGGCATTGAGAATAGCAAATTTCTGGCTCAAAAACATGATTGCTGGACACTTACCTTGTTGGTAAAAATTAAAATTTAATAAACAACAACAAGCTAAATTTCATGTGCAAATTGTTGGAGCTACTTCTCCCTCATTCATAACACCACGAGATCCACCTTTACCAACAAATTTTGCGGAAGCTGGTGAATGTGGGATAAAAAGAGTAAGGCAGTCCTGAAGTTGTCTATGGCTGGTCATGGGCATTGATTTAAAACTCATCAATTCAGCAAGACATAACAGATGGCTTACCATTTTATTGTCCTATTGACTACCTATAAAAAGCCCTTTCATACTTTACACCAACAATGTACAGTAAAAATGTAGTACTGTCTTTTTAAATTATGTTATCTAATAAGGAAACAAGACGATGGATGTGATGTAAAACATTTAATTGTAGAAAAACCCAGGTGTATTATACTTATTTTTTATATAATGTTTAATGAATGTTATTAATGCAGAGTCAATGATACATGACATGAAATTATAAATTGGGAAAGGAATTTTGTAAGAAAAGAAACATTCCAGGCCTAAGTATATCTTGGGAATTGAACTTCAGACCTCCTGCTCATAAGTGGTAACTCCCAGTTCCAGCCTGTGGGATATGTAAAAGTTAATGCATGTTTGGTTTCAGAAACAGTAAATGGAGGTGACACATTATAAACAATATGATGCACTGAAATTTCGCCTTTGTCTCAAATCTTGAACTGAGGCATACAATGTTACCCTGTAGCATAGCTCAAAGAAGAATAAATTGTGAGGGGAGGCTATCAACTTTAATCAAATAACATTAACAAGAGATGCACTTGTGCATTGTGAGTTCCTAGACTACCGATGTTTGCATATAGGTTTCATGCAATTTAAGATGTCACAGAAAGTTGTTACAGGAAGCTTCTTTCAAATATAATCACTGCTGATTAAACTTGGCTACAACATTTCAATCTTGAGAGCATATAACAAAACTGTTTGTGGAAATCTCCGTCACAATAAATAAATAAATAAATAAATAAATAAATTTAAATAAAAGAACAAGGAGGAGAAATCATGAAGAGAAGGAAGGAAGAAGAGGACGAAGGAGTATAAGATAAAGAAGAAGATGAGCAGGAGGAGGAGGAGGAGGAGGAGGAGGAGGAGGAAGAAGAAAAAGAAGAAAATGATTCTGCTGGAAAAATTATGGTCATCTCATTTTTCTATATTCAAGGAGTGGTTTACCATCAGTTATACCTCATACATAAGTGTAACTGGACAACTACAGAGATGTCCTGAAAACTCTATAATGTCACATTTAAGTGCAACATTCTGGATGCTGACCCATGGTATTTTACAATTGCACATTGCAAATGTTGCTGAATATCTCATAAAAATCAATGTGAAGTATTATCAATTACCCTCCCTAAAATCTAGATATAGCTGGAGTGACTTCTTTCCTAGTTGAAGAAACACCTTCATGGGAGGCATTTTTCATAATTAGATGCAGGCACTTATTACAAAATGGTTTCCAGCATATATTGGAAAACTGGCAGAAATGCTAAGACAGGTGCATTGCATCCAACCAGGACAACATTAAGAAATATCATCAAAATGAGTAAAGTATATTTTCCATAAATATTTGATAATTTTTTATTTAACAGTCCTTGTAATTTAAGAATGCTAAAAAGGCATTACCACAGCATTAAAGCATTTAATCCAACATCTTGATTACCCCTTTGCATCATCAATTCTATTAATTAATAAATATCTATAATCATAGTTGATATCTCAGAATGTTATTGTAAATAAAACAACTTATTATTGAGCCATTTATTATAAAAAAAAACCATAACTGACATTTTTATAATAATAGTTTTTTTTGCAAATTGTTATTCTCTGTCTGCTGACAAATGGTTTAGAGTAAAAATCCCTCATCTGCAACTCCATAACATTGATGAATTTGGTAATGAATATCTGATTCAGTGTAAAACTGCTCAAATATTGTATGTATGGGATTTTTACACCAAACTTTGGTATAAGTGGATAATTTATTACATACAGCCAACAATGCATTAGCATTATATTTGTGATTGTTTTGTAAGCTTAAGGATTTAAATAAAATTTTAAGTTAAAGACATGGTGATGATGCTGAAATGAATGACATAAATCAATTAAAAAGATGTAGATGAATTAGAAACGATGAACGATATATAATATAAATGTAATTAAAGAGCATGAGTATGTAGACAATTCTACACTAACCATAGTGGAAAACTTGTACTTATAGTTGAGATTGGTGCTGATGGCAATTATTATTTATTGTTATCATCATCATGCAAAATTGAATTGTTCTTTTATTTATTTATTCATATGTTTAATTTTCTTTCTTTCTTTCTTTTTTCTTATCAAGAGGACAAGCCCCTTCAAAACATGCTATTCTTGTGAAAGCTTGTACTGAAGAACACATGAAATCATTTCCCCAAAATATCTCTCATTACTCCCAATGAAAAACTCCTTACCTCTCAGCTGACTTAACATTAAAGAAAATGCATCAACTGTTTAAAACTAAAATATCCGAGGTAAAAGCAAACTATTGGTTCCAATAAACAATTTTTAAGAAACAATTTAATTTGCATTTTGGAAGTCCTCAGGTAGATACTTGTGTTAGCCGTGAGTCACTCAACACAAAAATTAAAAGTCCTGCTATAAATGAAGCAACTTAACGTTCAGCTGTGTCTGAAATCATTTTATATGTTAGGAAAAGTAAAAAGTTTACCATAAACTTGATGAAGTTCTAAGTAAGTATCAATTTGATCATTCTGTGGCTGGGCTCTGTTTTTGATTTCATGAAGTATGTTCAGTTAACAAACATGACAGATCAAGACATTTTTCACCATGAATATGATTTGAATTACAATTCTTAAGATGATTCATCAAGACATTTTTCACCATGAATATGATTTGAATTACAATTCTTAAGATGATTCTTCAAAGATATATATTTACCATAAAGGTTCGAATAAGGTTACTTTATTTATTCATGAATATCTGAACACTGAATAAAATGACAGAGCCAAGAAGCTGTTCCTCTTCAGTGTTAATTGCAATGGTTAAAATAAAAACCACACAATTAGATACTGCAATATTTTCTTTGATTCAAAGCTATAGGTTCCATCAATATTATCTAGTCCAAGGCTATTCATTTCTTTCCTGTGATCAGACATTTGAGGTAATAAAAAGAGCCCTGAAGGGAATTGAGCAAAAGATTTACCTGCTGACAGATATCATGGTAAATTCAAAAAAGAAATTTATTGCCCATATGATTCAAAGAGAGGATGTGTTGAATTTCAAAAATTGGTAGCATTCATTTTATTAACTCAGTTGTATATCAGAGATATCAAATGGTGTACATGTAAGTAGAAAAATCAAAGTACATTAAAAATTTCACAATTTACTGAATGTATACACACTAGACAGAAAAGAGTAAAGGTGTTATGTTAAAATTAGTGTGGAAAGCATAGCAGAAAGCTTAGCAGAAAAAAAACATTTGTTCAGTCAGCTGACTCTTAGCCTACAGACACCTCCTATATATTGAAGGTTCCCATCAATGCCAAAAAAATCTGTGACCTGCAAAAAATTCTTAGGTATATTTCTGATGAATTCAGATGCTGTTATGCAGAAATAGATTCCTTGCCAAAAACAGAATATGTGTGAACAAATGTAGAGGAATCATAATACTGAAAATAATTCAGTATATAAAAACAAATGCAATGTAATTTCAATATTAATTCAATTAGGAATTGGACAGTCACAGTGAAACACACATTAATAATCTCTTCTGAATCAAAACATTTAGAACACTGTTTACGGTCTCAATTACAAGATATTTATTCACAATAACTGTTCCACGAAGCATGCTGAGTAAATCTCATATAGGTGAAACCTAAAGAGTGTTTTAAATATTTAGACTCATAAGAGATTACAAATGTAATATATTTTGCAAATTTCTGTGAATTGATCTTATAATACAATATATTGTTTAAAATACATTTTTCTTCAGTGTGCCCTAATAAAGTGCTTAATTATCCCATACTTCTAACGTCATAGCCAGTTTATTGTAAAATCCCCATAAGTGCTGATGTATACTTTTGTCCTATACCCTTATATAACTGAATTCTACAATAGTTTTAACAAAGTTTCATTTATGGATGCCATTGGTGAAAGAACTGTAACTTACCAAAACATATTTCAAGGTGTACCATCTTTGGTCTTTCCTGTCAAATTTTAATTTTTACCTTGTGGGATTTTTACAATAAAGAATTTTATTATTAATTGATATCATTGTATCATTCAGTTGAACTGCACACTCTTAAGGCTTCACTTACTTTTCATAAATGTATGGAACCGGTTTCGAGAACATATAGTTCCCATCTTCAGCCAGGCTAAAGTTCAACAGCCGGAACATTCGTAGAGGTGTAGGAATGTACATTCTGCTCTGGTGACGGTGTGATATTTTTGTAGTTTATGTTTTCATCCCCGGCAATGTCGAAGTTCATTATGCTGCCTTTGTATTTGTAGATGTAGATTTTCTTCCAGGTTGCTAATTCCGTAGGTCCTTGTACTGATTTTAATAATTTTGCTTATTTATTATGTCATGATGTTGTGTCCAAAAATGATGCTACTGCTGATTTCTCTATTTGCTTGTACTTTATGTTCCTGAAATGTTCCTTTAATCATGTGCCTATGTTTCTCTTTGCTTTTCCAATGTAGATTTTTTGATAGTTTATTTTGTAAATACCTCATTTTTCTTCCTGTGGAATACTATCATTAACATTATCTATCAGTAATTTTTTAACATCAAATCTATTAGTTGGTGCCAACCTGATATTAATATCTTTAAGAATATTCTGAAATGTTTTTGTGGTCCATGGATGATATGTAAATTTTTTAAAAATTAGTTTATCTTTTCTTGCTGAAAGTGTTGTGGTTTCTTTGATATGTTTTTGTCTCTTGAATTTCTGTACATTTTTATGTACTAGTTCTTTTTTTAACCATTTTTAACTGCTGTTTCTTCTATTTGTTTGTATTTCAGGAACACAAAGTACAAGCAAATAGAGAAATCAGCAGTAGCATATCATTTTTGGACTCAAAATCACGACATAATAAATAAAGCAAAATTATTAAAATCAGTACAAGGACCTACGGAATTAGCAACCTGGGAGAAAATCTACATCTACAAATACAAAGACAGCATAATGAACTTCGACATTGCCAGGTTGAACACATAAACTACAAGTTTATCACACCGCCACCAGAGTAGAATATACATTCCTACAGGTCAACGAATGATCCGACCGTTGAACTTTAGCCTGGCTGAAGATGGGAACTAAATGTTCTGGAAACCAGTTCCATACATTTATGAAAAGTAAGTGAAGCCTTAAGAGTGTGTAGTTCAACTGAATCATTCAATGATATCAATTAATATGATTAGCTTCACTGTGCAAGTTCCAATTTACATTTTAGTAAATTCTATATTTGTCTAATATTGTTTTTTCCCGGAGAGAGATGATATTTACTAAGGCTATTTACAATACTTTCTGCAACATTATGCCATCATTTAGGATGCCAATGTCAGATCTGATAGTTACAGAGTATCCTGAGTAAATACAGCAGCAGTTAGAAAAGCGGTGGTTCTAGATGTCAAAAATGCAACAGATCAGAAGCTACTCCCAAGTTTCATATTCAAGAGGTTCCTGCCATTGAAGCCACAATTAGGGCTAAGGCTGCAGGCTCTAGCAAATGCAGTCATAAAAAATGCACAAAGAATAGCTGTATAAGTCAACATACATCTAATAATATGATTGATTTTCTGCTGCAGCTTCAAATTTCAGCAATAGTGCAGATTAACCGTTACATCAATATTTGCAAAATTATACGAGAAGATAATACATAGAAGATTAAACAGGTTTTCTAGAATCAAAAAATATATTTTCACAGCAGCAACATGTTTTTTGTATAGATTTTCAACTTTATCTGCAATATCTGAATTTATTCACAAAGTAATGACAAACCTTGAGGAAAATAACAAAACTTAGGTATATTCCTAGACTTATCAAAAGCATTGGACATTTGATTGTGTGTCTCATGAACTATTACATTCAAAACTGCAGAACTATGGGATGAGAGGTAAATTACAAGAACTCATCATCTTACATAAAAAATTGCAATTGTATAAGGACTTTCAAGTCAAAATATGATGTGGTGAGAACCGGAGTTCCACAGGTCATCTATTATTTATACTTTATGTATACGACATACTGTATTCACATGATTATACTAAAACAACAGGAAGAAAAGGCTCTAATATCTTTGTTACACCAATTCCAAAATGATTGCACCAAATTCCTAGGAAACTACTTTGATAAAGGTTTTCACTTATATTCATGATTTAAATAGGCCTTTTGTAAAAATATATTTCTTAAAAAATTTATCATATCTATTTGAAGGAGATGTACTTAAAATGATTATTATGAGTTGATACAGTCATATAATGCATATGGTATAGTAATCTGCAGGGGGGACAAGTATTTCTAATTTGAATAGAACACTTGCATTACAGAAAAGTTCAAGATGCGTATTTAATTGAAAAAACTACCAATTTGTGAAAGAATTTTTTTGAAAACAACTGATATTAACGGTCACATCATTATAGGTCATTTTACTAATAAAATCAAAATACACATACACATCATTAAATAAAGATCATTATGAATACAACACGAGGGGAATTAACAATTGACATGAGGAGTATATGACAAAAACATTGCACAATAAAGATCTATATAATATAGGCATTATCATGTACAATAAACTTCCCAATTTCATTATAACTGCACAAAGTTAATTCTTTTAAGAAATTGTTGAAAATGTATCTCATTGATAAATGTCTGTACAGATTAGATGAAAAATAATCATTGTCATCATTACTCTCTAGATCATATTATCCATAATATTTATATGATTGCTTATTTATAGCCATACATAAACTAATTCCATTTGATTGAATTGCTTCATCTTATTTATAAAATTTATTGTAAAGGTATCTAACAACTCATAAGGTAAGGTATTATATTGCTGACTGTGTATTTAAAATACTTTAATGGTCTGATGAATTAACTTTGTATAGTTAGCTATTGACCATGCTTAATATTTGTATTCACAAGTCTAAGAGCAATAAAGTAGTTGTTGTCGTCGTTGTTGTATTGTTTCAAATAGGGCCATTTTCTCACTGAATGCAAGGCATTTTACATGTTCTGAGATTTCAATACCAAAAATTAACAGAAAAATGTATGATCACCCATAGCTTCCCTTTAATTTTCTGTTCATGGTATAGGTATGTGGATGACATTTTTTCAATAATACCGAAGAAACACTCAATAGATGCCCTGAAACTTCTTAATTTGCCACATGAATCTATACAATTTACCATAGAAGAAGAAAGAAATGGGTGGCTACCATTTCTAGATTTAAAAATTATAAAAAATGGAGATTGTTTGAATTTTGAAATTTATAGAAAAGAAACACACAGAGAAAACTACATAAAAATGAGAGTTATAACTGCACATATCTATGCAGTGTTTCACAGTTTGACACACAGATTGATGAATATTCCACTCACAGAAGCAGAGTACAAAATAAAATACAAGGAAATAATAAATACAGCTATAATCAATGGTTTCAACAAAGACACTGTGATAAAAATTATCAATAAATCTAAAAGGCTAAAAGAGATAATGGAAGTTTCCAAACTGAAAAACACAAAAGAAGAATACAGATTCAAAAGTTTCACCTACTATCCAATTTACAACAAGTTCCAGAAAATTTTCAAAGAACATGGGATAATGTTAGCTCCAAAGAACAGATTCAACATCAAGAATTTTGGGTTGACAGCCAAAGACTCCATTCCAACAGAACAGAAATCAGGAATTTACGAAATAAAATGTGCAGAGCTACATAGGCAAAAAAAAAAAAGAGAAATTTGGAAATTCGATGGAAAGAACATTTTAGGAATATTCAGTTTAAATAGGTGGATAAATCATCAGTAGCAGCTCATTTTTGAAGCAAAAATCACGAATTAAAACCGGAAATTAAACTGCTGAAACATCTTCACAACCCATTGGAGTTATCCAATTGGGAAAATATTTTCACATAAAAAAATAGAGAAAACCTAATGAACTTCGAGTTTCCTCCTATGGATGAACTCAGCAATTTCCTACTTCAACCAACAGAGGCCACCACAAGAACATCCGGGTGTCTAGCCATCATTTCGAGTAACGGCGGTTCAGTGAGCAACTGAAGATGGGTGAGATTCTCCGAAAAAGCCTCTTATTTTTAATGCAAGTGGAGTTTAGTGTAAAAAATAAATACCTAAGTTTAGGGTATATTTTTCTTATTTTATTTCTATGGGGTATACAGAGTTTCTTTTGAACAAATTAAAAATTGCGGCCCCTAGAATGATATTTAAATTCGCTTTTACCTCCTAGGTTTTCAGATATACTAGGGTAAGTCCATAATATTCCGGCTCACCGATAAGGATTATTACCTTCACAAGATCCTTATATGGTAACATACCTTATCTGTTAAGTAAATAATTGCAGGTGTAACTTCCGCTCCGCTGCGTTCAGATATAGTTGCATAAAGAAAGCTATGTGTAGAAGATAGTGACAAATTCAAAATGGAGTATTATCGAGCTGTTTCCAAGTTCTTCACAAAACAAGGACTTACTCCAAATGAAATTAAACAGCGATTGCACGATGTATATGCGGCAGCATCCCCTTCATATTCCACCGTAAAAGAATGGGCCAACATTTTTAAAATGGGTCGAGAAAGCATTGCAGGTGGGCCTTTGGAGGAGCTCACTTCTGAAATCATCGCTCTTGTGGAAGGAGAAATTATGGAAGACCGGCGGCTCAAAGCTACAGAAATAGCAGCAAAGTTGGGCCTTTGTAAAACAACAGTCTTTTGAATTATTCATGAACATTTAAACATGAATAAGGTTAGTGCATGATGGGTGCCCAGACTTCTTTCCTCAGTCCAAAAGCAGCAAAGAGACATCAGTGTCAGGCATTTTTGGAGCTCTGCCGTGGTAACGAAAGAAAAATTCTGCAAATCATTGTTACAGGAGATGAAACTATGGTCCTCTACAATGATCCCTTGTCCAAAAGAGAATCAATGGAATGGCGTAAACCTAGCGAAGCACCGACTCAAAAGACCAAGGTCACTCAGTCAACCAGGAAGATCATGGTTACAATCTTTTGGGACTGTGAGGGAGTGCTCTTCATTGACTTCAAGGAGAGGAACACCACAGTAAATGGGGAGTACTATACTGGCCTACTGCACGGACTACGTGCTTCCATCAAAGAGAAAAAGCGAGGAAAATTGAGTGGTCATGTGCCTCTTCTTCACGACAACGCGCCTGGGCACACGGTTCTTGTTGTAAAGGAAGCTGTGTAAAAATGTGGTTTCAAGGATATCGAACATCCATCCTACAGCCCAGATCAACCTCTCAGTGACTATTTCCTCTTCTCGAAACCCAAGAACGACCTTCGAGAAAGGAAATTTAAGTGTAATGAAGTGATGCATTTTGTTTATGCCCATTTTGCAGACCAGACTTCTATTTTTTTTGGGGGGGGGAATGAAATGTTAATTCAAAGATGTGAGAAGTATATGCCAATAATTGGCAACTATATTGAAAAGTTAAATATGGTTTTTGTCTTTATTATATCTCAAAACTGGTTAGGGCGGAAATTTATGTACCTACCCTCGTACTCCTCACTCCTAAAGGCCGGATTGCCCTAATTTTCAGAAATTATTTTTATAGATTTATTTTAATGAAATACACGATTGCGTTGAGAAAAGGCATAAATCGAAGCAGAGCGATTTTTTCTTTTTATAAGGTTAAACCCCACCCCCTATGGTCTATTTTGCTGGTTAACGAACTCGAATCGTTTTTATATGCCATGTTCTGTGCAACCGCTACAGCGTTAGCTCGCTCGCTCGCTCGCTCGCTCGCTCACTGTCCCTCTCACACACACAATTTTTTTTTTTTCGTTGTCATATTTTCGGTGCTTAGTAGATAGGATGAATGAAAATTTGAAGAAATTTTTCAAAAAATCTTTTCATAGGTACAACCGCAATAGTTGCGTTCTTTCAGGATTCGTTATTAAAAAAAAGTAATTAACTCATTAGATAATTACTTTTGTACAGTTATCTCAATTTCATAGGAAAAAAAGTCAAGTTATGTAAGGTTCTGTAAATTTATTAAATATGTCATTTTCTTTATAAAAATATCTGTTCCATGGACATAACGGTTCTGAAGTTCATCGCTGTTAATTTCCCGTTATTTCGTCTCCACTGATTATTTGTATGATACAGTTTGGTAGGAAACACATGTTTGTAATCATAATTATTAAGAGATGCGACAATTTGCAATTGGTAGCAATTTCCTGAAAGAGCTATAACATCAATCATTCACCACAAACATGCACATTTTTTTCACGTCACATAAAAAAATAAAAATTATTCTAAATTAAATGGGACGAAAGAAAGCAACTTTTCAATAATTATGCTATTTGTAACAAAATATAAGTAACATGTACGCGCCTGTAAAGACCTACAAGCTCAGGTTTGGCCCCAAGAACGCAGGATGAACATCAGTGTTGCACCGCTCTCTCAATCTGAACAATTAACATTTGCTCTGCTAACTGGAAATTCACCTAGGATTGGACTCCCGACTGAGGACTTTGTTTTTAAATTGTGTTTAACGCCCGTTTTTACTACTGTGGCACCACAGGCGGTGACACTGGTGATACATGAAATGAAATTATAAATTGGGAAAGGATTTTTTTTTTTAAGGAAGAAAACGTTCCAGGCCTGAGTTTAGAATACCTCCCCGGCATTTGCCAGTTATGATGACTGAGGAAAACCTGAATAAAAATACGTCAGGGAGGACGGTCCTGGCGGGATTCGAACCCCAGATCTTCCGCTCAAGAGTCCGGCTGAGAACTGAAGCTACGCACACTTAAGAGCATCGATATGGCGACTTTTGATTTTCAGCACTATCTCTAAGCTTGCAATTGAATCACAAAATTGCTAGTACAGCATTCATCAGAACTTTGCGTCAGGTTAACTAACAACTGGAACGTAACGCGTCAGAGTTTAACATAAACTAGGGTCACATTTTTATCTAATTTTATCCAGAATATAAAAAACAGCTAAGTCATCTACCCAGCACAGATTTGTTTTAATGATAAATGATTTCAATATATTATGTGGATATACACAATCGTCACTTATAAATAGTTTCTTGCATTTAGTAACCATGTACATTTTCATTTCACCATGCGAGCAACGAAACTATTAGCACGGTCAATAGATACAAATCAATGAGAATATTATTTTTTCCATATGTTTGAAGAAACGTTCTACATCAGAAGGAACCATGCATTATATACTTTGTTTAGTGCTTGCACTCTATTCATAGATATGAGAGCATTTTGGGGGTAAACAGTAATATAATTTTCGTTTTGCAAATAATACTTTGAATTAGCACAATATTGATTATTGTAATTGTTTTGACAAGAGGTTTAATTCCGTTTAAATTTGTCGTGCCCCAATGCTGGCGAAGATACCTGTAAAGATTTGAGCCGACAAAGGCCCAACTGCGGCTAAGGACGAAGAGATGGTAAGCCGACAGTTGCGGGGATTGATTGGTCACTTCAGTATTAAAATACAGCGCCTAGTTCTTTCAAGCAAAGGTATTTATTTACAGAAGTGTACAATGATGAATACAGAATAATTAAGAGGCAAGATATTCTGTAACAAAGTTCCCAAGAGAGGACTTGGATAAGATGCTGGTAGTACCAAATAATGATTAACAAGGAATGTTGAATAAGGGGTATGCTCCGTACCACAGATTACTACAGATATATAACTCAATATTAACAACCGGTGACCCCATCTAGCGCCAATTTTTGTACGTATCGTCGCGATGCGCGAATTTATTTGTAGTTTCCTTTCTTTGTAGAAGAAAATAAAAAATTATTAAGCTTTCACCGAACTTCAGATACCAGCGACAGAACCGTTGACAGCCTGAAGAGTCAGACACAAGACGTAAAAATCTGGCTAGCATGTTCTGAGTTGCTGTTATAGATCGGATTTCTGCGTTCATGTATTTCACTCTTCAAGCTGTCGGCGATTCTGCAGCTGATAGTCTAACTTGGGTGAAAGCTCAACAATGACTTAGAAAGAGAAAGGGAACTACTAGTAAAACCAATTATATAAATAGTGAGATAGTCCTGTCAAGTACCCACAACCATTATTTCTTATGCTGCCCATCTATTATATGAAGTTGCATCAGAAATTTCATTTTTAAAATCTGACAGTAACTCATCTTCTTAACCCAATTCTAAGCAAGTACGAAATTAGGAAGAATATATTCAGTAAAGTATAATATTTTTTGTACATGGCCTGCACATAACCTAAAATGTAAATAAATAAACCCTCAAAGACAATGCACTACTATTTACAACAAATAACAATACATATAATTTTATTACAAGCACATATACTATTATACCCTTATAAATGTTATAATGAAGGTTATAGTGTACAAAAAGAGCGTTTACATTATACAGACCTAATGTTCTTGACTATAGTTTTAAAAAAGACGCATTTTAAACAATTCTTTGTTGTCTCTCTTGGTGTTGCACCCCACCAGTGCGAACGTCTGTTTTAAATGTATAATGGTACATTTTTTTCCTTTGCCCGCTTTGTAATGAACATGAAACACACATGAAGAACATGCGTCATTGATTCCCAGGCATCCCAACAAACACCGTAATATCAACGCACATTTCTTTGTTTCTGAACTACAAATAACTTTCAAAGAGATTCCATAAAACAAAATTAATCGGTATTCTTCCTATTTGCCAACTCTAAAGCACATTTTAATAAAAAGTATGTTTCTGTTAGGCGAAATAGGTTTGAACACCGTTTAAAGTTGCAGCTGTAGCGCCCTCATCGTAAATAAGACATCTGTTGGAGTTGTCAAATAACTGAGACCATTTTCATTCAAGATTTCTGGTGTTCACATGAGGTTACAAAATCACTTATCCAGTTCAAATAGTCTGCTCTGTACCAAGAGACACCGTGACAATCTGTCGCTATACTAATGATTGTGCAAGCCCAGATAGTAATGCCAGGGTGTTTTATGTTCTGCCTATAGATAAGAGGGGTCAAGGGAGACACGTCATAATAGCATCTGGTTCTTCATAGACGGTAGTAAATTACTTCATTAGCATCGAATCTTAGTTGCTTAAGAATTATCCAATGTTTATAAGAAAACAAATACTTTTGAGTGACCCTTATTCTTACTTTTCCCTATCCGAGATAAATATTGGGCTTACCCCTCCCAATATTTTATAGAAGTCGGTGCCTTTTTATGGCACATGTGTGTTTGGTACTTTTTGGAGGAACTGATTTCAAGGCTACTATTTTTGGAGGACAATACAGTGCAATGGCCAAGTTGAGGAGAAAGTCCAGGTGCTGGACCATTCACCTTACAGCCCTGACCTTGCACCGTACGACTTGAATAGGTTTTCTGTTATGGCTGGAAAAACCTGAAAGCGAGTTTAGGACCATGCCCAAGTAATTAATTCACCTCTGCTTACAACACCCCAGTCGCAGTAACGAAATGTCTTTGATAAAAACCTGCAATGAATGTGGCGAGATGGATAGTAAAGTTAATCTATTCAAAACAACCATGACTTGGATTTAGGTAAAGCACTAACGTAACTTGCAATTGCCCCCAGTAATCGACTTTAAAACATTTAACAATGAAAAAAAAATATAATAAACCATACAACATTCTTGAAAAGGTGATCTTGAATTCTCGGTGAATTGAGAATATGGAAAGGGTTAATTAATTAGTACACAGTTTTTTATTTTAGGCAATGACATGGATATGAACCTATGACCGGTAGTTACGCGATTTATGAGGTAAAGGTGGGGTTGAATTTTCCAGAAACGAATTTCGATAGTCACATCAACAAAATACTTAGCAAGTGTTTAATTTAGTAACAAGTAATTTCGCATGTGTTCAGTTGTATAGAAACAAAAGTATTTCAACTTTTAAGATAAACATAGTTAAAGTTCATTTGCTGAAAGCTAGGAAATACACACTACGCCCTCTTTTTGCATTTAACTCATATTTGAGTTACATTTTGTAGGAGCAAATCTTTAAGGAGAGGCTTCATAAAGGAAATGACAGTTACACATTTACTTTTCTCTGACGTTCTATTTGGCTCTCAACTTCATTACTTTATTCACACGGTTTTCTACAGTGTCAACAGTGTTCTCTATCAGTCTACTGGAATGCTGACGCAGCAAATGCCACAACAAAACCGTCACGCAAACTCCTGCAAGGGAAGAATGAGTCAGTGACGATGATATATGAAAACATTTGTTGTAACCATAGGCATCAACTCCTAGGAGCCAAGCCAGAGCATCCTGTCCCTCACCTCCCTTTCACAAAATGTTCGCATTGGGTGCTGATATTTACTATCAATATATATTTAAACTTTAATTTGGGCATATTCAAATTAAATTTTGAAAGAAAAACGTCAACAGTGACATTGAATAATACTGCCAACAGTAATTTCTTTACTTTCATCTCACAGTTTTATGTGTTCAAATGGCAACTCACAAAGTTTTCATGTATAGGTACCTCGTAAAATTGCACTCTAAAAAAATTAGGTTTCGGACATTTTTTTTCAACCCTTAAAGATAAGTACCTCCCAATGATATTTTAAGTAACTGGTGATTCGGTTCAACGTTCTCTTTGTAGAATTGTAAATGTTGCTTCACATCTGTTAGATAAAACTGAGCAATTCATCACAAGTGGAAGTGATTAAGATCTCCCTCTCTCTTTAAGACCAAATTCATTCTGACAGGCTGAAATTGCATCACAATATGATGGTCCTTTTGGAATCGAAGATGAGAGAGAATTCCAAGGATAAATTTTCCTCAATTGTACCGTTTCTGAAAAGTAAGTTGTGTGAAATTGTCCGGGAGTTAAGGAAATTTGTAGACGTAAATATGTACATTTTGAACTTTTTATTTCTTAAAATGTTTTAACACTTGAATGGTTCAAGTTTATAGATTTTTTAAATACAAAATATAATATAAGAGTTAAGAAATATATATTAATTCAGTTTACTTTAATCATTTAATTGTCTGCTTAATAATCTATTAATTGATATAATTTAACTTTTAGTTGCATCGGAGTGAACATTTACAAACTTTGTATTTTTGTTGACGTCGCTTCTATGGGTCTTCACAAATCTATCAGAGTAATGTGCCTCCCCCCCCCCCCCCCCCCAAGTGAGCTCCTATGGATGAAAGCTGTATATATTATA
This sequence comes from Metallyticus violacea, assembly GCA_030762175.1. Lineage (NCBI taxonomy): Eukaryota > Metazoa > Arthropoda > Insecta > Mantodea > Metallyticidae > Metallyticus > Metallyticus violacea. The sequence goes on along the minus strand of CM060830.1, from coordinate 110,142,100 downwards.
ATTTCTCTCTAACCACCTTGCTCTAAGTCCAGTTGCATAAATTTAATAAATTTGTAATATATGCATGTGACAGCAATCAATTGCAATTCTAGAAACAATGCGATTGATTCCACATTGCTTTTTCAATTAAAATTAAGTATTTTGAATGTCATGTTAAATACAATTGCAGAAAATCAGTATAATTTATTTAAAAAAATTCAATGTAGTTGCCAAACAAAACGATAGGAATAGGGCACTTTGGAGGTTAGCGCACCCAAATTAGTTAAAGGCACGTATTTCTATTTCTTGCCAAGGATGATGATGATGATGATGATGATCATAATAATAATAATAATAATAATAATAATAATACTTTTCCTTCGGTGTTTATTCGAGTTGGTAGTATTGGGATAGATGTTTACTTTTCGGTAGAATGTTAGCTGCAAACTAATGTTTAAGCAGATCATTTTTAAAAGCCAGACGTACATTAAAATAAAACATAATTCGTACGTTATCCTCTCTCTCTCTCTCTCTGCACTAAACAACATCTTATAACTGTCAGTTCCCAGGAATGATGAAGCAGCAGACACTGTAAAATAATCTGGCTATGTGTACTGGTTTTCAAAATGACTTCTTCCTTCCTATAGGCAGTTTTCGGAGAAAAAAAGAAAACTACGTCATGTCCATTATTTGTGTGGTGAGCAAAGCCTGAAAAACATTCTAAATGGAACCCCCACAAGAAATACCAGGTCGTCAAACATTCATACCTCATAACAAGCTGTACTTTGGGCAGCAATAATAATAATAATAATAATAATAATATTATTATTATTATTATTATTATTATTATTATTATTATTATTATTATTTAATGTGTTGCAATAGATTTCGTCAAAAGTCGCAGATCAATGTTCCATGAGATAACTTTAGAACAAATTTATTTAACAAAAGCAAATACAATAAAATACCTGTGCATGCATAACAAAAAATTAAAAAATAACAACTGAAATAAAAAATAAAAGTAGGTACCATCTGCAAGAAAATCATATCCTACAAAATTAGTTATATGCAGTTTATATCCTCATTCAATTCTTATTATTGTACTGAATTTTACCAAGAAATACATTTTAGCGTATTCCGAAGGAATTCAGTTGTACCCATAAACGATTTTTTAAAAGTGATTCTTCAAATCTCTATCGATCCGAAAATGACAATGAAATGCATAGTTAGCGCTCTAGCGGTTACGATTTTTATTTCTTCTCAACGCAACTCATCATATAAGTATTAACCATAAATTAACAAACTACGTCGCGTTCGTTAACCTGCTAAATTGGCCCATTGGAGCGAAAACGTTTTAAAAAATTATCGCTCAAGTGGCCACAACTTTTTTTCAATCTCAGCAAAACTCGGTTTATTTCATTTAGATGAATTAATAAAAATAATTTCTGAAAATCAGGACAATCAGACCATAAGGAGGGGGCGGTTAAGGCGAAACTTCAAAATAGCTATAGCGGTCACAATTTATAATGATTATTATATTTTTAAAGGAAACTCCGTATGTGTCATTGAAAAACTACAAAAATAGTTTCTTAAAGTCCGTGAAATTAGATTATTAGGAATGGGAGTTTACATGAAAACCAACATTTAAAAATCGCTCTAGCTGCAGCAACATTTGCTTTTTCACAACAAAATTCATCATTTATCATTTAAATATAATAATTTACCAGTCACAATATATGTGAGATATTTACATCTCATGACTGCTATTAAAGCATTTTGAGGAATATTCGTGGTTCTATGTGTGACCAAAGACGATGACAAATGCTATATTTTAAGGTACTGTATAATTTATTTTAGTCACATTACGTTTTAGCTCATATAAGCAGGTATATCGAGTTGGGTTAATCATTCTGGTCCAACATGAACCTGCTCTAATAGGTATTCCTTGGTAATCCTTCAGGACAGTGGGATCGAGGATTACTCAGCTACTGGCAACGCGGCTGTTACTGTTGGCTGGTAAAACGGTGCATTATCGTCATGTTCAAGAACAAAAGTGTATAAGTGTAAAGTATTGCTAAACTGGTAATATTGTCACCAGTTTACAGAAACTAAATCATAGATGCCAATTTCCGTGCAAAACCGTGTAATCAATTAACATTTCACCGCAAAAATTCTGAATATATTACCAGGATTCAGGCTAGTAATTGCCGGCGGCATTTTCCCGTTGTCCATAACAGTACGAAAAATATTTTATCAATGAAAAATGTTCAAAGTAGTGGCATTACCATCTGTACAGATAAATTCAACCGAAATACTTATTTCCCCCCAAAATGGGTAATCAATTTATATTCCCAACGCAAAAAACGAAACATATGACCAATTTTCGGTTCCTAACTGCCGGCATGTAATAGGGTGAATTTTTGGCATAATGACCAACTTTTTATTATATAAAATTTTGTCAAAGTAGTACTTGGACGGAGAAAAAGACCAGTGATGAGATTTCCAGGTAAAATTTAGATATTACATATTTATTTCCACCGCAAAGAGGTTAGATGTATTACGGACCAAGTAGTATGTATTATAGATTAAGCCAATGGATTAACGATAAATCCGCCACCAGAGCGTTAGTGTCGCTCGGATCATCCCCCCGGACTATCGTTAATCCTAACGATTTAATCCATAATCCTGACGATTTATTCCATGATCCAGTTATACAAATATTCCCCCGGATTATCGTTATTCTATAATAGATTTTTGCGCCCCCATAGAATATCGTTAATCCAAAAATATTTTTACAAAAAAGTATAACAGGCGCTAGTGTCGCGGATTATCATGATAAATCATATTTTATAAAAACAAAATGGCGACAAAAGTTCACCCCGCGGGCTAAACATATAGTTTTTTTTTTGTCAGGGTGGATGCCTTAAGAAGTGTTGGGGGAAATATGCATATATTTAAATACACCTATGAATCTTATAGAGTGTTTGTTGATAAAAAAAGACTTTGAAAAATAAGTATTGTTAAAAATGCAAAACTGTATTGTTTTAATTACAAACTGTATTTATTAAACGCAAAAAGTGTATCGCATTACTGTAATATTCAATATGAATACAATTTGTTTAAGAAGTGTTGGGGGGAAATATGCATATATTTAAATACAACTATGTGTCTTAAGTATTTGTTGATAAAAAAAGACTTTGAAAAATAAGTATTGTTAAAAAAGCAAAACTGTATTGTTTTAATTACAAACTGTATTTATTAAACGCAAAAAGTGTATCGCATTACTGTAATATTCAATATAAATACAATTTGTTTAAGAAGTGTTGGGGGGAAATATGCATATATTTAAATACAACTATGTGTCTTAAGTATTTGTTGCTAAAAAAATCTGAAAATGCAAAACTATATTGTTTTAATTACAAATTGTATTTATTAAACGCAAAAAGTATATCGCATTACTGTAATGTTCAATATAAATACAATTTGTTTGTTAAAAATGCAAAGTGTATTGTTTAATTGCAAATTTAATGTAATTAAAGCAATCAACACACACAATTGCAGCCCGTAATAAAATAAATTCCAAAAATCGTACCTTATGTTTCGGCCGTTGCACAAGGGGCTATAATCTTCGGCACTACATGCTTACTGGACTGCCATTCAGAGACTGTTTTTCAATTTAGACCAGGTGGTTATTGTGAAGTTTTAACTTTCACAATCTCCCACAATCTCTTCGCTTTCATTTGTGCTACAAGGTTACGCCTACTACGCTCTCACTTTCCGACATACAGCCTGTTTATTCGGAAAAAATTATTTCTGAGGAGCTAAGTTGGTTACACTTAGAGAGAACGTATATTCACAAATTAAAATGTTCAACCTTCCATATGGTTGTATATTACAGAAAAAAAAGTCGTGATAGCACATGTCAACATTCACGTCAAAAGTCGATGCGAGCTTTGCCGCAGAACCTCCTCCCCTCCCCCAGCCTTAATAGTAAGGATAATACCTGCGTGCGGTGGTGAAAAGGCCGGAGAATAGTAGGCTGGTCACGTGACCGAAGCAAAGATGTCCGCCGAGCTGATATGCTTTACGTAGTAAATAGCGGTGCAAAATGTTTATTCCCTGTGTAATCATATGTGAAAATATAATGCAAAAGTGTTTGTTCTTTTAAGGGCGATATGAAATAGATTTAAATTACATTACAATATTATATATATAGTTCTTTAATAGATAACAATTATATTATATTTTTTCACTAAAGCCATTCATCGCTTGTCAATATTAATTTGTTTTAGAGAACATTACAATAATATATATATATAATTCATTAATGGATAATATCTTGTCGCATATGCATACCTTACGATAGAGATGTCATTTTAATTGTAATATAAATATGAATACTCCAACTGGTGGTTGTTAATATTAAATGGATTTATTCATTAATAGGAAAATATCGTAAACAAAAAGTTTAAAATTGATGTTGATTGGGAGAATGTTTAATTTACCTTCACTTCGCTGTGAAACCATATAATAAAATAGGAAAATATAATGCAAAAGTGTTTGTACTTTTAAGGTCGATAAGACACGGCCTGCGTTAAACTAAGCTTAATATGATGTTAAAATATTGTTATATATATTCTAGCCGGTGCGAAATATTCAACGTCCAGCCTTAACCTACAGTTTGAATTGAAAGAACTCGATCGGAAAGGAATTCCTCTGCAATGCTCGTATTTAGATACACATTATTTTAAGAAAAATAGACGTTGATTACTGTTATATACTATCAATAGTGTGAAAACAATGCTGTAATCATTCAAAAAAGAAAATGAAGGAAAGGTTGACAAAATGCATACGTGGTATAATATGCGTATGAGCATTATGTAAGAGCAATAGAAAATGCTTCGCTTTACTAAGCAATATATATTATTCCATCTATTTGTAGGACACAGGACACAGACATGGTTACTGTAATGATAGTTTTTGCCTCAGAAAAACATTTCACAACATTGGTCTTCATTGGCCATAAAATCCAAGGGGGGCATGGTGAAGGGTGGGGAGATGTATAAAAAGACCGAACAATTCCGATAATCGGTTACATCTCACAATGGCAAAGCTCAGTCTGAAGGGAAAGGACAACGGGCAGGAGGTTGATCTAATCGAAGGTTTCACCCCCGCAATAGGTATAAACTATGCTGCTGCTTCTTCTTCTGGCAGGAGAAAGGACGGGTGGAAGATAAATCTTATGGGAGATTTGACAGAAACCAATGATGCTGCTGGCGTTGAACCACTTGTCAGTGTTGCCTTGCAGGCTACTTTTGAAATTACAGGCCATAAAGAGAGATCGTCTAAAAAGTTTTACTCGGGGTATGCCGGACTAAAATTACGGTTAGTTCAGTGCCCAAAGATACAGAACCTAACCAATGCGTTCTAGGGTTTTTAAAGATTATTTATCGTTTGTTAACGATAATCTGCTAAAGAACCAGCCTGGATTCATGGGAATCATGATTCATGATACCACACATCCCGAGAGAGCCTTTAATATGAGTGTCCGTAAGTTCGATCAAGTGAATCCCGAAGTCAAGTTGTTTGGAAAAATTAATGCAGAGTAATAAAGAATTTTGTTAGGGGGACCACTCAAAATTTCGTGTGTTTGGACAAATGAAGTATTAGGTTCATGCTACAAACACTGCGACGACTGTAGTAAAATCAAAGGCATCATTGAAATAAAGAACAATGACAACCTTTGTCTAGGTAAAGCCATCGCAGTGCAAAATCCAAACTTGACGGGGACATAAATTATGATTTGATTAGAAGCCGGGAATTTCATCAAAAACTAAAGGCTGTAGAGTTGTGTGAGAAAATAGGCAAAACTAATGGACCGTTTACGTTTGAAGACGTGAAACTCTTTGAGATGGCGTTAAAGCATTACTCCATAACTGTTTTTGGTGACCATAGTAAGAAAAATGTCCTCTACAAGGCAAAAAATAGCTCCGATAAACATATCGACTTAATATTCCACGATAGCCATTATAACGCTATTGTAAACCTGCACGGGGCATTCAAATGTAACTGGAATTGTCGACAGTGCAATTTTCCCTCAGCAAATAGAAAAGAAACTAAAGTTGCCAACACAAAAATTGTGCAAAATGTCGTCAGAGGTGCCCACCCACGTTTAATAGGTACGTGAGATGTGACGCATGTCATAGCGATTTCAACGGGCAGACCTGTTTAATAATCATTTGATTAAGGGAAACTATTACCCCAAAACAATGTCAGTGTGTGACGTTGAAAAACTCTGTACGATGTGCGACAAACTTGTCAATAAGAGGTGTAGAAAAACTCCTCACCAGTGCGGGGAGACTTTTTGTAGCACCTGTAAAATTCATGTGAACTATAATCACCAGTGCTACATTCAGCCGTATAATTCGCCCAATATGCGAAATAATTTCATATCCATGTTCATAGATTTTGAGTGTATTCAGAACATTGCTTATTCCGAGGGCGTGTTTGATCATGTCCCAAATCTATGTGTGATGTACAAAAGCTGTACATTATGCATTGACGAACCTCACAAGATGGCCTTGACATGAAAAATGAAATGGTGTCACACTGCAAAAGTGACGTATTTCTCCTGAGTCAGGGTGTTTCCAAATTTAGAAGACAAGTTATTGACGAGAAGGGCATTGACCCGTTTAGAGAATGCTTCATCATAGCTCATACATGTATGAATGTTTACAGGAAACGGTTCATCCCAAGAATTAAAATTCCCCTTATTCCTGGAGGTGGGTACAGCTTAGTTGATAAGCAGTCATGAATAGCGTGTATCTGGTTGTCATGGTTGGAACAGCAACAATCAACCACCTACAGCTTGCTTATCGGTGCCGCGAGATTAAAATTTGAGGACTTAAAGTGGACGGGTGCAGAGACAAATGTACTGTTTGTTTCACGGATGCACACGTTGTTACCCGAATAGAAATTTAAGTTATACAACACGAGTAACGAAACCATGGGCTCCAGATATGAGGACACAGTAAGGTTCACGAAGATGATGAGGGACGCACGCTACCACGTGACTGAGAGTTGGGAATGTGAGTTTCATGCCATAATTAAGTCTGACGGGGTTTTGGCAGATTTTCTGAAGAGGTTTCCCTACCCCATACCTCTCAACCCACGAGATGCGTTCTTCTTTGGGGTACAAATTGCACGGAAACCTATTGCGAGGCCTCTGGAGACATGAAGATGTTTTATTATTACGTGTGCATTTTGGACCCGTTTGTTAATAAAACAAAAGCTTATACCGTGGGACATCCAAAAATTCATGTTGATAAATGTCCAAATTTGAACGATGTAGAGGGTGGCATTATGAAATGTAAAATTCTTCCCCCGGAAAGACTGTACCATCCAGTTCTGCCATCGCGCATTAACGGCAAGCTTATGTTCCCGTTGTGCCGCACATGCGCAAAGATCGAGAACCAGACAGAGTGCACGCATACAGAGGATTAAAGATGTATGACAGGCACCTGGGTAGTGGACGAAATTAAAGTCGCATTAGAGGAAGGTTATAGGATTATTCATGTATATGAAATATGGGAGTACGAAATGGTACGCTACAACCCTTCCATTGGCGAAAAGGGACTTTTTAAGGACTATGTGTACCAGTTTCTGAAAATTAATACCGAAGCCTCCGGTTGGCCCAAAGACTGCGGCAAAAATAAGTATATCGCGAATATTTGGAAAAAGAATGCGTGGCACTGGACAAAGACGCCATTGAAATCAATCCTGGCAGGCGCGAGTTGGGTAAACTCATGATAAACACCTTTTGTGGAAATGGGGCCAACGAGATAACTTGTCCACGTGTGAGATTGTGAAAGATTATTCCAAGCTCATAGACCTACTGAACGACCCAGGTGTAGAGGTACAGTCTTATCTGTTCGCTACATAGGAGGTGCTGTACGTGGTATGGAGGCACTGTGAACAGAATCCTAAATTGAATTTTACCACCAACACAACCATAGCTTCATATACCACTGCCCATGCTAGATTAGAGCTATATTCCTATCTTAGGAGGTTGCGCGAGCGAGTGTGTTATTTCGACACTCATTCTTTTATAGCCACGTACAAGCCGGGGGAATGGATGCCTCCCACAGGACCAATTTTAGGCTATATGGCATATTAAGTAGAAAAGTACGGTGCAGGTGCATATATTTCCAGATTTGCACCTACGGGCCTAAAAAGCTACACCATAGAACTCAGGCGTGGGGAAAAGACGCACTCTGTCTGTAAAATTAAAGGCATCACCCTCAACTCGGGTAATTTGAAGAAAGTAAACTCTGTGATCATCAACACTGCACTGAGGGAAAATGCAATGTTGGCAGTACTTGAAGGCACTCTGATATCTAGGAAATTTCTAAGTTCTGTAGTAACCCAGCCTTCAAAGAAAAGCTATAGAATGGTGGTTAACAATCGAGTACAAAGTGAAAACTTTGATTCCTACCCGTATGGTTATAATAGAAGACGTAATTAATCATTTTTACGCCAGTCGTCCAAAATGTGTGCAAACTAACAGTTTAAATTTAGTTTTCCATGTACCATGCTAATTGCAGGTCCTTCGCGGTGTGGTAAATCAATATATGTTGAAAATTTAATTAGTAGCGCAAGTGAAATGTTTGACAAGCCTTTGAGAAAAGTATTGTGGTGTCAACCACCAGAACATTATCCTAAACCAAGTCCGTTCTTCGCGACCCACGTAGGCATACCAGATTTGGAGACTGTGAACGAAGGAGATGTGGTTATTCTGGATGATTTGATGTACGAATCAGATAGCTTGAACGTGTCAAATTTTTTCACCAGATACTAGCATCACAAACGTTTCGAAATTATTTGCATTCTCCAAAATGTGTTTCCACAAGGACAGAAATTTCGAACTATATATCTGAATGCAAACTATATTGTGGTGTTTAAAAACAATAGAGCTAAAATGCTAATTGACAGCCTTTGTCAACAGATCGAACCAAAGAACTCTAGGTTTCTGCTAGAAGCACTTGAAAAGGCTACCGAAAACCCCCACAGTTATCTAGTGTTGGATTGCACTCAGTACACGCCTAATCAATTCAGGTATCGAACCGGCTTCCTTCCGGGTGAAACGTCTTCTTATTTTATACCCAATTGTTGTTCGCATTCTGAAGGATTTCGATGTCCTTAAATAGGTGAACAATCAACACACTACAGTCATTTTAACATAAGCACATTCAGGATGAGCACTGCCAGACTGAGTACCCCGCTGATTGCGAGACAGCGCGCAAACATGCCAGTACTTGCCAAGGCCAAACCCACTTTGAGACAGAAACTGTTAAAGAGCGCTAGCCCCGAGCTAATAAAAGCCATTTCAGAGTGTATGCTCAACGTGTGCAGAGGGCATGTTAATTTGCCTGTAAATTGCTTGAAGAGTTTAAAGAAGCACAAAACTTGCTTGAGAAAGTTAATCAACAAACGACTTTCCTTAAAGAGCAAGAAAAATATTCTTGTGCAGAGGGGTGGCTTTTTACCTGCTTTCCTGCTTCCGATATTGGCTTCGCTGGGCAGCGCACTGTTGTCAAAATGAAGTACGGTAAGAAAATTATATTAGCTTCACAGCCTAAAGCTGTCGAAAAGTTTCATCACGTAGACAAATCACTTAAACAACTCATCAGGGAAATGAATAAAGTGCACCGTGCACATTTGGCAGCACCCCAGAAATGGCGCTTGATAAAATATAAGTTGGGAAACTATCTCGATCTTTTGTCACAAGTGAGAGAACCATACCTTGAATCAAAAGAAGAAGAAGTCGTGTTTAAAGTAAAGAAGGAGGAGGCTGTAAAGATTAAAAAAAAGAGCCCAAAGTCCTATAACCTTCGCAAACAAGTGTGGGAACAACTATGAACACATTGAAAAAATTTCATTTTAATCTAGAACATTATGCAGGTTTTGGTATAGCAGAGAAATTTCGCAAGGCCACAGGCATACCAAAATCAAAGATCGAGTCCTTTCTTCAAACGCAGGATAGTTATACATTTCACAGATCAATAAGGAAAAGATTTTCCACCAGAAATTATCACGTGACCAACATGGACGAACTTTGGGAAACTGATCTAATTAGTGATGAACAACGTAAAAGAACACAACACACCTTTCATTTACATCTTGATGGTGATTGACGTTTTCTCGAAAAATGCTTGGGCTATACCGTTAAAATCTAAATAGAGTCGGAAGTTACACATGCTTTTAAAACTTTATTCTCACATCGCAGGCCTTAGGTGCTGCAAACAGATAAAGGAGTAGAGTTCATGAACAAAACTTTTCTAACATTTTTAACCAATAATGGTGTGAAGTATTACACAACAAAAATCAATGTCAAAGCCAGCGTTGTACAGCGTTTCAATTGAACCTTAAACACGAAAATGTGGAAATATTTCACTCATAAAAACACTTATAGATACTTAGATGTCCTTCCCGCCCTTTTAAACTTGTACAATAGTTCATTTCACAGGTCCATAAAGATGGCTCCAAAGGATGTCGATGAACGCAACATTTTACAGGTATGCGAAAATCTTTACGATCAGAGTGCAGACAAGCCGAGTAAAATTAAATTTAACGTGTGAGATCACGTGCGCATGTGAAAACAGAAAATGAAGTTTGCCAAGGGTTACGAGCAAAACTGGACAGACGAAAATTTTCAGATTTTTTTTTTTTTGAGTAGTGTTTAACGCCCGTTTTAACTACTCAGGCACCACAGGCGGTACCTTCAGATTGAAAAGGTGGTACACGGCGACCCCGTCGTGTATAAATTAATGGAATTGGGCGGTGAAGCCATAGACGCCATCTTCTACTCCGAGGAGATACAAAAGGTTGCTCTCCCGAAATAATTTAAAATAGACAAAATACTCGATACTAAAGGTCGCGGTCGCAATAAGCAATTGCTTGTTAAGTGGAAAAGTTATCCAAACAAGTTTAACTCTTGGGTCCTGGCTTCATCTATCAAATCCATATGATTAGAACAAAACCGTTTTCGCTCACACTCGTGAGTAATGCCTCTATGGACCATTTCAATGACAATACAACTTCTAGATTTTCAAACATCTTACCGGAGAGAGTAATGTTGCAAGGAGAATGGGAAGTAGCACTGCAAAAGGTTGGGTACCCCGTGAAATTCTATAACGTAACAAATCACGATAATCAAATTATTGGAACCATGTATAATATATCCGAACCTGTGACACATTCAAAATTTAACTTACAACTGCCCATGTTATTTTACACAACTCTAGAGACTTGGTACACATCGTTAACTCTGTTATACGCTTAAATTTACAGGTCGAAGACTTTTTTATTTATAACGAGAGGAAAAATATTGCCGGCGTTAACATAAAAGTTACACATACCTGCCATATTTCCCACCAGCAAATATGTAGGTTATGTAGAAAATGCTGCACCTTCCAGAACCAGGAGAGGTGTGTCGAACCAAAATTGAAAACAAATGTTCAGAATAAAGCAAATTCTCCGACTAAACAACGAACTCCTAAGTCAACCCCACCTAAACAAGCGATCGTTCCTAAACCGTCAACTCCTCCTCCTCCGTCACGCAAAAGAACCTTATACACATGTTGGTTTTGTCGCCATCTCTGGCCAAGATGATGGGGTTCGAACCATATACAAACGTGGTAGAACAAGAAATTGGCATACACACTGTAGAGTCATACATGGGGTTCCCTTACGAGATGTTCATTACTGCAATCTAATAGTACCACAAGTGGTGGGCAACACGTTTGTACAGGTTATTGAAAGCGTTTCTGTAGAGTATGAAAAACGTGACAATACATGCATGACTATTGAAAAGTCTTTCACTCCACGGTATCTTTGATTCAGCAAGACTTTAAAAGCGTGAATATAGATTTAAGGAACGGTTACGGTGATTTCTTGCCATTTGTAGACGGACTTTCATCTACTATAATTCTAACATTTCGCCCGAAATGGAGTTGAACATTGTCACCAGATAATACCTAAATCAGGCTGGAGGAGCTTTAGACAATCGAGATTTTCTCCTTTATAGGAGCAAGCGTTATCAAAGATAGCGGCTTGTTCTCTGCTATCGGCGGACTTTTCAAAACCGTGTTGCCGTTTTTCAAGAGCGGTATGAAAGCTGTCGGTAAAGAGGCGCTGAAAATGGGCGCTAATGTGCTTACAGACGTTGCAAGTTCGGGGATTTCCCCAAAGGAGTCGTTAAAGACTAGACTGAATGAGGCGGGAAATAATTTGAAGAGCAAAGCTGACGTAAAGATAGACCCTATGATAGGTAGTGGCGTATTAAAGCGCACGAAAGGGAAAATAAACAATCAGTCCAAGACTAAACGCCGTGGTAGAAAGGTGATAGACGTGTTTTCATGTCTGATGAATCGCTGGTGCACATGAGTTCGGAGCTAGACATCTTCAAAGACTTGCCCGTTCAAATGAACGTGGAAGAGTACCGCTACATATCTCTAAACCCTCAAAATACACCCATGAAAAATTATCCCATAACATTTAATTACTCTGCCAGTGCAGACGATTACATCGACATGGCCTATGTATACTAGAGCTGTTCGTGCGGATAGTCGATGACGGAGGAAATGACTTGAAACAGGACAAACAGGTCACCTTTGTAAACAATACTCTAAATTCGCTGTTTCAACAGGTAGAAGTGTCACTCAACATGTCACCGTTTCCATGCTTCAAGCAGGCTACCCCTATAGAACATACAATGTAATCCTGCTCAGGTATTCGGAGGACGTCATGAACAGCAGACTACAGTCCACGCTCTGGATAATGGATACAGGGAATACATATGCAACAAATGATATAATCAAGTGACGTGGCGAGTATACCAAAGGAAGTAAAGTTGTGCAGCTAATGGGAAATCTTTCCAATGCACTCTTTAATCAGAAAATCTTCTCTTGAACAATATAAGCGTCACCATTAAACTCTCGCCCTCTTCGCCAAATTTTCATTTCTTTTCGGACATAAAGGACTTTAAAGCCTACACCGGGATTCAGTCTGCTAGACTTTATTTTGAAAGCTGCGAGACCGTCGCCTACCATCAAGCTTGCTCATCAGGCAGTGTTAGCAAAGAGTAATGCAAAGTACCATCTCAAAGATGTGGGGTTTCACGCTCTCAACATTCCAAAGGGGGTTAGTACCATGACATTCAATGACGTTTTCCAAGGTCAAATACCCAGAAGAGTGGTTGTGGCTATGGTTGCCGACCAAGACATATAACGGCAACATTAACAAAAACCCATACAATTTGCAACACTTTAAAATGAACTCTTTTCAACTCTATGTAAATGGTCAGCCTCTTCCCTCACAGTCCCTACAGCCCAATTTTGATGCCGGTCATTTTCTCCAATGTTTTCAAACTCTACAGGACGGCCTCGGGACTGTAAGGACAAAGGGCATTCAATTTGAAGACATCAATATTCACAAGGCTATGCCATTATGGTATTTGATCTAACGGTAGATATGAGCGCTAACGACTCTTACATTTCCGGGCAACGGCACGGCACCGTGTCTATAAAATAGGTTTTAAGGATGAAACTCCAGAACCTATCAATCTGCTAGTGCTGGCTGAAGTACATCGCACTATAGAAATCGACGCTTACAGGACCATTTTTGTATCATGAATACGTTGCAAATGCGTCGGCTTGTGTCTAAATGCAAACCACACTGTTTAGGCGTGTACGCCTGTGATCAATTACCTCTCGTAAATTGTATAATAGACAGCTTCCTTTAGCGGTTGTCGTTAACACCGATCCTAGCACGAAACCAGGGGAACATTGGGTCTGTATCTTTGTAGCAAAGAACGGCCGGGGGAATTTTTCGACAGCTATGGTTTAGAACCCTTTTCGGGGTATATTCTAAATCGTTATTGTGGTACAAGATGGACTCACAACTTTAGAATGTTGCAAGGCGATGTCAGCACCACCTGAGGCCATTATGTTGTTGCTTACCTGTCTTTAATCACAATGATGACATCAATCAAAAAACCTACAGTCTGGGCAGATGTCACAAACTGCGTTTCAGAGCTGCATATCATTAAAGGTTAGTATCACTTTTGTATGAATAGACATATATAACACTGGTCAGATTTTTATGTTGCTAATTTCTCCTTCCCCCCCCCCCCCAGAATGAGCTCGCCAGCTGCTCCGAGATGGTAATTTCTGCCGGTATTTTTTGTCAGAACGCGCGCGCCAGTTGCTCCGAGAGAGGCAAACAGGTAAGTCGCATTCATTATCGTATGTGCGCGTGTGGCTAGTGAAAATATTATGCTACAGAGGTTATGTTATTGCTTTCAGTGACATGTACGAGGATCCTCTATCGGATATTTACTTCTTGAACAGCACGTAGTCCAACTTTGCTGTCGTTGGGTTTTCACTTAAACCTCCACACAAGATCGTGGTGACAATGGGTGGACGACGCGGTGCTGTGGTCCCCGGTTCGAAAGAGCTGCAGAAACTTGTTGACACCAGGCCATCAATACAGGGTTTGACTCCTCATCTAAAAGAGTGGCAGTTGAGCAATCGACTATCCATCGTTTTTAAACGTATATTTGGAGCACTAAATCTGGTCATCAAAATGGATGGAAGCTGCATATCACTGAGCATGGAGGAATGGGACACGTTAGTAAGCCTACAGCGTATTATTACCGACATTATCTATCACACGCAGAAGGACGAGATAGAAGTACAAAATCAAATAGCTGCATACCGCAAATATTTATATCCCGCAGTGGAGAAAACGAATTTCACCGAGCATACAAGATACATTCGTTGTGCCACATTTAGAGTGTTCCTGGAGATGGAGCATTTTCTAAAAGCACAATTCATCAGAGAAACGTGTGACAACAGGTCTGACGACGTCACACAAACATATCTTGAAAAAATGAGCTCGGACATGTTGGTCATGATAACTTTTGTGTCCGCACAAAAGAAAAAATAGGTTATCTTCATGACAAACAACTTTCACCTCCGCACAAACAAAAACCCAGATCCCCTTGATGAAACCTCATCAGTACCAAGAGTTCGGCAGAGCAGTCAACATGATCAACGACGCTCACGCCAACTAGCTGCAGTAGCGTCCTACGTGGAGTTTATCTCAGTGTCTTAGCTACAACCGAACGTGCCTTACGTCGTGAAAGGAGTCCGGAGCATCTCGACAAACAACGGGCCCAGAACGCTTGTACATCTCGAGAACGGCCAAGAGGTGTTTCTACCAACCAGATTTAACGTCTTTCTGCAGAGCACATCGGCTACCAGCTCAACTATTTTCACTTTTACATCGTCTACGAAGGCGAGGAGGTTCTCAGAAACGGATACTGCAGGCACACCGTGAACTTTTCACCATCATAACATGGCGTGCCAATTAGACCCGGTGAGAATAGGCAACAATCTCCTTGTCAAACTCCTTTTTAACAATCAAAATCAAGTCACAACCAGCAGCGAGTATCCTGCTTACATCAAACTGCTCTCTACAGATATGTCATTCTTTGGCGAGGACAAAACTGTCACTGTCAAACTAGTCACCAACAACTCCGACGTCGTGGAAGTCCAATGCTTGCCTTCAAAAGCACAACAATAGGGCATAGACTCACGCTGCACCATATACCTCGGAACCACCCTGGCATTAGACTACAAGGTCACGTTGGCAGGTTGCTTCCACGCTGCATCCATCAACGGATTCGTCGTGCCCATGTCCATTGCGTCAACTCACCAACACCTCAACAATAACTTTTCCCACATGCTACAAACATGCGTCACGATGCCGCACGAGGAGCAGGACAACAACGAAGACAGTGATAGTGATGTCCCTTTTACCAGAAAAACATTCACTACATATTTGAAAATATTTTGCAGTGAATCGCCACTAAAACAATGAATGGGACAGTTATTAAAACATTATGTTATTTAACATCTCCAATTTTTAAATTCATAATTGTAAAAACAAATATACATGTTTTGTGCCGCCATTTGTAATTATATATATGAAATATATTTGTGTATCTGCGTGTGAATAATAAAATCTATATATTTCACGTATGCATTTTGTCAACATTTACGTATTACTTTTCCTTCATTTTTCTTAGTCAATAACTATTATTACAGTAACCTTGTCTGTGTCCTACAAATAGATGGAATAATATATTTTGCTTAGTAAAGCGAAAGGTTTTCTATTGCTCTTACATAATGCTCACACGCATATTATACCACGTATGCATTTTGTCAACCTTTCCTTCATTTTCTTTTTGAATGATTACAGCATTGTTTTCATTCTATTGATAGTATATAACAGTAATCAACGTCTTTTTTTCTTAAAATAATGTGTATCTAAATACGAGAATTGCAGAGGAATTCCTTTCCGACCGAGTTCTTTCAATTCAAACTGTAGGTTAAGGCTGGACGTTGAATATTTCGCACCGGCTAGAATATATATAACAATATTTTAACATCATATTAAGCTTAGTTTGACGCAGGCCGTGTCTTATCGACCTTAAAAGTACAAACATTTTTGCATTATATTTTCCTATTTTATTATATGGTTTCATAGCGAAGTGAAGGTAAATTAAATATTCCCCCAATCAACATCAATTTTACACTTTTTGTTTACGATAAGTTCCTAATAATGAATAAATCAATTTAATATTAACAGCAACCATTTGGAGTAATTACATTTATATTAAACTGAAAATGACATCTCTATCGTAAGGTATGCATATGCCATAAGATATTATCCATTAATGAATTATGTATGTATATATATATATTATTGTTATGTTCTCTAAAACAAATTAATGTTGATAACAACCGATGAATGGCTTTAGTAAAAAAATATAATATAATTGTTATCTATTAATGAATTATATATATAATATTGTAATGTAATCTAAATCTATTTCATATCGCCCTTAAAAGAACAAACACTTTTGCATTATATTTTCCCATATGGCTACACAGCGAATAAATATTTAGCACCACTACTTACTACGTTAAAGCATATTAACTCGGCGGACATCTTTGCTTCGGTCACGTGACCAGCCTACTATTCTCCCATTTTTTCACCACCGCACGCAGGTATTTTCCTTACTAATGATGCAGGGAGAGAGGAAGAGGTTCTGCGGCAAAACTCCCATAGAGTTTTGACGTGAATGTTGACATGTGCTATCACGACCTTTTTTCTGTAATAAACAACCACATGGAAGGTTAAGCATTTTAATTTGTGAATATACGTTCTCTCTAAATGTAACAAACTTAGCCCCTCAGAAATAATTTTATCCCAGTAAACAGGCTGTTATATCGGAAAGTGAGAGCGGAGTAGGCACAACCTTGTAGCACAAATGAAAGCGAAAACTTTGTTTGGGAGATTGTGAAAGTTAAAAGTTCACAATAACAACCTGGTCTAAATTGAACAACAGTCTCTTGATTGGCAGTCCATTAAGCATGTAGTGCCGAAGATTACAGCCCCTTGTGAAACGGCCGAAACATAAGGTACGATTTTTGGAATTTATTTTATTACGTGCTGCAATTGTATGTGTTGATTGCTTTAATTACATTAAACTTGCAATTAAACAATACACTTTGCATTTTTAACAAACAAATTGTATTTATATTGAACATTACAGTAATGCTATGCACTTTTTGCGTTTAATAAATACAGTTTGTAATTAAAACAACACAGTTTTGTAATTTTAACAATACTTGTTTTTCAAAGTTTTTTTGTTTTTAGCAACCAATACTGTAAGACTCATAGTTATATTTAAATATATGCATATTTCCTCCCAACACTTCTTAAGGCATCCACCCCTATATAAAAAAAACTATATGTTTAACCCGCGGGGTAAGCATTTATCGTCATTTTGTTTTTAATACAATATGATTTATCATGATAATCCGTGACACTAGCGCCTGTTATACATTTTTGTAAAAATATGTTTGGATTAACGATATTCCACGGGGGCGCTTAAATCTATTATGCAATAACGATAATCCGGGGAATTATTTGTATAACTGGATCATGGATCAAATCGTTAGGATTATGGATTAAATTGTTAGGATTAAAGATAATCCGAGCGACACTAGCGCTCTGATGGTGGATTTATCGTTAATCCATTGGCTTAATCTATAATACATACTACTGGACCATCTGGCTGTAGTCTGCAGGACTGTAAAACGACCCATTATCGATAAAATTACAAATATGATATTCTTGTAAAATATTGCAATTTTCCTTGTAATTTTAACTGCATCAAGTGAACCAGTCTTGCCCATTGCAGTTTAAGTGGAGATTAGTTTATAGGTCTACCGCAAAAAGACAAATTTATGAGCTACATTCTGAGTCCCTGCCGGAAACAGATAATCTGTACTTGAGTATAATTTGGAACATTTTTATGTAAATATTCACAAAGCATTACTGTTTTCATATGTGCAAAGAAACAAAGAGCAATGCCTATTTCAGCTAAAATTGGAGAAGGAATTTCACAGTAAAACGGCTAACTTCATGACCGGTAACCGGGCTGTAACCTGTCGGCAAGTTAAATGATGGTAAAATCAACATCATATAAGATTTGCTAGTAGTCACCTGTGTAGATAAACTAATCACTGACGCCTATTACAGTTTAAAACTGGTTAATTAACTAATACTTTCACCGCCCAAATACAAAATATATAATCGGCGTTCGAGCTGATGATTTCCGGTCCAAACTTTCTCAGTTATCGGTAGAAAAAAATTTTGATATAAAATGACGCAAATAAGTGGTATTACCATCTATGCAGAGCAACTCAAAACGTCCTTGCTTATTTTACCAAAAAAAGAGGATTATCAATTTATATTTCAACCACAAATACAAAACATTGACTGGTTTCGGGTTGCCAACTGCTTGCACGTGAAACGGTGCATTATCAGTAAAATGACGAACTACGTTTTATGATATTAAAATATTGTCAAAGTACTACTATTCTCACTGTGCAGGGAAACCGGCCAGTGTTGCGATTTTCAGGCAACTATTTGGTAAAACCGTTTATTTTGGGTAGAATTACGATATTATTCTTCTAAAATATATCGAAAATCTTAATAATACATCTGCGTAGAGAAACAATTAGTTAAAATTTTATGATCAAATTATAAATCGACTGCCAACAGACTTTATTTATTACCGGCACTCGAGATCTTATAAGCCGGACTCATAATCCGTGTATTACTAGTAAAAACATGAACATTTTTAAAATAAAATACTCAGAAAGCACTAGCTTTTTCATGTGTGTACAGATACTGAAACAGTAGTGCCTACTTGAGTTAAAAATGCATAATCTCTTTATAATTTTATAATAAAACGCCTGAACTTATGACCGGTCATCGGCCTGTCACCTTCCGACAAATAAAACGGTGCATTATCGGCAATATCAAGTACAAAATCTTAGTAGTGTAAAATATTGCTAAGCTGCTTGTATTGCCATCTGTAAATAACTTAAATAATGGTTCATGGTTAAATAACTTACGCCGATTTCTGTATAAAAATGGTTATCACGTAATATTTCCATTGCCAAAATGCTAAATATAACACTGCCGTTCGGCATGTTATTTGCCGGTGACAGAATTACTACGTTATAGTTAAAAATACGAATAAACATCTTAAAGATGTAAAATGTTTACAAAGTGGTGGTATTACCACCTGTGCAGAGTAACGTAACTGTAAATGCTAATTTAACCAAATGTGGGTGAGTAATTTATACTTCCTACGCAAAAACCAATATGCGTGATCGGTTTCGAATTGTTACCTGCCGGCACGTAAAACGATACATTATCTGTAAAATAACGAATATTTTATTCTTGTAAAATATTGCCAAAGAACTAGTATTATTACCTGTGCAAAGGAAATTACCAATACCATCAGGAAAAATCACGTGTGTGTGTGTGTCACACACTCGCACACACCGTAGAGGTTAAATTTATGACGGGCCTTTGCCGGCTAGTAAAATGTTTCGTTAACGTGAACTTTAAGAGCATTATATTATTCCTGTAAATAATTGCCATATTCCTATTGAAGTCATGTGTGCAGAGGAACTGAATAAGTGATGCCATTTCGGTTAATATGATTATCAATATATAATTACACAGAATAGCCAAATTTGTGATCGCCATTCGGGTATTAACTATCGAAAATAAGTCGCTGTATAACTAACAAAAACTTGAACCACATCCTTTTATCTTTGTCTGTCCTATATCTATACCTTTATTCTCTTCCATTATGATTATTATTTAATTGTTCCTCACCTTGTGACTGCTAATATTACGTTACCTACTATACCAGCCCCTTGATATACTTACTCGTTAACAATTTATACTTAATTGTAACTGAGATGTCCTCTAAGCTTACATCTGCATTTTTCACTTGTAAATCTGTTAAGTCTGACTCCCATTAATTTTGTGCAAATACTAACTGCTGTTATGCAGCTTGTTAACACTTTCTTTACTATTTTACACTCATTCACTTTTTATCTGCGTAACTGTGACAGCTGAGTAACATATCAATTAGTTAAAACATGAGTTAACTACTCAGAGAGTATCAACCCGCGTAGGTTAAATATCTACGTTCGTGAAACTGGAAGGTTACAGGACCGTCTTTTTAACTTTGCTATATATTCAAGAAAATTTGATAGATTAAATGGCGGGGTACCCAAGCCTACTGGATGGGTGATTTGGTTCGGCAAGTCAGATTGCTGGTTTGGTACATGTTTGTATACTTTTTTCTCCCTTTCTGGGTTCCCTCTTGATTCATTCTATTTCACAATATTCTTTCCACACTATTACTATATAATTTGCACCGGAAGGCCTTTTTAACACTTTTATTAACTGTTGATTTCCGCCGATACCACTTTGATAATTTGACCCGGGATGTATTGAAACTGTACTACCACTTCCGTTACCTCTTATGACATCATTCTACTTTGCACACTATTCAAACTACCGTTAACAAAAGGAGCTCATTTATTATGTTACTGTCACTCTCCGTATGCTTCACTTTTAATTTGTCTTACTTCTTGTACGTCTGATATCTGATCTGGATGCAGTTAGTAAAGTTGCCGGGTAGATCACATCTCACATTTCTGAATAAATATGTCATGTCTAATTAATGGGTAGATTTGTCAGCTAGATAATGTTTGTTTTAGGTACAAAAATGTGTAATTACCATAGATCAGTTATCAAGTTCCCTGGATATATGATATAGTTGGTTCATTACGTAATTAGATTCATAGGATAAGTAGCATCGTTCATAGTTCATTCATGAACATAAAGCTATTAGGTAAGATGGATGCCTAAGTAACTTTTCTGTATCGGTGGTGCAGTATGGTTGATTGGTGCTATTGGATCAATAACACTGGTCAAAATGTTCATTAAATAAATAAAAGTGACCTATCTCACCTATTTTGAATGCGCTGATCGCGAATAAGGCATTTGAAAAGCTTTGAACTTGTAAAAAATTTTTCTCACACTTACCTTCCACTGTCAGGAAATAGTATAAAAATAGGAGAAGGCCAGTCCACATTGAACCAAGTGCCTATCGCATAATTATGTACTATTCCCAATCTCTTAAGATACAATACAATGTGAAGCAGCTTATATATTTGTAAATAAGAAAATGGGCGATTTATTGTTTTATTACCTCAACAGCTGCAGAATGGAATCACAATTTATTTCCAGCAAAAACAGAGAATGTGAAAGTAAACTATAGTTATATGAGATAAGCAAACATTCTGGTCATCTTGTGTATCAGTTCAGTTTGAAGAAGTATCTGGTGTTCTGCTAGTTGTTCTGCAGTTGTGATAAATGGAACATAAACATATTTTGTGCAAAATTTCTGCAAATAGTTTCTGTTAAATTTGTAGTAAACTTAACCTTGAGATCACAATGCTGATCAATTACATACTATGTAAAAATGGCTATTACTTTTCTGTGGCTGTTAAGTGGGCCAACAGGACAAAAATTGGAAGTCACATGTACATCATAACTGTTACATGAAGTCCACAGAATGGTTGAAGGGGAAAAACACCCACATGTAATTTGTTGTTCCAATGCCTTGGCAAGAACCTAAGTGATTTAAAAGATTTGTTATTTCTTCATTACCAAGAGAGGGATTTTCAAAGAAAACTAAAGATAAATTTGTATATCCTGACATTCTTTCAGAAATAAGAGTCGTGCCACATTCTCCCCATCTTATCATTCTTATTCCTTTAACTATTAGGGAATCCATCATTCTTGAGTCATGGCAATCTTCAAACAGTCCAATATGTGCTCCTTCTTCCACTTCTATTGATTGCACCCTCATTTCTGGAAAATATAATACACCAAATCTAATGGTGCTTAGCAACTGAGGGGTTTAGTAATTCCAAGCAACAGGCCGAGCTATTACATTCCACATTACAACAATGGAACTTATTAACTAAGACGCTAAGATTTCGGTATTTGAAAACGAAATAAAGAACAAGCTAGTTATTTTGCAGTGGAGAATGCTATCAGTGATTGTAGAATTGTAAATGAGTTGATGACCAAATTAGATATTGATTACAATCAAGAATGGAGACTGGTTATTCATCATCAAAAATCAGATAAAAAGCAGCATTATTGCAAAATGGAAACATAATACCTTCCATTCCAGTGGCTCATTCAGTTGGTATGAACTTATGAAAACATGTCACTTTATTGAATAGAATGAACATTGCTGGGTAATTTAAAAGTAATAATTTTATTGGTTTAATTACAAGGAGGATATACCAAGTTCTGTTGTTTCTTATGTTTGTTGGACAGTAGGATAATAGCACATATTCTGTGGTGAAGGACTGACCTTCCGGAATACATTACATTCCTGGGGAGGATAATGTTAGATGTGAAATGCTTGTACAACCAGAAAAAGTACTATTTTCTTCACTGCACATTAAACTTGGGCTCATGAAAAAATTTCTAACTTCTCTAGATAAAAGCTGTTTCATTAACAAGTGATGCTAAATTAAAAGAGGGCATATTTATCAGTCCACAAATTGGGAAAACTTTTGAGGAACAACTTACACCTTATGAATTAGCAGCATGGAAATCTTAAGCATCTTTGTAAATGGGATTTTATGGAATCAGTGAAAAATTGGCTTTCTAGGGGAAAAATTGTTTCGTTACTTATAATTCTTAAACTAATTCAGTAAATAACGAGGTTGAGGGTCTTATTTCTGGAGTAGAATAATTTTGGCATGTTCATACTTTTTACCAATTAGATGCTAAATTTTTAAGATAATGAGCAATGCCCTTAAACATTGAAAACATATCAGCAACTATATTCTGGTGAGATGAAGGACCTTGAATGCGTTACCTGTACAGTATTGGGTGCTGCAAACACAGATGAACAGTAGGCACACTAAAATGTGTTATATATTGAAGACCGTCATGGCATAAAACATAAAAGAGTATCTGACAATTTGCCCTTAATCATTACTTATTATCTTTCTCTATAAGAGAACTAGCAACCATATCTGCATTTCTTTGGCTATAAATATGATAACTTGTTGCATGTACTACACTTTGTGACAAATGAAGAACTTGGTGTTACTGAAACACATTTATTTTTCACCTATTCTGGCAATTTCTTTGTCTTATTATTTTTTGTCTTTTGTTTCAGATTTCTTTACATTTGATATGGTGTTATATATAGCTGCATGAATAGCCTCGAACCCACTTCTGTTCATTTTTCAGTACTGGCAAATCTATTTCATTTCCATCAACTGCAGCTTTAATGGAAGGAGTATAATTCACTTGTCTACATGGGAAAATACTTTGAGAGGATTATGTGCTAAGGGTTTAAGTAGCTATTGCTTCATCTTCAAAGTAACTTATTTTTTAAACATTTTATTCCTCACACACATTAATATTAATATGTTGTATCTTTCTCCTTTTCTTTTCTGTTCGGTTCTTTGCCAGTGCATATAAGTTAATTTGTTCAGCTAAAATATATAGATTTCTATTTT
Organism: Metallyticus violacea; assembly: GCA_030762175.1. Classification (NCBI taxonomy): domain Eukaryota; kingdom Metazoa; phylum Arthropoda; class Insecta; order Mantodea; family Metallyticidae; genus Metallyticus; species Metallyticus violacea. Next base: position 110,118,056 of record CM060830.1, on the reverse strand, counting down.
CTATTATCCATATTTATTCTCTATTGTTTCTGATTATCATCAGTTTACTTCTTATAAAGTTTTACAAAATGTATGTAGCATGCAGCAAAATGTAAACCACAAATCTTTCTCTTCCCCCTCTTGGGGAGAATGACCTTGTTCCTATCTCCCCCCCCTATTTTTCCCACTGACTATTTGTACACAATTTCAAGTAATTTTACTATACATTTTGCACCACACTGTATAACACAGCTCTCAATACTTGTAGTCACAGTTGAATTCAGCAGTGCCCAATCCCATTTATGATATTCACTAAGCTGTAGCCTAAAGGTATAACAAAAGTTAAACTTTCAATGTTGCAAAAAACATTGTATCCTTACAGTGCCCTTTTTATGCTATTTACTTATACTATTTTTATCTATCATGAAGATGCATCAGAAAGTAAAGGCAATTAATGTAATGTAAACTAACATACATATCACTCCTCAAAATATATATATATATTTTTTTTTTTCTGATTTATCTTCGAATCTTCCTTCAACCTAAGTGTTTACACAAGCATTATATTAGTAATATTCTGTAACATTTTGGAAAGTTTCGCTGATGAATGGAAATACAGCAAAGAATTTTTATCATTTGCTTATATGGAGCATTATGGGCTTTAAGTCTTTCAACTTTGATGATCATTATTTGGTATTTTTGTCACAGGTTGCTATACGAGTTTTAATAAACATGGTCAAATTTCCATGTTGATGCATCTATTACTTTTTGAAATAACATATTTCTTTTTTGTACTATCTGCTTATTCACTCAATGTTTCACAAGATGCAGAATTTGTGCTTATGGATCAAATAAAACCATTAATCTTTCATGTGATATTAAAAAATAATGCTAGTATTGCCACCTGTGCAGAGAAACTAAACCACGGACGACTATGTCAGTACGACACCGCGTAAAATATGCAATATATTCACCGCCAAAATGATAAATACATTGCCATTATTCGTGCTGGTGTTTGCCGGCGAAAAACGTTCATTCTTATCCAAAAAAAATACGAAAAATGTTGATGAAAAAGTTGAAAGTAGTGGTATTACCACTTGTGCAGAAAAAATGAACCGTACATGGTTATTTCACCAAATAATTTACTTTTCCACCGCAAAAACTCAAACGTATGACCGTTTCGGTTTGTTACCTGTCGGCATATAAAACGGTGCATTATCGCACTTCATTTTACTGTTGTAAAAATTTTGCAAAGTAGTAGTATTGTAATTATGTTCAGAGAAACTGGCCAGCGAAGCTACTTTTGGGCAAAAATTATGTATTACGTTTATATTTCCATTGCAAAGAAGCTAAATTTGAGAAATGGTATTTGTTTCTTACCTGCCAGCTAGTAAAGCGGTTATTGCCCATTTAATTACGAAAATGGTATTTTTGTACAATATTGCTTATTCCTAGTAATGCCATTTGCGAAGGGAAACCGAATCAGTCATGGATTTCGATTGAAATTTTATAATCAACTGCAGACAATTTCCGCGCAGCACTATCCATTTAGAATAATTTTCCGTACAGGCATTAGGGCGTTCATCTGCAGAGTACTGAGGCAACGCAGTAGCGGCATAAATACAAACGAAATATTATTAATGTACCAAATTAATAAATTACTGTCTGATTGAAGAAACTGTGGATTAGCAATATTTGAATTTAAACAAAATGTCAATTACATGTCCACTACAACAATGGAAATTTAACCACGGACGTTCGGGAAGCCACCTGCCACAATTTGACCAGTGCATTATCGTCATAATTACTAACAAAATGATATTAATATTACATTATACATAACATAGTATTGTCATCTATTTAAGTGTAAAAATAGGATTATATAATTACATTTCCACCCCAAGAACGAAATTTAAATACCGGAAGTGAACCTATCAACAGTCAGCAGCTGAAGCAATGCAGTAGAGCCGAAAATAAGAATAAAATATTAATTAAAAACTCTAGTGTATCACATATACGGAAAACTGTGTAATATAAAACAGTGCTCCAGTTATATGAGATGATTTTCTGTACCGGGATTATGGCTTACAACTAATGTTAGGGCAATATCATAGAAAACACAACCAACATTTTAGTATAAAATTACTGACTAACTAGTGTTGTCATCTTTGAGAAGAAAATGATATTATTGGAGTCCATATCAATTTAAAAATATATTTGGGAAGCCTCATGCGGACAATTTTGTAAGTCAAACATCAGAGAAATTTATAAACAAATATTATTGTTGTGAATGACTACTAGTATTGCCAAAATTGTGAAGAAATTTAGTATTAAGGGCTCATTTCGTTGTAAAAACATAGTGATATAGGTATTTGTATATGTACAGCTAGAACGAAATTTCACTACCGGCATTCTGGTAATCAATTGTTGGCACATTGCTTGAAAATACAAATCATATATTGTTTTAATAAACTTCTACCCTAAGAGCATTTTAATTATTTTGGAGAACTGTATATGTGGCGGCTATTTCACACAAAAATAGAGTAACTCAATTGCATTTATACAGTAAGAACGGAAATTTCTGTACTGCATTCTGGCCTGCACTTGCCTACAACTAATGTAGTACAAAATCCTACAAACAGAGTATTTTTACTGTAAAATTCCAACAAGTCTTTTATCTCTTGGGAGAATCTATGTCGGTGGAGGGCATTTTAATTTAAAGATAAATTAGTACATGTACCTTTATACCCCAAGAATGCATTTTATCTCTCTCTCTCTTCTCTACCAGAATTACAACTACCTGTCAAATTAAAAAGTAATGCAGCATTTGTGAAATTTCAAACAAAATAATATAACTTACAAATTTACTTCCTAACTTGTTGAAGCAGGAAATGTCTCAAAATTTCCTATTTAATTATAATTGCTTCTGATGACTACAACAACAACAACAACAACAACAACAATAATAATAATATCTTGCTTCAGGCAATCAAGGGTATTAATATTATAATTAAATTTGAATTTGAATTTATTTCCAATTAATAATACAAGTTTACTCCTTTACAACAACAGTACTCTTTTACAATCACTCAATCATGCAAATACAAACTATAAGGGACCTCCATCTATTTTCTATGTAACCCTCACAATTACAATATTTACTATATTTCATGATATACTACCTTTATCTTTAAACATAACAATTAGAAACAGTGCCTTCGGCAATTCCAGAAGGCACTGACTCCATTCAAAATTTATTTCTAATTGATTGGCTCAGCCCTCCAGTCCCAGGTTCATCAGCAGTTACCTGCTGGAATATCCAGAGGACCGGGCTTCGATCCAACCAAAACAAAACAACATTAAAAGTAACTCATACATTTAGTGCGATATTAAATTATATTTTTTGCTATACTAAACCTTCCTTCTTTTTCTTTTATTGCTTAAACTCATTTGGCCATATTTATATCCTTAAGGGTTGCTTATTCCTTTGGTCCTTATACACACTAACACCTGGTTATTGGTGTATAAGGATCCTGTTTAACTAACCTTTTGCATTGAATTTATTTCCATTTAATAATACAACAAATTTACTCCTTTACAATCACTCAATCATGCAAATACAAACTATAAGGGACCTCCATCTATTTTAGATGTACCCCTCGCAATTACAATATTTACCATATTTTGTGATATACTACCTTTACCTTTAAACATAACAATTAAAAACAGTGCCTTCTGGAATTGTCGAAGGCACTGGCTCCATTCAAAATTTATTTTAAATTGACCCCCAGTCCCCAGTTCATCAGCAGCTACCTACTGGAATATCCAGGGGACCGGGCTTTGATCCAACCACAACAAAACACAACATTAAAAGTAAACTAACATTAGAAAACTAGCCCCATACCTTCCCCTACTCATTCCATCCTTCTTTCACTATCCAACAATTTTACTCTCAAGCTCATTTCACGTATTTTATACCCATAACCATTTTTGTCTTATCTCGCCTATGTGTTTTCCTAGTTCCTTAATGTTTTCATCTGACTTTAAATTTAAAATTCTTCTACCTCTTATTTCATCTGGTAGGTTTTCCCATTTTCTTAATAAGAACTGTTCCCTCCAAAACTTAGTTTGCTTACATTCTAGTATGCAATGCCAAGTACTTTCTGGTTCTGGACACATAGGACATTTCCCCTTAGTGTGTCCATTTTTTAATCCACTTAAATATTTTACTCCTGTTCTAAACCATGCCAACCCTTCCCTTCCTACCTTATCACAAATTTCAACATATCTTTCTCCTCCTCACACATTTTTAGTGTACTATATAATTTCAGAGATTTCTTGGTGTTAAGATTTGCCCATATTTCCTGTTTTTTCTATATCCTTGATTCTTATTGTTATCTCTTTCCAAAATCCTTTACCCAACCTTTCTCCCTGGTACCATACTAGTCCCATGCCCACTTCTTGTACAATATTTTGGATTTTAGATAGCCAAGTTTCTCTCCCTTTGATTTTACTTTGTGCTACCAGGCACTGATTAATAATATTCTTGTCCTCTAGTCTCCCTATTCTATACCAATATTTCAATATTCTTTCCATGACCTTGCTTTTATAACCCAATCTTCCTAGTTCCATTACAGCAACCTCATTAGGTGAAGATCTAGGTAAGCCCAGAACAATTCTACAAAATAATCTATTTATCATATTTATCCCTTTCCATCCTTCATCTGGCCCCCAGATTTCTATTCCATACATCATTCTGCTCTCCACGGTTGAACCATATATTCTCTCTAACCATTTTACTTACATATTTGGTATTTTGTTAACACAAGATCTAATTACACTCATGGCTACTTTTCCTTCTGCTACTGCTTTTCTTTTTTGATCACTCCATTTCCCATTACTAGACAATCTAACACCTAAATAATCAATTTTCTTTACAACTTCAATCTCTGTGCCCTCCCACCACCATTTTTCCCGTTTTTTTAATTTGAAACCTTTTTTCATCACCATAATCTTAGATTTGTTTTTATTTATCTCGAGCCCCCATTCTCCACAAAAAGTGCCTATAATTTCTAATGATCGTTTTAAGCCTATACTTGTTAGAGAACCTGTTACTAAATCATCTGCAAAGAGCAGACCCGATATCTCTATATTATTTATAGTTGGCAAATGTACATTACCTTTGCTAATTTCTTCTAAAACATCATCAATAAACAGATTGAAGAGAACTGGACTTAATTCGCATCCTTGTCTTAGACCTACATTGTTTGATATTTTTTCTGTAACTCTACCGCTCTCATATTTAACATGAAATTCATTTTCCTTATAAATATTCTGTATTATCTTTATAAAATTCTGACTTACCCCTTTCTTTCTCAGTTTAACCCAAAGTGATTCTCTAGAAATGGTATAATTAAATGGAGGACCCCAATATTATATGTATTAGTGTCTGTATGTAGATGTCTTTTTGCTTAGTAAGCGATATTCAAGTTATCTTTCAATAACACCATGCCTTTGTTAGGTGCTTGTAAAAGAGAAAGGGAATGATGTTCTGTGTTGGGGACATCAGCTGTACCTGAGAAAAAGATCTTTTGTTAAAATTTTACTCTTTTGTCAAACCCTCACGGACAGTCCAGCCGGCCCAGTTCGGCGCCAGAGGTCATAACCTTGTAAATGACTAGGGTTCAATTGGAAACGGTACTTGCCATCAAAAGGAAATACCGCAGAAAGAAACACGCGTTTTCACAGAAACCCACATATTTAGCTGATTCAAAGGCAAACCGCAAAAATGGCTAAAACGTGCTATATCTCGAGAATCTAGTGAAAGGTAGATGTCCGCGACTTTGCTAGCGTGGGAAGAGAATAAGAAATATTTCCTGGTAAAAACCCAGAATCTTCAACCAATCAACATGTTTAAAATCCGAAGAATTAAAGCAAACTGGCAATAGACCATGCGCTATTGTGATCCAATAATATTCTAGAAGGAACCAAATTCAATTCATTTAAAGGAATTAAATTTTCGCGAGGGAGGAGCGAGCTGGCATAAGAGATTTAATATTAACTACGAAAAGTTAAGTTATGAAGCAATGGTGACAGGAAGCAGTCCTAACAGTAACAGTAGTAAGAATAGTAGCAAGAGTGGCAATCAGTCTGTCTGTATCTGCCTTATCCAGTGTTGTAGTAGAATAGTGAAACCGTCGCCAAGAGTCAAAGTAACTCGTTCAATCAGCGAGAGTCAGCCAGGCAGCGCAATGTAATAGTAATAAAAATCACAATAGTAGTAAAGTGAATAAATATGCGAGTGAATACAGCGAGCTATAATTCGCCGAAGCACAGCATGTTCCAAAACCTTCCCAGCAGTCAAATAAATTAAATGTTCAACCAGTGCCGAACTTCATTATTACAGCGAATAATTTCCTTCTTCCCCAATGACTTCAAGTCATTAAAAACAGTCAAAAAATTCCCCTGAGATTTCTATCCTCTGTGTTGGAACCACAGAGTTAGAAAGCATTGAACTCATGACTCCTAGAGCTGAGGCAAAACAAGAAGACATCTAATTGTCTGATTAAAATAACATTCAATCACCCCTTTTAATTCCTCTGCATTGGAACCACAATTATTCCCGTTCCAAATTTCTCTGGCAGCAATCGGGTGATCAATTCCCAGTACACTGCCACGGGTGGCCGAGGTCGTTAAGGCACGGACTCATGAGCGGAAAGTCTGGGGTTCGAAACCCGTCAGTACCCTCCCTGACTCGGGTTTTTTTCCCCAGGTTTTCCTCAGTCTTCATAACTGGCAAATGCCGGGGAGGTACCTAACCTTAGGCCTGGAGCTCTTCCCTCCTTAAAAAAAAAATAATCCTTTCACAATACATAATTTCATTTCATGTATCATCAAGTGTCCACCGCCTGTGGTGCCTCAGTGCCTCAGTAGTAAAAACGGAAAACATTACTCACAAAAAAAAACAGTACTGAGGATATGGAATATCGATAAAATAAGCATTAAAAATTAATTAAAAAATAAAATTAAACTAAATTAAAACAAAAAACTATTTAAATTATTTAAAGAACTGTGTGTATATTTAGGATCTATTTTGATTAGAAAAAAAGAGAGACCCAATTATATTTCTTTCTTAATGCAATTTTCTCTATCGGGATTGGAGCTACCTGTCTAACTAAATAGAAGTGCAACATCGATGAACTTAGAAACAAAATATTATTACTGTAAAAATTGCTGATCAACTTAGAAACAAAATATTATTACTCTAAAAATTACAAATAGTCATCTATGTGCAGAAAATGCGTCAGTAGCGCCAATTTGAACATAATGGAAGGTGAACCAATGACATAAACAACTCAATAATTTATTTTCTCCTTACGGTCTTCTAAACGTTACCTACCAACAACTAAATAAATGCAGTATCGATGAAAGTACGAACCAAAGTGTTAAAAATTAGTACAGGAGTAGTATTGTCATCCATGAGGAGAAGCTGTGTCATTGGCAATTGATTCAATATAAAAAACCGCAATCCAATTGCATTAATAGCACAAGAACAGATTATTTACTAAGGGCATCGTATCAGGCACACGCCCTTAACTAAAGTAGTATCAATGTTAAACTATGAAAATTTGTAAAACATTACTCAAATACTAACATTGTCAGTCACGGAGACATAACTGCAATTTTACGCCTATTTTAATCTAAAAATAGGATTACATAATTATATTTCCATCACAAGAACGAAATTTTCCTACCGATATTCATGTTTTATCCGCCGGATACTGAGCAAGGTAGAATATTTTTTATGAGATTTATATATTATTGAGACAAATAACTAAAATGTTGTTCTTGTCATTTTTGTCAAGAAACTGTCACTGCCGTTAATTCTCTGTAAAAATTGGCCGTACTAAATAAATTTCCTTTCCAAGAACGAAATGTTCTTAAAGGAATTTTGACTGTTATTTACCGGTACCTAAGCCAGCATTATCGGTGAAAGAACTGACAAAGTATTAACGATGTAAAATTACACAAATTACTAATATTTGTCATCTATGGGGAGAAACTGTCCCATACTCGATATTAAAAAAATGGCAATTCAATTACATTCGCTCCGCAAAAAGGTATTATTATCGGCATTCCAGCAGCTACACGACACTTAAATTTGTGCAATATAGGCGAAATTTGAGACGCATCTCCCGCTCCATACCCCGCAAAGAAACAAATTTGTGTATCGAGTAAATTATAGCTAATTAATATTACCCAATGTCTCGTATATTGTAAATAGCATGAAGCGTACTCTTTGTATTAATATCTAGTAGACGTGGTATATGATTTCATAAGGGAGAATAGAAGACTACAGGTTTGATATTGATTCTATAATTATTTTCTATAAGTTAAATTATGAATATGTAATTAATTCCTTGTAAATAGCAAGTGTTTGCAGAATATTACATAACTTGGTGCGGTTGCTAATGGAGTCTCGTCGAGAGTCGCGAGATAATAATAGAATTGTGCACCTGACAAGGACAAGTTATAATCCTTTTGTATTTTAGAGAAGACACTAATCTATTAGAAACAGTAAACATTCCTAAGGAAACGGTTAACTCAGGTGCTGGCGAGAACTGACCCCTTTCACTTTCACATCGCATGACGATGAATTCACCAATCATAGACCAAAGGAGTTTGAAAGTTTAAAGTGAGCGCGTATGGGAGGTTGATAGCTCTAAGTTTAAAATAAGTGCGTATGGGAGATTCAGAGCTCACCAATAATATTTCAATATTTTGAAGGCTCAGCGAGCCGTGAACTCCCTTCTGTGGACCCTGTTAGCTCTTAGGTTCAAGGGGTGGCATTTTTTATATTAGTATAAAAGGAGAAACTTCTTTGCAAGAACGTTTTTGATAGATTGCAAGTCAGAGATGCAGGTGGGCTATTAGGGAGAAACTGATTTATAGGTGCTCATTTCAATGTCAAAACATGGAATATTTCTACTGTAAGGAAATTTCTCTGCCGACCACCGAAGCAATGAAGTATCGCAAAAAATACGAAAGAAACATTATTAATGTGGTTATGTTCAGCTGAATATTTCATTTTGGTTTTGTTTTATATTGAAATCATTTATAAATACCTAAGCAGTTTTCTATACCTTTTTATCGACGAAGTCGTTGCCATAATATATACTGCTGTTTCATTTCTTCCTTTAGAAACATTTTTACAATGAACGCTGAATTCTTTCTTTGTTCCCAAAATATAAAATCGGATTTTAATAGGGCAAGTGAGGTTAAAATACGAATTATAATTCATCTCATCTGTTCTTAGCAATAGCTAGATTATTAATTCATTCTAAGATCACATGGGCTCAATGAAAACAGAATGAAGAAAATTTGCATTAATTCATGGACAGACACAAGCTTGTTGAAAGTAAATAATCATAAATACAGCTTACAATATTACAGTGAGGTTTGAAAAAGCCTCTAGTTTTGGAATCCATGAAAGTATCCATATTCACTGACAATCCAACTGATAAATGGAGAAAAATTACAATTGAAATGCAAAGAGAAAGTTATAAATACAAGTCAATTGTCCCTGATGTCAGAAATTGAACCATCTCACTATCAAAACTTCATTTTAAATCTTAGTTATTGGAGCCTTACTGAGTATTTCACAATAACCTATAGGACACTTTATACCAGTCAAAGGGCTCAAAAACGGTAAATTGGCTATGGCCAAAAACATAACCGAGTAAGGTGAAGAGATCGACAGTACCAGTGATTCCAATGGAAAGAACTTTGTTTTGGTTTTTTTTTCCAACTTTTTTCATTTCAAGTCAGTACATAATGTACGCATTCAATTTTTTTTTTTCTTTTAATGTGCTTAGAATATTGTTTTCGTCGAATATTTTAAACAAATCATAATTTTAATTCATTCTTGTGACACATTTTCCTTCTAATTAAATGCAAACATTTATCCTTCTCTCGAGCCAAATGCACAAGTATAACAGACATTATCCATTTTTTTTCTCCCATTTGGAGAGTCCTTCAAACACAATAAAGGAGGTACGTGCAAGAAGTCTTTCCTGACAAAGTAAGAAGAAAAATATCACAACAATTACAAATTTAGCTGCCACTATAATAAGATATGGAAAAACCAAAACTTTCTCTACTGATTTGCAATAATAAATGATCATATATGTTCCTGCCTTCGAAATGCACACACAGCGCATCACCGCTATACATATGTTTTAGAGAGAGAAAGAGAGAGGGAGAAACTGAACCAAGAAATATAAAGAGAATATTATATTTCCTGTCATAACTTATAACTATCAAAATAAACAAAAATGCATTTATCGAACAGCAACAATTTTGAGTCTTAAGTTAATGTAATGCACTGAAATTTGTTAGGTATTAGCACTCATTTAAAATTGTACACAGTACACATTTATAACTTTGAAGCTTGTTATTGCACATTTCAAATGCTTGTTCTTTCAGAAAAACATAGTATGCATATGTTATGTTTTAGGTAAGAAGAATGTGAGAGCATTATACCAAATACCAGGTTGTTGGTCATTAAAATATCAGTAAACTGGCTGAAATACTGTTATAATAATATACAGCGATACTGATGAGAAATGCCCTGGAAGACCTTTGCCATACCTTCTCAAAACTAAAAAAAAGCTCAGAAAGTAACATTCAGAACTTTCTTGGTGCCATAAAGCTGTGAAACATTATTACTTTAAATAAATGGCAAGAAAAATAAAATTATATACTGAATCCTATAAAGGCACTCAGTTTTAATTAGGAAGTCCTATTGCAGCACACTGCTGAAAAGGTAAATGGAAATCTCTATGGGGAGAATGACTATGGGTTTTTTCTAGCAAAGCACAAAGAACAGAAAATAACTAAGTGTGCTAACAATTTGTGGTCTAATAGTTTGGTACCATACCCACCATATTTGTGTGAGGTCATCAACTTATAAGGATTAGGCCTAAGCCCTAACAGACTGTGTGAACAATTCTAATTTAAACTTGGCACCTACAGATGTGAGAGGAATAGGTCATCATCTCAAGTGTCATATGTATAAGGTATTCCTTGAACAGGAAATGGCAGGAAATATTTTCTATGGTCCACTTTTTTCAGGTATGGAGTTCTTTTACATTCTTTTTTAAATTCGGTAAATGGATAACTGCTTATGATGGTGCATGAACTTAGCAAGACAACTTCAGATTTATTCCTTCAAATTCTGAAGATTTCCTTGTTTGTCATTAATTTAAGTTTACATTTTATTTCTGATATATATACATGATGATTCATAACACTGCATAAGCCTACTTGTATTTACTGTAAAAGAGTGTTAATATCTGTTTCCCTTTAATTCAATGGAGCATTAATGGAAAGATTTCTCACTTTTATCAACTCAAACTTTTAGTTTATTATACTTCATCACAATAATCTAAATATAACAAGTTTAATCCTTTGTTGATAGTGTTCTGTACAATCTGACGTTTTCTAACAAGTCTCCTGCAATACACTGAGGTTGGTTTGTTTGGTTAAACAAGTTGCAAGAATTTTGATTTCTATTATGAATTAAGTGTTCTATAAGAGTACATTAAATTGCTCTGACAACTCTCAGTTATCTATTTAAAAGGATTTGGACAGCATGTATGATGTAAATTATCAACTTATCTTACTATTACAGGCCAATTGAGAAATTCTAAGAAAAAAATTATATTATCTATTTCAAATATCATACTGCTTAATACCTTATAATGAAGAGTTACAACTCAGCAACAGTTCGCACTGATGCTAGTAAAGTATAAAATTTTGAGACATTTTCTGATTTGATCTTTCTCATGGTAGTCTTATCAATTACGAGGTTGTATCAGAAAGTGAAGGCAAGAACATGATGTATCATTCCAAGTGCAACCAATAAGGACAGCGTGCACTTAAAGCATTATTCCACTAGATTCTGTATTCTGGTAGAGAACACTTAAGATTACTAGAGATCCAGCTGATGATAGAAAGGTTGAGTTCTGGGCTGTATCTAGGAAGTTCCAGAACCTTGAAACCCTAATGGTTGATGTTTTAACCGTATGGATGGCTTCATGTAAAGTTGCAACAATAATTATTTCTTTAGCATTTGGTTTGAATTGCTGGTTTTCGATTATTGTCCAGCAAATCACTTCTCGTACAGTTCATCGTTCATAACTTTTCCTTGCAGTAGATCTTTTGAGTCCCAAAAAACTGTTAGCATCACATTTAATGCTAAAAATAAATCTTGAATTACTTCTTCGTTGGCGTTTCCGGGTGTTTTCACTACATAGTCTATGTTTGGATTCTGACTCATAGTGATGAACTGCCGTTTTATCACCTGTGACTTTCTTCTTAGAATTCTGTGCCTAGTAGTGTGTGTGTTGGAAGTTCTCAAAACATTAGTGCCTGTGCTTTTTTTTTAAGCAAAGGATAAAAGATATAAGGCTATAAAAACAAAGGGAGGAAGGTGAGGTGGGAAAGAAAGAACGAAAGATGGTTTCAGTTGGGAGCTAGAAAGCTAGGTTGATGTAGCCCATATTTGCATCCTCGCATTCAAGAGTGATAGGTAACACAGGCGTGCAATGCATGTCCAGTAGATGAGGGAAGGTTAACTGGGAGACAATCTTGACCTTGGTTCAGCTTGCCCCTTGGGAATTAAGAGTGGTTGTGGTGACAGATTAGGAGAGGAGTATATTTTTTAATCACCATTTATATCTGTAGTTTAGTTGGTGCATCTGTTGTTTGCATTCCAGGGAGCCGAATTGTGTGACATAAGTTTTGTTGTACCTTTTGCGTTCTGTACCATGTGCGGCAGGGCAGCATGCATTGCTTGCTTCTAGGCTGTATCTTGTGTGTTATCCTGCGACATGCATTCCCTTCCGAAGTGCGTCATTACAGTCCCCCACTAAAAAGATGAGACTGATCAACTGGGAGTCCCATACAATGATTAGATTCCTGTCGATTTGACTGCCGAGACTCTTGGTGCTGAACTTTATGGAGAATGTAATGCTCCGTAAAGAACCGTGGGAATCCGATGATTTCTGTGTAGACTTGTTTTCTGAACTGGTGTGCTGAACTGCGTAGGTGGTTTGGCTGCGGTGGCTGTGCTTGTTAGGTTAGCCCGAGGAAATACGGCTTGAGCAATTAGCAAGTGGTGGCGGAGTGGCCGAGTATGTATGCTGTCACAACGGTAAGAAAAAATGACCTGACGAAAGTCATACTTCGATAATGTGAACACAATAGTACCAACTCCAAAAATGCATTCACAGAAAGCAGTGTGATAAATTTAGAGATGTATTATGATGAGATAAGTGCAGTTACTGTTTTACTTTTTCTCCTAGCATTTTATTTCATCAGAGGTGAGCATACAATCATGCAGTACTCTATAAATGAACCAAACATAAAAGTACAATGCCAGATGTGAGCTATAAGCGGTGGTTGTGGAATAAGTTCCAACCCACAATGTTGCACTGCCATAGTATGCGGACATGCATTGTCATGTTTCAGCAACACACTTCTAGACAGTATTCCTCTTCTTTTGCTGCACATTTAAGGTTTAAATTTTTCTTGTACCTAACCACAGTAAGTTTTATTGTACATTGTTTGCCCATGTTCCTGAACTCATCAAATCAGATTTCATGTTTTAAAAAAATCCACCACAGTTTGTCAGCATGCTCCCGTTTTAACTTATTAGCTGCAGAAGTTCCTACTAAATGCTTAGTTTCTTTCTGTCTTGTTTGTAATGGTGGACATAAATTTTCTCCGAAACGCCCACATGTTCTTGGTACTGTTCCTCCATGCATTGTTGCTTGTGCAAATCGTTTGGGAACACCATGAACAAATTTGATAGTACAGCAACTCGGCTTGCATTATGGCAAATGCAGATCCATATCCGTTATCACATTCTACAGCTTAATTCGAATGCTATCCTCTGGTCTTTTCTGGCCAAGGCATCACCGTCAAATTGGGCTTTTAGCGCGATGTAGATAGTAACTTTATTAGATCTTTGTTACAATTGTTCTTCTAATACACAAATTTCTATTTATTCACATGTTTATCGTTGGTTAACAGTACGTGAACGATAATAATGATCTAACAGCATGAGTTTTCATCGTACTCTCTATCTCTAAGCCCAAAGAAAGCGCACAATGGCACGTGATCTTCGATCATGCAATCGAGTAACACCGTCCTCGCGGCTAGCAGCTCCATCAACGGCCGAGCGCTGATTCTCTGTAGTGAAAAAATCCATTAATCAACACGAACATATACTTCCTTCCGAATTGGCAACCGCCTAGTTTAAAAACTGTCTTTACCTTCTGATTCACTCTCGTATTATTTCCTATAACATTAAATATTTACAAAATCACTCAACAAATAATACTGTATGAAATTTTAGAAAGCTTCGTGACATTTAAACATTTCCGCTCGGTATGTTATATTTGTATGTTATTTAAATAATACTGACTTTATATGCCCAGTTCAGTCCAGGACCTTAGCAGGCGTACTCAAATGCATCAGACAATGTTATTAGCAGCACCTTCAGTTAAGAATGGCATCTCTTTGCTTGCCACATGGCCATATTAACGCATGTTGTATTGCAAATTCCTTTTGTGGTGTATTATTATTTCAGTAACCTTCACAGGTTCAGAGTTCATTAGCTCTATGAGCTAATTATTTTAATGTATTCTCTACTAGCACCCATAAGATGAGTCTAAAACATGATCTCATCAAGATATTCTCCCAGACTGTCCATTGTTAACACTTAAGAGGTTTGCTCTTCTGTGCGAAAACGGTTGGGATAATTGGATACTGGTAGTTGCTAGTGTTAACTGTGTGGTAGCATTCTCTATATAAATGGTTGGCATTTTCAGCGTAGAACTTGGACTAGTGTCAGATGAGTGTTGTTGCACAACCGTGCGATGTGAAAGCACACACTTACAATATAGATACATATAAATGTTTCATGTCAGAGTAACCCGGTTTATTATATGTGCTTTCATAAAGTACCAGTTCACAGGAAAGACAATAGCAAAACGCTTGGTTGTTTAGTAACAGCTTGGAGAGGTGGTAGAAGATGGCAATGATAATGACGTTAACGCGCGTACTTTACAAAATGACCGTCAGAGAGAGTTAAGTTTAGTTATGTAAGGTGAGCACATTCTTGAACCTCCCAATATTCGATACATCTGAGTGTGTTTTGCTCATGTCTTACCTGCTCACTTAAACGGTAAAATTCACAGACGCGAAACAGCGCTCGCCCAGCTGTCCAAGCAGTGACATTGTTTCAGTTAAGTACGAGTCTATGCTGAAAGCCAAACCCAATTCATCAAAAGGCACTAGTACAGTGGATTCCTTGCCACCATCTAATAAAACCGGCTAGTAGCGCTCTGAACGTTGAAATGGTGCTAAATTTGTATGAAATTCTCACAACCTTAAGTGCTAACTGGACCTTATCTTTGATAATGTGCACTAAAAGGTACATTAGCAAGTTCTCTCTACATGCCATGTTAATATTGGACACACAAAGCCAGACCCTTTCGAAGAATTCACGTAATATACAACACTTAAGATGCTGTAAAAATTCTCCCGACTGCCATTCTAAAATTTCTTTTATTATCATTTACGTGGAATCAATCTAATGCAGTATTTAGTGTAGCATATAAGATTATCATAGCAGCAGCTTAAACCCGTTCAGATTTTCCGAAGAATAGGTTTATTACTACCCACTACCCATAGCTTATTCTATGTGCATAAAAATTATTTTCAAATTCAAATTACGATTTATAAATAAATGTTGAACTAGAATTAGTAATTTACCCACTATAAAGCATGACTTGCATAATCTGTTCTCTCACATTAATCAATTGTGTCAAACCCATTTGGGCTGGGGTAATTTCCCATCTAAAACCATAGGGCCTCGAGTTTGACACCCCTTAATTGCATTTTATTGTTTGCGTATTTCTTGTTGGATATATTGTTGCCTGTGATCAAGTGAACAAAATATAAATCAACTAGCCTAAACTAAATTACATTATTGTCTAAACATTATTAAAGAAGCGTTTCTTAGTGTGCAATTTACCCCCCTCCCCCTACCCATATAATTGAAGAAATGTTTCTTGTTTTTGCATTTACCCTCCCCTTCCCATATTGTTGCACAATAGTTTTTAGAGCTGCATTTATCCCTTCCCCATATTATTGAAGAAATGTTTCTTAGTATTTCATTTACCCCCCTCCCCGCCATAACGTATAAAATTTTACGCATATAAACGGCACATTAATTAAATTGCTAAATTGTATAGGACAGGTCAAAACTATATTCTCCTTTTACTGAAAATTAATGTAACACAAGTAACAATGATTAGCCCTTATGAAATTTCTTTAAAACACGTTGCAAATGTGCAATGTTTGCCACATGTGTAAAATGATGCACATCAAGCCAGTAATCCAGTTCCACCAAAACTTTCCGTAGAACTTCAACACCAATTTATGCGTTAGCTTGTAGGTCAATCAGTATCTCTTCAAGTGGGTGGTACAAAGACACGATCCACAATGAAACCAGAAAGATAAAATTACACGGAATGACATTTGTAAGTGTAACATGCAATGTAGCAGCTCTTGATCCATTTCTCTAGTTCAACGGGCATTTTTCGTCGAAGGTCACAATCCTGTTGAAATACGAAGTTACCATTCTCTTCCTCCAGTTGCAGCACATCAAGATACTTTACTTTTTTGCAGTGGCTTCCGCAAAGAACAAGATATCATTAACCTTTTCACTTGCAAAGATACAAAACACGCAGATTTGGATGGAATCACGTTCACGTTTCTGAATGCGTAGGAATCTTCAGTTCCAAAAATCTTCACTTGTCTGTTTACACGTCCTCATGCGTGGATTGTCGCGTCGCCTCCAAAAACCAACTTTTCACAGAAATATTCTTCTTCATTAGCCCACGCAGATTTAAACGAAAGAGTTTAACATAGGTCATTCTTCAGATCATGCAGCAGTTTTAGGCTGTAAGGCATCAATAATGTTTCTCCAGTACCCGTCACAATTTTTTGTTTGTTTTGTTTTGTTTTGTTTCTCGGCTTGCTTGAGTGGATTTCTGAAATTCCTTGCATAACAAGCACTAACATGCTCCACTTATTCCATTATCCATTATGGGTGTCCATTCCATTTTCGCTTGCGAAATCTTGAAATTGTTAATAGCATTTTTGTGGTAACTTACCACTGGGTGGGTCTTTTCCAAATTTTGTCCGGTAATGACAACTCACAACACTTGTTCATATGAGCATCACAAAAATATGTCTTCTGTTCTCCCCAAGTCATTTTCTTGAACTATCTCTTATTGGACACAACAGGGAACATGCCAAACCCGAAGGGGCATTTAAAACTTTTAAAGTTTGCTTTCAAATTTTACATTTTGAAAAAAAGAATTACTTCACTCACAAAGAATAGAAATCTAGAACATAATTTTGACCTATCCTGTATATTAATAGAACAGGTTATGCATATCATAGCATATTTATGTTTAATTCTTTATGTTTACAATAGGTTTATTATAACAATGTCTATGCTACACATTCATTTTTATTAAGTGTTTTTCCTTGATAGTGAGTTATTACCTCATTTGGTTGAAGAGACGTTTTAATTCTTAGTGTTTCTGAATACTCTAACATGTAGACTAGAGGTCTTTTAATAATTTTTACCATAATAATGGCAGCACTTATTTAATGGCGGTGCTTCCTCGCCATATCGCAGTGTCGTCATAGAGTATATGTGGTATTTTTAAGTGTGACTACGCCACTAATCACCCTCCCACACTCTGATAACACTGCTGCCTCCGTCTAAAGTAGGTATTCCACTGTTCATTACAGATGTCCTCTTAAAAAAATATTTCTTCAATTTGTTTTTTAGTTCTTTCCAAGGAAGCGTAGAATAAGCACCCTATTATATTTTCCAATAATACCAAGTATTCTATTTAAAATGCATATTAGCACACTGAAAACAATAGATACATGCCATTAAACTGGTAGCGTATAAAAAAATCTGGTTATATTTTTCTCGCATTCAAAGTGAAATGCAATATTATAAAATTTAAACACAGTTTTAAATTTCCCTTAAAACTACATTACTTGCATACCTGT
The DNA here is from genome assembly GCA_030762175.1 of Metallyticus violacea. Classification (NCBI taxonomy): domain Eukaryota; kingdom Metazoa; phylum Arthropoda; class Insecta; order Mantodea; family Metallyticidae; genus Metallyticus; species Metallyticus violacea. The sequence continues at coordinate 110,099,909 of CM060830.1, read as the reverse complement.
TTTGATATAATGCATCTGTGAGATATATCTTTGAATGTATTGCTTCTTGCCTACAAAGTTGTATTAACAGAAATTAACACTTGACTTCACAGTCTAAGTTAATCATTTTCCAACAAGTTGTTTACTGCAGCTTTGCTCCACATCATTAACTTGTCCAGATTCATTTTAAAGGTTCAAGAAAGATTCCGTAGTTGTGAATTTACAATCACAAACATGGCCATTTGATTTTGCCTGTGTAATTTATAACTGAAAGATAAAAAACATTCTTCATAAACCGAGTTTACTGTTATTCCTCACAAATATTTCAAACAGCATATTTCCTTGTAACAATGCACCACACAATTTTAAAACAATTCAAAAAATACTTTGTATGTGTGTGCATATATGGGAAATATATGAACTAATCTGAAGTCAGAAAAGCTATTACGTTGAATGTTGCACTGTGCTAAAGCAGATCTAGACAAACTTGAGATGATGAACCATATGTACTTGAAGCTTAGATTTTCTCTTGGGGTTTAAAAGGTCTCTCAATACCATTTTTGGACAGGCTTTTTTTTTTTAATTAAAATGACAATTATGTTGTCCAGATTCAAGTTGTTTTGTGGTGAAGTTAAAACATGTTGTCCGTTTCATAAGGTGATGGAAATCATAGGGAAATGAACTTTGGAAATATATAATGATAATATTGTCATGTAACGTGAAAGTCTCAAAACGATGGTGAAGACAGCGTCAATATGTACAATAATGAACATCCGATCTCGATTGTTATCTAAATATAAGTGCTATATATAGAGTGAGGGAATAAATGTATCATTTCAAATATTTGCAAAACCCCAAAAGCTCATTCGGATAAAAGTGATTAATATAGGATTGCCATATGCCACAGAATTTGAGAACGAAGGTCACCATTTTTAATGCAGTTGAACAAAAATCTGCAAAATTGCAATAGCTTGGCCAATATAAGTTTCCTGGGTACACACGTTTTGAATGTATGTTTCTTACTTCTAAGGTTAAAGAGATTATGTGGGTTCCGAAGTCAAAAGTTTCAAAAGGTGGTCGCATTGATCCACCAGAGCCTAAAAGATTACTTGTGTACATAGTGTGAACTTCTTTCTCAACATTTTCATTGGAAAATGCTGAAGACAGTACCTGTATGGGATAATGTTGAAATTACTCTCAAATGGATGAAAGAAAATACATGTTGCAAACTATATAGGATTCTTTTCTTTAACCAGATGTTCAAATTGAAAAGTTTCTTGTTGAACAAAAAATAATATATGCTTTGAAACGATTTTCTTTCTTCAATGTTTGTGTCTGTGGAGCAGCATTCAGAATTGGTAAAAATAGAAGTGTTTTACGACTATAAGTAAAAATGTATTCTAGTTCTTGTTTATGCAATTTATTTATGCAAAATTAAACTGGATTCCTGAAGTGGCCTCTGTTCATATTAAATGAATAAATAATATTTGTAATATGCTTTGTTCTAATACAAGGTCCGTTCAATACAGAAAAATCCATTTTTACAGGCATAAATTCTTTCGCTAATTTATAGCTCTAATATTTTGTTAGCTTAATGAGTAATGTGCACGTGGGATTAGTATCACTGTTGTCACTTCCAGTACTCGCACTTGAGAAGCGTACAAGTTCACTTCCACCTACAGCAAAATGGATTTGCACGAGACGAATAATATGCTGCTCTAAAATAAATGTTAATCTGAGGCCTATGCAATGTTACAAAAGACCATCGGAGAGTTTGTTCTTCCTTATAGCAAAGTTCAAAGATGATTTAAAGAATAGAAACAATCAATTTCTAAGGTGGACACGACGTTATTTTTCTCTAATGGAAGAAAATATCAACACCTCTGCTGTCGTTGTGAGGAAGGTTCTTCGAAAAACATTAGGAACACTTTCAGAATTTAAAATTTTATACTGGGTGCCACCCATATGTTGAAAACTTTATTTAAAAAAAAAAATAAAAAAAAAACATGAGACGTGTTTAACATGGTGCGTTTCAATGCTGCTGATTTGCTGATTCCCGAACAAAATGACGTTCGCATGCAGTTAAAGATATTGTAAGAAGACGCACAGGGCTGATGAAATTTGACTACTTAAATTTCGATTCCGAGAGGTAACAGCAAAGCTATGTGCGGAAATCTATATAAATGCAAACACACAAATAGAGAGAGACGAAGGAAAGGAACTGCTTCTTCTGGGAAAGTTATAGTCATCACATTTTCCCATATTCAAGAAAAGATTTACCAGCATGTACTGTAACTGGGCTATACTACAGATGTATTGAAAACTCTGCAAAGCCATATCACGCAAAAAGGCCATATTTCCGTGCAACAAGCTGGATGCTGCATCACGATAATGCACAACAACGATCCAGTAGGATCGTTTCCTTAAATTGAGGAAACCCTTTTATGGAAGTCATTTTTCAATATCATATGCAGTGATGAAGACTGCAGAGACGATTGTAAAAAAAAATCTGTCAAAATGGTTTCCAGTATGTCTTTGAAGACAGGCAGAAACGCCGGGACAGATGTATTGGAGCCAACGGGGACTACTTTGGGAAAGATCAAACAAATTATGAAGGTAAGTAAACGTACATGCTTTGTTATTATTATTATTATTATTATTATTATTATTATTGTTGTTGTTGTTATTTTAAAATACTTCCAACATTTAATCTGTTTTAATTTAATTAATCTGTTGTGTTACATAAAGTGTACTGGAGTTTCATTTTTATTTTCATTGTAACAACCCTAGATTAACGGCACAATGTAATAACACATAGCAAAACTGTGCAACATCCCTCGTGCAGGCCTGAAATTGCATCATCTGCCAAACTGTATCGCTTCAATTAATAAATAGCTCCTAACAAAGTATTTAAATGTAAATACAGTTAGTAACTGTACCAACCGAAACGAAAAACAAAATCTTGAAAGAAATACAGTTCAACAGATAAAAACTACAGTATTATAAATATCAAATATCAACCATGTATGATAGCAAGAGAGAAGATGTCACGACCTTAACGCTTAACAATGAATAATTATTTAATGCAATGTTGCCAAACGTGCATATCTGTCGCCTTTGTGGCAGCTTTTCTATGTATAGTGCGCGAAGAAATTTTCGTTTGGCTATTTTCTGGTGCATATAAAGTTACCTGATGATTCCCCCCCCACTCCTTTGAAAAAAATAACATCACAACTGTCACAAAGTTACATATAAATATATTGAACCATATAACATGGAATACTGAACATATGAAAACAACCACGGAGTTTCCAACAGTATACCGTACTCTTGTGATATTTTATGGTTGCAATATTAATAATTTATATCAAATTGCTTAAAAATGTCCTTCTGAAAGGCATTAGGCATCTGCAAACTTGACTGATTCCCGGACTCATGTGGTCACTGTAACAATATTAAGTTTAATGCGTGGAATCGATAAGTAAAAATAAAAATTTGAATAAATAACTGGTTTTTAGACTCAGTAAGCTTTAAGTTAATAAAGTTAACAATACATTTAGGCAGTTAATAATCGGAGGAATTTAGCAATTTGGCAGGCTTATTAACATTTACATTTGTTAGGTTGCTGTAGTGAAGTTAACTCTTGTAGAGAAACTACTGAATATAATAAGAAATTAACACTGAACAAAGAATGGGAGAAGAGTGGTACGCTAAATATAATTTTCAGTTTTCTTTACATTAATGTTCAATTACGGCTTTTTTAGTATTAGGATTAACACGCTTATTTACAGCTGAAATTAAGTTTCTAACCAATTTATTGTGTATTTCTCCATGATATTGTTTATTTTTCATTTCCTTTTATGTGATATGCGACTGCTTTTGGCGACTTATTGGTGTAAAGTTACGACAAAGCTCAGAAGGCATCTGGCAATTGTGGTTTCAGTTCATATTAAATATTGTGGTCTAAGAAAACTGTAGCAAGAGATATTTTTTTAAACAAACGACAGGTCAAGAGTGTATTATGATGAACCAGACTACAGTTTCGCCGATATGCCAATAGTTGGAGCCAAAGCTTGGAGTGCCACATAATATTAGGGATAAACAAAATCCGATAACAACGTAGCGAAAATGACTTCGTCGTAGTAGGTAATAATCAATGGAGGAACCAACAGCGTTATAAAGGTTAGCAGGCATAGAGAACAACAATCATTGAAGAAATGTTAGAAAAACAGGCTTTAAATGAAAATGGAATATTCGATCAGGAAGTAAATATCTCAAAACACAGAGACATTAGATATATTAAAGAATGTACAAAGCAAGGAAATAAAAAACCAGGCATTTTCACATTTAGTGAAACATGACAGCAGACTGCATTAAGACTGGAGTAAATATGAAGTATTGTGATTAAATTATAAATACATTTCTCCGATCGCTGTTTTAAAAGGATTTTGACAAGTCAAATAGTTTAATTTAGATAGTAAGAAACACAAGTTTGGGACATCGCGGGAAAAACTATCTTTAAGTTACACATGAAGAGATAATTTCATGATCTCAGTATCGAAAGTGTATGCCAAACATTAGATATGTAAATAATAATGGCACATAATGAACATTTAAGTTACTATATTGACAGTTCTGCGAATTTTGTATGCAAAATCCAGTTTAAAGTAATATGTTAAAGTAAAAGAAAATATAGCACTAATAACTGATTACAGAATATGTGGAAAGTATCGAAGTTCTTTGGTTCATTTATATCAGTTAAGATAGGAATGAAAACAACAAAACCCAATTCTACTATTGACTAATACATGGCACCAGAAAAATATGGACATAAATAAATAAATGTATATATTTAAATATTATATATCTTTCACTGTTTACTGTTCACAATCAAATAGTAATAAATTTAAAAGCAAATATTAATGCCAAATTAAAATCTCAAAAGAGACCTCTTTGAAAAATAGAATTACTTAAATGTTGAAAAATCGACAGCTAAAATAAATAATAGAAATATGAAAAAGCATCAAGATCTCTATACCACATCTGAGTTTCACTGTATCATTGGCAATAGGGCCAATATTGCCTATTTCCCAAAAGGCTTGGCTATTAATAAATGATTAAAAGAAGGTAACTGTAATTCAAGAAAATATCATCTATCATACCGGTGCTCCCAGAATATGTCCTCGCAGCTAGCACCGAGTTTAGTGTTTCGGCCTTCCCCGCTCACGGCCGTCTACTGGCTGTCCTTGAACTTCCGAGCACTCAATAGTCTAGATTCATTCCCTAAGATGGCAAGACAGTTGACCTTAGAGATACATCGTTATATGTGTAAATGCTATCATAAATACGAAATCAGCTCATCGCATTCATGAGGAATTTATTCGAAAGTTCACTTGGAATTTGTGTACTTCCTCACGACCTTGTGAAGAAAGTTCGGTGCAAAATATGAAACATATACAGTTTTAATAGAATACAAATTTGAAGAAATTAGTGAAGTATTGAATGTTCGCAAACAAAATCACTATCGAAATTAGCACAAGTTGCGGTTTCTGTGCCTTCTGCATATAAAGAAAGAAAATTATTAAAAACTCAAACTTTACAAGTGTACGCATGTCCAGAGAATGTGTACGTTATTGTAAGTGGTTTATTTCATTAGTGACTTAAGGATTAATCCACCCACTTGTTGGTATACTTTCAGACGAGGTGTTGTTCCACCAAAATGTTCGTGTGAACACACACCATTCACTATTGGTGTTCTGAAAGTCCAAATTGTATAAAAGAAAATCATCTTTATGGTAGGAAAATTGCAGCAAGATGCATAATCGGTCCTATTTCTTACAAGCTGGCAGTAAATTATAGAGATACTGAAATGGCCCCTTTTCCCAGGTTTTCCTCTGTCCTTATAAATGGCAAATGCCGGGAAGATACCCTAAACTTAGGCCTGAAACGCTTGCTTCCTTCCTTAAAATAAAATTCATTTTCAATTTATCATTTCATCTCATGCATCATCAGTGTCCACCGCCTGTGGCGTCTCAGCAGTTAAAACGGGCAAACCACTATTAAAAAAAAAAAAAAAAATACTTGAATTGATAGGAGCATAAGTATAAGGCTGTATTTTTACAAAGTGAACTGTGTTAATGTTCATTCTGTCTTTTTTACTGCAATTTCATATGGCTGACATTTTTGTATGAGCAAATCGCAAGTACTTTAAATTAATAGTATTAGCATAATCTTTATAGTATTTTTGAAAGGCATATCATATGCCCTTTTGTCATACAAGAAAAGAAGAGGAATCATATTAGTGGTTTCAATAAGATTCCACCACTGCTCATACAGTAGAGGAGATAATGGGTAAAATTGGGATAGTAGTTGAGGATAGAGAATGATTAGTGCTGGGTATGAAACTTGCTCCCCAGATCTAACAGTCTGTTCTTCAAGCTATCTCACAAATAAAAATCACAGAGTAATTAAGAAAAGGGGGAAAAAATTAAGGAAAACATATGAAATAAAATGAAACATTACAACCTAAATCGTGTCAAGCGGAATGTATTTAGCCGGTACATCGTTTGCTTAGCTGAGGGAGGACGATATTTCCAGCATTTGCTATAAGGTAAGATTTTATATAAGGAGTGAAGTCAGAATACAGGCGCTGCCGATATGTCCATCCACAGAGATGCAAAACCTCTTGCGAGCAAAATGGTTTATATGGAAGCTATCTGTAAGATCAAACCAAATTCAGCGCAAGTTAATAATTTCTCATTATTTTTTTAAATATTTATGATATCTCAATCCTATTTTTTCAATACATAAAAATATGTGGTAATTATTAAATCCTAGATTTTGGGTTGAAGAACAAATATAGTTAAAAAATTAAGCTGCTAGAAATGTAAACATTTCCCGCATTATCCTTTGGTACATTTGATAAATTAATCATTAATTAGGGGCATAATTCCAGATTGCTATTTGTTTATATCAATAAAAGGGATAATAAAATGCCTGTTGAAAATTATCGGCCAAACATATATATGTGAATAAAATATTATGTAGTAAGTTAACAATACATTATATATCAAACTTATATAAAGGAACATTAAACTAGTGACCGGCTTTTGAGGCTTTTACATATCGGCAATTAGTGCAGTGCAATGATAAACTGGGAAAGGATTATTTTTTTAAAGGAAGGAAGCGTTTCAGGCCCAAATTTTAGAGTACCTGCACGGCCATTTATGAGGATTAAAAAACCTAAGGGAGGACTGTGGGAATCGAACCCCGCTCCTACTCATGAGTACGAGCCTTAACGGCCTCCGCCACCCGTGGAGGTAATAATGGCGAAAGTATTAAACGATTACCATTTATGTAAAATTACTGTAGTATTAATATTGGCATCTACATGCAGAAAATTTGTTATTGGCACCAAATTCAATGTAAAAATTCCATTCCACAACAAAAACTGGGAGTGCTAAGCCAGCAGTGGTAGAGAGAGGTTGTGCATGAAGCTGGCTGGCTAGCTCCTGGAGTTAAAGGAAAAACGGATTAAGTAACAATGGGAGTGAGTAATGGGAACCAAGCTATCATGGAAGAGATTTTATCTAGAGTAAAGGATATGGACGAGAGATTAAGAAACAAACTGAATGTAGTATAAAAAGAAGTAATGGAAATTAAGGACCATATAAGACATGAAGTGCGAAATGTCAGAAGAAGAGTAGAGGGTATGGAAGAGAGATATCGAAGGTTTAATTTAGTTATTGCGGGAATCAAGGAAACGAATGGAGTGGAGTGTGGCCAATACAAGAAGTTAGAGAGTTTGGAAGGAAGATTAGGGATGGTATTACAGGGATGGGAGATTGGTGAGGCTTTCAAAGTTGGGAGACCAAGAAGAAAAAGAATCACAGGTGTGAGATTTACATCTGTGCAGTTCGCATCTGAAGTCCTAAGGAAAGCTAAGCAATTAAGAGGATCTGATATTTTTATCAACAAGGATTTATCGGTGGAACAACGAACTTTTAAGAAGAAATTAATTCAACAAATGAAAATAACAAGATCCGAGGGGGAACAGGCTTTCATGTTCACTTTTACGTTTGTGAATTGATGGGCAGATGGTGGCTGTGCAGGAAAGTGATATAAGTGACATAAGACCGCGTCAAAAGGAAATGAGTCAGCGGGATGCATCGATTACCGTGAGACCGGAAACGACACTGACGGGAAGTCCAAAGGTCGGGCAGAAAGCAGCTCCATCAGCACAAGAGGATGCACCGTCTGAGTTGAAGAAGTATGCGAGACGAAGGAAGTGTAGCCAAGATTGCGTCAGACGAGAGTGTGGATGATGACGTAGCGAGTACGTAACGAAGGAATGACATTAGAGTGGCAGAAACCAGGAAAGCGGAATGGAGGAGGAGGGAGAAAATACAGCTAGCACGTGGACTGACGGGGAGAAGGAAGGCGTGGTCGAGAGCAGTGAGGGCGGGACGGATGAGGACAGCACCATATCTATCCACTCCAACAGTATACACCTGAAAAATATAGTCAACAAAGGGAGACAGCGGTTAAAATTATGCCCGCCCATCCTTCGCAGTAAGTCCCTTAATATTAAGAGCAAGTTAATTTTATATAAATCGTTCACATTGTCTGTGATATTATACGCCTGCGTGGCCTGGGCCCACGCGTCCAAGTCGGCCCTAAACCAACTCCAAACAGTACAAAACCTCTTGCTACGGAATGCAATGAGAAGGCCCCTCAAAAAAAAAAAAAAAAAAAAAAAAAAAAAAAAAAAAAAAAAAAAAAACTGCAGGAGACGGACACGCCTACTGTAGAGCTAGCAATCGAGAGGCGGGCCAGGCGTACCCCACCCAGAGGATCCGCCGCCATTGTAACCCCTCCATCGCTGGCATCGGGAGGGGAGAGCCAATGCACAGGAAACAAACGCATTGGGCAGTTTTAGAAGGCAATTAAATGGCAGTGGAAATGTAAATGTGTGTTTTTACGTACATTTTCTGATCAAAAACACCCCCTCCAAAAAAAATCTCACACATCAAAATACGGGAACTAATAGTTTTCTGAAAAACTTTATAAGAACATTACAACACTGTTCTCGTGAACCAGAGGTAGGGTCCCGTATGGGTGTTGATAAACCCGCCATAAATGTATATTGGTAACTGACAATTATAAACAAAAAGTAAATTCCACCTGTAAAGCTCGGCCCCAATGTACTGGCTCCAGGTATTTTGTAAATAAATAAATCCAAATCCAAATACTTGTGCTAGGCAAAGAAAAGGCTGCAACTATAAGAGAGGGAATCGAGCTACTGAGCAAGAAAGTGTTAAGAGAAATTTAGAAACAGAAAAGAATTGCAATAGGGTAAGGGGGAAGTAAGGAGGTTGGGATTTTGGAACTGTGAAGGTTTAAAAAATAAAATGTATATAGGGGAGTTGAAACAATTACTAGGAAAGATAGATTACTTGGCAGTAGTAGAAACATGGCTAATGGAAGTGAATGTAGAGATGGGTGATTTTACATAGTTTGGAATAAAAGAAATGGTGGCAAAGAAGGGGAGACCCTCGGGAGGCTTGGACTTTTTTGTTAGGAAATCGTTGAGAAAAGTAAGAAGAGAAACATGGACAAGGTCAAAAAATGCGTTGTGGGTTGCACTGCTTGGTAAGTTGATATATGAAAATATCATATGCCGAGGAGTAGTGTATAAACCACCGGGATCCTCACAGTACCATAACCCTGATCTGCTTAAGCAACTGAAAAGTGATATAGAGAGTTTAAGAGAGAAGTATATGAATGCAGAGATTAAAATAGTGGGGGATTTCAACATCAGAGTAGGTGAGGGGGGTGTGGACTTTGGGACTGATGTGGTAGGGGACAATGAAATAATGATTAAAAAAGATATAGTAAGGCATAGCAAAGATAAGTACAGTTATAGAGGTAGTGAATATTTTTTTGGAATTTTGTGAAGTGAATGCACTAGATATTCTGAATGGTAAATATGGTGAAGATGTATTAGGGGAATTTTACTTTTGTTAATAAAAATGGCCAGTGTGTTATTGACTATGTATTATGGCCAATCAACTTGGGGTTTGTTGTGAGCAATTTTAAGATACTTAATTTTAATTTTAGTAGTGGTCATTTTCTATTGGTAGTGGATATAAAAATGCAATCAGAGTATGTAATAGATAGTTCAGAAGAAGGGATAAATGGGACTAGCCAATATACTATTTTTAAATGGAAGGAGGATCACAGAAATAAATTTAAACAGACTCTGGAATCAAAGTATAGTCAAATATACCAACATGGAATAAGCTATATGTTAAAAAATAATGAAGTAGAGAAGGCAACAAATAGCATAAATACATTAATGCAAAGAGCTGGAGACAGGATGAAAAACAGGATGGGAGTCAAGGATAGGGGTGAAGAGTGGTATGATGATGAATGCAAAGTAACAAACAAAGTGCTGAAGCAAATGGTGATAAAATGGAGAGAGACAGGGAATGGGCAGTCAAAGAAAGAATATTTAAATGGGAAAATATTTTATAACTTGATAGAGGGCAAGAACATGAGTGGAGAAGGAAATTGAGAAGTATTTAATCTGGATAATTAAGTGAAGGAAATATTGGTAGAATGTGGAAAATGTTAAAAGTAACATGTTTGTAACTAAATCCAACATAAATCCAGGAGAATGGATAAGATATTTTATAACTCTTTTTGGAGAGCATAGTGGTTTAAAAACAATGCCAAGGTTAGAAGTAGGAATGGGTTATATAGAAATGTTGGATAGTGAGATGAGGGATGAAGTAGTCAAACAAGTGAAATTAATGAGAAAGAATAAAGCAACAGGAATAGATGGTATCCCACCAGATTATAAAAGAATGGTGTTGTGATGTAAACAGAGTTAAGATATTCGCAGGACTGTTTAACTTAATTATGACAAAGGAAAGTGTACCAGACAGTTGGAGGAAAGCAATCATTTATCCAATATACAAAGGCAAGGAAAGTGTAGATATGCCAAAAAATTACAGAGGTTGCATTATTGTCAAATGTTGTTAAAAGATTTTACAGGAATTTTGACAAATCGGTTACAAAATTGGGTTGAAGAGTATAAAATTATTTCAGAATTCCAAATGGGATTTCACAGGCAAAAACGCATGACAGATAATGTGTTCATTACCAAAACATTAGTGGATAAATATTTAAAAGATAACAGAGGAAAACTGTACATGGCATTGTTGACTTAGAGAAAGCGTGTGATTGCATAGAGTTAAAATTGTTATGGGATAAATTACTTAGTAAGGGAGTAAGTTGTCATATTGTGAATATACTTAAAGCATTATACAAGAGAAATACCTTCTGTGTGAAAGCTGGGGAAGGAATGGTAACAAGAGAAATAATTCAAGAGAAGGGGTTAAGGCAAGGGTGTATGTTAAGCCCAGTAATTGTTAATTTGTTTATTGATGACATTTTAACAGAGATAAAAAAGTGTAACAATTCATTGCCAGTTGTTAATAATGTCACAATTCCGGGGTTATTATTTGCAGATGATTTAGTTGTTGGATCCATCTCAACATTTGGCTTAAAGCAATCCTTGCAGCAAATGTACAAATATTGTAATGATTGGGACTTGAAGGTAAATCGGGAGATGACTCAAATAGTAGTATTCAAGAAAGGAGCAAAATTGAGTAACTATGAGAAGTGGAGGAAAGGAGATAAAGGATATAAGGTAGTTAGGGATTGCATTAATTTAGGAGTTAAGATTGATGGAAAAGCTTGGCAGAGGAAAGGAGCAATGGCAGCAGTTAGAGGTTGCAAATATAAAATACCAGATATAAATGTTAAGTGGCTGAAAAAAAATTATAGTATGGTGATCGAGGCAAAAATGTTTTATGGTAATGAAATATGGGACTGGAAGGGGGATGGGAAATTATGGATATTGTGCATAGGATGTTTTGTAGAGAAATTTTAGGTGTACCGAGTAAAACAGCAATGGAAGTTGCACAAATTGAAATGGGAAGAGTGGCAAGGAAAGGTGTGATTATGGAAAGAGCTCTCAAATATTGGTTCAGAATTCTAAACTTAGATGAAAGAAATTTATTAAGGAAATGCGTAGAATTTCAAGAAAAGAGTCTAAGGAACAATGGATAGAGTAATTGTTTTAGGATAATTCTGGAGAACAATGGAATCGGGGACATTTGGAGAAGGAGGGAGAACAATGGAATGGGGGACATTTGGAGAAGGAGGGAGAACAATGGAATGGGGGACATTTGGTGGAGGAGGAGGAGGGAGAATAATGAAAATTTTTTTTTGGAAAGCAGTAAGAAAGAGATTGGAAGATATAGAAATACAAAAACTAAAAGGAATAAGGAAAGGGTTTCCTCAGAATCAGTGCTCAATATGTGGGTCAAAGGAAAATATGGAACATATAGTGTTTGAATGCAAAGGGATGGGATTCTGGAGGAAAAAGTTTATGAATGAGAAATGGTTTAAATTAGATAGAAAAATAGCCTTAATGAAAATCTTTAGTAAAGATAGCAGGAATGTAGGAGAATTCCTGAGTAAAGCTAAAAATAAATGGAATTAGGTACTAAGAAGGGAAGTAAATCCAATAATTTAAAGGGTTGCATTTCATTAATCATATTAGGATGTAGATAAAGGTGATTATGGTTGGGAGTGGGTTATAATTTTATTAAATTCGAAATGCAGCATTTTAAAAATATGCAATTCAGAAATATGCATTTGAGAAATAAAGTCATTATTAGTTTGTATAGGCTGTCGCTAGCTATAACGGTATAGGGTAGAGCAATGAAAAAAAAAATTTAGGACCTCGGAGTGGGTCAGAGCCTGGTCCCCTGGAATTCCAGTAGGTTGCTGCTAATGAATCAGGAACTGGGGACTGATGCATTCATGGGGTGGAAATATTGTATTGTTCATTATATTAGAATTTGGGTAAAGGTGATAGAATAAAACTAATTATGGTATTTATATTTTTTGTAATTGTGGGGAGGCATATCCTAAAATGGCTCGGGCCAGATAGGTGGAGGCCCCCTGGTAGTTTGTATTTGTATTTTTTGTATTTGTACTTAGCATCTCAATAAATTTAAATTTCAACAAAAATTGAAATTTCACTAACGCTGTAATTGCCGGCAACTAAAGGCGTTCATTAGCGGCCTGTTACAAATATGTTATTACTGTAAAAATTTGCTAAACCACATGTATTTTAATCTACGAGGAGAAGTCTATTTGGTGACTATTTCAGTATAAATTATATTTTTAAGGCTATTTTCACTACGGCATTCGGGTTGTCAACTGACGGCAAATGCAGCAATGCAGAAACGGTGAAAATATGAAGAAAATATTAATGTTAAAAGTATTTAACTACCCGTTCTATTTATAGAAATTAGAATTGGGGGCTTATTTTTAGTTTGAAACAATCCCACATAATTTCACCACAGGCATTCATGCTGTTTCCTGGCATCTACTGAAACTATGAACCAACTATTATTAATGAACTATTACTAAATTACTAGTTTTGACATATGTTTAAAAAAACAACAGCATAAACGCATATTTCAATCTATAAAAACGGCACCAAATTATATTTAATTGAATAAACGGAAAGGGGGAAAGGAATTTAACTTCGAGCATTAGGATTGTCACTGGCCGGAAATTGGATAAGTGCAGTGCACGTGAAATTATGCACAATAATATATAAATGTAAAAAATGAATAAAATAGATTATTGTGATAGTATTAAGCAACATAGTCCTTGGCACCTGCGTAGTTATAAAAATGGGGTGATTTAATTAAACGTCTGGTCCGTCAAAGTAAATTCCGCTACCTGCATTTGTGCCATCACCCTAAAATAATTGACGTAGACAAAATGAAAAAATATAAAAACCAAACATTGTTGTATAAAAATACAGACCGTACTAGCATAACCATTTACGCAAAAGCTGGCCAGAACAAAATGCATAAAAACGAAGCACGTATTACATTTAAACCGCGAGAAATATTTTCACTCCCAGCATTCACGATGTCTTCTGCCGACAATTGGAGATGAGTAACATTGTTATTCTTGCAGAGAAATTGGGTTCTTTTTACCTTTTCGAATAAAAAATTGAGCGAATTAGTTAAATTTCCACCGCAATAACAACATTTAAACTATCGCCAACCTGAATGCCACTGGCCGGTAGCTGAAGCCGTGCTGTATCGGTGACACTACAAACCAAACATTGTTGTCCAAATTAAATAAAGTCTAATACTGACATCTACGTGATTAATAATAATAATAATAATAATAATAATAATAATAATAATAATAATAATAATAATAATAATAATAATAATAATGTCTTTTTGCATATTTCAATGTATAAACACTAACCCAATTACATTTTCACTGTAAGAAGAGAAATTTCCCTACTGACATTCGGGCTATTAGTGAAAAGCACCTAAATATGAGTAGTATACCTTAAAAAGGAGGAGGGAGGGGGAGAGAGCTTAGTCTTGTAATTTATGTGAATCAACATAATTTTGCTCCTATTTAAACGTAAAAATGCGTGATTTTACATTTCCACAGCAAGAACTGAAATTTCGCTACCAGCATACAGACAGTCACCTGCCGACTACTATGGCAATGAGCTCGGTGAAATTTCAAACACAATAGTATAATGTAAAACAATTACCAAACTACAAGTATTATTACCTACATAGCAAGAACTTCAATACCGACATTGGGAATGTCACTTGCCGGAACTTAGCAGTGAAACATAGGTGAAACTATGCAAATATTTATGTAAAAAGTTACTGTGCACCTAGGATTGAGGTATAGGTGAAGCAGTCTTGTTGCCCATTTCGGTGTATAAAAACGGAAACCCATTTATTCTTCAACCGATAAAAAAGAACTTTCAATAACGGCTTTCGGGTTGTCACTGGTAGGCAGTTGAATATGGGCAGAATCGCTAATATTACGAAACAAAATGTATATATTTGAACAATTAAAAACTGGTATGTCAATAAATTATGGATTTCATTAGCGATTACTGAAGCTTGCAATATCGGTTAAATTACGATCTAAATGTGCTGTATGGCTTAAATTAAAACTAAACTATATTAATTCATACAATAAACTACTAGAAATGTCATTTATGTGAATAAATATAGTTTTTGGCTTCTATTTATAAGCAAAAGTTGGATGATCTAATTGCATTCCTTCAGAAACGACTGAAATTCCACTACTGGCATATGGGCTTGTCACCTGCCGGATATCAAAGCAGTGGAGAATCATTTGAAATACAAACCAAATACTATTACTGTAAAAAATAATTACTAAAATATTAACATTGTCATCTATAAAGAAATTCCTCCTAGTTCAACTTAAATATACTAATATCCAATTACAATTCCTGTACAAGAACGAAATTTGTACTACTGGCGGTGTCGATGATACTACTAATAAATAGAAATGTATAAAATTACTAAACTAGTAGCATTCACAGCTATGTGAAGAAACAAAGCCATTGACGCCTATATTAATGTAGAAAATGACATATTTCAAACGCTAAAAACGAAGTTAAACTAATGGAATTCCGGTTCTCACTGGCGGCAGTTGAAAATGTGCACAAAAAGTGAAATTACCTGTTTATAGTAATTTAAACAATTATTCAAGCAATACTACTTCATTATGTTAATCAAAATAATGTTTGGTGGTTATTTAAAAGTAACAAAATGTTAATGGTTTTTTTGAAGAAAAAAATCTAAATTGTCACTTGCCGGCTACTGAAGCAGAGGATTTTTTTTAAAACTAGGAGCACATCTTAATATACAAATTTTACTGAACGATTAGTATTACTTTATATGTAGAGAAATAGAATTTAGTTCCTATTTCAAAGAATAATCACGATAAACTAATTATATTTCTATCACAAAAAAGATGTTAAGATGTTTATTTTAAAAGCATTCTTAAGACTCGTCTGAGCCACTGCGAAGGAATTAAATAGAAATGCTCTAGCACTGTTTCTCAATGGACACAGTTTCTTTTACAATTGGCACGCGCGTACAAATTTTATAAATAACTAAATCCTTAGCGTTGCTGTTTTGTTTTGTTTTTGTTGTTGTTGCGTCCCCCCCCCTTTTTTTTGCGACACTTTCTCACTACATTCACCGTGATGACTTCAAACTTAATAATTTACTCGTCTGAGTGACGAGAGAACAAATATTTAACTAAAACAGAACACAGCTTGAGACTCGTTGAATTACTAGCAACTCCCTGAAATATTTGACTCGATGAAATATTAGCAACTGTGTAAAGACGCCCCATGCTATCGTTTGAAGACCTATTTGCGACTCCACGAAACGTTTCCAACTCCCCGAATACCCCAGAAATTTGGTCAAGCATTCTTAAAGCGTCGTGATGCTTCTATTCAAAATAACATTCTAGATACTCCCTTAAATTCTATCTTCTTCTTAGCTAGATAGCTGGATTTCAGAACATTCTGGAAGCTAGCTAGATTCGAAAACAAGCCTTCTGACTGACCACAATTCCCCTTTAGTTTACCTACGGGAGTCGAAACTGGGTAACCCGCTTCTAGTATTAATGTAAAAAATTACCAAATACTAGTATAGTCATCTATATAAAGAAACTGGGTAAATTTAGCATTGTTCAATTTAAAAATATGAAGTAGATAATAATGGTGAGAAAGCATCTGTCCTCTTCTGCTCCTTCCTCACTTCAAGAACTGCGATCTCGAAGTCCTGGTTCCCTTGTAAATGAATGTTTTGAGGAAACAGCTCGCCTGGGATGAAAGAAATGTTGGAGATGGCACTGGTAAGAGATTACTCCGGCGTCATATACTTTGATGATGTTTATTTATCGTCGTCGTCACAAAAAATACACGATTACAGTATCTTCCGAAGATGGATGGAGGGAGAGAGAGAGAGAGAGAGAGAGAGAGAGAGAGAGAGAGATTGAACCCTAAACTAATGATGTCAATATTCACTTCCCGCGTCTAATGGGGACCTGGTGTCAGACAGCAAATTTATAAGATCAGCTGTGACATTCAACGGCAGTTTTACTAACAGTGAATGTCACGTTAGTTTCCGCAATTTTATAACCATGAGGGCGCCTCTCCTATAACCATGTTGTACGAAATCTAATACCTAATATTTCTGTCTATTACTATCGTCGTATTATTACTTTTCATCTATTCTCGTATAATTACTGTTTTTCACTACTTACTGATCATGCACTCCGGTGTGCCATTACTAGGCTTAAATATATTCTTTTTATTTAGTGATTGACTGAACCTGCGGGTAAAAAAATGACTTATTTAGCGACTGACTGAACCCGGGGTAAAAAATCACTAAATACTAATACTGTCATCTATTTGAAGAAATTAGGTCAATTTAGCCTTGTTCAACTTAAAAATATGAAGTGGATATTAATGGTAATGGATATTATTAAATCTGTCCTCGTGTGCTACTTCCTCACTTCCTTCAGGAACTGCGATCTCGAAGTCCTGGTCCCCCTTGTAGCTGGATATTTTCAGGCCGTGGCTTGCCTGGGGTGAAAGAAATGTTGGAGAGGGCACTGATAATAGATTACTCCGGCGTCAGATTTATTGACGATGCTTATTTATCATCACAGAAATACACGGTTACAATACACGGTTACAATATGTTTCGTGGATAGAGAGTTTGAACCCAAAACTGGCGATGTCAATATTCACTTCCCGCATCTAATGGGACCTGGTGTCCGACAGCAAAGTTATTAGATCAGCTGAGACATTCAACGGCAGTTTTACTAACGGTGAATGTCACGTTAGTCTGGGGAACTTTATAACCATGAGGGCGCCTCTCCCTTGTCAGTGATCTCATACCTAATACTTCTATCACAAGCATCATATTATTACTTTTCATCTATTCTCTAATAATTACTATCTATCCCTACTCGTTGATCATGTACTACGGTGTCTCATTACTAGACTTAAATACTTATTCTTTTTATTTATTGACTGACTGAACCCGACGTAAAAAATTACTAAATGACAGTATTGTCATACTATTTGAAGAAATTGGGTAAATTTAGCCTTGTTCAATTTAGCGTGATCCAATTTCACTGCTAAAACGAAAATATGACTGCCGGCATCCAGAATTATCACTTGCCAGCAGCTGAAGCAGTACAGCATCGGTGATAATACGAACTTAATATTATTAATATAAAAATGTACTGAAGGTTTAGTAATGAAATTATGTGGAAAAACAAGAGTATTTGCACCTACTTCAATGTATAAGCACGATGATCCAATTACATTGCAATCCCAAGAAGTTGTATCACGAGCATTCAGGCTGTCACTGGTAGGCAATTGAATATATGCATTATAGCTAAAATTAGGAACAAAATTGCTTATGTTAAACAATTAATATCATTGCCATTTATGTAAATCAAGATGGTCTTTATTGGATATTTAAATGCAAAAATTGTGATTAAATTATATTTGTACTGCATGAACGAAATTTTACTACCGCATTTGAACTGTCACCTGCTGTCTTAAGCTGTGGGTTTCGGTGAAAATACGAATTAAATATTAATGTAGAATATATGCATAAATGTATATCTATGAGGCGAAAATGGGTCATTTCATTACCTATTTCTATGTAAAAATACGGTGGTCCAATTACGAGGACCATAATCTCAGTAGTGAAAAATTACGAAACAAATATTAATGTAAAGATTACTAAGCTACTAGTATTAGCATCTGTGTGAAAAAAAAACTATGTCTTTGGCTTATTTCAATGCAAAAATAAGGTTATTCAATCATACTTCCACCGCAAGAACGGAAAATTCACTATCGACATTTGGGCTGTTACCTGCCAGTAATGCAAGCAGTGCAGTATCAGTGAGGCTACAAACTAAATATTATTTAATGTTAAAATATTCTCATACTACTGGTATGTATAGTATGTGGACAAGTTGGTTCACTGATTCCTAAATAATGAGTGATAAAATTATATATCCACTACAAAAACAGTACCTTTACCGTGGAACGGTTATTATTGGGGTTCCACTGTTGTTCGTTAATTTGCCACGATTAATATAGTTGTTCCAATGTAGAGGGGATTTGATGGGTTCTCAGGGTAAATTTGGACTGTTTTTTAACGACTTGAAAGTCGTTAGGGGGGGAAGGAGATTGTTAACTGTATTAATAAGTCCGGCACTGTTTGAACATTTGATTTATTTAACAACTTGGCAGGTTACTTCCTGACGGCTCGTAGCTGACCTCACTACACACTTAGACTGACCTTAGAAATGACTTATACTGCCCTCAACTGAACTTTAGATATGACCTAGACTGATTACTTTCGGATGACTCAGACTGCTTGATTCCGTATATTTCTTTCGCGTCTCTCGTATGATGTTCCTGTTTCTCTTGAATGAATGTCTGAATCTCAATGTGCGAAAGAATGTGCGAGAGACTATGAATGTCTGACTTCTGCGAGTGTGTGTCTGTGAATCCATGAATGCCCCTCTGCGAACGTGAATGTGCCTCCGAATCTATGAATCTGTGAATGTCTACTGAATGTCTGAGTGTCCCTCTGACTTCTGTACTCTAGTTTTTCTACTACATCGCCACGCCTTTCGCTAAATTAAATTCCCTCGTATTTTATCTATTTCTGTGTTACATGTTCGACATTGGCTATCCTAAAATTATTTATTTGTACCCAAGTTCTCCTGATTCGTTAACTTTTATCCGAAGACCATTGGCTAGAATTATTCTTTCCCCCCTGATCTAATGTCTTCCCACGAACTTGAATTTTCCCAGAACAACCTGTCGTAAATTTCGGCACTTTCCTTATATTCTGATTTCTATTGAAAATCTTTTGCCTTCCTTAGTTTGTAGATTTCCAAATGTTCTCGGAGATAATGCACGTGTTTATGGCTGTTTTCGGCTTTCCTGTAATAAAACATTTTCGTCTCCTTTCTGACGTTTTCATTTTCTCTTAAATTATTGCTACCTCTGACTTTGTTAAATACTGTCCCGTTACGGCTACATGTTTCTCTTATTGTCAACTCCTAAGCATTTCCTGGGCAGAAGGTTCGTGACCTAACAAAAAATAGTTTACCCTTTCTTCAGCCTTGTCTAAGGAGCGGTCCGCGGACGAGTCGTCAGATATACATCTGTCTCTTTCTCACATATTTTACACAAAATGTATACAAAACCCTTTTGTTAAGTTACAAGTTACAAATTATTTCTATTTCTGTTATACCTATCTCTAAATGATTTTCTTATACCTATACATAACAATTACCCTCATCAAATCTAATGCCCTTATAAATATAACTCTGCAGGCTTTAGTTATTAAATTAATAAAGGCAGCCTTAATTCCGGCTTCAACCGCAGGAGTTGGGGATATCAGACGATGCTAAATGTGCTGTTTAGTGTCAGTGATACTACAAAAAAAATGTTAACAACATTCGTCATTATCACCTTCCGGCAAATGAATTTGTGCTGCATCATTAAAACTGAAAACCAAATATCATTAATGTAAAATATAATTAACTATTAATATTTCATCCATGTGGAGAAACTAAGGCTTTGACATCTATTTCAATGTTAATACTGCATGATTAAATGATATTTCAACTCAAAATTAATAAATTTGAAAGTTGTCACTACTTTCTAATAGGTCAATCCTAGTTAATTGCCGAGAGATTTTGTTCTTAAGAAAAAAAAAAATACATAATTGTAAAAAATACCATAGATAAAAACAACAAAATAAAACTTAAACATAAATATATTGAATATGAAGAGAGAATCAACAAGATATGAGAGTGAATTGCTTTTTCTAATTGAAATTCCAGCTTCCTGCGAATTCAAAAGAACTGCAAACAAATAATATTGATCACAGTACAGTAAAATCGACTTATAACAGAGAACAAATCTATATTTCATAGAGTGGACTTTATATACAGAAATGTGTAATTTCATTATATAATTGACTTTTCCTTAACACAGGGCAAATCTTATTTTTGAAGTTGCTAAGAGTTTTTCGCATTTACCAGCTATTAAAAATATTTAACAACTTTAAGAAAATTACCAACCTTTATGTTTCAATTTATTAGGACATTTAATTTTTAATCATTTCTGATACACTTAATAAAATTTTGCATTTAGAATTATCCTACCAAGATATTGCTTCATAGATTGCTGTAATTAAGAACATGCAAAACATTGTACAATATGCTTGAAAAGTTCATATACAAAAGCTAAAAGAGAGTTTCATTTCTGATCAAAAGAGATTCAAGAAACTATAAATTGGGTGGCTAATGATGGGAATAACATGTATGAACATAAGCTACTAATGATGAAGAAATTACAATTAAAGATACATTTTTATTTTAAATATTTGCAATTAGTAAGAACAACAAAAATCCATGGCTGGTGATTTTAACAGAAAGACTGCAAAGCAACATAAAGTACTATCTTCAATATTATATGTTCACTTTTCTCAAATCATAGTCGAAAGTTCAAGTAAATTTCAAAGAAAGAGGCAATAATTATAGTATTTTTTTCGTCTTTATCGTAGAAAGAGTTCTTTCTTTGCATTATCACAGAGTAGTGGAAATAAGAAGAATATCTCTACTTGAGTAGAATTTACTAGCAATTAATAAAAATTATATTTAGACTCTGACAACTTAGTAGAACACGCATACTGTGCATTTCTGCAGCACATAATGCGGCAAGGCAAGGATGTATGAAAATGAGTATGCATATCAAACTGGTACACTCTTCTTATGCCTAATTAGTGCTGACATCTAGCAGATTACATGTAATGCTAATTACAGTTAGCTTTCCATAGTTGGAGCTGGTTTGAAATTAAATGAAACTGCTGTGCTTAGATTTTTCAAGAAAATAATCTTGTATTGTGCCAATATTTTTCTGAAATTATAGCATCCAGGATGGTATTAAACACTGGTGAATTATTTTAAGTAAATCTAGTGTTATTCATGTTTAAGCACTATATTTGTGAAATTTTCATCAATCACTGTTAATCAAGAAATGCTACGCTTTATTCGTTTTCTCTCCTTTCCTCTCTCTAAACAGATTTACTACACAAGTCTAAAGAAATTAATTTGTTGATTGTACCTGCAAACTTACAGCATGAGATGACTAAAAGCAACCAATAACAATGGGCACTTGCTTACTCACTCCGAACCTTCACTCAACATCCTTCTAGCATGGGCATCTATACTAATCTCAAATTTCCCGAGAGGACATTCTGGGCCAAAAGTCATAAATTATACCTGCATGCCTATTGCGTGCATGCTGCATGCAAACTGTTCATCATTCGTCACTAAATTTTGCGGTACAATAATAGTACATGAACACATTTCTTCTACCACTCCCTGCATATTTTAATACTAATAGCATGGGAAGGTGATGTGGATTTTTCTTGGATGTTCACCACTGAGGGGTAAGATGGTTCCCTTCCCTGGCCCCCTCTCCAAATGGAATTCCCTTCTTACCAACATTGCCTGATGCTCTATTTTATGCATTTATATATAAATATCGAATATATAAAAATATTTTATTTTAAAGCTTTAAAACACAAAATATACCTTTTTCTTCTACCTTCACATTCTCTACTCTGTATTCATACATATATTTTAATATATATAAAGTTGCAATATATGCAGAAGATTTAATTTAATACTTCAGGGTACAAACTATCTCTTTCTTTTTTACCCTCTCCTTTTCTGTACCTTTACAAATATGTTTTACTATGGAAAAGGTTTAATTTTATGCTTCAGAATATAGAACGTTTCTTTCCCATCTATCACCATGCTCTCTCCCCCTCTCAATATTTTATAATGTATGTTAATGTAAATTTTTATAATATACAGAAATGTTTTAACTTAATGTTAAGACTCAAGGGTAGAAATTTTATTTTTCTTTTCACTTGTTATGATAATGGCTTATGATAATTATAGGCTGATAGCATATTGCTATAGCTGTTAAGCATTTTGAAATACTTTGTGTAAACAGATTGTTACTTAGTTTGAAACTAATTCTTTGTTCAACGAAAGACAATTTGGTTTTAGAAATGATCTGAGTACCATAAATGCAGTATGTCCTTTTTTAAGTAATGCCACAAAATTATCAACAATGGTAAGATCATTCTAAGTAGGTTCTTTGATATTTTCTAGGCTTTTGACACTGTTTCCCACCATTAATAGTTACCAGGCAACCTCTTTAAAAGGAAGTTTATCCAAATTCAGGGTTCCATATTAGGGCCTGTACATTTTATTATTTATATTAATGATATCTCTCTATCACTTTCTAAGTCAAACCTGAATTTGTATTTGTATGCAGATGATTTAGCTATAATCTTAAATGCTAAAGTTGAAAGTGTAGTAAAAACCAAATTATATGTGAAGTGCTCTATTGTTAATGATTGGTGCAATACAAATAAATTAAGTATAAGCAATCGTAACATCATGAATATTAAACTTTAATTTAATCTGGGCACCGAAGCCTCCATGAAATTCTTAGGTATTTATATTGAGATTCACTTTGTTGGTCGACTCAATTATATTTCTAAAAAATTACTTTTTATGTTAAGAATTTTAAGTTACAGTGTCACTAAGGACATATTAATTAAGGTTTACTTTGCTCATATTTATTTGCATAATAACTATAATATTTTCTTACTGGGTAATCTCCCTTCGCAATTAAGATTTTTACAGATTTGCAGAGTTCATTCGTAGTGCACTTTTTATTGATTTAGGTATATTGACTTTGCCATCAATGTGTGTGCTTATTTATTATAAATCAAGGATAATATAAACAGTTTACAGTATACTCTTTCATAATTACTCGACACATAATAGTTAAATTATACACTAATACATTCAAGTACTCTCAAATTCAGAATATTTGTAGCTTTTTCTTTCAACCTGTTTATAATCTTCCACAAAGATTCAGATTATTCTCTTATTTAACATTTAAAAAGACAATACTACATCATATATTGATGGTTAATCTATTATACACTGTAAATGATTTTTTTAATATAAAATGGTAATTTCCTTATTACTGTCCTTTACCTTTAATGTTGCTATACTGTAATGGTTTCTGGCTGTATTTAACAACTATTAACCATCGCTCTATATTATCTCCCTGAATATAAATTTATAACATTTTTTTACAAGTAAATGTAAAAGATCAATGCTTTAAGGTATTAAATTCTTTAATCATGCATAAAAGCACTAAACTTATTAATTTTTAGTGGATTTTGAGGTTTAAATGATCTTGACAATTTAAAATTCTGAAAAAAACTTTATTACTGAATGTGTAGCACATATGATACATGTAGAAATGAAATCTGCAATCTGTCCATTCCTTTTACACAATGACAAATATTTTATAAACAAATCTTGCTCTAATAAAGTAAAAACATTTCCAAATGGACATTATCAATTTAATGAACATGCAAAACATAACTTATACAATGCTTATTTTCTTTCTAGGGTACCAAAGCACAAAACAAAGAAGGTAATCATTACATTTTTCTTAGATGTTTTCAAAAATTGATGAAAGGCGACCAAGAACAGGATAACCTCAAGATTATGCCGCTCCTCTTTTCAGTAAATTAATAATTTCATCATACCTGCAGTCTTAACTTGGCAATTTCTTTCAGTAATAAAATATGGAGATTCTCCCTACGTACACACTGATTTTCCCAATGGAAGAAGCTGTTGCTACCAATTAAGAAAAGATGAACGCTATGCCAAAGAATGAGTGGCATACTACTTAAAAAGGCAGAGATGCTGTATTATAGAACTTGCTCTAGTGTATGTGAAAATTCAATAATATGGTTACTTCTTATTGATTCTTTAATGTTGCATATCTCAAAAATTTTGCAGTGACTCCCATAAATATTAAGATTCATCCAATTTCCACAGTTTGTTACAATTTCAACAGTAATATGTTATACTTTAATATAAGCTAAATAATGTATGAACAACACAATAACAATAGCTCTTAAGAGTGCTCACAAAAGTAGCTGTAGGCCTAATACAATATTACTACTACAAAACCACCTTATTTATATGTATTTATATATGCATATATATTGTATTTCTTTAGTAAGATACTATTCTGTATTACCAGATTGAAAAAAAATGATTTTTCAACATGCTAGAGATAATATTTATATTAGCATACAGACGTAAACATCATTTTAACAAGTACTTTTGCAATGGTTTGCATTAATATAGAACCCAACATATAACATTAACTTAAAATTATTTTAACTTTTGTTCTTATTAACACAATAAAGGGAGGTATATGTCAGAAGTTTTTCAATAATGTCTTGTTGAACAGCTTATAGCATTGGATGCAATGGTTTTATGTATAATATATTAGAAAATATAAAACTATCAATATATACGAGGTTAGGTCCATAAGTTTATGACCTAACATTTTATACGTATGATTAAGACAAAAACTACATTTCACTTTTCAATATAGTTACTCTTTATTGCAAATACACTTCTCACATCTTTGAATTAACATTTCAATCCCCACACCCCCGAATAGTCAGAAGTCTTGTCTCCAAAATGAGCATAAACATCATCCATCACTTCTTCATCACACTTAAATTTCTTTCCTCAAACGTTCTTCTTGAGTTTTGAGAAGAGAAAATAGTCACTGGGAGCTAGATCTGGGCTGTAGGGTGGAAGGTCGTTCTCCTTGAAGCCACATTTGTTCATAGCTTCCTTTACAACAAGAGCTGTGTGCACAGGCGCGTTGTCGTGAACAACGCGCACACCACCACTCAGTTCTCCTCGCCTTTTCTCTTTGATGGAAGCACGTAGACTGTGCAGTAGGCCAGCATAGACTCCCTATTTACTGTGGTTTTCCTCTCCTTTAAGTCAATGGAGAGTATTCCTTCACAGTTCCAAACGATTGTAGTCATGATCATCTTGGTTGACTGGGTGACCGTGGTCTTTAGAGGCGGTGCTTCGCCAGGTTTACGCCACTCCATTGATTCTCTTTTGGACAAGAGATCACAGTTTCATCTCTTGTAACAGAACCTCTCTCTTGTTACCACGGCAGAGCTCCAAAAATGTCTGACAACTGATGACTCGTTGCTGCTTTTCGACTGTGGAAAGAAGTCTACGCACCCATCTTGCACTAACCTTATTCATGTGTAAATGTTCATAAATACTTCTAAGAACTATTGTTTTAAAGAGGTTCAACCTTGCCGCTATTTCTATAACTTTGAGCCGCCGGTCTTTCATAATTCTCCTTCCACAACAGCGATGTTTTGTAGGAGTACCTCCAAAGGCCGACCTGCACGCTCCTCGTCTTCAATGCTTTCTCGACCCACTCGAAAAAGTTTGGTTCATTTTTTTACGGTGGAATATGAAGATTATGCTTCCCCATATACACCGTTCAACCTCTGTATAATTTCGTTTGTAGTAAGTCCTCCTTTTGTGAAGAAATAACAGCTCTCTATACTACCTTATGAACATGTCACAATTTTCTACACATAGCCTTTTTATGCAATTATATCTAAACAACTGAACACAGCAGAGCGGAAGTTACATCTGAAAGTATTTAATAACTGATAAGGTATTACACTAGATAAGGCATTTGTAAAGGCGATAACGCTTATCGGCGAGTTCGGAAACATATGGACCTACCCTCGTACATGCTCCTGAAATACCCACTCACCTTTAGGTAAAAATTTAAACATTCACTGCCAATTCCTGTAGTGTAATATATGGAATTTAATGGAATGAATGGTGCAATTGAGGCCATTAAGCTGAATGCCATTGGACTTTTAGAGAATCTGGCCAAGGCATGATTAGAACGCGCACCTTCTGCTTTTGCAGTTTATTTTGAAATATTAAGCTGCTGGCTCTGCCCCATTTTGCACAAGTAATACAACCTAACATCTGTGTTATGTCCTTTGTTGCAAAGTTATTTATTGCATTAGATTATGGCCAATTGAATCAGAAGAGTGAAGAAGTGTGATTTTTGCTTAGCTGCTGAAGATTTTTCCTAATCGTTAGAAACTCCCATGTATATCAGGTAGATTTCTGCTTCTGTTTGCCAGCCTGATATGGCTTAAAAATGTTATGCATTAATTGTCATTCAGCAGTCTGAACATATAATTTACCAGTAAAACTTGTTAATATATAAAACAGAAGTACGTTTTATAGTAAACGATTGAAAAAAAAAAAAAAAAAAAAAACTTTCTTAGCTAAACATGTAGGGGTCGGAATGCCAAGTGACATGTAATTTAAGTGTTTTACGCTGTGAATAAGCTTCTATCTTATAAGCAGCAGAGTTATTAACAGATAATTAACCCTTACATTTGATATACTAATGAGAATCTGAAGAGTAATTGGATTTTCAGAATCAAATTACACAGCTAACAATATGATTTACATAATTTATTGTTTAGTTTAGGTTTAATGACATTATTTATGTTACTGTTATTACAGAGTATTTTTGCAATTTGCTTTATATTTCCTTTTCCTTATTTGTAATCGACAATATTCTGAATCTAAATGAAGTAGAACTTCATTTTTACTGCATTTATCCCTTGTCAAGTACTATATGGTCAAGACAATGAATAGAATGATTGAAAATTATGTAAGCTCATCATTACTTTCATGCAACTTCGCCAGGCAGCACGCAATTCTGTGAGGTTACTCTTGCAGCTCACTAGGACCAAAGCATTAACCATGCAAAGATGATAACTATTGGTTAGTCATAAATTACATCTTGTGTACGTAATAAGAAATCACTGTAAATCTTAAAAAATAAAAGAATGTTTCAAAAGTGCCCTGACAGCACAAACATTAAGTATGCTGCTGTCAAATTAATCTTACAAGTAGATCTAGTACTTTTGGCAGTATAGTAAGTATAAGTTAACTTAATTGCAAGTGTCGGTCCTGGTGGTGTAGTGGAAACCATACTTGCCTTCTAAACCCAAGGTCGCGGGTTCGAACCCGGCCAGGATCGATGGATTTTTTCGGGCGTAAAAATCGTAAGTATGGCAAGGGAAGTAAAGCCGTGGGTCCCATGTGGTACATTTACGGCACGAAAAATAACCTCTAGCTTGAAAGAAGAGGCCTCTGAGCAAAATTTGTCGGCCGTTTCACGCCCTAAATAGAATGGGATGGTGATGACCTGAAGATGTTAAAGAGCGTCCTTAAATAAAAAAATCAAAAAAAAAAAAAATCACAGACATGTCAAAGTATTACAGTATTACAGTATGTGTGAAATAATTCCTGAATTTGTTTGTGAACTTAGATATAATTTATTGCATAGGTGCCTTTAAAATGCATCTCTTGTAAAACTACAGATATTAGGTTTTAACAATGCAAATGCTACCTGGAGGACGGGATGTTATTTTTGTACGCTATTATCTTCAATATAACACTTTATACTGGCACTTCCGTGCGCTTTAAATAAAATTACATATATTATTTGTTTTGCATAGTAGTACAATGTCACAGAGATTTATTTACTTTACACTCTTCAATATATACAAAGGCAGTTTATATTTTTAGGTTATATACAAAAGTTACATTACATTTTACTCCATATATCTTTTTTAAATCTCCTTAGAATTGAGTTAATAAAACGAGTTACTGTCAGATTTTAAAAATGAACTTGTTGATGCAACATATAAATTTGTGTGTGGGTTCTGACAGGATTATCTCACTATTAATATAATTTGTTTTACTTGTAGTTTCATTTATTTTTCGGGCGAAACTAAGTCATTGTTAAGCTTTAATCCAATATGACATCCAGCTACAAACCTGCCGACAACCTCAATAAAGGAAGAGAAACCAAAAACCCGATCTGTAATAGCAGCTCAGAACATGCTAGCAAGATTTGTATTGTATTTGACTTTTCAGGTTGTCTGCAGTTCAGTAAAAGCTTAACAATGACTTATTTTCTCCGAGAAAGAAAGGAAACTACAAGTAATACAGGAGGAATGAATATACAAATAAATGTAGTAAAGGCTGCGTTGCCCACCTTCCGTGGCTGCGTTATCGACTCGCCCACGATGACCTTTAGTTCGCGCATCGCCAGGGAATACTTACAAAAATTGGCGCTCGAGTAACATTGAGATGCTTATATCTGTGCATTATTTATATTCATTACTCTTTGCTATTTACCTATTCTGCGTTGATATTATGCTATATTGTAAATTAAATTTGACCGAATGCAAAGTATGTAACTATTTCACTCATACGTCGTCATAAAATCTATCCATAAACAAATGTGACAAAGATACGCTAGCTATTTTGCATCTCACAAATGGAATACTAGTACAGTTTCAGAAGTTCTCGACAGATCTTGCTCATGAGAGCAAAGTACAAAAATGGAAAGACATTGCAGAAAACACAAACTCAATTGACATTAACATTAAATACTGGGAACATCTTGGGGGCACTACATGGCAAAAGTGAACAAATGTAGCTTCGAAGCTTACTTAAGTTGATTTTTATGTCTAATTATCTCGAAATATTCATTATTGTAATTGTTTTGATGAGTGGTTTAATGTCCGTTTCACTTATTGACTTCCAAATGTTTCCTTTGTATCCGCACCCCAGTTTTTGAGTGACATTGATTCTTAGATTTCCATATATGAAATAAAGGTTGGCCTGCCCCTTCCCAATATTTTATAGAAGTCGGTACCTCTTTATGGCACTTGTGTGTTTGATATATATATATATTTGTTTATTTATTTATTTTTGGTAAGGAACTGACTTCAAAGTTGCTATTTTTGCAGGTTGATTGATTTGTTTTATTTACGGACGTCTTTAACATCTCCGGCCATCAACGTACCATTTATCCTTTTAAATATGCTATGATAAAGTAAATTAAGAGTTTGTGTAAATAAGTGTTCATTGATATATTTATAATTATGTAATATTTACAGTTGCATAAATTAACTGAATTTTCCCTACTATGATTCGATATATGGCTACATGCCTTTTTAAAATGATGTTCAAGGAATGTTGGGGTTAAGTGCAAAAATCTGCTTAGGTTAAGTTTAGTAGTTATTTGGGAAAACAACAACCAGTTAAATATTTGCATCAATCTGTATGTTTCTTACCATATGCAAATATCATAGAACTAAATGCTGCTTTTTTCATTTATACAAACATTATCTTATGTTTTAAATTTACTGTAACATAAATATAGATATACTCAAAATGGATAAAAATAAATAAGCATTCAACAGCATGCTTCCCAACTTAGGATGACTTTAAGCACTTTTATTAACAAATTATAAATCAATTTCACATAAATATATGTATTTGCCGAGTTTTCTGTCCTTAAGATTTATCTGAAGCCGCATTTTTGTCAAGATATTTTTAAAATATGTAGGATACGATTTCATTTTTTACTTTTAATATTTATAATTGCTATTACTTAATTTTTTTCTACCGATGTTTTCATTTTTCGTTGGTTCATATAGTTCACCATGACCCCAGATAGGCCTTAGGCCTAAACCTGTTAAATTGTCCAGTTTATTTCAGTAATATAAGACAATTCTTTCATCTCGTTTCAACTTTGCTCTTTGCAAATTAATAAATCGGCAAATAATACAACAAGAAAAGAAATGCTGTTATGTAATGAGCGCACGTAATTCCTACTATAGCAGAAGTTTGCTGAATATCGTTAAATATTTCAAATACGCTTAAAAACACACTGACTGTAGTTTTCAAGCTATAAATTTGCAAGGACACCTAATTTAATTCTCTGCTCCTAAAAGAAGGAGTAAACCGGAAATATCAATTATAATCTAGCTGTTTGGAGGGATAATTTTCATAAACCTAATTTAATTTATATAATTGAAAATCGCGCTGCTCCTAAGTACTGTTACATATACTCCTGCCTACGCTTTTGCACGCTGTAGTACGTACGCAGCTGGTTACAAATTAAGTTATATTTCCACGACCTGGTAGCGCTACCATTGCCACGTATAAAAAAAACCGTTTCAATAACATTCTATAGTAACCAATTGGAGCACAACATCGGTTCTATGCGGTAGCAAATAATATTGGTGGAAACCGCTTGGTAAAACGAATGAAACGTTTAATGTTTACGAAAACAACCGAATGAAACGGTAGTTAGCGACTATCTAATGATTCGATACAATTCATTCGGATTGCTCATCATTATTTGAAAGCTTTGCTGTAACCATAGGCGCAGACTCCTAGAAGACAGAGCCCCCCTCCTCCTCAACTTTTTCGCATCGGGCGCTAATACCTACCTACCTACCTACCTACCTACCTACCTACCTACCTACCTACCTACCTACCTACCTACATTTAAATTTAAGTTTGGGCAAGTTCAAATTAAAAGCTTGAAAGGAAAAGGCAGACAGAGCGACGTTGAATATATTGGCGACAGTAATTCCTTTCATCTCTCAGTTTGACGTGTTCACGTCGGCATAACAAGCAGCTCACAAAATCTCATATTTCTGCATGTATAAGAATTATAGCTTACAAACAAAGTTGTACCCTACACGTTTATATTTTGGAAATATTTTTGACATCCCTAATGCCGACCAACGATTCTTTTTATTTTTAATTGATGCTTCAGCTCAACGTTCTCTTTGTAGAATTGAAAGCGTTGCTTTGCATATGTTGGTTAAAATTTAACAATTCATCACAAATGAAAGTATTGATATTATATCGCCCATTTTTACGGACATATGATTCTGACAGGCCGAGATTGCATCACAACGCAGAGGGGGAACTATTAAAATAGTTGTAACGACTGTGTATGTATTGACGGAACGCATGAACAATGGCTATGGTTTCGAACTCATAATTCACTAGTGCTAGGATGACCTTTTGGAATAGATTGTGAACGAGAATTCCCTAGATAGCTTTTCCTCAGTTGTAAAGTTTCTGTGCGCCCTAAATTGTTCCCGAGTTATAGATAAATTTGTAGAATTATTTCAACGATTCCGGTGTAAACTTGTACAGAAGGCTGAAGATCTCAATTCACATCCATTTTAAACTCTCGTCGAAACATAACCTTTGAATCTCGATGCTATAACAGACTACTTTAATGGATGAACCCACCTTGGCGACAGATATGTTAAAATGCGTAATTTTTTAGCTTTTTATTTCTTAAAATGCTTTTGATTTGGATGCTTCCAATTTATACATTTTTAAATACAAAATCTAAGAGTTTTGAAGAAATATTTATATATTATTTCAGTATACTTCAAGTCATGAATTTGTGTGCTTAATAATACATTAATTAATGTGGATTTAACTTTTAGTTGCATCGGAGTGAACATTTAAATATTTTTGTGCTTTTGTTGATGTCGCTGCCTTGGATATTCACAAATCTCACAAAGGAAGGACCCCCCGAGCAATATATTACAGCAGTCTGGCAGTCTGCATCTATGATTTTAACGCTGTAAATATTGCAATTTCACTCCAATGCCACTCGCTGTTAAGCCCAACTGCTGATTAAATAAATGTATAATATATGCATATGACAGCAAAAATTGTAGCTGTAGAAACAATGGGATTGTACTCCGCGTAACATTTGTAATAAAATGAACTGTTTAGAATGTCATGTTAAAAATACTGAAAATCGGTTAATTTATTTAAAAAAAAAAAAAAAAGTAACGTAATTGCTAATTGATGGAGCTAGGGCCCTTTGGAAATTAGTGCACACGAATTAGTAAAAGTCCATATATTTCCATTTCTTGCCAAGAAAAAAGCTAATTTTGCTCTTCGGTTTATTTATTCGAGCTGGTACTACTGGCTAAATATTTTATTTTCGGCAGCATATCAGCTGCAAACTGAGAGTTAGATTATTTTTATTATAAGACATACGTACACTAAAATAAAATCTTTCATTGGTACATTATCTCTCTCTCTCTCTCTCTCTCTCTCTCTCTCTCTCTCTCTCTCTGCACTAAACAATAACATCCTTTAACCGTCAATTGCCAGAAATGACGAAGTTAGCAGACGCCGTGTACTAACGAGTGTAATATCGAAGGTTTTCATGCCGAGGCGTGTCTCTAATTTTGACATCCCAAAAGCTAAGTTGGAATTCTGTATTTCACGCAAACAGGGGAGTATACTGCAATTAGCTGAGCCAATGATGCGGAGTCTTTTGCTAGGTGTGTTTTGAAGCCCCACAGATTGTTAAATAATTCAAAATAAACTGCTACAATACTTTAAATTTTCCAGTGAAGTCCATCAATACAAGAGTTATTAGCGTGCTATCGATTTTTTGTTGTTTTTGAGTATTTCCTTGCATAAAAGTATTAATTATAATCATCAAGGAGATAAGTGATTCAAATTCATGCATATTATAAGGGAAATGCCTCTGTTTAACGAACTATTAATAAAGAATATTAACTTAAAATGAATTTTTACGACTGCTACAA
Organism: Metallyticus violacea; assembly: GCA_030762175.1. Lineage (NCBI taxonomy): Eukaryota > Metazoa > Arthropoda > Insecta > Mantodea > Metallyticidae > Metallyticus > Metallyticus violacea. The sequence continues at coordinate 110,066,475 of CM060830.1, read as the reverse complement.
TTTTTACAGCTGCTACAGTCTTTTCTGTTTTCTTCCGACAGCTTTTCATTTTCTTACCAGGCTATCCATTTAATTATTAACATAAACAAAAATGCATTTATCAAACAGCAATAGTTTGTCTTCAATTCATGTAATGCACTGAAGTTTGTTAGATATTAGCATTCATTTAAAATTGTACACAATACACATTTATAGCTTTGAAGCTTTTATTGCACATTTTAAATGCTCGTTCTTTCACAAAAACATAGTATGCATATGTTATGTTTTAGGTAGGAAGAAGAGCGAGACCTTATGTCAAATATCAGGCTGTTGGTCATTAAAATTCCGGTAAACAGCTTGAAATACTGTTATAATAAAATATAGCGATACTGATGAGAAATGTCCTGGAAGACCTTTGCCATATCTTCTCAAATCTAAAGAAAAGCTCAGAAAATAACATTCAGAACTTTCTTGGTGCCATAAAGATGTGAAACATTATTACTTTAAGTAAATGGCAAGGAAAATTAAATTATATACTGAGCCCTATAAAGGCACTCAGTTTTAATTAGGAAGTCCTATTGCAGCACACTTCTAAAAAGGGAAATGGAGATTTCCATAGACACATTGGCTATGAATTTTTTTCTAACAGAACACAAAGAACAGAAAATATATGTGCTAACAATTCTCGGTCTAATAGTTTGGTACCATACCCACCATATTTGTGAAAGGTCATCAACTTATAAGGTTTAGGCCTAAACCCTAACAGACTGTATGAACAATTCTAATTTAAACTTGGCACCCACAGATGTCAGACAAAAAGGTAAAATAAACTAAAATTAATTTAAAAAATACAATTTTGAGTCTCCAGGAGAAGTTAATTTAATGTACTGAAGTTTTTATGTATTAGCATTCATTTAAACTTTTATGTAGACACGTTTAGAGCTTTGAAGTTTGTATAACATATCCTTGTAAATTCTCGTTCTTCCACAAAACCATAGCATGCATATGTTTGCTATGTATTAGGTAACAAGAAAAGTGTCAGCATTATGCCAAAAACGTCAAGACTGCAGGTCACAGCATTAAAATCCCAGAACAATGTGAAATACTATTAATAACGTTATAATAACAGTCAAGTTATATTGAAGAAAAACTCAGAAAAATAAGTCCACGACTTTTATAGTGCCCAAAAGTTATGAAACATTTTAAATAATAAGAAACAGAAAAGTAATATGTATAGAGTTAAGTAGTATACCAAAACAAACCTATAAAGCCATACAGTTTTAATTCAGAGATGTTATTGCACGATCAATTGCAGTACACTCCTGAAAATGGAGATATTCTCCATTGGCAGACTGGCCATGGATTTCTTCTAGTAAGTGTATTAAAAAAAAGTGAAGCCCAAAGGAGAAAAAATAACTGAGTTTGCTAACAATTCTCAATAGACTGGCAGTATGTTTGCCATTTTTGTATTTCTTTGGAAATCGGCGTAAACTTGGACAGTATGAACCTTTCAAATTTAGTTACACTTAGCACCTACATATGTCAGAGGAATGGGTCATCATCTCAAGTGCTATGTGTATGATAAGACCTTTCTTGAACATGAAATGGCAGGAGATATTGTCCAGGGTCCACTTTATTCAGGTACGGAGTTCTTTAACATTCTTTTTAAATTTGGTTAATGGATAACTGCTTATGATGGTGCACGAGTTTAGCAAGACTACTGATTTACTTCTTACTGATTCTGAAGATTTCCTCGTTTCTTATTAATTTTGGTTTACATTTTATTTCTGATATGTATAATGCGTGGTGATTCATAAAACTGCGAAGCGCATTTGTTTTTATGATAAAAGCGTGTTATTATCTACTACCCTTTAATTCAATGAAGCACTAATGGAGAGATTTCTCACTCTTATCAACTCAAACTTTTAGTTTATGATACTGCAACACAGCAGCGTAAATATAACTAGTTATATCCTTTGCTGATAGCTTTCTAACAAGTCTCCACCAAGGTTGGTTGATTTGGTTAAACAAAGTTGCAATTATATTCTATTAAAGTGCATTAAATTGCTTATGACAACTCTTTAGTTATCTATTTAAAAGAATTTGCATAGCATGTGTAATGTAAATTATCATCATATATAATTATTATAGGCGAATTCGGATCTTCTAAGAAAAAAAAAAATTATAAAAATTTGTATTATATATCGCAAATATTATACTGCCTAATACCTTATTATGAAGAGTTACAAATGAACAGTTCGGAATGATGCCTAGTAAGGTATAATATTTTTATATTCTGACTTTATCTTTCTCATGCTAGTCTTATCAATTACGAGATTGTATCAGAAAGTGAAGGGAAGAAAACTGTAAATGTATGCAAACAAATATATCATTCCAAGTGCAACCAATCAGTACAATGTGTGCTTGAAGCATTGTTCATCTAGGTTCTGCATTCTGTCAGAGAACACCAGAGATTATGAGAGATCCAAATGATGATAGCCAGAAAGGGCGAGATCTAGACTGTAGGTAGGATGTTCCAGAACCTTGAAACCCAAATGGTCGATAGTTTTAACAGTGTGACTGGCTTCACATGAAGCTGCAACAATATATCTTAGGCGCTTGATTCGAATTGCTGGTTTCAGATTATTGCCCAGAAAATCATTTTTATACTGTTCACCATTCATAACTTTTCCATGCAATAGATCTTTAGAGTCCCAAAAAACGGCTAGAATCATAAGTACTGCGAAAAATAAATGTTGAATTACTTCTTTGGCGTTTCCGCATGTCTCCACTACATTCTCTATGTTTGGATTCCGAAGAGTGATGAACTCACGTTTTATTACCTGTGACTTTCTGCTTAGAATTCTGTGTCTTCATTTTTGCAATAGTAAGAGTATGCGTTGGCCGTTCAACACATTGGTGCATTAGTGCCTGTATTTTATTCTTTTCATTTTTTTTAAACAAAGGATAAAGGATATAAGGGTATAACAAGAAAGAAGGGGGGAGATGAAGTGGGAAAGAAAGATGGGATCAGTTGGGAGCTAATAAGCTAGGTTGTAAGGTGGTGAGTGAGGTACTCCATATTTGTATTCAAGACTGGCGTGCAATGCATGTCCATTGGTTAGGTTAGCCGGAGACATGCTTGACCTAGGTTCAGCTTGCCCTCTTGGGAATTAAGAGTGGTAGTGGTGACTGATTAGGAGAGCAGTATATTCCTTAATCACCATTTATATTTGTTGATGCTACTGTTTGCATTCCAGTGAGTCGAATTGTGTGATGTTATTGGACATTTTGCGATCTGTAGCATAAGCGGCAGGGCAGCATGCGTTTCATGCTGCTAGGTCCTGCGACACGCATTCCCTTCCGAAGTGCGCCATTACAGTCTTCCTCTAAAAAGATAGACGGATCAACGGGGAGTACTCATGTAATGATCAGTTCTGGTCGTCCTGACTGCCGAGATATGTTGGTGCCGAGCTTTATGGAGAACGTAATGCTCACTAAGGAAACGTGTAACTCCTGTGATTTCTGTGTAGGCTTGTTTTCTGAACTGGTGTGCTGTATTGTGAAGGCATAAGTGATTGGCTGCGATGACTGCGGTTGTTAGGTTCGCCCGGCGAAATAAGGCTTCAGATATTAACAAGTGGCGGCGGAGAGGCCGAATTAGTGCTCCGAGGCGGTTTGGTTGTTGGAGCGGTGGTGGTCTTTTCACTGTTTCTACTCTGGTGGTTTCCTTCGAACCATGCTGCTTCTTTGGCGTGGTGCTTTCAAGACAAAGTTTTCTTGGCCCCCACTCACAGGGTTAACGGAAGTATAACTCGTAATGATTTGGTCGGCAGAACGATGACTAATATCCACAGAACACGATACCTCATAGATGACTACTTGCCGGTTCGCAAGTACCTTCTCTCGATTTGGTTGAGTTTTCCCGGATGTTGTGCAGGTTGACGGACATCCTGTTCCCTCTTTGTGATTCACCCTAGTGCGATTACTTTTAAACTTCTAAACTTTATAGCACAGCCTCCGTATTGTGTTGAAAGCCTCCGATGAATTCAACCTCCTGACAGACTTTTGGATCAAATAAATTTGATTACTGTTTTTTGTTCCTTATGGTGTACGCCATTTCAGCAAATTAAAATAATAATAAAAAAAAGGCATGCGTACAGAAAACAGTGACAAATTTAGAAATGTGTTATGATGACGTAAACGCAGACACTATTTTACTTTTCTTCCCGGCACTTTCTATATTTCATCAGAGGTGAGTCTACAGTCTTTCAGTACTCCGCCATTGAACCAAACAAAAGTGCAACGTCATATTTGGGCTATAAGGGTGGTAGTGGAAGACGTTCCAACACGGAACGCATACCCTCATGGTATGCGGACATGCATTATCATGTTCCAGCAATACACTTCTAGAAAGTATTCCTCTTTTTTGCTGTATATTTAAGGTTTCAGTTTTTCTTGTGCCTTACCACAGTAAGTTTTATTGTACATTGTTTGCCCATGTTCCTGAAGTCATCAAACGAGGTTTTATATCGTTAAACAAATATACCCGAATTTGTCAGCATGCTCCCCTTTTAACTTTTTTGCTGCAGATGTTTCGACTCAATGCTTAGTTTCTTGCTGTCTTGTTTGCGATGGACATCAATTCTCTCTGAAACGCCTTCATTTTCTTTGCAGTGTTCCTCCACCCATTGTTTGCGCAAATCGTATGGGAACATCGTGAACAAATTCTATAGTACTGCAACTCGTCTTGCAATATGGCAAGTGCACATCCATATCTGTTATTACATTCTACGGCTAATTCGGGTGTCATCCTTTGGTCTTTTCTGGTCAAGGCATCGATGTTAATTTCGGCATTTAGGAACGATGTTGATATTAACTTTACTAGATCTTTGCTACAATTGTTCTACTAATTCACAAACTTTTATCTATTTATAGGCTTATCATGGGTTAACAATACTTCAACGATAATGATTTAATAGGCTAACATTTGGATGGGTTTCCCCAGTATTCTCTAAGCCCAAAGAAAGATCACAATGGCATGCAATCGAGTAACACCGTCCTCATGGCTGGCAACTCCATCAACGGCCGAGGCTTGATCGTCTGTAGTGAAAATACCCATTGATCAATACGAACATATACTTCCTATAAAAATGGTAGCCGCCTAGTTTAAAAATTGTATTTACCTTCTGATTCACTCTCGTATTATTTCCTATAACATTAAATATTTACAAAAGCATTAATCAAATAATACGCTATGAACTTTTAGAATGCTGCGCTGACATTTGAATATTTCTGTTAAACATGTTATTATTTGCTGACAAGCAGCATTAAATCGTACTGACTTTATATGCCCAGTTCAGGTCAGGACCTTATTACACGTACTCAAATGCCACTGGCAGTGTTATTTACAGCCATTCCAGTTCAGAATGGGAGCTCCAATGCTTGCCACATGGCCATAGTAATGCAGGTTGTTTTGCAAATTCCTTTTATGGTGTATTATTATTTTAGTAACCTTCACAGGTTCAGAGTTCATTAGCTCTATGAGCTAATTACTTTAATGTATTCTCTACTAGCACCCAAAAATGAGACTAAAACATGATCTCATCAAGATACTCTCCCAGACAGTCCATTGGTAACATTTAAAAGGTTTGTTCTCCTGTGCAAAAACGGTTGGGATAATTGGATATTGATAGCTGCTAGTGTTAACCGTGTGGTCTGTACATAAATGGTTGGCATTTTCAGCGTAGAACTTGGACTAGTGTCAGATGAGTGTTGTTGCAAAACTGTACAATGTGAAAGCATACACTTACAATATAGATACATATAAATGTTTCATGTCAGAGTACTCCCATTTATTATGTGTGCTTTCATAACGTACCAGTGCACAGGTAAGACAAAACACACGCTTGGTTGTTTAGTAACAGCTTGGAGGTGAGAGAAGATGGCGATGACAATGACGTTAACGCGCTTGCTTTATAAAACAACCGTCAGAGAGAGTCAAGTTTAGTAATGGAAGGTGAGCACAATTATTGGACCTCCCAATATTCCATACCTCCGAGTGTGTTGTGCTCATGTCTTACCTGCTCACTTAAATGGTGAATTCACAGACGCGAAACAGCGCTTGCCTGGCTGTCCAAGCAGTGACTTTACTGTTCAGTAAGTGCGAGTCTATGTTGAAAGCCAAACCCAATTCATCAAAAGGCACTGGTACAGTTGATTCCTTGCCACCATCTTATAAAACCGGCTAGTAGCTGTCTGAATGTTTAAATTGTGCAAAATTTGTAAGAAATTCTCGCGGTATAACCTGAAGTGCTAACTGAATCGTATCTTTGATAACATGTACTAAATCATGGCCAACCTGAGGTTTAAGAAAACAGATTATGCAAATCGTGTTTTATATTTTATACATAAACTGATAAAGTGTGTCAGACTCATTTGGGCTGGGGGTAATTTCCCGTCTCAAACTACCTCTTGCGGGACCCATACGGTAGCAGATGCTTCTATTAATGGGGTTTCTTGGCCTACGAAAGATGTAGATGTATATAATACGTCAATAGAACATACAATTTGCGCGATTCAGAACTAGATTTAAGATGCATAAATGTAGCATTGTCAATTTTCAAGTGATGCGTTTGTATTCATATTGGAGGCAGTGATGCTCGCCTGGACAATATACGGTGCTTTTCGCGGTAAATTACAAATGTCTTTCAAAGATGGGACGGGTGCCAAATAATACTTGTGGGGCCGTGAGTTTTGACACACCTTCATTTGATTTAGTTAACGTAATTGTTGTTCCAAAATTTCCTATTATCAAAGGAACAAAATATAAATCAACTAACGTAAACTAAAAATATATTATAGTCTAAAATTAATTGAAATGTTTTTACTTTTGCATTTATCCCCCTTCCCCATGTAATTTAAGAAAAGTTTATTGGTTTTACATTTACCCCTTATCCATATTATTGAACAAAAGGTTTCCTAATGTTGAATTTACCCCTTCCCCATATTATTTAAGCTATGTGCCTTAGTGTTGCATTTACCCTGTCCCCATATTACTGATAAATGTTTCTTAGTGTTTTATTTATTCCCCTTCCCATAACTTTTAAAGTTTTACGCATATAAACGGAACATTAACTTGATTGCTAAACTTTATATATCTGAGATATGTCTGAACGTACTGCTTCTTACATATAAAGTTGTATTAACATAAATTAACACTTGACTTCACAGTATAAGTTAATCATTTTTCAACTGCAGCTTTGCTCCATATCATCAACTTGTCTACATTCATTTTAAAGGTTCAAGAATAACTTCTGTATTTGTGAATTAACAACCACAAATATAGGAATTTGATTTTGCCTGTAAAATTTATAACTGATAGATTAACAATCTTCATAAACAGAGTTTACTCGTATTCCTCACAAATCTTTTAAGTATTATATTTCCTTGTAATATGCACCACACAATTTTCAAGTAATCCACAAACTACATTTATAGCATGTGTGTCCGTACATGGGTAAAAGATGAACTAATGTGAAGACAGAAAAGCTATTACGTTGAACGTTGCACTGTGATACAGCAGATCTAGACAAACTTGAGATGATGAACTATGTGTACTTTAAGCTTATATTTTATCTTGGGGTTTAAAAACGTACTGTATATTATTTTCGTACAGGCTTATTTTTTAATTAACATGACGTATGCTGCTCTGATTAAGTTATTTTGTTGTGAAGTTAAAACACGGTGCCAGTTTCATAATGTGGTGGAAGTCATAGGGTAATTAGTTTTGGAACTACAGAATGACAATATTGACATGCAACGTGAATATCTCAAAATGAAACAGGAAGACAGCTTCAATACGTACAATGATGAATAGCCGATATCTGTCATCTAAATATAAGTGCTATAGAGTTAGATAATAAAACATATCATTCCAAAAATTTGCTGAGGTCCAAAAGCTCATTCGAATAAAGGTGATCAATATAGGATTGCCATATGCTACAGAATTAGCGGACTGTTCGCGATTTTATAGTGTATGAACCAAGTCCATCATTTTTAATGCAGTTGAACAGAAATCTGGAAAATAGCAATAGCTTGGCCAAGTAAGTTTCCTGGGTACACACATTTAGAATGCGTGTTTCTTACTTCTAAGGTTTAAGAGTTTATGTGTGTTCTGAAGCCACAGTTTCACAAGATGAAGGCCTTGTTCAATCAAAGCCTAATAAATTACTTGCGTACATGGTGTGAGCTTCTTTCTGAACAGTTTTACTGGATACTGTTGAAGGCAGTACCTGTGTTGGAATAGTGTTGAAATTACTCCGAAATGCACGCAAGATAATACATCTTGTAAACTAAACAAGAGTTTTTTCTTTGACCAAATGGTCAAATTGAAAAGTTTCGTATCGGAGAAAAAAATAAAGAAACGATTTTTTCCCTGCAATGTTTGTGTCTGTGGAGCAGTATTCAGAATTGTTAAAAAATAGAAGTGTTTTACAACGACAAATAAAAGTTTACCCATGCTCTTGTTAATGCAATTTATTTATACAAAATTAAACAGGATTCCTGAAGTCGCATGTGTTCATATTAAGTGAATAAATGATATTTGTAATATGTTTTATTCTAATACAAGGTCTGTTCAATACAGAATAATCCATTTTACATAATTTTTCGCGCTAAAATGTAGCTCTAATATTTTGTTAGCTTAAGGAATTGTGCATGTGGTATTAGTATCACTGTTATCACTTTCGGTACTCACATATGAGAGGCGTGCAAGTTGAAACTTGTTCACTTCCAACTACAGCAAAATGGATTTGACAAGTAGCGAATAATATGTTGCTCCAAAATAAATTTTCATCTAAGGCCTATGCAATGTTACAGCAGACCACGGAGAGTTTGTTCTTCCCCTATAGAACAGTTCAAAGATGGTTTAAAGATTAGAGGCAACCAGCTTCGAAGGAAGGTGGACACGATGCTATTTTTCTCTAATGGAACAAAAGATTTACACCTCTGCTGTCATTGTGAGAGGATCTTAGAATAGCATTAAGAAGACTAAGAAATTAAAAATTTATACTACGTGCCACCCACATGTTGCAAACTGAAAAAAGTGTACATGAGACGTGTTTAACATGATGGGTTTCAAGATGCGGAGTTTCTTCCACAGGTAACCACAGCTGATGAAACTTAACTTAAAAATCGATTCTGAGAGTAAAGAGCAAAGCTGTGTAAAAATCTCTATTAAAAAAAACCCACATACACAGAGAGAGAGAGAGAGAGAGAGAGAGAGAGAGAGAGAGAGAGAGAGAGGGAAAGGAACTACTGCTACTATTGGGAAAGTTATGGCCATCTCATTTTTCCACATTCAAGGGAAGACTTACCAGCATGTACCTGCACTCATTTTAACTGGGCTATATTGTAGAGATGTACTGAAAACTCTGCAAGGCCACATTTCTGTACAACAAGGTGGATGCTCTATCACGATAATAAACGGCCACATACCGCATGTGAATATGACGTGAGTCCCCACACTCTTCCAGAACTAACCCAGTGTGAACTTTCCTTAAATTGAAGAAAGAAACACGTTTGTGAAAGTCATTTTTCAATATCATATGTGTGATAAGGCTGCAGAGACGACTGTAAACAACCTGTGAATAATGGTTTCCAGTATGTCTTTGAAGGCCGGCAGAAACGCTGGGACAGGTGTATTGGAACCAACGGGGACTACTTTGAGAAAGATCATAAAAAATTATGAAGATGAGTAAACGTAAGTTTTTTTTTATTATTTTTCCAACCGACTTCTTCTTCTTCTTCTTTTTCTTCCGGCAACCCCATGTTAACAGCACAATGTAATAACACATATAGCAAAACTGTGCAATTTTCCGCCTGCACGCACAAAATGGCATCATCTGCCAAACGCTGATGACCTAAGATGTTAAAGAGCGTCCATAAATAAATAAAAATAAATCATCTGCCAAACTGCATCGCTTCAATTAATAAATGGCTCCTAACAAAAGAGTTAAATGTAAATACAATTAGGAACTGTACCAACAGAAACGAATATATATATATATATATATATATATATATATATATATATATATATATATATATATATCTTGAAGGAAATACAGTCCAAAAGATACAAACTACAGTATATTATAAATATCAAATATCAACCATGTATGATCGCAAAAGAGAAGATGCTCGACCTTAATGCTTAACAATGAATAATTATTTAATGCAGCGTTGCCAAAAGTGACTATATGCTATCTTTCTGGAAGTTTTTCTATGTATAAGTAAGCGAAGAAATGTTCTGTTTGGCTTATTTCTGGTGCATATAAAAGTTATCTGATGATCCCCCCCCCCTCCGTTCCTTTGAAAAAAAATATCACAACTATCACAAAGCTGCATATAAGTATAATGGACCATATGACATGGAATACTGAACATATGAAAACAACCACGGAGTTTCCAACAGTATATCGTAATCTTGTGTGAAGTTTCAATGGAACGCAATATTAATAATTTATACCAAATTGCTTTAAAATGTCCCTATGACAGGCATAAGGCATTTGCAAACTTGGCTCATTCCCGGACTCTCGTGGTCACTGTAACAATATTAAGTTTAATGTTGAAACCGTTTTAATGGGGGAGGAAGAAGAAGTCAATGGATTGGAGTTTTAATTAATTATGATAGTGATAGTATTTGTAGAATCAAATGAAGTTCTTCTCTCCCGCCGCTGTCTCGATGCGTCGCCCTGCCACGGCTAACTGGATATTTAGTTACCTTTCCAGGTCAACTGGTGGAAATAGTCGGGAATTAGGAAATATATAAGCAAAGTTCAAGACTGAAGATGGCGCTATTTATTTCCTCTTGTCACTAGTTCAATATAAAAAATCGCCTTTCTAAATTCTGTTGAACGATATTTAATATTGCTTCCCCCTAACCGAACTAATTGTCTATCGCAACATTTTCCTTCTCTTAATTTTGGTTAGTTCAAAAGGTCTTTATTCTTTATATTAAAATTCACTCTCCCGGATCACAATTATCTACACTTCAACATCACTCGACTCTTTCCTTTACTCAGGGATTAACCATTACTGCGTGATTCTTTCTCCCCACCTTGACGGTTCTACACTTACTGCCCAAATCTATTTCTCCCGACTTCTCAATTCTATATACTTCCACTAATGCTAAATTCTTACTATTCCGAATTTACAATTCCCTTCACTTCCGCACTGACGGCTTGCAAAACTCTCACCTACTTCGACGACTTGCCAAAACTCACTTCCCCCTGGCTTGCGAAAACTAACTTTTTATCAACAGTTCCGTCATCCAGTTGTTAGACCTACTTCTCCCCTTTTTACCATTGTTTCACTTAAAATTTCTCCCTATTCGCTGAGGGGCGTACATGCACCCACTCTCAGATTCCTTATAGGCCCTTTCCTGGGCCATCACTTCAACTTATACTCTCCCTTCTTTTATGGTTCACACAAGTGTAGAAATCTGGCTTTTTTCACTTTCTATTCTGCAAAGGTTTCCTATTGTTCCCTTTTTTAGGCTAACTAAAAATGAAAGTTAACAGAAGCTCTAGAGAGGCGACCCTTTCTTATACAAAGGATCAAATACAAAAACGACTCCTGATCATCTATTCTTTGTCTATTACACAAAACATATTCACCCTCCCTATATTGTCTGGCATCTATTCTAAAAGCTCTGTCGCCAGACTTTCTTTCCTGTTACTCAAAAATACACAAAAATATACAATGCATGAATAACTTAACAACTAACATGAATATACATAGTGTGTACAATTGTACACACTAGAGTTAATAATACTTATTAATACTTGTTAATACTTTATAATATGTTAATTAGGGACGTCATCTCATTGTTACGGCTTCAATGTGTGCAATCGATAAGTAAAAATAAAAATTTGAATAAATAACTGGTTTTTAGACTCAGTGAGTTTTAAGTTAATAAAAATAACAATAAATTTACGCAGTTAATAATCGCAGGAATTTAGCAATTGGGCAGGCTTATTAACTAGGCAGACTATTAACATTTGCTAGGTTGCTGTAGTGAAGTTAACTCTTGTAGAGAAACTACCGAATATAATAAGAAGAAATTAATATCGAACAAAGAATGGGAGAACAGTGGTACGCTAAATATAATTTTCAATTTTCTTTACATTAATGTTCAAATATGGATTTTTAGTTAGGATTAACACACTTATTTACAGCTGAAATTAAGTTTCTAACCAATTTATTGTGTATTTCTTCATGATATTGTTTATTTGTCATTTCCTTTTATGGGATATGCGACTATTTTTGGCGACTTATTGATGTAAAGTTACGACAAAGCTCAGAAGGCATCTGGCAATTCTGGTTTCATGTCATATTAAATATTGTGGCCTAAGAAAACTGTAGCAAGAGAGATTTTTTTAAACAAACGGCCGATCAAGAGTGTATTATGATAACCCAGAATACAGTTTCGCCGATATGCCAAGAGTTAGTTCGAGCCAAAGCTTAGAGTGCCACAGTAAAAGTTGGTAGGGATATCAACAAACTCTGATTAACATCCTAGTGAAAATGACATGGTCCTAGTAGGTAACAATCAATGGAGGAACCAACGGCTTTATAAAAGTTAGCAGGCACAGAGGGCAAACTTCATTGGAAGAAATGTTAGAACAGCCTTTAAATGAAATGGAATGTGTCGATCATGAGATACGTATCTCTAAAATACATAAGACATTGGTTATATTAAAGAATGTACCAAGCAAGGAAATAAATATATATTCAGGGTTTATAGGTGTTTCAACTGGAAAATGGAAAGTGTAAAGTAAATTAAATCAATTACCATGTTATTAGGGAATCAAGAGTATAAAATCCAATAGAAAATAAGTGTTTTCTCATGTAGTGTATGAAACAGGAAACCATACTGCATTAAGACTATAGTAAATAGGAATAATTATTAATTAAACCACAAATACATTACACTTGTGGGGGGGAAAAATAAAAGAAACAAAAAATATAAGGATGCGTTTGTCGAATTGTGGATTGATTTTATTACCATCTCTGATCGCTGTATTAACCCGCCTAAAGATTTTGACGGTTGACTATTACGATATTTTATTTAAATATCCTTTAATTTTGATAGAAAAAAACACAAGTTTGGTGACATCGCGGCAAAAACTATCTTAAAGTTACTTATAAGAAAAAATTTCATGATCTCAGTATCGAATTGCATGTACAATTACAGATATCTAAATAATAATAGTACACAATGAACATAAGTTACTGCATTTACAATTCTCCAACTGTTGTATGGGAATGCAGTTTTGTTTAATGTGTTAAGTAAAAGAAAATATAGCAGTAATAGCTGATTACAGAATATCGAACATCTTTCGCTCTTTTAATGATGAGAATATCAGTTAAGAGAGGGACGAAAACAACAAAATCCATTTCTGCTGTTGACTAATATTTGGCACCAGGAAAATATGTATATAAATAAAGCTAATTATTTAAATATTATACATCTTTCACAGTTTACACTCAAATAGTAATAAATTAATATATATAAATGCAAAATTAAAATATAAAAAGAAACGTCTTTAAGAAATAGGTTTACTTTAATATTCAAAATTCGGCCACTAAAGTGTGCAATAGAAACATGAAATACCATCAAGACTTCTTTACCAAATATAAATTTCAGTATATCATAGGTAAAATGGCCAAAATCGGCTCTTTCCCAAAACGCTTGGATATTAATAATTGATTCAAGGAAGACTGTAATACATGACAATATCATCTGTTATAAGTACCGGCTCCCAGATTTTGGCCTAGCGTTTGCACCTGTTTAGCGTTACGGCCTTCCCCGCTCACGTCCACCGACCTGCCCTTTCTTGAAATTCGGAGCGGTCGAGATTAGTCCAGATTAGTCCCGAAGATGGCAGACAGTTCACTTTGGAGCAACATAGTTCTGTATGTAAATGTTATTATAAATACAATCAGCTCGTCGCATTCATGAGGAATTTATTCGAAAGTTCCCTTGGAATATGCCTGCTTCCTCACGATCTTGGGAATAAAGTTGATACTTGTGGTTCAGTGCAAAACAATAAACATGTACAGTTTTAATAGAGTACAAATTAGAAAAAATTAGTGAAGTATTGAATGTTCGCAAACAAAATGTCTATCGAAATTAGCACAAGTTGCGGTTTCAGTGCCTTATACATGTACAGAAACAAAATTGTTTAAAACTCAAAATTTACAAGTGTACACATTTCCACTGTCTATGACAAGGTTATATCGTAGAACGTGTAGGAAGGAAGAGTTTCAGGCCCAATTTTAGGGTACCTGCGCGGCATTTGCCATTTATGAGGACTAAAGAATACCTAAGAGGATTGTGGGAATCGAACCCGGTCCCACTCACGAGTGCGAGCTTTAACGAGCTACGCCACCGTAGCGGAAATAACGCCTAAAGTACCAAACTATCACTATTTATGTAAAAATTACAATAGTAATAAAAACGAAGCACATATTACTTTTCAACAGCGAGAAAATTTTCCACCTTCGGCATTCACGATATCTTTGGCCAACAATTGGATATGAGCTACATTGTTTTAACTACGAAATAATAGTGTAATACAAATAGCATTGTCATTCTTTCAGAGAAATTGGGTTCTTTTTGCCTGTTCGAATAAAATATAGAACGAATCAGTTATATTTCCATGGCACGAACAAAATTTAAACTACGGCCATCCTGAATGTCACTGGCGGGTAGCTGAAGCCATGCTGTATCGCTGATACTACAAACCAAATATTACTGTACAAAATTATATAAAGACAAGTGCTGACATCTAAGTGATGTATGTGAATAAATAATAATAATAGTAACAATAACAACAACAATAATAATAATAATAATAATAATAATAATAATAATAATAATAATAATAATAATAATAATAATAATAATGCGTATTTCAATGTATAAACACTGTAATCCAATTACATTTTCACTGTAAGAAGAGCAATTTCACTACTGGCATTCGGGTTGTCACTGGAAAGCACCTAAATATGAGTAGTATACCTGGGGGGAAAATCGTCTTGTAATATATGTGAATCAACATGATTTTAAGCTCCTATTTAAACGTAAAAGTGCGTGATCTTATATCTCCATAGCAAGAACTGAAATTTCAGTAGTATTAATGTAATAAGTTACTAAACTTTGGTATTGTTACTTATATAGCGAAACCTCTCTTTAGGATAGTTAAATTTAAATACAAATTGATCCAATCAAGAGTCGACTACAAGAAGAAAACTTCACAACCGACATTGGGGATATCACTTGCTGACACTTCAATGAAACGTCGGTGAAACTATGAACTAAATATTTATGTAAAAAGTTACTGTGCCCCTAGTATTAAGATATATGTGAAGTCATTGGTGCCTATTGCAATATATAAAAACGTAGTTCCATTTGCTCTTCAACCGGAGGAAAAGCTACTCCAATAACGGCATTCGGGTTATCACTGGTAGCCAGCTGAATATGGTCAGAATCGCTAATATTACGAAACAAAATTTATGCATTTGAACATTTAAAAACTAGTATTGTCATTTATGTAAATATACTGTATTTTGGTTTCTATTTAAATGTACAAATTGGGTGATTTAAATATATTTCCACAATAATCACGGAAATTCCATGACCAGCACAAAAATACATCCTATGTTTAAGCAATAAATATACTAGTATTTATGTGAATCACACGTTCTTTGGCTGCTACTAAAACGTAAAAACTGGTGCAATAATGATATTATTAGCGGTATTCCTAATGTCACTCCGAATACTGAAGCTTGCAATATAGGTTTAGCTAAGAACTAAATGTGCTGCATGGCTTAAATTGCGAACTAAACTATATTAATTCAAACAGTTAACTACTAGAATTGTCATTTATGTGAATAAGGATATATGACTTCTATTTATATGCAAAAATTGGGTGATCTAATTGCAGTATTGCAGTACTTTAGAAACAGTTGAAATGTCACTACTGTCACTAAAGCAAAAATTACGTGTATATATATACACACCCACAGGAGCGGTGCTAATTAATGCCGGGTCATCGGAGTCTAACCTGAAGGCTAGTAATAGGGTTCATTGTGGTAAAGTTACGAATATATTATTCTTGCAAAAATTGCCAATTTACTAGTAATGCCATCTGCTTAGAGAAACATTTATCAGTGACTGTTTCAGTTAAAATTTCCTGATTAATTTATAATTCCACCCCAAAAAGGATAAATTTATGACCGGATTTCAGGGTCTTACCTGCCGTCAACAGAATATTTGTATATCCTGTCATAAGGCTGCACCGCATATTTTTATGTAATATATTTACAATATACTAATTTTTTCATATGTGCAAAAAAAAAATGGACAGTGATGTTTCTTTTAGTTAAAATTAGATTATCCAATTCATTTTTGCATCTAATGTATATTTCGAGGGTGCCAAAAAGGGTAAACACACTTTCACAGTAGGTATCTATTTAATATATTTCAAAGTTGGACCGAAAAAAATAACAGTAATGTGTAGTATGATTTTCTGTAAACAGATGTAACTCTCATACAATGTGATAGCGTTGTTACGTGACAGGTAAAGAAACAATGAACACATTTAGCCAATATTATCTTAAATAAACAATGAACAAATAAAGTCAAGATTATCGTATGATGTTCTGTAAACAGATGTGACTCGCTATGCTTGGGTTACTACGACCAAATGGAACTAAGGTTATCATATAGCAGCGGAAAGCAATTTTGAAGTGGTATTGGAAAACCGAGAATGTTGTTGAAATTCCAAGGCAATGGAGATATGTGTACAGAATAGAACCGTCAACGCGAGCAACAAATACACGCTTTTGAGACAAATTTGAGACTCGTGGTACCATATGCGATGTTTACAAGGGGAATCTGGGAGACCTCGCACAGCAACAAGCCCCACGCACTGGATCAAAGCCACGGGATAGGACGAAGAGATCCGATTGGGTTTCCACCGCATTCTCCGGATCAAACTCCGTTGGACTTCTACCTATGGGAAACTCTTAAGGATGTTGTATACCGTAGAAAACCAGCTACACTGATGGGCATTCGCGGTCTTACCAGCCGGCTACAGATTCGCTATACAACGCTAAAACCTTAAACCATAATTCATTTTGTAAAATATTTACAAAATACTAGTTTTTTAACATGTGCAGAGAAACAGATACAGTGATTTCGGGAAGAAATTATGCATGTGCTGCAATCGCTGAATAAACCTTCGCAAACGTTGCTCAATAAGTAGTTCAATGTGCTCAGAAGTGTACCGACAGCGATAGTGGGCATATTGAACACTTGTAACTGTACAAGTTTAAGATGATTAGTGCTCATCATTTTCTGTTTGTGTGAATTCAGTTTTGTCATGTTAACACAGTTTTTCTTTCATTGAAGCGCGCATACATTTTAGGCACCATCTGTATGTATATAATTATGACCGGTCATCGTGCTATAAATTGCCGATAAGTAAAACGGTGCAATTATATGTCAAATCAAAACAAACACTTATTAGTGTAAATTTTTGCACTGCTAGTTTTGACCTGTGCAGAGAAACAAAACCACATATGTCTATTTCAGTGTAAAACCGTGTTATCAACTAACATTTTCAAAGCTAAAAGGGTAAAAATGTTACCGGAGTTTGCGCTATTAATTGCCGGAGACAGAATTGCTCAGTTATTAATAAAAATATGAACGATACTTTATTTATGTAAAATGTTTACAAAGTGCTATTTCGACAGAAAGTGAAAGTACATGCTCTTTTCATCAAAAAGTGGGTGAACAATTAATATTTCCACTCCTAAAAACAAAACGTATGACCGGTTCGCGTTGCTACCTGCCAGCATTTAAACCGGTACATTATGGGTAAAACGATGAACTACATTTTATTATGATAAAATATTGCCAAAATACTATTAATGTTGGTTGCACAGAAAAACTGTGCAGTGGTGCGATTTTCAGCTCAAAATTAGGCATTTTATGTATGTTTCTGCCGCAAATAGGCTAAAATTATGACGGCCATTTGGTTCTCACTTACCGACTAGCAACAGTGTTCTTATAGTTAAATTGCGCGCATAACATTATTGTAGTAAAATATTGCCAACTTCTTATCAATGCCGTCTGCACAAAGATACTAAATTAGAGAAACCTATCTCAATTAAAATAAGATAGCCAATTTACACTTGCTCCGCAAAAAGAACAAATTTATGATGGGCATTCGCGGTCTTACCAGCCGGCTACAGATTCGCTATACAACGCTAAAACCTTTAACCATAATTCATTTTGTAAAGTATTTACAAAATACTAGTTTTTTAACATGTGCAGAGAAACAGATACAGTGATTTCTATTTCATATAATTGGATAATCAATTTATAATTCCAGCAAAAATGGCTAAATTTTCGATGGTTCAATCCCGTCTAACATTGACCGGAATGTAAAACGTGAATTAATCGGTAAAATTAAGAATAAATCTCATTTGTCTAAAATATCGTCAAACCTACAATATTGCCATCTGTGCAGATAAAATAACTTAAGCCTATTTCAGTAATAAAACGGGTAATATTTCCAACGCAAAATGATGTATGTATTATGGGCATTTGTGTTGTTATTTGCCGGCGAAAGAATTGCCGTGTTTTCGATAAATTTACAACAAATATTTTGATATAAAATGTTCCCAAAGTAGTACTATTACCACCTGTGCAGAGAAACTGAATTGAGCATGATCATTTCACCATAAGTGAGTGATCAATTAATATTCTTAGTAATGCCCTCTGTGGGAATATTTATTGAGTCAATAATGCCCATTTCCGTTAAAATTGATGTTCAATTTATTCCATTCCATTGTAAAGGGGCTAAATTTATGAAAGACGACCTGGCTCTCACCTGCCGGCAAGTACAATCGTGCATTATCGGTAAACTCAAGAATAAAATATTATTAAATATTATTAGTGTTAACTATTGCTAAACTGTGTAGAGAAACTAAATCAAGGTCGTCTATTTCCTTATAAAACCGCGTTATCAATTTACATTTCCAACCCCAAAATGTTTAATATGCTATCGTAGATCGTGACATTAATTGCCAGAGACAGAATTGCTCCGTTACTAATAAAAATACCAACAATGCTTTATTAACGTAAAATGTTAACAAAGTAGATTGTATTACCACAGAAACTGAGCCGTTTATACTTATTTCACCAAAAATGTGCGGTCCGTTTAATTTCCAAGGTAAAAATGGAAACCTATGACCATTTCGGGTTGTTACTTCCGGCATGTCAAACAGTGCATTATCAATTCAATAAAGAACAACGTTTTATTATTATAAAGCATTTCCGAACTACCAGTATTTTAATTGTGCGGTGATCAGATATTCCACCAAAATTAATTATTGCATTCAAATTTTCACCTGAAAGAGGCCAAATGACGAGCTATTGGCCTGTTACTTGCCGGCTAATAAAACTGTTCATTATCTCTAATTTTCTAACAAAATATTTTTCTTGTAAGTTCTTGCCAAAATTGTAATAATATCATCTACACAGAAAAACTGGATGCTTATTTCAGTTAAAATTGGTATATCAATTTATAATTTCATCGCAAAAATACTAAATTTGTGACTGGGGTTCAAAATCTTACTTGCCGATAACAGAATCCCTCAATTATCCGTAAAACTGAATTTTTATGTACAATTATAACAAAGAATTTTTTTTTTTCAGTGTGTACAGAAACTGACATAATGACGCCCTATTTCACTTAAAATTGAATAACATAAATTCACGAAAAACTGATAAATTTATGATAGACCATCGGACTGTCATCTATTAGACAAGTGAAATGCTGCATTGCCGGTAAAAAGAAGAACAAAATCTTATTAGTATAAGTATAGCTAAACTGGTGATGTTGCCACCTGTGCAGGAAAATAAGACTATTTCAGCATAAAACCGCGAAATAAACTATTATTTTTACCGCCAAAATGATAAAAATATTTCCGCCGATCGTGTGGGTAATTACCGGCCGAAGACTTTCTCAGCTATCGATGAAAATATCAAACATTTTATTGAAGTGTTCACAAAGTGCAGAGAAACTGAACTGTAAATGTTTATTTCACCAAAATTTGGGGATTAACTTATATTTCCAATGGAAAAAAAAAAAATGCATGACCGTTTTTGGGTTGCTAGATATGTTTAACGGTCCATTATCGAAACAATGGAACTTTTACTTATATTAAATAATATTAACAAAATGCTAGTATTTTAACTTGTGGAAGGAAACTGACCAGTGATGCGATTTTCAGCACAGATTAAATTCATGAAGTACAATCGGGCTTTTATCTGCCCGCTAATAAAGCGGTTCAATATCGGTAAAATTACCAACATGATATTATTTTTATAAGTATTGCCAAATTCCTAATTATGCCGTTTTCGCATTACGACTGAATCAGTGATGCCTGTTTTGGTTAAAATTGTATTATTAAATTTTAGCTCTTTTACACCTAAAAGGCTAAATTTACAACCGGTAATCAGGCTGTCAACAGCCGGGATGTAAAATGGTGCCTTATAGGCAAAATCAAGAACAAAATATTGCATATTACTAATATTGCCACCTGTACAATATTCGCAAAATAGATATTAGCACAGATACTGAATTGCACATACTTATTTCACAATAAAGTGTGTGATCCGTTTAAATTACACCGCAAAAGTCGAAACGTATAACCGTTTTCGGGTTGTTACCTAACGGCATGTAAAACAGTGCATTATTAGCAAGATGAGAAGCATCATGTAAAATATTAAAAAAAAAAAAGTACTAGTATTGTAAATTCTGCCGACAAACTGCCAAATAATGGAATTTTCTGACAGAAAAATATATATTTTTTGTATTTTTCCACGGCAAAGAAGCTAAATTTATATAAGGCATTGGGTTTCTTACCTGCCAGCTAGTAAAACAGTAAGTAAAGTTAAATTTACAAACTCATTCTTGTAAAAATTTGCCAAAATCCTAATAATGCTCTCTTTGCAGAGGAACTGAATCACTCAGTTAAAATTGTATAATCTATTTATAATTCCACCGCAAAAAGCCAATTTTATAACCGGCAATTGGGAGGTCAGCCTTCGAATAGTAATAGGCTGCATCATCGGTAAAAGCAAGAGCATGTAACTATTGCTAAACTCCCCAGCATTGCCATCTGTGCACAAAAACTAAACCACGGACGCCTATTTCAATACAACACTGGGGTAATCAATTAATTTTTTAGACACCAAAATACTAATGGTAACTTTGGCAACATATTTTCTTCGTTATAGATAAAAAGAAGAAAAAGATTTAATTGATGCAAAGTGTTCACAAAGTAGTGTTATTTCCACCCCTACAGAGAAACTGAAACGTACATGGTTATTTCACCAGATGTTGGGCGATTAATTAATATTTCTACCACAAAAAACAACACCGTTTCAGGTTGTTACTTGACGTCAAGTAATATGGAGCATAATCGGTAAAATGAGGAATAACATATTATAAAATATTGCAGAGTACCTGTGTAGAGAATTCGGCCTGTGATGCTGCTTTTGGGTAAAAATTAGGTATTACATTTATACTTCCAAACGCAAAGAAGCTAAATTTATAACAGGGCATCGAGCTCTTATATGGTGGCCAATAAAACGGTTTATTATCGGTTAGACGGAAAACATTATTTTATTCTTTTAAAACATTGCCAAATTTTAGGTAATGACATTTGCGGAAAGAATCTGAACCAGTGAAGCCTATTAAAGTAAAAATTGATGATTAGTTCATAAATTCACCACATAACATAAAATTTATTACAGGCATTTGGGGTCTTAGCTCCCAACATTAATCCCGAAATTATCGGTAAAACCTTGAAATACACTTTTGTGCAAAATATTCACAAAGTTCTAATTAGTTCCTGTATGCAAGGAAAACGATACAATGATGTCTATTTCAGTAAAACTTTGATGACAGTTATAATTCCATTGTAAAGGGGAGAAATTTAGGATTAGGCAATCGGGCTAATAACTGCAGGAAAGTAAAATGGTGCATTATGGTAAAATAAAGAACAAAATGTAATTAGTGTAAAATATTGCTAAACTAGTACTACTGCCCCCTGTATAAAAATAACTAAATCACAGATGCCTATTTCAGTAAAAATCCAGGTAATGAACCAACATTTCCATCTCCCAAAAGCTAAACATGTTACCGGTAAGAGAATTTTTCAGTTATCGATAAAAATATAAAAATATATTATGAATGAAAAATGTTCACAAAGTAGTGCTATTACAACTTGTGCAGAGAAACTGAGCATAACATGGTTATTTCACCAAAAAGTGGGTGAATGATTTCTATTTTCACCTTAAACAACTGAAAAAGCGAAGTATTGCCACTTGTGCAGAGAAACCCACCAGTGGTGGGATTTTTAGAAAAAAGAAAATATGTATTACATTTACATTTGCACCGCAGAGAGGCTAAATGTATGAGGGCCATCCAGCTCTTATCTGCCGGCTAGTAAAACGGTTTGGTAAAATTTAAAACATATTCTTGACAAATATGGTCACAATTCTGGAAATGCTATTTCGAAGAGAAACTGAAAAAGTAACGCCTATTTCAGTTAAATTTTTATGATCAATTTATAACTCCACCGCTGAAAGGATAAATTTATGACCGGCATTCTGGATCTTACCAGCCTGCTGCACAAACGCTTCACTATGTAAAAACTTAAAACAAACATTATGTAAAATATTTACAAAGAGTTAGTTTATTTTCATATGTGCAAAGAAACTGAAACACCGATGCCTATTTACGTTAAAAGTTATTATCAATTCATAATTCTATCATAAAATGGTAAAATTTATTGTAGGCCATAACTTTTTTCACCTGCCAGGAAGTAAAACACTCCACTATCGGTAAAATGAACATTTTATTGCATTAATATAATGCCAAAGTAGTAATATGGGTTTTTGGGCACAGAAAATAGCCAATGATGTCATTTTGAGGCAAAAATTAAGTATTGCATTTATACATATACATGACAAAGAGCCCAAATTCATTACATGCAATCTGGCTCTTATCTGTCTGTTCATAAAACGGCTCATTGTCAAATGAACCCATTATTATTCTCATAAAATATTGCCAAATTCCTATTAAATTCATCTTTGCTGAGAAACTGAATCAGTAATGTTTCAGTTAAATTGTCATTATTTAATAATTTCACGGAAAAAAAATGTCAAATAGCAAGCATTACAGGTCTTCGGAACCGAATCCTTGTATTATCGGTATAAACCAATTACATTTATATGTAAAATATTCACACAGGGCTAATTTTTCTCTCATTTGCAAAGAAGCTGATACAGTCGTGCCAGTTTCAATACGAATTGCATGATAAAATAATAAGTCCACCTTATAGGGCTAAATTGATGACCGGCCATCAGGCTGTCACCTCCCAGCACTAAAAAAATAAACAGAGAGAGAGAGAGAGAGACGAATGAAAAGAAAAGGTACACTATAGATAAATTTTAAAAAAATATGTTATTAGTGTACAATATTGCTAAACTGCTAGTACTACCTATACAGAGAAACTAAATCCCGGACACCTATCTCACCGTATGACACCGCGTAATCAACTACCTTTTTCATAGCCAAAATAATAAATATCTTAACAAGGTTAGGGCTGGTAATTGTCGGCGACCGAATTTTTCTGTTTTGGATAAAATCGGAAAAAGATTTCCTTGGCGAAAATGTCCATATAATAGTGGTGGCATTGGAACTGTGCAGAGAAACTGAAATGTACATGGTTATCTAAGCTAAAAGTGGGTGACCAACTTATATTTCATCTCAAAAAGCCAAACTTGGAACTTGTTTTGGATTATCTGCCGTCAGGTAAAACGGTGTATTGTCTGCAAAATGGCAAACATTGCATTACATTCACATATGGCCAAAGTATCCCTATCTGCACAGAAAAATTGAATCAGTAAAATCTAATTTAGTTAAAATGTGATGATCAATTTATTATTCCACCACTAAAACACTAAATTTATGACCGGCATTCCAGATCTCACAAACCAGTAGCATGATCCTTATATTATTAGTAAAGCCTGAACATTTTTTGTAGAACATTCACAAAGTAGTATTTTTCCATATTTGCAAAGACGTTGAAACAGTAATGCCTATTTCAGTTAAAATTAGATTATCAATTTTATAATTCCACCGTAAAAAGCTGCATTATTGGTAAAAATCAAGAACATAATCTCATTAATGTTAAATATTGCTTGCAGGCTAGCATTGCAACCTGTGCTAAAAAATCTAAATAACTTACGCCTATTACAAAAACCTGGTAATCACGTAATATTTTCACCGCCAAAATGAGAAATATATTAAAGACGTCAGTTGTTTTTTGGCGGCAACAAAAATTTTTATAAAAATACAATATATATGTTTGCTAAATAGTGGTATTATCACCTGTGCAGCGAAATTGAAACGTACATGCTTAATTCGCCAAAAAGTGATTGATCCATATATACCTCCACCGCAAAAAAACAAAATGTTTGACCAATTTTTGATTGCAAACTGCAGGATATAAACTGGGTCACTATCGGTAAAATGACGAATATGATATTACATTAAAATAAAGCCAATCACTTGTGCAGAGAAACAAAGCAGAGATGCGATTTTCAGGCGAAAAATAGACGTATTTATATTTTCACAGCAAGGAAGCTTTATTTAGGACGGGCAATCGAACTCTTACCTGCCGGGTAGTAAGACGGTTTATTTACTGTAAATTACATACATGATATTATTCTTATAAATTAAGCATGTGGAAAAAAATGAATCAGTGATGCTTATTTTAGATATAATTAAATGATCAATATATAATTCCACCGCTACATTTATTGCCATCTTTCGGTGTCTTACCTGCCGGTAAGACACCGAAAACAGAATCGCTGCATTATTGCTAAAAACTTGAACTTTTTTAAAATTCATTATATACATTGTGTATGTGTGCAAAGAAACTGAAACACTAATGCTTTTATTAGTTAAAATTTTATGATGAATTTTTAAAGTCACCGCAAATGGGAAAATTTATGATAATACATCGGTGTCCCACCTGCCCGCAAATTTTTAAGATAACACAGTGCATGATCGCCGATTACATTGGCTGGATATCCATAGATGTAGGGTCGAAAGTGTGTGAGGCCATAAGCTATAGCAAGTAGCTCGAGTTCAGAGACACTATATATGCTCGACATATTGGAGCATATACAACTCTGTATATGCTCCAATATGTCGAGTTAGGGGCCTTGGTCAACAAACGTTTGATTTTATCGAATGACCGTTGCTGGTGTTCTGTCCATATAAAATATTCATTCTTACGCATTAGATCATGCAATGTGTGGCAATGGAAGCAAAATTTGGCACAAAGCGTCTGTAACAAGAAAATAGGCGTAGTGCCCGCGTACATGTCGAACAGACTAGGGGTGGGCAGACGAGTGATGGCTGGCTGTAACCTTATCCTCGCCTGGCTCCATGCCTTTTGCAGATACTTAAAAAACAAACAATTTAATATGGGACATGGCAAAAATAATTTATCTGCCTTTAATTTTAAATTGTTTTTCTAACCTAGCGAAGACAGCTTCTAAATTAATAAGCAATTCCTCAAAAGATGAGGAAAATGCAGCAATAATCTAAATATACCAACGCCATTTTGTATTTTGGGTTTCCCTAAAGGTTAAAAGCAATTGAGAAGAACCTCGGCGCATTTGATAAGCTAAAACTCTTAACATTCAAGTTGATGATGACCTTCCGGTGCTACGAAAGCTGTAAACCGTTTACTATCTTCGGTAATGGAAACTTGAAAATAAGCACTTAATAGGTGTAATATACAATACCATTGAAAATCTCCTAAATAACTTAATAAAAAATCGGAAATTAGAGGAAGGGGATATAATGACATCGTGACGGCATTTAATTTGCGATAATCCACCCAAAAACGAAATTCGCCATTTTTGTTCTTAACAAGAACAAAAGGTGAATCCCATGGGCTATTAGACTACTTAACAATGCCTGGGTCCTGCATTTCTTATGCCTGCGAACTAATCTGGTGTCTTGTTTTATTAGACACCCGATAAAGGCGCTGTTTCATTAATCTAGGGGTCATCAAATCTATAGTTCTTAATTCTTGCATTTTGTTGCAAACAATATGCTTATATTTGGCCAAAAGAAACTGTTTTGCATGTCACTGAGTTGACAATTTGAACTCAGATGAAAATTTGCATTTTTGAAATCAAAATCCTTGACAAGTAGCGGCCTGTATCATTGCGACTTCGTGAACTTGAGCCAGGGTTGTTTCCCTAAAAATGGCCTAAGGTACCGTTGTATTATTATGAACAGACATGAAATGACCCCTTTGAAAATTACACATAACAGAAAGCCAAAATCATATGCTCAAGATTGCCGCAGAATCTGCTGCCTTTTTCTACAAGATCGCAAACACATGGCAAAAGATGTAAATGCCATCTTGAGGACTTCTGGGTTACTAGTCTCTGACCCAACAAGCAGACAAGATGTTTGAGAAATTGGTGTACGAGCGAAGACGCCGAAAGAAGCCCTATCTCTACCAAAAGCACGTGGAGTGGGCTTTAGCACACAAGGATTGGACGCAAGAAGACTAGGGTAAAGTCATTTGAAGCGATGAAACGAAGATTAACGTCTTTGAAAGTGAAGCCACCATGTTTGTGCGTCGCAGTATAGTTGGGATAAGTTACCCGAGTACACCACCGCCACTATGCAGCGTCCTACCAGCGTCATGGCATGGGGTAACATGATAAGGCATGGTATCGGGGCTTAAGCAGCGTTAAGAGGGCAGCACAATGCCACGAAATGCTAAAAAGTGGTCTTAAGACTTACAAATGCTGCCTTTTATACGTGATTTGTTTGGTGGTGACAGTCCGCGGTCATCTTCCAGCAGGATGGCGCAAAGTGCCACACTGTTGGAATCAATCAGAAATTGTTCAGATACCATCATGTTACTGTCCCATATTATCCAGGGAACAATCTTGATCTCCCCTCAATTGAAAACTTGTGGTCAGGACACACAGATTTGGTGTCACGTGGGAATTCCAGTAACAAAAGAGAAATGCTAAAGGTTACCATCCAATCGTGGTTTCGAGTGATAACATCGGAAGATTTCCACTGTTTGGTGTACTCCGTGTCACGAAGAATGGAGACACTCAAATCAAAAGGATATTCAACAAACTATTAGCATAAAGCACTTGCAATAAGTCATATGAATGTGTCCAAAATTATTTATAGCTATTGTTTAGATAAGTGGTAACTGAAATCTAGTTTGCTCATTTTTGAAACAATGACCATTAAGACATTGTCTAGCTTTTCTAAAAATTTGACTTCAATAAAAGCACAAATTTCAATTAAAATCAAAATCTTAACGTGATATTAAACAATATTCTCTAAAGTGTCCAGAATTAATACCACTACTGTAGTACATTGGCGGGATTAATAGCACTAATTTGTTTCTCAGGAAATGTAGCTATATCAGTCATGGGAGTTAACCTTGTGACTGGCCGTGTCCGTCCGTTTTTGTGGCCAAGTTTGAATTATAGTGACCAATGAAAAAGGAGAACGTTGGTGTAGGAAGAATCCAAGTACACGATGATTCTGCTTGTTGCTAAGCGGACGATTGCGTCAACGGTAATATCCTTTAGGTCGTGAGCGGAAGTGGCAAACCAAATGGATTTAAATAAGTTGGCGCTTTCTGGTTTAACTAGACTATGAAAAAAATCAGGCTGTTGACCATAACATTTAAAATCCAGTAAACAGTCTCAAATACTCTTTACTGTTATAATAATAAATAGTGATATTGATAACAAATGACTTAAAAGATACTTTCTCAAATCTAAAAATAAGCTTATAAAATAGCATTAAGGACTATCTCAGTATCCAAAAGCTGTGAGATATTTTAAAAATAACATTCATACTACAATCACCCACTAAAGGGAAGGGGGGGGGGCAGCAATTTTTTTAGTTTAAACCTAATTGTGAGTGGAGTTATAGGTATGTACCATTGGAAAATGTGATTTTTAAAAAACTCTAGCTCCACAGTAGTTGAAGTTCGGAATCTTTTGCAACATATATGAGCGGATAGTTCCATGACGCCTTGGCGAACAAGATCCTAAGTCGCGAAAACTTGTTATGTGATCAATTCTGGCCAGAGAACACTAGAGTCGCACCTTCTGTAGTTCGCTTGTCACCACGCCCAATGGACTATGCAGCAATGGAGCTGTGTTGTTCTCGGATGAGTTCAGGTTCTGCCTGAAATGTCCAGATAGAAGCAAAAGGTTGGAGATGACCCGGAGAGCGGTTCGCAGAGTGCACACTTCGAAATGATACCGTTCGGGAATCGAGCGTCACATGGCAAAGAGGGACCTGCCCATTGCTTTAAGTGCCTGGGCTTTAATCATTCAAGCTTTGCATGCGAGCGGAGAATTTTATGCCTCCGCTGTGCAGGTCCCCACGAGGTCCGAGACTGCACTGTCTCCAGGGACAACCCGAAGTGCACCAACTGGCGACACTCACCCTGGCATATACAGTGGTTGTCCCGTCCGCCTGCGCCTCATTGCTAATACAAGAAGGAAAAACCAACAACCAGAGCCAAAAGCTCAACTTCCAGCGCCGGCCCGATCAGGAGCATCCTTCTCGCCGGCGTTGAGCCAGCAGAAATAGCTGCTGGAACAGACCACGGCCACAAACAAGACACGAAACACCTGACAGTCCCCCTGTGGTAGAGCAGGCAGGCACAACGCCAACTCCTGTACCTGCTACTGATCCAGAGAAACAAATAGCCCCCAAGGGGGAAAAAAAAACCAAAGAAGCACCACAAGGCTCCGCAGACTGCGGCAAACCCAAAGCCTGCGAAACCAACAACTGCAAAAAAGAAACAGGAGGCCTTGCCCCAACGACAACGGTGGCCAGCTTAACCGCGGCCCCTACTACAACCACCAAACAGAAGCACCTGCCCCAGCCAGCCAAACCACAGCTCCTGCCACCTCCGGCTTAACCGCTGCCCCTGCTCTGGCCAACTAAACCACCCATGATCAAGTTACGCCCGCGGGGCAAGGACCGGATCATACCCATATCCGATCCGAATAGGGAGGAATTCCGGGTCCTTGGTTCCTGGTTTGCTCAGCGAATCGGCAACCCCCTCCCTACTGCGGCGCTGCAAACAGTTGTACGATGATCCCACTGTTCCAGAACATGAGAAGATTAACATCGTGATCCAGACGCTCGAGCAGCTTTTCCCCGGCTCCACTAGCTCGTAATGGCCTCAAGATGGTTCGAAAACCATGGCGAGCTGCATATGGCAGAGATTCCGTCACCCCGGGATAGGAGAGGTCCACCGGCGGTTCAAAACCCAATGAGAAATCTCCTGCGAGCACACCGATCTGAAACCTGCGAAAACACGCTACGGCATTAGGACCTCCAACAGAGGAATCTGTGGCGGATCGTCCGAGGCCTTCGGAGAGATAAGGACCAACTTGAATATTCCCTGCACAGCCGTTTCAAGGACACTTAGTTTTTGAGGCCCGAGAAAAAGCAGAGGCATTCGCCGACCATCTGGAAACTCAGTTCCTGCTCCGAGACGAGCCCCAGGATGACGATCACACAGTTCTCGTGGAGGAAACTGTCTCTGCCTATATAGAAGGTGAGCGGCTTCAGCACGAGAATTTTCACATCCCGATAACCACACCTAAAGAGATGGCCTCCCGGATCCGAAACCTTAAGTTCTATAAACTTAAACCAATATAAACCAATTGACGACTGGTTGACAATGTAAACAAGTGACTCATGAAACTAGTCCCAACATACTTTTTAATAAAAAAAGTTTTAATGTGAAACATCAAGATAGTTTAATATATTGACATGATTTTAGAAGTTTTACTTTTAGTTAAAAAAAAAACCAAGACTTACCTCTACTGACTTGTAATAATAAACGATCCCACATGTTCCTCCCTTCACAATGGACATACAGCACATCGCCCAGTAAACTTATGTTTCAGAGAGAAAAAGAAAAAGAGAAATAATCTATAAAGACAATATTATATTTCCTGTTATAGCCATATAAATATCAACATAAACAAAAATGCATTTATCAAACAGCAACAATTTTGAGTATTAAATTAATGTAATGCACTGCAGTTTGTTAGGTATTAGCATTCTTTTAATATTTTACGCAGTACACATTTACAACTTTGAAGCACGTTATTGCACATTTTAAATGCTTGTTTTTTCACAAACACACTGAATGCATATGTTATATTTTAGGTAAGAAGAAAAGTGAGAACATTATGTCAAATATGTTGTTGGTCATTAAAATCTCCATAAACTGGCTGCAATACTGTTATAATAATATATAGTGATACTGATGAGAAATGTCCTGGAAGACCTTTGCCATACCTCCTCAAATCTAAAGAAAAGCTCAGAAAACATTCAGAACTTTCTTGATGCCATAAAGCTGTGAAACATTACTAATTTAAATAAATGGCAACAAAAGTAATATTCATGTACTGAACTCTATAAAGGTACTCAGTTTTAATTAGGAAGCAGCACACTTCTGAAAAGGGAAATGGAGATCTCCATAGGCAGATGGACACTGGATATTTTGCTAACAAAGCACAAATATAGAAAATAACTAGGTGTGTTAACATTTCTTGGTCTAATAGATTGGTAACTTACCCACCATATTTGTGTGAGGTCATCAACTTATAAGGATTAGACCTAAGCCCTAAAAGACTGTATGAACAATTCTAATTTAAACTTGGCATTTAAAGATGTCAGAGGGATCTAAAGTGTCATGTATGTGATAAAATATTCCTTGCACATGATATGGCATACAATTTTATTTTTATACTCAAATGTAAAACAAAGAGAAAGGGACAAACAGAACCAGGAAACACTACAGTTCCTAACATTTAATAGCCATATACTATCAAAATAAGCAAAAATTCGTATATAAATAAAATTTTAGTTTCCAGGAGAAGTTAATGTAATGTATTTAAGTTTTTTATGTATTAGCATTGATTTAAAATTTTATGTCGACACATTTAGAGCTTTGAAACTTGCATCGATTATCTTTATAAATGCTTGTTCTTTCATAAAACCATGTATGCATGTCTTAGGTAAGAAGAAAAGTAACAGATCATGCAAACAATGTCAGGCTGCTGGTCGCAGCATTAAAATCCCAGGACTATGTAAAATACTGTTTATAACCGTTATAATAATAGTTATATTAGGGAAAGATCAGAAAAATAAATTCAGTACTTCATTAGAGAATAAAAGTTATGAAACATTTTAAATTTACAAATAAATGACAAGAAAAAGAAAAGTAATATAGAGTTAAGTTAAGCGCGCGCGCATGTGTGTGTATGTGTGTACATATATATATATAAAAAACTTAACTCTCTAAAGGAGCACACAGTTTTAATTAGGGGAACTATTGCAAGATCAGTTGGAGTGCACTTCTGAAAATGGAGATATTCTCAATTGGCAAACTGGCCATGGATTTCTTCTAGTATAAGTGTAACAAAAAAATGAAGCCCAAAGGAGAGAAAATAACCGAGTTTGCTTGATTTTCTCAATAGATTGATAGCATGTCTGCCATTTTTTTTATGGAGATATGCTTAAACTTGCACAGTATAAACCATTCAAATGTAGTTAGCACCTCAGAGGAATAGTTCATCTCAAGTGTTATGTGTATGATAACGTATTTCTTGAACATAAAATGACCGGAAATAGTGTCCAGGATCCACTTTTTTCAGGTATGGAATTCTTTAACCTTCTTTTTAAATGTGGTTCATGGATAACTGCTTATGATGGTGCACAAGCTTATTAAGACAACTACAGATTTACTTCTTACAAATTCTGAAGATTTCCTTGTTTTTTTATTAATTTTGGTTTACATTTTAATTCTGATATTTATAACACATGATGATTCATAACACTGTGAAGTCTACATGTGTTTACTGTAAAAGAGTGTTAATATCTATTTCCTTTTAATTCAATGGAGAATTTATGCAAAAGTTTCTCACTTTTATCAACTTAAAGCTTTAGTTTATCATACTACATCACAGTAGCCAAAAATACCCTAAGTTTAATCCTTTGTTGATAGTATTTTATACAATCTGATCTTTTCTAACAAGTCTCCTGCAATACACCGAGGTTGATTTGGTTAAATGAAGTTATGAGAGTTTTCATTTCTACTATCAATTACATGTTCTAATTTCAGTACATTAAATTACTTCTGACAACTCTCAGTTACCTATTTAAAAGAATTTGCACAGCATGTGTAATGTAAATGATCATCTTATCTTATTATTACAGGCTATATCAGAACTTCAAAGAAAAAAAATTATAAAAAATTATATTATCCATGGGAAATATAAATATTATACTGCCTAATACCTAATTATAAGGAGTTATAAATGAACAATAGTTTGCAATGATGCTCGTAAAGTATACATTTTTTACACATTTTCTGACTTTATCTTTCTCATGGTAGTCTTATCAATTACAAGGGTGTATCAGAAAGTGAAGACAAGAACATGTACCACATTTACAACTTAGTAAATGTATGCAAACAAATATATCATTCTAAGTGCAGCCAATCAGGATAATGTGCACTTGAAGCATTATTCCACTAGCTTCTGCATTCTGGTAGAGAACACTAGAAATTATGAGATCCAAATGATGATAGAAAGGGCGACATTGGGGCTGTAGTAGATGTTGTAGAACCTTGAAACCCAAATAATTTATGTTTTTAGCAGTATGTCTGGCTTAATGTGAAGCTACAACAATAATTATTTAATAGGCATTTGCTCCGATTTGAGGTTTCAGATTATTGTCGAGCAAATCACTTCTTGTAATGTTCATCATTCATACCTTTTCCTTGCAGTTGATCTTTTGAGTCCCAAAAACTGTTAGTATTACAATTATTTCTTCGTTGGCGTTTCCGGATCTACATACTTTAAGTTTTGATTCTGACTCATAGTGACGAAATCCAGTTATCACCTGTGACTTTCTGCTTAGAATTCTGTGCCTTCATTGTCATAATGGTCTTGTATCCATTGGAAGTTCTCAACACATTAGTGCCTGTGTTTTTTTTAAATAAATGATAAGGGATATAAGGGTAAAGAAAGAAAGGGGAGAGGAAGTTTAATTGGGATCAGTCAGGAGCTAGAAAGCTAGGTGGTGAGGTACTCCACATTTGCATTCAAGGGTGATGGGTAAGACTGGCATGCAATGCATGTCCAGGTTAACTGGGAGACAATTTTGACTTGGGTTCAGCCTGCCCCCTTGGGAATCAGGAGTGGTAGTGGTGACATATAAGGAGATATGTATATTCTTTAATCACCATTTTTATTTGTAGTTTGTTGGTGCATCTGTTGTTTGCATTCCGGCGAGTTGAATCAATGACAATGTGACATCAATGTTGTTTAATCTTTTGCTTTCTGTAGCATGTGCGGCAGGGCAGTAGCGTTGCTTGCTGCTAGGCTATATCTTTTAGTGTTGTCCTGCGACACGCATTCCCTCACTAAGTCCGTCATTACAGCCATCCTCTAAAAAGATGAGGAGGATCAACGAATGATGATCAGATTCTTGTCATTCTGACTGTCGAGCTTTATGGAGAACGTAATACTCAGTACAGAACTGGTGATTTCTGCGCTATAGGTGCTGGATTTCTGTGTAGGCTCGTCTTCTGTATTGGTGTGCTGAACTATGAAGGCGTAGGTGATTGGTTGCGGTGGCTGTGGTTGTAAGGTGCACCCGGCGAAATCAGGCTTGAGATATTAGCAAGTGGCGGAGGAGTGGCCGAGTTAGTGCTCCGAGTGGGTTTGGTTGTTGAAGCGGCGTGGGAGCGGTGGTGTGCTTTTCACTGCTTATAGTACAAGTGTGCAATGCGACGACTGATTTCCCCCGAGCCATGCTGCTTGGAGGTGGTGCTCTCAAGACGCACCTCAGACGAAGTGTGCCTATGATCTGCGGTAAGATTTCTTGGCTCCCCACTCGGAGGACTTTATGGAAGTCGAACTCGTAGTGATTTGGTAGGCAGAACGATGACTAATCTCCAAAGAACATGCTACCTCATTGATGACTACTCGCCGGTTCCGGTTCTCTGGATTTTGCTGAATTTTCTCGGCAGGGGTGCAGGTTGACGGGCGTGCTGTTCTGTCTTTGTGATTCACCCTTGTGCAACTTTTAAATTTCTACACTTTATGGCACAGTCCCCGTATATTGTTGAGAGCCTTCGATGAATTCAACCTCTTAACACTCTTTTGGATAAAATAAATCAGATTACTGTTCTTTGTTCCTCCTGGTGAGCGCTGTCTCAGCAGCAAAAAAAAATGACGTGATGAAAGTCAAACTTTGATAACGTGAACACAATAGTACAAACTCCAAGCATGCGTACAGATAGCCATGGACAAATTTCGAGTTGTGTTATGATGACGTATGTGCAGATATTTTTTTTAATTTTCTTCCTGGCACTTTCTATATTTCATCAGAGGTGAGCCTATTCTTTTCCAGTACTCCAATGAACCAAACATTAAAGTACAATGCTAGATGTGGGCTATAAGGGATGGTTGTAGAAGAAGGTCCAACCCACAACGCTGCACTGCCACAGTATGCGGACATGCATTGTCATGTTACAGCAATACACTTCTAAAGTATATTGCTCTTCTTTTGATGCACATTGAAGGTTTCAGTTTTTCTTATACCTAACTACGTTAAGTTTTATTGTGCATTGTTTGCCAATGTTCCTAAAGTCATCACATTAGGTTTCATGTTTTTAAAAAATTAGCCCCATTTGTCAGCATGCTCCCCTTTTAAATTATTAGCTGCAAATGTTTCTACTCAATGCTTAGTTTATTTCTGTCTTGTTTGTGATGGTGGACATAAATTTTCTCCGAAACACCCACATTTCCTTGGTACTGTTCCTCCATGCATTGTTGCTTGTGCTAATCGTTTGGGAACATAGTGAACAAATTTTAAAGTACTGCAACTCGTCTTGCTTTATGGCAAGTGCAAATCCATATCCGTTATCACATTCTAATGCTGTTTCGGATACTATCTTCTGGTTTTTTCTGGCCAAGGCATCGTCGTCAATTTGGGCTTTTTCGAGTGATGTTGAGAGTAACTTTATTAGACCTTTGCTGCAATTGCTCTTCTAATTCACAAATTTCTAACTATTCATAGGCTTACCGTTGATTAACAATACGTGAAGGATAATAACGATCTAACACATGGATGAGATTCCACAGTACTCACTATTTCTAAGCCGAAAGAAAGCGCACATTGGCACTTGCTCTTCGATGATGCTAAGCCATGAGGGCGGTGTTAGTGGATTGCAACTCCATCAACGCCCGAGCGGTGGTTGTCTGTAGTGGAAATATCCATTAATAAACACGAACATATACTTCCCTCTGATTTGGTAACCGCGTAGTTTAAAAACTGTCTTTACCTTCTGATTCACTCTCGTATTATTTTCCATAACATTCAATATTTACAACACCATTCACAAATAATACTCTGAACTTTTGGAGAGCTTCGTTGATATTTGAATATTTCTGCTAAGCGTGTTATTTGCTGACAAGCAGCACTAAATCATACTCACTTTATATGCCCAGTTCAGACCAGAACCTTAGCACACCTACTCAAATGTCACTGACATTATTTGCACCACCTTCAATTAAGAATGGCAGCCTCTTGGCTTGCCACATAGCCATAAGTTCCTCTTATGGTGCATTATTATTTCAGTAACCTTCACAGGCTAAGAGTACATATGTGCTAATTACTTGAATGTTTTGTTTACTTGCACCCAAAGATGAGTCTAAAACATCTCATCAAGATACTCTCCCAGACTGCCCATTGTTAACACTTAAGGTTTGCTCTACTGTACAAAAACGGTTGGGATTATTGGATACTGATAGCTGCTAGTGTTAACCGTGTGGTCTGTACATAAATGGTTGGCATTTTCAGCGTAGAATTTGGACTAGTGCCAGATGAGCGTTGTTTCACATCCGTAAGAGGTGAAAGCACACACTTACAATATAGATACATATAAATGTTTCTTGTCAGAGTACTCCCATTTATTATATGTGCTTTCATAAAGTAGCAGTGTACAGGTAAGACAAAAGCAAACGCTTGACTGTTTAGTAACAGCTTGGAGGTGGGAGAAGATGGCGATAATGACGTTAACGCGCGTACTCTACAAAACAATCGCCAGAGAGAGTCAAGTTTAGTTATGGAAGGTGAGCACATTTCATGGACCTCCAACATTCCATACCTCTAAGCGTATTTTGCTCATATCTTACCTGATTACTTAAATGCTAAAATTCACAGAAACGAAATAGCGATCGCCCGGCTGTCCAAGCAGTGACTTATTACTGCTTCAGTAAGTACGAGTCTATGCTGAAAGCCAAACGCAATTCAGCAAAAGGAACTGGTAGTTGATTCCTTGCCACCATCTAATAAAACCGGTTTGCAGCTGTCTGAACGTTTAAATGGTGCTAAATTTGTACAAAATTCTCACGATACAACCTGAAGTGCTAACTGGACCGTATCTTTGATAATGTATACTAAAGCATGTCCAACCTGAGAAATTTTCGAAGAATTCTTGTAATATACACCACCTAAGCGTTGCAACATTGTACCGATTATTGTTCTAAAATTTCTATTATTGTCATTCATGTGCAATTCATCTAATGCAGTATTTAGTGTAGCACATAAGATTATTATAGCAGTAGCCTAAACTCGTTCTGGTTTATTGAAGAATAAGTTTTAACGTATTAGTGCCCCATTACGCATTGCTGCTTCTTTGTACACAAACTTTATTTTCAATTTCAAGTTAAGATTTATAATTAAATGTTGAACAAGGGTTAGCTAACTTACCCAATATAAAGCATGATTTGCATAATCTGTTCTCTCACATTAGACCAAGCGTGTCAAACTCATTTGAGATGGGGGTAATTTCCCGTCTCAAATTACCTCTAGTGGTCCAACCCGGTTTACACTTTTCATTGATAGGGTCTCTCGACCTACGAAACGATGCATTTAATAAGTCAATAGAACATACAATTTGCGCGATTCAACACTAGATTTAAGATGCACATATGCGGCATTGTCAATTTTCAGTAATGTGCACGCATTTGTTTAGGCGGCAGTGATGCTCATTTAGGCATTATACGGTGCTTTTCGCCTTAATTTACAAACTTTCTTTCAAAGAGGAAGGAAGGATGCCAAATAATACGATGGACGCCTCGAGTTTGACACACCTTTATTTGATTTTGTTATTAATACAATTATTGTTTCTAAATTGCATATCAAATGAACAAAATATAAATCAACTAACCTAAACTAAACTATATTATAGTCTACACATCATTAAAGAAATGTTTCTTAGCGTTCTATTTACACCCACTGCCCTATATAACTGAAGAAAGGTTTCTTTGTTTTGCATTTACCCCTTTCCCATATTATTCAAAAATGTTTCTTAGTGTTTCATTTACGCCCCCTGCCCTATTATATTGAAGAAAGGTTTCTTTGTTTTGCATTTACCCCCTCCCCATACAATTAAAATATGTTTCTTAGCGTAGCATTTACCCACTCCCCATATTATTGAAGAAATGTTTCTTAGTGTTTCATTCACCCCCTCCTCATTAACTTATAAAATTTTACGCATAAAAACGGAACATTAACTTGAATGCTAAATTGTGCACGACAGGTCAAAACTATATTATCCTTTTTATAAAATTTAATGCAACACAAGTAATCAGCCTTCACGAAGGTTATTTAAAACACGTTCCCAATGTGCAATGTTTGCGCCATTTGTAACATGATAACATATCAAGCCGGTAATCCAGTTCCGCCTAAACTTTCCATACCTCTTCAACACACATCCTGCGTTCGCTTGTAGGCCAATCAACATATCTTCAAATGGGTGGTAGAAAGACACGATCCACGATGAAACCACAAAAATAAAATGACACGGGATGACATTTGTAAGTGTAACATGCAGTGTACCAGTTCTTGATCCATTTCTCTAGTTGAACGGCCATTTTCAGTGGAAGGTCACATTCCTGATTAAATATGAAGTTAACATTCTCTTCTTCCAGTTGCAGCACGTCAAGGTAGTTAACTTTTTCGCAGTTGCTTCCGCAAAAAACAAGATATCAGAAACCTTTTCATGAGCAAAGGCGCAAATTTGGAGGAAAATCACATTCATGTTTCTGGATGCGTAGGAATCTTCAGTTCCACAAATCTTCACTTTGAGTCTGTTTACAAGTCCTGGCATGTGGAATGTTGCTTCGCCTCCAAAAACCAAATTTTCACAGAACCATCTTCTGTCATTAGCCGGCGCTGATTTAAACGAAAGAGATGTAACATACATACATCATTCTTCAGATCATGTAGAAGTTGTAGGCAGTAAAGCATCATTAATGCTTCACCAGTACCCGTCACAAAGTTTTCTGTTTCTCTGCTTGCTTGGTAGGTGCATTTTGGAAATTCCGTGCATAACAAGCACTATGTGCTCCACTTCTTCACAGTTGTTAAATAATATTATTGTGGTAACTTACAGCTAGGTGGTCTGTCCCACATTTTATCCGGCAATGACAACCAACATTTGTTGTTAATGAGGATCACGAAAATATATGTCTTCTGTTCTCCACTCGTCATTTTCTTGAACTTATTGGACACAGCGGGGAACATGCAA
Organism: Metallyticus violacea; assembly: GCA_030762175.1. Taxonomy (NCBI): domain Eukaryota; kingdom Metazoa; phylum Arthropoda; class Insecta; order Mantodea; family Metallyticidae; genus Metallyticus; species Metallyticus violacea. The sequence continues at coordinate 110,027,628 of CM060830.1, read as the reverse complement.
AACCGGAAAGGGCATTTACAACTTTTAAAGTTTGCTTTAAAATTTTACATTTTGAAAAAAAGAATTACTTCATTCACAAAGAATAGAAATCTAGAACATAATTTTGACCTACCTGTACATTAACAGAACAGGTTATGCATAGCATACCATATTTATCTTAACTTCTTTCATGTTTACAATACTTTTATTATAACAATGCTACACATTATTTCATTTTTCTTAAGGTATTTTTCCCTGTTAGCGGGCATAACCTCATTTGGTTGAAAAGAAGTTTTAATTCTTAGTGTTTCTGAATACTCCAACATGTAGACTAGAGGTCTTTTAGTAAAGTTTACGATAATAATGGCAGCACTTATTTAATGGCGGTGCTTCCTCGCCATATCGCAGTGTCGTCATAGAGTATATGTGGTATTTATAAGTGTGACTACGCCACTAATCACCCTCCCACGCTCTGGTAACACTGCTGCCTCTGTCTATGGTTGTTTTGCCGCTGTTCACCGTAGATGTCTTCTTAAAAAATATCAACTGCAATGTTTTTTTTTATTATTATTATTTCCAAGGAAGCTAGAAATACGTACCTCATTATATTTTCCGTTAATATAATGAATTCTTTTAAAATGCACATTAGCACATTGAAAGCAATAGGTGCTTGTCATTAAGCTGGTGCGGTATAAAAAAGTTATAATATTTTTCTCGCCATTAAAAGTATTTAAAAGAGATATGTAATAGTAAAACTTTGAACATATTTTTACATTTTTCTTAAAACTACATTCCTTGTCTGCCTGTTTTGGTATAAAGCATCTGTGTGGTATATCTTTGATAGCATTGATTCTTACATACAATGTTTTATATTAACTGAAATTGACACTTTTTCACAGTACAAGTTAATCATTTTCAACTAGTTGTTGCCTGCAGCTTTCCTCCACATCATTAACATGTATAGATTCATTTTACAGGTTCAAGAATTTATATTAACTGAAATTAACACTTGACTTCACAGTATAAGTTAATCATTTTCAACTAATTGTTGACTGCAGCTTTCCTCCACATCATTAACATGTATAGATTCATTTTAAAGGTTCAAGAAATAATTCTGTAGTTTTGAATTAACAACTACAACCGAGCTTACTCATATTCCTCACCAATCTTTCAAGTATTATATTTCCTTGTGACAACGCATCACATAAACTTCAAATGATCCACAAACTACATTTATATAATGTGTGTCTTACATGAGGAAAAGATGAACTAATCTGAAGGCAGCAAAGCTATTACGTTGAACGTTGCACTGTCTAAAGCAGATCTAGACAAACTTGAGATGATGAACCATGTGTACCTGAAGCTTAGATTTTCTGTTGGGGTTTATAAACTTACTGTCAATATCATTTTTGGACAGGCTTATTTATTTTTTAATAAAATGTCCACTATGTTGTCCTGTTTCAAGTTGTTTTGTGGTGAAGTTTAAATGTGTTGCCAGTTTCGTAACGTGATGGAAGTCATAGGGAAATGAATTTTGCAGTTACAAAGTCAATATTTTCCCATGTAACGTAAAAGTCTGAAAATGAAACTGAAGACAGTGTCAATATCAACATTGATGAATAGCCGATCTCGTTTGAGAGCTAAATATATGTGCTATATATATAGTTAGCTAGAGAATAAAAAGTATCATTTCAAAAATTTGCACAACTCCAAAAGCTCATTCGAATAAAGGTGATGAATATAGGATTGCCATATGACACAGAATTAATGGATTGTCCGCGATTTTATAGTGTATAAACGAATTTCACTATTTTTAATCCAGTTGAACAGAAATCAGAAAAATTTCAATAGTTGGGCCAGTATAAGTTTTCTGGGTACACACATTTAGAAAGTATGTTTCTTACTTTTAAGGTTAAAGAGTTTGTGTGTGCGTGCGCGCGCGCTTTTTCTGAAAACATAGTTTCAGAATGGTCGTTATCGTTATGATAAGCTCATGTATTTAGCTTGAAAAAGATATTTGCCATTGTCTGGTCGCCTTGTTCCATAGAAGCTAATGTATTACTTGCTTACATGGTGTGAGCTTTTTTATGAACATTTTTGCTGGATACTGTTGAAGACATTACCTGCGTGGAAAGGTGTTGAAATCACTCTGAAATGGATGCAAGATAATACATCTTGCAAACTAAATGAGAGTCGTTTCTTTGATCAAATGGTCAAACTGAAAAGTTTCCTAACGGACAAAAAATAAAGATATACTTTCAAACGATTTTCTTTATCTTCAATATTTGTGTGTCTGTGGAGTAGTATTAAGAATTGTAAAAAAATAGAAGTGTTTTACGACGATAAGTAAAAATTTACTCTTGTTTATGCAAATTTATATAAAATTAAACTGGATTCCTGATGTGGCCTCTGTTCATATTATGTGAATAAATGACTAGTAATAACTTTGTTCTAATACTAGATCTGTTCAATACAGAATAATCCATTTTACAGGCATAATTTCTAGCACTAAAATATAGCTCTAATATTTTGTTGGCTTAATGAGTAATGTGTCGGTCCCGGTGGTGTAGTTGTAACCATACTTGCCTTCTAGATCCAAGATCGCGGGTTCAAACCCGGCCAGGATCGATGGATTTTTTCTGGCGTAAAAATCCTAAGTATGGCTTCCTTCGCAAGGGAAGTAAAGCCGTGGGTTCCGTGTCGTATATTTACGGCACGAAAAAGAACCTCAAGCCTGAAAGAAGATGCCTGTAAGCAAAAATTTGTCGCCCGTTTCACGCCCTGAAGAGAATGGGACGTTGATGACCTGTGATGTTAAAGAGCGTCCGTAAATAAGCAAACAAACAAAAAACAAAAAAAAAAACAAAAAATTAGTAATGTGCAGTGGTATTAGTATCACATTTGTCACTTCCAGTAGCCACATGCGAGAGGCGTGAAAGTTTAAACTTTTCACTTCTACCTACGACAAAAACAATGTGACACGTGACATATACTGCTCTGAAATAAATTTTCATCCGAGGCCTATGCAATGTTACAGCAGAGCTACGGAGAATGTTCTTCCCAATAGCACAGTTCAAAGATGGTAATGGAACAGAGGATTGCATCGCTGCAGTCATTGTGAGAGGATCATCAAATTACATTAAGAACATTTTCAGAAATTAAAATTTTATATTGGGTACCACACACCTATTGAAAACTGAAAAAGTGTACATGACACCTGTTTGCATAGTGGGTTTCAATACTTCCCGAACAAAATGATGTTCACATGCAGTTTAAGATATTACAAGAAGATGCACAGCTTTTATCCACAGGTAACCACAGCTGATGAAATTTGACTTTTAAATTTCGATTCTGAGAGTAAACAGCAAAGCTGTGTGTGAAAATCTCTATAATCACAAACAGAGAGAGAAGAAACAGGAGGAGGAAAGGAACTGGTTCAACTAGGAAAGTTATAGCCATCTCATTTTTCCATATTCAAGAAAGATTTATCAGCATGTACCTGCATTTATTTGTAACTGGGCTATACTACAGAGATGTACCGAAAACTCTGCAATGCCATATTGCACGCAAAATGGCCACATTTCCGTGCAACAAGCTGGATGTTTCATCACGATAATGCACAGCCGCCATCACATATCAATATGACGTGTCCCACACCCTCCCCATAGTTCAGAATCAGCCCATTGTGATCCTTCCTTTGTTTGAAGAAACGCGTTTGTGAAAGTCATTTTTAAATATCATAACCAGTGATGAAGACTGCGGAGAGGATTGTATTAAAAACTTGTCAAAAATGGTTTCCAGCATTTATTTGAAGACATGCAGAAACGCTGGTACAGGTGTATTGGAGCCAACGGGGACTACTTTGAGACAGATCATAAAAGTTATAAATACAAATAAACGTAAGTTATTATAATTATTATGATTTTATTTTACATTTTTTCCAACTGAATTGATCTCTTGTGTTACAAATAGTGTAGTGGAATTTCGTTTATTTATTTATTTATTTTGTTTTGCTTTCATTACGGCAACCCTTGATAGCAACACATAGCAAAACTGTGAAACATTCCGCCTGCAGGACTAAAATGGCATCAACTGCCAAAATGCAACACTTTAATTAATAAATGGCTCCTATCAAAAGATTTAAATGTAAATACAGTTAGGAACTGTACGAATAAATAAGAAAAACAAAATCTTGAAAGAAATACGGCCCAACAGATACAAATTACAATATTATAAATATCAAATATCAACCATGTATGATGGCAAGAGATATACAACTTTAACGCTTAACAATGAATAATTATTTAATGCAATGTTACCAAACGTGGCTACCTGTCACCTTTCTATCAGGTTTTCTGTGTATAGTACGCGAAGAAACTTTCTGTTTGGCTATTTTCTGGTGCATATAAAGTTACCCGATGATTTCCCCGCACACACAGTCGCTCCGGCTCTTCTAAGAGCCACACCAGGGACAAACGACTCTCGGGTCGAGCCGGTGAAGACATCGCAGAGCACCGAAGCCTTCAACGCCGAGACAGCCGAGCCTCCCGGAGCTACAGAGATTGATCGCCGGGGAACTTCTCCGACGGCCAGATAGCAGCCGGGTGGAAGAAGCGAGCCGCAGCGAGTGAGAATCGCCGTGTCGGTAACCGCGGCCGCAGCGTCCGTTACTTGCAGCTACCTACAGGCGCAACCGCAGTTTAGCTGGGCAGAGAGTCACGACCGTAGCCAACAGTCTTCGACTGGTCTCTAGGCGCCTCTTATTGGGGTTGGTCCGCTGACTTTCGGGCTTTTTAGCACCCACTATCTGTACTTTTCTTCCACCTTCACTTTTCCTCTTTTCTGTCTAGGTTAAGAACTTAAAACTACACACTCCAAACTCACACACTCTAAACTTAAACACTTAAACTTATACTCTAATTTCTACAAACACAATGGCGAAAACCGGTAGAGCCCATGTCCTCTCACCCTCTTCCTTGTCCTCCTCGACAAAGACGGTGAAGGCGAGGACCCTGGATGTCTCCGTAGATGAGCAGCAACCAACGCAGTCGCCGAAGAAGGGGAAGGCCCCTGCCAAGACGTCAGCACCTAGGAAGAAGACGTCGACGAAGAACACCGAGACATTGCCCACTCCACAGCAGATGCCTCCCTCTCCTAAACCTACTCCTTCTTCTCCTAAACCTACTCCTTCTCCTAAATCTGGCTCCTCCAAGGACTCGGACAATACTCAGACTGTCACCAGCACCGACACTCACCTCTCCCCAGCTACACACACACCTAATTATGCAGACGCCACTAGGTCACCTCCCGACAAATACACAGAGAAACGGGCCGATTTGGTGCCTCTCTTCATCAGCAAAGGCCAGACAAACTGACACACACTCCTTAAAGAATTTGATACTAGGCACACAACACACAACTACACTGTACACACCGCTCCACGCTCCGGAGACTACGAGGTCAAGGCGACCTCCTTGAGTGAATACAACGAACTCGTTCACTTCCTCAAGGGAAAGGGTGCACAGTTTTATCTCCTTCCACACCCAGAACTCAGGACCGCTAGATTTGTAATCAAAGGACTGTGCGCCAAGTTCTCCGGAGAGCACATAAGACAGGAACTGGCTATCCACGGATTTGAGGCGATCCGCGCCGTGCAGATGAGACGCCGCAATAGGAATAGGGAACCCCTGCCTATGTTCCTAGTGGAACTGCAGGACACTGTGGAGAACAGAAGGATATTAGGCCTCCAATACTTGGCACACTTTAGAGTCAGAATAGAACCTTATAGGGCCGCCCAAGAGCCAAAGCAGTGCTCACGTTGCCAACACCTGTGGCACGTGCAGCGAGAGTGTAGGACTCCACAGCCAATCTGCGCCAAATGTACAGAACCCCATTTCTCAGGTACCTGCAGCGTTCCGCCAAAGGAACGAAAGTGCGAGCTATGTAGCTCCAAGGGCCATAGTGCAACATGGCGCGGTTGCACCGCATGGCTGACCGCACTTAAGAAAGCTTCGCGGCAACAACACCAGCGGACTAGGGACCCCCCCCCCATATAGGAATAGCGGTTTCCCCCGTGGGAATCATCGAGCAGAGGGGCAATGTTTAATTAGAGATAATCGTGGTCGGACGCGACCTGCCCCTAATCCAGCCCCCTCTGCAGCCAGGGAACCACAGGCAACGCCCATGGAAACCCTGGCACCTAAAGAGCGTCACCCACCACGACAGAAGAAGCAGAATACACACACACACACCAACATTTACACAACCTCCCATAATGTGCGGAAAGAGCCCTTTCAGGCCTAGATCGCTCACCCCTCGCGAACACGTAGAAAACGGCGAAGCTATGGCAAAATTCCTATGTGAGTTAGGACTGCCAAATCCAGGACTGGCCATGGACTTCTTCCGGGCCCATGCCAAATGGCTCTTGGAAACAATCAGCTCCCCTCAAACCCATCCTGAACTAGTCTTCGACCACATACGCACCTTCTTTGGAATTCTTCATCAGCACTGTCATGGCTAGCTCAAACACAATCGACATAATCTACTGGAATGCGCATAACATCCGCCGTAAAAGAAAGGAACTAACAGAATTTCTGCAACGGAACTCGATTCAAATTGCACTTATTAATGAAACACACTTAGGACCAGATGATAGATTCAATATTCCGGGATATACTGTGTATCGCGCCGACCGAAATAAAAGGGGGGGGGGACAGCAGCAATTATCTAAAATAGCGTTAACCATTTTCAAATCTACGTACCACCACTTTCACGTTTAGAAACTACCGCGGTCAAAGTAGAACTCCTAAGGTCGTCAATAACCTTAGCTGCAATATATAACCCCCCAGGCGACATCGACATAAATGACCTCGACACAATTATGCAACTAGATACTAAACTGATAGCTGCAGGGGATTATAACGCCAAGCACTATCTCTGGAACTGTATCAACCCCAATGAAAACGGGAGAAAACTGCTACGATTCATAAATAACAACAATTACCTACTGGTAGGATCCGAGGAGCCCACATATGTCTCCCACATAGCCAACAACATACCCGATATATTAGACATAGCAATACTAAAAGAAATAACAGAAACAAACACCAGGGTAATGCATGAACTAACATCAGATCACTACCCGGTACTGCTGCAACTCGAAGGTCCAATCACGTTTATGCAAGAACCACCTAGGCATAACTACAACTTAACCGACTGGGAAACCTTCACATCCGCAGTCGACAAACACATTACAGAAATGCATATTGACTCACATGAAAAGCAAGATGAGGCGCTAGATATCATTGACAACGCCATCTTGCAAGCCACTGAGGAATGCGTGCCTATATGCCATAGGCCGTCAAATCCAGTGAGCTTCCCGCGTGACGTAAGAGCTGCCACTCATGACAGGAACCGCGCCAGACGCAAATGGCAGCAAACCAGAAACTTAATACACCGCAACGAATATTACGCATGTAGGGAACACGCAAATAATTTAATCAGAGAATATACGAGAAACCAGTGGAACGAGCAACTGGAAAACATAAAACCCACAGCAACACACTATCTGGAGAGTTGCTAAATGCCTAACACGCAACTACAGCAACATACCACCACTCCACACGGCCAATGGCATAGCAGCAACTTCACAAGAAAAAGATGAAGCATTTGCAGATGAATTGGTTGACACCTTCACGCCAAACACTGATGCGTATGACAAGACATTCGCTAGACTCGTGCAAGAAGAAGTGCGCCCAATTGGTACAAATTGCACTCACAATAAAACAAGAAAAACCAACGTTGGCGAAATTAAATGGCTCATTAGTCACCTCCCAACCCGAAAAGCACCAGGACTGGACAAAATACCAAATATCGTATTAAAACACCTACCAAAACGAGCACTCGAACTACTTGCAGATATATACAACTACACGTTAGAACACGGGCACTTCCCACCCAAATGGAAAGAAGCAAAAAGTATGCTCTTTCCCAAGCCAAGAAAGGACCAAACTATTCCGAAAAACTACAGGCCAATTAGCCTATTAAATACACTGAGCAAGGTCCTTGAGAAAATAATACTAAAAAGAACAAACTCACACATCACTAAAAATAACATAATAGTAGAGGAACAATTTGGGTTCAGAGCGCACCACTCAACCACGCTACAACTACTAAGAATGACGGAAAACATCACGCGTGGCTTCAATACCAACAGATCAACTGGCTCAGTTTTCCTGGACATCGAACGAGCCTTTGATAAAGTCTGGCATGCTGGCCTTATCAAGATGCTGGCTGACTACAACCTCACAGACTCGCTAACCCTCTAGCCGACCCATCAAAGCAGAAATACCCCAGGGAAGCCTACTTGGACCTACCCTGTTTAACATATACATAAATGACATGCCCGATTTCACCAGGGCCAGCAAGTTCATATACGCCGATGATACAGCAATCACGATACAATCGACAATTCCACGAATAATCCACATTAGATTGCAAAATGCACTAAACATATTCGAACCATGGTTCGAGAAGTGGAGAATTAAAGTAAATACCAAGAAATGCGAAGTAATCATATTTACAAAACGACTGAAGCATCGCCCTGAGAGGCATGCACTCCCAGCATTAATATACAATGGCGAACCTATCGAATGGAAGTCCAAGGTTACCTACTTAGGTGTAGTAATGGGCCATGGCCTAACCTGGAAACACCACATTAACACGGTTAGAGCCAAAGCAAACGCACAACTAAATAGACTGTACCCAATCTCCAATGTAAACAGCGGACTTCAGCTAGGTATGGGTCTAACACTGTACAAAACTCTAATTCGACCTATACTAACATACGCAGCCCCAGTATGGGGATATACTGCCAAAACACATCTCCATAGGCTCCAAACAATGCAGAACCGCATTCTTCGAATAATTACCAAACTCCCACCTATAGCGCCTACAGCATTATTGCACGAGGAACTAAAAATACATTCAATAGAACAATTCATAAAGCTACTAAGCTACAATTTGTACAAAAATAAGAATCATAACCAACTAATTAAAAAACTAGGTGAATACCAAACCATTCATAACAAACATATGCAACCTCTATCACTCTTTGACAGAACAATTGGCCTGGGGGAAACAGAAATAAACATCCAAGAATACCTAGAACAACTTGTAAAATTCCCCTAGCCATGGCAGGCTGATGGAAGCCCGGAAGCCTGCAACATTCGCAACCACCAATACACTACAAGCAATACCCACAATCCACAAACAGCTGCCCTCACAAGTCCTTGTGCTACCAAGCCAAGGCGGCTCCGGGGGAAGAGGGGCCCCCCCAGCGACACATTAGGTAGATGCCACCAGGATCTACAGGCCGTGTGATCGCTTACACGAACCCTGCACGACTATGATTATTCTAGGAACACATATAGAATCTATATAAATATATGAGGAAAAAAAAATACAAATGAATACCTTCCTGTACATAATTAAACTAGGACTAGCCCTAATACTAACACTAATAACTACCATTTTAATATGTTCTAGAGACTAGGCTCCCCGAGCCGCTGCAGCCAAACGAATCCCACGAGGTAAGCCATAGAATACTAGCAAATTAATTCATAGACTCCACCCGCATACTTACGGCATGAAAATAACAGCAACTGGAAACACCAATAGCAGTAGGCGCATGCCACTCACTCATTACCTTTACCTTTATTCCCTTTTGCATGGGCACTCACGCCAACTCTAACTCCCCGTGGGGGCGCTCTGGGCCATTATGGTCGAGTGCGTCTCCCGGACAAACAGCACGCCTATCGCTCCTGCATGCACGCATGCGAGCCCTACATCTATCTCCACTGAATTTCGGGGTGCAATAGCGGTACCCGAACACACCTCTCCTATCAATTCCTGCATGTTATTAGCACTAATAGCATGGGGAGGCGATGTAGAATGTTTCTAGGTTGATCGCCACCGAGATGGGGCGAGGTGGTGCCCCTTCTCGCCCTCCCTTCGGGGGGGGGGGATTAAAAAACCGCACTCCTTTGTAAAAATATTATCACAACTATCACAGCTATATTAAAATATAGTGAACCATATAACTTGGAATACTGAACTTATGAAAACAATCGTGGAGTTTCTAAGTATATCATAGTCTTGTGATGTTTCAACAGAATGCAATAGTAATCTTTTATATCAAATTGCTTAAAATGTCCCTCTGACAGGCATAAGGCATTTATTTGCAAACTTGGCTGATTCCCGGACTCTCGTGGTCACTATAACAAAATTAAGATAAAGTTTATGCATGGAGTCGATAAGTAAAAATACAATTTTAAATAAATAATTGGTTTTTAGACATTGTAAGCTTTAAGTTAATAAAGTTAACAATATTTTTACGCAGTTAATAATCGCAGCAATTTAGCAATTTGGCAGGCTTATTAACCTTTACATTTGTTTATGTTGCTCCAGTACTTTAACACTTGTAGAGAGAATGCCGAATATAATAAGAAGAAATTAACATCGAAAATAGAATGGAAGAACAGTGGTACGCTCAGTTTTCTTTATATTTATGTTCAAATACGGATTTTTAGTGCTTGGATTAACATGCTTATTTACAGCTGAAATAAGGTTTCTAACCAATTTAGTTTGTATTTTTCCATGATATAGCAGATCAGAGTGTATTATGATAGTCCAGAATACAGTTTCGCCGCAATTATATGCCAAGAGTTAGTTGAAGCCAAAGTGAAGCTTGGAGTGCCACAATAAAAGTTAGTAGGGATGTCGACAACCTCTGATAACATCCTAGCGAAATGACTTCATCCTAGTAAGTAATATTCAATGAGGAACCAACAGCGTTATAAAGATTGGCAGGCACAGAGAGCAACAATCATTGAACAGAACAGGCTTTAAATGAAATGCAATGTGTCGATCATGAAGAAAATGTCTTTAAAACACACAGACATTAGATATATTAAAGAACGTACAAAACAAGGAAATAAAACTAGTAGTTTAGCCAGAGTTTATAGGCGTTTCAAATGGAAACTGTAAAATTAAATTAAATCACTTACCACATTATTAGGGAATCGGGAGTATGAAAACCTGTAGAAAATAAGTGTTTTTGCATTTATTAATATAAAACAGGAAAGCAGACTGCATTAAGACTATAGTAAATATGAACAATTATCTATTAAACTATAGTACTTCACACTTGTGGGAAAATAAACAAATAAATAAAAATATAAGGATACGTTTGCAAAATTGTGGGTTGAATTTATTCCCATCTCTGATTGTTGTTTTAAACAGCATTTTGACAAGTGAAATAATTATCCTTTAACTTTGATAGAAAGAAACATACATGAGATTTAATGACAAATTGGGAAAGGATATTTTTAAGGAAGGAAACGTTCCAGGCAAAAGTTTAGGGTACTTCCCCGGCATTTGCCAGTTATGATGACTGAGGAAAACCTGGAAAAAAAAACCCGTCAGGAAGGACGGTCCTGGTGGGATTCGAACCCCAGACCTCCCGCTCACGAGTCTGCGCCTTAACGATCTCGGCCACCTGTGGCGGTCGTATCACAAAAGAGAAACCACATTTTAATAATAATGATGATGATAATGATAATAATAATAATAATAATAATAATAATAATAATAATAATAATTATAATAATAAAGATTAAACAAAAAGAATTAATGGTATACTATTAATTAAATGAAATATATGACCACTGATACACACATTATACTGTGTGGGTATATTTAAACATTTTAAATATAAGTTATGTTTATAAACTCAGCCCTTGATACATTCTCTAAAATAGAGAGAAATAACACAGTTTCCAGTCACAATGTGTATTTAAGAAGATGTTCATATGTTTTAATAAAACGTGTCACTATTTAAAAACAATTTCGATTTACTAAGCAAATATACACAATCAGCAAAGAACAATCGAAAGTTTCATTGATTTTCTTTGACTTTGACATTTGTTATTGTAGTAAAAACATATAATGCAAACGTTTTATGAAGGTTATTATTAAGCGCACTACATAAAAATATAACACATATTAGGTCATATTTCACATTCTCTCTCTCTGATGCTTTTGTTAAATGTGAAATGAATGCATAGTTTATATGCTGAACTATTTTCCTTTTATTTTAAAACAATACAGAGAAAATTAAAAGCAAGAGCGATTTTTATATTTCGGTTTACAAGTATACATTTATTTCTAAAAGTCCAATTTCCCTCATTTTCAGAAACTATCTTTCTTTCTTTCTTTTTTTTTTTTTTTTATTCAAATGGTATATACAGATTTTGTTACGAAAAAAAAAACAAACAAATGGTGCAACAAGAGTAATTTTTAAATTTTGGGTTTCACGTAAACCTCCCTCCTGATAATCTGATTTAACTGAATTTCGGAAACAAATTTTATTATTAGATTTAAATTACACATGCCGAGTTTTGTGGTGAAAAAAACAAATATGGGTGCTGATACGGCAATGCTGAAGTTTTGGATTTCAGATAACCCCCCCCCCCCAATCCTAATTGCCCGATTTCCCTGATTTTCAGAAAGTATTTTTCTTATTTTATTTAAATGTTATATACGGAGTTTCGTTGGGATAATCAAATATCAATGCAGCTAGAGTGATTTTTAAACTTTGGCTAAACCCCCCGCCCATCTAATGGCTTGATTTCACTGATTTTCAGAAACTATTTTTCTCGTTTTATTTCCATGGCACATACAGATTTTAATTTAAAAAAATATAAAAACTCGGTCCGTAGGGCGATTTTTAAATTTCGATTTAACCCCCAAACGTTTTTCGGATAAAACCCCACTACTAATAATCTGATTTTACTGATTTTCAGAAACTATTTTCTTGTTTCATTTAAATCGTATATTCCGAATTTAGTCGTCGTAAAACAAATATTGGTGCTGCTAGGTCGATTTTTAAATTTTGGGCTCCAGGTTTTAACCTTCATTCCTAATTGCCCGATTCCTCTGAATTTCAGGAACTATTTTTCTTGTTTAATTTTATTGGCATATACTGAGTTTCCTTTAAACATATTTAAAATTGCGGCCGCTAGAGCGATTTTTAAGTATCGCTTTAACTCCCAATGCTTTTTCAGGTATACTCCCCTTCTAATGACCCAATTGCCATTATTTTCGGAAACTACTTGTATTAATTTATTTGTAAGAAATTTATGGAGTTTCATGGAGAAAAAGCAAAAATTGCGGCCGCTAATCGATTTTTCATTTTTTTAAAACAATTTTCGCTTAAGCTTAAATCCCACCCCCAATGGTGCAATTTTGTTGTTTACCGAACTTGAGGAATCGTTTCTTAATTAATGGTGTATGACCACAAATTCTGATATAATTAAAAAAAATGAATCAAATATAAAATAATAATAATAATAATAATAATAATAATAATAATAATAATAATAATTACAACAACAACGAAAATAACTAAAATAGATGTTTCAACAACTGAGCACAACTACAATAGCTTCGTTTCTTCCAAATTCACTAAAATGGAATTTTAGCTATTTTGAATTTTAAGTATGTGTTTACTACAAGCTCCTATAAATTAAAAAAATATTTAATTGGAGATAGACCCCGCATCCCAATCACGCGTTAATTAGAATTTTAGAAAGTTTTAGGAATTCGCGAGTAGGCTGTAAGGTGTTGAGACAGTATCGTCATCTGCGTGGTCAGTGATGCGATTTTCAGGCAAAAATTAGGTATTACATTTATATTTTCACCGCAAAGAGACTAATTTTATGACGCGTCATCGGGCTCTTTCCTGCCGACTATAAAACGATTCATTCTCGGTAAATTATGAACATATTATTCTTGTAAAATATAGTAAAAAAAAACCAGTAATTCTATTTCCGCAAAGAAACTGAATCAATGATATCCATATCAGTTAATATTTTATGGTTATTTTATAATTCAAACGCAAAAAGACTAACTGTTTTACCGGCTATCGGGCTGTCACCTGCCGGCAATTAAAAGTGTGCATTATCAGTAAATTCAAGAAAAAGATCTTATTAGTTAAGAGTATTGCTAATTTGCTAATATTGCCACCTGTACAGAGAAACTAAATCACTGACACCTATTTCGTACAAAACCAGGAATCAATAACATTTCCTAAGCCAAAATATTACCGCCGTTCGGGGTGGTAATTGCAGGCGACATTAATTTCTCCGTTATCCATAAAAACAGGAAAATATTTTGTTCATGCAAAATGTGCACAAACTAGTGGCATAACCACTTGTGCAGAGAAACTGAACCGTACAGGATTTCACCAAAAATCATGTGTTCAATTTATATCGCCACACAAAAAATGAAATGTATGATCAGTTTCGAGTTGTTACTTAGCAGCATGTCAAACGGTACATTGTCGGTATAATAACAAATAGTTTATAATTATAAAATATTGCTAAAGTACTAGTATGGTCACTTGTGCAGAGAAACTGGCCAGTGATCACATTATAACTGAAAAATTAGGTATTGCATCTTAGACAACCAATTTTCAAATTTCAGGCCTCTGTAAATACACAATAACATAAAGAAAAAAAAAGATGATGTCCCTACATATAAAGCTCGTCCCCTCTATTCAGAAAAGTGCCAAACAAATTCTGCACAATGGTTGCAGAGTTATTTGCAAAAGTGTCCGATTTTTTTAAAAAAAATTATTTGGCGCTCTCTGGAGATAGATTTCATTTTGAAACTGCACCACACCTACAAATATGGGTAGATAGCCGTAAACTTTGACTGGAAATACATCCAGCAACCCTCTACATGGAAATGGTCATAGAAAACCAGAATTCCAAATTGAGATTTTTAAATTTTAAGCTTCTCTAAAATTTACAGTAACAAAGAAAAAGAAGACGATGTGGCAAATTTTTGTTACACCTTTGCTTCTGCCAAATATAAGTCCCGTTAGATCCATGACCTACCCAATATTTTGCTGCCTTGTCCTAGAGTGCACAAAATTTCAAAACTTTCTTCTGTCTGTCATCATATTCTCAAATCTATAGAACACACTAATGTTAAAGAGCATTCACAAATAAGGTAAATCAACTTATAGAACAAGTCTAACCTTTAAGTAACATTGCCAACAATGTCCTCATACATAATTCAGAAATAAAAATTCCTAGCTTATTTTTAAAAATACATCCATTGGTTTTGCTATGCATCCATCTATTTGTATGATGTTGAAAAAAGATTTTCAGAATATGAAATATTCTTTAATGGCAATTGAAGATTCTCTTTTGAAAATTGAGGAAGTATTTAGTATATCGTAATTGTACCATTATTCAAATAAAGTATATATTACCATTAACATGTTTACATCTTAGAAACAGAATACTTAAACAGTATAAAGTGACAAACGTATTCTAAGATAAATGGCATATTCCTTGGTGTAAGCTACTGGTACGTATAATAAATGATATCCTCCTATATTAAGGCATGTTGCATATAGTTTAGATATAGCCCAATAAGATATATAATGTATATATTTTATACACATGAAAATGTATTTTAAACATTGCCTATAGATGATAAATTAAATGTACTTATAGGTTTTATGATATTTTGATTACTAATCATACTGTAAAACATATCTGCATATTTCTTAAGTACGTTAATCTGACTTAATACTATTTTAACAATTTCCTATACATGACTGTAATGAAAATCTTTTTATATAACTCTAGACCACACCCTTCAACTCCCCATAGATGACTACCTGCCTGGACATCCAAGGTCAATGAAACTTATGGTTTCCCAACTATGATCCAGTATCCATTGATGCTAACTCTCCAGGGTGATAATGAAGTACATATGTTACATTAATGCTTTCAGTTGTTAACACTAACTCCACTTACTTATTTAAAACTTTGGACTAGTTTCGGGAGAGGTTCCTCCCATCATCGGCTGCTGTTGACTGAGTGCCGTTGTTCGAAACGGGGGATGGACGCCCGTTCGCCCCTGTGGTGGTATCTCGTGGCTCTAATAGAAACTTGCTGAGTTCATCCAGCGGCGGAAAATCAAAATTCATTAAGTTGTTCTTATTTTTTAAAATGAAAATTCTCTCCCGTGTGGATAGTTCTATTGGTTTGCGAAGTTGTTTCAATAATTTAATTTCTGGTTTTATTTCATGATTTTTGTTCCAAAAATGAGCTGCTATTGCTGATTTGTCTATCTGTTTCAATCTAATGTTCCTAAAATGTTCTTTTCTTCGAATTTCTAAATTTCTTTTTGTTTTCCCAATGTAGCTCTGTTCACAATCTGCACATTTAATCTCATATATTCCTGATTTTTGTTCTGTGGGAATGGTATCTTTCATTGTGCAGTCTACTAAATTTTTTATATTGTATTTGTTCTTTGGGGCTAACATAATTCCATGCTCTTTGAATATCTTCTTAAATTTGTTGTGGTAAGTTGGGTGGTATGTGAAACTTTTGAATTTATATCTGTCTTGGGTGTTTTTAAGTGTGGAGACTTCCTTAATCGATTTTTGTCTTTTAGCTTTTTTGATGATTTTTGTTATTGAGTCTGTGTTGAAACCATTAGTTATAGCCGTCTTCATTATATGTTGGTGTTCCATTTTGTACTCGGTTTCAGTCAATGGGATGTTGATTAGTCTGTGTGCTAAACTGTGAAACTTTTTTTACTTAATGAAGTACATGTTATCTAGTGTGGCTGACTGCCTGGCAGCATATCTACAGAACAGATCATTACATCTGGTAGAAAAAGATGATTCATCAGATTTAGCATATTAACTGAAAAGGGGCTTTCTCATAAATTTCATTGTGAGAAAGCATCATTTGTTCTGTAATCTTTTGCCACATATATTCCCAAGAAATTTTCACATTACTGGATTCTATAACCACAAAGGGGAACAATGCAGTTTCATTTTTAGAAACTCTTGAACTTCTATTAGATACATAAAAATACTCTTCTTATTGGAGACTCTTAACATGAACATACAAATATTAAAAATAAGTTACAACGTTATGAAGCTGTAAACACAAAACTATCAAGAACAAGAGAATTCTACAAACACATACTAGATAAGACTTTACTGAGATAAACAACTTTCTCTTAGAATCTGAAAAATCTATCCTACCAGGAAATATAAAATGAGGTATGCCAATTGGTAAACAATTATGTTCATACAGGATTCAAAACAACTTGTGTAACATTCTGTAGACCAGTTCCTAAAATAAAACTTTAAAAATTTATCCAAAAGTTACCCATTATTTATTGAATTAACTCTCAGGAAAAGAATAAAATTGTATAGGACAACTAAAGTCTCCAATCTATTGCCAGAAATGTTTAAGGAATTTAAAGCACGTAGTACGGAAGTGAGTATTCTAAAATTTACATTAAAAAACAAATACCACTCTAAGGTAGCTGGTTTCAGATATCACATGTTCTGGGGCACCTCTCATAAAACTAGTAGACTGCCACCATGCAGATAACTAGAGATCCCTACCTTCATATCTTAAAACTCCAGTGAGAAATCGCAGGTGGTGGAGAGTAATGCTGGTGATAGCTGATGTAGAGAAACTTGAGCACAGGTAACAAAAGAAACCTCATTTATGAAAGGAGTGATTAGATATCAAATGAACTTGGGTAATTATAAAGGAACTTGTTACAACCTTTAAAATGTATCAGAGGGATTATGGTTCCAAAGTGTCAAAATATCATTAATACTCAATGTCCAATTATTTCATAACTCTATAAATGAAGACAAATGTATATACTCAAGTATTCCTAAGAAATCTGTGGGGAAGTATTCTCAGATTATTTCTGTTCTATGTTTACAGACTTCTTCAGAAAAACTATACTTAAGCTGGATATACTGTTTCCAGCATCTTGAATGCTACTAAAAGATTGTAAATTATATATAAACATTACTTTAATGCAACACGGAAAAGTACACCTTTTATATGTCTACATACTATATTAAAAACAATCAGGATAATTATTCAAATTTTAATTATACCACTTGATAACCAAGCTTCCTAAGCAAAGACTGACCAGACACCGCAGGTTTTACATGAATATCCTACCACCCCTAGTAAAGTCTTCATGACATGTAAATGTGCCAGTTTTTATCAAAAAACAAAATGAATACAATATTTTCCAAATTATTTATTTTTACTATTGCCGCAGCAGAAAGATTAAGTAATGAAATAAAATTGTATATTTTCACAATAAAACAGGACATCAGTAGATATTTAGCCTAATAGTACTGCAATGAGATGGAGGTTTATTCTGCTATCTGCAAGGCAGTTGCAATAGCACTGGGGCTTTGCTTATTGGTATTTTGCATAATTGGGTACATTGAGTGGAAACAAGTTTCCAAGAAATTTAATTTGTTATCTTTGCTATCTGTTCTAACAATAGCCAATCGGTTTTTCTTTTGAAGTGCATAACAGACAGCTTGCGTAACATACTAACACTGTGGAAGTTATGTGAACAATAATCTACTCCAAAACATATTCAGCACTTTAAAAGATTTAATGTATCGCTTAAAAATGCATAAAGCACAAAAAAAAAAAATTTAATTGCAATAGCATATATGCATATAAGATGATTACATTGATTCATAATAAAATTTCTTTTTTCAAAAAATAATGAATTATTTACATACAACATTAGAGGAAATTAAAAATATATCAACAAAAATAAACCCTTTTATCATAAGAATTATCCTTTATAACATAGGCAGCAAATAAATAAATTAAAAAAATTAAAATCTAGCATTGTATGCTATTTCACACAACAAAGCTTAATGTAAAAATATATAACTACTTCAATAGATTGTTTTCGTTTTTAGTATATTATGTTATATTGTGATGACATCTATTGCTTCATGGTGAATAGAGAATCTGATCTTAAAAAGCCATCAGATGGGTCTTAGAATCTATATAACATTTAGAAATAAAAAATGTTTAAATATAATTTATATAATTGTCTTCCCACAATCAGAAATGAATGCTGCATTATGTAGTAGTTAATAAATACAGTTAGAGTAGAAAAGAAGCAGGAATACTTAAAAAAAATAAGAAAACCTAACTAAGAAGTAGAAGAAACTTAATTATGTGCATCGTCCAAGTTAAGCGCATTTAAAATAACAATCTGTCCTCCTTAAGAGCAAACCAAATAGACATAAGAGTTCGCAAAAATGAATTACCAATCAATTCATATATACACACATACTAATCCAGATCTCACCTCAAGTGAATCCATTCATCTCCTTTTCTTAAATACAAACTAAATAACACAACAGCTAGCAAAAATGGAATTCCTAATCAATGCACATGCACAAACTAACCTAGACCTAACTTTGAGGGAATCCTAAAAATCAAAAGACCCAGTGGTTTAGGTGGTTCTCTTAGGCCTGATGGCCTAAGTTCATCTCTTTTTTTCATACTTACAAACCAAATAAACACAATAGTTGACAAAACTGAATTTTAATCAATTCAATAGATCTAACCTGAAGTCAATCATAGGAACCAAAGGACTGCAGTGGTTTATTACTTTTGTAGCTCCATCTACTGCCTACATGCATGGAAGGGACGTTTTGATGTGGGATGAATATACTGAAATTTCAAAGAAAAGACAATTGGAACTGTGTACAGGAGAGTCCCAACTTTGAAGCATAATACAGATGTAGATGTTCTTGTACTTTGGATCCTCTGGACAGGAAAGCTCATGGATATTGAACAAATTATAAAGCATTCACCTTATCATTTACAAGAACAAGTATGCCATGCAAACAATAAAGACCCACCACCACATTAAACAACATACACTTAGAGCAATAACATGATTAATTCATTAATCACGCTATATTGAAATTAAAATATTTATTCCTATTATAAAAGGTGTGAATAATTAAAATTTATTTAATTTTTCTTGAAACGTTTGCACTACTGTAAAATATCCACCACCATATTAATGCTAATTTGGTGAAAACAACATGATTAATTCATTGATTATGCTATATCAAAATTAAAATAATTGTCCATATTATAGAAGATAGCATTTAAAAGTTTTTTAATTTCTTTTTGGAAAGTTTGCACTTTGTGAAATACATAATTTCGATGAAACTGGAAGACTATTATATAATTGCCAATAGCTGCCCTTCTAGAAAAGTGTTAATGAATTCATTGTTCTATTCAAGCCAACAGCATGTCTAGTGTTATTATGTACAGATAAGTTCAGTTTAAAGTTATCTAAGTTGTTAGCCACAAAGCCTCATGAGAGATATTATCTCCCGTTAGAGTAAGAAAATTCAGCATCTTAAATAATGGTCTGCATGATTGTTGAGTACAAACATCATAGAGGATTCTTATTTTTCTTTTTTGCAGAATGAATGGTATTTATATGAGAACAGACTGGTATCACCTGCAAAAAAGCACTGCCTTAGACTCTTTACTTAGGCTGCAATGTAAAACTTGGAAGGAAAAAAAAAGGCCCACTAATGAGCGCTGGGGTACTCCAAGTTTAACAATGCTAGCAACAGACTCCCAATTATTGATGATAGTTTGGGTTTTATTGGTTAAACATGAATTAAAGTAATTTAAAGCTGGCTTGCCAATACCATAAAAATTTAACTTCTGTAATAGCAATTTATTATTCATACTATCACATGCATTAGCTAAGTCACAAAACCTCTCTATTAAGAACTGAGCTTAAAAGCGGCATTGGTATTGACATCCCCTATCTAAATTCAAACTAGAGGCAAAAAGCAGCTTTTGCTCCTTATTGCTGATAGAATCAAGGGTAAGATTTCTGTTGTTATAAATAGTTCAAGGTCCCATTTTTTAGGATACCTGATCCAGGCCAGAAATTTATCAAGTCAAACTTAATAATAGTTAATGTTAAATCAAATGACAATCGTATCAATGATCATGATAGCACAGAAAATGAAGTAAAATTGAAGAGTATTCAGCAAGCAATAAACAATCTCTGTATATTTCATCAAAACATTAGAGGACTTAGAAGCAAAACAGATGAATTATTAAACAGCTTATCTTGTGACAATATAAAACCACATATTATCTGCCTATCTGAACATCATTTGAAAGAACAGGAATTATCACAATTGTCATTACATGGTTATTGTCTGAGAGCAGGAGCTTCAAGGAAAAAATTAATAATGGAGGAGTGTGCATTTATGTCAGGCAGGATATACCATATAAAACATTAGATGTATCAAATTTAATTCAGACAGGACATTGAATTATGTACAATCCAACTGGATACAATACAAAAATAATTATAATTGCTATTTATCACTCACCATTAGGAAACTTTGGAACTTTCTTGATAAAATTTGAAAATTGTTAAACTTTTTATTTAAGCCTAAGCATGAAATAATTATATGTGGAGACATAAATATTGATTACTTAATACCAAGTGTAAGAATGAATCGACTGAATTCCCTTCTAACTGCATATAATATGGTTCACACAATTAACTTTCCCACCAGGATTGATAAAAACTCTAGCACAGCAATAGTTAATATATTTGTAAATTCAGACAAACTGTCATCATATTGTGTGTCTTCATTGATCAATGGTCTCTCTGACCATGATGCTCAAGTAATATTGAAAAATAATTCTGCAATAAAACTTGAAGAATGTTATAGATATATAAAATATAGAGATATTAATGCTGCTAACCTCAGTAAAATGGCGGAGACCCTTTGACAAAAATCATGGAATAGTGTCTTCAGTGCAAATGTTAATAGTAAATTCAACAATTTTTTACATATTTTTAAATTGCATTTTGAAGCATATTTTCCACTAAAAATTAAAAAAAGAAGTTATAATATGAGCAGGGAATGGTTAACCCAAGGAATTAAAAAATCTTGTCAACATAAAAGAAAATTATATAATGAGCAAAAGCTCACTAAAGACCCTAAATTAAAAAAAAACATTTTAGAAAGTATTGTAAGATACTTAGGAAAGTCATAAAAGCAGCAAAAGGCCTCCATTACCAAACACTTATCAATCAATCAAAAAACAAAATAAAAACTACTTGGAATATAATAAAACAAAAAACATGCAAAAATTTGCAACACGATGATGCAATAATCTTAAGTATTAATAATCAAGAGATACAACACCCTGCAGATGTAGCAAATGTGTTTAATGATTACTTTCTTAATGTAACAAAAAATTTAAATTTATATTCTGGTGATAAAAGAGATTCTTTAAAAATTTTACAATCATCTACTCCCCATCATAATAATGAATTCAAACCAGGTATCACTACCCCACTAGAAATTAGTAATATCATTAGAAAACTAAAATCAAAAAACTCTTCTGGCTATGATGAGATCAACAGCAAAGTCATAAAGGCCTGTGCAAAAGGAAATTAGTACCCCCCTTAGTCACTTGTGTAATGAATCTTTAACATTAGGTGTATTTCCTGAGAGGCTAAAATATTAAATAGTGAGGCCTATGTACAAAAAAGGAGAAAAAATAAATGTCTCTAATTATAGACCTATACTATTTTACCTACATTTTCTAAGGTGTTTGAGAAAGTAATGTACAATAGGCTTTACCATTACCTTGAAAGTAACAATATTCTAGTTAGTGATCAGTTTGACTTTAGAAAAGGAATTTCAATAGAAAATGCAATATATAAACTCACTAATGAAATTTTAACTGCATTTAATGAAAGAGCACATGTAGGAGGAATATTTTGTGACATAGATAAGGATTTTGATTGTGTCAATCATGAAATTCTGATAGATAAGATAGATAAATTAGCTTTCTATGGAATAAAACACCAATATTTAAAATGGTTTATATTCTACCTTGACAAAGGAAACAAAAAGTAGTGATAAATTGTTCCTTCAAAAATAAAAACAATGCATCGGAGTGGGGAATGATTAACCATGGAGTGCCTCAAGGATCTGTTCTGGGCCCTCTTCTTTTTCTGATATATATAAATGACCTCTCCTTATCTATCCAAGATGTAGGAAATACTGTTCTATTTGCAGATGACACAAGCATATTGATAAATTGAAAGAGCCTTAATGATTGTGCCATTAAATTAAATTTGGTTCTCAGTTCACTGTGTGTATGTTTCAAAGCAAACAAATTGTCTCTAAATCTAGATGAAACAAATGTTATGAAATTCATTACTCACAGATCTCCAGATCCACAATTACAGATAGGATATTATAACAGTGTACTTTCACAAACCAAATATATTAAATTCCTTGGTTATAATTGATAACCATCTGAATTGGAAAGATCACATTGAACTTATTACACATAAACTAAGCAGTGCATGCTATGCAATACGTGCATTAGTAATGTTGGAGTAAATTAAGACTTTAAAACTAGTTTATTATTCTTATTTCAACTCAATAATGAAGTACGGTCTAATATTTGGGAAAATTCAGTTAAAAGTGAACGTGTCTTCCTGTTACAGAAAAAAGTCATATGAATAATTGCTGGTACACATAGCAGACATTCATGCAGAAACCTCTTTAGGAAATTTGAAATTTTAACTCTTCCTTGTGAATATATTTTATCCCTCATGAACTTTTATATAATAAACAAAAATTTGTTCAAAATCAAAATATACATGACAAGAATACTACACTAAAAGCAAATCTACATCGCCCAATTGCAGCACTTTCATGCTATCAAAAAGGCATTTATTATGAGTGCATTTTAGTATACAATGCTCTTCCCTCTAGCCTAAAAGCCTTAATAAGCAATGCCAATTCCTTTAAATCTGCTCTTAGAAAATACCTATGTAAAAAGGCCTATTATTCTGTAAAGGACTATATGAGTGACAATGTTATACTGCATAACATATCAATGTATATGTAAACAGGTATATAATAAAATTTGTATGATTAAGTGACTTGTCTGTTTTTATTGTTGGTTGAGTTGTTCCAAGTATTCTTTTTTATTTTTATTGTAATTATTTATGCAATAATACGGACAGATTTTTGTAAATACAGAGTAAAAGCTACTGTGGTAATTGTATATGACAAGTTTAATGTTCGTAGGTCTCTGTGACTGCTCCACAAACTCACTGAATGCTCCGAGAACTAACTAGGATATTATTCGAGTCACGGCTATTCACAATGTGATTATACATTTCTCATTAACCTTTGATAATACAGAGTGAAACAGATATGCAGTTGGATGGTTCACATTTATCACCTTTTTTTAATAAAGGCGTAATTACAGTTACTGCAGAGAACGGCATATTTTTGCGAATTTCTGCAGTATGTAAAGTGCTTGTTACACTGCCCCACCCTCCACTCCAGTTAAGAAATATGAATTAAATGCATTAGCAGTTTCAAAATCATTGTCACTGAAAGCTGTTGAATGCTAAAAGTGATTTAAAAAGATTATAAGTGTTAACAGGCTACTGTTTGTGAAGATTTCTAATTGTTTGTGTTAATAACATATATAGTAGCAGTTAGCTTATTATGAAATAAGATCTATATAAACCAAAACGGATATTCTGCTAATAGTTGCAGAGGAGAGGGAGAGGGAGAGAGAGAGTCAAACAAGCTTTCTTTCCAGTCAAATGGAGAGAAAAAAGGAAGTGCACAGAAATTAAATTTTAGTAAAATTTAGATATCTCTGTTTAAAATCTAGAAATTAACCTAGGTGTGACAAATATAGAAATAATTTAGATTCTTTTAAAGTTTGTGAAAGCTTGGCTAAAATAAAGAGCAAAAAAGTTTGTGGTATACAATTTGAAAATGTAAGTCGCCAGTAAGTTGGTTATTGGAAGAAAACGTAGGCAGGCCGGATTAAAATCACAGAAATCATCATTTATGTTGCAACGTATAATTTAAGCTTTTGAAAAATAAAATGTCTATTGAAATTATTTATATATTGTTAAGAAGATAATGCAAGCCAAGATAAATTACTATTAATTACTTTTATATTAACGATTAACCATACCATTAACGGACATAAACCCTTGCAGGCCAACGCTATTCAACCACTTCATACGACTGTCTTCTGACAGAGCCACAGAGTGCATACACACGTATGCATACAGATAGCGCGAGCGAAAGATTTGAAGACTTTACGAGCAGGGCTGAAAGCACACTTGACGTTACCCGCAGACCAAATTCTTGAACGGTAAACTGCAGTCCAAAACCACTTCCGAGCGATAGCGGAGATAGCCGAAGGTAGTACAACTTTCAAAAATGAAGCACAACACATAATAGCGCAGACGATAAGCAATGCTAGTAGTATATATCCCTTTTCCAGTGATTAAATTTATATGCAAATGATATCAAAAGTTGGAGTGTGGGGTGGGGTGGTTGGTGGTGGGGGTGTGGTTGGTGGTGAGGGTGTGGTTGGTGGTGGTGGAAGTGACGAGGTACAATTTGATATCAAGATTATCAATTTAAATCACCAGAAAAGAGGCATTTTTTATTATAGAGAAAATTAACATATACATTTAGTTTGATATAAACGGATGGGTTTAAATGCAATTAAAAATGCAAAATGGCACTGAATATTTTTATTGTAATTTTTATACAATGTGAAAATTAACATACATTTAATGGGGTAGTTACCCATTTTAAAAAAATGGAGGGGGGTTTTAACCATTTACAAAATGGAGGGTGTTACCCTTTACAAAAATGGCGGAGCTGTTCACACATCACTGGTGGGATTTACTCCTTTATGGCATGATGGTGCTGGATATTTTTATTATACAAATATGAAAATTAACATGGAGAGTTTTACCCATTACAAAAATAGCGGTGCAGTTCACTGGCAGTTCACACATCACTGGTGGGTTTTACCCCTTTATGGCGGTACACACAGGTAAGTTTTCAAAATTGTGAGAGTTTTACCCCGTTTACAAAAATGGTGGGGATTTTACAAAAATGGCGGTGTAGTTCACACATTACAGGTGGGTTTTACCCCTTTATGGCGGTACACACAGGCGGGTTTACAAAAATTGTGTCGCCGCGGATTTACAAAAAAAAATATTTTAAAATATGTGGTATATGTCTTTTTGACAAACGGCACATCACTGTCTTCATCGCTGCTGCTTTCCTACTCCTCGTGTGGTGAGGCAGGTGAGTGATATGTGGGAAAAGTTGTTGAGGTGTTCCTGGACCTACGGAAAAGCGATGGGGGCGACGAAATCGCTGATGGATGCGTTTGTGAAACACCCAGCCGATGTGAGCTTGTAGCCTAGGGCTGGTGTCTTGTCGATGGTTCCGAGGTAGGTGGTGCAGCATGCGTCTATGCCATAGTGGAGTGCTTTATACGGCAGGCACCTGACTTCCACGACGTCGGAGTTGTTGGTTGCTAATTTGACGGTGACAGTTTTGTCTTCGCCAAAGAAGGGGGGTTTCTTTTAAAATGAGGTTGATGTTAGCAGGATGCTCCCCGCTTGTTGTGGCGTGATTTTGGTTGTCAAAACTAGTTTGACAAATACATTGTTGCCTACTCCCACCGTATCTGTTTGACACGCCATGTTGTTTATTTCGGTGTAAACTTCAATGCATGTCTCCGGTAGTCGTTTCTGAGAACCTCTTCACCCTGGTACACAATGTAAAAGTCGAACGAGTGGAGCTGGTAAAAGAGTTCTGCAGAAAGGTTGTTAAATCTTGTAGGTAGAAACACTTCTTTCCCGTTTTCGAGGCGAACAAGCGTTCTGGGTCCGTGCTTTACGGATATGTTCCTGACCCCTAACACGACGTACGGTACGTTCGGCTGTAACGTGGACACTGGATACGTGGATACATACTCCGAGTTGTTCGCACTTTGCCAGTGGCGTAACGCGTCGTTGATCATGTTGACTGCTCTGTAGAACTTGTGCTACTGACACACATCGGGCATTGTTTGGTAAGAGGGGGAGGACCGTCAATGTGGGTAGTGGTGGTGGGGAGGTTGTAGTGCTGGTTGCAGCGGCGGCAAGGGGCGTAAATTCCTTTAGCTTCAGATGTAAGCCCCGCCCATACAGTGTCCACATCTACTGGTGAATGGTGTATAAAGATGGCGTTCCCCTCCACCGCTAGTAGATGACGTTCATTTGGTTCCATCATTGTGAGACGACGACCATTTTTCAGAAACTTTATCACCAGGTCCATGGCTTGCAGGAGACTTGTCATAAGTGTGCAAGCTCACCTTGTACTTGCTTGGACTTGTTCGTGAGTCATAAGGTGCACGTGTTTGGACTTGTTCTTCAGGGTGCAGGGTTTGTACTTGTTCGTGACGTCAAAGGAGGGAAGGGCCAACCTCTCCTTGAACTTGTTTGAACTTGCCCATGGTGTCCTGGTCCAACTCTCTGATGAATAGCGGTTTTAGAAAATGTTCCATCTCTAGGAACTCTAAAGGTAGCACAAGGAATGTATGTTGTGTATTCGGTGTAGTTCATTTTTCCCACGGAAACGTGAGCGTGAAGCAAACACTTGCGTTGGGCTGCTGTTTGCTTTTGTACTTCGAATTCTTCTTTCTTCTTGTGATAGATGATGTCGGTAACCATAGGCTGTAGGCTTTCTAGTGTCCTCCATTCCTGCATGCTCAGTGATGTACAGCGACCGTCCATTTTGGTGATAATATTTTGTGCGCCAAATAAACGTTTAAAAAGTATAGATAGTAGGTTGGTTAACTGCTTCCTTCTTAGATGAAGAATCAAGCTCTGTATCCTCGGTATCGCCTAAGGAAGCTTCTGCCACTCTGTGGAACCCAGAACCCAGAACCATCGCGCTGCGTCGTCCACCAACGGTCACCACGATCTTGTTTTGAGGCTTAGGCGAAAACCCAACGGCTGCAAACTTGGACTGCTTGCTGTTCAAGAAGAAAACATCCGATAGCGGTCCAGGCATCTCCATGTCACTGTAAAACAAGAACGTCCCTTATGTAGCATACTACTTCATTCGCCAATTAACCACACATAATGAATGCGACTTACCTGTTCATTTCTCTCGGAGCAACTGGTAGAGCGGATCGTGTAGTACCACATGCGCCTTCTAAAAAATAATAAAAAAAATAGCAACATAAATGTAACAGTGGTGTATTTATATTCATGCCCAATTTGTATCGATACAAACCTTTAACGATATGCATCTGTGATGTGTAGTTTGTGAGCATCCGCCAAGACTGTAAGTTTTTAATGACGTCATCATTGTGATTGAAATCACTTACGCTGAATTTTTAAAAGAATTTCTCCTTGCACAGGCCTCGGAAGCGGTGAGATAGGTAAGGAATGACGTAATGACCACAAGTGGTGCTGACATCGTCTTGCAACCTTCTAGTTTGTGATTCTATATCTTGTACAACAACATGGATTTAAAAAAATTACAATTTCCCCCAAGAGAAGTTCTATATCACAGCTATCGAAATATTCACCCAAGTCGTTCTGTGCAACAAAGATACAGACCCAGTGTTTCCCTGGTTTCGTGCTAGGATCAGTGTTAATGACAACTGCTAATGGAAGCTGCCTATCATGCAGACTTACCGACGACAATTGGTCGCAAGCGTACACGCCTAAAAGTGTGGAGCACATTTAAACAGAAGCCGGTGTATTTGGAGGTATTCATGATACCAAAATTGTCCTGTTAGCACCAATTTCGATAGTGCGATATACTTCTACAATCACCAACAGATTGATAGGTTCTGGAGTTTGATCTTTAAAACCTATACTTATAGACGCAGTGCCGTGCCGTTGTCCTGAAATGTAAGACTCGTTAGCGCATATATCTGTTAGATCAAATACCATAATGGTATAGCCGTGAGAATATTGATGTCTAGAAATTGAATGCCCTTCGTCCTTAAAGTGTATCCTGAGGGCATCTTGAAGAGTTTGAAAACATTGGAGAAAGTGACCGGCATCAAAATCGGGTTGTAGGGATTGTGAGGGAAAAGGCTGGCCGTTCACATACAGTTGAAAAGTATTCATTTTAAAGTGTTGTAAATTGTATGAGTTTTTGTTAATGTTACCGTTGTATGCCTGGTCGGCAACCATTGCCACAAACACTCTTCGGGGTATTTTCCATATGAAAACGTCATTGAAAATGAAGTTACTAACCCCCTTTGGAATGTTGAGAGCATGAAATCCTACATCTTTGAGATGGTATTCCTTTGTATCCGAAAAGAGATGAAAGTTGGACGAAGAGGGTGAGAGTTTGATGGTAACGCTCACATTGTTCAAGAGTAGATTTTCCTAATTAAAGAGAGCATTGGAAAGATTACCCATCAGCTGTACAACTTTGCTCCCTTTGGTATAGTCGCTACACCACTTAATTCCATCATTTGCTACATACGCGTTCATCATTCCTTCCCTTTCCTTTTTCCAGATCGAGAACTCTAGTCTGCTGTTCATGACATCTTCCGAATAATTGAGCAACGTTTCAATGTAAGTTCTATAGGGGTAGACTGGATGAGGCGTGGAAACTGTGACATTGTTGAGTGACACTTCCAACTGAGGAAACAAGGAATTTAGAGCATTGTTTACAAAGGTAACCTGCTTGCCCTCTTTCAAGTCGTTTCCACCGTCATCGACTATTCACACGAACAGCTCAAGTAGTACATGAGTCATGTCGGGGTAATCGTCTGCATTGCTAGAGTAATGAAATGTGATGGCGTTTTTCATAAGTGTATTTTGAGGGTTTAGAGAAATGTAACAGTACTCTTCCACGTTCATTTGAACGGGCAAGTCTTTAAAGATGTCTAGTTCTGAACTGATATGCACCAACAATTCGTCAGCGATTATGAAAATACGTCTAGCACCTTACGTCTTCGGCGTTTAGTCTTAATTGATTGAATATTTCCCCTTTCGGGCGCTTTAATTGCCGAGTATTATCATAGATTCCATTTTACATCAGCTTTCCTCTTCAAATTAGTTCCCGCCTCCTTCAACCTAGTCTTTAACGACTTCTTTGGCGGGATCCCCGAACTTGCAACATCTGCAAGCACACTGGCCCCCATTTTCAATGCCTCTTTACCGATAGCTTTCACACCGCTATTGAAAAACGGTAGCACGGTTCTGAAAAGACCGCCGAGAGCAGCAAATAAGCCGCTACCCTTTTGAAAACGCTTGCCTCTGTACAATGCTCTCGATTGTATAATGCTCCTCCAACCTGGTTTAAGTAATAGCTGATGACAGTATCCAGCTCCATTATGTCTGTTTCGGACAAAACGTTAGAACTGTAGTAGAGGAAAGCCATTCTACAAATAGCAAGAAATCGCCGTAACCGCTCTTAAATCTATATTCACGATTTTGAAGTCCTGTTACATCAAAGGTGCCCAGTTAAGTGGAGTGAAGGAGTTTTCAATAGTCATGCAGGTGTTGTCACATTTTTCGCACTCTATAGAGACGCTTTCAATGACTTGCACAAACGTGTTGCCCACCACTTGTAGTACTATCGGATTACAGCAAATGAACATCTCGTAAGGGAAACCCATGTACGCATACACTGGGTGTTGCCAATTTCCTGTTCAACCACGTTGGTGCATTGCTCGAAACCTATCATCTTAGCCAAAGATGGTGACAACACCAATGCGTTTATGAGGTTCTTTGGCGTAGGTTTAGGAAGATTGTCACGTCTTTCCTGTGTTTCTGGTGTAGGAGGAGTGACTGGTCTACGAGGATTTGGTGGTTTAGGACTGATAGGTTATTGGGGAGTTCTAGTTGGAGTAATAGTTATAGCTTTGTTTTTTAAAGTTTGGTTCGTGCCTTCAGGGGGTTTAACTAATCTCTCCACTTAACCAAAAACTTTTATTTTGCCCGCGTCTTTTAGTGTCGAGTACTTTGTCTATTTTGAATGATTCCGGAAGAGCGACCGTTTGTATCTCCTCGGAGTAAAAGATGCCGTCTATGGCCTCCCCATCCCAAGTCCTTATACGAAGGAATCGTATACCACCTTGTCAATCTGTAAAATTTCATCTGTCCAGTTTTGCTCGTAGCGCTTGGCAAACTTCATTTTCTCTTTAGATATACGTACATGGTCTTCTACATTAAACTTAACTTTATGTGGTTTGTCTGCATTCCGACCATAAAGATTTTCGTAAACCTGACATCCTTTGGAGCCGTCTTTACGGATCGATGAAAGGAACTATTGTAGGACTTTAAAATCGCAGGAGAACGTTAACATATCATTAAGTGTTTTTATGTGTGAAATATTTCCATATTTTCATCTTTAAGGTTCTATTGAAACGTTCTACAACACTGGCTTTGACATTATTTTTTTAGAGTGCAATACTTTACCCCATGTTTGGTTAAAAATGTTTTAAAGGTTTTGTTAGTGAACTCCGTTCCTTTATCTGTGTGCAATACCTTGGGAATGCGATGAGAGAATATAGTTTTAAACGCTTCTGTAATTTCGGCCCCTACTTTTGATTTTAATGGTATAGCCCAAGCATATTTCGAGAAAACATCAATCGCCATCAAGATGTAAACGTATTTTGTTCTTTTACGTTGTTCATAACATTTAGATCAGCTTCCCAAAGGTCGTCCATGTTAGTCACGTGGTAATTTCTGGTGGGAAATCGTTTTCTTATTGGCCTGTGAAATGTATAACTATCCTGTGTTTGAAGAAAGGACTCGGTCTTAGATTTTGGTATACCGGTGGCCTTGCGAAGTTTGTCTGCAGTGCAAAAACCAGCATAGTGTTCAGGATTGAAATAGATTTTCTTCAATGCGTTCATAGTTGCTCCCACACTTGCCTGCGAAGGTTATGACTTTTTTTTTTTTTACTGGTTATCGGCTTTTACCTACTTTCGTCGTTGGTGGCTTCTCTTCCTCCTTTACCGCAATGTCATTGGATTCAAGGTATGGTTCTCTCACTTGTGACATAAGATCGAGATAGTTCCCCAACTTATATTTTATCAACGCCATTTTTCAGGGGGTGCCAAATGTCACGCTGTAATTTATTCATTTCTCTAATGAGCAGATTAAGTGATTTGTCCAAGAGATGAAGCTATCGACAGCTTTTGGCTGTGAAGCTAGTATAATTTGCTTACCATCCTTCATTTAAATTTGACACGAGCGCACTACCGAGTGAAGCCAATATCGGGAGTAGATGAGCAGGTAAAAACCGCCTTTCTATACAAGAATCTTTTTCTTTTCCTTTAAGGAAAGTCGTTGTTAATTAATTTTTACCAGCTAGCTTTGTGCTTCTTTAAGCGCTTCAAGCAATTTATAGGTAAAGTGACATGCCCTCTGCACACGTTGAGTACCCACTCGGAAATGGCTTTTATTAGCTTTGGGTTAGCGGTTTTCAACAGTTTTTTTATCGCAAAATGGGGTTATGAGACTCGTTAACACACTGGCTGCAGGTCTTATACATCACACATAGATTAGGAACATATTTAAACACGCCTACGGAATAAAGAGTGTTCTGAGTACACTGGAAATCTATGAACATGAACACGAAATTCTTTCGCAAATTTGGTGAATTGTACGGCCGAATGTAGCACTCGTGGTTAGCATTCACATGGATCTTACAAGTACCACAATAAATTTCACCGCACTGATGAGTTTTCCTAAGCCACATATTCACAAGTTTGTTACACAACGGGCATACCTTTTCTACGTCACACACTGACATGGTTTTAGGGTAATAATTCCCCTTAATCAAATGATTATTAAAACAGGTCTGCCCATTGAAATCGCGATGACATGAGTCACATTTCACATACCTATCAAATGAAGTTGGACACCTCTGACGACACTTGACACAGTTTAGGTCACACCGGCGAGTTTCATTTTTATTTAGTGAGAGAAAATTACAATGTCGGCAATACCACTTATACTTGAATGCCCCGTGTAGGTCTACAATTCCGTTAAAATGGTTGTCGTGGAATATTACACCGATATATTTATCGGTGTTAGTTTTCGACTTGTAGAAGACATCTTTGCCGTTATGGCCGCCAAAAACAGCGATGGAATACTTCTTTAGTACCATCTCAAAAAGTTTCACGTCATCAAGTGTAAACAGGCCATTGGTCTTACCTATATTATTGCATAACTCTACAGCCTCTACAGCAGATGATCATAGCGCTTAATAGAATCATAATGAACATCCCCGTCAATTTTGGATTTGTACATTGCGATGGCTCTAGGTAGACAAGATTGTCTTTGCTCTTAATTTCCATGATTCCTCTGTTTTTACTACAGTCGTCGCAGCGTTTGTAGCATGAGCCTGATATTTCATTTGTCCAAATACACGAAATTTTGATCGCCCCTCCCAACAAAAATTCTTTGTTGCTTTGCATTACTTTCTCCATTGATCTCAATATGACTTCGGGATTCACCTGATCAAACCTACGATCACTCATGTTAAATGGCCTAGCTGGATATTTGGTATCATGATTCGTTATTCCTATGAACCCTGACTTATTCTTAAACAGATTGTCATTAATAAAAGATAAATACTCTTTAAACACCTTAGAAACCCATTGGTTAGGATCTGTATCTTTGGGCATCGAACTCAGCATAATTTCAGATTCAGCATACCCAGAATAAAAAAATTTAGCTGCCCTCTCGCTATGATTTATAATTTCGAAAGTAGGTTGCAAGGTTGCACTTACCTGTTTTTTTTTGATTGATTGATTGATTTATGGACGCTCTTTAACAGCTCAGGTCATCAGCGTCCCATTCAATTCAGGGCGTAAAACGGCCGACAAATTTTGCTCAGAGGCCTCTCTTTCAGGCTTGAGGTTCTTTTTCGTGCCGTAAATGTACGACACGGGATCCACGGCTTTACTTCCCTTCCGAAGGAAGTCATAATTAGGATTTTTACGCCCGAAAAAATTCATCGGTTCTGGCCGAGTTCGAACAGGCGATCTTGGGTTTAAGAGGCAAGTATGGAAACCACTACACCACCAGGACCGACTGCACTTACCCGTGGCTCAATGCTAGCAGCAGATGATTCATCAGCAATAGAAGTTTCTCTACCACCATTTCCGGTAGAAGGCGCATCCCCACCGGACGAGGAGTTTCCGCTGGTAGGCTGATCGCAGTCATCAGTGCTGGTAGAAGGGTAATCACAGCCATCACCATTACCGATAGAAGACTTATCACCTTTGTTGATGAACCCGTCTAAAATTGAAATGAAGCCGTCAACTAGACTTCACTCAAGTTCACTGCGTGCTCTCTTCAGAGTAAGCTTGTTCCCACCGCGTGCTCTCTTGAGAATAAGTTTGTCCCCGCTGCGTGCTCTCTTGACGGCAGAAGACACACGACCGACGAGGAATTTCCGGTAGAAAGCTGTTCACCGCCATTATTTCTAGAAGTCACATTACCGGTAGAAGGCCGATTGCAGTCATCATGCTGGTAGAAGGGTGGTCACAGCCATCACCATTGCCAATAGAAGACTTATCTCTGCAGTTTTTGTTGACGACCATGTGTGCTCTCTTGAGAGTAAGCTTTTTGATGGTAGATATGTTTACCACGAGATATAACTACCTTTTAGGCGAGACGGAACTTTTATATGTAACACTCCACTCCTAAGACCACGCCCACAACTAATGAGAACGGGTTTTCTACTGCGCATGCGTAACCCTTCAACCAATCACCGCACAAAAAGCTTAGGTGGGGTGGAGGCATTCATTTGCTAAGATAGAGAGAAATACAGGTGACGGTTTTTCACCACATAAAATGGTTGGTGAAGAAAAACGAAAAAAGGAAGGGATATACAAAAAAAACTTTTATATTTTAGTCAAGCCAATATCGGGAGTAGAAAAGCAGGTAAAAAACCGCCTTTCTATACAAGAATCTTTTTCTTTTCCTTTAAGTAGTACTACTAAGCATAGCTAAGAAAGAAAAAGAATCTGGATCTATAAGAAAGAATCTTTCTTCTTTAGTGACAATATACATTTAGAATAGTTCTATAAGGGGGAAAAAACCCTTTCTGCTTTTAGTGACAAAGAGGTGTGGAACTATTAAGCAGAGCTAAGAAATCAACAATGCAGGTGACGGATTTTCGCTACGTAAAAATGCAGATGACTCTATAAGAAAGAACCTTTCTTATTTAGTAACAATATTCGTTTAGAAAAGAAAACATGCACATATTGCTTTTGACTTTCTGGGATAGTATAGAAAATCGCCATGAAAAAAAAAAGATATATATTTTAAGGCAGGTGGTGTTGCTTTGAATTCTTTTAAAGTCATACTTCTTTTAAGAAAGGCATGCATAGCTAAGCAATGAGAAATACAGGTGACGGATTTTCGCTACGTAAAAGGAATACATATACAGGTGTCTCTATACGCAAGAACCTTTCTTCTTAGTAACAATATTTGTTTCGAAAAGAAAACACGCAGATTTTTTTACATAATATAGCTTTTGACTTTCTGGTTCAGTACAAAACATCGCCATGAAAAGAAAAAAAATACATTTTAAGGCAGATGGTGTTACTCTGAATTCTTTTAAAACCATACGTCTTTTAAGAAATTCATAGATGTCACCCCATACTACCAATGAAAGGACAGGCGAGGTTCGGAGTTTTGTTAAAAGAAATATACAAATGGATCTATAAGAAAGAACCTTTCTTCTTTAGTGACAATATTCGTTTAGATAAGAAAACGCACAGATGGTGTTACATAATATAGTTTTTGATTTTCTGGTCCAGTACAGAAAAATCGCAATGAAAAGATAAATACATTTTAAGGAAATATTTTTTTCAATACGCGAGGGCAGGAGTTTTTTAACAACATGGGCCGGATGCGCCTAACTCTCTCTCTCTCTCTCTCTCTCTCTCTCTCTTCGTATTCCAAAAAAAACGGGTAGACAAAGGAATATCCTATTCTCAATAAGCAGGTACGAGGGAGTCTACGGGTCAGTGGGGAACTGGAATTCCAGTGGCGGAAGGGCTAAGGTATGTTGGAATCTGTCTTAATTACGATATCATTTGCGTATTTTTGTTTGTATTTTGATAATGCGTCTTTTTCACGTTATCGTTTGCATTTTAATTAGCAATTAAATTTTACGCTTGCGTCTTTTGTGGCGTTTTAGCGCCATACCAATGTGTACAGCTGTAAAGGGGTAAAACCCACCAGTGATGTGTGAACAGCCCAGTTACATTAAATCAATATGTTAATTTATGTATAATAAAAATCCCCCTTTCCGGTGATTTAAATTGAATGCTGAATCGACGATTTAAATTGAGATTTTGATATCAATTTGTACCCCCCTCTCATCACTCAAGCCCCCATAAGCTGCTTAAGTAGTCTTTTACTCAATTTCTTATTACTGATGATTATCATTTATTTTCTGTCACGTTTATAAAAATTTACACCAACGGAAGTTTTGGATGCAACTGTGATAGTTCTATCTTAATACTTTAAATTTTGCCTCATTAGAACTTCCTTTGGGGCTTTTACTCCCTGCATTGTCAGTTAAAAACAATATTCGGCTACCCCATGAATATTTACACCGTGTTGTCATGTAACGTATTCAGTAATTTTTAACAATCTAAAATGATTTTATATACTTCTGGTGCTCATACCCATAGATGATATCTACTGCTACCCTTTACACGCTATTTTGACTATGAATTCGTTGTAGCACATTTATCAGAATTTTATATTATCTTTTGCACAATTGTTACTTCACCCCTACGTACTTCAAATACAAGATGATTCTAAAGTTCTTCCCTGGTTTAGGAGTCGATAGAACAGAAACCATGACATATAGTGGAAACATATCAATGGATAGATTATCTTTCCAACTTTCGTACATACCTTATAGGTGTTCCGTATGTCCTCCGTTGGTGACGCGGCAGACATCAATACCGTGGTCAGCCCTTTGCCACACACGTCTTAACATCTGACTGTTGATACCAGAGACTGCATGCGTGATCCTCTCTCGCAAAGGCGCCACGAAGACACCATCTTTGACATAAGCCGAAATGGAAAAACAATAAATAAATAAAAAAATCACATGAAGTTAGGTCTGGTGACCGAGGAGGCCACAGGAGAAAAGGATAATCATCTAGAGCAGCACGTTCAACCCAACTACAAGGAACTTCTATATCGAGCTTCTTCATCACGGACGTCATGATGAAAATTTGTTGGATCCCCTCTTTTTAATAAATAAGGTCCTGGCTATTTGCATGTAATTGTGGTATTAGCCACTGTTGAAGCATGTCCAGGACACCGACCGGTAAGTTACCTCCGCAAAGAAAATGCGCCGTACACATTGACGAGAAACAGCACAAAACACATTGCCTTTAGGAGAATCACGGACGTGTTCTACCACAACACCAGTTTTTCCGTGCCCCAAATGCGTACATTGATACGATACACTTTGCCGGACACTGAACAGAGACCTCGTCACTAAAAACCAGTTTCTCAGCAAAAACGTCTTCTTCTAGTCGCCCTTGAAAATCCACACAGACTTGAAGACGACGATTATGATCCTCGGGACTCAGCTTCTGCAACAGCTCAGTCCGGTATGGTTTCACTTTAAATCGTTAATGCAAAATATCCCAGACAGTTGGGTGCGGAATCTGCAATTCCGCAAGACCAAACGCTACAATATAGCCGGAGCTAAACACAATAATGTACCTTATGTACCCGGATACCGCTTTAGAAATTTGAAGCTATAAACAGCAGTATCAGACCAAGCGCTCCAATGTTGCGGGAGCTAAATGCAATAATGTACCTTATGTACGGGAATGTCGCTTTAGAAAATTGAAAATTTAAGCAGTAGTGCCACACCAAACGCTTCAATATTGCCGCAGCTAAATACAATAATATACCTCTATGTACCGGAGTGTCGATTTTGAAGCTATAAACAGAAGTATCAGACCAAGCGCTTCAATATTGCCGGAGATAAATGAAATGATGTACCTTATGTACCGGAATGCAGCTTTAGAAAGTTGAAGCTATAAACAGCAGTATCACACCAAGCGCTTCAATATTGCCGGAGCTAAATACAATGATGTACCTTATATACCGGAATGCAGGTTTAGAAATTTGAAGCTACATACATTACCATACCAAGCGTTTCAGTATAGCCGGAGCAATGCAACAAAAAATTGCAAGTCAGAAAGATGAGAGCAGTACAACCGTGCAATAAACTGTCCGTACATTATTCAGTACGGAAGTAAGAGAGATATTTAACCTTATTCCTCTATAAACGCATAAACAGAAAATGAGCTGGACCAGAAATCACTGCGAATCTTTTGCTCATTCGCCAGTAGTATTCAAAATTAGTTTACTTAATCTTGATCGACATTTCCATTATGTTCTGAAAAGTGAATGTTCTGTTGTAAACTGGTATGAGTCCTTTCGAAATAGCTAGCCTGTTTTAAATATGCTCCAATCACTTCAGTGGAAGCAGAATTTTCTTTTTCCACGAAGAAAAATGTTCTCTTTCACAAGCGGCTGGCTATGACAGTTGATACCATGAAAAAGCATTTTGTTGTTGCTTGTTACCAAGAAAGTTAATTTAAGTACTTTAATTAGCCTATTTCCTTTAGAAGTAGTCTCCTCCACTCTCTACTGAAATCAATCATGGAAGCAGCCACGCCATGCTTTTTTAGAAATGACACCGATCCCTCTTGGTAGAAAGCAACAACTTCTTCCGGACTTCCAAATTGATGTCCTCTCAGTTTTTCTTTGACAGTTAGAACCATTAGAAATGTCAGGAAGCCGGATCTGAACTGTATTATTGATATTTCACCAGTGTCACTTCTGATTCTTGCAAAAATTCCATTGTTTTCAAAGCAGTGTATATATAGGCATTGTTGAGGAGAAGCAGCAATCCTCACAACCCAGACTTTGTTCTTTCTGTGAGCATTCTAAAGGCTCTGATGGTTATTTCTGTTGTATAGTTGGCAGCGACTATTTTTCTTTTCTGAAGTAGTAAGGTTTTAACAAGACCACTTGCTGAGAGGAAATTGGCAATCATATTATGGCTTACACTTTGATTTCGCTTAACCTTCACGGAAGGGAGGCGATTTGGGAAGATCTCTTTTATTCCGGGTGTTATTGGTCACCGATGAAAGTATGTGGACACAAGTGGAAACGACGAACCATTCCACTATTGGTGTCTTTTGTTCTTCTGTGCGTTTGTGGAGTAACTCACAGGAAGATATTTGTGCAGGACTTCTCACATTAGATACTCCTCAATCTCCCTAAAAGTCATTCACGGATCATTCTTCACTATGGCTGCTACACGAGCAATGTTTTCACATATGACTACTGTTGCTTGACGCCCCGTGTGCTCCGTGTTCAAACTCTGCAAACCAGTTATGGACTCCTATATATGAAAGAGCAGAGCTATATGTATTTTTACAGGTTCAATCCGCAGTTATGGTAAACATTCACCAAAATTCCTTTCAGTGAACTATATTTTAGATCAACAGACAGCCAGTGCATGACCATAATCAATGCTGCTGCTACCATGGGTCCCGCGCTATCACTTTAGTTACCAACATGTCCTCAATCTAAAATGTTTATAGTTTCTTTAAGCGCTGAAAATTAAATAGTGAAAGTCTTGACAAAATATTAATTTTTTTTTTTCGTGAATGGTATATGATAAACTTTTCAGATAGACGTGGCCTTTTTCCAATTCACTTCTCTTTAGGCTTAACAGAAACTGCAACTAAAATGTGGGCCATATGAAGAATGTTTTTGAAATTTCAAAGATAAGGATACTGCATGATATTTTCAGTGTTCTACACGTAAACATCATGCAAATATATGAAAGGATGTGGTTAATTTGGCGTTTGTAGAATCGAAATACTGCAAATATATATATTTATTAATGGAGTATGTACATTTTTACAGTTTTACTGCATACCCAAAAATAAGTGCCTGTACTACAGGAGAAACTTCATACGACTTTCTGACTGCTACAAGATAAGGCACACTGGTCAACATTAAAAATGAAACTCACACCTTCGTAACTAAACATGCAAGTTTCACGCTATAACATCTCTACATGAAAATATGTAAGAACCTTTACTTTATGAAATTGTAAAATGAACTTGCTGTTGTGAATCTTCTTGAGAATTAACTCGTAAATGGCCAAACATATGCAAATTAACTTAATTGGAGTTTGTTGACAGATTAGCATACAATTGCTGATGATGAGACGCAACACTCAACTATAGGAGAATTCAACAGAAATGAACTTTTCATCGTGGCAAGCCGAATGTTGAATATGCTATTGGAAGACTACATTATTCCAAGACGGCTGAGGATAAATTCCATTAAAAGTTAATAGAGCTCAGGTGAGATCGGCCCAAACTGTAAAGACCTAATTTAGTTTTAAAAGAGATGCACTTTAAAGGCAGCTATGTAATAAATTACATCTAATGCTCACATACAAATTCAGGAATTATAAACTATTTCATACACGACACATAGAAATGCACTGTAATACTTTGACATGGATGCGAAGAATGAAGTTACTAGCTTATATGAACATTGTTGCTATACTGCCATAAGTACTGGGTCTAGATCTCACCAATTTCTAACTAATTGAAAATTAAGTTAATTGAAGAAGTTAATTCACATAACTAATTTTCGAAATGTAAGAAGAGATAACCTCCTTAGTGTAACTTCGCGTAACCAACAACATAAAGATTCCTGTTTTATGCAATATTTAGAGAAAAATAATAAGAAGACTTTTAGCATTATTTAAATATTATAAATCATGTCTGTTGGGAATTGTAGGTCATATTCAATAGAACTTAAAATATCTAATGCCGAAACTTTACTCAGCCGAAACCGCATTTGGAAATCTGTTTTCTCCATATTATTAAATAAATCTTGTCTTTTGGAAATCATATTATCTTGCACTAATTGTTTTCGTAACACACTAACATTATTTAAAGCACATAGAGGAACCGATACAAAGTGTTATATTGAACTGTCAAATACTCAGTATAAAATGAAATATAATTGAAAGCAGAGAATTCTACTTATTTACGGAGTCAAGCCATTTCTGCAATGAATGTACACTACGAGTTAACGCTACACGAAGTCCATGTATAGCAATAGGTGATTTCGGTGGATTTAGTAGAGCAACGGCCCAACAATTGCATAACCAGTGAGCCCTGCTATAGCACTTGACGTTAGCACCTGGACAAATGCAGCAATCTGTGCTCTACCTGCTCGAGCTTCTTGTCTGCATTATTAGGCGGGTAAAATATTGTAACGGTGGGAAATGGCTCTTATTCCAATTCGCAAGTAATCCATATACATACACTAACCTAACCTACTGTAACGAGGGCATTATTAGGCGGGTGAAATATTGTAACGGCGGGAAATGCTCTTATTCCAATTCGCAACTAATTCATATATATATATATACACACACACACACACTAACCTAATATGTCAGTTAACCTCAGACAATCCTAGAAACCGGTGGACCCAGTGGTTTAGGGAGTAAATCATTGTAATTGTGGAAAACTTCTCTAATTCCAATTCGCAACTAATTCATACATACACACACTAACCCAATCTGTCGGCTAACCTCGGGAAAATCCTAGAAGCCGGTGGACGCAGTGGTTTAGCGAGTGAATTATTATAATTATGGCAAATCTCTTGCTCTTGTTCCTGCAAGTCTGAGTCCCGAGGAGCAGCGGAGAGAGCTAAAGTACACGTATAAATTGTTTATCACGTTCGTATTTATTTCTAAAAAGAAAGCTCTAAAATACTAATGATACATTGCTAACAAAATGACTTAGATGACATTACCTCACATTCGTGTGAATTTAAAGTCATTAGCACTAGCAGCAAGAGATTCCAACAGCTGCATGGGATTCCATGAATCCACTAGCATGCAGACGACGTTTTAATTAATATCTCATTTAAATTAAACTTCTCATTCATTGTACAGATCATGTAGCATTTGAACAAACTAAATGGAAGCCTTACAAGATCCTGTTAACTTGCTCACATATTCAGTCTCATTTAAAATCGCCATTCTAACCTCATAAACCTTAGCTTCTGCCCAAAAGAAAGTTCCCTGTTGCATCTCTTTTGGTAAGGAGTTCCGCTCTCTCCGCTACTCGGGATTAGCAGCAGCAAGGATATTCTTTTCACCAGCACAGCGCTAGCATTCGATCCAACTTGTAACGCCAAGTTGCTATATCTCGTCTTCCTCCCTTACACATTAAATTCTCCTCTTTCTGTCCATTTCTGATGTATAATTTGTCATGAAAAACGAATAAGAAATTATCTCCGCTTTTTTACAAATGGTGTATAAAACATTCTTTGCTGTGTCCATGGCCTTTTAAATCACGGATTTTCTATAAGGCAGTAATTACTTAAATCCTAATTAGCTAATTGAGTGCGTATTTAGTGTGATGAGATGCAAAATATATAATTGGGAATTAACTTCTTCAATTAACTTATATCTTAATTAGTTAATCTTCAATTAGTAAGAAATTGGTGGGACCTAGACCCAGTATTTATGTATAACAACAATGTTCTTATAAGTTAGTAACTTCATTCTTCGCACCCATGTCAAAGTATTACAGTACATTTCTATGTATCGTGTGTGAAATAGTTTATAATTCTTTTTTTTTTTTTTTTTTTTTTTTTTTTGAGTAGTGTTTAACGCCCGTTTTCACTACTGAGGCACCACAGGCGGATTATAATTCCTGAATTTGCATGTGAGCATTGGGTGTAATTTATTACAAAGCTGCCTTTAAAGTGCATCTCTTTTAAAACTAAGATAACATTAGGTCTTCCGTCACAATTACAACAAGGCCAACTGGAAATCCTTGCAACAAACCATAAATGAACACCTCTGTGATACCCTTATTACAACAGAAAGCGAACTCGAACACGCGACCAAATACCTTGAATGCACAATAAAATTTGCTGTCACAACCTCAGTTCCAATTCAGGTCCCTGATAAACCTAACCAGCGACTCCCACCTGATATAAGTCGTATTAAAGCACTTCGTAACAGAGCTCGTCGCACCTGGCAGACTACCAGGCACCCTGCTGCTAAAGACGAGCTCCAGCGACGCAATGAACAACTAAAACAAGCTTTGACTTCCCACATTAGAAGCCAATGGAATGCCACATTAGAAACACTTGACCTGAACAACATAAAAGTATGGCACATTGCGAAGTCTCTTACAAATGTTAAAACACACATACCTCCCCTCCACCATTACCAGACAATTGCTCAAACAAATCTAGAGAAAGCCGAAGCATTAGCCGAAGCCCTACAGAACATGCTCACTCCTAACATGGCTCCTGCGTCTCCTCCTTTCATTGCGGAAACACTGGCAATCAGCAAAAACTTTTTCTCTATGACAACTCACAACAAAATCCGAAAAACCTGTCCTTCTGAAATTAACTGGCTCATTAGACATTTACCCAATAAAAAGGCCCCGAGCCCTGATCAAATACCTAACATTGCACTAAAAAATTTGCCACCTCACGCATTGAAAGTTTTAACGGCCATGTTCAACTTTGTCCTTGAAACTGGAATTTATCCCTCCTGCTGGAAGAATGTCACAGTACTGCATTTCCCCAAAAAGAACAAGGACCTTTCAAATCCGCTAAACTACCGCCCGATCAGCCTACTTAATACTCTAAGCAAACTGCTTGAAAAGATCATATTAAAACGCATCAACGCCCACTTACA
This sequence comes from Metallyticus violacea, assembly GCA_030762175.1. Lineage (NCBI taxonomy): Eukaryota > Metazoa > Arthropoda > Insecta > Mantodea > Metallyticidae > Metallyticus > Metallyticus violacea. Next base: position 109,984,040 of record CM060830.1, on the reverse strand, counting down.
CAAACATAACATTTTAATACCCGAACAATTTGGCTTTAGATCCCAACATTCCACCACTCTGCAACTTCTCAGAGCCACAGAGCACATAACGCGAGATTTTAATATAAACAAATCGATATAGAACGTGCCTTGGACCGAGTATGGCACGAAGGCCTGCTACGCAAAATGCACCACTACAAATTCTCCGATACCATAATAAAACTCATTGCCAACTACCTAACAAACAGGCAATTTCGATCCTCAGTTAACACTACACTCTCGAGCATGCACCCAATCAAAGCTGGTGTCCCCCAAGGCAGCATCTTAGGGCCCACGCTATTCAATATATATATTAACGACATACCCATGGAAACAAATGCATCCTATTACATCTACGCAGATGACACGGCCATCATGACACAATCAGGTAGCCCCCATCTCCTGCATAAGAACCTGCAACACGCACTTAGTACTCTCGAACCCTGGTTAACAAAATGGCGCATATTAGTCAACACAAACAAATGCCAAGCTATTCTATTCACCAAGCGCACTAAGCATCGCACACAATCTAATCAGCTAACACCACTAAAACTATTTGATAAACCAATCAATGCAACGCGCAAAATTACATACTTAGGAGTCACCATGGACCAGGGGACTCACCTGGAAAGAACACATAGACACCGTACGCCACAAAGCCAATGCACAACTTCGCACACTTTACCCCCTTATAAACTACAATAATTCACTACAACTTCACCTCGGCCTAACACTATATAAAACACTCATTAGACCCATTCTCACATACGCGGGCCCTGTCTGGGGGTATGCTGCTCCCAGCCATATGAAGAAACTCCAAAGTTTCCAAAATAAAGTTCTAAAAATTATAGCTAAGGTACCAGCACTTGCCTCCTCCTCTATAATTGACAAGGAATTGCACGTACACACTATTGAGGAATTCATTAAAAAAACTTGCCGCTGACACATACACCAGAATCGAGAAATACCGTAGCCCTTTCATCATGAATCTTGGAAAATGTGACACCTCCCACGATAAGCATAAGAGACCGCTCTCACTATTTGACCGAACATTGCACAAAGATGACTCAGCCATAGAAGCGAGAATCTACCTTGCCAAACTTCCAATTTAACACACATCTCAGATATTTTTCAGGATTCCAAGCTCTACAGTTTGTCTCACCAAAATTCTTCTGCAACAATGAAACAGCAAGCTACTCCCGTGGACTATTCACCTTCTTACGGTAAGAATTCGACGAAAATCCCACCCCCACCATTACATATCATCTGACTCACGCATGAAAATAACAATTACTCATCTCATTACTCATGACATTAATACTAACTTATGTAACTAACTATTAACAACTCGCTTAACATTCTCATTCAGGCTCACATTCTAACCCTCGGGCATCGTTCAGGTCGTGTCATGGATGATGCCCGAGAATCACGCTGACACGCTCGCATGCTTTGCATGCCAGCACGCTTCACACTAATAGTTCCTAACCGGGGTGCATTAGCGGAACCCGACCCATCACCTGCATGTACCCATATTAACCTGCACCCCTCATGCATGCTTAGCCACTAACTGCATGGGGAGGCGATGTAGCCCCTGCGGATGATCGCCACCGGGGTTGGCGGGCGTGGGGCCGCCCCTTAAAAAAAAAAAGAAAGAAAGAAAGAAAGAAAGGAAGGAAGGAAGGAAGGAAGGAAGGAAGGAAGGAAGGAAGAAAAAGAAAAAGAAGGTCTTTCATTATATGCGAGGACAGTTTACATTTTTAGGTTATGCACGAGTCGTGTACAAAAAATAACATATTTTTCTTCGAATATCCTTCCTTAATCTGCTTAGAATTGGGTTAAGATGTGTCACTGTAAGATTTTAAAAATGAACTTTCTGGTGCAACGTCATATCTGGATGGTCAGCATAAGGAATCATATATGCGGGTACTTGACAGGATTATATCATTATTTATATAATACGTTTTATGTGTCCTTTCTTTTTCGGACGAAACTAAGTCATTGTTAAGCTTTCATCCAACTTAGACAACCAGCTACAGAACCGCCGACAGTATGAAAAGTAAAATACAAGACGCAAAAATCGATCTGTAACTAGCTCAAAACACGCTAGCCAGATTTTTGATTCTTATATTTGACTCTTCAGGCTGTCAGCAGTTCTGTATCTAGTGTCTGGAATTCGATGAAAGCTTAACAATGATTTATTTTCTGAGAGAAAGAAAGGAAACTAAAGTAAAAATAGAGAAATAGTAAGATAAATAAATAAGCAAACAAATCTAATATGGCGCACACTGCCGACCTCCGGTGGCTGCGTTATTGACTCGCCCACCACGATCTTTAGTTCACGCATCGCAGGGGGATACGTACAATAATTGGCGCTCGATTGAGTTGTACATCTGTAGTAATGTGTGCCTAAAAATCACGACCGGCTATGGTAAGATTCGACCTTGTAAAGCGCCAATCCTTTGTATCTTTAAACATTTTGTTACTATTCATTTTCGTTTCGATAATCTTCAAAAACAGGAAACTCCCCATGATGCACTAGGGTTTGTAGGTGTGAAATTGAGGGAATCAAACGAGAGTCTACGTTCGTGTAATAGGAAATTGAAAACAGGCAGGAAATGTTCGGAATAGTGGTGAAATGAACTATTTCTGGTGTCATTCTGCCGCATGGGTATGTTGGAAATGCATTGCGTTAAAGTCATAGAAATTGATCAAACAAAAATTTTCCACAAGAAGTATGATCGTGGTTTGTGCAGGTAGGGTCATTGGGCTTTGGAGCATTGAAAGAGGGATGGAAAGATGCTTGCTTGCAAAGTACCAGACCGAAAGACTGCTTCTTTGACGAATTTAATTCGACAGACAGTCATATTGCTTGGGACGATTATTGTTTCGGATGGGTGGACGGCATACGCTAACGTTTCCGACATTGATGATTTATGAATATTATGCAATTGTTCACCAGTAAAATTTTGTAGACTCGGGCAATATAGAAATTCATATACAATACGTACAAATAATGTGGATGCGGCGCTAAGTGCAAGATTAGCGGGCAGTATGGAACTTAGCATGCACTTTTTACGTCCAATCTTCACGAATTCCTGTGGAGAAATTCATTCAAACATACAAATGTATATGCGTCGTTTATAATGTGCATTTCTAGTATCTACAATTCTTGTTTTGATAAAACATTCTAAATTCCCTTTTGGTTAGAAAGAAATTTAGAATTTACGACCACCATTCCATCACTTCAAGGTACCACCCCTACACCTTTCACCTTAACCTTTTTACTGCAATGGCCCCTTTAGGAGCCACCAAATACCACTACAGCAATACTGGCAGTTTAGTTTATGCACCTTCAGTGCTGTGTGCTTTTTTATGTACTTGTATGAGGAAGTTATCGTGGATGTGTGTGTTAATAATGATCTAAGCAATTGTACTCTATATCTGCTACGTAACTTCTACTGTGTAATTAAAACAAATGAGCACAGTTTCCTATTCTCAAAGCTTACCAAAAATAAATCTTTCAATGAGTATGTACAACAAATAACAATACATGTAATTTTATTTAAAGCACATAGAGGAACCGATATAAAGTGTATATTGAAGGTTATAGTGTAAAAAATAACATTCGTCCCTCCAGAAACATTTACACTGTAAAGACCTAATGTTGTCTATAGTTGTAAAAGAGATGCACTTTAAAGGCAGCTATGTAATAAATTACATCTAACACTCACATACAAATTCAGGAATTATAAACTATTTCACACACAACACATACAAACACACTGTAATACTTTGATGTGGAAGTGAGGAAGTAAGTTCTTAACTTATGTGAACACTGTTGCTATACTGCCAAAAGTACTGGGTCTACTTGTAAGATTAATTTGACTACAGCATATTTAATGTTTGTATTGTCAGGGCACTTTTTGAAACATTCTTCTATTTTTTATGATTTACACATTGATTTCTTATTAAATACAAGATGAACTTTTTGACCAACTAATGGCCATCACTGTGGCACTCATGGTTAGGGCGTTGTTCCTAGTGAGCTGCAAGAGTAATGTCACAGAATAGAATTCAGCCTGGTCAAGTTACATGAATGTAATGATGAGCTTACATCATTCCAATCCATTCCATTCATTGTCTTGACCATATAGTACTTGGCAAGGGATAAATGCAGTAAAAATGAAGTTCTACTTCATATAGATTCAGAATGTTGTAGATTACAAATAAGCAAAAGGAAATATAAAGCAAATTGCAAAAATACTCTATAACAACAGTAACATAAATAATGGCATTAAACCTTAACTAAACAATAAATTATGTAAATCATATTGTTAGCTGTATAACATGATTCTGAAAATTCAATTACTCTTCAGATTCTCATTAGTATATCAAATACATGCCTTAATTATCTGTCAATAACTCTGCTGCTTATAAGACATAATCTTTAAGCTTACTCACAGGTTAAAACACTTGAAAATTACATGTCATTTGGCATCTCTACCCTTACATGTTTAGCTAAGGAAGTTTTCTCATTAGATTACTATAAAGCAGCAATGTTATGTTTTATATATTAACAACAAGTTTTACTGGTAAATTAGAAATTCCACTGCTGAATGATAATTATTGCAAAATATTTCTTAAGTTGTACCAGGGGCAAATCAAATCAGAAATCTACCTGATATACATGAAGTTTCTACTGATAAGGATAAATCTTCAGCAGCTAAACAAAAATCACACTTCTTCGCTCTGCTGATTCAATTGGCCATGGTCTAATGCAATAAATAACTTTGTAAAAAAAGGACATCACAATATAGAGTGTTGAATACTTTAACCATTTGAAAATTTTAAACTTTCCCTTGGGAAAGAAGTTTTAACTGGTTTGAAATAGGTTGACACAAAGACAGGACAGCACAGCTGTTAGTTTGTATTGCTTGTGCAAAATTGGGCAGGTCAAGCAGCCTATTTTCTGAAATAAACTGCATAATCAGAGGATACATGTGCTAATCATGTCTTGGCCAGTTTGTGTAAAGTCAAATGCAATTAGCTTAATGGCCTCAATTGCACCATTCATACCATTCAATTCAATATATTACACTACAGCAATTGGCAATGAATTTTTAAATTTTTAACCAAAGGTATTTTAACAGCATGCATATATTGATATTATTTTTATATTTTCATAAATACGTATCATATATAAACCATTTATGCTCTCCCACATTGTACACCTTGCTATAAGCTGTTCAACAAGACATTATTGCAACAATTTTGACAAACACCTTGCTTGATTGCATTACTGAGAAAAAAAATTAAAACAAATTTCAGTTAATATTATGCACTGGGTTCTACTATATTAATACAAAGCATTTCATATTCCAACAAGTAAAATCATGCAAAAGTATTTGTTAAAATGGATGTCTACATCTCTATGCTAAGATAAATATTATCTCTATAATGTTAAAAAATTAAATTTTTTTCAATCTGGTAATACAGAACATTATCTTCAATTAAAGCAACACCAAAACCAATTAAAATTATAAATGCATATCAATAAGGTGGTTTTGTAGCAGTAATATTGTATTAGGCTTACAGCTACTTTTGTGAGCTCCTTTAACAGCTATTGTGTTGTTCATACATTATGTAGCTTGCATTAAAATTTGACGTACATTATAATTACTGTTAAAATTGTGATAAGCTGTGAAAGTTGGAACAACTAATGCACTATTAACTATTACTGAAGTGAATGTATATGTACTATACTGTACTATATATGTATGGGAGTTGCTACAAAATTTTGAGATATGCAACATTGAACAATAAGAAGTTACCATACTATTGGATTTTCACATACACTGCACCAAGTTCTATATACCAGCACCTCTGCCTCTGGAAGTAGTATGCTACTTATTCGTTGACATAGCATTCTTCTACTCTTCATTGGAGCAACAGCTTCTTCCGGGCTGCAAAATCAGTGTCTATGTAGGAGATTCTTCACATTTTATTACTGGAAGAAATAGCATTATACCAAGTTGATACTGCAGATATGATGAAATTATTAATTTATTGAAAGGAGGAACAGTATAATCTTGATGTTGTCTCTACTTGATTTTTGAGAATGCCTTAGATACATTTTATTGTCATCTTCTTTGCTTTGTGTTTTAGTATCCTAGAAAGAAAACAAGCATATATAAGTTATGTTTTGCACAATCATTAAATTGATTATGTCCATTTACAACTGTTTTTACTTTATTAGAGCAACATTTGTTTTTGAAGTATTTGTCATTGTGTAAAATGATATGGATAGATTGCATTTTCATTTCTAGATTTATCGTATGTGCTGAACATTCAGTAATAAAACTTTTTTTTCTTCAGAATTTTAAATTTTCAAGACCATTTCGAACCTAAAAATACACTTAAAAATGTACACTTTTCTGCTTGCCTACAGAATTCTACTTTGTACCTGATCTAAATGTATTAACCAAAACTTAATTAAATTTTAAAACCAACATCATACCAAAATCATTCAAATGGAGCTATTATATATTCTAGATTAAGATAGTGAGTCAATTTTGGCTCATATAATTCACTTACTATATAACTACTCAGAATGTGTTTCATGAGCTACTGCAGCTGATGAACACTCAGCATGTATAACTACCCTCAATCTTCAGGGCTAGATGATATCAGATTTCTACTGTAGTGTGAACAAGAGGCTACAACATACCAGGCTAATTAAAGATACAATGATAAATTTTATCCAGTGTATTTAGGAACCAATTGTATGGACTTCTGTAAAGGATTAAGGATGTACAGAATTTATGATACACATTTTATTTATTTTTTGATTAGTGTTTAACTCTTGTTTTCACTACTGAGGCACCACATGCAGTGGATACTGATGATACATGAGATGAAATGATATATTGGGAAAGGATTTTTTTAAGGTAGGAAACATTCCAGGCCTAAGCTTAGGGTGCCTCCCCGGCATTTGACAATTCTGAGGACTGAAGAAAAATCTGTCAGGGAGGACGGTCCTGGAGGGATTCGAACCCCAGACCACCTGCTCACGAGTCCGCGTCTTAACGACCTCGGCCACCTGAGGCGGTAGGTAACACAGTGGAGTGATATTCTTTGGGAGACCCTTCTGGCCAATTGGGGTGAACCAAGTTCCACCATCTCTTTTGATACAGAAACATTTCATTTTCACTACTTGCAAGAATTTAAGCAAATTTGAATTGGGCAAGAATTTCCACCATTTTGCCACAAATTAATTGTTCTATAGTGACATCACGCATTACAGCACTGTAATTTAAATAAATGTGGTAACAAACAAAAGCCAATAATGCTGAATAAAAGCCTACATTTTATTTATCAAATGTATCAAGTTAGTTTAGTCAACCTCTCTTTTCCAAATGCAGTAGTTTTGCAAATTCTGAGTGTTATCAATATTATTGTTTTATTTTAGCAGAAGCAAAATATTTCAAACCTTACCATTCATTTGTCTACTAGAACAGCAATGGTTCCCAACAAGAATATGCTAACTTACTGCCAAATATAAAATTTAAGATGGTACCATAATATAAAGGACTACAGAAATGAGTTTCAAAAATGCATTAAAGAGAATTGATTAACTGTACTTTTGCCTCATTAATTAATTGCTTATTTGCATTCACATCAATTTTACAATGGAATGAAATTGTAATTTAAGTATGCTGACTTACCATTTGCTAATAGACTGTGAATGTACTATTCATTTACCTGTTATTCCTAAACCGTTTTTTGTCAAAATGGCAAGCACAAATGTAGGCAGTTTTTCTTACCTGCACTTGCGAGTTTCCCGAAAAATCGGCCCAAAGCTTATATCAGAAATTAAATATAAGTTATTAAATGCATGTAGTAAACATAACAGTAAACTACATTCTTATTTTTTTAAAGCTCCTAACATGTAATTAGTAAACATTTTAATAAAACAGTTTTGAAATATCTAATCTAAATTATACTCTAAATAGTGCTTATCAGTAATTAAGCTGTTGTCACTTTTGATAATACTCAAAACTTTAAATAAAGTCACTATAATAATAATTCTGTATAAATGAATTAAGAAAGCACATTTTACTTTACACCACACTGTGTTCACTGTTACTATCATTATACTTTTTGGGGAGGAAGGGAAATTAGAAGGAAAATGCTATCTAGTTATAAACTTATGAATTTACAATATATTTTGTTGAAATACTGTGAAAAAAATCTTATTACTCATTTAATACATTTTGTACAAGACACGTATGCACAGAGCATTTAAACATACCTTACTTGGGTCGATACAGTTTTATCAATGATATGCGCGTTTGTATCTTCAAGAATCAAAATAGCCATAAACATGCTGAAATCTTACTTACCTTTCAGCATTTTTCGGGAAACGAAACAGTTTCAATTCTTTGTTCTCTCTCCTGGTGTTGCACTCCACCATGGCGCACTTACAAAATGATAAAATGTACATTTTATCATGCTTTGTGATTTTTCATCAACCACTGCGATATCAAAACATGACGTAACAATACACATTTCTTTTTCGTTTCGGAACTTCAAATAACCACTTTTAAAGAGATTCCGCATAAAATTAATCAGTTTGCTACTTCTGTTAGGCAAAATAGGTTTAAACACGGTTTAATTTTACAGCTTTAGCGTCCTCATATGAGAATCATAGTTGGCATTGTCAAACAACTGAGCTACGAGCGCAGCGCCAATTTTACTGGTATAACCACAGGATTTCTGGCTTTCACATGAGGTTCCAAGGTCTCCAATCCAGTTGCAATAGCCTGGCCCTACGTAACTAATATGTTCACACAATGACAAAACAGACACGACGACCGCGATTACGATAATACTTATATTGGAAACAATTATCAAACTTCATAAATAACTTGCTACCAAAATAATGGAAAATACTAGAGAACGAATAGGAAAAACACAGTTAAGTGACACCAAGCAATGGAAACAGCAATACGAAGGTAATGTTGGTATAATGAAAATAAATAATAAATAAATCGCTCCTAGAACTCTGAAACGTTTCCTACTCTGCAAGAACAGACTTAACCTATTTCTAATACATTGGGCAAAATACGACACGATCAATTCTTGATCTTGAGAGTAAACTTCTTTCACAAATGCTCTTCTCGGCGTATGTCGGTAAGAACGAGGCTTTCGGAGAAAGGTATTTCATTTTCACAATGAACATTCTTTGCAGCATAAAATGGAAAGCTAAGAAAACATTCCGAACGTTCTACCAACAAATCGTTTTTCTGGGGTGTTGGTGCCTTCAATTTTCCACTATCAGGTTAACGAGCATATATTCCCATTTTTGTTACTTTGTTCACAATCTGCACTACACTGAAGCCACAATTCCATAGAGCTCACAGCTTACGCTAAGCTAAATTGCCCCTCTTCGATCAAAGTAATATTATAAACTGGCATCCATGTTCTTTATTATCAGACTCGTATTGAAATATGAGTTTGATTTATTTGTATTATAATTTGTACAGTATGATGAAATGTAGTCCGTCTAGAAAGAGACAGAAATAATCTTTAAAAAAAATAAGTATATAAATAAAAATACGGAAACCAAAGAAAGTTAAAAAAAAGTAAATTAGAACCATGACATGAATTGTAGCTATGATCAAATCCAATTTAAATTAAAATATTCAGAATTTCGTGCCTGTATCTACCCTCTTTACTGAAGAATGAACAGAAACGTTATAAATAACAGTAACGGTTTAAATGATTGTCTGCCAGTTTCTGTGTCAACTTTTGTCTTTTCATCTGGCATTTTTATCTGATTTTTTTTTTTTCCTTCTTTCTTGCACGTAATATTATCCATATTACAAAGAGAGAGCATGGAATTCAATTTCGATTGGTTCGGCTCCTGATTATGGTGTTTGTTCCTCAAAATTCCGAAATATAAACATTGACTTATTGACCACCATAACCACAAAATTTGCACTTTGTAGATTTAAGTAACTGCCTCCCCCCCAAAAGTAATTAAATAAATAAAAAGAGAAAGCATTATACTGTTATTAACGCTGCTATGTATTTTTCTTCTTTTTTCTAGCTTTATTTACGAAATATTTTAATTGCATTACACAATTTCCTCCTTTTGCTTATCTAGAGATCTTCAAAACGCTGCTGCATATTAAAGTTGCAACGCCCATAAAAGACGCGTTAAATTGATCCCAAGTTTCCTCCCCCGCCCAAAAGTCGTCGAAGATACAACAGCAATATTAGCAGGGTGTGATTTCGATAAAGGGAGAATTGTGGCATATCGAGAGTATGGGATATCATTCTAGAAATTTGTGCTCATTTTGGATGAAATGCATCCATAGCAAAACGAATGTAAGATTAGTGGATCCAAGTATAACGAAACAGACACACGATGGATTCCAACCGCCTCTACAAACAATCGAATGAAAAGGCAGACATCATTTCCGCAAGGATATTATGAACACTCACAATGTGTTGCAATTTTAATGGCAAGCAGCGTACATAACTTCTGAAAACCTAAAAATTAATTACTTCCAAGTTGAAAATACCAGCTTTGTAGCACTAGTATAAAACAATACAAAATGAGAAAATTTCTTTGTAAAGGAGTGCTGCACACATGCGGATTATTGCTTGCTTAGATTTAAGTTGCGAAAGTATTAAAATATTTTGAAATGCTGTCTGAACTACAATCTTAGTAAAAGGCTTCTGAGAGAAATACTCTTATTTCTTTCCCATAGGCTTCCATGAACTGCCACAAAAAGTGCTGATTCAGATATTCTCTTATTGCTCAGAGAGGGAAATTGGCAATAGTCTATCTCATGTCTGCAGCAATTGGCTGGTAGCATCTCGTGACCCCTCTCTCCGGAAGAAGCTTGAGTTCCAAGGCAAACATCTCCAGATATCCACTATATGTCGCACACTTTATCGTGCTCCCCATCTGCGGAATGTCTCCTTCATTCATGTGCCAGAAGTTTCTACAGCCATCAGGCAACTTTGCAGGTCTTATATGATTTTTTTATTCTGCTTAAATTTTTATTATTTAAAAACAGTAATGTTTTACAACAACAGTTTTACAGGTCAGGCAGAAACAATCTACTGCTTTCAATGGATGATAGTGCGTACGAAGATAAAACCAAGCAATTCGGGAGTAGCAAGAAAGCACTTACCCTTAGATGGAGGTTCTTCCTGGGGAAAGTCACGCCCCCATTTCACGTTCTGCAGCGGAGGGCCTCGGAGAAAACCGAGTGCAATTCAACACGGAGCGGATGTACAGTCTATGGTCATAAGCAATATTCGTAACGCACAGAAACAAGCAATCTTACGCCAAAAGTAACTCACGGAGCATATTAGTAGTTAATCATACGAAAGGAAATGGGAAAACTGCATTATAGAAAGGAAATAATAAACGGAAAAAGGCATGCGTTTTTAACAGTGTAAGTTTTGCATTTATCCAGAATATATAAACGAATAGAGAGATGTCTTAATTTAAGGTGGGAAGTTCCGTTGTATCAGGTTTTGCAAGGGAATGCGATAAGCAATATGAGAACAAAGTTTTTTTACAAACGCCGACCCCATTTTCTCCCCAATTTCCTGCTTTCAGTTTTTAAGATCGTAAAAGGATGAGAAATGTGGTTTTTACGATTTTACCTTTATTTCGCGTACGGATTCTAAATCTCAAATAAAACAAATTCATTTGTTTAAGCTGCATGTCATTGATTGCTTTCTAGCTGATACCCGTACCTTCGTAATCTCGCTGATGGCGTTTGAAGTTGAATGCATAATTGAAATTCTTATTGCACATTTCACAGTGATAGGCACACGGTTTTTTTTTTTTTTTTTTTTTTTTTTAAAGAGGCGGGCAAATATCCAACTTTTTCGGATATACTTAAGAGATATACTTTCTCAGATATTTATTGTACTGATATTCCCTCCCACATTCCAGGCATAACAACTTTTTGATGCAATTATTATTAACAAAAAATAAATAACACAGCACACCAATAATAATAATAATAACTCGCACAACACACTTTAACTCCACGCCAATAAAGACGAAACACCAGAACAGCGGCCCGACACGATAACTAACACTAAGCAGGTGGTTTCAACTAAAAAGGCGTTTGGTTTCCTGCGCTGTCGATCGTCAAAAGGAGGCGTGACTTTTCCCAGGATGAAACTCCGTTTATGGGTAAGTAAGAAGCATTTAGTAGCAACGGAGCTCTGGACATCTGCTCAACGTGCTTTGGTGCTTAAGTCATAAAAATGAGTAATGACTGTGGAGCTGCGCAGCGGAAGTTTCGATAGCAGTTTAACATTAGGAGACATGGAAGAGTACCAGAACGGCACACGATTTGGAAACGGGTTGATCAATTTCGTCCTACCGCGGTTAGACATAGGACTGAATGTATGTACGGAGAGCAGAAAACATCGAGAGGGACGTTCTGCAGCTTAACACATGTCAAACGGAAGCGTACGCCGCTTTCTCCATTAAGATTTAACTATAGGTGACCCACAAGTTATCTCAGAAGCAATTCATTACAAACTTTATGGAACTACTGAATGAGAATATCATTCATCCCAATATGATTATGTCGGACAAGGCACACTTTGAACTGTCAACTCACGCCATTAAACAGAACATGATATTAGTGCAATATCCAAACGAACTGCATGAAAAAACACTACTCGGATACCCAAGATTGCGGGTTCAATCCCTATCATAATGATCGATGGACTTCTTAGGGTGTAAAGTGTGGCTTCCTTAGGAAGGGAAATAAAGCGTGGGTCCCGTGTCGTAGGCACGTAAAAAAAAAGTATGAGAGAAGAGGTCCGTTCACGCCCTTAATTAAATTGGACCCGATGACCTGAGTTGTTAAAGAGCGTCTGTAAATAAACCAAATCCACAAAAACCACTACAAGATGGAAAAGTGCTGCTTGGTGCAGCGTTTAGGCTCCCATTATTGGACCCTACTTTTTTAAGGATCACCACAAACAGTCACAAGCAATTCGGAGCGATACTGAGACCCATTGACGACTTTGCGTATTCCTCAATTACCGAGACGTGGCCTTGATTTGGACCAGTTTATATACAGCAACATGAGGCATCTGCGATTACCGCTCGAGACACGAAGACGTCAAGTATTGTGTCCGAGGATAAAATCACTCTCGTTTTGGGGACATACCTGGCTAGCCAGATTCTCCGATTTGATTGCTGTGGGGATACTTAAAGAGTCGATGCTTCAATCATACATCCCCACAAAGAGGTTCTGAAGAGATGGATCAGGCAATTCCTCTGGCATGCTGTTGTCGGTAAAACAGTTTCATCCGTCGAATTCATGATGGACGGTGGGTATCGAGGTGTGCTTTTCAAATCACAAGACGGCTGCATAGTGTTGTATTATTGTATGACAAAATGGCATTTTATCTCTCTTGTACTTTACATTCACTATGCAATGTTACTGTGGGACATATATTAAAATAATTGTTTTTTCTGCCGATTCTTATACATGCGTATTGTTTCCACTTCTTTAGTTTCATGCACTGTATACAATTTTCTCCCCTGTTTTAAACTGCATGTCCACGAGTTTCTGGCATGGCATAGAAGACCATGATTCATTGCTGCAATGTTTATGCTGTTTGATACTTACATGGTTAGGAGTTTAAACACTGTATTTCCTTTCCGGTCATGCCATTCATTGCTTGGAGAGGTGTATTAAAGTCAGACATGATATATTGTACAATGCTACATATTGTTCAAAATTGAAAACAAAGGTGCGATTAAATTTTAACTAAGAGGGAGATTCATTCAATAATATTAAACAGTGCCTTGACAGTGTGCACATGGAAGCTTCTCCTTCCATATTCCACTGTGAAGAAGAGGTCAAAATTATTTCGTTTGGACAGAGAGAGCCTTGAAGATGACCAATATGATAGTAGACCAATGAATGCGTTGGCACAAGAAAACTTATCAAAAAGTTCTGACTGAGACAAAAGAAATAGCTTTCTAAAACAACCATGCTTTGCACCCTTCATTAGCATTTGCATATGCATAAGGTCAATGCAAGATGGGCGCTCCAAATTCTTTCAATAGCTCAGAAGCAAGTGCGTGTTAAATATTGTCAGAAGTTTTTGAACTTTTGTTGTGATAATGAGAGACAATATTGGAATCCATCATCACAGGGCATGCATGATACCATGACCCTCTTTGAAAAAGAGAATCATTTGAGTGGTGAAAGAAGGATGACCCTAAAAGACTAGGTTACACACTCCACAATGAAGATCATGGAGACAATATTTTGGGATGGCAAAAGAATTCTGATGATGCACTATTATCAAGGAAAAGAGGAGTGCAATGCTGAGTCATTCAGTTCATCTGAATGCACTGCAATGCCCCAGTCCATATGGCTGCTGTGAATACATATAGCTTCCAGAAGCTGGATCATCCACCATACAACCCAGATCTTGTCCCCAGTTGTTATTATCTGTTTTTAAAATAAAATTTCACCTTTGAGGGCAGAGATTCAGAACAATAATGAATTGAAGGATGCTGTTTTCTAGTGTTTGGCAGATAAAGTTTCAAACTATTGTTTTTAGGAGGATTGAAATGTTAGTCCAGAAATGTAAGGAATGCATTGAAATAATGGAAGGTTATATTGAGAAATAACACCTGTATTTATACTGTCCTTTCCTAACACGGTCAGGCTGTTAACTGTACCATACTTTGTAAAGTACAGACGGAGCATTTAGAATCTGAAAAGATTTGAATCAGAAGTGTTTTGGATTATGAAATATATATATTTATTATTATTATTAGTTACCTAGAGTTGCGGTATAAATGTAAATTTCATTTGTTTCATGTACATCTAATGCACACAACCTTAAAGTATTGTAATATAATATTACAAAGTATAATTGACAACACTATAATAAAGCACAGGAGTAATTATTTCAGTCAATCAATGGATGATTTATAATACTTCGGTATCATCAATATTGTTAACCCTGAATTTATTCTCAAAAAAACAGTAATTTCTTTATACTTATATGCATGTGAATACTTAACAGTAACAAATATGACACATTATTGGAATCAGGAAATTAAGTATTCAAGGTAAACAAGAAGCATATTACTGTTACCTGTTTCAGAAACAAAATTAGATAAAAGAATTACTGTTAAACAATGTCCCTAAATGGCAATCTATAACAGTTCAACTATTGGAGTCTGGTGTAGAATAACTCAAAATGCAATGGGAATATGTTTATAATTATTAAAATCCTAGAATACTTCTTATATATATACATAGCTATATTTGTAAAATATTTTATAAGTAAATGTACTTGAAATATTTTACAAGCTTTCTTAAAACTCTCAA
The DNA here is from genome assembly GCA_030762175.1 of Metallyticus violacea. Lineage (NCBI taxonomy): Eukaryota > Metazoa > Arthropoda > Insecta > Mantodea > Metallyticidae > Metallyticus > Metallyticus violacea. Next base: position 109,968,609 of record CM060830.1, on the reverse strand, counting down.
CAATGCTTAAAACTTAAATATTTGTTTAGGTAAAAAAATCAATTATAACTAAAAGTATATTTATTAGTATACAAAATTTAATTTTCGGAATTGCATTTCTGTTGTTTTATATGAGGAATGATTTTGGCAGATGTAACAAGGAAGTGCAAAGAGTAACCATAAGGCATTGCACAAGTAAAAATGAATGTATAACAGAGCCAACTCTTCGTAATCTTGTCATCTCTTGCCCACGATTACAAGTATTAGATCTCAAGGGAACACAGTTTCATGCTCACTGGTAAGTTGATACAAACAATGTCTTATTTGTTCACCTACTTTAAGAAAGAAATTAGTTTGTGAGAATGTTTCTAGATTTTGATGTTAAAAATGTAGTCAACAGTTTCCTATCAAGAAATCTTCCCCTTTCAGAATCTGATTCATTTACCTCTTGGGCCTTGAATTCATCTGTGGTATATCTAACCACTTGAGTATGTATAAGGAAAAATATGAAACATTATTTATCTGAAAAGGGTAAAAAATTACTTTAACTGAACTGAAATCATTATATATTTTACTGTAATTTTTTTTAATTTATATTTCACAAAAATGACAACAATCATAGCTTTCAGCTATGCAACAGCCCTTTTGTATTTTGGTGTAAATTTATTAAATATGTTCACATTAACTGCACTTATGTAATAAATTCTAATAGGGTTTCTCTTGCTAAGGAATTTGCTTAGTTTACGCAGCTCCTGCGTGACGTCTATAGTTACCCTTTATTGTAATACACTTCTCACATCTTTGAATTAACAGTGATTTTTTCTTTAATTTTTTTTATTATTTAAGATAACTTTTCACCTTTAATTTTCCTAGTTCTATAGCCTTAGAAAACCATCAAACTGAAAAGAAAATTTGCAAATTGATGAAATTAGTTTTTTTTTTTAGTGAACCTAATAGGAATATTTTCGTCAACTGTTTGCTTGCACTTAAAGTATTCCCCTTCCCCCCATTTTTACTTGAGTGATTCAAAGGACTGTTTTAGAAAGGCCCAACCTTGCTGTTATTTCTGTAACTTTCAGCCACTGACCAGCATTAAAATATTAGTCACACTAATCACCATTTTTCGGTTGTGTGTATTTAAAACTCTCTAAGACCATTGCTACAGATATTTTGAGATAATGAATGAAGTGATGGCATAGTCTAGAGTCTGTTCGTGCCTAAAGTAGCTGGATTCACTTTTTGATGACAATGGAAAACTTTGGAAGAAACTTTATAGAAACAATATGCATGCTTCAATGGGGATCGAATTCTGACTCACCACTTAATAAGCACACATCTGGCAATGGGCTTAAATCACTGAAGGGATGCATTAATACCTATGTTAGCATAATTTGTTGTTCACCTAGTCATTATAAGTGCTCATTAACGTTGTAAACAAAGCAAGAAAACATGAAATAAATAATGCAACATCTAACACAAAATAATTAGTTTAACATGGATGTTTGAGCTGACAAACTATATGTTAGTTATTACCAAGTCTGATACATAATTACAAATATGTCATCCAATTTTATACATCATGTCAGGTTTCTGCACTTTAACAAACTTATATTTTATCAATAACCACGTATACAAATAACACTTCTTTTATTTTCATCCATTATACTGTCTCTTCACTTGGCATATATGAATAAACAAGATTTTTGATTCTTAGGTAGATTAAGGTAGGTGTTGACATGATTTTAAGTAGTTTTACTTTTAATCTACCTAAGATCGTTTCACTGTGTTGATTCCTACACTCATCATTAATTAATAATTAAGATTTTTGATGTCTTGAAAGATAAGAGGGTGATTGATAATGAAAACAAGGCATTCAGTCTGTAATTTGTTTGGCTGGAGTGCAGGCGTTTTGATAGTAGTGCGAGTTGTTCTGTGTGTAATTATGAAGAAACAAAAGTGCAATTATAAAAACTTCCAGCATATTTTTTGTTATATATGTAGTGAGTTAACTCCGAAATCTCAGAGGCAATCAATTTGTAAATTTGTTAAGACGCCTACTCATTTTATTTCAATTGAGGTCTTGAGGGCCATAATCGTGCCACAGTATCCCAAATGAGTTGTAAAAGTGTAATACTAGACTAATTCGGTGGTTAAAAGGTAAGAAAAGCACTTACCTTTCGATTTACCAATGGTGTGAATGGAGGGGGGGGGGAGAAGATGACTTATTTTTGCTTAACTAATATAACTAGGTTTTTTCAGAAAATAAGCAAGCCATTCAGTATCCTTGGCTATTAGATAGTACTTCATCTGCTCCTACATTCTACATTGCAAGAAGAATTGGAATCTGACAAAACGTTATCTGATGATATGTAACAAGTGATGATATTCACATTCCACATGAAGAAGAAGAAAAGCCACTTTAGTAACAGAAGTGGAATTTAACAATTGGTATGTGGTTTGTACTTACCTAAACGGCTGGCTGAGCTTCTAGAATCCCGTCTTCAGGAATGGAAGTTGCTACATAAAGCTACTAACTTTAGTATTTTGAAGCAGAAATTAGGGTTTAATACTACATTTGACAGTTACAGATTGTGGATTACGTGCATGAGTGATGTGAATGGGCTGATGTTAAAATTAGGTATTATACATAATCTTGAAGTGTGACGCTTGTTTATAGATGCTTCTAAAATTTATCAAAAGGTTGTTATGTTACATAATGACAATAAAACTCCCTCTATACCTGTAGCACACTGTGTAGCAATGAAGGAAATTTATGAAATCTGTGGCATATCCCTGAAGCTATTAAATATGAAAACCATTGTTGGCATAATAGAGCGGATCTTAAAATATTGGTCTTCTTATGTGGAATGAGAGTGGATTCACTAAATATCTGTATCTGGATCTTTGGAACAGTCATGATATTCAAGAACACTACATAGTCAAAGGAATGGCCAAGAAGAGAAGATTTCACTCCTGAACAACATAAATGTAAAATTTAAAGCTTTAATCTTATTTTGATTTAAAGTGAAACCACTAAAATTCACGTCATCACATTAAAACTCTCTTGAAGTTTCACAAACACACTTATAAAAGTAATTTTGGGACATGTTTCGTGAGGTAAATTCCTCACATTGTCAACCAATCAACGACTGATTAATGTGATGACATGATTTTTAGTGGTTTTACTTTAAATCAAAATAAGATTAACGAGAGTTTCACTATATGGATTTCGACATTCCGTAAACATTTAAATGTTTAGTTGATCCGCAAAATATATTTCTTCTTCCTTTACACATTAAATTATGGCTTGTGAAGAACTTTTCACAAGGTATGGACAAAACAGATGAGGTTTTCAAATATCTACAAAGAATGTTATGTGGCCTGAATGATACAAAATTAAAAGAAGTAATATTTATTGAGCCTCAGATTAAAAAAGAATGTGTCACCAACAGTTTTATATATATACATAAATTAACTCCAAACGATCTTATTGTTGTGAATGGGTTCCTCGGCAACAAGATGGAAGAAAATAGTAAAGAACTAGTTCAGAGTCTCCTTAAAAATTACAAGAAATTGAAATGCAGGATGACCCTCAAAATTCACTTCCTGTATTCTTATTTAGATTTTTTCACAGAAAACCTGGGTTTACTATATGACAAACAAGGGCATCACTTTCATTAAGATATTTCTCAGATGAAACAGAGTTACAAAGGGAGATGGGATCTATCCACGATTGGTGACTACTGCGGGTTCCTACAAAGAAAGGATATTACAACACATAAGAGACACAGGGTTTTAAAGTGATTCTTACGTTCTATTACAAAAATTTAAGTAGCCATTTTTGTAATATAACATGAAGGATACTTTATTTCCAGTATTAACATCATTATAATGTTTATGCATTCTGCATTAGTTATTAAGAATATGCAACTACTTAGTTAGTATCAAACTTTTCAGAAGAGTAATAACTGAAAAACTGAGGCTCTTTTGAAACTTGGGTTACATTTTTGGATTCAGCATGACAAGTATATGGATAATAACAGTGTTTCATTTTGGCCAATTTAAAAGTTCATATTTTTGGTCAGTGATATTTATATGTGGGTTAGATATTAGGTAAGTAAGTATACCTCACAGATAAATGTCACTATGTAATAAATTTTAACGTTTTGTTTGCTCCTGGGTTTTAACTACCCACTATATTCTAATTGCTTATTCCTGAAAAGCATACAGAATGTTAATTATTCTGCATAAATTTAGAATTTATGACCAAGACATTGATTTTGTAGACATATTTACACTTATTATTGATATTCTTTACATTTATTTCATAAAGATCCTATTTGTATTACTTATCTAATACAGCCAGTGCTGAATATACTACCAATTTCCAGATTTGTTCTGAAGTATAAATTAATGAACAAATTTATCAAAAAAAGAGCAAAAAAAAGTGTTCCATTAAAGCATCTTCAAAAATGTGTGAAGCCTACAAGGCATATTTTGGGATGACAGTTGGGGATCAGGATAAACCATTGACATCTGCCAGTACTGCAAAAAAAAATCTGGAAGTTAAAGACTCTATTACCATTTATTACTTTTGAATCAATGTAAATAAAAAGAATTTTAATAACCCAAGGTGAAATTAATGATGTATTCCTTTTAGAATACTGTGAAGGGAAAAATAGAGCAATGAATTTTGCTATCTCAAGAATGTGGCAGAAACCTAGCAACTAATCAAGCAACCATTACTTCAGCATAGTAAACTCTTCTAAAATCACACTGGCAGGAATGCAGCATGTATCATGTATAACAGCATCGAAAACTGTTAAGATTTCAAGGATGTCTTGAAATATGACGAACATGGCTGGGACTTCATACAGGGTAGAATTTCTAAGTTTCTGTGCTATTTTTGCCTTTGGGACAGCAGGGGTGAACAAAATCAAATGGAAGCCATTTGTGGATCCCAGAAGAATATATCAAATTTGGCTTGTAAAACAATTTGTTAAAGCTCTTGATAAGGAAATGGCTTTCAAGTACCTTTACCTTCACGATTTGTTCCCTCAGCTATATGAGGCAAAGACCAAAGTGAGTGTCTGTCAGACCTCAGATTAAGAAGATTATGCACAAACTGAAATTCTCAAAGATGCTCTCTAGGAAGGAGAGAGAAACTTTGAATAATTTTGTTGCAGCGATGAGGTTTCCTGTGCTATCTACGGCCAAAAACTATGTTGATTTGAATATGCACAAAGGCTTTGACAGCCGAAGTTCTTCCAGGCTTTGTGGTGGACATCATAAGAGGAATAAAATAAATGCAGCTGTCAGTCTGTTTGAACTTCTATGACTGTTTCCTGGGATGAGACACCAGTATAAAAAAGTGAAGCTGTGATATAGGAGGGGGAAGATAGGAGAAGAGTACCAAAGTTATTTGATATTGATTACTGGCTGGAGTGTTCACACATTCACCAAGAGCCTTTGTTGCTGCAACTCTGCATTAATTAGGGAAAGCTCCGAGGCAATTTCTTATAAAGAACTTCACCACCAATTGAGTTGCATTATCGGAAAAGAAAGGTTCACATATTTTCTTTATATCCAAATGCACAAATTGAGCTAATGTTGTAATTTCTGTACCTTATAAACATGCCTTAATCACCCAATAATGCAACTCAATTTTTGCAGGAAATTGCCTCAGAATTTACCCGGTTTAATGAAGAATTACAGCAAAGGCTCTTGCCAAACTTGTAAAGATCTCATCCAGCAATCAATATCAACATAATCTTAACACCCTTCTCCCAGCTTCCTTTTCTTATGTCACATCAACTTTCTACTAGTGGCAAAAGCCTCATGCTAAGAAACAGTTATAGAAAATCAAGCAGATAGGTAAATTGCATTCACTTTATTCCTCTGATGGTGTGCGACAAAACATTATAAACATTTTATGACCTCTAGATCATGACCTTAAACCCTGGGAATTGATTATTTTCATATGTTCACTTGGTTCAGACTCTCATACAGAAATATTACACAATGGGCTGCAGAGTTCCCCCAAAGTCTATATGCTGATCAATTCAAGTAGAATATGGGAGTATATACAGAGGAGCAAGGCATTTCCACAACGATATAATGGACTTAAGAGTGCTGCTATCAAAGACAGAATAATAAGAACTTAAGCGCTAATTGGTGAAGTAAGGTACTATATAAACAAAACTCTTGAAAAATTATTCTTTATAATATAATGTGTTGATTTTTGTACAAAATGAGTGCATATATATTCTAATTTTGATTCACATGGTGATCTTTTGACTTCCTTTGTCCATTTTAAAGAAAATTAGGTAAATTTCAAAATATCATTGTCCTGGCCACAAAATCAATATCTGCATGAATAATACATGCTTTCTATGCTTTTTAGGCATGTGCAATTAGGAAATAAAGACTCAGTTTCCAGGAACAAAAATCATTATATACAGTGTATACCAAGCAACCTTTCTAATAATTTTTTTGGTTTCAGGCTATATCAAGAACTCCATCAGCTTAGAGATCTCTTCCATTTGAATATCAGTATGAACAAATATCTTCGTATACAGGATTTACTCATGATAGTACACAACTGCCACACACTGAGTGAGCTATCAATGTTCCAATGGAAATCTCAAACAACACAGGCAAACATCACTGATCAGGATGCAGTGCTGATGTTCAGTCTGCTGCAAAAGCAAATAATTTCCCTCAAGTTTGATATGCAAGGCCTTGGACCACCAGCTTTTAAGGTACATTTAACATTTCCTATTTTCTTTTAAGATTACAATTACATTTTAACATGCGAACATTATACAACTAAAGCCCAATAAAATTATTTGAATTTGTTTTTGATTACAAATTCTGACAATAAGTAACTGTGTAAAAAATTTTTATGCCTGTTATCTTAAGAATCTATGGCATTTTTCTTATGAGATGAACAGTGATTAAGTATAGTTTCAAATACATAAATCTATTGAATGGAATGATCCAAGTATGCCTACTGGTTTAACATCCACCTACTGAAGAGAATACATTCCCATATTTCACTTCATTGCATGTCTTCTTTCCTAAGTTATAAATGCCCTGTATTGATTTTGTTAGAGTGAGTTTTATGCTAGATAAGGCCACTATAATACATAATGTGATAAAAAATCCCTATTACTATCACAAACCAAAGGGGCTATATTGTTCATAACACTTTACCTAATTTCTCTAGTTACTATATTTAATTCAAGGAATTGTTGATTTGGTTTATTTATGAATGCTCTTAAACATCTCGTGTCCCATTCAATTCAGGGCATGAAATGACCAAACAATTTTACTTAGAGGTCTCTTCAGACATATGGTTCTTTTACATGCTGTACATCTATGATATAGGACCCATGACTTTTCCGTTCTGAAGGAAGCCTAACATAGGATTTTCACGCCTGAAAAAATTCATCGATCCTGGTTGGGATTAAATCTGCAACTTGGGTTTAGGAGGCCAATTCAAGGAATGGTTTGATGATGGGGTAACAAGACTATTATTTTAATTAAAATCTGAGATAAATGCCTGGACAAAGTTAACTGTTTTTCTAAATGCAATACAATTTCAGCTTAAAGAATAGAAGAGCTAAGAGCATATTATCTCCAGCTTTTTCAGTATTCTCACATCTTTATTTGAGAAGACTAAAGAGTTCATTAAACATGTGTTTAATAGCAATTTCCTACAATGCAATGTTCTTGTTTCTTTCAGGCTATTTTGGAGTGTACCAAATTGGAGTGCTTAGGACTAAATAATGCATTTCAAATGCCAGCACAGCTATTCTGTTCCATAGGTATCAAACTACCCGATCTGAACAAGCTAACTTTACATCAGGCCAGGCATATATCTGCAGATGATTTTTTCAATCTACTTTCTACACCAGGACTTCACTTAACCAAGCTTGATTTATTTGGATGCTGGCAAATAGATGATAAAGGCCTGGAAGCTCTTGCCAATACCTGTTATGAAACCCTTCAGCACTTGTCAATAAAGTGTTGTAAGCTCATTACAGAGAATGGTATTGGGTAAGGTAGCTTTACTTTTTAGTTATAAGTTTAAATTAAGAATAAAACAGGCATGAAATATTATAAACCTTTGGTGAAAATATTTTTTGTCCTTCCTACCATTTTTTAGTATGCTTCACTTTGAGCTCTTATGCAAGGGTGGAAAGAAAACTCTGTTGCCAAGCATTAATGAACATGTGAGGGCAATGTCTAGAGGAATGTTACAGCTGTTCAATGCACTCAGTGTCACTAGTGTACTATCTGTAGAGAATGAATTCAAAGTTGTTGATAATAGTGTAAATTTGGACTACCCTAAAATTATGTTTTCTAAAAGTAGTAAGCATGAATTAAAATTGAGGTTGCATGTGTTAGGAACACGAGGGAATGTCATACAGGTCTGCAAGAAGTCTATGACAATGAAACTTTGCCATATCAAACAATTGTTTTTGGGATGCCAGACTTCTGACAAGAATGCATGCTGCATTAGAGGATGCTGGAATAGATATAACCAATAATGGAACAGATATGATTTAAGTATTAAGTTAGATAAATGCAATTAATATGGTATGCTATGAGAGGAAGAGGCCTAGAGGAATAATTATCACAATGCAGTACAAGGCGGCCCATATTATTTATGTACATGCTGCAGCATTTAAACTCCCAGGAAAAAAGTATTGAGATGGCATTGCTAAGTAGCCTGAGAATGTGAATATTGATGTGTTTGTCCAGGTAATCTATAGTGCATGCAGTAAGAATGACAGATTCCTTGTTGCTGGAGCAGCACTTATGTTGCTTACTTTCATATCCTGCAACAGACAATTAAGTAAAGATGAAATGGAGGATGGTAGACGAGTTTGGAGGTACTTGCCTTAGTGTGCCAACAAATGCAGGAATAAAAAACCAAATTCCATATGACTGGTAGTGTTTGAAAGCAAAGGAAGGGTAGGCCCTGGAGTGTGCACAACCATAGATAACTAGAGCTAGCTCAGCTCATGCAGTGAATGCCACTCTGTTACCTTGATTACCTTAAGAAGTCAAAATCACATGCTCAGAGAGCTGAACATTTCTTGCAAAATGCTGCAGATAGTAATGAAGGATGTGCAGAGAACAATCCAGATAGGCTCAAATAGCTCACAAACATCTGGTTGGACAAACAAACAAACAAACAAAAAAAAAAAAAAAAAAAAGCCAGTTCAATCAGACAGATGTGTGTACTGGCAGTAAGCAAAGCCTAATGTGACTGTTAATATTTATGATCAAAGTTCTGGTACGGGGGAGGAACTGTTATGTACTGTGCATTTTTTTTCCGTCAGTATGACTGGGAATTGATCATCTGTGTTGGCAGCAAAATAGGGTACTGCCACACTATGCAATAGTTGTAACAGTGGTTGAATGAAACATTCCCACAATACTGAACCAGCCCACTCAGCCAGTGGAATGGCCAACTTGGTCTCCCAATTTAACCCCACAATTTTTTTCATATGCAGTCATTTTAAAGATAACATGATTCAATATTGCGTCAATGATGTGGATGAGTTGTAATAGCTGTCACAAAAGAATATCAGAGAATTATTAGCACAGGTGTATAAATCTGCCTGTGTCAATGTTGCTCCTCAGCTGGATGGCTAATTCATGGACCATGCTATGATGAATAAACCATTCTTAATGTTGATTTATGTTACCTGATAAATGGTAATTTCTTGACAACAACACTGTTTTAATAGTATACATAAATACTGCCACCCTGTAGGTTAGAGGAGAATAAATGATAAAGAATGTGCACTGTAAAACTGAAATGATAAAAAAAAGTAACTGCTGCAAATAATTAGTTTCACATTTTGTAGCAATTTTATTTCATGTGATAAATTACAAGCCCTCTATGATACAAACCTTATTTTTTGCAGGTACATTCTGAACAGCTGTCCACATCTCTGCTATCTTAATGCTGCTTACATTGGACAATTGGGACTTGAACTTTTGGACATAATTCCACACCATCTTCCTGATCTTAAAATGCTTGTAATGGACCAAAAGGTTGAGGAGCAACATAAGATCTTATTTCATATTTCCTCTCGTCTTCCACATCTTAGGATTCTTCAGAGTACTTCTGAGTTTATGAAAGCAGAACATCCGTACATTCCTGTACCTCACTGAAATACCTCTCAGAGTTATTTTTAAAGTTGTACACTACTGCTTATGTACCCGCTTCAAGCAAAAGGTATTCTGAAAATATTTTGGGAAAAATTAGTTCTTAAAACTGCTTTATTTCATATTACCTGTGTTTTTGAAAATTACATTCTTTTCGCTAATTGTAATCAACTCATTTATATTGGTTTATAGTTTTCCCCCAAAAGTTCTGAGGCAAAAAAGGAACAATAATAAAAAACTGTACCAGGATTAATTAATAAAAGAGTGACTCAAATATTATAATTGGAATAATCATTTTTTTTTTCTTTTTGAGATTTATTGAAACCAAATTAATTAAAAACAAGAATACAGCTCATCTTTCTACATAATTTATAAACACAGTTTTCCTAAAGGATAGGAAACTTCTTAATCCTATTATCAAAGAAAGAGTGGAGTTGGCTTTCATACCATCAATGTCGAAGTGGCAACCTCCCAATTCTTAATTATCTAGTGAGCCGATTTCATAATTAAGAACATAATAGTTGCTTCACTGTATTGGTTCCGACACCAAAATAAATGTTATATCTCAATGCTTCTTTTAACAGTTCAAAGATATGAAATCACAAGGAGATAAGAATGGACTCTTAAAGGAGGTTATTCCAATCCTGTCTAGTGAATTTATTTGAATTTTTCCTTTGTCAAAGCAGCTGTGTGCTGAAGGACTTTGTTTTGATAAGGAACTTCTTGAATTGGTTCTTGATGTCTTTTTCACCAATAAACATGCTTTGTCTTAACCAGAAAATGGCAGTAATAAGCTGCATAAAATGTTTAATGCTCATGAAGAAAATCGATGAACAAAGTGCATTGGATATATCAGAAAACTGTCAACAGAAACCTTTCCGGCTGATAGGTGGGTTTTTGCTTTGACTGAAGTATATACCCATGTTTCATTGCAGACTAGAATTTGATGCATAAACCTTTTTCATTGATCCTAGTTTTGAGCCAAAAGCCTCTGACATAATACCACAAGTGCAGCCTTTTGATTCTTACCTGTTTGAGACTTTTTGGTAATTCAAGTCATCTGAAATAATGGACTGAACTTCCATAACTTACCCCAAACTCAGAAGCAATTTCAGATCTTGTCAAACATCAGTCACAGTCGATTATGTCCTGAACAGCTGGAATGTTTGTTGCTGCTATATTTGTCCAGGTCGACACGGGTAACTCTAATTTTCCACAGATTCTCTTGTTTCTGTTAAACTTTTGTGCACCATACTGTTATAGTCAGCATCTTATCCACAAACTGTGCCTTTAATATTTACAAAATTTTGGCTAGTTTTATGCCCTCCTCTGCCAAAAACGTAATGATGTATTGTGCAATTGACTAGTGTATCTCTTGTTCAAAATGGTGCACCTGACAAACAAAATGGCTATGCAAAAACAAGTTTCCCCTCTTAATCCTGAAACCCCCACATACAATGTCTCACTCTATAGTAATACTCATAAATGGTAAAATCAAAATTCCAGCTTATATTGATTCACCCTCATAAAAAAATCAAAGGCTAAATGCAATAAAGTTCTGTGTAATAATCTTTCAGATCAATTACTTTTCAATAGCAGCATTTATAAAATGTTTACTGTTCAGATTTATATGACCAGGCTGTTTTACATTGGTATTTTTGTATTCTTGTGGCCTTTTTCACTACTCACCAAATGTATAGTATCAAAGATGAGTTTTGCTTAATTACACAAGTAACAATTTATAGTCAACTTTTGATCTTCTGGTTCCTAGAGCTCTCCCCCCCCCATTTTGGCAAGTAGTCCTCCAAAAGATTGTTTTCCAATGGAATTAGAGACAGTGTTATAAACTGTCATGGCTCAGACCCTTCAGGGAATCATTCCCTCAAGTGTCCAAAAATGCCTTCCTGTAAAAAGTAATCTTTGGTTGACGACCAAACATATGATATTTTTGATCAATGGCTGTCAATTAAGAGGCAATTACTTAGGAAGATGAGTACAGAAAATGGTAACAGAATGCAGTCAGTGCAATCAAATTAACATATCTGTACAGTTATTTTACAGATAAGAGTACATTGCAATAGCTAATATGCAATACTGGTTGGCTACCTCTTGTTTAAGTGATTTGTGTTCACATGGCTTGAAAGAAATTAGTCCTTTTTGTAGTATAGGAGAAAAAACTCACTTAACAAACCAAATATTATCTTAATTATATGATTAGCTTCATTGTAAAAGTTCCAATTAACATTTCTAGTTAAACCAAATACTGTCAGCATTTGCTTCAGTAGAAGTCTTAATTTAAAATATATGCAGCAGTAGGGGGAAACATTATTAGATTAATGATATTAAGTCAAATAGTTTTTATATGAAAGTACTTCTGCTAGTGTAAAAGAATTATTACTCTGAAATTCATCCTTACTATAGAACAATTTTAGACTTTAGCCTATAAATATTCCTTTAGACAGTATAAGGCATTAATTAAAATGTAAATTGGAACTTGTACAGTGAAGCTAATCATATTAATTGATATCATTGTATGATTCAGTTGAACTACACACTCTTAAAGCTTCACTTACTTTTCATTAATGTATGGAACTGGTTTCGAGAACATTTAGTTCCCATCTTTTGCCAGGCTAAAGTTCAAATGTCGGATCAATATGTTCAGATCCAGTCAGACCTATTAAAAGGGTGTATTAATTCTATCAATGAGGTTCTAAAAACATGTACAGTCATCCCAAAGGAAACAATATACAAAATAAAAGAGAGCAACCCAAAAATAGCTAAGATATATGGTTTACCTAAAATTCACAAGACTGGAAATGGTATGCATCCCATCATTAACATCAATACTCCATCTTACTATTTAGCAAAATGGTTAGCTAATAGATTCAAGACATTACCAAAATTTCAAAGCAGGAACATCAAACAATTCATATTAACAGAAAAAATTAAGGACTTAAAATTACATCCCTCTGACACTCTTATATCTTTCAACGTAGAATCTCTGTTTCCAAACATACCAAAAGAAAAACTCCTGATTTATCTACATGATTGGCTTAAAACAAGTGGAATTAAGGATACACACATAAAAGAATACATCAAACTCACAGAAATTTGCATAAACCAAGCCTTTTTTACTTTCAAAGGAAAATTTTATAAACAACAAGCAGGACTTACAATGGGCAGCCCCTTATCTCCATTTCTTACTAACCTCTTCATGAGTAGATTGGAAACACACATCAACACAGCTTTTCCATATTTATTTAAAGTATGGTACAGATATGTAGACAATATATTTGCCATAGTTAAAAAACTCATTGATGATGCCTTAATTGAATATACAAGATTTAACATATCATTTGCATATGAAACAGAAACAGATAAATGTTGCCATTCCTAGATATTAAAATAATTAAATGTCAAGAAAATCTTAAATTTGGAATATACAGAAAGAATACACATGCAGATAATCACATCAAAGCTGACAGTTTTAACCTCACAGCGCACAAACATGCAGTTATTAACAGTTTAACACACCGGCTAGTTAACCTTCAGAATAGCATACAATAATAGTTTAATGAATGCAAACAAATAGAAGAAACAGCAGTTAAAAATGGTTTTAAAAAAGAACTAGTACACAAAAAGGTGCAGAAATTCAAGAGACAAAAACATATCAAAGAAACCACATCACTTTCAGCAAGAGAAGATAAGCTAATTTTTAAAAAGTTCACATATCATCCATGGGCTATAAAAAAATTTCAGAATATTCATAAACATTTTAATATCAGGTTGGCACCGATTAATAAATTTAATGTTAAAAACTTACTGATAGATAATGTTAATGACAGTATTCCACAAGAGGAAAAAGCAGGTATTTACAAAATAAATTGTGCAGAATGTGAAAAAATCTACATTGGAAAAACAAAGAGAAACATGAGCACACAGTTAAAGGAACATTTCAGGAACATAAAGTACAAACAAATAGAGAAATCAGCAGTAGTATATCATTTTTGGACACAAAATCACGACATAATAAATAAAGCAAAATTATTAAAATCAGTACAAGGACCTACGGAACTAGCAACCTGGGAAAAAATCTACATCTACAAATTCAAAGACAGTCTAATGAACTTCAATATTGCCGGAAATGAAATCATACACTACAAGTTTATCATACCGCCACCAGAGCAGAATACACATTTCCAGAGCTCAAAGAATGATCCGACAGTTGAACTTTAGCCTGGCTGAAGATGGGAACTAAATGTTCTCAAAACCGGTTCCATACATTTATGAAAAGTAAGTGAAGCTTTAAGAGTGTGTAGTTCAACTGAATCATACAATGATATCAATTAGTATAAGGCATATTTACACTTCATCTGAAACTATGCCATTAAAAACAGCTATTTTAGTAAGAAATTTGATATTATCTTCAACTAACTAGTTACTAAGATAAAGGGAATGGTTCAGAAAGTAATATTTCTCACAACTGAATGTGTACTCTTGAGAGATTGCTACTAAGCAATTAAGTAAATTCTTATATATATAAAATAAGTTTTTGGCTAAGTACTTTTCTTGTTTAGTAAATTCTTCACAGAGATGACTAATTATGTTAATTTATTTTTGCACAACCCATTTCTTGGTCCCTTATGTTCACTTTTTCCTAGCACCAGAATAGCAATTGTTTGTTTCTCTAATTGGTTATGTCTATTTCAAAATATTAAAGTACAATTAATTACACAGAACGAGCAATCCAGAATCACAAATGCATTTGTGAATCTCTTAAGCAGATTTTCTATTTTATTTATAAAATTACAGACGTCAGATGAGAATGGTGTAAGATAAAGTTCTATAGTAAATTGAAACCAAATGTGTCACTAGCAATTAAATTCTGTTCGTACATTTTTTACAATTTCAATGATAAAGTAGCTGCAGGATCACAGCCTTTAGAGAGAGGGTGAAACAAGAACTGTATCAACATTGGACACTCTTTATCAGTACTAAATCCAAGACCAGGAACTTTCTCAGAATCCCTGCTGAAGAAAAGGAATATTGGTAATTGTCAGTGAAAATCTTAAATTAGGAACTAAAAGTGGTGTTATAGCACAGATAAGTCTTAAATTTAAAGTAAAAATTTACACTTGGAAAGAAAAAAAATGGGGGGGGAGGATACTGCTTTGTTAACTCTATTTAAATAAGAGAAGATATATTCAATGCTGTTTAATTCAATAGTTTTGTATAATTTTGATTGTTTTTAAAAAAAGGTTAATTTATAATTAATTTGAAATGTTATTGGAACTTGTATAGTGAAGCTATCATATAATTAAGAATGTTGTGTTACTGAATTGACCTACACACTCCCATTCGCTCACTTGTTTAAATACAGAACATGTTTCCCAGACCATCATTGCATCTTCAGCTAATCGTCTCCTCCTTAACTGAGGATGTGGACAATGGTTCTACAATGTTCTACATTTAAACAAGTGGAGCCAATAAGAGTGTGTAGTTTGACTCAATCATACAATAATCTTAACTTATAACTGTTTAAACTAAATTTAGGTATTCATTTTTTACACTAAACTCCACTCACTTACACAAAAATAAGACATATTTCGGGAGAATCTCTCCATCTTCAGTTGCTGACTGAACCACCATTACTCGAAATGATTGCTGGACAACCGGATGTTCCTGCGGTGGCCTCTGCTGGTTGAAGTAGGAAGTTGCTGAGTTCATCCATAGGAGGAAACTCGAAATTCATTAGGTTTTCTCTATTTTTTAATATAAAATTTTTTCCCATGTGGATAACTCCAATGGGTTGTGAAGATGTTTCAGCACTTTAATTTCCGGTTTTAGGTCCAAAAGTGGGCTTCTACTGCTGATTTATCCATCTGTTTAAACCAAATGTTCCAAAAATGTTCTTTCCTTTGAATTACCACATTTCTTTTTGCTTTGCCTATGTAGCTCTGCTCACAATCTGCACATTTTATTTTGTAAATTCCTGATTTCTGTTGGTATGGAGTCTTTTACTGTGCAACCTATAAATTCTTGATGTATCTGTTCTTTGGAGTTAACATTATCCCATGTTCTTTGAAGATTTTCTTGTACGTATAGTAAATTGGATGGTATGTGAAACTTTTGAATTTGTATTTTTCCTTTGTGTTTTTCAGTGTGGAAACTTCTCTTATCCCCTTTATGTCTTTTAGATTTATTAATAATTTTTATCACTGTGTCTTTGTTGAAACCACTGATTATAGCTGTCTTTATTATTTGTTTGTATTCTATTTTGTACTCTGCTTCTGTGAGTGGAATATTCATCAATCTGTATGCCAAACTGTGAAAAACTGCATATTGATGTGGAATGAGGTTATAACTCTCATTTTTATGTAGTTTTCTGTATGTGTTTCTTTTCTGTAAATTCCAGAATTCAAACAATCTCCATTTCTTATAATTTTTAAATCTAGAAATGATAGCCACCCATTTCTTTCTTCTTCTATTGCAAATTAAGAAGTTTCAGGGCATCTATTGAGTGTTTCTTTGGTATTATTGCAAAAATGTCATCCACATACCTATACCACGACTTAAAAATTAAACGGAAAGCTTTTGTGATGTGCATTTCAAATGAGCTCATGAATAGCTCTGCTAGAAAAGGTGACAAAAGGGTTTCCCATAGCTAGGTCTGAAACTTGCTTGTTCAAGCTGAAGTAATTTTGTTTAATGCAAATATTAGTAAGTCTTCTATTTCTTCGGTTTTTAAATTTATTGATGTTAACCATTTCTTTCAGTATAAGTATAAATTTCTCTAAAGGTATGCTCAGGAACAAGGTTTACATATAATGAAACAATTAAATCTCCAGCCGTAATTCTGCTATTTTCAAGTTCTTTTGACTAGGTCAATTGAATTTCAATGCTCAAACTTTGGAATCTCTTAAAAGAATTGAAGACTTTGATCAATTTTTTTGCTACCTGGTATGTGGGTGAATTGATATTGTTTATTATTGGTCACATGCTATTACTATTTTTATGTATTTTAGGGAGTGCATAAAGCCTGGGTAGTACTGGATTACTCTGTGTGATATTCTGTTTTCAGTAGTGGATTTCGTTTTGACTTCATTTAATGTTTTGTTTAACATTGCATTTATTGAGTGGATTCTTTTCCATTGGTTTGTAGTCTTTTCCTTTTAACATAATTTCAACTCTATTTATGTATTCATTTTCGTCTAAAATGGCTATTTTATTACCGTTATCTGCTTTTATGTATATTACTGGTTTTTCTTTTAGTTGTTTTAATGCTGCTCTGTAATCAATTTCTTTCGGTTTTTTGTTCTCTAAAACTTTTTTGCATTTACTTTTGACGAACAATTTTTCCCTTTCGTTTAATTGTTGGGTGGCTATGTCTGTCTGCTATGTAATCTATATTATCTGAGAAATTCATACAAGTTTTTAGGTCTTTATTTAGGAGACTGATTTCATTTCCAGAAAATGCAGCACTTGAAAGATGAACTATTTTATCTGTTGTGTGCGCATGTAAGGGTGGTGGTGAATACCTAAGTTTAGGTTATATTGCCACTCCATTGTCAACAGCTTAGTAAGTACAATATTAATAACTTTATTGTAAAATAATTCATCAGAGTTTAATAAAGAAATCCCACTTCCTACCTGCTGACATATATCTCCTGTCTTCTCTAACCAGATTCTACTCATTGTCATCATGAAATTCAACCCTTGGTATGCATGTCTGATGTATTTTTGTTTTCTAATAAACTAATAAACCAAGAACAAATATTATATTGCACTTTTTTTCTGAAATTTCTGTGAAATACTTTCAATATCATTATTTTCTTCTCTTTGTAGTCATCAATGTGTGCTAAAAATACAAAGAAATTTTAATACATTATGAACCAAGGGTGCAGATTTTTCCCATCCACATAAAGATAAGTTCAGGATCAAAATACAAAACTGATTCTATCATCTGTTTTGCAGGTTGAGAAGGATAACTCCACCCTTTCCCTCCCATTGGTCTATTCATTATGCATGGAAGCCTAAAGTGCTTCCTGACTTATCTGATTGGCCGAGACATCAATTGTTTTCAGTGTACTGTATGAAATCAGAAGCAGGCTCGTCTTTGGAGAAGCTCATGAGATGATTCTTCTGCAAGATATTGAGAAGTTCTCAAACTTATTGAGATGTAGGCTCTCGTTTTCCATCCCTAATCAGAACTATTATTGAGTGTAGGACAGTCCAACCAAACTTTGTCATGGTTTTAAAATTGGTATGGGGCATTATCATGTTGGAGATGAAAAGTTGTTTTCTCTGGTATGACTGGCAATGCAGGAGAATCATTCCTTTCCTATCCCAAAAAGACCAACTAGGCAGTTTTGAATTTCACCTTTTAATCAACTGTTGTGTGCTCTCCAGCTTCTTGTAACAAATGATCATCAGTGATGAGCAATCCATAGAACTGTCTTCGGCCTGAAGGGTAAAAGAGACGAACAATCTAAGCAATTATAAAGGTACTATTTCTGTTACTTGAACTGGAAAAGATTTATATGGCATTTTGGAAATGAGATTATCAAAATGGACCAAGACAGAAGGCACACTATCAGAATATCACGCTGGATTTAGGAAAAGAAAAAAACTGTAGATTACATTTTATGGCAATTCAAATTATATTAAGTAAATGAGTAATAAAGGAGAAGGGCGCCATGTTTTCACAGACTTTGAGAAGGCTTTCGACACTAACATAGAGGGATTGGTATATAAATTGAGAAGGGACTGAGCAATGAATTTATTGGTATTTGAAAATTGTATAAAGCAATTATTTGTTTATTGACGAAACTTAAGAAAGAGTATGTGGAAATAGCTTCCATGTTGCAAATATTTGGAAGAAAAATCCTATAATGGCTTTCAAATGGCCACGGTAGGTGAGAATTGAGAAAGTTTCCCCACTTTGCTTACCACTCTCTTAATAGTTCCCTTTCACTCACATGTTAGCTGCCTATAGATGCCTTATGCAAATTCATGTAACAAACTCATGAGTTTGATTTAAACATAAATGCATAAACATAACATATTTAAATTAATTAATTACCTGATATTTTAATTCATAGGAGCTGCTAGTGGCTTTTCTATGTTGTAATCATCACTATAGTAAGTCAGGAAGCAGTTCATCATACGAGTCTTTCAAATTTATAATGATACGATGTAAAATTTAGTCATGTTTTACTTCTTTCACGAAGTCGTTCCCTTTTTAATTTTTCAGTATATTGCATGCGGAGTCTAAATCTTTTTGGTCACTTAATCAATTTCTTCATGAATAAGTCATTCTAAGTGTTTCTGTTTAAAAATAATGTTTCTTTTCGTCTCATCCAGTTTCATTTGAGCACACACAAGCTCAATTGGATTACACTGGTAGTGGTAAGTGCAGGGAGGCATATTACATGGCCACTTTCATAGCAAGTATATCCAGTTGATAAATGTTATCCTTGTTTTTGAATGGAAGTACCCATTGCAATAGCTTAGTTATAGTATCTGATGCCAAAAATTCAACCCCTCCCTTTTTTTTTTTGTAACCATTCCATAATTTGGTCTTTTCTGCTGGATGTATTTGGAATTTGATTCTGACCAACTGAATGGTATGGTGCATTATCCATTATTATACTTCCTTCTAAATTTTGGAACCTGTTCAAAAACAAGTCTTTAAATGTATCAGCTGTTATTTCCTTGTGATAGTCAAAGGATGGTTTTAGACTGCAAAATTTACTTGCTTTCAGGTAAGATAGCAGATCCTGCATGACAAATAATAAGCTGGCTGCCTTTCCTTAATGCCACCTATTTTGGAATCTTGCCAGGTCAAATATTGCATGTGGCTATTATTTGCCCAAATCTCATCTAAGTAAAATATAGGTCTTGTATCGCCAGAAATTTAAATTTTGTGCATTTTGCATAAGAATCTTATCCTTGACACAATGCCATTCCTTTTTGTTAATAACAATTGGTTCCCTCATTTGTCTTTTTATATTTTATCCCAACTTCTCACAACTCTATAGGTGGATGAAATTTAGAACCAGTGTATATTTTAGTTCCTAAAGTGCCAGTTACTTTTTGTACTGGGTGAAATTTTAAATGGTCATAAAATTCTAATACAGTCCTGCATATGACATCCTCTAGGGAGATACAATATGTTTTCTAGGCATTACAAAAACTGTGATACCACTAGGACTAAATTTTCTAGCCTCACACTGCAAATGCGATACAGTAGCTCTGCCTATACCACATGCCTTTGCAAACAGTTGCTGTGCATTTTTAAAATAGTTGTCTTTTCCTCATTTATGCATCTTTTGAAAAATAAAGATAATATTGAAAGCCTGGTTTTTCTGAATCACTTTTATCTCCACCGCTAATTTCAATTACACTTGCTTAACTTATTGCATAGTCTCCTGTTTTCTCACTAGCAAAGTCAACAATTAACCTAGAGATACAAGTCAGTTCATAAACATGTCCGGCTTTAATATCTGTTCTACAGTGAGAAAACTGTTACATACCTTTCAAAGATAAGAGATGACAGTATTGTCAAAGGAATTATACATAATAAATTTCAAATTTTAGTCCAGGGAAGTCCTTAAACTAAGCATTGACATTTTATATTACAATGAAAAATGAATACGTTAAATCTTACATATACCTATGTTTCTTTATTTTGCAAACAAATCTGCTATTGATTTGGTTTAATTACGAATTCTCTTTATACATCTCGTATAATCAGCATCCCATTAAAATCAAATCAAGGCACAAAACCTCAGATA
Source organism: Metallyticus violacea (assembly GCA_030762175.1). Lineage (NCBI taxonomy): Eukaryota > Metazoa > Arthropoda > Insecta > Mantodea > Metallyticidae > Metallyticus > Metallyticus violacea. Next base: position 109,947,646 of record CM060830.1, on the reverse strand, counting down.
AATTTTGCTAAGAGACCTGAGGTTTGTTTATGTGCCCTAAATTTATGACATGAGACACATGGCTTTACTTCCCTTCTGAAGGAAGCCATATATATGAGTTTTATGCCCAAAAAAATCAATTGATTGTAGCTGGTATTGAACTCTTGATATTGGGTATATGAGGCAAGTACCAGAATTGACTGCTATTGAAAGGAAACTGCAATAAATAGAAGGCATACAACTGTATTAAGTTCATTCTGTGGTTGAGTTGAACGAACACTCTTTTGCTACACTTATTTAAATATGTAGGACTGGTTTCATGAACCTTTGTTCACTTCATCAGCCCCTAGTCAAACTGAAGGATAAATCGTTATGTTGTGGGAATGTGTAATCTGCTCTGGTGGAGGTATGATGAACTTTATGAAGTTTATGTTTTTATCACCGGAAATTTCGAAGTTCATTAAACTGTCTTTATACTTGTAGATGTAGATTTTCTCCCATGTTGCTAATTTTAATTATTTTATTTTATTCAATATGTCGTGTTTTCTGTCCAGAAATGAGATGCCACGACTTCTCCAACTGTTTGTATTTTTATTTTTCTGAAACATTCTTTTAACTGTGTGCCTATATTTCTTTTTGTTTTTACGAATGTACATATTTTCATATTCTGGACAACAAATTTTATAAATACCTGCATTTTTCTCTTGTGGAATATTGTCATTAACATTATCAACCAGGAGATTTTTAACATTAAATCTATTTACAAGTGCTAACCTGATACTGAAATCGTAAGAATATTCTGAAATTTTTTGTAACCCATGTATATGTGAATTTTTTTAAAATTAGCTTATTTTTTTTCCCTGAAAGTGCTGTGGTTTCTTTAATAAGTTCTTTTTGCCTCTTGAATTTCTGTACTTTTTTGTGTACTAGTTCTTTGTTACAAGCATTTTTAACTGCTGTTCTTTCAATTTCTTTGCAATTCCTAAGCATAGCTCTGGCATTTATTTACAAATTCTATCATGTAAATTAGTAAATTATAATTAATCTGTTGTCTAACACAGTCTTATGCTTCACTTACTTTTAAATATGGTGGGACCAGTTTCGAAGAGACATCCTCTCCATTTTCAACCAACTTGACGACTGGTATGAGAAACTAACATCTATGAGGACCTGTGGCTCCATCCTGGTGGTGTTTTTTTCTTTATAAACTGGAAATTGGTATTACATTCTCCTATAATGTCAAAATTCATAAGATGATCCCTATGTTTATGAATGTAAATCTTCTCCCATGTGTGCAATTCTACGTGCCTCTTTTAGTAACTTTATTTCTCTTTTGATGTTGTGATTATCTTTCCAAAAATGGTGTGCCACTGCTGACCTATCAATCTGTTTGTGCGTAACGTCCCTGAGATGTTCCTTTAACTGTGTTCCTATGTTCCTTTTAGTTTTTTCAATATATATCTTATCACATCCTTTACATGTTATTTTATAGATGCCTGACTTTTTCTCCTGTGGAATGTTATTCAAACTGTTGTCCACTAAAACATTTCTCAGAGTATATCTGTTAACAAGTGCCAATTTAAAGTTAATATCTTTAAAAATATTTTTGGAATTTATTCATAGCTACTGGATGGTAGGTGAATTTTTTAAAAACTGGTCTCTCTTTTTCAGTTAATAGTGTGGTGGTATTCTTGATCAATTTCTTCTTTAGGAATCTATTAAGTTTTTTGTTTACTAAATTTTTGTTAAAACCATTTATAATGGCAATCTCCTGTATCTTCTCAAATTCTTTTTTGTACTCCTGTTTACTGATTGGTAAATTCACCAGTCTGTGTGTTAAGCTGTTGAAAATTAAGTGCTTGTGAGCTATGGGGTGAAACCCATTTGATTTTATATAGCTATCTGTGTATCCTTTCTATAGATTCCAAATTTCTACGATTATTATTAATTTTTACATCTAAAAACAGCAACATTCCCTTAGTTCCTGTTTCCATTGTGAAGGATATATTTCTATCTTGTATATTTAAAAGCTTCACAAGCACTCAATTTTCAACACCTTAACACATAGACTGGTAAACTTACCAATCAGTAAAGAGTACAAAAAAGAATTTAAGAAGATACAGGAGATTGCCATTATAAATGGTTTTAACAAAAATTTAGTAAACAAAAAACTTAATAGATTCCTAAAGAAGAAATTGATCAAGAATATCACCACACTATTAACTGAAAAAGAGAAACTGGTTTTTAAAAAGTTCACCTACCATCCAGTAGCTATGAATAAATTCCAAAAAAACTTTTAAAGACATTAACATTAAATTGGCACCTGTTAACAGATACACTCTGAAAAATGCTTTAGTGAACAACAGTTTTAATAACATTCCACAGGAGAAAAAGTCAGACATCTACAAAATAACATGTAATGAATGTGATAAGATATGTTGGAAAAACTAAAAGGAACATAGGAACAATGTTAAAGGAACATCTCAGGAACGTTAAGCACAAACAGATTGATAGGTCAACAGTGGCACACCATTTTTGGAAAGATAATCATGACATAAAAAGAGAAACTAAGTTACTAAAAGAAGCACATGGACATATAGAATTGGACACATGGGAGAAGATTTACATTCATAAACATAGGGATCATTTTATGAATTTTGACACTATAGGAGAATGTAATACCAATTTACAATTTATAAAGAAAAAAACACCACCAGGATGGAGCCACAGGTCCTCATAGATGTTAGTTTCTCATACCAGTCATCAAGTTAGTTGAAGATGGAGAAGATGTCTCTTCGAAACTGGTCCCACCGTATTTAAAAGTAAGTGAAGGATAAGAGTGTGTTAGACGAAAGATTAATTATAATTTATATTTAACAAGCTTCACTGTGCAAGTTCAAACAGAATTTTTTAAAAAAGTCTCACTTTTCGAAAGTTCTTAAATGAAATTCTATCATGTTTAAATATATGGAAAGGATGTATGAAGCAGATGTAGAAGGTAAAATGTTATTAGCAGTGAATTATGGAGCTTAACAGGCACAGAGACAGAGATGATTTAATCCATATAATGTTCTGAAAGGAATAGGAACTGACTATAGCTTCACCAAATGTGTGGTTTGGCTGAATTAGGGAGAAAAAGAATAGTTATGAAGTACTTTTTTTTTTTTTTGCCAAATGCCAGCCTATTGTTCTCATGAGCTTGTGGCATTACCGTCCTCTGGTGAGACAAAATTGTAGAAGATTTCTGAAGCCATCATAGTGCTGTTTTCTTCCCAAAAGAGATAATAGCGAGTGTTATATGGTGCCTTAATCATATGGTATGAATGAAATGCTTCAATACTGACAAAATGAACTTGGGGTCCTTAGCTCCTAAAAGCAATCTGGCATTCACTTCTCTCCACAAGGAAAAACTCTGAAAAAAACCTTACCCATAACAGCTTGACTAAATCATATCCAGGATCTATGTATAGTAATCTCAAATGCTTCACTATACCACAGAGGCAGTAAGTTATTAAGTACTGAATTAGGAATTTCATAAGTTTAGAGGATAATAATATGCTGAACTAATGTACATGAGAGAGAACTGAGAGGAGGGAGGTAAAGTACGAAAAAAAGGCTAGAATAGTATTAAACATTTTTTTAAAAAGAAATTAATTTTAAAAAATATATGGAATTAACACAGTGAAGTCAAATCATATGAATAGGTTAAAAAGGGAAATATGTGGCAAAAAGTAAGGAACGTGGTAGGTTTATGGGAGGAAGCAATTACGAGGCTGGAGGATACAAAAAACAGAAAATTTGTGGCATTTTTCAGAATAATCTTTGTTGCATTCTGTGATATAAGAACCAAGGAGAGAGAAATATGTGAATTATTGTGACAAACATTAGAAGCTTTGCTTGGATGAGATAGGTGCAATGTTTCTTAAAGATATATGGAAGTAATGTGGAAGAATGTGTTTTGTGGTGTAATTTTTAGGAATGTTTGTTTACTGGAATGCAAGGAAATGGAAGATGGAGAGAGGAAATATGGAAACAAAAATGGGATATGTGGCAAGAAAAATAGATAGCAATAAAAATGTTTTCAAATTGTGAAGTAAAAAGGACAGGTATGCATTTAGGATGTGAGAAAAATAGATTTGGAACATTAATAGAAGCAGAAGGAAGTTTAAAATATGTAGTAAGAGTTATAAGGTTAACACAGACATGTGTATATTAGATTAACGTGCAAATTGGGTGGAATTAATGCTATGCTGTGTATTGTTAAATTAAACTAAGTTTATACAATTGTGTAGAAAACTCAATGTATATAAATTCAACTTAATGTAGTTCCTGTTGCTGATCTGCTAATTTATGAAAATGAGCTGAATGTCTTGCTCTTGATTTTGTGGGATGATGACAGCTATGCAGGGCTGTTCAGAACATGGGTCGTTTCTCACATCACTGTTGTTTCCACTAAAACCATTGCCTCACTTTAACTATTTGGTCTCCATAAAAGTGCAGCAAGATAAATTTTCATTATGCTTACGGAATTTTGGGAATCCACACAGTGAAACTTTTGTTAATCTTATTTTGATTTAAAGTAAAACACTAAAAATCATGTCGTCACATTAAAACTCTCTTTAAGTTTCACAAACACACTTATAAAAGTAATTTTGGTACATGTTTCGTGAGGTACATTCCTTACATTGTCAACCAAAACGACGACTCATTCGACGAAGTCGTCGTTTTGGTTGACAATGTGAGAAATGTACCTCACGAAACATGTACCAAAATTACTTTTATAAGTGTGTTTGTGAAACTTAAAGAGAGTTTTAATGTGACGACATGATTTTTAGTGTTTTACTTTAAATCAAAATAAGATAAATTTTCATTACTGCAATTCCTTCCCCAAGAGTAGAATTTCAACATGACACCCCAGTTTTACAATAGTCATGTCAGACCCATTTCAGACTGACCCTCTGCTGTAAAGTTTACCAAATCCACATAATTTTAATGGAAAATTTTAAACTTAGGTAATGATTATGTACATGATGCAGCACTTAATTTTCAAACAAATTAAACAATTTTTAAAAATAAAATTACGATAAATCCATTTATATGTCAAGTTCTGTGACTTGTCCAGTCTCAGCTGGGTGACTTGCTTCCATTCTTGGCCTGAAACGCTTGCACCTTCTTTGTAAAACAATGCTTTACATATTGGCAAATGCTGATTCAATAGTGCTGCATTCAGATGCCACATTAGGGTGTTTCAACTTTTTATCAACCCTTTTGACTAAGCTCCAAACAACAGTCCAGGGGGTTCAAATTGCCACTTTTGGGGAGCCAGAATGCTTTAGACCAGAACATCTAAGCATTAACCAACAACCAATTTTGTACTAAATAGCTTATATGTATCAGTGCACCATCCTGCTGATATAAATATTTCCTCCCTGAGGCCACAGTTGTAACACCTATGTAAATTTCTTTCATAGCAGCTTCCCCCTTTTGAAAGAAATGCAGTGGCATGACATAATCCTCACTGGACAAGACACTTAGCATGATAGATTCCTACCCAGCAGGATCAGAAAGGAAATTTTTCTTTAATCTGAAAAGGCAACTGCAAATAACTATAGCAACCAATGCACTCTAGCCTCATGTTGCTATCCAATTGACTAGACCAGGAACAGTCTCAGCCTGTTGGTCCTGGTGGTGTAGGGTCACGCCTTCTAAACCCAAGGCCGCGGGTTCAAACCCTGCCAGGATTGATGGATTTTTTCGCGTATAAAAATCCTAAGTATGGCTTCCTTTGGAAAGGAAGTAAAGCCGTGGGTCCCGTGCCATACATTTACAGCACGAAAAAGAACCTCAAGCCTGAAAGAAGAAGCCTCTGAGCAAAATTTGTCGGCCGTTTCACGCCTGGAATGGGACAATGACCTAAGATGCTAAAGAGTCCTTAAAAAAAGGAGGAGGAGGAACAGTTTATATGGAACATTGACAATTTTTCTCAAAATTCAAAAGCAAAAAGCTTTTGCAAAAAGGATTATCTTTTGCCCCAACTTCCAAATTTAATTGCCTTAAATTGTTTCTGATGGTGTTAAATTTTGCTGTAATTTAAGATGGTATTACTATTAGTATACTAAATCTTCTCGGCCTACTTCAAATTTTACTCCTTGCCTTATCAAGTTTTGTCCTCCCTCCAAACTTGAACCTCCTTCTTTACCTTCTAGCCATCCTTTAGAAATGTTTATTAACCATTTTTAACTTCGATTAGTTATTGTAAATTTCCAGATAAGATCATCCCCAAAGATAACAACTTTACCAGAGAAATCAGCACTTAAAAGGTTATCTAATAATCCTGATGTTGTTATTCTTTTAGCCGATGGTAGTACTACAGGACATTTCTTCTTACAATGCTGAACCTTACCAACAGCTTGAAGATGTCACTTATTGTGATCTATTGTCTTCCGGCCCTACAGTCAAGTTTAATGAAGAAATAGCTTCTTTTATTGCTTCTTCTGGTACTGCTGAAGGACTCAGTTCCCAAGATATCACTCTGCTTACTCATGTCCCTTGCACTCCAACCATGTATTTTCTCTCTAAAATTCATAAAAAGAACTGTCCAGGCCTCCAGCTAATAGCTAGCTTCGATTCTCCCACTGAACATATTTCCGCTCTAGTAGATTGTTGGTTACAGCCATTTGTAATGTCTAGGCCATCCTATATCAAAGATTCCTACCATATTTTGAGTTTACTAGAGAATGTTTACCCTTCGGCACGTTCTAATATACTTCTGGTCACTATCGATGTAACGTCACTCTATACTAACATTCCCCATCATGAAGGATTGGCTGCCATTAAGACATTTCTTGGACTCTCGATCACCTCCTCATACCCCATCCACAGATCTCATTTGTCATCTAGCTTATCTAGTCCTCACTCGCAATGCATTTAGTTTTGATAAATATTATCTACAAATTAAAGGTACTGCGATGGTCACCAGAATGGCACCTTCTTATGCCAATCATTTTATGGCTCGCTTAGAGGAGGAATTTCTTAAGTCAGAACCTTTGACACCCTAATTTGGTTGAGATATATTGATATATTCATGCTTTGGACTCATGGCTCAGAATCTCTCTATCAGTTCCTTACTAATCTTAACTCCAAATTTTCAGTTAAGTTCACTTCTTCTGTCTGTCCCAATGCTGCTATGCCCCTAGATATTGATATTTCTTTAGGTAATGGCTCTTTTCTTACATCTGTGCATATTAAGCCTACCAATTTACAACAGTATCTTCATTATGATGGCTGTCATCCCTTGCATATCAAAAAATCTATTTTTTTTTCGTTTTCAATCCGTGGTCATCGTCTTTGTAACAACTTTTCATCTCTTGACAAGTATATTAAAAACCTAGCTCAAAAGTTCCAAGACCAAAACTATCCCTCTCTTTTAAAATCTCGTATAATCCCAGCGCACAAAACTTTCCAATGCAAACCTAAAACTTCTAATAACAACTTCATTAAACTTGTTACTACTTTCGTGCCTGGAATTGAAAGCATCAGACCTATTTTGAAAGAATGTCACGATATTTTGTTAATGCATCCATCTTTGAATGATTTTTCTAAATTTGTACCCCGACTTACTTTTAGAACACCCCCTAAACTTAAAAGTATATTTTGCAGAAACATATCTCCTCCGAATTTACCTCGTCCCATTGCTGGCTCATATCCTTGCCAATGACCTAATTGTAAAACTTGTGCGCTAATTATGTTGTGCCATTCATTCCACAGCCCTAATTTATCCAGAGAATATAACATTTCTTCATTTGCTATCTGTTCTTCCAAGAACGCCGTATATATGTAATCATATAAGCTTTGCAAAGCATTTTATATTGGTTTAACTTCTACTGTTGTTTCACTACATATGAACAATCATAAGACGTTCTGTTAAAACCAAGGTTCCCTTGCTGGTTGCCCACCATGCCTTATCTCACTGTAAGGATTTTGATGATGCTTTTAATGTAACACTTACTGATGCGTCACCTACACAATGCTCTGAAAGTTTACTCAGAGATAGAGAAACAGCTGCTATATTTTTACATAAACCACCTGATTTAAATATTATGTATTAATTTTTTTTCTCTCCCACACTCTCATTTCTAGTTTCATCTGTTTCCATGCATAACGTTACCTTCGATACTCAATATTTACTTTTATCATCATCACTTGTCTTCTTGCCATAGAAGGACTCAATGAGTTAGAAATATAGCCATCTCAAGTGTGACTTTATCTTAGTGTTTTATCCTTTTCTACTTTTATAATTACTGTTAATTTATTTATATATATATATATATATATATATATATATAGTTCTATATTCTGCCTGAGCACAGAGCACCTCCCACCTTCCAGTATCAGCAAATCATTGAAACTATAGCATATAGGGCTGGTCAGATGGCAGAAATATTGCACAGTAACATATTTCCATGTATCTGGTACCAATATAGTAAGTATTATGGATCTTTATTTGAAACTATAGCTGGTCTTAGATATGAAACAACATATGATGAGACTAAGTATGCTCAAATATACTATGAATAAGAAAATACTGGCAACAGTACAGTAATAAACCCACTGTTCATTAATTATCTCCATTTATGCATTACACAAACTGGGATAAGAAAGAAAAATACACAATACTGGAATCTTTAAAGGGTTTGTGATTGTTCAAATGCAATTCAAGGATTTATCAAGTGTCTAATCATAATCCTCAATAATATCATCACAATTACATGGATAATATGCTTATATTTTTCTTTTAATGGGAATATCATATTTTACTCCTATCATAACAATAACACTCAGTTCAGCCACAGAGCCCTTTAATCTCTTCACAAATTCACCAAGCAGGTAATGTACATCAGATTACAGATTTTGCAAGAAGTAAAGCTTTACATTTTTAAATGTAGTTGCAACTAAGCAATTTTACATCAGCACCTTTCTCTAATTGTGACCTTATGATCAAAGGTTTCATTATTCATCAGAATTTTACATTCACTTTGGTTCAAAACCTTATAATAAGGAAAGCAGTATAAATATGTCCAAAATAGAAAATTACCCATATTTAAGAACTTTATAAAGAAAATGTTAGGATAAACAGAGATTAAAAAAGAGAACTGAAACTCCAGGAACATTAACACAAATAAATACACACCCTCGTTCAGTAGAAAGAATTTAATACATACTTAGCATGTGACAAAAAAGTTCCTACATAACGTATGAGATACAGTACTTTTTTTCCCCCTTTTTTAATACTTTTATCTTTTTTTTAATGAGCATGGCTTCAGCAATTCTGCTTCCACGCACACACACACACACATGCACGCGTACACACACCTCTTCACCTTACAGCATTTAAAAGAAGAAATTACATTTTTACTTACCAAATACAGATACAATGACGAGAATCAAATTGTATATTATCCGAAACGGTTATTAAATATTACAAGGCTGACAGCCACCTATTCAAATTCACAATAAAGGATTTTCTTAATACCATTTTTTTTAAAAAAAAATTCTGCCTTAATGTTTTCACTCAATAATACAATACCATACTGTGCCAAACACTTTGTCTGATGAGACTAGATGGCTGTACACTCAGGCTGACAAAAGTGTTTCCCAAGCTCAACTGAGCGAGCCACAGAAGTACAGGGTTAGCCCCCCCCCACCTTGTGCCATTTACTGCCTATCCGTAGCTCGCAATTTCTCCTCCACTGCTTCTTGGGATGCCTCAGACAGATCTGTAGCCTGAAAATTACATATAGGTTAGTTTAAAATTTCTCCTGAATTAAAATAATATAGATGAAACAAAAGAGCACATTTGCTTTAAAGAGTACAGTTGCTAAAGTGAATTAGCATAAGACAATTTTCAGATTTACAGTTTGATAATGTGAAATGGATAGCTCTATTCCCCAGTCCAGTCTCTTCAGAGCTTGTTTTTGAATGGAACTCCCCAGTGTTTCAAATATTAAATTGCTATATGGATCAGTGACCAAAAATTCCTTACCACAGTCAGCATCAAAACTATCTACTATCCAATTATTTTATGTTTGCAGATGACCAAGGAAGAAATAATTGTTTTGAACAGTGTTGCCAACACAAGCCTGAGAATTAAAAACTGAGATTATGTCAAAGCTAGCTACAAGTGCAGATGAAGGGCAGGTTTTATGTGCTTAACATTCAGCCATAACTGGTGATAGCTTTATTTATGCCCATTAACAAAGCAGCTTGGAAAATTTATTTCTTTCCCTACATAGTTTTACTAGACCACTTATTTGGACACACATAAGATGTTGTGCCACACATTTCTCACACCTTTTAAGAAAATTTTCAGTAATTCTTCTTTTGAAATTACAGCAATTGCTTTTCTTACAGGCACCATAATTCTTTAAGCATTCACAGAACACCAATTTTTTTATACATCATGATTTTCTGCACTCCAGTATCTATTATTTTGTGTCATACATAGCCATAAATGAAACCATTACACACACACACACAAAAAGGGAGGGGGGTCCGATCATAAACATTATCCAACACCCAATTGCAGAAATTAACTCCATTCACATTATTATATGGTTGCAATTCCTTAACTACAGTTATCTTATATAGAGTTTTAAATTTAAAAGTTCAGTGGCATTCCAAACCAAGGTTTGCAAAATTCCAGAAAGATTTCTTTAGACTTCGTTCTAACCTTTTTCCTCAGTAAGAATATAATGGCATTTTACTTTTGGTTTCTTATCATGAACATATTCCATTTCCTCAAATCTATTCAGAAGTTTGCGAACAATTTCTTTGTGAGGTGCATGAACAGTATGGAATCTGTCTATAAATTGCCATCTTAATTTTCTACAAGAATTTATCACAAAGGAATTATACCTGAAAATGTGTTGTTTAAGTATATGGACTTTTTGGCATTAACAGCACTAACATAGTATAACAATGAAACATGTGGTATCGTAACATTTCAACTTCTGTACAGCACAAACTTCACTACTGGTTAGCCGGCATATGGAAAGGAGGCTAAGTGAAGGGGCGAACAGAAACAGTTAGAAATAGCACAGTGCAGGCAAAACCCTGTAATACTGGCCATGCATCCAAATGAAGGCTCTGTAGTATTATATTCTGCTATAGTCAGGGGGTGGGAAAGGCTGCAACAAGAGCAGATGTTAACAGTTTGCAGTGTTCCTGCCGAACTTAAAAAATGACTAATTGTTTGCCCTAGTAAAAAGGGTAATGTTTCATACCATTTCTTAAAGATCCCTTTTGTAGATAAGATTTAAACATACTTTTGAATAACAGAATAGTAGTAACTGATATTTATTGAAGTTACAATGTCAAGTCTGTGCATAGCACTGCACAAGGATTATAACTCTATTCCCTTTATTTGTGATTAGCATACCATACAAATGACAAATTCTTTGAAACTGGTTGAAATTAATTATGTAAATAATTCCAGAGAACTAATTTGCCTTTTCAGAGTAGTTGCGGGAAGGAACTCATCCACACTACTTAAACCAATCAGGATTAAAACCATCTTTGCTTTTGCAGCTTAATGCAATACAAACAGAGAAAATTTAGTAACTGTAAAATCCCTGTTAAGCATACAATTCTGCTGGGAAATTAATGACATATTACACATTATCATATAGGGAATTTATCATTACCTGGATATACTTCTGTACACCCACAAGTGATTTCTTAAGAGCATCAAAGCTGGAGGAGTACAACATCTTCTTCTTTACCTTAGCAGTGTCTGGGCACCAAGACATCAAGAAAAGTTTCTGCTTCTTAGATGCCTGCTCAAAAAAATACAAAATGTTTGCTATGAAACTTTTTGCAATACAACCTTCAACCTTTTTATAAATAATATACATGTTCATAACTTTTTCTCTCATACACACACATGTTATAAAATTGATAATATAAGTGAGTTGTGTATGAAAATAAATATACTGACTGTTAATGAAAGACACCAAAATAATTCAAAGAGTGTAGAGATGTCATATTTAAGATATTTGAGATAGATTACATATTTTGTGCATTAAAAATCCCTCAAATCTTAAACTAATCATTTGACAGTGCAACAACACACATCTGTTAACTACCTTCTTGTATTATGTACTCTATTCTAGAGGGAGCTATTTCCTTGTGTGGCGTAATGCATAATGCAAATGATGTTCAATTCTTGTCATGCCATTCAATTTTTTTTATTTAATATGAAGTACAACAATAAGCACACTAAAGAATTATTACTGAAGTTTATTTAATTCTTTCAAGTTTTATTCTCTTTCTCAGCAATTCATGTCTTACCAACATACAATGGTAATAAGCTTACTACCAACATAATGCATAAAATTTAATTTACCTTACATATATGTAACTGCCTTCTTGCATTATGTAGCCTATTCTAGAGGGAGTTCTTTAACGGCTTGTGTGATGTAATGCATAATGCAAAAGCTATGTTACACAGGCAGTTAGTTCAATTCTTGTCATGCTGTTAATTTTTTTTATTTAATATGAAGTGCTGTGACATACATACTAAAGAATTATGAATGAAATTAAAGTAATCTTTGAGCATACGACATTCAACTCATTAAAATTTAAGTGTATAAATTGAAACAGCCACTTAAAATAGAAAGGCTGTATTATTAGGTCCTAGCAGTAGCAGTTGTAGTAGTAAAGATTTGGTGTAGTTCATTAACATTCTGTATATACAGGTTGTAAGAAAAGGCACATAAATTTTTTGAGGAAACATTGCTTGCATATAGAGGATGCAATTATGTTATACAAACAAGGGTCCAGAAATGCTTTTTTCCCCTTGTTAGAGACCTTTGTCTACAACTCTGCTTACATAGTGTAAAATGCATGCCAGCATAGCTGTCATGTGGCAATAACCCCAAAAGAGAACAAATTGTTGCTCAATACATACAGTAGGTAAACATTTACTTTTATTTTTGGTTTAATGGGATGCAGGTGTTGTAACTACTCTTAGTTCCTAAGTTCACTAATGTGGTTGTTCTGTACCATATAGTCTGCTTGTTATGCTTCTCACTACATTGTTTGACTTAGCACCGAGCATGTAGCATCAGTTCTAATGTTTACAGACCTAGTTCCAGGCACAGCAAAATGAGGTATTCAGATGTGAAGCTGGCAGATGCTCATATGATCCATGGATTAGCCAAAGGTGTATAGAGTATTTGTGCTCATATTTTGCAAGGCTGCCAGACAATGAAATACTCCAGGGATACATCAGGTAGTATATGTGATAGCTTCATGGCTATATTGTGCTAACAGGGGACATTTTGAACATTTCATGATTTTCTGTTTACTCTGTTTTTGAATATATTGCTATGTGGTACAGGAGCAGAAAATCTATAAAATAAAGTAATTCCAGACCCAGGTACGCGCGCAAGTGTGCATATGTGGAATGTTTCTCCAAAGTGTTAACACCTTTTTGTTAGCAGTATATATATCAATTCAGCTAATCCCAGTAAAGAAGGAACCTTCTTTATCATCACACAGTCCATCTTTTAACTGTAGCATCACACATAAATAACATGTACACAAATTCTATCCCCCCCAAGATTATAGAAATTTATTTATTTATTTATTTTTTTTAATACAAAATTTCCTTTTTTGTTGTCATTTTTCAATCAGGATTATTCATTTCAGGTCAATTTCTTAATTTTTGTCAGTATATAGCAAGTGGCATTAATACATTTATAACTTTTAACAAGCATTCTTACTAAATAGAAGTTCTACAATCCCTTATGGATTTCAGAGATAAAGTAACTCTTGTACAGATATCAATATCAATGTTTGAATAACAGATTCGTTAAAAATATTCTGGTGATAATTCGCCTGTTGGTATCAGGAAAAATGAAACATGTTTTTGACAAGAATTTAGGCTATAAAGTTTCGTTTTCCATTATATGAGTGATTAAGGGGGAAGATTTTAGCATGATAGAAATTAATACCAAGTTTTATTCAGTAGTTTAGTCACTTATAAATATGCTCCCATTAATAAGTTTTCCCTATACAAAATGATGTACTAGCCAACAATCAACATTCCTATTCTACTAAGAACAGTGTCTTACATCAAGTATTTAATGCAGAATGAGGTACATTATACACATACACAAATGTATATTTTTTTTTCAGAAATGTTCCCATCCAAAATATACTTCTTTTTCAGATGTTTTCAACTTGGGATTGCATGTCTAAACAATGACAGTATACAAATATGTAGTTATTTAATGAAGTCATTTTGCCTGTGATGAGAATGGAAAAACTGAAATGTTTAGCTTTCAAAATATTTTTAAGTTATTAAACTCAGAGTTATGTTTATAACATTATTTATTCCTAAACAAATGTGGCATTTATTTCAATTTTAGTCCATTTTTTCCATTCAAAACATTTAAGATATGACCAATCTTCCATCCTTTCCTCTATTTATATTCCCATTAGACTTTATTTGAGATGGATAAGATGCTATAAATAAAAAATAGCAAATACATGCCTCAGAGGTTCCTTGGCATTGGTGTGTGTACTCAAAATCGAAGAGACCATATCGACATTCTCCAGTTCCTCCTTTTTGAAGGTCTTCTAGAAATTGATCGTAGGAAGCATTACGGTCACCTAAAATATAAGATTCACATATAAGCTGCCTTGAAACTTGTACTACAGCCTTTACCGCTTTTAACCCCAGTCTCATGAAATTAAAGTGAATATAATGTAGAATAACAAAATGGTACATTTTTTCCAAATGTTGAGTATTGCAAATTACTAGAGTCGCATGGCTGCATACTGGGAAATACAAGTCATCAAGGCTGTTTAATGCATGTGCAAATAGGTAGTTAGAAGCTTTGTCAGCAAGTTACTGTGTTTGTGTGTTTTGTAGGTGCTTTCATTATATATAGATTGTGTGCTCATTGTTGTTCATTAGTTATGCCACTATATAAATAATGTCTTGAACAGGTTTTAATGTGTGAAAATGACTTCTTGCAGAGAAGGCAATTCACAAAAAATATCCTGGCAATATTATTCCAGGTAGAGAAACTGTTTCAACATTTTTTATAACACAGCTAGTGCTTATTATCATTTCATCAGTTTTAAATAAAATATTTTATGCTTTCGGTAAAAATGTAAATACTAACTTCACAATCCGAGACTCTTCCTTTTTCTAGTTACAGTGACTGCACTTCCCCAGTAAGCAGCTAAATCAAATAATTTCATTACATATACTTTGTGTATGACATGATTGCAGCTATAACGCATTGCTGTACAAATGGATTCACTGAAGGCTACATATATGCAAAAGTATGGGACAGTGTTATTGTTAATAGTTGTAGCTAAGGCACAATAAGGAAACATTTTTACTTGACAGGAGGATCAAATTTGCATGGTTCATGGAGTACCCAGCTACACATCTTTACAATGATCTGAAATTATGCACTTTTATGAGCCAATCATAAAAGTGCATAATTTTAAAAGATAGATATATGTTTTAGAAGACTACAGAAGCAAAAGGTTCACAAATTAGAGGAGAAAATTTTCTATTGAGGGAAGAATAGTGTTGTGACCCAGTAATGATTTAACAGCTCATGTGCGATACATTTTTACAGATTTTGAGATCACCAGCAAAAACTTCTTTTAAAGAGCTTGATATTTAATTGGATTAAAATGGTATGGCTGGCTCTCTGATGCATTAGCACATGGAAACTTTAAAAAGTGATAAAGTACAAATGAGGTGTATCAACCATGTAAAACATGTTAACCAATTATTACAAACTTTTGACAGATCAATTCTATACAATAATAAAATGAACCTCCCCCTCTTTCTTTGCAAAAGTGCAACAATGACAAACTTACCTATAACTTCAACATCTATCTGCTTTTCATCCCTAATAAAGAAAACAACATAACGGTGTTTCTTGTCCTTTTTTATTTCTTCATATGTTGTTTTACACGCATCTGATACTGTCACCCCAGAAGCCTGGAACAAGAAAGAACATCAGTTAACTGCATGTAAATTTAGAACATACACCACATGAGTAAGGGTAGGATGGAGAGAAACATATAAAAGTGTACAGCCACAACTCTAGTGCATGAGATTGGCTAAATAGTAGATTTTTAATATTGAAGTAACTACAGTTTAAATTGTCACATTCACTAATTAGCAGTTTCTTATTAAATAGCAAAATTTCAGAGTATTGCTCTTGGTAATTTCACCAATCTAAAATTGTTTGCAATATCCTCATTATGCAACATGCAGAAAACTAGTTCAATTAAGGCATATCAAAAATAAACAGTAGGTGTGCTCCTATAAAGTTTGTAAGAAACAGGAATCCTAAAATTTCTTTCTATGCATCCTCACAGAAATATAAACAACTTCCTCTTCCGGGAATGCACAAAGCAATAATTAATCCATACCAAGAATATCAGACTGGTGAAAAGTGCTTTTGTTCAAACGTTTATTTTACTCTATATCATCAAATTTAAGGATGTCTCTACCAAAGTTCAATCTTTCCCAAACTTTCTGTAACAAGAATCCCAAATTAAAAATAGTACTTAATATAAATATAAACAATCCTTTAAATGGATTTTAATCTTATTTTGGAAGAAAACAAGAGTAAGAAATTTTAAGCCAACTCTGTAACACAAAATATAGCTCAACATAATATCTAGAAGCTATCAACTCCCCCTCTCCAACCTTCCTACTGCCTTTTAACTACACAAATAATTGAGATGGGAAATAAAAGCTCATTTTGAAGATGGGATGATGCTGGTACAAATATTACAATTAAAAGAATGAAAAATGTGAAGAAAAAATAATGGAGAAGTTATAAGAACAAGATACCTGTTTAAAGGACTTCATTATGGTGAAGGTATTGGGAAAATTGGTGAGGCATAACAAAAGAACTTTATGATTATTTCCATTATGTAGTGTATTATTAAAAATTTCATGGCTCTCTTCCTTACCAGATTTTTTTTTTATTATTTATTTATGGACGCTCTTTAAAATCTCGTCATCAGCGTCCCATTCAACCCTGGGCGTGAAAAGGCCGACAAATTTTGCTCAGAGGCATATCTTTCAGGCTTGAGGTTCTTTTTCGTGCCGTAAATGTAAGACACGGGGCCCACGGCTTAACTTCCCTTCCGAAGGAAGCCATAATTAGGATTTTGACGCCCGAAAAAATCCATCGGTCCTGGCCGGGTTCGAACCCGCTATCTTGGGTATAGAACGCAAGTATGGTAACCACTATACCATCAGGACCGACCCACCAGAAAGTGAGCTCGCGTTCATACCATCCACTATTACGGGAGACCCTTTTTTATACAGGGCATTCAATGGCGATTCTAAATTTGGTGCAGCGACTGCGGGTTCGTTGCGCCGTCACTAATAGACCGGTGAACAGTTCCGAAGCCATAATGTCAATTTATGAACAGTTACTTTGTTGAAGTCGTCCAGCGAGCGAAATTATGAAGTGGCTAAGGATTCGTTAGTTACGGGCCGGAAAACAAACTTAGCACGCGAGACCTAACCCGGTCGGCTTCCTGTCTCCATCCGTTTCCGTTTAACAGGGCTGTCCATAATTGGAGAAGTTGAACTTTTACCGCTTTCTATACAGCGACAACTTCATTTCTAATAATTAAGTGCAGAACGCATTTGCAGCGATTTCACACTTCTATACAGACTATATCTCAATTCAAATTAATCTGAAATCCAATGGCAGCGGACCTAGCATTAGTTTTTCTGCCAGTGCAAAATCCGGGAGAACCTCAACTAGACAATTTGACCCTGGCAGAGTTTGCATTTGCGCCCTCTGCGTTTTGCGGTTGTTTGGGCCGATGTCCTAACTAACCCAGCCCTGGACATAGCTTTTTCGTATGCAAATACACTCCGAGCAATGTCCCTACCCAATTATTATAAAATTTAAACCTGCAACGGCCATTTTCCCTTTCTGTAATATTTACAGAACAACTCGATATAGTTGTCAGTGCTTTCTCATATCGTCTGATCTTTACAAGTCATTTTGTTCTCTGCATTCCTACTTTCGTACTATACCAAACTTTGCAGGTATTCTCGTAAAGCTTTGAGCTCCAAATGAGCTCAAATTGAGCCTGAAATCTTTGCTACTGTATTCCCTCAACACGACTCGAGTTATTTCGGTGTAAACATAAATGGTTAAGCCTTAAAAGTTACTTTTTAAAGATTTTTCCTACATGTGAACTACAAGTTTTAACAAATTTTTTTTGCCATTTTTTATATTAATGGTCTTAATTACTTCTTCGACGTTAGCTTTCGCTTTACGAACTTTACTCCTCAAAATTTCAATAGGAATCATGTCGGGAGATTGACAGGTGTTAAAGGGGGCTAACATACGATACTTCCCTCCCCCCAAATCTTTAACCAACCTTCATAAAACAGATTTTAGAGCTATATGCACACATATTAGTAAAATGGTTGTCATTTTAAAATGCATTTTCAAAATCTTTTAGATTACTAAAAACCACTTTGCCCAATTTAATGTACGGCACAGTAAATTCAACTTCATCTTCCAATTTGTTTTTCCTTGGAAAAAATATTAAAAACAGAATTAAATCTATTATCTCATTCAAAAATTATAAAATAATTTTAAAAAACGCGTAAACAGTACTAAAATTAAATATTTTAAATGTTGTTTTTTAACATGCTACTCAATATGCATTTATTTATTTGATGTCGCTTTAACTTTACATTGGTAGTCATCGCAATATGTTACACAAGTTACAATGTTATATGGCAGATACTTAACATTAATATAATATTATTACAGGAATTTCACCATTTTACACTACATTTCATTATATAAATTTGTTGATTAGATTGTTTTAATGTAGACGAAAATGAAGCACAAAAATTTCAACTATATTAGATTGCATAGTTTCTGAGAAAAGATCATTACTCGAATAAAACTTCGCAAGGAGAGAGAGGGGGGAGTTTGCATTTGGTAATAATTTTGCTTTCTAACACGTTTTCTGATACTATTAATTATTTCCTGTTCCATTTTTTTTTCTTTTCTTTTCCCCTAATTGGTTTCTTTTCTATCTTATTTCCTGCTGGGCACTTTTATAATTCTTAAATCTGCCTGTCGAACTCCAGTTTTTGCTATGTTTTTATACCGGGAATAGTTCTCATTTTCCTTAGAACTTTACTCCTTGTTATATTCCCAAAAATGAAGCATGCTAATGCCTCATCAACAGTTCTTTTCTATTTGTCTTAAAGATATCTATTCCAAATCAAGGAATTTATCGAGTTTCGTTTGCATTTGTGTTTTCCAAAGTAAACATTTTTACAGAAGTTCTAGGTTGCAGAAATCTCTGAAAATGGGCCAGTTGTTTTTAACCCCGGCAAATTGCTTTGTTCGGAAACATCCCCAAAATTCACTAAATCCAAAACATCCGTTCAAGCCTTGTAGATATAAGTTGGCTCTGTCATGCAGCAAATCAAATGTAAGGTGCTCAAAATAAATAAAAACAATTCTGTCAATATCCCCTAAAATATTCTATGCAACTTAGCTTATTCTCAGCTTGGGGTCGTTATACTACTGAAACGTGTATGTTTCTATTTTTCCTATGTTTATTCACGAAGTGAGTGGTACGTACTTTGAAAACATATCTTCAAAGAGTCATTCATGTATCCTCGTTTACTCTGGGGAGCGAATTTAAATATTCAGTTGATATGCTTAGCTATTTACAATCACCGTTCCATCCTCCCCTGCCCATCTGACAGTTACCTCGGTTCTAAAGATTTGTTTTTTTAGTCACTAGCCATAATCTCTTATTTTCGTTCACTTTTTACTCACATGGGCTTTTCCCTTGGGATTCTGCAGTACTATCCAAATTTTCATTTGAATAAACATAACGCTCGACAACACTTTCCTTGAAATGAATAAATTTCACGAGCAGTTATTAAGGATTCAGTTTAACCTACTCCTTGATTTGCCTGTTTTTTCTTGGAAAATGTTGCGCGTGCTATTGTATTAGTGTATAATTGACTATATAACTTACAAATGAATGACACTTCTACAGAAACTTTTCAACTTCAGGGCAAGATTAACAGTTGCTTCTTTAAGCTCATCACTAGAGCACTCTTTTGATCACTTTGGATACATGTTAAGTGTTCGTTAATCATAGAACCTTTGCTTTGAACGAAAAGCATGGTGAGTCAACAAAATTTCAGTTACAGTAAAGACGCCTCCCCTAATCTACCCACAGCAGAGCTGGACCTGGGTAGCCGCCAAGCAATACTGCTCGCACACTATTGCGGATTGCTAGGCATTTCTTGGTGTCCAAACGCAGAGTTCTACTCACAATTCTCTCTTCTCTTTCACTGCACGGCATACTTAAGCAGAACTGTAACTGCTAGAACAACAGATATTGGTTGCCCGCATGTGCTTTCTTTATGCGCGTGTTGGATAGCCGCAAAGTTCAACTCCGACTCCTATCTTATTCCAAACCTAAGCGTAACATATGGCTTGAGTAAATAAAACACATTTAATATAAATGTACGGTGTGGTTAACTATGAGGCCTGGGCGACAAGTACTGGAAAGTTTCGAATAGCCAAGGATAAACATCTATAACGAGATACTTTTTTAAAATATTTCTTTTTACCCGTTTTCAATGCTGAGCCACTACAGGCGGTGGACACTGGCGATACATGTACATAAAATGATAAATTGGGAAAGTACTTATCTGCCGTTTGCCTTAACGATATGGGTCACCGGTTTCGGTAATCCTAGATAACCTTAGAGATTTCTAAAGTATGTCGATCCTGGTAGTCTAATGGTAACCATATTTGCCTCGTAAATCAAAGTTCGCGGGCTCAGACCGACCTTTGGATTTCTAGGACGTAAAAATCATTAATATGGCTTCCTTCGGCAGGGAAGTAAAGCCGTTGGTCATGTCGTAGAAAGAAGAGGCATCAAACCAAAACCGTTTCATGCCACGAATTAAATTTTGGTAGATGAAATTATATTTATTATTTGGAATGTATACACAATAGAGGTGATGGCTGTGTTAATAGGGATTCTAGTTCGATTATCAACTTCTAATAGTCGAATGTTGAATTGATTTAATATAGCAAGCTTATGACCAAAAATGTAAAAGTCCTTAAATGAAACTTAAGTCTCTATAGCACCAGACGGTAGTTTAGTCGAGTTTTAATTACTATACATAATAATAATAATAATAATAATAATAATAATAATAATAAAAATAATAATAATAATAATTTGGGTTTTTCCAAAATATACAATTGCATTAATCACAAATCTTACAGTAGCAAATAGTCTGTGTTTGGAATAGTTTTGCGAAACTACCGAGTCACGTTATATTTTGTCGCTAATTCTAAAACAAAATTTAAAGCATAGTAAAATAACGGAATTTATCAGTCAGTAGTTCATTAATAAAGGTCTATAAAACAGTTTTCTTGCTCCTTAGTATAGGCAAGTTCCACCCATTGCTATAACACTACGGCCACATTGCAATTCCGTTTCTGCTTGTCTCCCTGGTTCCGGAAAAACCTCCCTCTAAGCAAAAATGTTAAAATTATGAAACACTTTTTAAGCAAAGTGCATTTTAATAAAACAATTTTGTTTTCGGTTTCAAAGAAAAGGGCCCTACGTTAGGAAAAAACGTTCCCGCTTTGAAATAGTCCTGATAGATAAATGTGCATCAAACTTTATTGCTTAAATGATATACAACTTCCTACTTCCACTAAAGTATGAACACAATTATTGTTATCAAATCATTGGTAATTCAGTGTTTACGAAACTAAACTATAATCTAAAAATCTGTGCACCCCTGTATATGTCTCGAGACCTCAATCGCAATCATGGAATTTCCATCATTCAATCCTTAACTATAACATTTCTAACCTCTCCGTTATGTTTCATTTCTCATAGTCTAACGTGGTTCGTTTTAAGTTTAACCATGTGACAAGACTGTTGGAAAGTTCCCAATCTTTTAGTTTCCCTCATTTGATACCCTTGCTACTGCAATAAGAATTTGTTATATCCATTTTTTCTATCACAGGCAGAAATATGTAGTTTTACTGGATTCCGTACAAAATGCACATTTAATCAACAATCGAACACTCCCATATTTCTATTATGCTTCTTTCCCCTTACTAGAGGGAGAGTAAACTCGCTCGGTGCCTTAGTCACCAGCTCGGGGAAATGACGTCACTCGATTCCAGTAATTACTCCTCGAGGAAACGTTACATGCAAGTTACTTGGTGGGTATTAGGAACACAGAAAGTTTAGTACAAATCTCTCTGTCTGGGCCAACTGACGAAATTACACGTTCTTTGAAATGTCTCGTCACACATCGGCATGATATTTAAAAACAGGTCGCGAAGAGATTGTGCGCCAATTAATTCCTCAAGAGAAGTATTTCAGTCATTAACTAGAACTGGAGCTAATGATGCAAAAATCCTGCAGGCACAAAACGGATGAAAGTTTCATACGTGCTGAATAACAGCTAAGAAATTCAAGACTTCCTGTTTTTAGAATATTCAATTTATAACAAATTGGTGCTGACATTTCCCGGGGAGCAGCAGTAATAATAACAATAACACAAACCTAAGCAGTTCATGCATAGTCTATAGTTTTAGGGTAATGATATCCGTCTAGAGATTGAACCCTTCGCATTCACTAAACAGTAAAATTACATGCAAGCTTTAGAAGCCCAAAAACAGTACATTGCAAACCTGGTAATTTATAAGTGTGGCAACCCAAGGCAAAGAAGCGGCTTATCTGAATAAAGACTAAGTGACGTACATGGCGCCTAAGACTTTTTGGCGCCGGAGCTCAACGGGTCGACGACTTCACTTCGTGGGGTGTTTTCTGCTGCCGAAAACCATATGACAAATGTGTGCAACATGCTATCATGTAGCGCACTTCATGTAGAGTTCTTCAGGAGTGATGGTAGATGGTTACGGCATGACTCAGTGCTAAGTTTCACAAACAAAAGGCCTTCATGCCTCAAAGCATCACTATGACGATTCTCCGAGCCTATCCCCCCTACCTGTTACTTCGCACCAATCACGCATATACATTTCTATCTTACGGAAACCATCGCTACATCTTAAATTACATATTATAAATTCAGCTATTCACAATTCCACCATTAGTAGCGGTTCATGGAAAGACTACTAATACAGTAAGCATTTTAATATCTTAAAATGTTACAAACACGAGATACATGTAAAGAAAGTGACTGCACAACCCAAGATTTTCTGCGTTTTAACGGCTCAGTATATCACATATCGACAATTAAATTTGATGGAATTAACAACCTAAATTGGCAATTTTTCGAATCAATAAACACTCGCAGTTTATTTTAGTGACATACAATACGCATTAATCGTTAAAAAAATCACTTTAGAAGTACTTAAAATCAATACTGCAAAGGCCAAGAATTAACAGTAAACTCGAGACATGTACATTAGTCCTGTGGCAATATGAAGTATTTATAAACTCTCTTCAAAGTCCACCTTATAGAAATATTTTATGTATAATTTTAACGTTTACGTAAAAAGTGAAATTATAAAGATACATAGATCTTATAACGACTAGAGAACATTACCTTAACTGCACTGTAATTTCTTCCTAAAAGAATAAGAGAGTTAGTATTTCAAAGAATACAAATTTAAGTACTTTTAGAGCATTCTAAACTCTTAGAACACGCATGATCATTGACGTTTCCTAAGTCCTTCACAGTTGCTCTTAGGTTTGCCCTAAGCCATCCCGTTTAAACATAACCAGGATCCTTTTTTAAAGCGAGGTAATCCAATTTCCGGTCAATATCCAATATTTCACTCATAACTAGCTGCAAATACATCTTGAATTTTCCATACAGTGCTAACATTCTTCAGTTAGTTTTGCAGTCTGGAAAGACATTTCATTTTTACAAGTTGGTCAATATCGCTTCTCTAACGTTTGCCAGGCACGATATATGTGTAAAGCAAAGGGCTGATATTTTCAAAAGCGATTACTTATACAATATAACTGATGGGAAAACCATTTAATCAAATATAAGTCAAAGACGCAATAAACACATTTTTTTTTCAGTAGGTTAATTGGTTCATCTTTGCAAAAATTGCTATGCCATGCCAAATTTTCAACACGTTATTTGAGGAGGTCACCACACTCGTTCAAATTGGTCAACACGTTAAAACTGTTTATACGATGAAAATTCTCTAAGGGATAAAATCAGTGAGCTGGTCATATTTAATGACACAGAGTGCAATACAATTTGATAGAAGTGATTCCTGCCATGGTACTCCTTGTAGTGAAAATACAAACCATTGCGTTAAGATCTCAATTATTCTGTCCCGTCCTTTGCTAATCCGTGGTGATATCATAGCGCCCCCTGGTCATTCTTTCCCAGGAAGACACGCCTCCCAAATCACGCCGCCGCGGCCTGTCGGTCGATGAAGAAGTGACAGACCACATACACATAGACACACGTCATGCATTGGCGAGCTAGTGAAGCTGCGGCATGACCATATATAGTCAACACTTGCCTCAGAACGCGCTTTCGCTTCACTCAGCAAACCTTTTAACATCATGCACCATCCCCACAAATTCACATATTAATTACACAATGAGACAGTTGTCGCATTTCCGTCCTAAATATATTCCAATGATTCAGAATTAAGTGTAGCAAACTCCGAATTAAAGTCGATTAATCGTGCAATTCCAATACAAGAAATCAAAGCGAACATAGCCGTAATGATTTTAATGTATGAAACACTATGCTATGACAGCTAAACCTCAACCGGAATAACATTTACGGTACATTTATGCAGTAGATCTCTAAACAAAATTCAAATGATGGTAGATGGTTATCCACCCTAATTGTTTTCAATTTGTTACCAAAGAGCTTATATGAAAAAATAAAACAGTATATGCTGTAAATCGCATGATTTCGACCTTTATCTGTTAGATGGTTAGCGGAAATTAAAATTGCATAATTGCATGAGCATTTTATAAATATATTGACTTTTAAAAGTTTATTCAAAAATACAAATTGAGCTGCCGATTCTCTCAAGTAAACTATTTCGCATCGTTTATATTTAATCTAATTACTCACAACATTTTTAAATTAAACCAACAAAACCATATTACATCAGTGGCCTTAATCACCAGTTTCCACTAGATACACTTAAAAGCATCATCTTGAACTTGCATTGTTTATGTAGTGTGGTCAATTAATTTATCTGATAGGCTTCTGATTATAACCGTATACGAGTGTAATTTACTGGAATAAAACAATTCCTGAGCAGCATAGCTCGTAAACATATTGAAATGGAAAAATAAAAAAGCCTTACATTGCTAACAATTAAAATTCCCACAGTGTCCGGGGGGGGGGGGGTCGCTCTTTCCATTCATTTGAAAAAATGCATCGCTTAAGGAACAAAAATAAAGAGGTAAAAATTATGGCTTCAACAATGATTTATTTTATTATAATGCATACCATAAAAATTATTCAATTGACATGGATCACATTCTAAAGACTCCAATACGTTTTACCCCATTGCAAACTAATATTAATTTCCCAACATCACTTTATGAACTGTAATAACTGTACAAGCTCACCACCAGTGATGAAACTATATATTTATTTCCTTCGCTCCATCAGAATTTGTTCACAATGCTATTAGGGCAACATTCACAAACACTTTAGAAAGCACCACCATAGCTCGTAGAGCTCTGGTTTTCTTTAAGAACGTCCTTGTCATGTCCAAAATCTGGTGTATCAGTAATTTAATAATTCAGTCATTTTCAGGTTTGCCATTGGACAGTTACACGAAGTCTACCTACAAAAAGGAGGTATTCTCTGTTCAGCAATAACATCGATTGCTACTGAATTTAAAGACATAGGGGCGGATGCGCTTTCACAGCTTTGTAACAAAAGTATTTATAATGTACTGCCATAGCGTTCGGAACGCGGTGAATTAATGATTGCGAAAATGAATATTCGCTTCTGCTGCCGCCTAACTTATTCTGAGTTCAGCTCGTATCTGTCCAGAACCCCTTCTACTAATAGTTTTAAGACGAAATTATCCATGGAAATGACGCACTTTCCATATGTAGCTTCATTGCGAACAGATTTCTAGGAATGTTTTCTTTTTTCTTTAGTTTTTCCTCAATTATTTCTTCAAAAGTGTCCGGAAGTGAATCCGAAGGCAGAATTATTTTTCCAGAAAGACTTATTTATTGGCCATTGCCAAGCAGACTGCTCGAACCATGGTGATGAACACTATGGCAATAATGTACTATTACATTTTCTAACATGGCGTTTAACAAAAACCAAATATTAAAATTAATTTTAAAAAAATGCCCTTGAAATGCCTTCACAAAACTTATGAATCATTTAGATGGGTGTCCATTTTTTTTTATTCTTTCACCAAATGAAATAAACATTTCGTTGTATTTCTTAGTCCCGAAGACACCAAGAATGCCCATTTAGCATTTATCGCTTAAATGCAGTACAAACAAGTACGGCATTAGAAACCGACCAACTCATACCGTCAAAGCCATAATTGACAAAATTACCATTTTATGGCACCAAAATTGAAAACTATGAAACAATCGTGAACACACAACTACGAGAGTGGGTTCGTAAGTTTCCGGCCTACCTATTTTTTAGATATAAAGAAAAATAAATATATTTTACTTTTCGCATCTTTGAATTAACATTTCAATCCCACCACCCAAATAGTCAGAAGTCTTGTGTGCAAAATGAGCATAAACAGCATCCATCACTTCTTCGTCACACTTAAATTTCAGGTCTTTCTTCAGTTTTGAAAAGAGTAAACAGGCACTGGGAACTAGATCTGGGCTCTAGGGTGGATGGTCGATCTCTTTGAAGTCACATTTCTACACAGTTTCCTTTGCAACAAGAGCTGTGTGCACAGGCGCTTTGTAGTGAAGAAGGCGCACATCACCACTCGGCTTTCCTCGCCTTTTCTCCTTGAAGTCAATGAACAGCATTCCTTCACAGTTCCAAAAGATTGTGGCCATGATCTCCTTGGTTGACTGAGTGACCTTGGCCTTTAGAGGCGGTGCTTCGTCAGGTTTACGCCACTCCATCGACTCTCGTTTGGACAAGGGATCATAGTAGAGGGCTATAGTTTTATCTCCTGTAACAATGGTTTGCAAAATTTCTCTCTCAATGTCACGGGCAGAGCTCCAAAAATGCCTGACAACAGATGACTCGTTGCTGTTTTTGGATTAAGGAAACAAGTTCTAGGCACCCATCTTGCACTCACCTTATTCATGTATAAATGTTTATGAATAATTTGAAGCATTGTTGTTTTAGAAAGGCCCAACCTTGCTGCTATTTCTGTAACTTTTTTTTTAAGGTGTGAATACCTCCAAGGGCAGACCTGCATGCTCTTCGTGTTCAATGCTTTCTCCACTCATTCGAAAAAATTGGTTCATTCTTTTACGGTAGAATATGAAGGGGATGCTCTCCCATATATACAGTCCAATCGTAATTTAATTTCATTTGGAGTAAGTCCTTTTGTGAAGAACTTAATAACAGGTCGATACTCCATTTTGAACATGTCACTATCTTTTACGCATAGCCTTCTTTATGCAACTGCATCTGAACTGAACACAGCGGAGCGGAAGTTATATCAGCAATTATTTACTTAACACATAAGTTATGACACCCGATATGGATTTTGTGAAAGGGACAATTCTTATCTGCGAGGCCGGAAACTTATGGATCTACACTCGTAATGCTCGATATTTTTAATCAATGCAAATTTTACAGGAGAATCTGGCATATACTTGGGAAATTGGTGATTTAGGGTCTTTGGCTATTAAAACTACATCATTATTATAGTCACCCGTTTAAAGTGTTTTTACAATTAAACATTATTCCCACTTTCTTCTATTTCATTAAGTCGACTAATGCGGAGATGAGTCCCCTAGAACTAAAATAATAATAATAATAATAATAATAATAATAATAATCTAACATCTCAAATAAATCACGAAGTCAAATTAACATTAACAAAATTAAATCTCTCATTTCACGAAATAGGAAAATTGACCCATCATTGTCGTCACAAACTTGTTGACAACCGGACAGCCTTTTGGGTGTTAACATCTTTACTCGTCTAACGATAGAGGCCATCATTATTTTAGTTTCAACCAATTGCAATCTACGATTTAATACATAAAATCCACTTACAGCGGTGTCGAATGTCAGCTTATCTATGCTGCGATAGTTCATTGGTGTTAATTGTTGAACCTTTCTTTAACCTATCGGCGGTTAAGCTTGATGAACTCTCCCTGGCTCAAACTTTTATCCCTCTTTTCACATCCTGAAAAAAAAACGAAGCTTACTCGCTGGCTCCACTGTAACTCGTTCAAAGCCGAATTTGAGCTGCACGATCTCATAAGATTTTTTCCTTACTGGCATGGACTGGAATGGGAGCCCCCCCCCCCCTGTATATTTGCGTCGTTCATCCCTGATAAACAGCGAAGGACTGGTTAATCATACCAGGATTTTTATTACATCGAGGTATGAATGATCTCTTATGTTGTATTCAGAATATTAAGCTGGTTTACAGTACGGACTAGATGATGAACAGTGAACACAAGAGGCATTTTTATTTTGTCCTCCACAGGAGTCGTAAAATCTCCAGATGTCTGACTACATGTTTAGAAAACGAGTGTACGAAATGAAGAAACTATCAAACTTTGTATTAATGCACTGCTATTCTACGAGGGCTGATCAACAACTACTGAGACTGATTTTTTTTTCACAGATGTTTATTACTCCAATTCAATGTTTACATGATCTTTTTCAAAGTAGTCCCCTCCTACTTCAATGCACTTTTTATAGCGTCTCTGCCAGTCTTTGAACACGTGCTGCAGACCATTCTTTGTCAGGTCCTTGAGAATCGCCTCACTTTTCTTGAGCACTGCTTCAGAGTTCTCAAATCGAATACCCCCAAGCTTTGCCTTTAGTGATGGGAATAAAAAAAGTCACAGGGTGCAAGATCGGGGCTATAAGGTGGATGTGGTACACAGGTAATGTTGAATCGAGCCAGAAACTGCATGACTTGATTTGCGACGTGAGGCCGTGCATTGTCATGATGAAGTCGCCACCCAGTCCCAGAAAGCTCTGGTCGTTTCTTTGCAATGTGCTTCCTCAGTGTAGCCAATACTGACGTGTAGTATGCTGCTGTAACAGTAGTGTGAGGGGGAACTGCATGCTGGTAAATCATTCCATTAGTCAAAAAATGTGATCACCATCACTTTCCCTGCAGATGGAACAACTTTTGCCTTTTTTGGTGTTGGAGAACCTGGCGATTTCCACACTGTGCTGGCTTGTTTTCCTTCAGGATCATAATGATGCAG
Organism: Metallyticus violacea; assembly: GCA_030762175.1. Taxonomy (NCBI): domain Eukaryota; kingdom Metazoa; phylum Arthropoda; class Insecta; order Mantodea; family Metallyticidae; genus Metallyticus; species Metallyticus violacea. Next base: position 109,918,198 of record CM060830.1, on the reverse strand, counting down.
CCATGACTCATCACCGGTGATAATTGATTTAAAAAATGCATCCCCTCCATCAGCAAAGAGACGCAGCACCTCACGGCTTGTCTCCATTCGCACAGCCTTTTGTTCGGGAGTCAACAGACGTGGCACCCAACGAGCAGAAACTCGGGTCATATGGAGATGGTCGTGCATAATTGTAAACACACTGCCATATGAAATTCTCAACACTTCACTGAGGTTACGTAATGTTATACGCCGATCCTCTCGGACAATCACAGTAGCTGTGTTGATGTTCACTTCAGTCACAGCAGAAGCCGAAACACCAGGCCCACCTTGCTTAACACTGACAAGTCGGCCTTCTTTGAAGTCCTTGAATCACCTAAACACTGTTGCACGAGGTAGTGCATCTTCACTGTACGCTTGCTTCAGCTTTTCATAAGTTTCGGTGGCTGTATGGTTTAAACGAAAACAGAATTTGATTGCGCTGTACTGCTCCTCTCGCGTCACCTCCATTGTCTGGTATGCGAAACGCACGTAGGGTCTACAAAATAGAGCATTACTACCAACCTACCAATACGAGAGTGCTGCCGCCTACCAACATTATACATTAAAATCCGCTCTTTTCAAATATTTATGTTACAGATACGAAACTATCACGGAAGCTACAGGAAAAAATCAGTCTCAGTCTTTGTTGATCAGCCCTCGTATGACATGATTTAGATGTCTGTAGATCGGTCGACATCCTTGTTATGACGTTGGGATTACTTCTGTCAAAGAGGCTTTGAATATGCAGTGGTATTTAAACGGTTCATCTATTGAATAAATACAATGAATTGAGGTCCTGGAAATGGAATTACGCTGGTCCTCTACGACTTATCCCTTTGATAAGTGCTGATGCAGTAAAATACCTAAATTTGTCAGAGCATGTTTCACAAAAACAATAAAATGTTCTGAAAAAAGAAACATAATTCCGTCAATCTTCTTGTAAAATGAAAAGCCTGATCAATCTACCACATATTTCAACTTACGTTGATGAAGAACATTTTGCACTATATTTCTAACAGACAGCAACGTTTGTAGTAACTAATCACAATCCGTTTTAGCATTATCTTTTGAAACAAAAGAAGTACTTGTAACAACTTAAGCAAAATAGACCTACGTCCATATACCTGTTGGCAATGTTTAGTTGTTTCCTACCCATTCCCTAAATATTTCTCACCAATTAACACTGTATATGCTGAAAAATATCTCACATATTGCCTTCCATAGGAAATTCCTAAATTAGCAATATAAAAGTATGTCGTCATAGCTGTTGAACCAGCGGTTGTGGCAGTTTAACAAGCCCCCCCCCATCCTCAAGTTCACTGTAAATCCGCCAGAGTACAGGTGCATCACGCCACCATGTGATACTTTCACCAGTCATCAATGAGTTGTAATCGGTTTACAGCACGTTCAATGTTATTTGTAATTTTTTGAACCGCAATCACTATTCAAAGGAAATTCAGAACCGAATACCTTAAGGAACCATCCCAAAGATAGACAATTAGTGTTTGGTATGATCGGGTGGCACACAGGGCACCGCGAGCCTTAGGTAAGACGATTGAAGTCGTTAGACCTACGTTCGTAAACCAAGAAATTACATGTACCTGCTTATAACTAAGCACTGCCAAAACGACAGTGAGAAGGGTTTAGAGACCCGCGATGTTGCTCCAAGCTTTAAGTGATATGGCTAAAGAAAGATGAACCTCAATCGCACCGTGACTTGGGATTCCGCTTGTTGGAACGCTAGCTTGAGCGCTATGATCCCATATCGAAGCTTTTGAACTTCTGCTTGTGGCGCTATGTTTAAGGCAAAATTTTGTTCCCCTGTCCTGCACTTTGTTTCACTACGAATAAGAGAAACCATTGATACGATTCCTAGGATTGGAACAAACTAGTTTATAGATAGATAACAGTAAGGTTATCTCAGTTAAGGGCCACCTCGCTCGCCGCAATCGGAAAAAGGAAATAAGAGTTGCCACACGTAAAGTTAATAAGAATAAATTTTTCCGAGAACATAAAATACTACTTTATTCAAAACGGATACGATACATGTTACCCATCACAGAGATCCTGTCTCTCGTAATTGTTTAACAAATTGGCGAATTGCTTACCACTTTTCTGCAAGAATTAGTTTTCACTCATATATCGTTCATAAAAACTTATTGAGAACTACAAGAAGTGCAATACTTAACGCAAAATTAGCATACAACTTACACACAATGAAAGCAGCGAGTAACACACTAACACACAACTCTGACAATTCTTCTCAACTACAAGCTGTATAGGCCTTGACAACGGCATTCTCTCAGTACGCATCCGTGCTCTACCGGCCCTCACTATATATGCTGTTACAAGAGAAACATACTTAACATTTGTAATACTTGTAAACCTAACTTGTAACTTTTACCGAATTTTTGCTATATGACAATTCAATGGGAATTATGATTTCCTTACATTTATTATATTGTTTACTTAAAGAGGGTCTTTAACAACTTTGGTCATTAGCGTCCAATTCAACACAGTGCGTGTTACTGCCATTAAATTTTGCTTGGAGGCCAAGGCTTTTCTTCTCACCCGAAGGAGGTCATGCTTACAATTTTTACGCCCTAAAAAATCAATCGACCCTGGCAGGGTTTGAACCTGCGACTTTGGGTGTACGAGGCACTTATGGTTACCACAAGACTATCAGGAACGACTTTTTTTACGATGTTTATTCTCTACAACTAATTTCGGAACACCCTGCATTTTTAAATCCTATAGGCATATTCATCCTACAACACTACTCTAAACTCAATTTACACATACACATATTACGATGACGATTATTTGCCGCGTTATTGTTAATAATAGTAATTTTACGTTATCTGCAATGTAAAAAATGTAGGAAAATCCCATCTTCATATTTCATCCTTGGCTAATATGTTATATTTCTTAGACATACTGTACCTGCTCAAGTAGGCATACAAGGTTACAAAGAAAGAACAAAAAATGCCCATGCCACGCCCACGTTGTATCTGTACCTGTCGATACGCCACAATTATGGAATGTATCCATATCTTGGCAATTCATCACCTCGATTGACTGGCAGTTGCGAAAGGAAAATTCTGATAAGCAATATATCATTCTTTATCGAATACAGTCTAGTTCTAAACCCAACACGCCACACATCTTTTATTTTTATTTTGTGACAGATGTGGAGAGAGCAGCTTATATCTAAGTTCTGAAAGTCAAACAGGCTCAACAGTACATTTTGTTGAACATTTAAGAATGTGCATTAATTTTCATTTGCATTTCTCATATTCAATATAGGAGAACGAAGGATCTCAAATGATGTTTGAGATGAGATTATAATTACTCCTGTGAATGGAGATCATTCTAATATAGAAAACTGTAACCATCTTATAGCGCATTTCAAGAAAAATTTTTACTCAAGTTATTATTCTTTAATCAATTTAGTACCCATCTTGGATAGCCCGGTTATCGAAACATTTCTTTCACTACAGCTCATTATGATATGAAATAAGCGTCATGTTACAAGGACGTGAGGTTAAGTGTGATAACTTGGTCTTTGTATTCCCATTACACAACCTTTCATTTCAAAACTTAAAGTCCGATTAATTACATTTCAAAATTAATTAAATTTAAACAAAAACACGTTAATTAATATATCGAGGGTGAATGTTTAATAATGTTTATTACATTTTAGGTTTAACCTCCCACTTTGAAATTTCAAATAGCACCCCTAACTGTTGATGCTTAAATTTTAAATTGAATGCATATCTTTTGTTTTTTAATCGTTTCCTGGCAACATGGATTATGATACTGTTGTTTGAATTTGGACAGAATAATAGTACAAAAACTACTGAACATTTAATGCAATCGTTCATTTTATATTGAGGAAAAAACCGTAATTTTAATGTGTTTGTTTTAATATTCCCGCCATTTTTGGAGTTTAGTAATTTTCATCAAAGCTCGGGTATATTTATAGCATTTTTAAAACTATTTTGTACTACTTTTCAGGAATATTACATACAAGTCATAATTGTTGCTTTTCCACAGTTGGTATTTTTCTATGTTGATGAAACTGACCATCATCAGCACTTAAAAAGATCTGATAAGCCGACAATGTGGCTAGGATAAATTTTGCTTGCAGTTTCCTGCACCCTATCACTATAGTTCAGCCCTTAGCCCAGAATGTGTAAGCTGGGCGAGAAACCTGTGATATTTGTGGAGGCCATGGACCAGACATGTCACATGCATCAATTGTGGGTAGAAATTTGTTACCGTTTCTCCTGCTTTTATTATATTAGCGAAACAATCTACCAGTAAAAAGCAACAAAATAACTATCTCAGTTCCTTCCAGGTCAGATTGACTGTACAGGCTAGAGTGAAATGGTTTGCCTCAACCATTTTAATTTAAATGCTTGCCTGTTTCTTTACGATCCAATTTTGCGGCCACAACATTGGTTATAAAACGACCATAACAATAGTCTCGTTGATCGAAATTCAGAGAGAATATCTGCCTATTTTTGCTTTATGGTCTACATACTTCGTTTTAATATTTTTATTTTGCATAAATGTATTATTGTCGCCTTTTCAATTTCAAACTAAATTTGTTTATGATACTGCGAATAACATAATTAATAAAACAATTAAAAGAAACTTAATTTCAGAATGACGCAACAATGCTTGTTAGCTCACTTTCAGTACTAAGATACTGCACAAAATAGAAAGTTTTTAAATGATCATTATCACAACTTTGTATCGCTATAGGATGCACTTAAATTTTAAAGCCAGGGGAAGGGGAAAATCTGTACTTCTTTTATTGTTATTAAGCAGAATGCAGCAAACAAAATGTTAACTGTTTACTTCACCTGAGAGAGTAATTACAAAACTGAACCTGTGTCAAATAAGAGCGCTACAATTATATGGGTACATCATACCAATGAAATATTTATTTAATATTGGATTAAAAGCTAAAATATACCTGCTCCAACTCCAGAAAATGTTCTAGATAGTTATTTCCATTTCTTCATTACAAATACTCTAACAAAAGACAATTAAAATTTCCAATTATTCAATGCGTTTAATCAAACTGCTTTTGAAGGATATTAGAATTATGTAAAAATGCTATCTTAAAGTATGTAACAACGTTGGAAAACCGTTAAAAAATTAACATTAAAATTAACCATGACTCGTAGTCATTAATTTCAGTAATTAAAGTTTTCAGAAAGATAATATTAAAGAAAAATATGTAATTACGCCTGTAACATATCCATATTTGTTTGTCACTTGTCTTATTTAGCCTTTCTTTATGCTTCGTTTAGCAATTTTTAGGTGTATATGCCTACATTTGGCTGTTTTTAGATCAATGGACGACTATTTTACCGCAGGTTACATAAAAAGAAAGATGTGCTAAACATTTTACCATCTGCCTCCTTAAATTCTCTATAAGACTTGTATGTTATTAGTAATTTCTTATTATTGTTAACACTGCAGATATGTGAGCATGGATTGATAAGCGCATTAAAATGAACGAATTGGCGGACGTGATTCTCGAGTCGATTTCGTACAAAATTTCAAACAATTGCAACGTGCAATTCTTTGTTGGCAACTATCTTGAGTGAACGATTAATAACTGATTGGATTGATTTATTTATGGACGCTCTTTAACATCTCAGGTCATCAGCGTCCCATTCAACTCAGGGCGTGAAACGGCCGACAAATTTTGCTCAGAGGCCTCTCTTTCAGGCTTGAGGTTCTTTTTCGTGCCGTAAATGTACGACACGGGACCCACGGCTTTACTTCCCTTCCGAAGGAAGCCATACTTTGGATTTTTACGCCCGAAAAAATCCATTGTCCTGACCGGGTTCGAACCCGTGTTCTTGGGTATAGGAGGCAAGTATGGTAACCACTACACCACCAGGACCGACGCGATTAATAACGATATATTATTTTTGGTTTATTTAAAAACTCCTATAACATTTCCGGTCATCAGCGTCCCATTCAATTCAGGACAATCTACGATACCAGACTCACGGCTTTACTTCCCTGCAGAAAGAAGTTATACTTTTTACGCCAGGATTTAAAATAATAATAATAATAATAACAACAACGCCCTCTACTCCAGCCGGGATTGAAGGCCCCCCCCCCCCAATCTTCAGTCTACGAGACAAGTATGGATATCAATAGATCACTAGAACTGACAGAAACGGATAAAGATCAGTATCGTGCAGTTATAAAACTGTTTTATTTAAAATCGTGGACTCAATAAATGAATTTAAAAGTGACCGTATGAGCACTGCAGATGCTGCATGTTCCGGACCCCCAGTTGAGGTTCCTTATGAAGTGGTCAAAAAGATTCATGTATCGTGATAGAAGACCGTCGCATTAAGATTGGTCAGATTGCTGAGATGCTAGAATCTCATGAACACATATATATAATATTCGTATCATGCATGAAGTTCTGCAAATGAAAGATGGGTGCCATGTTTGTCGACTCCAGACCAAAAACGCTCTAAGGTCATCTCAAAATTTCAGCATAATCCGAATGACTTCTGGTATAGTTTTGTATAGACGGAACTGGGATGCATCACTACATCCCGGAAACAAAATGTCAGTCAAAAAAGTGGGTCGGTAAAGGGGAAAGAGCACAGGGGAAGGGGAAAAAAAGGCTAAAATTTTGCTTTATAAAATCGACGGCAATTTTTTTTTTTGGGGGGGGGGGGGCGCACAGGGTATCATGATGATTGAAGACTGGCACGCAAAAATGTGCCCCTGCACCAGGACAATGCGCCTGACACACATCCGCTCTTGCGAGGGCTAAAGTGTAACAGCTGGGCTTTGAAATAGTGCCCCAAACAGCATATTTCCCAGATTTGGCAAACGTGATTTTTTCTTCCCTAACTTCAAAAATGTGCTTGGGAGAAGAATTTTCGTCCAATGAAGAGTTTATCTGTATTATAAGCGAGTATTATGCACAGCTCGAAAGTTTTTTTTATGAGAGATTAAAAAAAATGGAATCTCGCTGGTCCAAATGCATAGAGAGTTCAATTTATTCAAATGTGTTGAGAAATAGTTTTTTTTTTTTTCCAAATAAAAAAAATCATTTGCCAGAATCAAACCGCCCTCGTAAGACATTACAAACCACTCCATTTGCTTTGAACGTTTAACTCAAATTTCAACGCCACAATTAGTACTTATGGCAACGGATCCACAACGTGGTACAAAACTGAAAGTTCAAACGAATAAACTTAGTACTATGTTTATTGGCTCACGGGCCTATTCGAACGCTGCGTGTTATTTACAGGACTATGACAAACACGTACAGGCGAAGAATGCCTTCGTGTCTAGTACCACTATTTGAAATAGAAGGGAAAACGCCGCGTCACTGCTATGAGTCAGTCAACTCGGCTTGCGGTTGCCAAGTTGCCTGTCGCTCGCTGCCTTCTGTAAGCCATACTTGCCCAGTAGGCGAGGGAGAGCCTGCAGAAAAAAGCATTTCACCAAACATTGTTTTTATATATACGGCAAAAACTCTTATGTTAATATATATATATATATATATATATATATATATATATATATAAACTATTGAGTTGTTACTTCTAAAGGGTAAGCACATGCTGCTGGTGACTGCAGGAACTCTGACCGTACATTTAGACACCTCCTGGAAAAACCAGAACTAATTAATGACCTACTCACCTTAGTCTCAAACACGGTTATAAGGTGAGCACTTCCAATAACAAAAACTTCTTTTGTCATGAGTGAACAAGAATGACATCATTACGATGAAGCGATTATAGCTTTCACTCATCGTTGATTGTAACAGCACCGGATTAACAAGTTATCCACAGTTGTATTCAGTACATTATTATAAATCTAAATAAAAAAGAAAATGAACGTTTTTGACATATTTTGCTATATTTTTAAAATTAACGATAATCTTAAGCAAGAAAGGGTCTTGGTTTGCAGTAGGTGCAATAATGACTAGCAATAATTAAAGTTTATGAATATGTATTTTCAAAATGGGTAGCTACACAGGAAGAGAATTGTTTTTAATGTGTATGACCAGTAACAATTTGAATGTAATGCATGAACGCATAGAAAACAGCTAGGCTATTTCGGTGATAACATTGTAGATATGATTATAATTTGATTGCATTATTTATCTAACAATTTTTGAAAACCGTAATCAAATGTCTCCTATTTTTCAGGCATAATTCATTGAAACACATACCAAATTTACACATCTTGAACATAGATAAATCTGTGAAGCGAATGATTTAAAAAGATTAAATTATTTTCAGTTCCAGTCGGTTAAGAAAATTGTCTCGGGAACTTTTCGTGTCAAGGATACGTAGACAAATATGGAGGAAGATGAGTTGAGCTTAACTGAAGGGAATAAGAGAGGGAAATATTAAACAAAGACCGGTAGTATTAGATGAACAAAAGGGGGAGATTGAAGCCCACACCAACTCATTCAAAACAATGTAATCCCAATGCAGCAGATCTAGAATAGGGGAGGGGGGAATGGTTGACGGGATCTATATTTATAGTGTGTTGAAACAGTCGAGAATCGCCAGGAAGTTTAGTCTTATTTTTAAACACCCTTTTATTAATTAACCGAAGGATCAGTGAAATCTTTGTGCAAACTATAATTAAAGAAATCAGCAAGAAAGAAAATAATAATAATAAATAATATGAACGGTATGCGAGAGAAAAAATTCTCTTTTGAGGAGAAAATAAACCGGATAAATACCAATCAAAACAAAACTGCAGTTTCCTGTTTTGAACTTATAGTCTGCCCAGTGAAGATTGTTCGTCACAGAAAACTATCATACTTTCATTTGTGTTCGTTTCATACAACTAAAGAGAAATTAATTATATTGGCAGGAAGGGACAGCAACTAATGAAACACATTTATCTAATTAAGTACATTAAGATGGCGATGGAGATAGATATCAATAAATTTACAATATAAGGAGACAAATGCATTGGACAATATAAAACTAACAATATTACTGCTTTGCTCATGTATGCAGTAGCGAGCATTCGATTAAGCAAAGTATATTATAACGGGCCATATACAAATTGAAAATGATACACATTATGTTGGAGGAGAAAAATATTGAAAATTAAGACTGTAATTATTCCTCAAACCTTACAGCTGATAGCAGTTCTATAGTTGGGAGAAAAGAAATTATTGAACTATGTACTAATGATTTTATGGATTTTTCAAGATACATTCTGTAGGTTGATGCTGTACATTAAACATGAATGAACAGGAAGAAAAGGTTATATCAACAAATAAAAAGGCAAAGCATTTTGAGATATACAAGTAAAAAAGAAAACAGATTTCAAGAAAGCGTATAATAATCCAGAAATTAAGTAAAGATTATTTAGTTTTTTGTGTGATGAAAATGTAATTTTATAAATAACTTAAAAGCAGAGATGAAATAAATATAGCCATTTCATTTTCTTTAATATGAAAAGGGGTGTAATTACTGACTTTTGATCTGCATATGGAGAACAAAAACTGATCTGCATTACTTTTATTAAAGATATCTGGAAAATATTAAAATTATACAGTTATATTTTAACCACCATTAAAAACTTGCTTCCTTAAAAGTAAAAAAAGTACTACAATTTAACTAAATTAAAATAATAAAAAACTGTATAAAGACTAAAAAATGTATGTTTATAAACGATATAAAGCATTTTTGTAATGGTGTTAACAGTGAATTTCGGAAAAAGAGCATTTAATTCCTGGTAGTTCGGTTTAATGAGAAATTGATGAAAGTTCAGATAGATTTTTTTTCCATGCCTGATTTTTGACTTGCAATATTGCCATCCTGAAGCACAACCCACAAGGCTCTAGATTGACCATGAAAGCGCCCTTCAAGCATTATCGTTCGTGAATATCAGCCCCAAAGGTTACATTTCAGTTTTGAATAATAGTTTTAGTAATAGTGCTGAAGGTAAGGAATGCGCGTACGATGAATGTCATTGTATGATTTAGCTCCTAAAAACCATGCTGACTCGCCAATTGTGTAGCAGACGAACTCTTCGACTCAGCGTTTTTTCATCTTTTCCTTTCGATGGCACTGTGCAATGATACAGCAGATAAGCATAATACTTCCCATTCGCGTTATGTCCCTTTATTTGAATTCCTCTACGGTTACAAAAATTGTCGCCATTATTTTCCTCGTGGTCTGCATGAACTTGGCCTTTCTAGGGGATGTTTCACCCTTCTTCCGCCATTCCACTGATTCTCTTTTGAAATAGGGTCCTAATAAGAGAACATGGCTCCTTCCTTATGGCGATGGATACTAACACTGCCTTATTTTTACCAATGGTAAAGATTCAAAAACGTCTTGACAAATTCCACGGGCACTTGTTTTTGAAGTGTTGAAAGAATTCTGGGCACCAATCCTTGCACTGACCTTATGCATACAGAAATGGATAGTAAACACTGCAGTTATTTTTTGTCTACAAACGTCTGTTACTCAGAAATTCCTCCCCGACAAAAGTTTTTTTCCCCATCTACCCTTATGTGGATCACTTTTAATGCTCCGTCCAAACGAAATAATTTTTACAGACACCCCTTAACATCTCAGGTCAACAGCGCCCCATTCAATTCCGGGCGTGAAACGCCCGACAAATTTTGCCCAGTCTTCTTCTTTCAGGCTTGAGGTTCTTTTTCGTGCCGTAAATGTACGACACGGAACTCAGGGCTTTACTTTCCTTTCGAAGAAAAACATACTTTTTACGCCCGGAGAAATCCATTGATCATGGCCGGGTTTGAACCCGCAATCTTGGGTTTAGAAGGTAAGTATGGTTACCACTACACCACCAGGACCGACTAATGAGTTACCAGAGATAGTAACTTTTAATGACAAAAGTGTTACGAACCGCCGGATTCTTACGAGAAGGAAGTAGAAAAAAAAGTAGATGAAACACGGAAATTTCCTACACAAATGCCGGCAATGTGTTGTCGATGAGGGCATCACATCAAAATCTTATAACACAAATTAGTGCTTATCATCAGTTTTAAACACGATATCATTTAATGCCTTCAGCAAAAATATGAATACTAACTTTATGATTGGCGACTTGCAGCGATTGCACTTTCCCAGTAAGCAGCCGCAATCAGGCGACCCGCAACTCAAACAAACCCATCTAGAAAGAACGTTCGAGTTTGTTGGCTGCTGTGCAAGGGCTACTTGCCGAGGAGATAAACCATGCTCTTTTACGCGAAACGCAGTAGTCTGCTGGCCATATCGCCACACAATTAAAAGCGTGTGTTCGGTTCTGGTGTCGCTAAGTGATCCCGCGCTTATTTAAATGGCAAATGAGCTGCATTTACATCCTACATCTGTAGAGAAAGCTATACTAATTACAACAGCATTAAAATGCATATAGGTTTGTGGAGGAAAATGATTAAAAACTGCGTTGTAAATTACCAGTGAAAAGGAAACCTTTGTTACTAACAACTACAATTCTATACCCTTGTAATATATTACAATTGATCACACTTTTGAAAAAAAGGACCCAGGTGATGACTATGCTCGTTCTTATAACTAGAAGTTTCTTCCGGGCTTAGCTAAGCTAAGCTTAGCTCCAAGATACCACGGCTTCTAAGCCCGGAAAAAACTTCTAGTTATAAGTCTGACTCCGGCCGTGAAAGCTTCCGATTACTCACTATGCTCATTGATTGCAGTTCATATTATTTTGATCGGGTTTTCCAGCGGAAGCCAATTAACGTATTATATAGCTTCATACTTTCGTTTGGGACTAGGATGAGAACTTTACACGTTTCCTTCTAATTCTTGTGTGTCTGAATCGTTCGTTACTGTAACTGATGCGAAGTAGATGTCTTCGACGCTGGCAACAGCTTAAATGTTCGCGCTCACCCCCTTGTTTTAGAATTCACATGTGCTTCGACCACGATTGTTAAGTTCTCTTCACTTATTCCAGTTTCTTTAAGCATCTTGCTTATAAAATATTGCATATTTAATCGGTTCGTTTTCATTACACCGGTGTTGGGAAAACACGCAGCACCAAACTAATCTCGCAATACCGTCTATTTGCTTTTAAGCATATTTATTTTTTGTAGCGAACTCATAGCAGTCGCGTTTTTCCCAAGGTTAATGATGCCTAACAGTGCTGTAATAGCGTCTTTTTTCATTCTAATTGCTGAATCAAATAATGTAACATACGTTTCTTTCTGACACCACGGGCACATTTTGTGAGCAATGAAATTCCTATTGAATTACAGAACACGATTTGTATTACCACTACTATTAGACAGCGTGTTCAAGCGAAAATATATGTCCAAAATTCATATATAGAAATTAATATCACAATGTTTCGAAAATTTTGTTCGGCATGACAGCCCCATTACTTTTCACGCTAAAAACACCGTCACGGGTGGCCGAGGTCGTTTAAGATGGGAGGTCTGGGGTTCTAATCCCACCAGGACCGTCCTCCCTCACAGAGGTTTTCCCCAGGTTTTCCTCAGTCCTCATAAATGACAAATGTCGGGGAAGTGCCCTAAAGTTAGGTTTGGAACGTTTCTTTACTTTAAAAAATCCTTTCGCAGTTTGTCATTTCATTTTCATACAGCATGGCGCACTAAATGTCATACATTGAAATTTGTTTATATAACTTTTAATATACATAGCATATCAATGTTTTTCTTTTATTTACATTAATCATTAGAATATGTATGCTCAGGGAGCGTGCAGTACATGTTCAATATGTCCACCTTGTTAACGTACCACCTCTTCGAGACGAACTGTGACGTTTCCGACCACTCTACGACACAATTCTGTTATTCCCTGGAAAAATTTTGTCATAGCCGCTCGCAGTTGCATTAGATTGTGTGGTTTGTTGCGGTAAACTGTCTCTTTCAAATGTCCCAATAAGAAGTAATCACAGGAATTAATATCTGGGTTGCGTGGCGGCCATATTGAACCGCCCTGGAAACGTTCTGAATATCGATGGGACCATCGATATTCAGAAGCCCCAAATGTTGGTGCAGGAAATCCAAAATAGCGTTCGCTGAGTGAGGACAAGCTCCATCTTGCATGAACCATTGTCTCTCCATTGGTAAACTTGTTGCATAAAGTTGCGGAAGAAAATTATTCTGCAACATGTCCATAGAGCACACTGTTAACTGTGCCGCTGAAAAAGATTGGTCCAATGATTTCATGGCTGAAAATGACACACCATACACCAAATTTTCCTCCGTAATTTTCAATCTCGTGTACAACACCAGGAGGTATAATGCCCAAGATCTAATACTCTGCCTATTGACGCTACCGCTCAAATGAACACAGGCCTCATCAGAATACCATGTGTTATGAATCAGGGCATCATCATTTGCAAGAGCCGAAGTCGCAAACTCTAATCGCCGTACCTTGTAATTTTTCGTCAGTTTGTATGGGAATAAGTTCACGTCAGCAGGAAGTATTTTTTGAAGAGAACGACGCGAGATGTCCAACTCGGCTGAAATTTGTCTCGTGAATTTTCCTGGGACTTCATGCTAAAGTCACTCTCACAGCTTCGATATTCTCTGGAGCACGGACTGTGTTGACATGAGGTCGCTTTTGCTCTAAAATACTGCCGTCAGTTTCAAATTGTGTGGTTAGTCTATACAATGTCTGTTTGCAGGGGGCCCATCTCATTCGAAAACGAACACGAAAACGTTGTTGCGTCTCTGCTACACTCTTCATTTCCGCCTAAAACAGCAGTCTTCACTTTCCGTTCCAGCGTCAGCCGGCCTTTGTCCGCCATTCTACTAAACTGAAGCTGTGGAGTCACGCATGCATGCATGATATTGACAACTGCTGTCTTCTGTTGAACCAAGCACGAACTACGGCTAATTGTCACAACATTGCAACGTTGCCAACCAGCAAATAACATTTGTTACACAATTTCAATGTATGGCATTGCGTGTGCCAACCTGTATATCATCAGTATCCGCCGCCTGCTGTGCCTCGGCAGTAAAACTAGGAGTTAAAACTGTAAAATATACTGGAAGCCACGATTAAAATTAGACATCTTTATAAGTTACATGACTAAATACTTACTTTAGCAGAGCCATGAAAAGGTGATCGATAATATATCTCCGTAACTTAAATTCAACAAGTACGCCAGTGAACCACCATGGTGCTGCAATGTCTGCAGGTGACGTTGCACATCTATGTAGAACAAGATCATGCAAGGTCTTTCAACTTAATATGGAGTTAACCTACATACTCAACGTAGCTTGGGGCATTAAGTCAAGGACAACTAAAAAACATGTGCAACTGGAGTGACTATCTGGAAGAGGAGAAAAACAGAGCTAATAGAAAACGCAGATGCTATTGATACCATAGAAGTGGAAAGTTCTGCAACATTCGTATATTGGTCTAAAACGTAGGAGGGCAATAAAAACGTTAGACTTTTATAAAAATTGAGCTAGAAATCATTACACATGCCCATAAACTGTTTTTTCTTCATATCTAATTTTGTCGTATTAAATTCATCATCTGACTACTAGTTCTCAGACCGCATTCCCACAAATTTTAATTGAAATGCCATGCACCACTGTCAACCATATGCTAACCACACATGCAACAGCCGGTCGAACATATCCCGGTGTTAATTGAACGGGATGAAGGGAATTATAACATAAATTACAATGTATTTCCCGCCACTTTTATCCCGATATAACAAAGGTATCCTCCGCGGTATCCATATTTGCATCATAAACCCAAGCTCGCCGGTTCGATGGATTTTTCGGGCGTAAAAATCCTAAGTATGGCTTCCTTCGGAAGGGAAGTAGCGCCGTGGGTCCTATTGTACATTTACCGAATGATAAAGAACCTCAAGCCTGAAAAAAGAAGCCTCCGAGCAAATTAACGCCCGGATTAGAATGGGACGCTGATGACCTGAGATGTTAAAGAGCATCCGTAAATATACCAAATATATGCATCACTCCGCGGTATATGCGTCGATTGGTCACCTACAAACAGCCAATGCAACACATTTGTTAGCTCTGGTTAATGGTGTTGATTTTGTTTATTTAAGGACGCTCTTTAACATCTGACATAGTCAGCGTCTCATTGAATTCAGGGCAAGAAACTGCCGATAAATTTTGCTCAGATGCCTCTTTTTTCAGGCTTGAGGTTCTTTTACATGCCGTAAATCTACCACATGTGACCCACGGCTTTACTTCCCTTCTGAAGGAAGCCATACTTAGAATTTTACGCCCGAAATTACTCTGGTTACTATTCACGAACTTCATTGATAAAAATATTGCGCGACACCCATGTCGCCACTATAATACTAGCAGGACCAGCACATAGCTTCCGCCATGGCGTTTCTTTGCACTAGGAATATATGCGTAAACTACTAACAATGAAAATGCATGAGGTATTCCTAATGAGTTATCTCTGAAGATTATTACATTACTCAATAATAAGACTTTCTCAATGAAAGCTAGCCTTTGTTAAAATTTGAACTCTAAGTTACTTTAGGGATTACCGTGCTTAACATCAGAAATATAGGTCGTCCTGGAGCCAATGAGAAAAGACCGGCACCAAATAACAGTGAACGGATTACGCTGAAGTGCTTAATTGTTGGAGTTAAAAGAAAGGTTTTTTTTATATTTATATTTAGGAATAAATCTCAAAGAAAAGTTGCTTTGGCCCGATCTACCCTTATATTCATCTTTACAGCGAGGAAAAGAAGGGCATACAAAGGTTAAACATTTCAGGATTAATTGTAGAAGGCACAACCATAAAATAAACAATGGACAAGAGCATTCCATAACCTCAAAACAAAATATAATTTTCCCCTTAATATTTTATCAATCTGCATCAATCGCAGGATTCAACTTCACACCAGCTGCACAGGGGACAAAGATGCAATGCTTCCTTATTATTTACCACACGCATCGAAGTTCTGTCGACTAATACAGATTTTAACTAATTCCTGTATACGCCAAAGATCCATTCGCCGACAAGACAGCTTTTGCCACTTTTGAAACTCGCCCTGTGTAAAAAACCCGTTTTGTCGGCATGACTCATTGAACTCATTTTGGTTGCAATGTTCTTGCACACTTTCTCCCAACACACGGCACAAACACAAGGCCAACAAACAAAACTTTATATGGAATAAAAATGCGTATTAGGGGTCACGGGTGGATGGGAGTTTTCACCATGCATCACACATGGGTTCCAAATCTCGTTAAAACGCATCTTCACGTGTCAAGGCTATAGAACTACTATTAACACATGCCGGTAATATTTCTTCAACAGAACATGACCAACAAATTGTCACATGAGGAAAAGCAATGGATCGAGTTCTACAAAACACTGTTGGATATGACTTTCACAATTCTGTCTCTTGCCCAAATTAAAAACTTGCTCTGTCGCTGAGCGATCCTCAAAATACAGTGGGCGAAGAAAATACTCCTCTAGCTATAAATCTTGTTTGGGCAGTTCAATCTGTCAGAAAATACAAAAATGTCAATATTTAAGTTTAAGCACTATTAATAAAACGCAATGTAAATTAATGCTCTTTTGTTTAAACAAACAAAAATGCCTAGAGTAACCACACACCAATGTTCAATCTTCATATTCCTTCTACTTTGATGTTTATAGCTTCAGACAATCTTTCATAAAACACAGTAACTCAACTGCCTTATGCAAAACGAACCTAACTTTTATCCATTAATTATCTATTTTCAAAATTTACATAAAATATGTGCCAAGGCACCAGATTAAGGAATGGTTTAAGAAAGAATAATTTCTTACGGGAAAAGAAAACGTGAAAAACAATGTTTGAATGAAGAAAGAGTATTTGGCCCGTGCTTCATATTAAGTTAGGCCTAATGAAAAACTTTGCGAAAGATCTGGAAAAATATGGTCAGGCCTTCAATGATTTGAAGCAAACATTTCCTAAATTTAGTGAAGCAAAGCTGAAAGAAGGAATATTTGAATCAGAAAACAATTGAAAAATCCAACCCTTGATACCAAGCTCGCAAATCTCGAATTAACTGCTTAGTCATCTTTCAAAGCAATTGTTAACGGCTTTCTGGCCTACAGAAAAGATAACTGACTCCTTGGTGAGTTATCTGTTGGAGATGATGCGGTGTAGAATGTCGCTTAGATTAACTTTTTAAATACACATACCACGACATCTTGCCGGAAAATTTGGGTGATGTAAGCAATGAGTAGGGTAAGCGCTTTCACAAAGATATCCTTACTACGCAAAACTTCGATAATGTGCTACAACTGTTGCTGTCTTCTTTGGGAAAGTGATGAAAAGATCATACACCGGCACACAAAAATAAGTAAAACTGCAACTATATTGTGAACCAAATTTTGTATATTTCTGCGTCATGTCCACATATACTAAACCAGAAAAACCCTTCTGAGCTTCGTGTCTGCATTTCTTGTTTGTATTTAATAATTATGTCAATGTTCAGCAGTAGTGTTTTTAAAAGCATGCTGTGTATCCAAGTACTGTAAAATCATAATGAAAAAACTTAATTTTCCATTTCATTTTGCAACTTTAAATTATTACATGTATCGATTTAGCATAAAGATTTAACAAAATGTAGCGGTTTTCGAGACCTTTATTAATTTGATATTGCCCACAAGGTTTAGATGATGCACATAAGGTTCTCACTAAACATGAGGAGAGGGGAAAAGGGGAGGAGGATAGCACTGGGAAAAAAAAGGGGGGGCGCATTTCTCATGCAAATGCAGTGGGAAAAACTCTACAAATTGCAAGGTTTACCGGCATGTCTTCTAATTGCCACTAGACAGCCCCAACGATTTCACGGTGGCAACAATCCACTGATCATTAAAGCAGCATATGGCACCTCCGACTCCCAGGCTAGAACCAAAACCAGGCATTAAACTGAAAACCATTCCAAGCAAACATATCCAAGTTCCAGTGTGTCATTTTAAGGACACTTTTAAGGCAAATGCCATTAGACGTGTCAGATTTTACTTTGGGATGGTGTAATAAGTTTTCATATGCTTTTATTTACCACGTATTCTCTAATGCTGAACTTATTTATATATAAAATGTGCCGGTACTCAAAGCTGCAAGTGTATAATCCTAGAAAAAAATTAAGTGTTAAAAGGCTCAAAGAGCAGGGAAAATCCATTCCAAATAAGGCAATCTGCATGTTCTCATTCTTGGTAAAGGAAACCTGTTGTACCTTATAGACAAAATGAACATAATTATAAATTTAGTAAGGCAAATGGGAGCTGCTAAAAATTTCGCACTAACTGTTGTTAAAATTGCTCCTAAACATATCAAAACACTTTTTGAAAAAATTACAAATGGGGAAAGGAGCTGAAGGTTTCAACTTCTCATTAGCCATAGTGAAGGTACACGAAACCTCAAGAACTTAGTTCCACCATACTTGCTTGTTACACATGCGCATCAGATTTTGTTACTGTAAGATATCTTATGAACTGACTGATTACAAAGGGGAGGATCAAATAAACTGTGGCAGTAATTGATTAGTTGGAAGCTTTCACGGCCGGAGTCAGAATAATTAAAAGTTTCTTCCGGGCTTATAAGCTGTGTCTGTTGGAGCTTTGATACCCAAACATTTCGTCCTACCTACGGAGGACATCAGTGACGAGGTTTTAAGTCTTCTTGGTGAAGGCTCAGGCACGACTGAATCGCTAGCTGGAATTGCATTTATACACGGAATGCTCTTAAGGGATTGGCTCGGCTGGAGCAGGGTTACTCCATTCTGATAACTGATTAGTTCGGTGTGTTTGGGCTTGTTTATATGTTCAAGTATCGGATGCCAGGTTTTATTCCGTTTGAGAGTCTCTTGTTAGGCTTTTTGTAGATTTCTATTGCTTCGCGTTGTAGTCTTGCGTGATAACACGGTGTCGAAGAAAGACTCTCATACTGAATGTGTTCACCATTTGCCCACATTACATGTTCCGTGACCGCGGACTTATCCGGTTGGCGCAGACGGTAGCATCTTGTGTTTTGAGAGCCGGGTGTTAACACTCGTTGAGTAGTGCCTATATATACCGCACCACAGGAACACGAAATCCGGTAGACGCCGGCAGAGGCGAGCGGGTCCCTAGGGTCTTTGGCCTTATGGAACAACGTATTGAACTGTCTGACTGGCTCGAAGATGTTTTTGACTTTGTAGCGCTTGAATAGACGTCGAATTTTGTCGGCGACATTTTAAAAGTATGGTAAAAAAGCAATGCCATTATTTTTGGACAAATCCTGTTCAAGTTTTGTAGGCTGATGTGTGGACAGAAGTATCGCTCTACGAACTTCTTGCACAGTGTAACTATTCATATATAAATCATGTTCCAGATGTCGGAGTTTCTGTTGGAAAGAGCCACGCTCACAAATGAGACTCAGTGAGAGTCTTTACCATAGTGCGTTTCTGCCTCGGGTGATGGTTGGAATTTTTATTTAAATATCGATCAGTGTTGGTGGGTTTACGGGTATACAGCGTGTACAAGTTTTCCGTTGCTTTTAATGACCAGAACGTCAAAGAAAGCTAGTTGACCATCTTTCTATTAATCAATTGTGAATTGAATACGTGGATTAATATTGTTAAGATGCTGGGGAAAACCATCAAGCACTGATTCTCTGCGATTACATACGACAAAAGTATCACCTACATAGCGGTAACACACAAACGGTTTGTGAGCTGCCGAACCTAAAGCCTGAGACTTCAAGAACTCCGTGTAGAAGTTAGTAATAACTGGGCTGAGTGAACTGCCCATTGCGACCCCGTCGATCTGTTCAAAGGCCCGGTCTCACTAAGTGGTAGTAAGCACATGAAACAGTATTAGTATGTGGTCCAGAAAGAGAGCTTCCAACAGTGTGATGGCGGCACTTACAGGAACCATAGTGAAAAGGGATACATCGAAATTCACGAGGACATCTTGAGGTTGCAAGTGATGGTCTGTAGTTTGTGTCTAAAATGATGCGAGTTCTTAATATAAGTGTCAGTGGAGCCAATATGAGGTAATAGGTTAAATACTTGGCGACAGAGTAGGTAGGAGACCTAATGCTGGTGACAATGGTCGTAATCGTACTCCTGTTATATGTAACTTGGACAGACATTAGAGTCTAGGACGTAGAGCTTCCGATCTTGTGATGCGGCGTTGGTCCTCAGGTGGTATGGATGACATTTTCGCTAGACCATTGGTTTTCCGTAAAATGTTGGATGTAGGATCACGTTGAAGATTTTGGTAAGTATCAAGCTGTAGTAATTCTATAATTTTATCATGATACTCATGCCGGTTCAAGAGGACAGTAGCATTTCCTTGTCTGCAGTGCAGACAATGATGTCCGTGTCGGCATTCAGTCTCCTGAAGGCCGTTCTTTATAGTTGTGTTAGGTTGCCTCTTAACTTTTCTTCTACGTTATCGGGATAATGGGTTGTTCCCAGATTCTACGACAGAAGCGCTACTTTCACACCGCTGCCACACACCGCAATTACAATCGTGCTGAATGTTCATTTTTCCGGGAACGCATACATGAAACTCGCCGCGAACTAGCTGCAAACAACTCTCAACTTCTCTCTTTAAATCTTCGCCCCAGCAACTCGCTTCAAAGACGAGATTGAGACAGTGCAGACAGAATTACTTATACTTTCAAGGTTCACAACATATATAGAGCCAAGACAAGACACAAGACGTTTGAAGCCTTTTGATCACCAAGGAGGCCGACACATCAGTGGACACTAGTCGCACGGTTGCGAATTTATCTGATTATGAGCTTTCACCCGCAGAAGTCTCAGTAGTTGCAAGAGGAGGCAATTACCTGTTGTTCCCACCTTCCTTGCCGGTGCAGATCTCCAGTATCGAATCTGGGATGCGCATCCTTCCGACTCTTGCTGCAGAAATCAGTCAAAAATCCATCAGGATTTTTGCTAAACGGCCGCAGCGACACCTCCAGCTAGCGATTCAGTCGTGCCCGAAACTTCACCAAGAAGACTTGGATCTCGCCACTGATGTCCTCGTAGGTGGGGACATCCCGTTTGGGTATCAAAGCTCCAACAGACCACGACTTCTAAGTCCGGGAGAAACTTTTAGTTATAATTGTGGCAGTAATTATTAACAAGCAAGTATGGACTTTTCAGGGACTTTGAAAAAATGCAAATGTTAATTATTGCACATTAATAACTAACTAGGTGGGTTAAAACCTCTCACCTTTTTAATTTACTATATGTCCAATATATATACTTAATTACAAATTAAGTAATTTGTGTTATGGGCCTGAGTGTAGCTGCTTAGTGGTTAAATGCAATAGAAAAGTGGAGGTATGCATCTCAACGTGTAAAGTTAGTATTTTTATTTTAGAATTCACAATTTTTACTTGAAGCATTAAATAATACTGTTGTAAAAACTGACATACACCGTGACGTGTTATAAGATACGTTGAAATTGATGCGCACAGCAACAATAAATTGTTGGCATCTGCTTAGGAAATTACTGTACAGGATGAATCTAAAGTCCTTCCCTGGTTTGGGGGGGGGGGGGCGATATAACAGAAATAATGACAGACATAGCAGAAACGCTTACAATATCGATGGAAAGAATCTCTCTCTCCAAGTTTGCTTTCGTAATAGGCGACATGGCGTAATTTTACATTTAGCTGCTCGAGGGAAGGCATAGAAAAAACATGGCGTTCACTGATGCATATAAGCTTTCTGCGAGTTACAATACGCTAAAATAAGAGTCCGCTGTGATGGTACAACAACGATTTCGTACGAAACATCCACAAGAACCACCTACAGTCAAAACAATTCGTGAACGGTACTAAAGTTTTAAGCGAATGGCTGCTTGAATGATGGACAATGGCCAAGAGTGTGGGTTGAGACCGTCGAGTGTGCGAGAAGCATTTATGTGCCTAAAAAGTAGACACATCGCGCGAGCCAGGGATTGTAGACTCCGCAAGCAACTGCCTGGCCAATTTTACGTCAACAACTTAAAAATGAATTCATACCGAACACAGCTGTTGCAAGCGCTGAGTCCCAGTATCACATTCATCTTCCATTCTGTTTTGGGATTTTCAAGAGCGGCTAGAAGAAAACTGTTTTGATATGTAACTGATTTTTAATGACGAGGCCACATTTCATGTGCCAGCAAAGTCAACCGTCACAATGTACCTACGCATTTAGGGCACGGAAAAAACCATGTGACAGAACACGTGATTCCCATAAAGTCAATTGCGCTGTTTCTTCATCAAAATTGTACGACCCATTTTTCTTTGTGAAGAAAATTGTTACAGGCCCAGTGCACCTGGACATGCTTCAAGTGGCTAATCCACAAGTACATGCAGATAGCTACTACATTTATCAGCAAGATTGGTCACCACCGTATTTTCATCGCGACACCCGTGAGCACCTCTATGCCGAAATTCCTCGTGACCTAACTATATTCTTTCTTATGGGGTTATGTCAAAAGATCGTGTGTGAGTGTCTTCCCACATGATTTAGCCAAGAGATCACGCATGGAGCCGGTGGTACCGACCGTCAGGTGTTGGGACATGTGTGGCAAGAAATTGACAAGATAAATGTCTGCCGCTCAACAAAAGACATACAGAACACCTATAAGAAGGGCATGAAAACTGAATAGATACTCTAATCCATTGATATAAGTGTTTCCGATATGTCTGTGACTGTGACCATTCTATTTACCCCAAAACCAGGGAGGACCTATCCTAATGTGCCATTCCATATGAGGTTCGTTTCTCGTGAGGTTTATGCTATACCACATAAGGGCAAGCGATCTTAAGCAATGACAGGAGGGGATTATGTTTAAAAGAAACCATTTTTAAGAAATTGGTCATCACAACTTAATTTTTTAACTCAGGAAAAGTCTACTGGTTTAATGCATGATTTAAGTTTGTCTACACAGGAATCCAAATTTTTAATTCCAATCTGAAATGATGGAAAAAGCTCAAAAAATGCAAGAATAGTCATTTTAGTGAATTTAAATATTATTTCGCTGATATTTTGTAACAAAATTAGCTCTGCTTTGGAGGTTCTTGGATATCAGCATCAAACAAGTGAATGCTAATGTGACTACTGTTATGCATTTGGCAACGAATTATCTACGATTAGCGAAACTACAAATATATTTGGAAAGTCTATGGAAATATAGATTGCTTTGGCACCATGGGTTTTAATACATTGTCATTCAAAAATTTGTTATGGATAAGAAAACCACCATAATAAAGTTAGTGATTTGCAAAAGTCACTAAACGATATGGGATGTAACAGAACTTAAGACGAATGGCAATATGCTGGCAGTTGATGACTGCTAAACAATTAAGAGATGAACAAGCAAACAATACTGGAAAATTAAAAAAAATTTACGTTTGCCAGAATTTGTTGTAAATCATTTCCTGTTACTTAAGTTCATTTTACCAATGTAATTTATTCAAGTGATTTGGGAACATAATGCTGGTGTTTTCGCTTGCAGTTTATTTAGTCTAATTTTCAGCCACCCAAGCGTTCCTCTTAGCAAAGTTTCTTGAACGAAGACCTATGCACTAGGGACGGGGAAACTAACCACTCATCATCAGATCGTATTGAAAGAAAACTTCACCCCAAATCGGTGAATAAGCCTAATGCAGAAAATATAATACCCACTATTTAGAGTAATTTGAGAATTCAAATGCTTGACTCAGAAGAACTCGATTTAGCGTTAATCTGTTCGATTTATTATAGCCTAAATATGTAAAAACAAAGCCACTAATTCCAACGACTTATCAGATTGATACCACAGCTATAATCTAGCGAGAGCATTTATGTTACCCATGCGTCGGGCCCGGGTTCGATTCCTGGTCGGGTCGGTTTCCTGAGATTTTCTTTGGGAGGTTTGCCTCCTCAGTTCTTAAGTGAACGCTTTGAAAATTTAAGGCACACTTCCTTGAACTAATTCGGCCGATTATTTATGTATCATCTCTCATTGGTACAATAGATATTAAGGTCGCAGTGCGATTATCATTAAAAACCTGATATTTTTCATAACTTAAATTACACACTAAGATTGAAAATGGTGCAGCTGCCAGCTGTTATAAACATCACTAAAGTAAAATAAGCATTATCAGTCAGGTAAACACATCATGCTTAAAGCAATACTTTAGTTGCCTTAATGCATTTCCAAAATGGGTACTTGTAAATTCCCAGGCCTTAGCAAATAGCGGCATATAGCAGTAAAAGCTGTCTCTTCTGTTTGCCCAATATCACTGTGCAATAAGAACATGCACTGGATTTTAAGTGCCAAGAGCCCCTAAACTTTCTCAGAAGAAAGATTAAATCAACCTGTATGTTAATATATCATGGTTATAATTTTATACTATTATAGACAGGAATGGCTTTACATAACAAGTTCAATATCTTGGAAGTCCTGAGGGTATCTCATACCTTAAGCGTACACTGGGGTTCGGAAAGGAATTACTTTCCAATCCTTTAAATGGGAAAGCGTCACAATTACATGATCGGTCCTGGTGGTGTAGTGGTTACCATACTTGCCTTCTAAACCCAAGATCGCGCGTTCAAACCCGGTCAGGATCGATGGATATTTTCGGGCGTAAAAATTCTAAGTATGTCTTCCTTCGGAAGGGAAGTAAAGCCGTGAGTCCCGTGTCGTACATTTGCGGCACGTAAAAGAACCTCAAGCCTGAAAGAAGAGGCCTATGAGCAAAATTTGTCGGCCATTTCACGCCATGAATTGAATGGGACGCTAATGACCTGAGATGTTAAAGAGCATAAATAAATCAAATAAAAAAAATCATAATTACATGAAGGATATCGGAATTTGTAGAAAATAATCTGAGTGATACTCCTTCCATGCTAAAACATTTAAAATTGATAAATTTTCTTTTCGATACTTCTAAATTGGAAACTGTGGTATGCATTATTAAAGGAAAGTCCGTCAGTTTACCAAATGACTCAAACGAAATGCCAAGTGTCCATCTCAATCGGCTCACAGTAGATTATGAAAATTAATAACAATAAGTGTGATGTAGGCAGTAAAGAATTAAGATTTCTTTAGTTAGGTTTAGCAATACACTAACAAAATAAAAGTGCCGTAAAAGTTTTGCTGCCAGACTATCACTCATTGTTGAGGTTCAGCAAAAATAGAACATTCAAGTTTCAAATATGGAATAGGGAGATTATGAACGCTGTGTTGCTGTGACAGCCCTTTATAGTATTGCAAAACCACCAAACAAGATTTTCCAAACACTTAAAAACGCAGAAAATCAGAAGGATATATGTGTACTGCAAATCCAACACTTCGCCCAGAAAATACTGCCAAAATTTTGAGATTTGGATGCTAACACTCATGAAACAATGGCTGTTGTCAAAGAAGTGGCGGCCCATATTCGGAAATAGAGATGTGATGTGAGATGATCAAATGGAGGATTCATGTCCAGAGTTCTTTGGCAGAAACTTATACTGGTGTGCCTTTTCGTCGAGAAACTGGGAATTTAATAACTGAAGAAACAAAGAGCGCTGAAATGCAAACGGGACTGTTAATCCATTACGCCAACAACACACACACAGATTCTTTTACTGACAAAAACTATTCAAATTAAATACTGAAGAAAGCACCGAGGACTGTGGTTAAGCCCGGTAAACTCGAAAGGTGGTAGCATTAGGTTAGTGAGGGAGGATCGTTGGAATAAGTGTACAGATTTGAAAAGATATATGGAGAATAAATTTCCCACAAAAAGATATGGCTCCTATTTTAGCAAGGGCTTACCAACCAGCCCCCTTATAAGCGTCCGTGACGCTAGGTGTATGCCCCGATTTCACAAGCTTGTGAGAGGGTGTCGAAGGTGCAGAGTAGGTACAATATTATCTCAGTAATTGTATGTGCGGAGTGACGGTGTCAAAGGGATTGACGACGACCGCCAAAGAGTATGAAACCATTCTGCTGGAACCTGCTATAAATCTGAGCTCGGCTTTGTTTAAGAAAAGGCACTGGAGTTTACAGCAAGATTCAGCCGTAGTTCAACCAGACTTGGTTTGAAAGTAATGTCCCATAATTTATTAACGCTCAAGATTAGTCTAGGAGTTACGGCATGAAACCTCCTGGACTGCAAGCTGTGACCAGTGCTTGGGAGTATCGCTTGCAAGAAAAAAGAATCTAACAATGGGAGTCTAAAATAGCACTTGAAATCATCAATAGGGGATTTCTCAATGAATATTGCGTGTTATAGACAAATGACCAGAGATACTTCGGTTATATGTGAGGGCTAAAGGAAGTCATTTGAG
The DNA here is from genome assembly GCA_030762175.1 of Metallyticus violacea. NCBI lineage: Eukaryota > Metazoa > Arthropoda > Insecta > Mantodea > Metallyticidae > Metallyticus > Metallyticus violacea. The sequence continues at coordinate 109,891,884 of CM060830.1, read as the reverse complement.
AGCGGACTGGTGCTAAAAGTTTCAAATACAAGAGAATAATACATCAAAGCAATTGAAAAAATATAAAAACATGTTATAGATACGTAAGGAAAAAATCTAGGAACATTTAAATAAGCATTAGTTCTATTCCATATAGCCCTTTCAGCCATATGCCTTTGGATCTATAACAGCGGGCATTGCGTGTAACCAGCAGATGACTTGACAAATATGCACAAGAGTAAGAAATTATGGGCTGATTTTATTTTTATTATCTTCATAACCGGTACCTTAATATTAAGAATTCTATTACTGCGATAACACCTATATAAAATGCCTTAGCTACAGATTTCAAGAAAAATAAATCTCGGCCTCCTTCTGGGGAATTTGACATTCTCCCTTGCGTGATGGTATTACACTTTAGCAGACTAATGATGCCAAGATGCCCACAGCGCGCCAATACGATGTAACAGGAGTAGAAGTAAGGAACTATGGCTCCTATTCTTATGCCATTATAACAAGCCTAAAAAAATAATTTAATCTCTTATTATATTATAATTTACTGTTGAAGGTGCGGTCTCCAATTGTAATGCGCGGACCTCCTCGGAAAATAGCGTGCTAGAAGAGAGTTCATCTTTTGAGACCGAACCTAGTTGGATCAATAATCCATTTTAAGACAAATGTCACGTCCCAGCTTGGCCCCTAGGCACACGTGGTTCCATGTATATTTCAGCCTCAGCCTTAATTACGTTAAGTGGACGATCGTGAAATTTCACATTCTTTACGGCATTGATCAACTTTGGGAAATATCCACGTAATTAATGACGGTTTCTTAAGTCATTAAAAACATTTCTTTGAGTCAATCCTTTGATCTCGGCAAAGCAAAACTGGGAGTAATTTACGTCGAATATATGTACCGACAATTTTGAAATCGCCGAGAGTTACACTTCCTTCTAACACCAGCTATGCGGGTATGTGGTAATTTTAATATCTAGTACTCTGTTAATTTAAAAAAAAAAAAAAAAAAAAAAAAAAAAAAAAAAAAAAAGCGAAGCGCTGTAAGACATTTAACACAATGAGAATTAAGACGAAGACTACACTGTGTTGCTACACACATGTAACAAAAGAAACATATGCTTTCTTGTACAGCGAGGCACATTTAAAATCTTTCGTTCATAATTTGGCAACCTACTGGCATCCATTTAGTCAGTAGGCATTCATTCGCGTTAGTAGCATAATGTAATGTTGACCAACCCCAACAATTTCCGTATCAGCGTGTTAATTCAGGAATAAGCATGGGTAAAACGGATGCACTACTGGCCAGCCTATGTAGGAATCCATTCGAGAGGTCTCTAATTACCGCTGAAGAATATTGATTTATAGTTCAGTTTATATTAAACTGTTATTAAGTGGATGAAATTATATTCGCTTTGAAGAATGTATAAAACCATACATGTTTATGATGCAATATATATATATAATGAATATATATATATATATATATATATATATATATATATATATATAATGAATATATATATATAATGAATATATATATATAATGAATATATATATAATGAATATATATATATATATATATATATAATGAAACAAAAATAAAGAAACACTATTAACAATGTAACAAATTAACAACAATAATAAAAGTAGATAAAGATAAAACACAGAGAAAGAGTCACACTTGAAATTGCTATATTTCGAACTACTGCGAGTTCAAGGTCTAGCTTCTTGCCATTGAAGAACTCGCCGTAGTTCAAAATATAGCAATTTCAAGTGTGACTCTTTCTCTGTGTTTTATCTTTATCTACTTTTATTATTAGTGTTAATTTATATATATATATACATACATACACACGGATATACAAAAATTATAGGCTTAACTGTCAATGGCACAAACTAGTTTTTAAGATAAGGTAACCCTAAACCCAAGATCGCGGGTTCGATCCCAGCCAGGACCGATGGATTTTTTCGGGCGTAAAAATCCTTAGTATGGCTTCATGCGGAAGGGAAGTAAAGCAGTGGGTTCCGTGTCATACATTTGCGGCACGATAAAGGACCTCAAGCCTGAAAAAAGAGGCCTTTGAGCAAAATTTGTCGGCCGTTTCACGCCCTGAATAGACTGGGACGCTAATGACCTGAGATGTTAAAGAGCGCAGAAGAAGAAGAAGAAGAAGAAGAAGAAGAAGAAGAAGAAGAAGAAGAAGAAGAAGAAGAAGATAAGGCAAGTCCATATCAAATCAACCAATTAAAATTAATACTGGAACAGTGGGATGTATGTTGGTATTTTGTTATTTATTTGCATCTTACCAAAATTAAAAAAGTGTTACAATTTCAACAATGCATTTTATTACATACATATTTTAAAATGCCCAACCTTCCCAAATTGCTAACTGCCACATAAATGTTGTTTATTTGAAAACTGTAAGTGGCACATGCTAGTAACAGTTATGATTTTAAAGTTTATGAATAGGGTTTTCATTTAATATATAACATGACATCATTATGGATTTTTTTCAAAATTAACTGCCTCTCAAAACTTTTAATTATGAGTTTTCAGAAAAAGGGAATTCTTTTAATTTATTTATTGACTTTAAATAAACTCTAGACATTTTCTACCTTCTTAATTATGAGCTATCCATCTTTCCTCACATTTCAGTTGAGAACTGTTTCTCTTCATGTGCACTTCAGTTTTTTTAAAATAGTGTGTTTTTAAGCGGAGCTCTGTGTGTTTAACCTTCAAGTTTTCTGTGATTTTGGGCAGAACTGAGGGTCAATATAATATTTTTTTTAAAGTGAAACTCCTCTGTGAAATTTAATTAATCAGGTATATTATCCATTAATGATAATTTTAAGGAAGCCTTATTGACAAATCTTGAAGAATAATTCCATCGATGAACAGCAATCTGCATTATTTCAAATTAAGAACTTTGTTGTTGAAAACTATTATTTATTATACAAGACGAGTCCCAGTCATTGCAATGGAAAAACTCAATGGCAACTTTCATCCATTTGCAGTGTACTACAAGGAAAATAATGAACTGAAATACAAAGGTTTTGTTTACATACCAGAAAGTATGAAACATGACATTTTGAGAACAGAATTGCTCCCAAATTTGAAAAAGCTATTTTACTTTTCTGATGATTTGGCGGCACAAAAAAAATCTGAAGAGCTTTGCAAATTTGTGCAACCACCATATAAATTCCAAGGTACTGAAGCAGAATGACATTTTTATGACACTGTACATGTCAAAGGAATTTGTGATAGTGTTGGGAGATACAATTAAGAGGCTTACAGAAAATGCCAGTCTTCAAAACCCTCTCTAAAAGATAACACCTTGGGCTGTTTGAGTGGGAGAGCAAACATCCCAAAAATTAATGTTGTATACTACAAATGAGGAATACCTGGAAAGAGATTTTAACAAGTGTGATTTGATATAGCACTGGTCAGTTTCATGCCTTTCTCCAGTGTCGATTGAAGATTTAGTAACCAAAGCATATTCAGCTTTCAAAGAAAATGTTTCACATTGTATTAAAATCATTCCCAGATTTCAAGATCTAAATTTTGAAACAACTGGTTTTGTAACAAGCACCTATACTAATGTATGGTGGATAGGACGTATTCTCTCAATGAATGCTGCTGAATGTCAAGATAAAAATATTCTTACACCCAGCTAGACCAGCATGCTGCTCTTGCCCTAAGAAACCAGATGACTTTTCATGCCAGGAAATGTTATACTTTGCAAACTGGATCCAATTATAGCTACAGGATATGACAAAAGCACCCAGTTTGCTATTTAGGATGAAACATCATTTACTATTAAATATAAAACATTGTCATTTTAATAGAGAAATCTTTGTTATAATCAAAAATAAAACTTTAATTTAGTATGATACTGTTAAAATACCTTGAAATTTGGACTAGAAGATATGTACCTTTATGTATGTATATATATATATTTTTTTTTCTTCAGAAAAATTAAATATTCAGTTTCTCTGAAAACTCAAAATTGAACATTTTGAGAAGCAGGCAGGGAATTTTGATGCTGCCACGTTATATATCAAATGAAAGCCTATTCGTAAGCTTTAAAATGACATCCTCATGACTGTTGCTATCACAATTCTGCAGTAAATATAGTTTTGAATATAAGATGGTAGGAGACGTTTAGACATTTTGTAATTCAATATGTCAGAATTAAAAAAAATCTTCATGACATTAAGGTTTTATGCATTTGTTGATTTGACATGGACTTTACCTATATACAATTAATTATATTATGTATTAAATTATATACAATATTGCGCACACTTTTGAGTGATGCTCTTGAACTTCTGGCGCCTCTTACACTTCTAAGGATAAAATTGAAATTTATATCATTAATTTGATTTTCTTCTGTTCTGTCGACTCTGTTGCCAGGGATGATGAAAGCCATTTCAAATGCAAGTAGCTACGTTTTCCGACAAAAATTTAAAAGACATACTAGTATTATTATCAGAACAGTCAAGCCACCATCTGCGAGCGATGCAGCTTGATCTCGCTGTGCTGCTATCGGTTACTTTGTAACTCCTCGTGCAAGCGAGTGACGAAGACAGCTTCTTTGAAACGTGGATTTCAAAGTTTAGTACAGCAGACAGGAATTTGTAAAGAATCTGCATGAAAGGTAGTAAAAATTGCTTTAATTAGTCCAAACAGAAATTAGGCCCATTCGTGCAGAGGTACTGACGAGTGTAACCGGTAGTTTAAGATGAAGTAAATTATGAACCGTGCAAAACGGCAACACTGGTGTGTACACAATTCATTTTTAGTATCTAGGTATTGTAGCTTCGCGAGTTCAGGGGCCAGATTTCGGAGTTTTGGGGGAGTCGGGAATAAGTCGCCGACTTGCGGAAGGAAGCTTCTAAATGTATCTCATTGTACTATGAACTTACGGTTTCGGTTTTTTAAATATGTAACAATTGGATCGTCTAAAATGCACATTATTCAACTACTTGCTTATTCTTTAAGGAGAGAAGGTGCTCAAATGCACTCCCCTAGTTCTAACAATAGCTTATCAGTTCATCATGGAATGTACAATATTAATGCTCTACTTTTGTTGTAAATTACTGTTTCCAAAGTAAATATGTAATTAGTTACATTAATTAACATTAAAACAACCGCTACATATACAGGCAGAACAAGAGTCGTGTAATTAGTTTGATATTCATGTTTGAGCATTAACTTAGTGTTTCCTGTGCTTTTGCTCCACAAGTCCAAATAGTTGGATAAAAATCTTATTCTGATATTGAAAAACGCAAATGCAATGCCGAGTGAGATTCCTGTTAAAAAAACTCCCAGTTCATTAAACGTGGTGAAGTTTAAATATAATAATTGTTTTACTTAGAAGCCCCCAAAAAAGAATTAGAGCTATGGGTAGCCTGTAAACTAGAAATAACTATACTAATAAACACAATACGGCTGCTTTAACTTAACGCAAAAACGGGTCTTTAGTCAATAAGGTTTCCCGGATATCTAAAAGTGTTTTACTATTAACGTTGAAAGATGAGTGCCTGAAAAATGAACTAATGCAATGCTTGAAAAAGGAACCACATGAAATTAAAACCTTAGCAATAAAAGTCTCTTCACTTAATAATCCTTAGCTATTTAAAACAGCAATTACCTATCATCGGACGGAATATCAGATTTCACTTAATTGAAGAGGTTAGCATTCTGTACATTTATACATTGTGGAATGATCCATTACTAGTGAGTAAATGTCGTCTCGCACATTAATCAAGAGAAAATGAATCAGAAGAGATGAACATGGATTATGACAAACGCATTGAAGCTTAATAGATACGCAAATCTACAAAGGCAATGTACACACAGCAAGGTAGAGTGCATCCTGGCCAAATACTCCATTAAAATTACAGTGCAACTTTATTTCCATTTTCTGCTATTCATATATATATATATACATATGGCTCCTAAACCCTCTTTCCTGGAACCACTAAACAACTTAGCACATCCCAGGATCGCCAGTATATGGGTTTCAAGAAACACGATTTGAAAAATGCCACGTATGAAAATGGTTTCCAGAATTGGCAACAAAGCAAAGTGCCTGTCCCTTGTTAAGGAGATGAGGGAAGATCGTCATTATTTTTCCATGTATAATTTTGCAGTATCTGGGCATGTGTTTCATGATCTCTAGTCAGTCGATTAGTTAATATTTTTGTGTTATTCGGCCTTTTCTTACTTTCTCTCTCTCGCACTTACTATTCGAACATAATGCTACTTTCTTCCTAGAACACTTTTCCAAAGGAGGCGCTCCAAGTAGCAATTAAAAAATGACAAATGCATTAAAAAGCAAATGAATAATTACTAATAGGTGCATACAAACACTCTAGAATTTTAGATTCTACAGCATTTCTGGAAATCCCAAACACTACAATGTTTTTTTGATTGATTTATTTACGGACGCTCTTCAACATCTCAGGTCATCTGCGTCCCATTCAATTCCGGGCGTGAAACGGCCGACAAATTTTGCTCAGAGGCCTCTTGCTTCAGGCTTGAGGTTCTTTTTCGTGCCGTAAATATACGGACACGGGACCTACGGCTTTACTTCCCTTTCGAAGGAAGCCGTACTTAGGACTTTACGCCCGAAAAAATCTATTGATCCTGGCCGGGTTTGAGCCCGCGGCCTTGGGCTTAGCAGGTAAGTATGGTTACCACTACACCACCAGGACAGACTTCATTGTTGTGATACTATCTTTACTGCTGGCTTTAATGTAGTAGTCACGAATGTTTGTTTAATAACAGTTACACAAAATGGGCAAAGCAATTGAATTAACAGTATAATTGTCACATTAGCTTCTGAAGGCCTTTTATACTAAACATAATGCATCAAAGATAAGATTAAACCAGTCCAATGCATCAAGTGGCTAGATACAAGAACATTGAGAATTTGGAAAGAACTAACGGAAGAGGCAGAAAAAGATCTAATGCTGCTAATGATTGTGTTTTGAAACAGATTTGTCTGAAAAACCAGCATACGACTTCAGTGGAATTGAAAAGAAAATGGAAAGAAGCTTCTGGTGTGGTAGTTTGCAAAACAATTAATACAGACTTTCAAAAATTAAAACTGGAAAGAAAGATGCCACTTTTGACACTAAAATTAAGCTGGACTAGAATGGGTCAATGTACCCATTCACTGATGAGATGTGGAGTGAAGTATCTTCTCAGATGAATCAAAGTTTAATATTAGGGGAAACTACTTATCTGTCATCGTAGCGGTGAAGAATTTCTGCCAGAATGTGTGGATTGAACAGTGAAGTTCTGGAGTTGTATTTCCAGCAAAGGAATGGGTACATTATATTTTGTTGAGGGAACAGATGAATACATAGTTTTGAAAAAAAGTTTAATGCAAATAGTGGAGCAGCTTATATTACCAGAAAATTACATTTTCCAGAATGACTCCACATCATGTCATTGGGCAAGAAAAGTGAGTACCTTGCTTAAACACTAGGTACTAATTTTATCAAAAACTCTTTTACCAAATTCATGTTAAATCCATAGTTTTTAAAAATTAAAAAAGTAGCCATTTTATACCCCAACTTAGAAGTTTTCTTGAAAAACAAGGGATTACTACTCTCACATGGCCAGGAAACAGCCCAGATCTAAACCCCATTCAGAACTGTTAGAAGATAATTGGCAATGTTGTAGGAAGGGGGGGGGGCACAAGAATAAGAAAGATCCGTTGAAGCCATCCTTAGAGTATGGCTTAGTGAGATTTTCCTTGGCCACGTAAAAATGCAATATACTCTCAATGGCCAAACTATGATACAGTGATGAAAGCTCCGGGAGGCAACACAAAGTACTGATTCAATATTTTTGCGATGGGGGCTTATTTTATATGTAAAATATTCTTATTATAATCATTGAACAAGAACTCATCAGTTTTATCTAACTTAACAACAATGTGGCTATTTAGTTATAAAATAGCACAATTTCAGTTTTACTGTTTACATGTATTTTTAACAGATATTACAATAATTAGCATCAACTTTCTCAAGTTTAGACAAACATATTCGGGTTACACCTAGAAACACAATTATGATAAACTTTCAAAATTCTGATTTCTAGATGAAGAGAAAAACATTAATATTTTGTGGGTGATGCAATAAATGTTTCCAGTCTCTGCACATGTATTTCATAAGCTTTATCAATCCAGTTCAAGCTACTGCATACACACAATTATTATAGTTCGAAGGTTATCAGAGATATAGACAGATATATATATATATATATATATATAAAATGGACGCATAAGTAACAAAAAATAAACGAGGCAATAAATTTCCCTTCGAAGGAAATTAAAACTCGTAGATTTCCGCCTGGTCACGCTGACGTACGATGATATTCATGGCACTCGCCAACTGGCAAAAATAACCAACGCTCCACTTGTCCTATAAAATGACCCAAGTTCATGTCGTGTACTAAACCCAACTAAGTTTACAATGGTTGTAAACAACAGATGTGCAAGAATGACAATTCTTCAGTATTTACTCACAGACCTAGTTTTCCATGAAGTATTTTGTGAACACAATATTTTGCGCAGATAAAGAATGATCTCACCTGGTAATCGTTGTGCAGCACTATTTCGACAAGCTATGCAGAAAGCATTATCATGTGAAACAGCTAAAGTAATACAAGTATAAAACGCAAATAACAGCATTGGTAAGGGTGAACGAGGTCATTTGACAAGTGCAATTTACGACCATGAATATTAGCGTACGTTTTGAAAGCAAATACGTGCAATACACTAGGCAAAGTAGTTTTTCGTGTGCACATATGTTGATTACTCCAATTCACATATGTATTGTGTTTTGATAATGTACGCTAACATTCACGGGAGTGAAATATCACTCATAGCAACACAGGGCGGTCAAACTTCGTCGCTCGGGGTATACTACCGTGGCGGTTAGCACTGATTACAGCGCTACTGACATTCAGCTGCGATTCTTTAGGAATTATCCCAAACCGCGTTTCTTTTGAAACGGCAATCGTTATGCATAAGTGCTTCAGTTCGCAAAGGGCACATATTTACTTGCTGAACATGATGAAAAGCCATCATGTTTAATGTGTCGTAACACTTCTAAAATATGAGGGAAAGTTCAGTCAGTACTCAAAGACCTTCATATCAAAAATGTAAAACGATTTTGTTTTAATAAACAAACCAAGTGATAAACGTTCCTTAAATCATTCTTTGGAGCATACAAAGAGCTATTGTGCTATGCGGATTCCCGTGCAGCAAAGGTGGAAAAATTGAGACTATTTTATTTACTTCAACGGAGGTAATTATATATTTACATATAATTGATAGCATCTGTTTTTATAATCTGAAAGTTACTGTTAGACCTATTGTTTTTCAGAGAGAACTGCCTGCATGTCAATCTATCAGCTACCAAATCTTATAGCAACCTTCTTGAATTTAATGAGAATACCCTCAGCCAAGTTTCCCTTCAGTTAGTCACAGACATGCTGTTATTGCCCTATGTTTCATTTACACATATTTCTGTTTTTTTTTTTTTTTTTTTTTTATGCTATGAACAGAGAGAAACTAATTGGTGACGTGAATTTAAAATCTGCTCTTAGCAGTAACAGTGCTCAGTTTAATTCACACAGATAGTGCGTTTACCCTCAACAGTAAATGGCGTCAGCAGTCCAATAGTACCGCTAGAATCACCGGTCAATATATGGAGTGCGATATTGTATATTTTATTTTATAAATAATTTGCACCACTGACGGTACTATTAAACAGTTTGAAATTGTATGTAATATATAACATAATTTATAGTAAAACGAACCCCCAAAACTGAACCATAAGTCGATATTTTGCAACAGTAACTAGCTGATTAGATTACTACATTGCTGCTTCAGTACTGCGACCGGTTGTCAGCGCTGATGTAAAGACAATCCCCGAGGTTTAACATGGCATGATATAAGTTTCACTTGTGCAAAGTCTGTAATACAGTTCATCTCTTACTCGACAGCTCAGGAATTGCTCAACATATCAATGTAATAACAAACAATTATGGGTAGCGACACTTAACCTTCACGCTAGTTCTCAAGTTAAAGTTTGATAGCGTTGTATTCTGCAACTCGCCGAAAACGATATATAATATTATGTTCATGTCTGTAAAAGTTGTGGTATTAATCAACACTGCAAAACATGCAGGCAATTAATCCAAGAAAAGGTTGGTTCATGTAAGTAAAGACAAATGCTGAAAAAACCCTTAAAAACCATTTATACGTGCTTCCCTGAAGAACATCATTGTATTCGAAAGTGTATAAATCATTTACAAACATTCTATTAAAAAAATTAAAAAAAAAAAAAAAAAAAAAAAAAAGAGCCTTAGAAACAGCTAGATATTGCATAATTTCGAGATTGTAGAAATGACACTTTTCAGGGAATGTCTCCGTGACCAAGAGGCCATTAGCTAAGTCGCCACTTCCGAGTTAATGCCCTATTTACGACAATGTCGACCATTACGCTGCGTGGGACGATGCTACCGGTTATTTTTGGGAAGCTGGAAGCATCCGTAGGTCGGTCGATCCCCTTATTCCCGTCTCTTAATCTTCTACATGTTAAGCAGTGCTAATGTTGCTTTTCAGAAGGGGAGCTGAAACCGCATAACCTCCCTGGGTAACATTACTGCTCGACGAGCCAGCACAACTTTTTTTCCATTTAAATTCTTCACCTTTTTTTACGTTAAGGACAAAAATGTAACTTATCTGCATTAAATATTCAGCGGGAACATTAGCCGAATTGCCGAGAGAGGAAAACTCTCAACAATCTACAGTAGAAGAAAACAAATCGAAAGTACCACACATTGTGTTACAATGTTTTCTATAAGCAAAAGCTGAATGAATGGCTTAAGTATTTGGTACGTATTTATAAACAATAAGAGAAAATATGATTTAAACGAAGAGTTGAATGGTATAAACCATACCCCCCCCCCCAAATAGAAGTCTAATCTGCAAAATGGGCATAAACAGCATCCATCACTGGGAGCTAGAGCTGGGCTGTAGGGTGGATGGTCGATATCCTTGAAGCCACATTTCTTCACAGCTTCCTTTGCAACAAGAGCTGTGTGCATAGGCGCGTTGTCGTTAAGAAGCCGCACACACCACTCAGCTTTCCTCTCCTGTTCTCTTTGATGGAAGCACGTAGTCTGTGCAGTAGGCCAGTATAGTACTGTGATGTTGCTCTCTTTCAAGTCGAGGAAGAGTATTCCTTCACAGCCAAAAGATTGTGGCCATTATCTTCTTGGTTGACTCAGTGACCGTGGCCTTTAAAGGCGGTACTTCCCCAGGTTTACGCCACTCGTTTGGTTCTCTTTTGGACAAGGATCATAATAGAGGAGCATAGTTTCATTTGGTGTAACAATGGTTTGCAGAACTTTCTCTCGTTGTCACGGCAGAGCTTAAAAAATGCCTGACAACTGATGATTCGTTGCTGCTTTTGGATTGAGGAAATAAGTTCTAGGCACCCATCTTGCACTAACCTTATTCATGTTTATATGTTTGAGAATAATTTGAAGGACTTGTTTTAGAAAGGTCCAACCATGCTATTTCTGTAACTTAGAGGCGCAGATCTACTATAATTTCTACTTCCATAAGAGCAATGTTTTCAGGAGTGAGCACCTCCAAGGGCCGCCCTGCACGCAAAAAGTCTTCAATATTTTCTCGAACCTTTCGAAAAAGTTTGACTTTTTCTTTTACCGTAGAATATGAGGGGGGATGCTTCCCCATTTACACCTTCAATCGCTGTATAATTTTATTTGGAGTAAGTCCTTTTATGAAGAACTTGATAATAGCTCGACACTCCATTCTGAACATGTCATCTACACATAGCTTTTTATGCAACTATATCTGAACTTAACACAGCGGAGCGGAAGTTGCAGCTACAATTATTTACTTAACAGATAAGGTATGACATCAGATAAGGCTTTTGTGAAGGCGATAACCATTATGGCGAGGCCGGAAACTTATGAACTTACCCTCGTAAGTCCAGACAGCACTGGAAGCGGCGTCCAAACAAATAGGGTAGGCTAAGAATCATATGTCAGATACAAAAGAACAGAAAAGTTTTAAATGAGACCAGTGTAGTCCTGGTTCACTCACAGAATGAACCATACATTGCAGCAATTATTGCATGACGTGTTCCTCCCTCCTCCCGGCATCAGCATCTTGAGTTAGCTGTCCTGAGTGTTTATATTGTTGCTTAGAGCGCGCGCTGATTCTGTATGCACGTATGAATGATACATGAATACTCTCTGGGGAATAGAATACTTATATTGCCCCATTTCACTTGATACACTGTATTGCGTCGCCTAGCCAACACGCGCTACTTGCGCAAGATTTCAACTTTCACTGAAACCTCGCGCAGCGGAGGGGAAATATACTCTCCGCGGACCTGTACCGCGATTTAGTCCAGCATTGCTTACCCAGTTGTTTACGTCTAAAATTTTATGATGGTAGGGATGCAGCGGAAATACATTACATTTTCTTCTTCAGAGAATAAATGGGCAAGTTTTTTCTCATAATCTGGGTACCATGAAAAATACAAGTTTTTCTTTGAATCTAGAACCTGAAATTTCTTCTGAAACTTTAGGCGAATATATATTGCTCAATAAATCATTAAGCTAAATTTGCTTAAAACATTTATCGCCACATCTTCTTGGTTTGTAAATATCTTCTGGAGATTCAGTTTCAGTGCTACTGGATACAGATAGTGGCACTTTTGATTGAGAGGGTACAGGACCAAGATGTATGGACCGAATGGCAGAAGGAATATTAGAATATACATCTTTCTTACTTATAGCAGTAGGTTCAGCTATGTTAACTGTGCAAAAACATCCATCTCCATGTTATGTAGGTTCCCTGGATTTCAAAGGACAATGACTTTCTTTTTCCAACCCCCTAAACTATTCTACAAAACTATAACACTTTATGAGGATGATTTGTCCTGATCTATCTTAATGCCAAAGTACTCTAAATGTTTTTAATGAAAGTTGTTATAATCTTTTTTACTAATGTATATGAATAACATATAGAACAAAATTAATTTCCACATTCTACGAAACAATAATATTCTGCACTTTTCCAAATACTTTCTACTGAAGGAAGCATTTCTTTCACATTTTAAAAGTTAAAATGATTAACTGCTGTGTCTTGCAAATACTTTTTATATACAAACCAGTACAATTCTGCTAAATTTTAAATATTAATGCAACAAAAATAATTAACAAGTGTATAATAACATATTTAAATAAAATAAACAAAAATTCATAAAGATATGATACGGTTTGGTTGGAGCCTCTGTTGATTTGATTTTACCCATATATACAAACTGAAGCAATACAACGGGTCACCCAACACTAAGAATGTTAACACACATAACAAGGAAATTTACTTTAAACAGACCACATTATTTTGCCTCTTCTAAATGGGAACTATACACCAGACTTAAGAGTCTGCATTCCAGATCATTTGAATTTTGCATATTAAACCTATTTTCACTTTTTTGTTTATAAAAATGTATACAATGCTTTAATACTGATCATCTGTATGTATATATACAGTTTTCTTGGCAGAAAATAAATTGATAAAAAATAGTTTTTGCCATTTCCTGCGGGATTAGCCGCTATGTTCTCTATATAGCTGCAATTGGATTCAGTTTGCAAAGAATAAAATTTCCTGGTATGATGACATCTGGTTTCTAAGGGTAAGAGAAGGATGTTAGTCTAGCCAAGTGTAAGAATGATGTTTTATCTCCCCAGCCAACTGCATTCATTGAGAGAATACATTTCATCCATCATAGGCACAAATCTTGGTTTCCAGATATTCATTTGTAATATACAAAAAGTTATTATAGTGATGCTTCTCCCCACTAGACCAGCTGTTGAAATGTCATCTCATTTCAGGGTTTTCAGGACTGGCATTTGCTAAAAGCCTCTTAACTGAAGCTCTCAAACCCCTTTACCTTCTGCTTCAATACCTTGAAAATCGTTATAGTGGTTGCACAAATTTTCAAACTTCTTCAGATTTTTTTATTGTGCTGCCAAACTATCTGAAAAGTAAAATAGCTATCTCATGTTTGGGAGCAATCTGTTCCCAAAAAATCAATAAGTTTTCACTCTGTTTCTTCGAACTGAATATTCACATAGGGAGGTCAAAGGGAAATTTAAGTAGTTTATAGCTGCATCTGGATCTACATAATGTCCTTACTATGACAAGGACCTTGAATATCCACATCCCCAGCAGGAATTTCCTTTCTAAGTGTCTGGTTATCCAAGCCTCAAGTCTTTTTCTTTCCCAGCTGCAATCTTCATGAAATGCATATTTTCATATGTGGTCAGATTTCATAATTTAATGAAACCATCCAGTCAGTTACTTTTTTCAAGTCTTTACTAACTCAATGTCTTTTTTTTTTTTTTTTTTAAGGACTGAAACAGTTTTTTGACATTTATTCTCCTCCATATTTAAAATGAAATAAATCTCATCACAAACCTTATTAATTAAATGTCACAAAGAAGCCTCAATTTAAGAAATAAATATTTTTGTACTATACTGCCCATTGTCACAGAAGGATAAATTCACACTTCAAACAAATAAGTTTTCAACTGAGCTGCGAGGAAAGATGAGGAAGAGCATATGACTATGCAGGTGGAAACATGTCTGAATGTTTAAAGTTGAAGGACAAGATACTCCCACCTCACACCACTCCAAATCTCCTCCAAATTCAATACATAATAAATCAAATTATAACCTTATTAAAAAATCATTTTAAGCACACTAAATAATTTTTATCTACAGAAATGATTAGAAAATTAGCTAGGAAACATTTATGAAAATGTAGCTTTTGTATAATACCATTGAATACTACCTTGAAATTAGGACTGAGTAGCTAGAAGACAAATTTATGTTTATTTTTTAAAGAAAATTTAAAATTTCAGTTTCTCTAAAAACTCAAAATTAACATTTTTGGGAGCAGTGAATTTTCACAAAAATTATAATGGTATCATGTTATATATTAAATGAATGCCTATTCATAAGCTTTAAAATGACATCATCTCAGGTATATACCACTCATAGTTTTTAAATAACATTTATGTGGCGGTTGACAATTTTTTTACTTGTCTTATGGTAAGATGCAAATATACAAAAAATTAACAAACCCATGCTACCATGTTCCAAAATTAATTTTGCATTGGTGGATTTGACATGGACTTACCCAACTATAAGAGAGCAGAGATGTATATAACCATTAACTTTTTTCTGATAATGTGGAACAAGACTGCCCGGCAGTAATAATAAAACTATATACATTTTTTACAACACAAACCTGAGCAGTAAATTAGTTTAAATCATCTCAAATACACCTAATGTACAATAACATATGAATTAATGTTTAATTGCCACAGACTCCATGTGCTGTAGGGGTAATATGTTTCTTTCTCCTGCTGGCCTTGGGTGGTGTAATGGGAACCATACTTTCATCTTAAACCCAATATCACTGATTCAATCCTGGCCAGGATCAAAGGATTTATTTTGGGTGTAAAAATCCAAAGTATGGCTTCCTTCAGAAGGGAAGTAAAGCTGTGGTTATGTCGTAGATTTATGGATGTGAAAGTACGTCAAGCTCAAAAGAAGAGGTCTCTGAGCAAAATTTATCAATCATTTAATACCTTGAATTGAATGGAACGCTGATGACCTGACATGTTAAACAGTGTCCGTAAATAAACCAAATCAGCATGCTTCTCCTGCTATTGGCCAAAGTTCAAATAAAAGCCCAGCTTAATAGTAATAAAGCCACCACTCCACATTTTCTGCTAATAGCTCTTGCAATATAAAAATATTCCAGCTAAAAGATTTAAAGAATTGATTTTGACATTTTTATGTGTGTGCAATAATAGAGTAGTTTCATCTTCTCATTTGAATATTAAACAAAACTTTCTTATATGTTAAAATAAATATGCAGCAGTTCTTTTGCATCATGCAGTAACAATTGATCCCCTAACAGCACTGGCCTTAGTAAAGTTTAATTTTCACATATTTAACTTATTTTGGCACAAGTGTGTGCAGATTCCATGCCAAGTAATCCCATGCAAGTTACCTTTTCTTTTTTTTTATTTTACTTTTGCACAATTTTAATACTTTTAAGTGAAAGTTTGAATTCCAAAGTTTAACCATTTTTTCCCCCACCTAGTAGGCTATGAAACTAGCAAATTATGACATTCTTGATTATACATAAATTCAATTTTTTCAGGCTATAACTTATATTAAAACAAAATAAATATTTACATACTTAATTTTGATATGATATGAAACATTACTAGGATTGTGAAAACTGATTTTTTTATTGGGAAAAGGAGGGGCGAATCTTTGATACCTATTTCAGGATTATTCTTTAAAAAACTTGAAATTGTGATCTCATTGGTGTTTTATATTTTTAACATGCGTCATTAGAAGTAGCATGTGAAAAATGTTGAACTTTTATTATGTTATAGTGAACATAAAAACAAATATTTAGAAATTATGTTCACTTTTCTTGCTTTTGCAGACTCCAGCATTGTTGCCTTGTATGTTCAGGTTTATCTGCAAGCTTATAGGTTAAGGTTATACATTCTGCCTTCAACTGTTACAAGAGATGTGTGATAATGGAGTAATCAAAAAGGTTTAATATTAAATAGTGATTTATGTTTTCATTTATGCAAGCCATGGCTGGAACAAAACAAAACAAGTAAAATGTCTTAGTTAAATACATACAGTTGTAAATTCTTTCAGAAAAAATGGACATAAATGTGTAAATAAAACTCCTTTAAAGAAAATGATACCTGCAATGGAAAAACTTTCCCACTCTTCTAATGTGCAATAAAACTCCTTAAAAGAAAATGATACCTGCAATGCAAAACCTTTCCTACTCCTCTAATGAGTCAGTTGCAAAATACAAGAAGAAAACTCCTCTAACCTTAGACAACATATACAGACTTAGGGGTGGATACAGAGCAGCATTTCTATAGTATGGTTTATAGCAAAGGAACCTGTGATGGTTCGGAGGGACTGTCAATAGTCTTGCAACCAGAGGAAACCTTAAAACCATATGAAGATCAAATGTTATCTTACCAGCTTTTCAAATGGAGCAACTTAATGTTCCATCAATTCAGTTTGTGTGTGTGTGCACACACATGCATACACAAACCAGGAACATCTTTAAGAAAAAGAACTTCAAATCTTTTTTTTTCATAACCATTGCACTGTTTCATGCTATCAATGTGTCATGCAATTATGAAAACTTACTCATTTATGACAAATGTTATAAACATAGAACTGGAGGTTCAAAAACTTAAACTATAGATGAAATATTCACATTTGTGTAACATGAATACAACCAAAAATTGTGGCTGGCCTATATATAACTATCTGGATAACAAAGTAATGGTCTTGGAGCTCCCAGGTCTCACTCTGTGTATCCGTGTAAAGAAGAGGTAGGTATTGATAGTTTATATCAAGTGCTAACAAGAGTTCTACCATGAATTCCAACAGCTCAAAACATACACAATAACAAAAATGGAGATGTCTTAACTATTTAGTTTAGTTAACTGTTAAGACTTAACTATCAAATTACTGCTGAAAAGAGCGAAGTGTCAAAATTAATTATGAACTAAAAATAAGTTCATTATAGCAAAACTTTCCTAGATTCTACCTAATGGTAATAGTTAAAGGAATGGTATATCAAGTATCTAATACTTCAGCAATTTAGTTTTTGAAATTTTGAGATTTAACACTGATGATAAAAATAGTGAACTAATAAATAACATAAAATATAGTGAACTTTTGTAACAGTGGTGTCAAATATTAACATTTTTAAAAAATGTTAATAAATAACAGTTATTAGTAACAGAAAAACTCCTGAGACGTCTTCTGTTTTGAGATCATATGAATAATTTATTTTAATAATATCTTTACATAAGGAAATTTACAACTTTTTACACTTTAACTAAAATTTAAGACAATATTTTGAGGTTCACTACATTTCATAAATTTTACATCTTATTTGATTTTCTTAAATTATTTGTTCTACCCTTGTCTTTGGCTCTTTAGTAGTTTCCTACTGGAATCCAGAGGACTTGGATCAGCTATACCTAAATAAATAATATTAAATTAAATCTTCAATCATTTAGAGTAAAAAATATTAAGCATTTAATACAAAAAAAATAATGAAAATTAAAGCTCTCATTTATTTAACATTCATTCTGTATGACCTTCAAAATTCACCTATACAACTTTTCTTTATTCACCGTTTCTCTTTCACCTTACCTGAAAAATGTCAACTGATTTTATACTTTTAGCTCCTCTCGATTATTCCTAGAATCTTCTTAATTAAACCTCCCCTTCTAAATTTTTCCCATTTTCCCTACCTCGCTAGTTTCCATTTTTTTGGTTGCAATGGAAGACGTTATTTCATTCACAACACATTGTACATTAAGTTTTACCTACACTCCTTGATCCCCTTAAATTTCTAACTCCTGTTCTAGTCCATACAAAATCTTCCCTGCACAATTTAGCATAAAGCTGAAAGTATCTCTCCCTACACCTAACTCTTTGTTACCTTTTTATAAATTTTCGGGGAACTTGGAACTTACAAGCTTGCAAAAAATTGACTCTCAGTATCTTCAATTCTAGATCTTTTTTCCAAACAGTTTTATTTTTATAATTATCCAAAAATCTCCTGTATCTTAAGAGCCCATGACTGCATATCTTAAGAATCCATGACCATTTACATTTACCCTTTTCCTAATCAGTAAAACACACCAACTTTTCACTTTCCTATAACCTATTCATTGCACATAAATATTTAATAACTCTTTCTACTATATTATCCTTACAAGTAAACTGACCCATCTCTACCAAGGCTAAGACTTGACAAACCTAATACTTAGTTTACAAAAAGCTCCATTAATTATGTCTACCATCTTTCAAACTTTCACTGTATCCCCATACTCAACTTCATATAAGATTTTAGACTCTACTATGATAACTAAATATATATTCTTTCAAGCCATTTGAAGCTCCAATTACTCTAAATATATATCCTGCTTCAACCCATTTATCTGTAAACCCATCCTCTTCATGTACACCTTCCCACCTGCTTCCCTAGCTCTCTTCATTTCATATGGCTAAATTTTTAATTCCTCTCTTCTTTTTACCTAAATCTTGCTTGATAAATACCCAAGAACCCTTTAATTTTTTGGCATTACTCAAAGCCAACCATTTAAATTTCTTTAGCTGCTAACATGACCATGATTGGTGTCTCTTTTCCTTTATTGTTCCGCCAATGCTAAAGGAAATCAACAATCTCACATCCACCCAAAATCCCAATATTAACTTACATCTGAACAGTTGAATTTCTTGCCAAACTTTCTTTATATTCTCTTTACTCCTGGACTACAAAGACTTCTTTGTAGCCCAGGAGTAATTTGTCTTCTAATTGTATCTTCAAATCTTTCCAAATGTAACATTCTTTTCTGATAGTTTACTATTTCTTCTATAATTCCTTTAAGATTTACAATCGTGAATTTAACTGCAATATTTCCATTTTTTTTAAAGTTTCTTCACATCTTCTGTAATAGAAGATTTTGATCACTTTATCGATTTCCAAATCTAGATTAGGTTGGGTCCCGCTATTATCAACAAAGCCATTGTCACAATTAGCCAATTTTCAACCCCTTTCTTTTCCTTCATTATTCAACCTTCCTAGCATTTAACAGGCTGATTCTTACATTATATGCTTGAATATTGATACCCATCACTTTTACTTAAGAGCATGCACCCAAAATGTCTGTCATCTCAAATGTCTTACAGGTAATTCCTTGAGATCATAAATACAATCAGAATTTTTTTTCCCATATTAATAAAACATTCCTAAAAATGTTAGATCCAATGGAAATCCCAATTTAAAAATTTATAGGTACAATATCTAAGAACAAATATATATACTTATTGATTTTATAAAAAACAGTTTTTATTTTTAGTTTTATAATCTGCACTTCCTTCAAATAATCTTGTTAACAGATCAACTAAAGTCCTGCCGAAGTTTGATCAAAATTGTAATTTCTTGAAAATATCTTTAACCACACCATATATTCATGTGTGAACAAAACCACATACATTAGTTTCAAATTATAATAAGTGAAAAAGTGTCAGATAAATTTGTGAAATTATGGACTTATACTCAGTTCCGTGTATTTTAAAGGCACGCCAAATTTCTACATTCACATACTATGCATTCACTATAAGTTACATAAGGTGAAAAGACACCAGAGTATTGAGTTGCCAGCACCTTTCTAGGCTGAAATAAAATTCCTGATTTAAAGCATTTAACTAAAATATTTTATTTCAACCAGAAACTCAATACAGACCTACCAACTGACAAATATATGCTTATTGCCTAGAATGAATATTTGCTTTACACACATCCACTCTTAAACTGTTAGACATGACATGCAAAATTTGGTGTAAAAATCCAAAAATATACATATTGATGCACTAATCAGCTTAAATTAAAATTTCTTAGGCTCATGTTTGCCATTCTCCTGTGTGCAGAATTATTGCATAGGTTTTCAATTTTATTTTATTGCTAATGTACCATGCTATTGCTAAGTTAATGGAGACCACACTGACTAACCTTCACATGAACTAAACCATTCAGTGCAGTAGCAGTGCCTAAAAGTGATGCGTTTAGCAAACTCCAGTAGAATATTGGAAATCTAACCTGCTAGTTCTCCTGGCGCCACATAGTTTAATAAGAATGTATCTTTGTTGGTGAATGTAGTGATTTCCTGGTATATTGCAACAAAAGCTGCATTGTTTATGACAAACAAATACAATGAAAGTTCCATATGTTTGCAAGAATGGGCATGTTCAATAAAGGTCTATATCATACCATAATTACTGAGAGAGGAAAAAAAAAACCGTTCTGCAATATTAAGGGCTGGTTTTCATACAGATTGCAACAATTACTCCATGGTTTCGTTTGCCCTTTTGGAAATAGGAATCTCTTGGATAAACCAATGAAACAAAATGAACTACCGTTGCATTTTGATCGCATTATATTCAGCTTTTATCTAGTTTCCACAAAAATGAAATAGTTTGTATCCTTGGCCGAAAGATTTACTCCTTAGCATGCACACGCTATCATCCATTTACGATATGCAATCCCCTCAAAGCTGGGGCGCAATCTAATGGAATGTTACAAAACGAAAAGAGGTTGAAAAATTGTCAAAAACGAATTGAATTAGAACTGAAAACCTCATATGCTGAAACTGAGACACGTTTTAAGTACAGAAAGAACTAATGAATCTGCAGAACATGCCTCACTTTGAGCAATTTCTTAATTTTTCCAAAAGTGTGACAACATTTATGGCACTTCCACATTATTATCACGGATATAGCAGTCTTATCTTTCATTAGTCAACCTGCGAGTCACAGGAATTTAAAAGTTTAATGCTGCTACTCAGCAAGAGATAATGATCCATAAAATTGCACATTTGTATTAACAAATACAAACAATTCAACAACTGCTTCCAATATTATTATAAATAATCAATTACCCGTCGCAAAAGTCGGTAGCTTTTATTAAAGGCTGATAAAATGGCGGCAGCCGGCATGTCCCACCCGGCTCAATAGCTACAAATTACTGCAAATTGTATAATAATTTTAAAAAATATTAACTACCCATGCATGTAACATCAATTCCATTAATGCACATAACCTCTTACCATTTCCCCTGAGCAAAATCCACTTCAACTGGTAAATTATCACCACAAACGATTGTCCACACACACGAACTTAACAGAACAGTGTTTCGCTTCACTACCGACCGTATTCTCACTTTTGTAAGAGGTGTATGCACGAGTAATATTAATGCGCAAGATCAGAAGTAGAAATAAGCTATGTTCCCATTGGCTCAAATTTGAACGTCACTCCAAGGGGTAATGGTATTTCACCAATGATTTCTTTAGATTCACTGTCATATTAAAAGGATCATTTTCTTTGCTAATGTTAAAAATTAACTTATATAAAAAATAAAAATTTACATAATAACAAAAAAAGCGAAGTATCCCCCGAAAAACGAAAAAATTAGTTTTTACGTAAATTCTGTCATTGATACCAAAGAACTACTTCTCAACGCCCACTAAAACCTTTGGTAAAGAGATGCGGTTGATATTACCGCAATATGTTATTGGGCGGTTTTAAATTTCGCGAATTCAGTGAATTCGTAAATTCCAAGATTATCCCAAAGTGCTTGATCATTGTCATAAACCTGTGGAAAGAAGACACTTACTGATATTTTGTTTTCTCTGTTTTATAAAAATGTTAATAAGTAAAATCCAACAGTTGTGATTTGGTGTATTAGTCAGTATGTATACGTCAAAAACGTATCAACCAATCAAAAATAAGTCTTAAGGGATATTACCTAATATGGTAAGGAGGGAAGAACAACTTATTAATTTGAATGAACATAAGGCACACTCAGTAATTTAATTGGATATAACTTAAAAATTCTCCCTATTTGTATTATTTCCTTAATTGATATATTTCAGAGAATTCCTTTACCATATGCTTCTTCCTAAATTCCACATCAAAAGAAGCCGCCTAGGTAATAAAAATGGTTTTGCTTCTGCTGAAGCCACATCCATACAAAAAACAGTAATATTTACCATCCATATCATGCAGAATATTTGAGCAAATTATTTTATAAACAGCATGGCAATTTTATACATACTTTCCTATTACAAAGATAATTATAAAAATTAGGTATAAGAAATACAAAACTTTTGTTTCTGAAGTTAACACTGCATAATTACCTCCAAATTACTAGTATGGAATGGTATTTTATTTATTTTCTGTGAAGAGATACTTTGTATATATTTTGACAGGGATGAAGTTATCAAAATTAAGTTTATGGACCCCACAAATTTTCTGTAAAAAGTAATTCAATATCCCACTACTTTTTTCTTATTAATCCTTGCTTTCACAACTACAGAAATATCAATGGAATAAACTAGATGACAAATTATGTTCTAACACCATTTCAATGTCTTATTTTCCCCAATTATTATATATCTTAATTAGGACTATCATCAAGTCGGTCCTGGTGGTGTAGTGGTTACCATACTTGCCTCCTAAATCCAAGATCGCGGGTTCGAACCCGGCCAGGACCGATGAACCTAATGGACCTAAGTATGGCTTCCTTTGGAAGGGAAGTAAAGCCGTGGGTCCCGTGTCGTACATTTACGGCACGAAAAAGAACCTCAAGCCTGAAAGAGAGGCCTCTGAGCAAAATTTGTCGGCCGTTTCACGCCCTGAGTTGAATGGGACGCTGATGACCTGAGCTGTTAAAGAGCGTCCATAAATAAATCATTCAAAAAAAGACTATCATCAAGAAATTCTTCTGGGACTCCAAGAGTTTGTCTTTCATAATTCTAAATCTTTCAGAGTAGAACTTCAAACATAGGAAGTTTTCAATTAAAAATGAATGTAGGAATTCACACAGTGAAACTATAATAATTTTGTTTACCTCAAAATCCAATATTGCTCCAGTTGTCAATTTACTTTTTCCCTTTACATACTGAAGCCAGCAAGATGTCACGTTACATTTTGGCACATGTAGGCAAATTCTGAATAAACGTTAAAAAGAAAACCCTCCAAATAAAATATAATAAATACATAAAATAAATGGAATAACTGATGCAAAATGCTATTCATGAATTAATGATTTATACACAAAATAGCTATAACACACATTTTGTGCCTGAAATGAAAATATGAAATATTTACTAATTTTGAGGTGCTATATATAAAGCTTGCTGGTTGGCTCTAGATTTGCGGATATGTACACTCCTGATATCTAATTTACTCAGTTCACATCGCATACATAGATATAATTTATTAACTCTTTATTTCAGTCTTATGTTGGTAACAAGTTTATTATTCTGCCACATTAAATCACTTGTCTCTTTCACCTTGTCTTTATGAAGTAATGTATTGCATCATAATGTTGATAAAAGGTGATGCAATAGTTTAGAAGCGAGTAGTTTCTTTGTAGTGGTAGCCAATCTTCTGTGCATTTAGTATTGAGTGATCTCTTGTAGTGTTAGTAAGTCTTTTTTGTATTTCCCAGCCTATATTTCCATTTCTTTGTTCTTATAAATGAATGGGTAAGGAAAAATAGAATAAAATTAGTAGATTGGTGTAGCTATTTTAGAAATCTCTTAGGAGCAGGTCATTGATTTATCAAAATTATGGCCACTGAATAATTCACAGTATATTGAGCATTTAGATAGCTTGACAGGAATAAATGAAGTGCAAGAGCAAATGAAATGATTAAAAAGGAACAAAGCAAGAGGTGTGGATGGAATATCTCAGGGAATTTTGGAATGCATGGATTTTAAGCGTTAGTTTATTAGTTAGAATAATAAACTCCATATTTGTAGGAGATAATGTCTCAAGGAGTTCGAGAATCGAAAGGATAATAATTGGCATATATTGCTAGAATGTGAACAAATCAAAATTCTTAGAGAGAAACTAGGAATGAAGAAATGTTCAATCTGGCGAGAGAAATTAGGGGGAAATTATTTATCTAAAGTAACAGTCTAACAGCTTAAGAAAATTAGTAAGCAAGATAGTGGTGAAAGAAGATTATTAGATATAAAGGGAAAAAGAGCCCTATAGCTAAATAACTACTATGTTAGAGGTTATTGCGGCCTTTGTGGGATATCAGCAACTTTAGTGTTTTGATTTACAAATTTAATAGATTAAGTATAATAAAAGGTTTTTAAGTATTTTGGTTAATATTAGTTTTGGTAAAGCTACATTTTTAGATATTTTTTTGTTTGTTTAGAGGTAAATGGGTAATTTAATTTAACTGATTGTTAGTTATTTTTATATTCTTAATTATCTATCAAGTCCATTTGATACTCTTATGCTCCTCCAAATCTACTCACTAGATAATTAAGAATATATTAGTTGCTTCACTGTATTGGTTCATACACGAAATTAAATTTTATATTTGTTATTTTTTATTAAGAATATACAGAGGGTGCCAAAAATGTATACACACTTCAAGCAAAGAAAAAAACTATGTTAACATAACAAAACTGAATTCACACAAAAGAAAATGATAAGCACTAATCATCTTAGACTTTTACGGTTACAACAATTACCCAAAAGGCCCACCATCGGCATCGATACGCTTCTGAGTACATTGAACTAGTGATTGAGCAACGCTTGCAAAAGTGTCCTCAGCGATTGCAGCACATGCCATTTCAATTTCTTCCAGAAGTATTGTCAGTGTAGCTGGTTTTCTATTGTATCAACATCCTTAAGAGTTCCCCATAGGTAGAAGTCCAATGGAGTTAGATCAGCAGAACTCAGTGGAAACTCAATTGGACCTCTTCGTCCTATCCAGTGCTTTGGAAGATTGTCTCAAGATGTGCATGTACATCTTGGTTGTAATGTGGTGGTGCATCATCCTTTTGGAAGTAAAATTTCCAGCTTCCATAGAGTGTTTGAATGGCGAGTAAGATGGAATTGTTACTTGCATTGGCGGTTCTGTTCTATACACACATCTCCATTGCCTTTGAACTTCAACAACATTCTCGGCTTTCCAATATCACTTCTAAATTGCTTTCCGCTGTTCAAACAATAATCTTGGCTCCATTATGTTGTGGCAATGCTCTAGCATAATATAATGTGAGTCACATCTGTTTACAGAACATTATACGGTAATCTTGGCTTCATTTGTTCATTGTTGATTTACCTGTCACGTAGCAACTCTACCATAATGTATGTGAGTCACATATGTTTACAGTACATCATACTACACATGTACTGTAGTCCAACTTTGAAATATATTAAATATATATCTACTGTGAAAATGTGTATACATTTTTTTGGCACCCTTGGTATATAATGTTGGTAAACATTGTAACCTGGTCCCTTGGATATTCCAGTAGGCTACTACTGATAAACCAGGGACTAGAGTTTAAAATTAATAATAGTATTTTCGTTATTTGTGAAATAATACAAATATGTAAATTTTAATTGTAATGTTGTTTGTGTTTGTTGGAAATAAATTCATTCATTCAAATAAGTGAATGTTGCAATGGAAACCTAGCAGCACTGTCATAGCTCATAACTGTCTTTATACTCTTAATAACTTTTGTTACATTTATGGTGAAGTGAATATTGCTAGGCAGAAGAAGGTTATAACTCCAGTTGTGAAAAAGGCATATCAGTTTTATTTCATTTGTAAGATTGGGAACCAGGACAAGTCCTGACTCCACACTTTTCTTGCAGTATGTATGCTAGAAATCTTGAGATGGGTTGAAAGGCAGTAAAATGTCAATGCCATTTTTGATCCAATTTTTTGGAGAGAGCAAAGCAATTATTTAAGTGACTGCTTCTTCTGAAGGTACCATTTGCTTCTGGAGGTATTAAAAGCAAAAAGAAATGGACAATAGTATACCCAAATATACTGTCTGCCCTTAGACCAGCTCAGCACAGTGAAGAACTTTCAGTTACCTAACCCTAGAGAGAATTAGCATATATTAAGAAGATGAGAGGGAGGGAGGAGAATAAATGTTTCCAGTACCTGACGATGATCCATATGTCCAGGGTACATCTGCTTAACACAATGTAACATAAACTTATTAATCTTCTCAATATTAATTAAGTTTGGAATTTAAAATAGAGAAACAAGCATTAATAATCTCTTCTGAGTTGAACTATTTAGAAGGGTTTTTTTGGCTTCACTTACTGGAGATTTACTCAGACATGTTTCTGGACCCTCGTTCACATTCTCAGCTGTCCACAGTCTTAACAGCTAGGATGAGGAGGGGGTCCACAAAACATATCTGAGTAAATCTCCAGTAAGTCAGGCTAAAAAAGAGTGTTTTTAAATAGAAGAGATTCTTAATAATCTTGCTCACGATCTGAACTTGCCAAAGCAGAAAGCAGAGTTACTGTCATCAAGGTTTTATTTAACAGTGTGACTTCATTTATACTCACCATATGAAGTTTGCACCATACTTTCAAAAAGGAGATGCTCTTGTGTTCTGTAATAACGTATGGCCTTATGAATGCCCTTCAAATGAAACATGATCTGCAAGAATTCATAGACTCCTCCAAATTGAATCTCAAAGTTGTGTTGCTTCATAATGGAACACAATTTTCATCTCTTCCAATCAGACATATATACATGAAAGAAACCTATGGCAATCTAGAACACCTATTGGACTTGCTAAGGTAGTGGCCATGGTAATAGATCTGCAACTGGAGTATATGAAGTATTGCTATTTTTTGTGTGAATTTGATAGTCAAGCAATGACATTTCACTATAAGAAGAGAGACTGGCCTGCAACGAAGTATATGAATATGAGAGAAAAGAATGTGATACACTCGCCCCTGGTAGAAAAAATCCTGCTACAGCCCCTCGAAATAAAACTTGGCCTGATGAAGCACTTTGTAAAAGCCATGGAACCCGACAGGGCCAGCTTTTAAGTACCTCCTTGATGAATTCCCTTGACTTAATGAAGCTAAAATTAAAGAGGTAATATTTGTGGGTCCTAATATATGCATGTTCTACACTGATGAAAAGTTTGATTGCTTGCTTCATGGTGATAAGAAAGAAGCTTGGAAGCTTGGGTTGAGTTTTGTCTGTCTCAACTAACTTCTTTGGAAATGTTAGGCAATAAAATTACAAAGGACTGGTTTGAGAATATGTTGTCTGCATACCACAAATTGGGCTGCAATATGTCCCTAAATATACACATACTCCATTCCCATTTTTTCCCAGATAATTGCAGCAACATTAGTGATAATCATGGGAAATGTTTCCATCAGGCAATAGCAACAATGCAGAAAAGGTACTACAGAAAGTGGTTCATTTCCTTGATGGCCATTGTTGATCACTAACAATAACCTGAGCAGTTGTATAAGCTGCAGTTAAAGTGATGCCAAATGTGAAAGTAGATGTCAACCTATGCATATATTCTATGTAAACATTATATCAGAAACTAATGCAGATCTCTCATAAATCTTAGCAATTGTTTATGTCTATTATGATATTCTTGTTCAGCACTTAGTAACCTATAATACAAAGAAAAATGTTTGCATAATTTTGTTGCCCAGATGCTGACTATAGCTGTGATCCTAAAACTACTTTTTCTGTAAATGTTGCTGGTATCCTACACAAAATATATTTAAAAAGGTGAGTAAAATTTGACAGCATAAATTAAGTTCGGGGTTATATACACGTTTAATTAACTAGCAATTGTCTTTCTGGGGGGGGGGGGAGAGATCTGTCAGTCTTGGTGGTCTAATGGTACCCATAATTGCCTTGTAGACCCAAGGTCACAGATTCAATATCAGCATGGCTTGACAAATTTTTTCAGCATTAAATTCTTAAGAAGCCTGAAAGAAGAGGCCTCTGGGCAAAATTTATCTGCCATTTCATACCGAGTTGAATGGAATGCTGATGACTTAAGATGTTAAAGAACTTCCATAAATAAACCAAATCAGGAATCTGAGAAAAAACTAGCTCAATTTTTAGGATTCAACTCTGAGAAGTGAATGGCAGTGAACAAATGTTCTAACCTAAAGCAGCCAACTTAATGTTGATCAATGCTGCAGTATTGCTGACATTATGTCAATAGCTCCCAGTATATCTGAAATGCTCACTTATTTAAAATGTTTGAGCAAATAAATATAATCCAGAATAAAGAATGAGAGAATTATTTTTCTAAACTGACTCATTTACTGATCTATATTTTTAGCAGTTTTTTTTTGTTCCCAGATATTATGCCAATCCAGCACTCAAGACTGAAACAGGCATGGGGGTACCAGAAACACTGTCAGTAATCTGTGGCAACTGTGATAGAAGCTGAAAGAGCACACACATTACAGGACTTTTAGGATACACTGATTAATAAATGCAACATTTGACATACTCCAAAAAGAAAGGCACAAGTTAACAGATTTTTTTTGCCATTTAAACTTCCACACAGAATATTTAATGGAATATAAAAATCTGACATATTGTTATATGAATACTCATACAATTTGAAATATAGTACATTTGGGATGATTAAAAATCTCTCTCATGCACGCGCGCATGCACACACACACATCTTACATATACATAAAAATAACACCACATAGTAAGATTTTTGCATTCAACAACTCATCACATTTCATCCACATGCCCATTACAGTATCTGTATAAGTACTAAAAGAAAAAAAGTAACAGAAAACAACCTTTCAGGAGAATGGGTTTAACAGCACACACGCCAAAGATGACTCAGGTTGTTAGAGCGCATTGTCTCACTTTCACTCACTTCAGCTTTAGAGTACTGAACAGGTACATGGTGTGGCCATATTACCTATTTATTAATGGACACTCTTTAACATCTCAGGTTATCAGCGTCTCATTCAATTCAGACTTGAAATAGCTCAGAGGCCTCTTCTTTCAGGGTTTACGAGACAATGTCAATGTCCTAGGAACATACGAACATGGTTAAAGGAGCATCTCAGGAACATTAAGTACAAACAGATTGATAGGTCAGTAGTGGCACACCATTTTTGGAAAGATAATCATGACATAAAAAGGGAAATAAAGTTACTTAAAGAAGCACACAGACGTACAGAATTGAACACATGGGAGACGATTTACATTCATAAACATAGGGATCATCTTATGAATTTCGACATTATAGGAGAATATAATACCAATTTCCAGTTTAAAAAGAGAAAACACCCCAAGACGGAGCCACAAGACCTCATAGATGTTAGCTTCTCGTACTAGTCATCAAGTTGGTTGAAGATGGAGAGGATGTCTCTTTGAAACTGGTCTCACCTTATTTAAAAGTAAGTGAAGCATAAGAGTGTATTAGACGACAGATTAATTATAATTTACATTTGTTGAGACTGTTTCACATCCTGAATTGAATGGGATGCTGATGACCTGAGATGTTAAAGAGCATCCATAAATAAAATAAAAATAAATAAATAAAAAACAAGTATTCTTCATTAATTTTATATTCCTTTCATTAACAGTGTAAAATTATAGCCTCAAGTGCTTACGTAGTCCAAAATTTGATTATTATTTTTATATCTAGGTACATTTACTCAAAGAACGAATGGCTGCATACTTGGATGGCTAAATATAAATAAGCCCTTTGAATCATGGCCCCTACAGATAACAGATTTTGGAGGGAGAATGAAAGTACATGTTACTCCCTACAGCAAGGTGGATTGCAGCTGTGGACAAGTGGCATAGATGACTCAATTAGGACATGTTGGAAATTATGCAAGTTCCAATCTCACATCTTTTTTAAACTTGAACCTCACATTTTTATGCATTTTTCCTTTCTTATTGATATTATGAACAATGCAATTTGTCCATATAAAGTATCATTTTAAAATAAATAATATATGAATTATCACCATCTTTCTTTTAATACTTACATGCTTCCACTGATTAAGAAAGAAAAAAATATATATAACTGTTCAATCCATTACAGTAAAATACTTCTATATAGTCATTAAATAAGTATGTATATTTTACTTAATAAACTTATTTGGTATACTTGTAATACTTTCTGTCAGTGTATTTAAATTATGAGAATGTGCTACAAGTGCTTGTGTTATTTCTTTTGTTCTACTATAGAGCAAGACATTCAGCCAGTGTGCTATGGCACACTACTACTACCTTCAATGTACAGTTGAACTAAAGGACACATTTTGATTCTCAGAACTGCTTGCTGTTGAAAGGTTGTCTTTTAATTGAGATGTGGCTGCCTTGATGGACAGATATACTGCTATATTAGCTTTGATTAGAATGGGCTTTTGCTGTGTGAGGCTGCTCGTAACATTACAAACCAGAACAAACTGGGAGGCATTGGGTTCAGCAATGTATGGAAGACAGACAGGAAAGCTAAATAGCACAAGTCATAAAAGACTTTCTACTTGGAAGGATGATGAATGTCTTTGGGCAGAGGTAGAAAGAAGACTCTATTCATATGCTGCCCAATTAAAGGCAGCTTGTCACTTTCCTGGTTCTTTACAGAGGATAAGGAATTGCTGTAGAGAGTTTGGTTTAGGCAACTACTTAACTGGGCATAAGGAGATCCTGTAAGATGAACATCTGTGAACTGTCTTGCATATGCTGTCAATGCTAGGAACATTGACTGACAGAGAATAATCTTTACAGACAGTTTGTAGAGTCGTCGTATAATGGGCCATTGTGCATGTACTGACCATGTGGTCACTGATATTACAGATGTTACGTAGCTACTCATGCTCACAGTGGTTACATATGCATCTCATGTTGGGGCTGGATTTCGCTTGAAGGTCCTGGACACCTTGAACAAATATGTGGAAGGTTAAACGGCTTTACCCACCGTGACTTTTGGAATTCATTTTAGTCCCATCTGTGAGAGTGAGAGATATCCGACGGAACAATTCTCTTCTTGCAGGATACATAGTGTTCACAAGTCAAAGGTAGTTCAGTGTTGGTTTGATAGGCAAGAGGATATTTCACCAATACTTCACCCAACCAAATCACCTGATCTGAACCCTACTGAGAGCGTCTGGGCAGAAATAAAGGAGACTCTTCAACCCCATCTTCCGTAAGATAAGATGCAAGGTACCTCCTTACAGAAAGGTCAAATTATTCTTGTCAGCTGGTAAACTACATGCCGAGAAGAATTAACAACTTTTTTGAGCAAGAAGGATAATAAATTAGGCTTTCAGTTTTTTATTTATTTATTTATTTATTTTTATTTCGATTTTCAGGAGAGATCAAACTGTGTCTCAAAAGTAAACTTATGTTTTATAAGGCCTCAATGGAAAAGTCCTACGGCAGCAATATGTATATTTAAAGCTACGTACATTAAAACTTTCCGTTATATTTCAAAATTAACTCTATACTGAGTTGCTGGCTATGCAAACAATGAAAAAATTAAAAATAAAAAGTGTAGAAATTGTGCAAAATTCTAACCCATAATACCCCATACATATAATCTATGAAATAATGCCTTAAACAGCTTGGACACTTTGCAGTTCAAATGGCAAAACTTTCTTTTTGACATGCCTTCACATTTAAAAACAACTGCTGACTGTATTCTGTTTAATCAATGAAAATTCCATACTTTTTACATTTTTGGTTTTATGAAGAAAGAGGTAAACTTCTACAATTTTCATGAAAAAACAAATATATCATTAAAATTTGATTTATGTTAATACTATTTGCAATCACATTATGTAATGTACTTAATAACATTGCTTGCAGCAGCCCGCCTGCAACTTCAGTTATTTTTGGTAACACAAAATGATCTTTATTTCTGATAAGTGGCCATTTATTATTTGAGCAAGTGTACCTACACAATCATCTGTTCACTCTTTCATAATGCTTTCTTAGTTTCTGTTATTCTTCCAGCATCCAGTTCAATAACCATTGGATGAACATCTTGTTCTTTCTTAATTTCTTTAATATGCAAACATATAGATGCAAGCAATTATGCTACCATTCTGTCAAGTAATTTGTTCTGAATTCATTGTTTACTGCTGCAATATGCTGATTCCAGAGCTCTGGAGGATATCAAAAGGAGTCCTTTTTCCTTTCATGGGCTGGTCTTTCTCTGATGAAAGTAATGTTAAAATACTCCATGATATCTACCAGTACCTCTGCACTTTCATCACAGAGTGCATTTTAAGCAAATGGAACAACTCCAAGTGGTACAAATGCTGCAAGACTCATAAGAAGGGGTATTCCATTCCTAAATACATACTTTCAGCATCACCAAATTTAATTGGATTCCTCTGCTTTGAATTATACAATAAAACACTCTGGCCTAGGTGAAAGCAGCACAATCTTGAAGTAGCACCTAGAAATACCATTTAAAGTGCATTAATGATTGCTAGCTAAAGTCACTGATTATATTTTGAGGAAGAAGATTTGTATTAGTTTGACAGAAGTTAACAATTTCTGTTAGGTATAATATTGAGTTTCCTGCTTGGGAGATAAAAGAGGACAGACAATGGGTACAGTATCAATAGAGCATAAGGCACCCTTGAAGGTTCCGTCTATGATATAGATGCCAGACTGACCCAAATGATGAAGATCAACAATGGTCGGAATATTATAATTTTTTAAGTTTCTTACCCATATTATTGTATAAGATAAATCTCCCACTTACATCATTACTGGCAATTTCAATTAACTGTTCAGGACTTAAAGATTTTGTTAGAAGAATAACTTGATGGAGCCTATTCATCATACAGCTCAACACTTTTCATTCTGGAAATTGGAGTACCATTCCTTCATCAACCTGAGCCAAGTTGTCCCTATTCATCATCAGGGTTGGCACTTTTCATCCTGAGGATCCATCAACTTGAACAAAGCTGTCCCTCAAAATTCTTCTAATGTTCTGCAGCTTGCTGCTTAATACTTTTTACTATATGATGTAAGTGCTTAGTTTAGGATGTGATTTAAACAAACTATAAGTATACCATCATGTGCTGTTGCTGTGATTGGGCATTTTGCAGTGTTAGTTTACATGCCATTGGTAGATTCTGTCAATTGTCACTGCAACTTAGATGATTGCAGTGAAGTTGGCTGTAAGGTCCACTATATCCTGAATGCTTATTGTTAAATATCTGTCACTAATTTACAGAACACATTCAACACAATATATTATGCCACATCTGAATGGTTTTAAAATGTGTTCCATGCCAGCAGACATGTTACAGACAACTGCTGTTTGTGAGGTATAAGTCCGCATGTTTTCTAATGTCTTTGTCTTGTATTCCTTCAGAAAATCTCAGGTTCTCATCCCCTTCCAGCTGACCCTAATTAATATTTAACAAAAGTGACCTTTATTGAAAGTCAGAAGTGAAAAAGTAAAATAATTACCAAATATGGATAGTGGAATGAACCATGTCAATGGTCAATGCCATTTATGCTGTAGTGAGCAAGAGCATGATCTAAGAGTCATCCCAGGTTAAGCACAATTATTTCGCATATGGATAGTTTTTCTGTTATGAATTAGCATAAGAGACATTATGCTCTTTATATAAAGAATGTATACAGTTTTTTTCACACTAACTCCATTCACTTACATAAAATTTGGAACATATGTTTCGGGAGCGATCCCTCCCATCTTCAGCCTGTTGACAAACTGTTGTTAAACGTGGCGGTTGGGTCTCTTGATGTTCTTGTGGCAGCATCTGTTGGTTCTATTAGGAATTTGCTGAGTTCCCTCCATTGGATGAACTCAGCAAATTCCTAATAGAACCAACAGATGCTGCCACAAGAACATCAAGAGACCCAACCGCCACGTTTAACAACAGTTTGTCAACAGGCTGAAGATGGGAGGGATCGCTCCCGAAACATATGTTCCAAATTTTATGTAAGTGAATGGAGTTAGTGTGAAAAAAACTGTATACATTCTTTATATTGTCCATTGTCAACAGCTTCGTAAGTACACTTATTTGAATTATGCTCTTTGTTTTAATTGCGTTAATTAATAGTGATAATTGGAGAAATGTATGTAAGTTTAGTTTAATAATTTTATTGCAGGGCAAATGGATCACAATTGAACAATTTTATTGAATGACGAATGGATTACAGAATGAAATATGTGATTGGTTTAAAAAAAAAAGTGATTTGGATGATAAGCATTAAGACCAGGACCAAGAATTTTTGAAAATTTACACCAGGAGAGGGCCGAGAGGTGCTAGAAGAGGTTAACCCTATTGACATTCTCAATGGAATGAGTGCTAGCTTTACCGCAATGAAAGAGACCTGGACTAGAGTGACTATCTCTTTCAAAAAAGAACCTGCCAACTTACACTTCCATCCTGTCATGACTGTAATGTGAAACCTGCTTTATTTATTGCATATTAAATATGCAAATTATACTGTAATTACAGACACTGTAATTTGCTTTAGTAGTTTCATGAATCACTTATGTAATAAATTGTGTTATGCTTTGCTTTTGCAAATTAAAATGGAAACTACATTTTCATTTACTCCTTTATAGAAGTTACAAGGCTCAACCAACCAAAGAAATTTTGATCATACGCATGCTTCGGTTTACATTGCAACCTAAAGTAAGAGTGAACTGTACCTTTATTGCATCTGTAGTTCTACACAGAAGACATGACATGTTCAGTATTTCATAATTCTTGGAAGATCACCTATTGAATTAGCCTTCCCCTAAATTTATCTTTTTTTTTTAAACAAAACCAGTATGCTCATTCACTGTTACTAACAGTTCTTTGCTTTAATCTTAGAATATTGCAATAGGGAGCTTCTTCTTGCAGAAAGCAACAAATTTCCTTCTATGTTGTTATACTATCATAAATTCAGCTAATTTCAATAACAATTCTAGTCATAGAACAATAGCAGTCAATTGTTTAAACTTTGATAAAAATAACTGTTAGTTAAAAAGCAGCAGCACTTTTTTCTGGCTGGTATGCAATGTTATGCTGGATTGGGATATTTTTAAACATTTATAACTTATTGACAGCAAGATGTATTATAAATATAATGGAGATGGTACTCCATTTATGAAATGAATATTCAGTGTTAATTATTCATACTTTGCTAACTGCATTTCTGTTTCATAAACTTCATAAATTTGTTCGCAACCGAAAACAGGAAGTTGTGCTAACTTCTGATTGCTTCCGATGTCAGTATATCATTTATATATTTGCTGTGTAACAGACATGATCAAACATGTTTACATGAGATTTTAATTAATCTAAGTTACAGCCGTGCATTTGTTCAAATAATATGCAGTTACTTTATGCCAAAGAATAAAAAAGAAAGGCTGAAGAAGCAGAAATTGTAAAATCTATTTGTGATCCTATAAAACAGAAAACTAGCACATCATGAAGGCCATTACACCAAAACCAGAGATCCACATAGTAAAGAAGCAGATGTCTGACTTGAATGTTGGACACTTTTGCAGAAAAACTATTTCTGCAATAGAACTAAGTGGTTATATATAAAGAATAAAATGTGAGACTGTAAAGTGTGTATGATGTTAGAAGTCTTGTCATTTAGAAACAGAAAGGAATGAAAATTTTGATGGGATGGGCAAATGGAAAAATCCATAATTTTGGAAAATCTTGCAAGCAGTTAATATTCTTAAGGAAAAATAATTTATGATCATTAGGACAGTATAGCAAACAAAGCATTCCAAAAAATAAAATCTGGAAGAGGGGGGAAAGGTGATGGTGATGATGATGATAATAGACTACAAAATCATTACTCATGTTTATGGTGATATAAGGGATGAATTACTTTGAATTACTTTGCTATGTAACCATTCAACAGAAGAAGAGAGGAAAAAAGAAGAAAAAAAAAAAAAAGAAAGAAAAGAAGAAAAAAGTTTTCCATTGCAGAAGTAGAGCCCCCAAGAAGTAATACATAACTATTGGGCAGCAATGGTCTCCCACAGTAAAAGAATTGTCCAGGAACAATGGAAGAAAGAAGGGATCCTGGATAAATGCATGGATGAAATAATCATTTTCCTAAGCAGTAGTTCAGATAAAGATCAAAGCAATTCATCTTTGAGAGTAGCCCCTCTATCATCATAAAAGTTAATAATTCTGTAATCTGATATTATTATTCCTCTAAGTCTTATTGCAACAATTCATTAGTATTTTCTTTTGAAGTTTGAAGTGTAAGCTTATAACTATCTACATTTAAAACATATACTATTGCATAGGTTTATAATTGCCACATACAGTCAAGGTTGTTAAGCACAGGATTCAGAGTAGAAGGTCTGGGGTTCATTCCAGACAGGACCGTCCTCTCTGATTGAGTTTTTTTTTCTCAGACCTAATAAATGGCAAATGCCGGGGTGATACCCTAAACTTAGGCCTGGAATGCTACCTTCCTTTAGGGGGAGGCAGGGAATAAAAACCCAACAACAAAAACCACCACTCAGTTCCCTTTTTACTATTTCATTTATCACCAGTGTTCACTACCTGTGGTGTCCCAATAGTAAAAACAGGCATTAAACACTATTTTAAAAAAAATAAAAGTTTAGAAAATGTCCAAGTATGCAAAACAACAATAATTATAATAATAAAACTTTTTATAATGATGTATACTAACTTTAGGATAAATTTATTAATTTTGAAATGAAAGCATACACCCATATCCAGCTAAGCTGGTAGCTGGTGTTATGTGGTAACACTCTACTCCGAGCAAGTGCTTGTTGTTTTAAGTTAACTTTAGTAAACTCCAAGAACAAGATATTCTTAATGAAATGACAACTATAACAAAACTACATTGATTGCTATTGTTCATGAGGTTCTTTCTGAACTTTCAGCTGCGGAGAGTGTTTTCCTAAATTTGATTGAATTATCAGATATAATTGATAGAAGAATTCTAAACTTTTTAATCAATGACCTTAAGGGTTTAAGATTATTTGAAGATTAAAGGAGTACTTATTATCCATAACATGTGATGGTGCAGCTGTGTTGTTTGGTGTGCCATTTAATGTGTAAGGAGGTTTCCAT
This sequence comes from Metallyticus violacea, assembly GCA_030762175.1. Lineage (NCBI taxonomy): Eukaryota > Metazoa > Arthropoda > Insecta > Mantodea > Metallyticidae > Metallyticus > Metallyticus violacea. The sequence goes on along the minus strand of CM060830.1, from coordinate 109,854,250 downwards.
CATTATGTTTGCCATTGCCTTGAATTGTTTGTTAGTAACATTGTGTATTAAAATTACCCCATTGTTCTACAAACCTAGGCACTATGATGGAAATGGAGACATTTTGGGCTAGGAGGATGATTATGGAAAGATTTTGGAAATATTGGAATGATTTGTCCAACTGTGAAAAATAAGCATCTGTTTCAGCTTCAGCCTCATCATTCGATGTGAATTTTCACTCACCAAGTCATTTCTTCAGGTTTGGGAACAAAAAGTAATCCCTGGGAGTCAAATCTGGCAGATGTGGAAGCATGTGAAGGTCATGCAGTTTTGCAGCAACAATCCCAGACATGTGTGAAGGCACATTGTCATGATGAAAGAGAACTTTCTTTATTGCAAGTTGTAGATGTTTAGCCTGAATAGCTACCTTCAGTTAGTACAGTAGTGAAGCTTAATATTCCTTGGCATTAGTTCATTGTTCTGCCCTTCTGAAAGTATTCTACCTGCACCATGCCATGAGAAGCCTAGAAAACCATAGTCATAGCAAATGGAACCATTTTTGATTTCTTTGGTGCACTTTTACCTGTTGCCACCCACTGTTTGTACTGCTGCTTCATTTCTGGCTCTTAGTGATGATCCATGTATCATCTACTGTTATGAAACATTGCAGAAACTCTTTAAACAAATCTAAACACTCTTGCAAAATGTTCATTTGAATGTATTTTTGGTAACAAACAGGGCACCCAACAAATGGAAATTTTTCTCATACCCAAAACTTCATGTAAAATGTAATGGTTTATGCAGGTCCTTGCAAAGCCAACTTGCATAACTTCAGTCAGCAATCACTGAGTAAGGCAATGTGAATTTTTGTTACAATTTCGTTGGTCATAGCAGTTTTAGTATGCCCTGAGTGCTCATCATCTTCAATGGATATACGACCGTGCTTAGATTCAGTAGCCCACTTTTTAATCATTGGAAACGAAGGAGAAGAATCCTTTAATGCGGAATCTAATTCCTTTTGTATTTCAGTTGGGGGTTAAACCCTTCAAAACGAATTACTTTGTCACAGCTTGTTTTATCTATTTTGTAGAAAATGTTAACACTAGTTTGTTTACATGATTGTCATTAAGAAGAAACTTGGTTATCTAAAATTCATAAAATCCTACAAGAAGCAGGCATGGGATTAGTATGGTACAAGGGAGAAAGATTGGGTAAAGAATTTTGGAGAGATAACATTACGAATTCAGGATATTGAAAAACAGGAAATATGGGAAAATCTTAATACCAAAAAAATCTCTGAAATTATATAGCACAATAAAAAAAATGTGGGGAAGAGAAAGTTATATTGAAATTTGTGATAAGGTAAGAAGGGAAGGATTGGTATGGTTTAAAACAGGAGTAAAATATTTAAATGGATTAAAATGGATACTTAGGGGATATGTCCTATGTGTGAAGAACCAGATAGTACTTGGCATTGTATATTAGAATGTAAGCAAACCAAGTTTTGGAGGGAGCAGTTCCTATTACGAAAGTGGGAAAACTTACCAGATGAAATAATAGGTAGAAGAATTTTAAATTTAACAACAGATGAAAACATTAAGGAACTGGGAAAATCATAGACAAGGTAAGACAAAAATGGTTATGGGTGTAAAATACTTAGGAAAGGTGCTTGAGAAATGGTATGGAATTGTCAGATAGTGAAAGGAGGATGAAATGAGTATGGGAGGGAATGGAACTAGTTATCTAGCATTAGTTAAACAGGATCCTTATACACCAATAACCAGGGTGTTAGTGTGTATAAGGCCCTAAGGAATAAACAACTCTCAAGGATAGAAATTTGGCCAAATGGGTTTAATTAAAAAAAGAAGAAGGAAGGTTTAGTATTATAGGAAATATAACTTAATATTGTATTGAATGTATATTTGTTTTTGGTTGGATCGGAGTCTGGTCCCCTGGATATTCCAATAGGTAACTGCTGATGAACTGGGGGGACCGGGGGGCTGAGCCAATCAAATTCAAATTAGAATAAATTTTTATTGGAGTTAGTGCCTTCTGGAATTGCCAAAGACATTGTTTCTAATTGTTATATTTAAAAGTAATGTTTTTTTATTTGTGTTTATTTTGTTAAAAAATTCTGTATGTTGATGGATGAGAAATAAATACTACTGCTGCTAATACTACTACTACTACTACTACTACTACTACTACTACACGATTGTCACAAACAAGTGAATATGCTTTGCAGCACGTCATCTGAAGGATGGTTTTTAACAATTATCTTAGTAATGTGGCAACATCTCCGAGCCAGACCAAGAACTTATAGAACAGCCCTTGCATAAATATATCGTTCAAGGTAGAATTTAAACTGTATCAAACTAATAGCCTCTTACAAAGACCACTATGTACCTCTACAAGAAGAACAAGAAGAAAAAGAACAAGAAGAAGAAGAAGAAGAAGAAGAAGAAGAAGAAGAAGAGGAGGAGGAGGAGGAGGAGGAGGAGGAGGAGGAGGAGGAGGAAGGAGGAAGAGGAGGAGGAGGAGGATGAGGAGGAGGAGGAGGAGGAGGAGGAGGAAGGAGGAGGAGGAAGAACAAGAACAAGAAGAAGAAGAAGAAGGCTGTATCACATGCTGTGTTGTGTTGTAATGCTATATTTAAAAATAATGCCAGCAAAAATAAAAAACAGTATATTTGTGGTATAATTTACTATTTTTTTATGTTAAACAAATAAGCAGCAATCATAATAAAATTTGAACACTGTGAGAATGTTGAAAATAAATACTGTAATTAAAAACAACCTTGAGTAAAGATTTATTTCATTATTAGTCTCATTTGTCATGAACATTTGTATTATTAATATGAAGGATCTACCTGACCATATTTGTTAATGGAGGTTACAGATTTTGTATTCTTCTTTATTCATTACAATGATTTCCTGAGATAATTTGAAATATTTGATAATCTGCAGGTCTATGCATACAATATGCTAACTGTAACTGAATCTCATCTGTATGCTTCTGCAGGGGCTACTGAAAACTCAGTTCCCAGATTTAGAAGCTAGAAATTATGTTGGCATCTAACCTTTTCCAAGTTCTTAAAAATTACATATTAACTATTAAAATCCACATCTTTCCCTTTCTTCATAGATAACCAGAACTAAAATGATCAAAATAAAGCTATATAAAAACAAATGAGAACATTATGCAAGTTAATAGTTCACTATTATCTTGCAGCTTTGAATTATACGTAAATGAACAAACTTTATTTTGGCAAAGTAAACTGACAAATACAAAATGTCAGCTGTCTAATTTCATATCACATAATTAAACAAAACTGTGGCAGTAAATGAAGGAATAATAAATACATAATTATCTTATATAATTTCAATATTGCTTGTCATGAAGTCATAAAACTAATATATTTCTAATTAATTATTATTCAATACTGTACTTTAGTATTCTCCATTATCAGGATGACAGCTTTTATTTTGTCTTTCTGTTGGTTATGACTGCTTTGATATTTATACCACTGCCCAATGGGGAGGGGATCAACTGTCAATGCAAAATACAGGTTTTACATTATCATTTATAAAGACAAGCATAAAGGCTTTCCTAGGCAAAAAATAAGACAATGCACATGTTTTGGTTAGTATTTTAAAGAATTCACACTCAGGATTCTGCAGAACTCATATGTGTCCAAAAATTACTGCAAGCTTAGAACTCTGAAATTCTGAGTTATGTTACCTGAGCATTCATGGTTCCAACTAAGATTATGACATTGGCCCTGCACAAGGGATTAACATTCAGATCTTATTTCCAGAGCAATCATTTTGTTAATATTATAGTAATTAATGAAAATAAACTGTTCACTAACTATATGGTAAATAAGATTTTTTAAACTTTCCTAAGAATAAAATATAAAATTTTAAAGCACAAGAAAATAATGTGCTTTTTAGGTCTTGAGTCTGGTTTGAACATAAGGTGGTGTTAAAATCAACTTCGGAGCTAACAAGCTTTTCAACCACAATTAATTTTAACATGCAGTCTTATTCACTTCCACACAGGATATAGTTCTGGCCCAGTGTTTCTATTTACTAAACAACATACATCAGCCCAAAAACAACCAAGTGCCTTGCAATCCATCTACGCTGCAGATAATCATTTCAGATAAGTCCTCTCTTCTTTTTGTAATCTTCCAGATTAAGTGATCTTCGGGGACCTGTGTCCTTCACAATGTTTACTGGCTTAGGTGTAACACTCACAGGATTATCTGAAATGTGAAGCATAGTCTTAATTTTTCACATAATTTGATATTAAACATTGGCCTTCACTGCCAATTGAGGCATAATTGGAGACTGTGCTCCATTTGCCTTCCAACAATATTTTTCTTTAAACGATTTTTGCTTATAAAAAGTTTTGAATATATCTGTTTATAAATTTCTTCACAAGATTTTTGCTTATAAAAAGTTTTGAATATATCTGTTCATAAATAAGTTCTCTATTACCATAAAAATACAAAAAAGAGAGTTACAAAGATTATAAATGTATGGAAAATCCATCTTGCCATAAAACTAAGCACTACTCACAAGGGAAGTATCAAACTCTACATACCAAAGACTACCTTGAAATTTCAGTTACAAAAGTGACTGACATAAAGCTACTCAAGATTAGCTGCCAGTTTTAACTACAAGACCTGGAAATCTCAGCTGGAATCCTAAAACAGCAATGTGATATGCTATCCCTGTTTGATGTGGCATGAATTGCAGCATGTTCTCCTTACCTCCAATGGAAGGCTATCCAATTCATTCAGTTAGTGCAAGTATTGTTTCCCTATAGTATGGGTGATTTGGCACTTCATTTAAGAGTCTTACAATTGAAACTGGTTGTATGCCAAAATTAACATTTTATTTAAACTATCCTTTGATATCACAATCTTAATAAAAATCAGAATAACCCTAGGAATACTTTTTTTAATAGCTAACTACCCTATAGCTATAGGATTAATCCTTTTTCTGCAAACAATTTTAACTTACCTTATTACAGGACCCTTATCAATAAGAGTTTGATTCTCATATATTTTAATTCTCATTTTCCTAGGTGGAATATTAGTATTATTCACATATGTCACAAGTCTTATTCCCGAAATATTTTTACATTCAAATAAAATAATATTATTTGCCATCACCTTAACAATACTAACCCTTTTATTACAAATTGTTTCTGTAAACATATTTTGATGGTAGCTTTTCACTTACTTTACTTGTTTGCTCCTATTATTTTAATGTTACTATTTTAAATCACTAATATAACAGAGGGCAAAGAAGTTTGCAAAAATATTAGATAATAAACTTTGTCGTTGTGTTATATGCTTTGCAATTACAATATATTATAAGCAAGATCAAAGATGCATGAACTTCTTGACTATTTTATTAGATATTATGCAAGCTAGGCACCCAGAACCACAATAGCTTAAAGAACACCATGATTTTAGTATTTATGTATGTCATTTGTGTACTATTTATTAGAGCATATATACCTATGTTTAATTCTAATGGATATATGACATTATAAAGTAAGCACTCAAATGATCCAATATTGGTCCATACAAGTCTAATATGAAAATTGAGTCTTCCCTACTATAAGCATTCTTTGTTACCTTGTATTGTTAATAATATATGAGTACATTAATTATAATATATAAAGAACTAAGAATACAGATTCAGACATAGAGGTTTAATATTTTACACAGTACAGTTACAGTACAGGGACTTCTGGTTTGTGTCCTTTCCAATTGGAGTACTGATAATGAACTATCTTAAAATGAAAATAAAAAGCAAAAAAAAAGAATTATGATTAAGGCTGATAAAATGTTTTAATAATAACTAAAACAGAGGCTTAACATTTCAAAATTTTTCCATTGATACCGAGCTAATTATATTAAAATTGAATGTTCATGATATGCAATTAAATTACATAAGCCTGTAAATGCTGAAATTTCCTGCTCCTGCTCCTGCTGATGAACTACAAAATGCAATTATTGAGTGCCAGCAGTATTACTCATTTCCTTCTGCAATCAGTGCAATTGAAGTATTCATGTTCAGATCAAGCAATCTTCCATCCATCCAGATGAGTACAAGTGACATGCAATGCAAGAGAAAAATTTACCAGTGTGGATATTTCTTGGTCTGAATACATCCATTTACTCACACATTTGGTGTGTACAGAGTTATGGCAGAATACTGAGTTAGGAGATTTGGCTATGGTATAATTCCTTAGCTCATTACCCTTTTAGGCATCCCTTTTATGCCAGAACAAAGAGTTTCATTTTGTAGGGCAGAATGATAGTTATACAATAAAATATATAATTTTTTATATAAATTTGCAGCCCTGATACTTTTCAAGCTAATATAGCAAAACCTGCAAGGGAAAAAACAAATTTAAATTAAAGCTTTTGTCAGAACTACTGTTGTCTGTGCAGTCCATTCTCCTTTTATATCAAGACGACTCAAATCTCTAGTTATTGCTCTATCATTCTACCTTGGCAAAAGGCCAGTAGGTCAGAAGGCAAGCTTGTATGTTCTCTCAGAAGAATTCAAGAGATAATTCATAAAAACTGAATGTCAATGTTCCCAGTTAAATACTGAGATCGATAAGAAGCATCATAGAGTCAGAATAAACCAGCACATTCAATTATGTTAAGAATGTTGAACTGTAAGTCGCAACCTAAGCATCTTGATACATACCTATCTTGATCTGAAAAGCAGCAGTCATCAAATCAGTTCTCTTCAAATCTATTAGTTCAGTCAGGAATTGAAGTCCACGAGGTCAACAATTTTGCATTCAAATAATTCCTCGATAAGTGCTTAGAAAGTTTAGTACTGGATAAGAGCACCATGAGAAAAAATTACATAAAGTCAATTTAATTTATGAGAATGTTTTTGAGAAAATAAAGGAGGTGGTCGGCAAGCATGAAGTGGGGTTTATGTTACATGAAACTACTGATGCACTGCAAAAATATTTATATTGAATGTGCTGATTTTTCTATCATCTGTTCAAAGAGTGAAACCCATGCTCTCTAAGATGTACCAACTGGAAAAAACAAATGTTTGCACAGTAATGCAATCATTCAAAGATTCATACATGAAACTGTGGCTGGAGGGCATACAATATGAAAAAAGTAAGGCTTGTGGTGACTGATTCAGCACGCTAGCATGCTTTTGGCTTTCCAATAATTAAAGGTCATGTAACTCAACATGAACCACGTGACAAACTTAAATGCGAATCAATAACTGAGCCAACATTATCATTTATCATAACAATGCTACTAGATACTTACTTGGTAGTGGAACTTCTAAGTCTATTTTAATGTCAAAATCATGGGCTGAGAAGAGATCATCCGTTTTGCTAGCTGCTTTTGCAACATCTCTTGCTTTTTGTTGCTCTTTTTCATCATCCATATTAGGAGCAATCGTCATTGCTGCTTCAATAGCCAATCTACTTCTTTCATCTTCAGCCTTAACACAGAATATAATTATTGAGACAGTCTGCAGATGAATGAAATATGAGCTTATGTGATATTCTACATTTTTTTAAATTTTCCATGCTTATAATGCTGAAATGTTAATGTAAATATATTAAAAAAAATAATAGAAGAACTGTTTTGTTGCTTCTATGATTACCAAAGATTATGTTTAAAAATATGTCACAAATTATAATATTTTGTAGGATTGAATTGGAATTCAATTGTAACTATTTTTTCATCAGTGAAAAGAATTTTCCTGTGCCCATTACCGATTCATATATATATATATATATATATATATATATATATATATATCTGTGTGTTTATGAAAAGTGTATTATAATTGGCTATGGCGAATATAATATTTTGAATACTTATAGCGAATATATACAAACAGAATTCAGTTGCTTGGAAGTTGGTGTACCCGCAGTTGTTAGATAGTTATAGAGGCTGTAACTGAACAAGGAATACTATAAAAATTCAAAATTACAAGATGAAATAAACACAGGTTAGAGTTATCTGTTTAGTGACAGAGTGGAGTGGCTCAGGCAGCAATGCTTGGCACTCGCATTTGGAAGGGCCAGGTTCAATTTCCATTGGACAGGCATCTGACTTTGGGTATTTTTGAGGTTTTCCCAGATCACTTAGGTAATGGATGTTTACATTTCTTGAATTTTCTGCTCTCCCATTCCCTCATTTTATAGTTTCAGCTACAGGGTTGGACGTGTCAGGCAAGGCAGGCTGGTGACTTGTGGCGCAGTGGTGGCTAGCATTCTTACTTGACATCTTGTGGGGTCAGCATGGGGCTGCCTTGGGTTCCTCCCGAGGACCAGGATGAGCTCTCATGGGGATCACCAGCTTCTGGACTTGTCTTCTGTGGTAATGATAGGGACCTTGCTTACACTAGAGTATTGTCTCATATTCCTGGCTACCCAGTGTATCCTCATCAGTTCTTCAGAAGAGTCCCCTTGGGGGCATAAGTAGAATGGTCCTATCTAGCAACCTATATGTGAAATTCTCTTCTGTTCACCATCCTATCCTATCTGTTTAACAGAATCTACCAGTGTCAAATAAGCCACAATCAGAAAGTGTTTGTACTTCTTGTTGAAGTCAGTCCTGTGGTCTAGTGGAAACCATACTTGCCTCATAGACCCAAGATTGAGGGTTCAATTCCAGCTAGGACTGATGGATTTTTTTGGGCACAAAATCCTAAATATGGCTTCCTTCAGAAGGGAAATAAAGATAAGGGTCCTGTGTCACAGATTTACAGCACATAAAAGAACCTCAAGCCTGAAAGAAGAGGCCTTTGAGCAAAATTTATTGGCCTTTTCAAATCCTGAATTGAATAGGACCCTAATGACTAAGATGTTCAAGAGTGTCCAAAAATAAATCAAAACAACAATTCTTTGTTGAACAAAAAAATTTCCGGAATATGTCACTTTCAAAATGCATAAAATGTAAAATATTGGGTATTCTAAGGAAAAAAAAACTAAGACAATGTTAATTAAAAGAAATAGCAGTATAGGGCAAATATTAACTGGCAACAGCTGAGAAATCACAGAACAATGCAGTTATCCTTTTACAGAAGTGTAAGTAAATATTGTTACATACTTTTGAGGCAGAATGTAAAATCAGCTGTGAAGGTACTCATCAGACTTGTGACTGAGCAACAAGGAATGACATTATGAGTTGAACTGCAGAAGAGAGTGTGTGTTTTGCAGAGATGATGTAATGCAGTGGGGTGATCACAAAATCATATGGCTGTTACAGCCTTCATAAAGTGGAGAAATCAGCATCTGAATTTTTCAACCCTCAAGAAGCTCAAAACTGTATGTTTGTCTACCAGACAAATAGGTTCATTATGACTGGGACCATTGGTGACCATCCAAGACAGGATCACCCATGCACCTTAAGAACGATGCAGTGGTGGCTTGTATTCAGAAAATCCTGTCTGTAAATAGTCCATTGTGGCTTGTGAACTTAGCATTTAAAAAATGACAAAATCTAATGAGTTGAGAGCTTATGAGCAGTGTTCAGATCACTACTCTACTCCAAAGCTTAAGCTCCATAGAGAGTTACAATCAAAATACTTTCTTCAGCATTGTGCAGGCAATGGGCACAGCAGAATTCTTTTCACTTATGAAAAAATATTCCCAAATGAAGAATCCTTCAACCACCAAATTAATCGAGTTTATATCTCAACCTCAAATAAAGTTAAAACAAAGCTCCTTAGGGGCCATCATCCTACCTAACCATGATATGGTGGAGTGTGTCTTAATGGTATCAATGAGCTGCATTTCTATGAAGAAAAGAAGAAGAAAAAACTTTGCCACTCTGTTGGAGATGCTGTTAAGCCTTTGAGCAGCACCTTGTTTAACAATGAACACTGGAGCTTTCAGCAAGATTCAGCACAACCCTCAAGGCACACAGCACCCCATGAGTGGTTTCAGGTAATTGTACTGGACTTCATTTCATTAGCTGATTGGTCTTCCAGCAGTTCCAATTTCAACCTGTTGGACTATAAATTATGGATAGTAATTGAATAAATGGTCAAAATTGAAAGACTGCAACACTCCTTGATGAAGGGCAGTGGCAGATTTCCCACTATGGACTATTTGATGAGTAGCCATATAGACTTAAACAATGTGTGAAGGCATATAAATATCGCATGTAAAAAGCATATTTTGAAATTTGTTTTGTTTTACTATTATTTGAAAACTTACATATGGGCACTCCCTTGTTTATTCTGGAATGCGTTGTTTGTGGGGCATTTAAACTAATCTTAAAGTATATTTAAATTGTACTTACGAAGCTATAGACAATGGAGTAGTAATAAATTCTAAATCTTAAAGTTGTTAAGAACCATTTTCTTAAAAATGCCTATTTTTTATTTATATTTTCAACTTTCTGATGTACTTCTGCTACATAAAATAAGACATTTGATATCTACTCTTCTCTAGTGCTTTTATTTGCTTATGCAGCATGTAATGCATTTGTCAGTGCTTATGCAAATTATTAATTTCTTCATTCTTCACTCCCCTAGCATGCTGTAGAATTTTATTGGATTTTAATAGAGTCCTAATGAGCAATGAGAAAAGAGAAAAATAAATAAATAATATAAATGATGTAACACAAATTTTCATAAACCAATCAAAACTACCAGGTTGTGTGAGAGAATAGGGGATTCCTGTAAACAGCAACATAGATTTTCTAACATCTATTTTGATAATTTTCAGCAATAATTTTCTAATGTATGTTTTCAGAAAATTTTAAATTATCTACAAAACACAATCATTATAGCAATGTGCAAAATAATTTGTTTGTTACACCAAAATAAAAAAAAATGCACTAAATGCATATGATATTAATTCATCTGTGGCCATTTATGTGATTTGGTTGGTTATATTCATCTTTAATGTTCATACAACTTGCTGATTGCTGAAAGTAGCTGATGATGATTACAAAGGTCTGTGAAACATATTTTTGTGAAATAGTAAGTTAGTGAAGCTACACGAGTGTTAGTTTGGATCACCACAACATATTAATAAGAACTGATTATTCAGCTTTTAATTTTCTGTCGTTTCCTCTACCATTCAATTGGGTGGGAATTCAAGAGTGATTATTGTTAAATTTAAAACTAATTTCATGTCAGAACTAATACAGTGAAGCAACTAATGTATTCTTGGATAGTAGTAGGTCGCTTTAATACTCTTATGCTCCACTTACCATTGAATTATACAGAACATGTTTCACAGGCTTTGACCACATCATCAGCTGTGAGTCAACTGCCAGATTCATTGATGGTTAGGTGGACCTGGTGTATTTTCATGGACATTTTATGAACTTTTATTACTTACACAGAAAGGATACAGAGACTAAAAATTACATAGAGGCAAGTGGCTTTAATCCCACAGCATGTAAACATGCAGTTTTCAACAGCTTAGGACATAGATTCATTAACATACCCATAAATGAGTTTGAATACAGCCAAGAGTACTTTCACATAATACAAATAACAAAGGCCAATCGATATGACCAAGAAATTGTAGACAAGAAAATCAAGAAATTCAAACATGAGAAGAGGTTAAAATAGGTTACAACATTGACAGCAAAAAAGAAACTACCATTCAAAAGAAATTTACCTATCATCCTTGGGCCAACAAAAATTCCAGAAAATACTCAAGAGTTTGGTATTACATTGTCTCCAGTAAACAAATTCACCCTAAATAATCTGCTCAATTCTGGTGATGATAGAATACTTGATGAGAAGAAGCCAGGAATGTATAAAATCAACTGTTCGGAATGCAACAAAGTATGTATTCACAAAACAAGAAGAAACATTGGAATTAGGCTAAAGGAACACTGGAGAAACATCAGGTACAATCAGATAGATAAATCAGAGGTTGCACATCACTTTTGAAGAGATAAATATGATATAGAAATGGAAGTCAAATTATTGAAATTCATACATAGACTTTTGAGGGGGAGGGAGGGAGAGAGAGAATACGAATATAAGGTCGTGAACTTCTAGATCCCAACAGAAGACAAATTAATCCAAAAGTTCATAAAATGTCCACAAGAGTTACACCAAGTCCATCCAACCATCGAGTCCAAAATCGACTCACAGCTGGTGCTGCAGGAAAAGGCCTGTGAAATATGTTCTGTTAATTCAATGGCAAGTGGAGCATAAGAGTATTAAAGCAACTCACTAGCTGTTTAAGTGTGATTATTGTGTTTAGGAATAATTTATAATTCACCAAAAATGTCCTTGTTTTATAGTGCTGAACTCTCTTGACAATTAGATACTGAACAGGAAGAAATTATTGGCACAGCTTTTGTTGTTTTGAATTTATTAATCTGAACATATCTACATGACATTCCCATCTGGTTCTGGCACTGGCTATTTTGCAGATGATACCGACACACACCTTATAATTCTCAACCAGTACTTTTATAGCAGCTATTAAAACTAATCTTTATAATCCACAAGAATTTCTATTAAACTATTATTAAGGTGCAGTTCCTCTGTAGTTGTCTATTTGAATATCTGTAAGATAAGAGAATTATCCTCTACCTTTAAACCATAAATTCTACAATTTTCTATATTTAAATTGGGTTGTGTTTAATGAGGCCTTGTATAGATGTTTGATTTATTATTATTATTATCATTATTATTAAAGTTCTAAGCAATAAGAGAGCACATATAGAAGTATAAAATATTTAGCTTCAAATATTCATGGCTTAGAGGCAGAAAAATTATAGTAAATAATTATAAAATGTACAGGTTAGGGAGACAGGGTCATATATTAGTGGGGGGGGGGGTAATTTGTAATTGGTTTATACAGATCTCAGCAGCAAATAAAAAGATTAAAATTGAAATGTAAATTGGAACTTGCACAGTGAAGTCAATCATATAATTGATATTATTGTATGATTTAATGCTTCACTTACTTGTCATAATGAATAGAACCGGTTTCCAACATTTGGTTTTTATCATCTAAAATTCAACTGTCGGATAATTTGTTGAGCTGTGGGAATGTGTATTCTGCTCTGGTGGCAGTGTGATAAACTTGTGGTTTATGTTTTCACACCCGGCAGTGTCTAAGTTCATTAGGCTGTCTTTATATTTGTAGATGTATATTTTCTCCCAGGTTGTTAGTTCCGTAGGTCCTTGTACTGATTTTAATAATTTTGCTTTATTCACTATGACAAGATTTTATGTTAAAAATGATATGCTACTGCTGATTTCTCTAATTGCAGCAGTAGCAAATCATTTTTGGAAACAAATTCCTAAACTCAATAAAACAACCAAATATGGTTATAATTTACTGCAATATATACAGAATTGTAAAAGATATTAAAAGGTGTATTTCACAGGCTAACATTATGCACTGTAACAAACTGGTGACAAAAATAGAAAACAAAACGAAAATTGGGACTTAGTAAATAATAAACACAAACAGATAAAAAATATTGTAATTGAAAGTGATGAGATTATTAATCCAAGCAAATTATTTTACATATTTACCCTACACTATACTAAGATGGCCACATTATTCAATATAAACAAACAAGCATCAAATTTAGTCCTTAATTTGGTAACAGTTAAATTCAATGGCACTCTTAGAAGTACAAACAGGAAAGGCAATGAAGGAAATAAATAAGCTAAAAATAAAAAAATTGACAGTTTTAGATGATATATCATACAAAGTTATAAAATTTCTTACTGATGAATTGGCCAATATCTTTAAATGAAGAAGCATTTCCAAATTACTTAAAAAAGTAATTGTCAAACCAATTTATTAACAGAAATAAGCAGGAAAAATATAGAGAATTCTAGACAAATTACACAATGTTTATAATTGTCTAGTGAGTAGATTTGATAATCTTATGCTCCACTTACTGTTGAATTATGCAAAATTAGTTTCACAAGCTTTTGCCTGCATCCTCAGTTGCAAGTCAACTGTCGGCTTCATTAATGGTTGGCTGGACTTGGTTTAGCTCTCGTGGACATTTTATGTATTTCTGGATTAATTTGTCTTCTGTTGGGATCTGAATAACCTTATCCCAATATTTTTTATATAAATTTTTTCGCATATTCCTAACTCAACGGGTCGATCTATGAATTTCAATAATTTCACTCCCATTTCTATATCATTTTTATCTCTCCAAAAGTGATGTGCAACTGCTGATTTCTCTATCTGATTGTACCCTATGTTTTTCCAATGTTCCTTCAGCCCGGTTCCAATGCTTCTTTTTGTTTTTCCAATATATACTTTGTTACATTCTGAATATATTGGAAAAACAAAAAGAACCATTGGAACCGGGCTGAAGGAACATTGGAAAAACATAGGGTACAATCAGATAGAGAAATCAGCAGTTGCACATCACTTTTGGCGAGATAAACATGATATAGAAATGGAAGTGAAACTATTGAAATTCATAGATCAACCCATTGAGCTGGGAATATGGGAAAAATTTATATAAAAAAATATGAGAATAAAGTTACGAACTTTGAGATCCCAACAGAAGACAAATTAATCAAGAAGTTCATAAAATGTCCACGAGAGCTACACCAAGTCCAGCTAATCAACAATGAAGTCAACAGTCAACTTGCAACTGAGGATGCAGGCAAAGTTTTGCATAATTCAACAGTAAGTGGAGCATAAGATTATCAAATCAACTCACTAGATAATAAAGAACATAATAGTCGCTTCACTGTATTGGTTCTGACATAAAATTAAATGTTATATTTAATAATTACACAATGTTCAACGTTTTCCAAAGTACTACAAAGCATACAATTAGAACAACAGGCATATCTTTTAAAAAAAAAAAAAAAAATCAAAAATTATATCAAATTGGCAATTTGGATTTCAGGAACATAAATCAACATTAGATGCAATAGAAACGACATTTAATGTAATAATAACTGCACTACATGAACATGAAAATGTAGTAGCCATTTTCCTAGATTGACTGTGTGAATTCAGACATTCTCATAAATAAATTAGAGCCATACAGGTCAGAGGACTGGCACAAAACTGGTTAAAAATCTACTTAAAAAAAACAGAACTCAATGTTTAGAAATAAAACATAAGAATATAAATGGTGAGGTAGAAAAAAATAAAATCAGATCTCCAGATTATAAGACAGGAAGTGCTGCAGGGTTCAAAATTGGGACTATTCTTATTTATATATATAATGTAACAAATGAACACTAATAATAAAAGTAGATTAAGATAAAATATATATAATTTCAAGTGTGACTCTTTCTCTGTGTTTTATCTTTATATATATATATATATATAAATGGCATTTTTGAATTAAAAAAAAAGGGGTAGCATATGTGGATGATATGATAATTACGATAAAACTCCAGCAAATGTGAAAACCAACACAAAGGCAATTCTAACAATGGTAAAACAATAATACTCAAATCTAGACATGTGAATAAATATTAAAAAAAACAGTATGGATTAATTTTGGATTCAGAAAATGCTCTACAAATTCAATTGAACTTAAAATAGATGGAGAAGATATTACAGAAACACTATCCTCGAATTTTCTGAGTGATAATAGACAAGCATTTAAGTTGGAAACCCCAAATACAGTACATTACCAAAAATATGAGGCAAGTCAGAAAATCAATGGATAAAGAAACAATTAAGCAGATTTACTATGCATTCATCTATTTGTATGTAAAATATGGCATAATGCTCTGGGGAAATGCAAAAGTAGGGAATATTTTAAAGTTATGAATAAAAAAAAAAGCCTTGAGAGTAATAGGAAGACTACAAAAAGGACATACATGCAGTAATATGTTCAAAAATACTACTGTAGTAACTATCCCATGCATAGAGATTGATGAATATATTAAATAATTGTACAAAAAAAGATTAAACAAAAATTGTATGATACATAATTATAATTTGAGAAATAATGAAGATTACTTTACATCCACACTTAGGGGAACACTAAACTGGAACACAAGAAGCATGGGGAAACAGTTATATGGCAGACAGCAGAATAACAAGAGAAATAAGGACACATAAATCAAACAAAAGCAAAATCAAAAGGCATAAAAATTATTTAACAGAAAATGCATTTTATAGCTTAGAAGAATTGGCACATAAAACTATGAAAATCTTCGTATAAATGTTTTAACACTTGACATATCCTTGTACTATGTACACAAATGTAAATAAAACAAAAATGAGAATGTGACTTTACCTAGTCTAGCCATAAGTTCTGTTACAAAGTTTTCTTTATAATAGCAACAATAAATTTGAATAGTTTGGGATTTTCACAGTGAAATATAACAAATTATTTATGAGGAAGTCACTCAAATTTCACTAGTTTTATTCCACTTACTTGGACATTGAATTTTTTTTTAATGGTGTTTAACGCCCGTTTTTACTACTGAGGCATTCATTACTTGGACATGATACAAACGCAAATTTCCTTCTTTGTCAGCACAGTTCCACTGTCAGCTTTCCAGTGTAGTATTAAGATGTCACTCTTTGGATTTTATAAACTTTTTGATGAGGTTGCAGTTGTTTGAAAGATCAAATTTAACTAAATTTTCTTTGTTTTCATTCAAGAATATATTTTCCCACACCGATAACTCTATGGGTTTTTGAATAGCTTATAAGAGTTTTAGTTCATTTTGGAATTCATGTTTTGATGTCAGAAATGTATGCTACTGCTGATTTTTCCATATGTTTACATTTTACACTTCTCATGTGTTCCTTAAACCCTGTTATGTTCCTTTTTGTTTTACCTATATATTTATTATTGCAGTCTTTGCAACTGGTTTCATAAATGTCTGATTGTTTTCCTGGCAGGATTATGTCCTTTGTGTTGGTTTTTAGGAGGTTTTTCAAACTACATTTATTCACTGGGGCCAAAATAATGTTGGCATCTTTAAAAATATTGAAATTTTTGATATGACCACGAATGGAATGTAAATTTTTTATATATCTGCTCTCCTTTGTAGCCTTTCAGTGTGGCAATTTCAAGATCTGTTGTGTAGCCATTTTTCTGTGCTATATCCATGATTTTTTGGTATTCCAATTTGTATTCTGTCTCATTTACTGGTTGGTTTGTTAATCTGAATGCAAGGCTATTGATTATTGTGAGTTTATGTTGTTTTGGATTGTGGCCCGGATGCCCAGATCTTGTTCAGTCAATAATTGTATCAGGTTCATTAAAGCACTCAATGGTGCAGTACACAAATGTCCTGCTGATTTTCAGCTTTTTAAGTCTGAAAAATCTCAGGTGACAATTTTCTGACCCTATGGAGGGCTATCACAGCAACAGGATTTTCATAGTCTCCCCAATTCATGACTAAACATGTAACTAGGATGCTCACTTAGCTGCTGTTGAAGTCAACAATGTATAAGGTAGCATTTAGCTGCAAGAGTGTTATATGATCGCCCAAAAATTTGGTACAGTATCTATCAAAACTTTGTAACAGAACTTATGGCTAGACTAGGTATGTTGACAAATGATTCTAATAACAGTATGCATTTTCCATTGCTTATTTCAAGACTAAGTAAGGAGAAATATATAATTAACTCAGGTACTTGGTGATAGCCATGTCATGATCGGTGTTTTTCAATGTTTTGCTCATCGTTTGTCAAGCTTCTTAGAACTGAGACAAACTGAACTTTGGTATTTACAGAAAAGGCATACAAACTGATAACTATATAAAAACAACAGCTATAAATCAAATCCACATAAATAAATATGTAATTTTCAATAGCTTAGTACACAGACTAGTTAATATCCCCCTCATGAAGTCTGAATATAAAAAATCTAAAATAAAGCAATAATCAACACAGTCTAACATAATATTAAAAAAAATTAACAAATATATTTCTACACTTAAAAAGATCAAAGATATGGCAAATACAGTCGATTTACTTATCATCAATATTGTCACAAATCTGGAAAAATCTTCAAAGAATAAGGCATAAAATTAGCTCTACAAATTAGATATAACATAAAAAAATTGTTAGGTTTTTCATTAAAAGACAGTGTATCACCAGAGAAGAAATCAAGCATATACTCGTAAAATACTCAGATTGTAATTTAAAAAACTAAGGAAATATAAAAAACTATGAGAAATTCTGAGACCAGAAAGAAACAACATTAACCAGTTAAAACAATTGGAAAAATTGGCAGTAACAGCATTTTTTGGGAACACAACCATAAAATTAAGCAAGAAACCATTTTGTTAAAAGAAATGTATACTCTGATAGAGCTGCATGGAAAAAAAATATTTGATTTTAAAAAACTGAGATAAGTTAATGAATTTTGACATTCTACCTTGGCACAAATTCAGTAAATTCCCATTCCAGCCAATAGATGTTGATAGAGAAGCGATTCAGATCCAGCTACAACCACACCAGACAGCCCTAAAGTTACCAAGCACAGGATGGAAATAAAGATTCCTAAAACATGCCCTAAATTTTAAAACCTGTAAGTGAAGTTAGTACTAACATTCAAATATAACTTTGAAGATAATGTTGCTTCATTGTCAATAGTTTCCAAACAAATATATGTATTTACTTTTACATAGCAGGAATTTTTTACAGTGAAATATAGAAAAAATACTGCAACCCTTCATGAGTAAATCACTAAAATTTCACTAATTTTGTTCTTCTTACTTGGACATGTTACAAAGGCTGCAGTTGACAATGGCCTTCTAAACATGTCCAAGTAATTCAACGAAAATTAGTGAAATTTGAGTGATTTTCTCACAATGGGTTGCATACATATAAGTATTTGTTTAATATTTGTGAAAGTCTGCAGTTATACCTTTATCCTTACCTTGTCTTTTTCTACTCTTATCTTCGCTTCTGCTGGTGTCTCCCCCTGTACCTTAAACACCATGCATGGTTTGGTGCTGCGACGTGTGAAGGGATCATCTACCTTCTTGCCTTTATTTGCCCGTGCTTCCTCCTACATTTCACAGCATACAAATTAGATTAAAAAAGTTGATTTCCTCTACAAGTAACTCAGTACCTATAATACAAGGAGTATAATGCAGCAGTGATATATATTATTACATAAAATAATTTTTTTTTATGAAGTCTACTTCCCCTGAGTCAATTTAAAATACAGTAAGTTCTTAACATATAGTAAAAATAGA
Organism: Metallyticus violacea; assembly: GCA_030762175.1. Classification (NCBI taxonomy): domain Eukaryota; kingdom Metazoa; phylum Arthropoda; class Insecta; order Mantodea; family Metallyticidae; genus Metallyticus; species Metallyticus violacea. The sequence continues at coordinate 109,835,093 of CM060830.1, read as the reverse complement.
TACATATAAATATTCACCATGATAGCCTTCTCTGCTTCTTCCACATTCTTCTTTCTGTTTCGATCATTAATGTAACTGATACTAGAAATTGTTGAGGTTCGCAGTTTGTCCAATTCCTCTGCCCTTTCCTCCAGCACCTGTAGTTTTTGTTGTATCCGACTTGCTTCTTCCTCATCACCCCTGTGTATTAGAAGAACTTTCTAATTTCAGTTTAAAATAACTGAAAGACTTGAAAAATTGAAGAAATAAATTGTTAACTTAATTAACAGTAAATTCATTGAACTCTTAGGGCCATATTCATAATAAACATTTATAAATTAGTAATATACTCATTTATAAGTAGTTTTGAATAGCGGGAATTTTCACAGTGAAATATAGTATAATATAACAAATTATTATTGAGGAAATCGCTCAAATTTCACTAATTTTGTTGCACTTACTTGGACATGTTTCAAAGGCTTGAGCATGCTGAAGATGAAGGCAAGAGCGTTTGAAACATGTCCAAGTGAGTGGAACAAAATTAGTGAAATTGAGTGATTTCCTCAATAATAATTTGCTATATTATACCGATTTCAAAGTCATAGTTGCCCATCATTCACAAATGAGTAATCAAATAAGTTAGTACTCACTTCAATGAGTGAGCTAGAATGCTAAATAATACTCTCTTGATTTCTGACCATATTAGTTGCTCTTTAGGAAATAATATCAGAAAATGATAATGTCTTGCAGAATAAGCAGTTATGTTCATCACATGCTGTGCAAAGAAAGTGGATATATTAGGGAATGAAGAATCCTTTAGATGTTTATGATGAATAGCAATTAAAGAAGCATTTCTGCTTCAACCAACAGACAGTTGTGAATGTTTTGCCACTATAAATTTAAGAGAATGTAACAATAGAGACTTACCAACATCTCTTTCATTGCTATGAGGTTTTATGCATTTTCTATTCAGATCAGTATTTACAATGATTTGTAATAGTAAACCTTTAAATTGCTTATAATGAAAAATGTTCACATTATTATTTTTGTATTTGGTTTGTGCAGATTTATATTGTGTGAGTTATTTACTTATTTATTTATTTGTTTACTGATCTCTTTAACAACTCTGGTCATTAGCGTCCCATTGAATTCAGGGTGTGAAACAGCTGATTATTTGCTCAGAGGCCTCTTCTTTCAGGCTTGAGGTTCTGTAATGCTGTAAATCTATGACATGGGATTAACGGCTTTACTTCCTTTCCAAAAGAATCCATACTTAGAATTTTTATGCCCCAGAAAATCCAGGCCAGAATTCACAAGAAAAGTTGTTAGTGCCACATTATATATGAAGTTCCCAAAATGAAGTAATGCATATTTTCAATCATATCCTGTGCATCTATATTCAAAATGCTGCATGAACATAGTTCTGGGTTATTGCCTACAGCTTTATTAACATGTGAACTACCACCTGTCTGCAATTTTTATTTGAAGAAAGTTCTACCTTGTTGAATTAAAAGTAAAACTTCCAAAATCATGTCAATATATTTAAACTCTCTTGACGTTTCACATTAAAACTTTTTTTTATTAAAAATTAAGTTGGGACTAGTTTCATGAGTCACTTGCTCACATTGTTAACCAATTGACGACTAAAAGGTAGAAGTTCAACCTTCTTGTGGAATTTACTATTTCTCATCTTTTTTATCTGGTCATTGTCTTTCTGAGAGAGAGAGAGAGAGAGAGAGAGAGAGAGAGAGAGGTGCAAAAATAGAGAGAGAATGATGATGCATAACTACAAACTAAATTACAAAAATAATTTATTTTATCACTTTCAGAATTGGCACTGAACGATATTTAAATCATCTTTCATTTTTTCTTCCTTTTTTGAGTAAACCACCAGTTTTTTTCCCTATTATATCTTTGTATTTGATACCAAATACTCCATGCAGATGAAACCTCTCTTGGTCTGGTAAATACTTTCCCTTAGGCCTAATTATAGGTTAAAGCAAATAGACAATGCACTAATGACTGAATCCACAACCTGCTTGACCAGTAATATATGAAAAAGTGATAAATAGGGTTGTGATATTACAGGATGCAATGATGTCATATATAATACTGGTATAATTATCACTCATTGTATAAGTGTGCAACTTCTATACATGTTGTTTAAGAAATAGAAACATATATAAATTATATACTTATTATAACTTAAACATTACACTCATTGATAAATGTTGACTATGAATACAGTCTTTTAACTTTTTCCAAAATCAAATCTGCTCATTAAAACATCAGTTTTCTTGACTTATTGTCAAATAAAAACAGTGTTATTGTAACTTTGTTGCTTTTAAATTTTTACTCTTTGCAATGCAATAAAATTACTTAAAAACATACAAGAATCAAATGTATAATGTTGAGAATAAATTGCTCAAATTTCACTAATTTCAATTCACTTGCTTATGTGTTTCAAAGACTGTTACTTTCAACATCAGCAAGGATTTACTGACAACTTTCCAGCATGGTATGCAGATGTCTCTTCGTAAATCTTATGAATTTGGAGTTGTCATTGTTGTTCAGAACATTAAAACTAACTAAATTTTATTTATTTTGTTCACGAGTAAATTATTCCATACAGTTAATTCTGTAAATTGTGAATTCCAAAATGCACAAAAATTTATAAAAGCTATCATGAAACCCATAAATTAACTGTATGGGAGAATTTATTCACTTACAAAAATAAAGAAAAGTAATTGGAAACTTCATTAGAAGTTAGTAACAGTGACGTACAACAATAAAGAGCATTCATGTTAAGTAAAACAATCTTCTTTATTTGCAGAACATATTTCAGGAGTTATCACTCCCATCATCAGCTGCCAAACAATGTTAGCAAATATGGAGATCTCCAATATGATGCAACACAGTTTTCAAGAGGTGGAATATCCAAATTTTAACCCAGTATTTACGACTCAGTACCCTTGGTCAAAGATGAAGACAAAGGCCTTTGAAACCAATTCCAAATATCAAGTGAAGCAATATGAGTGTTTAGTACCACATATATCACATGATTTTATCCATAAGTAAACATAGTATTCTTAAACATATATTCTTAATTATCTAGTTAGCCGATTTGATAATCTTATGCTCCACTTACTGTTGAATTATGCAAAACTAGTTTCACAGGCTTTTCCCTGAATCCTCTGTTGCAATCCAGAGTCAGATTCGTTGTTGGTTGGCTGGACTTGGTGTAGCTCTTGTGGACATTTCATGAACTTCTGGATTAATTTGTCTTCTGTTGGGATCTCAAAGTTCATAACCTTATCCTCATATTTTTTTATATAAATTTTTTCCCATATTCCCAGATCCAAGGGTTGAACTACGAATTTCAATAATTTCACTCCCATTTCCATATCATATTTATCTCTCCAAAAGCAATGTGCAACCGCTGATTTCTCTATCTGATTGTACCTGATGTTTCTCCAATGGTCCTTCAGCGTGATTCCAATGCTTCTTTTTTGTTTTTCCAATATATACTTTGTTACATTCTGAACAGTTGATTTTGTATTTTCCTGGCTTCTTCTCCTCATGTATTCTATCATCACCAGAATTCAGCAGATTTTTTAGGCTAAACTTGTTCACTAGAGACAAAGTAATCCCAAACTTTTAAGTATTTTTTTGGAATTTTTTGGTGGCCCAAGGATAATGAATTTCATGTGGATGGTAGATTCGTTTATTGCTGTCAATGTTGTAAACCTGCTTTAGCCTCTTCTCTCGATATTAAAATCAAAGTAAACAATTTTCCTTTCCATGTTCTCAGTTCATGTAAACTTACTACTATTAATAAACTTTTAAATTTCCCACTTGCTTATCCTGACTTTATGGAGTTGCATGCATTCCATAACCCATTACAATTAATCCCAGGTTCAATATGTATTTATTTATTTATTGTGGAAAAAATATAACAATATGGCCTGGTTTAACTCAAGTTCTGCACTGGGACAAAAGCTGAGAGACACTCAACATTATCTAAAAGTTTTTAAATGAAACAGTGATTTGTCTCCACTTCCAAATTCACAACCATTTCCATTTTTTACAAGCTGATATTAATCACTTATATTACATAAATGTACTATTTCTTTTTCTACTGAATATTATCCATCAACAAGAAAACACAAAATATACTACTATTAATAATTTAAAAAAAAAATGTTTTATTACCTTTACCCTTCAAAAACGCAATCTATCTGCTGACAGGATATTGCATAGAAGCAAGGTATTTCTTATGGCACAACTGGAAAATTCTAATGTATTACAGGAGAAGATAAAACCAACAAAAAGTTAAGTTTAAGGAAATAAGGTATATTAATCCTATAGACTTTCAACAGGTTTATATTTATAGCACAATTTCTGGAAAGAATGTAAAACTGAAGTTTTATTATATTACTTGAAGTTTAATTCATGTCTTTAATACAGTAAGAATGTCATTTATTACTTTCTTTAAGTTCTGATGAGATAAGAGCCTTTGAGAGTCCCTAAATATACAAGTAGATCTGGACATAATACAAATATTTCAAGTAGCCTACCTTGCTTGTGCCATGTCTCTCTCTTTCATCAATTCAGTTTTCTTCATTGCATAGTTATAAGGAGCAGTCTTGAATCGTTCCTTCTCCCGCACGATCTACAAGTTTTCAAATCAGTAAGAATAAGAACTTTATATGCTCCATTTTATAACATTCAACTGCAATTAAAAAAAATTATACACATACTGGCTTTAAATGCTCAGAACTTCACATTATTCCGAGATTCACATATCAACTCTCTTTTAACTTAGAACATTCATCTAATATTGCATACCTTTTCAATATCTTCCTCTTTAAACTCATATATCATTGCTTCTTTGATGTCCTTCAGTTTTTGATCCAGCTCATCATGCGTAGGCATTGAGATGCCTTGCAGTGCACAGGTTTCCCGCCATTTCATAAATTCACTCTCTGTGAAATCCTGGTTGCTGATAAATTCCAGTCTGAATACTCGTTCTTGAATGCCGTGCCTGTAATAGTTGAAATATATTATCAACCACATGACTGTAGAATATAAGTTTTTTTGTAGGCACCATCTTTCTACCTAGTCTTACCATAAATAATTTAATATCCTTTTAATACTGGTCACTTACCACAAATAATGTTACAACATTGAACCTGAGTTATTTCACAGTTTTAAACATAATTTAATATCCTTTTAATACTGGTCACTTACCATAAATAATGTTACAACATTGAACCTGAGTTATTTGCACAGTTTTAAACATAATTTAATATCCTTTTAATACTGGTCACTTACCATAAATAATGTTACAACATTGAGCCTGAGTTATTTGCACAGTTTTAAACATAATTTTATATTAATGAATATCATTGTATGATTAGTTGAACTACACACTCTTAAAGCTTCACTTACTTTTTATAAATGTATGGAACCGGTTTCGAGAACATTTGTTCCCATCTGAGGGAACTGAGGGAACTGAGTTGAACCTTAGCATGGCTGAAGATGGGAACAAATGTTCTCGAAACCGGTTCCATACATTTATAAAAAGTAAGTGAAGCTTTAAGAGTGTGTAGTTCAACTAATCATACAATGATATTCATTAATATGATTGGCTTCACTGTGTTTAAGTTCCAATTTTACATTTAAGTAATAATTTTATATCCTTTTAATTCTGGTCACTTATCATAAATAATGCTACAACACAGTTTTAAACATAATCTAATATCCTTTTAATACTGGTCACTTACATGTGTTATAAACACAGAGCACTAATCATTTTCAAAATGGCCACCTTTGGCCTTCACACAGGTTCTAAGTCTCTGTGGCCATGCATCAATGGAATTACGCACAGTTTCCACTGGAAAATCTGCCGCTGCCTTCACCAAGGAGCACTTCAGGCTGCCGATACTCTGGAATGTCGGTTCTTAAAAACCATGCCCCCAAGCATGGACCACAACTTGTAGTCCATTGGGGTTGAGGTCAGGGCTACTGGAAGGCCAATCATCCGGAGCAATGAAGTCCGAACATTTCTCTGCAGCCAGTCCTGGATAGACTTTGCCTTGTGAGTAGGTGCTGAATTCTGCTGGAAGCTCCATTGTTCATTCCTGAACAAAGTGTTGCTCAAATCCTTCACAACAGTCACCACCAGGTATTTTGGTACATTTTGGCAGAGGTTTTCACCCCTTTTTCACAAAAATGGAGTTTGGTGGTGTCGCTATATGCCACTTCCCACCAAACCATGACTGAGGCAGGGTGATGGTCTCTTTGGATTTTCAGAACCCTCTCACGAGCTTCTCGAGATGATTTAGCATAAATTATATCATTTTGCCAGTTGAAAGCCTCCTCAATGGTGAAAATCTTTTCATCTGTGAAAAGAATTTTTCTGTGGCCATTGTTTGTGTAATGCTAGAGGTCTTTTGATGTTATCACCCTCTGTTCCTTCAGACTCTGGGTTAGAAAGTGACCTGTATTCCGCTGGTAAGCTCTCAACCCTAGATCACCACTTAATAGGCAGGAAATTGCCATTTTTGAAATGATTCTTGAGCCAGCACAGATTGCTTTCGCACAGGATTTCATCGAATATGAGCAGCCACTGTTTTAACCACCTGCATGTCCCCAATGCTGCATGGACGGCCTGGTCTCTGGCAATCTTCAACAGTCCCAGTTTCTAGGAATCGGTAATGGTCTAATACAAAAGCATTCTGCTTATTTTCAACTTCTTAAGGGCAGTGAAAATTTCAGAGGCTGATTTACTCACCTTATGAAGGGCTATTACTACTATACGGTTTTCATAATCATCCCATTCCATCGTTACAATATATGGAAACATACTTTCTCTTCTGCAGCTCTACTCATGACATCCTCTCACCTTACCCACATAAGCGATGGCCATGACCTTCAAAGCCAGTTGTATAGCCTATGCCAAAAGTTTGTAACAGTATTTATAAGACTAGGTATATGTGGTGGATACACAGCCCACTCACAACACCTGATGTGCTTGGAGAACCCTATGATGTTGATTAGTAGGTCTTTAAGACCTAGATGAGAGAACTGTTTCAAACAAATTTAAAAACAGGTTGCATAAATGGCAAAGTGAGAATAGGATACAAATAGGAGAATTAATGGAATGCACTTCACCTCCTTGCAACTCAGTACAGGAAATTTGGGATTTGATCACAGAGCAGTGATTGCATCATACAATTCAACAACTTAATAACAACTGTAACTCTCAACTATATTGGAACTTTTTGATGGGAGTGCAATGAACTGTTTACATTCACTTCACACATACCTGCCCACCAGCTTGACTCACAACAGAACAATGCTAGCAAAGCTGTGTATGCCACCAGAAAGCACAAACATAGAAACAACTTTAATAGGCTGCCAAAATAAAGTTTTGGCTCTGGTTAAATAGATAAAATTTCTCCCTTTCTCTTCTCTTGTCACTAGTTGGACATCAATCCAGCTTGTCATGCTTGTCTGTTGTCAGTAGCACTCAGTTCTAAACAACGATAACTCTTTTTTGCCCATCAGCAAAAGTAAAATAAACAGAAATAGCTAGAAATGTAACAGAACATACAAAAAATATGTCTAACACCCAACTTTTATATAACAAATATGCAGTACTCAAAAGACAATGTGCAAAGAAAACTCACTTAGATAATTTTTTACAGAAATAGATTAAAGAAAGGATGGCAAATGAACTCATAAATTTATTAATAATATAAAAAAAAATCAAAGACAATGTTTAAAACACCTTTCATTATAAATAATAAAATGCTCACAGAGAATGCAAATATAGCATAAATGTTCAAGTAACATTATGCTAATGCACATAAATTAACAAAAGCCAACAGTATATTTTATAAGTAATTAAGAAAGCAATGAAAACAACAGAAAAACTAGCTCCAATAGCGATTATTCCATTTTCAACCAAAACTTTAGCATAAAAGAACTAAATATTGCAATAAAAATAGAAAAAGGAAGGTTCTAGGCCACCTAAATGTATAATATATCTTATAAAAACTGATAAATAAGAACTCAAACTTTGTAAATTGAATTTGTCGTCTTAACACTCTTCCTGCTTCACTAACCATGGAGAGTGTTAAGATGACAAATTCAATTCATACGAGCTTCACTGTGTTAGTTCCATATGAAAACTTTTTTAAAGATTTACAATTTTTAAAAAAATTTGATCAAACTTTGTAACTTATTCTGAAACACCACTGTTTCTGCCAAGTGGAAAAAAAGCAATAATTATTCCAATTTTTAAAAGAGATAAACTTCATCAGAAATAACAAATTATAGAACTTATCAGTATAATTAAAAAAGTTATGAAAAAATTTTATCAAATAGACTAAATTTTTAGAATCACAAAATTTGATTTCAGCATGTAGTGTAGGATTTAGGAAACTACTAAACTAATGAACAGATCCCTCTGCTTAATCAACAAATAAGCAATTTAATAGGATAGAAGGTGCTCTAGCACATTTTTTATTGTTTTTTAAAGTGCCCACAACTCTTCTGAAATTATTAACAAATAAGATTTTGGCGTAAAAAATGTTATATGGATATCTAGATATTTAAATTCTTGCCCCAGCATTTCATTGCTACATGAAATAATTAAAGAATTTCCTCATACAGTAAAACCTCAATCCATGGTTCCTGGATCCATTGTTCAATTTATATAGTCCCAGATATAATTTCATTTAAATAATAGGAATAAAACCTACATTAATCGTTCCCTAAAATGTCATCTTCCCACATTGAATATATTTTTTTTTCTTTATGTAACTTCCATCCTTGATGATCATTTATTAAAAATCTGAATTTATTGATAAATTGCAACAATAACAGTACAATGTTTTTGAAACATACTGCAGTAAGACACACATTGTTTTCTCATGTGTGAAGCTGCAAGACAGCATTGAGTGGAGTGCATCAAAAGAAACATCGTAGCAGCAGCATGTGTTTGCAGTGGAGGAGAAGCACAAATAGAAATGAAGATGCACAGACATATTACAGACAAAGCTGTAAATGAACTCTTGAAAAAGGATTTTATTGCTTATCGTATGATCTTTAACCCAAAGTTTTGTTGTTACTGAAGTCATAGCACTTGAAGACACTTGATGAAAGATATAAATATTATTTTAGAATATGGGCATTTCTAATGGGGGCAGGGGATTTGAACACTCTCAATGTTTTGATATTTTAAAATGATTTCAGTATTACAATATTTATGTCTGATGTAAGTTTGTATTGAAAAAGTTCACAGTAACTAGATGTAAATTAAATAGTCGGAAGCTTTCACGGCCGGAATCAGACTTAAATCTAAAAGTTTCTTCTGGGCTTGGAAGCCGTGGTCTGTTGAAGCTAAGGTGTCCAAACCTTAGAGAATATATTTAAATGTAAATATATTCTCTTTTTTGCAAATTGCTTAAGAATATGGTCCTGACATCAAAATGAACATAGTTTAAGTGTTCAATCTATATTATATTCAAGCCTACAATTTCAAAGAAATTGAACAATACACGGACCAAATAAAATGTGTGGCAGATGCAAGATATTGACCGTTAATAAAAGGCTGATAAATGTCCTTGATAATCTCTGAGCATTGCAACTGATCAAATAATTCAGATATTTTTTCAGAAAGAAAATTCTGGCTGCATATATCTCTAAGTTTAACCAAACCAACTCAAACAAAGCACCTCTATCTGCATGTCCTGGGTCTGAAATTAAGAAGATGAGCATAGCCTATGGAGCACAAAGGCTCGCACATCTGTTTAAAATAATATCGTTTCTAATGGATGACTCTTAAATAAATTTTTTGGTAATAAGAACAATGTGAGTTGATTCCCATAATATTTGTGATTTGGCATTCCCTACCTTGTCATAATGCAACTGTAAATATTAAGCAAGTTTTTAAGAGACAATGATCCACTTTGGAATTTAGAGATATGCAGGATTCTGAATAAAACAAAATATATGATTCAGTAAGAGATTTATTAAATAGTGTTTAACAACTGTTTTTACTAGAGGCATCATAGGTGGTGGACATTGATGATACATGAAATGAAATGATATTTTGGGAGTTCCAGGCATAAGTTTAGGGTACCTTTCTGGCATTTGCCATTTATAAGGACTGAGAAAAACCTGGAAATATCTGTCATGTAGAACGATCCTGGCAGGAGCTGAGCCCCAGACAACCCACTCACAGGTTCATGCCTTAACAACATGCAATTCAGAAAGTGATGATGAACAAAACTACTACATGGATGGTAATACCCAATATATACAAAATGAATGATTGTGGTAATTGGAAAAAATAGCACTATATTCATTCCTTTATTGCACACAATATATATTTCCAGTTTCTAATGTCTGCTGAATCTCCATCAAGGCTTTCAAAATTTTTTAATTACATGAAAGCATTTTTCTCTATTACTGCAATAAGGGAAATACTATATCTGAATTCTAATGTATACTTCTTTTGGATAAATTCTGCCCCTAAACTTGGGGCATGGATTATAATTGATGGCACATTAGATTTAAGTGCAAATCTAATCCTACTTCAGTTATCTCACCCTCATGTGACTTTCCCAAACTAAGCACTTGGTGTCTTTCGTTAAGCTTAATTTGGATTTAGCTTAGCAGTGGTCTGTTAGCATTTAAAATAAGATAACAGGGGGTTTAAAAAGAGTTATGGCAACCTCTGGCATATCAACCTATAAGGCTTATTGTGAATTGCATTTAAATTTAGTATCTCAAGAGGTATGATAAAAATAATGTCCCATGAAGTAAGATTCAAACAAAATACAACACTCCATTTTGAAAATCATGGAAACAAGCAGGCTGTAAGAGGATTCCGTATAACAGAGAATAATGTTCTATTGTGACACCAACATAAATTGGTAATATATCCTAAACTTAGGTATTCATTTTTTACACTAAACTCCACTTACTTACATAAAAGTAAGACGCATTTCGGGAGAATCTCTCCCATCTTCAGTTGCTCGCTGAACTGCCGTTACTCCAAACATCAGAAGCAGTTGCTGCATATGCTTTAAACAGTATTGAACAAAGAACACCTCCTGCACCACCATGACAATGCCTTTGCTCATTCTATTGCAAGAACAATGATTTTTTGAATGAACAAAATGTTCATGTGCTACTACATCCACCCTGCAACTTTTTTATGTTCCTGAAGTGAAAGAAAAGGACAGTGGGCACCGGTTTTCATCAGATTGTGAAACAGTTGCAGCATATCTGGATGCTGTGAACAATATTGAAGAAAATGTGGGGCAGGAAACATTTTGCAATTGGTTAGAGAGCGCATAAATATGTTGAGTGTAATAGAAGAATAATTTAAAACACCGTGAGTGTTTTTAATATCAGTTAAGTTTTTGGTGAGAATATAAAAACTTTCAGTATGTCCCTTGTATACTACAGCAAAAATAAATGTACTGATACCACAATTTTTTTTAAGATTAGAAGAATTATTATAATACAGTTATTGTTAAAAAACATATAAGTGCCATTTATTTGATTAAATTTCAGGTTATACTTTTTGGGTATTCTTATTTTCAACATAAGTATTTTGCCTTTAACTGCACAAATCACTCCTCCCCTGTACCTTAAAACTGAGTCGGTATAATACTCATGAGTATTTAAGTAAGAGACCACTGAGTTAGCACCTATGAAAATGATAACAATGTCTTTACTTAAACATTTAATCTTATCTTAATTTCTATATGCTGAATAATGACATAATGAGTTTCAGTTTGTTTGAAATTCTTTATGTATAGGATGTAAAATTGTAGCTTCCTGAAAAAATGTATGATTATTTAGCATTTCACCAAATGACCATTAGAAATCCAAATTTCGCATTTACAGTGAAAATTATTTTATATGATGTTTTGGCTAGCAATCTGGCATATTATTTGCAGTAGTTTATTTTACTTAAAGCAAGATTTCCATCTAGTATGCTGTAACTAAATCAACACTTACCTAAGTTTAAGACCTTTGTTTGTTCTTGTATTCCCAAGCTGATATATTTTACCAGTTTCACAAACACCACTAACTTCACAAACCTGTTGACAAATAGAACATTAGAATTAATCAAACAAGGACTGCATTTTATAGAAATTCATACTTTAAAATGTTTTGTATAAATGAAATAACAATAAACCGAATTAGAAAAAGAAAAATTAAACAAAATTTGTTTTAAGTAGTTATTTTGTATCGGGGATTTTTACAGTGAAATATATTATAATATGACAAATTATTGTTATGAAATCACTCAAATTTCACTAATTTTGTTCCACTTACTTGGACATGTTTCAAACGTGATTGCCTCCATCTTCAGCTTGGTCCCACTGGCCGCTTCCCAGTGTGATATTAAGGTGTTTAATTCATCAATAAGTTTGTTAAAGTCACAGAGCGACACCTTAAGACCACACTGGGAAGCGGCCAGTGGGACCAAGCTGAAGATGCAGGTAATTGCCTCTGAAACATGTCCAAGTAAGTGGAACAAAATTAATGAAATTTGAGTGATTTCGTAACAATAATGTGTCATATTTGTTTTAAGTGTTGAATGCTAGCAGAAACCAGCCAAAAATACCATATTTACTTGCATAATATACTCCTTTTTCCTGTGCCCCATTTTACAACCACAAAAAAGGAAGGGTCCAATATGGAAGAACCTCCCATTTCATATGATTGTGAGTATTAGACCTGCAGACATGTAATTTGTGAAATCATTTTACGTACCCACATGCACGTGCACACACAAAGAAGGGATAAATCATAAGTCATGAAAAACAAGGGACAACACGAAAAATCTAAATATACAATTGAAAGTGTATGGAATATACTTTAGAATGAAGTCACCAGATGGTGTACGTGAGCAGAGTTGCATATCTCAGCACACCCCAAAGTTCAGTTGGTGAGCAACAGTGGTCAGGAATGGAAATCAAGAAGAGTGAACAATGTGCATATGTGAAAATAGTTATTCTCCATGGCAGGAAGGCACGAGAATGCCACACAGAGCTACAGAAAGCACTGGATACATGTGCACTTCTGTATCACACACAGACAAGATAGACAGAGACTTTCAAATGGGGCACAATATAGAATGCCAATCTGCTGCATATTGGGGCATCCTATGTCCACGAATAAGGGTGTGCATGTGATGGTGGTGGACCAGTGCTTATGGGATGAAAGGAGCTGGACACTTATGAAATTAGAAAAGCAAACAGGAATTTTGGCAAAATAGTGCACTGCATTTTATGGGAGGACCTGAACAAGCAGAAAATATGTGCAAAGTGAGTGCCACATCAATTAAGTCAGGTACAGAAGTGGACTCATTACAAAACATGTTGCATCAATCTGGCAAGATTTCAGGAGGAAATCCACCTTGCCACTGTTCCAACAGGGCAGGGCATGTGCACCCAATGCTTCCTGTATCTCTGTGTGGCATTCTCATGTATTTCTGCCACAGAGAAATGCTATTTCCACATAAGCAGAGAAAATGGTTGCAAAAAAAACATTGATTCAATTGAAAGCATTTCCACTTGGTGCCAAAATTTTATTTTTGATAAAATAAAATGTATATTTTTTATTATAATTAATTAGTATAATGTTAAAATTATAATGTAATTTATTTGTAAGATTTATATAAATTAGGCAAAATATTATTGCTTGTCTATTTATTTCTCCACTACCAGCACTCCCCATGCACGATCTACAGTAGATTTAACCATTTATTCACTACATCTAACAGGTTCTTCCAGAATTATAGGTGTATATGTGTACTGCAGATGCAAGTCTTTTTAGATACTTTCTATAATAGTGTTGTTTCTTATTGCATACCAAGAGATTTCAGTTCGTCCTTACATGTCAATAAAATAAAATGACCCCTAGCACAATTACACTTTTTGCTGCAGTAATGCCCCTGGATGATGAATCCATACAATCTTCAACCAGTTCTGAACCAGATCTGCCTTCATTCAATTCTTTCCATTTACTCTAACATGAATACTGTTAGGAAAATTTTCCCTTTTAAATGTAACATATGAAGGAAACTTTCTACCATCAGCAGCTATTCCCACCATGTTAAAACATCAAATTTTCTCAGCATACTAGTATGCACCATAGAATTAAAAGCATCTTTTTCTTCAATAGTGGTATTCCACAGTATATTGAAAAAGACAGGTGTTTGATCAGCATTTTCAGTTTCAGAAAGAAAATAGTTCTGCATTTTCTTTGTTCAATGATTTAACAAGCTTATGATTTTTTGTGTAAGCATGTGGTAACAGAGGTTGTTTTTAAATGCAGACCATTTCTCCTCATAAAAGTATGGCCCCCGTCCCTTGCTGAATTTTGACTGCTCCCAACTAAGGTCCAAGCTTTGTGCCATTTCCAATGCTTTCATATGAATCATATCATGGGTTATAGCAAAATCATTTCTCAAACTTCTTATGCAATCTATCACTTCAGTATCTATCTCTGATATTTTGGCAACATGGAAAAATCACACACTTTTATCTGTTGCTTTCAATTTTTTTTTTTGGTAGCACCAATATTTAATCATGTTAGATTGTACAAAAAATGTTCTCGCTGCTATATATACATCTTGTTTTTCGGCTAAAGATAAAGCTTTTAATTTGAAAGCATTCATGCAAATATTTATTTTTTTTTTAATGGTGTTTAACACCTGTTTTTGCTACTGAGGCACCACAGGTGCTGGACATTGATAATATATGAGATGAAATGATATATTGGGAAAGGATTTTTTTAGGAAGGAAAAGTGCCAGGCCTAATTTTAGAGTACCTCCCTGGCATTTGCCATTTATGAGGACTGAGACAAAGCTGAAAAAACAAGTCAGGGAGGACAGTCCTGGTGGGATTCAAACCCCAGACATCCTGCTCATGAGTTCCACGTCTTAACAATTTTTGATATTTATGTTCATTATTAATGAAAAATTATTATTGTAACAAATTATTTCATTTAACATATCCCACCATCTAAAGTAAGTTGTTATTGCATTATTGATTCATAAAACAACTGAAAAATTACCATGCATAAAGCTTAAAACAAATGAAAAGTTACTGTGCATAAAGTTCCAGTTTTGCAATGGCCATGAATGCTATGTAGCAGTGATGAGCAGGCTCTACTGAAGATTAGCCACTACAAAGTGGAATATTGTTTTAAGAGCCAATTTGTAATATTTGCCAGAATTACTTTAGTTGTACCATATGCTATAAATAAAGTTTTATTTTCATTGACCTGAAAATTTGGGGGAGGTACAATACATGAATAAATATGGTAATATTTAAATAAGAGATGAGGCAGAGAGATGCTCAAATAGGACGGAAGGAACAGAAGGAACTCTGTGACAGTTACATAAACATGCACTAAAGCACAAAAAATAAGCACCAAAATGAGTTTGATCTGCTCAAGGAGGGTGTAATTGTACCATTCATTACATCTCCAGTCACCATCTAGACAAATGAAACATTCTAAAATAAAAACATATTTACTGTTTAATCTTGCATGTACATAAAGATTTTGTAAGAGAAATGATACTAATATCATCTTACGATTAATGCAATTCAGGAATCAACTTCTCTAATATTTAGTTATTTTTGTTTATCTAGATATCATAAAAATTATAGTAAGTTTATATGCATGTGGAGGTCTTAGAAGTTTGATTACCAAAATTACAATATTATAAATTTCTTTACTAAATTACATATTAAACATTATTCTTGATCCAATTCATAAAACAATACTAAATAAAATAATGACAATGAATTTAAAATTAAAAACCCCCTATCTATTACCTACAAACCTTACTAACCTCTCTGTCTTTGGTTCCAGTAGTAACTTACTGGAATTCTAGAATACAGTGATATAATTTCTATAACATTTACATACTATTTCTTTCCATCCAATTCTACAAATACATATAATATTCAGTTACACTAATAGACACTAAATGCTAAACCAAGGAAACAACATTCCACTAAATGAATATGGTTGAATCATGCTTGTGAGCTGCCGACTATTTCAGTGCCTTGGAACGTTTCAACACTGGTTATTCTGCCACTGGGATCACTTTATACATAAACTTACACCCTATCAATTTCTATTTTTGATAAAATTTCTAAGAACTCTGTTTCCCTTCATTTATTTACCTTCATAATCATTTGCTTTTTACTTTTCCTAAATAGGCACCAATCTGCATGATATCATTCAATGATTTCATATTCAACAACTTTTCCCCATTATTACTAGGAGGTCTTGGAGCAGAAACCAAGTTCCAGATTGGCCAACAAAGGCATATATACATTTTTTAAGTATGAATCTGAAAGTTATGCCCATACATTACCAGTTCTGAAGTCCCAGGGAAATGGAGGATTCTTTAAACAGGATAAATCTAGAATTTCTACATAACATGCAAAGTATGTTGAAAAGGACAATTTAGAAAGAAATAAATTTTGAAGTCAATCAGATTTTTAAAATGACACAAAAAGAGTGTGAAAAATCTAAATAAACTTGATTTTAGTTTTCTTTGTTCTCTTTATATACTTAGACAGAATTGAGGCTTAGAACTGGTAAGCATATACAGAGTAACCCAATCAACTTGAGGTTGTTTTTTTCTATAAGCAAGAGCGATGGTTTTCCTGATAGTTATTTTGTGTCAATGCTTCCAGGGTATATGGGTTTGTCTTCCCAAAGACTTTTATCCCAAAGATAAAAGTTACAAGGGGTTAGGTCGCAGGACTGAAGGGACCACAAATCCTTTACTTAGAACAATGTCATTTTGATACACTTTCAATTTCTCTCATTGAAATATTTGCTGTATGAACTGTGGCAGAGTCCGATTGAAAGAAAGCTCCCTATTGGTTAATTCTCTAAAAATGGGGAACAAAATGATATTCAAATATACAGTTTTTATATAGTTTTAACTTTAATTTAGTAGCTCTTTGCATAAACCATAAGGAATGCCTGTTTGTTATGAAAGTTGTCTGATATTTGATTTTTTAGAAAAATTCTCAAAACGATGACTGATGCTTTCTAATGTTTTTTCAGTGAGAACCCTCACTGTCTTTTAAGTTTCTTACAGTGAACGCTACCCATAGCCTTAAATTTATTATAAAGATTATGGATTGCTGTATGGCTGGATTTTTACACTGGGGAATCTTTCTTCAATTGTCTTTTAACATTTTTTTTTGGCTTGTTTTTAATTACAGGCAGTTTGAACTTGATGAGCTAAGTTAACACATATGAATCATAAATAAATATCCATTGCCAGTAGAAAACATATACTGAGTTATAATTCACTTTAAGATTAATAATAACTGAACTCAACTCAACCCTTAAATGTACATTGGAACTTGCACAGTGAAGCCAATCACATTAATTGATATCATTTTATGATTCATTTGAATTACACACTCTTAAAGCTTCACTTACTTTTCATAAATGTATGGAAAAACTTAAATTTGGAATATACAGAAAGGATACATATGCAGATAATCACATCAAAGCTGACAGTTTTAACCCCACAGCACACAAACATGCAGTAATTAACAGTTTAACACACCGGCTAGTTAACCTTCAGAATAGCATACAATAATATTTTACTGAATGCAAACAAATAGAAGAAACAGCAGTTAAAAATGGTTTTAAAAAAGAACTAGTACATAAAAAGATGCAGAAATTCAAGAGACAAAAACATATCAAAGAAACCACAACACTTTAAGCAACAAAAGATAAACTAATTTTTAAAAAATTCACATATCATCCATGGGCCATAAAAATTTCAGAATATTCTTAAAGATTTTAATATCAGGTTTGCACCGATTAATAGATTTAATGTTAAAAATTTACTGATAGATAATGTTAATGACAGTATTCCACAAGAAGAAAAATCAGGTATTTGCAAAATAAACTGTGCAGAATGTGAAAAAATCTACATTGGAAAAACAAAGAGAAACACAGGCACACGGTTAAAGGAACATTTCAGGAACATAAAGTACAAGCAAATACAGAAATCAGCAGTAGCATATCATTTTTGGACACAAAATCACGACATAATAAATAAAGCAAAATTAAATCAGTACAAGGACCTACGGAATTAGCAACCTGGGAGAAAATCTACATCTACAAATACAAAGACAGCATAATGAACTTCGACATTGTCGGGGATGAAAACATAAACTACAAGTTTATCACACCGCCACCAGAGCAGAATATACATTCCCACAGCTCAACGAATAATCCGACAGTTGAACTTTAGCCTGGCTGAAGATGGGAACTAAATGTTCTTGAAACTGGTTCCATACATTTATGAAAAGTAAGTGAAGCTTTAAGAGTGTGTAGTTCAACTGAATCATACAATGATATCAATTAATATGAACTCAATCCGTCAGGCCCACACTGACAATTGGAACCTTGTTCCTGACAATAATGGGAAATATATATACAATGCTTAGCAGAAAAATACTGCAAGTTTGTTCTTAGTTCTGGATTGCTCCATACTAGCTCCAATAAGAATGTTGCACACTCATTTACTTGGATAAGATTCTATAACTTCCAAAATGTCACTGAAAAAAATATTATCTATAATTGTACTCTGACGTTAACATCAGCACATGGAAAACACATTATGCTGGAGACAGCGAGGATTGGGTTCCAAACTATCTCTACCTGTCAATTAAGAAATTTGAGACTATAAAATTCAAAGCTATAAAGTTATTAATGAAATGAAGGTGGCATGTTTGAGCATCAATTTGAAAACTTTCTAATGCCAAATCTGCCAAATGATAAAAAGTGCATAATTTATCAAGGACAACTAATCATTACTACTGGCAAAAGTTCCTATAATGAAAATGAAGATCCGCAGCATTTTCTCATTCTTGGTACTTCAATGAATCTTGGCACCTCACCTTATTTCTACCTGAAAGTAACCATTATGTAAGTAAATGTTGAAACTTGCATTATGTATGATCCTGCAATATGACAGGCCATCAATGTTGTGCCTTCCCCCCTACCACTGCATTGAATGTGATAGCTCAGCTAAAACTGCAGGAGGTTCATCAAAAAAAATATTTCTGAAATACAATTTGCAACAATTAAGTTCAATGAATTGGTATATTTTGTTCGGATAAGTTTCCAGCACTAAATGGTTTCATGTATCTGTGCACAATGCCTTGGTGGCAATCAAGTAAACATCATGTAGGTGCCCTGTAAAGTATGTCAGATTGTGAATTATTTGTTATCATACCCTTTTTGAGAGCAAAAAAACAAAACTACTTTGAATATACATCATGAGCTAGCCATTAATTACGGCGAAGATTATATGAATATTCAATATTCCAATGGTGGCATACAATTCCAATGGTGGCATACATAGTTCATGAAAGGCATGAAAATGTGCATGATGAAGAGTGCAGCAGAAGGCTGACTGTAGCAACTTTTAACAATGTCTTTCTTGCTGTATAATATATTATTGTACAAGATGTTAGTGTCACTATTGATGACTTTCATTGTTTTCTGCCTCCTGGGATTGCAATGGGCACCTATCCATCAGAAAAATATTGCTAAATCAAATTCAACATTGAAAAGTCTACATAAGATGAATACCATGTTTGCTCACTGATGTTCATAAGCACAACAAATAAATTCAGCCCAAATTGTTTTGAAAATAAAACAATGAAGGAGATTTATTTATTGAAAGGACTTAACTAGTGATGAAAGCAGTGTGCATCATTCAATACTTGAGACAAAACAGCAAATCATAGTTTGGAAGATGCCTGGTTAAAGTGACCCCGAAAAAGATTATACATGAAAGAAGCAACATGCACTATTTCTGCAGCTCCCTGAAGTCTTTCGGAGCCCCTTCTCCCTTAGTGTTTCACATACAATGTTGGCCAGTTACACTATGTACCGCTGGACAAGATAAAGATTCATAAGCTTGAAAGCTGTGTCCATAAGTGAAATCCAACTAGCATTATAAATTTTTAAATTACAGATATAGCCTGAATTTGACTTGTACACATTCTTACCAAAATCCTGCATTTTATGTTTCCCAGATTGTAAACCTGAAATCTCAAATATCCCTGTCAAGCTAGCATACCATTCACCCAGCACCAATGAGTATACTACTGAAAATGTGTTGTTCAGTCTTTCTAAAATTGGCCTAATTTTACATAACCTACTGGTACTATTGGCATTGTCTTTGAAAAAATGAGTTTGAAAACATAAATCCTCAATCCAATACATTTTGAGATCAGATTTGTGTATTATGCTGCTAATGAACATCAGTTAAAATTTTCTTTAATTCAAAAACTTCAACAGGTTCCCAGGTCTGCAATGGTCACTGTGCTGTACTTGGCCTGGAGGCAGGAGGCTAGTTTGCTCCCTCATGTAGATATTCAAAAAATTCTTCATTCACAAAAGTCTTAATATCTATTTCCATATAAACTTGAACATGCGAATGGTGGGATAGATGACCAGGATGATGTGTATTATATTGTATATCACTTTTGGGAAGTGGTCAACTTTAATATCACTATTACTAGAATCAATTTCAAGAATAAGTTCATCCTCAGAATCTGCACTTAAAAAAATATTTAGCATTTCCTCATTTGTAGAACTTTTTTTTTCCTGCCATGATTCTTTTCAGGAGAATTACAGTATGATCTTCATGTCCATTATGAAGTAATTTACTGACATGCTATTTGTAGAATAAACAGATAAGTTGTACAATATATTTTGACTAAAAGTGAAACAGACTGTTATTATGATATCCTAAATTTCCTCTGTAAGCAGAAATGCTGCCTGCTGAGTTCAAAGCACCTTAAGCCTATTACATCCTGAATGTGTTAAAAAACTGTAGCATCTAGAATTTTTTAAATTAATTTCTTCTGCTTAGCAAAAGCAGTTTAAGAATACTAAATTGGCTTTCAACAGAGATGCAATAGTTATTTCACAGGTAATGATTTTCACCAAATTAATAAGTTGCTTGTACAACAATCTGCACAGGCTCGATTAACTGCATGTAAAAGGCATATCCTATGCTGTGGTATACATATGAACCAATAGTTACATAACAAGTAAAATAAATAGTATCCATAGGACTTACTCTATATACTGGTTTACCATTGTTGTTTCCAATTCCAATGCGAACGAAACATCCCCTTACAACTCTGTCAAAGAACGGTAAGTGAACAAACCTAGGGAATACAAAATCAAACTGCTTTACATATAAACATAAAATAAAAAGCAATATTTTAAATTAAATTGTGCAACATATATTTAAATTTTAAAGAACATATAAGAAACATTGTTTCTACATACAGAGGGTGCCAAAAAATGTATACATACTTCAAACAAAGTAAAACTATGTTAACAAAACAAAACTGAATTCACACAAACAGAAAATGATTAAGTTACAACAGATGCTCAAAATGCCCACTACCGGCATCGATACACTTCTGAGTACATTGAACTGTTGATTCTGTAACGTTTGCGAAAGTGTCCTCAGGGATTGTAGAACGTACCATTTCAATTTCTTGTCAAAGTGCTGAAGTGTAGCTGTTTTTCTATGGTATACAACATCCTTAAGAGTTCCCCATAGGAAGAAGTCCAAAGGGGTTAGATCCGGAGAACGCGGGGGACCTCTCAATCGGACCTCTTCGTTTTATCCAATGCCTTGGAAGATTGTCATGAAGGTATGCACATACATCTCGGTGGTAATGTGATGGTGCACCATTCAGTTGGAAGTAAAATTTCTCATTTCCATAGTGTATGAATGCCATCAATTGTTACTAGCTTTGGCTGTTCTGTTCTGTACACACGTCTCCATTGCCTATGAACTTCAACATCATTCTCGGTTTTCCAACACTCCTTCAAAATTGCTTTCCATTGTTCAAACAATAATCTCACTCCATTTTGTTATAGCAATGCTAGCATAACATAATGTGAGTTATACCTGTTTACAGAACATCATATAATAATCTTGGTTTCATTTATATCTAATCTGTCATCTAATACATACTTATGCTTCACTTCCTTTTATATACGGTGGGACCGGTTTCGAAGAGATATCCTCTCCATCTTCAACCAACTTGACGACTGGTATGAGCAACTAACATCTATGAGGACCTGTGGCTCCGTCCTGGGGTGTTTTTTTCTTTATAAACTGGAAATTTGTATTACATCTCCTGTAATGTCGAAATTCATAAGACGATTACTATGTTTATGAATGTATATCTTCTCCCATGTGTCCAATTCTGTATGTCCATGTGCTTCTTTAAGTAAATTTATTTCTCTTTTTATGCCGTGATTATCTTTCCAAAAATGGTGTGCCACTGCAGACCTATCAATCTGTTTGTACTTAACGTTCCTGAGGTGTTCCTTTAACTGTGTTCCTATGCTCCTTTTAGTTTTTCCAATGTATATCTTATCACATTCTTTACATGTTGTAGATGCCTGACTTTTTCTCCTGCGGAATATTATTAAAACTGTTGTCCACTAAAGCATTTTTCAGAGCGTAGCTGTTAACAGGTACCATTTTAATGTTAATATTTTTAAAATTTTTTTTGGAATTTATTCATAGCTACTGGATGGTAGGTGAATTTTTTAAAAACCGGTCTCTCTTTTTCAGTTAATAGTGTGGTGGTATAGTTGATCAATTTCTTCTTTAGGAATCTATTAAGTTTTTTGTTTACTAAATTTTTGTTAAAACCATTTATAATGTTAGTCTTCTGTTTCTTCTAAAATTATTTTTTGTACTCCTCTTTACTGACTGGTAAATTCACAAGTCTATATGTTAAGCTGTTGAAAGTTGAGTGCTTGTGAGCTATGCCATTAAACCCATTTGATTTTATATATTGTGAGTTTCCTTTCTATAGATTCCAAATTCTAAATTTACACGATTCTTATTAATTTTTATATCTAAAAACAGCAACATTCCCTTTATTTCTATTTCCAGTGTGAAAGATATATTCCTATCTTGTATATTTAAAAGCTTCAAAACATCTTCAACAAATTCTTTTTTCACTATATTAAAAATGTCATCAATGTATATGTACCAACATTTAAAATAATGTGGGAAGGAAGGAATTATGTGAGTTTCAAATGTACTCATAAATAAATCTGCCAGAAAGGGGGGACAAAGGATTTTCCATTGTGAGTCCTGTTTTCTGTTTATAGAATTCTCATGCAAATGTAAAATAGGACTGGTTTATACAAATGTTGATAAGGTGGACGTATTCTTTCCTGTGAGTTTCATTAATTCCTATCTCCTTTAACTAACTGTTCAGAAATGATAAAAGCTTGTCAGTTGGAATACTCGGGAACAAAGATACTATGTCGAAAGACACTACAATATCAGAGGTTAGAACTTTAAAATCTTTTATTTTTTCTATTAACTGGAACCAGTTTTTTTATGCTTCTACTTTGAAACCTTGGTAGAGCTGTAAATCTGTCTGTAAGCCATTTTGCTAGAAAATATGTAGGGGTATTTATATTATTAATGATGGGTCTCATGCCTTTCACAGGTTTATGGATTTTAGGTAACCCATATATTCTGGCTATATTAGGATTGTTTTGTTTTAAACTACGTTTTTCTTTGTCTGGTATTATAGTGCAAGTCTGTATAGCTTCATTCACTGTTTTTGTGCATTCTTTCAATGGGTAAAATTTGACGTGGGCATATTCTTTTTTGTTCAACAGCCCTAACATTCTGTCAGTGTAATCATCTTTGTACAATATTACTATTTTATTCCCTTTATCAGCCTTTTTGTAAATAACTCCTTTTCCTTTAAGTGATGTAATAATGTTACTGTAATTTTGAATTCTATTTGGTTTCATTTTGTCAATTCTTTTTTAAGAGCATCCTCTGATTTTATTCTAATCTTTTCTTTCTCTTTATTAGTTAAACCTTCCATGGCAATTTCCAGATCAACTATGTAATCTTCTATGTTATTGGAGAAGTTTACACCAGTTTTAAAACCCATATTGAGTATAGATAACTCTTCTTTATTAAAACTTGCTTGTGATAAATTCAGCACATTATTCTGTTTCTGTATTGTTATTTTACTATCTTTCTGCAAATTTTTCAATTTCCCAAATTTCTTTTTCTGAATATTTTCTTTTTTCCTTACTCTGATTTTTATATGCTCTAGTGAATTCCTTATTAGGTTGTCCTGAATGACATAACTAACTTTTTGGTAGCTCTCAAGTAATTGTCATATAATTTCAAATCTATGTCAGCTAATTTAGCGTAATGTTTTGCTTTATCCATATGGATTACTTTCTTTTCAGCTGTTAATTGTTCCTTACTGTTATGGTTATATTTAACTATTTTCGTAATAAATTTTGGCCAGATGTGATTTTAAGACACAAATTTAAAAAATGTATGTCTGCAGCTATCAGACTACTTTTTTCTTGAAGTTTTATGTAGTATTCAATATCCCTCTTCAAGTTATAAAAGTTGTGGTTACAATCTCTCATATGTAAATCTTCCATTTTCTTACTGGGTAAACACGCCAGTTTCTCCTAATCTGTTCCTATGTGTTTGAAAACCTTCGTAATTCATTTAAGAAGTTTTGAAAAATAAGACCTTTTAAAAAATTCTGTTGGAACTAACACAGTGAAGCTTGTTAAATATAAATTATATCTAATCTGTTGTCTAACACACTCTTATGCTTCACTTACTTTCAAATATAGTGGGACTCGTTTCGAAGAGATATCCTCTCCATCTTCAACCAACTTGATGACTGGTACCATTTATAAATGGTTTTAACAAAAATTTAGTAAACAAAAAACTTAATAGATTCCTAAAGAAGAAATTGATCAACTATACCACCACACTATTAACTGAAAAAGAGAGACCGGTTTTTAAAAAATTCACCTACCATCCAGTAGCTATGAATAAATTCCAAAAAAAATTTTAAAAATATTAACATTAAAATGGTACCTGTTAACAGCTACGCTCTGAAAAATGCTTTAGTGGACAACAGTTTTAATAATATTCCGCAGGAGAAAAAGTCAGGCATCTACAACATGTAAAGAATGTGATAAGATATACGTTGGAAAAACTAAAAGGAACATAGGAACACAGTTAAAAGAACATCTCAGGAATGTTAAGTAAAACAGATTGATAGGTTCAGCAGTGGCACACCATTTTTGGAAAGATAATTACGACATAAAAAGAGAAATAAAGTTAGTTAAATAAGTACACGGACCTACATAATTGGACACGTGGGAGAAGATTTACATTCATAAACATAGTGATCGTCTTATGAATTTCGACGTTACAGGAGGATGTAATACAAATTTCCAGTTTATAAAGAAAAAACACCACCAGGACAGAGTCACAGGTGCTCATAGATGTTAGTTTCTCGTACCAGTCGTCAAGTTGGTTGAAGATAGAGAGGATGTCTTGTCGAAACCAGTCCCACCATATTTAAAAGTAAGTGAAGCATAAGAGTGTGTTAGACGACAGATTAGATATAATTTACATTTAACTAGCTTCAATGTGCGAGTTCCAACAAATTTTTTAAAAATGTTTTATTTTTCAAAAGTTCTTAAATGAATTGGGTTCATTTGTTCATTTTCATTTATGATAATCTTGACTTCATTCGTTCAGTGTTGACTTCCCCCCCCCCTTTTTGAGTGGTTTTTAATGCCCGATTTTACTTCTGAGGCACCACAGGCGGTGGACACTGATGATACATGAGATGAAATGATAAACTAAGAAAGGATATTTACATTGTAAGGAAGGAAGCATTCCACGCCTAAGTTTAGGGTACCTCCCCAGCATTTGCCATTTATGAGGACTGAGGAAAACCTAAAAAACCTCAGTCAGGGAGGATGGTCATGGTGGGATTTGAACCCCAGACCTCCTGCCCATGAGTCTGCGCCTTCACGACATCGGCCATCTATGGTGGTGTTGATTTACCTCTCTTGTAGCATCCTATCATAATGTATGTGAGTCACATCTGTTTACAGAATATGATACTACACATTACTATTGTTTTTCACTCCAACTTTGAAATATATTAAACAGATATGTACTGTAAAAGTGTGTATACATTTTTTAGCACCTTCGGTATATATATATATATATATACACCTCTATTCATTATAATTGATTATAACTGTAACATTAAAATACACTGTAGTTTCAATATTAATTAAATTTGGTATATAAGATAGTAAAGAATACATTAATATAACTTGTGAGTGAAACTATTTAAAAAAAGTTCTTCCTGGCTTCACTTACTTGAGATTTAATCAGGACATGTTTCATGGGCCTTAGTCCATATCCTGAACTGTTATATGACTGTTGGATCGTTTGTTTGAGTTAGGTTGTTTGGTGTTCAAATTGAATTCTAGTGCCTTATGATAGGGCTGTCTACTTTAATAGGATACCAAAATTCATTGTGTTGCTCATTTTTTTTATGTGAATCCTTTGATTTGGAAGTTTAATTCCTTTGGTTTATGAACTGCATTTAATAACTTGATGTTTCTTCTATCCCAGTTTTAGCTGCCACTGTTAATTTTTCTATTGGCTTGTATTGGATTTTTTTCCAATGTTCCTTATACCTATACTTCTCTTTGTTTTTACTATGTATATTTTTTCTCAATTCTGAGACTTAATCTGATAAATCCCAGATTCTTTCTCCTTTGGCCTGGAATCTGTTTTCATTTAAATAAATTTTATAACACTGTACCAATTTTGAAGTAATAAGATGAAGCAGCAACTTGAAATTTTTTAAAACTTGTGATTGGATCCCTGATAGTATACTATATTTTAATGCGGTGGTAGAACATTTTTGGAATAAAAACCATGAGATATAAAAATTAAAACATCAAATTTTCAAAGACAGTTCAAAAACCAATGGAATTAAATACCTGAGAAAGTATTTACCTATACACATGCAACACTTATTGAATTGTCACATCCCAGAATAAGAAAGCTTTATATTCAAGTTTATCATAAAGCCAATGGAATTAGTACTGGCAAAAACCAACTAAACTTCAATAAATGATACAACAGTCATAACAGCTAAAAATGTGGACAAAGGTCTATGAAACATATCCTGATTAAACCTCTAGTAAGTGAAGATGGGAAGAATAATTCAACTCACAAAAGATTCAACAAAATGTACTTACGAAGCTGTTGACAATGGAGTGGTATATATATAAACAATGTATACAGTTTTTTTTCACACTAACTCCATTCACTTGATCAAGAGACCCAACCGCCACGTTTAACAACAGTTTGTCAACAGGCTGAAGATGGGAGGGATTGCTCCCGAAACATATGTCCAAATTTTATGTAAGTGAATGGAGTTAGTGTGAAAAAAACTGTATACATTGTTTATTTCACAAAAGATTATTACAATGTAACTTTTTTATTTCAAGCTAAAGGGATCACAAAAAATGTTTGAATTATCCATAAATTCAAATTATGCACCTATACTACACACAAATAAAGCTTAAGGAAACAAAGAAAATTTTGAACTACAATTTTAAAAAGATTTCAACTAAACAAATTACACTGTATATGAATATAGTTCTAGTTTCCATCACATATTTTGCAGTTTTTCTAAAAAGACACTTTGTATAAAGTTGAAAACAATAAACAAACAAACAAAAACAAAAAACAAATAAAATAAGTAACTAAACAAATAAATAAATAATAACAACAACAACAAAATACAAAATAAAAAAAAATTATTGCTAACAAAATGTCACACAAACACTTTACAGAAAACAAAAACATACCTTTCCATCTTATGCCTTGATAGCCGTATTTTATTTAAGTCCTCTCTTTTTGTAACATATTGCACTTTCTTTGATTTAGTTCTTGCACTAGCTACAGATCTGTAAGCAAATTTTAAACAACAATAAGCATTGTATCTGTTGCAAATTTAGCAGCTGAAAACTGTAATAACACAAATTGTTGATTTAATTATATATTTTATTTCATACATTATACATCTATTGATATATTATTTTATAGATTAGTTTTAATTTGACTGGCAAAATATTCATCTTTGTATACTTTTCTTATAATGTACTATAATCTCGCTAATTCAGCCATGGCCTCTAGCCATGATATATATAGATAGAGATGCGCTTCTGCACATTATGAGCTGCTATAGCCTTTAACTGGATGCTGACAAGTTAACAATTTTATTTGAATTTAGATTGTGATTTCAAAAAGGAAACAGTCCCATTAAATCTAAAACAGAAGCAAGAGATTTTAGACAATTCAAACTGAAGCTCTTCAAAGAAAGCCTTTATTGCTGAGTACACCATTGCAAACCTGATATTCTTGACATCAAAAAGAGAATGAAATTCAACTATATGCAAGTCAAATGTACCAGTTCCAAAAATGAAAGGTTTAGATTAATCAGCTGTTTACAATTGACTCATACAGCAATGCTGTAAATGAGTTCTACCAGTGTCTTGATATTAAAAGAAAAGGTGATGACATTTAACAAAGAATTTGATGGAAGTGAATTGTTTGCAGCTAGTGAGGTTTGGCTATCAAACTGGAAGTAATGATATTGTGTGCGGCAGCTGATAATCACTGGGGAAAGTCGCTTTTAAATTCCTCTGCTTTTCAAACAAAGAGAAGCAGAGGAATTTAAAAAGAAATTAGAATAGATGAAGCAGAATAAGATTTAATTCCTGATGCTGTGCAGCGGAGACCAGCTGAGCTTCTTTTACAAAATGCTCCCTTCAAAATCCTAGCTGCCAAAAACATAAAAGGCTGTGGGTATAAATAGTAAAAACAATGCACTACATTAATGACATATTGTAACACTGATTGGAGTCTCATAGTGATAGAAAAATCTAATATTTAGTGTTTTTGAAACACTGGAGTGTAAGAGGAGTACATTGCAGCAGAATTAAGTGCTCAAAAGAAAGCATGGATGGGCAAAGAAATATTCTCTTGGTGGTTCCATGATAAATTCGTACCAGATATGAGAAAAGAACTAAAAAAATAAATTTGCTTTAAGCCTTTCTCCAAACTGACCATGCTTCCTGTCATACTTCCAATGATATACGAGCTGTCTTTCTTCCAAGTAATGTGACATTTCTGATTCAACTCCATGGATCAGGGCACTAGCACTTCCTATCTCGCTGCTGAATGAATGTGAAAGACAATTCCATCAGGCTATACTGAAGACATGGAAAGCAACCAACATCAAAAACATTGGACAAAGTATATATAGATAACAATATGGCCTGTTCAACCCAAGTTCTACACAAGGCCGTATTGAAACACATGCCAACACAATAATTTTTACATACATACTGGTGAATAATTACAATATATCTAATATACAAATTGCCCTGAACAAATCAAATCCAAATCAAAAGTCCTCTCTCCTCACAGACTATATCCATTGATTCTTAACTCTATATAAATATTGCCCCAGATTCCTAAATTGACTTAATTACCAACCATTTTCTTAGCTGCAATTAACTTATTTAACTTAAACCCTTTCCCATTTATCAGTTGTCTCCATTTTCCTATTCCTGAGCTTTCAAATAGGCTATGTTCTACATTTTCCACATTTCCAAATATAGGACAAAATCCATGCTCACCACTAATTCTAAAACCCCTTAATCTCTAAATTCTCAATCCAAACTATGCCATTCCCTCTCTCTCTTGCTTATTGCACTTACTAATATATCTTTCTCTTTTGGCATCCTCTTTATCTCCTGATAAAATGTTATTGAACTCTTCTCCTGTATTACAGAATGTAGCATCTGCCATCTATATCAACAAATCTCACTTTAATCTGTTTGCAGAAACCTCTCTCCAACTCACCTTTTCTCAGCCATAGATCTCCCATTCCATTTTTCCTTAACTCTTCCCCAGCTTTATGCACACAATAACAATTACCTACCCCAGACTCTTGGAATATTAAACATTCTTTTAATACGGAGGTCTGCAATATTTGTAACTGGCCCTTGCACTGATTGGTTGTAACCTGAACCAATACTTTAATGTGGAGAGTACTGCTTAACTGAACTGAAGAAAAATTTGGCTATTTGAGTGGACATAAATTGGTTCCAGCATTAAACAACAGTGAGAACCCAGTAAATTTAATCATCAGTTTCAAACACACTGTTTATTAAATAAAAATGTTATCTGCAAGATTGAACAGTAAAGCTAATCATATATTGAGATTACTGTACGATTGCGTCAAACTAACACTCTTTTGTTCCACTTATGCATTTATATGTAACATTGATTTCATTAACCCTTCATTTGCATCATTAGCTCATTGTTGACTGGAGAATAAACCGTTATGCTGTGGGAATGAGTAATCTGCTCTGGTGGAGGTGTGATGAACTTAACGTTTATGTTTTCATCCCTGAAAGTGTCAAAATTCATTAAACTGTCTTTGTACTTGCAAATGTTCATTTTCTCCCATGTTGCTAATTCTGTAGGTCGTTGCACTGATTTTAATAATTTTGTTTTATTCAACATGTCTTGGTTTTCTCTCCAGAAATGAGATGCCACTGCTGATTTCTCCAATTGTTGTATTTTATTATCCTGAAATGTTCTTTTAACCATGTGCCTATGTTTCTCTTTGCTTTTCACATTTGGCACAACTTATTTTATAAATACCTGATTTTTCCCTTGTGGAATACTGTCATTAACATTGTCAATCAGAAGATTTTTTAACATTAAATCTGTTTATAGGTGCTAACTCAATATTAAAATCTTTAAGAATATTCTGAAAATTTTTTGTAGCCCATGGATAATATGTGAAATTTTTAAAATTAGCTATCTTTTTTTGCTGAAAGTGTTGTGGTTTCTTTAATAAGTTTTTGATTTTTGAATTTCTGTGCTTTTTTGTGTACTAGTTCTTTTTTAAAACCATTTTTAACTACTGTTCTTTCTATTTGTTTGTATTCTTTAAAGTGCTCTTCTTTGCTAATTTTTATGTTAACTAGCTGATGTGTTAAGCTTTTGCTAACTGCATGTTTGTGCATTGTGGGGTTAAAATGTCAGCTTTAATGTGATTGTCTCCATGTGTATTCTTTCTGTATATTCTAAATTCCAGTTCTACATATTTTAAACAAATAAGTGGAGCAAAAGAGTGTCAGTTAGACTCATCATACAATGATCTCATTACACTGTATATGTTGACATGTTCTGCAAACTTTCAGGAGAAGGAGAAATTTATGAAGATCCTAATATGTGAATGTGTGAGGAAAACTGTGAAATTGTAGATCACATTTTAACAAATGAAGAAATAATCAAAAGTGTTCAGAAAACTAACGATGAAAGTTATGAGGAAGTGGACAGTGCAGAAACAGAGAACATGATATATCTAATCCATAAACATTGTCATAACTTTTGATGGTGACTGTACTTCCACTCATAGTTGGTAGCACACTCTCGAGGCAGGTTAGCTGAACTGCAGAAGGAGCAAGTTATTTGTAATAGAGTACATGATGGACTGCAAAAATCATGCAGTTGTCATAGTGCTACATTCACAGTAACTGTGAAAAACTGCCTCAGGCAAGGAAGGTAATACTCAATATGGCTTTCACAATAGGTTAAAGCAGTGGTGGCCATTTTGCTCAGAAATCTGGTGAGGAAATACTCAGATATGGTCTTTGAACTAAAAATATCCAGAATGCCATATGTCTCACATGTTAAATAGTGACCTGGAACTACATGCTTACAAACTATGCAAATGATACCTTACAAATTAACTAAAGTGCCAGAGAATCATAAAAGCAAAGCATTTACTTAACTGTTACACATCAAATGGGCACTGATGAAAAGGTTCTTCAGTATTGAAGAAGCTTTCACTCCTCAAAATGATAGGGTATAAGCCACACGTTTAAGAGAAGCTAGCAAAAAGGCTCCAAAGGCCCAGAGTTGAGGCCATCGTGAATATAAGAGGTGATGGGTTAAGAGTTATGAGGCACAACTGCACTCCATTTTTGCAAGAAAGAGGTAAAACAGAGTTGGAGAGACTGGTCATGAATCTCAACAACCTTTTCCACAGTCAAAAGTGGAGTTTTCAACAGGATTCTGCCCCACCAGATGAGACTTGGACAATCCGGCACTGGCTTGCAACCAATGTGATAAGACTTCTTTTCCACATCTAATTGGACTAATAATAGTCTGGACATAAACCGTCTTGACTATACATAAATTAAGATCTGTGCTTCAAGATATGGCTTGCAAGAACACCCAAATATTGTCTGGTAAAAGTTATTTTGTGATGGCAGCAGCAGAATTCCTTGATGTGTTGCTTAATGCAATTGATGATTGGCCATAAAGTCTTATGAATTGCATGCATGCTAAAAGTGGTCATTTTGAACAATGACACATGATTTTTGTTTATTACATATCCATTCAATTTGGTGTTAGTACGATATTAACATATCTCTTAGCATCTGGCATCAATTTATTGAAAACTTTGTGACAATTTTTATGGTAAGACTAGGTAATGCAATAACCAGACAGTACAATACAAATATACTGCTGGTGAAGCAATTGTGAGATAACGTGTGCTGTCAACAAGTGCATATTTACTATGGCAACTAAAAATTTGGGACTTGTTTCTTAGTAAGTAATATTGTGAGCAGAAAACTCATGGATTTATCTTTACTATGTTAATTTGTTTCTTAATGTATGTATGGCATGTTTTAACATTAGATTTAATATAGTACAGTATTTTTTGGCTAAATTTTAAACACATTCTCTAATCCAACACTTTATCTAACTTGGCACCCATCTGTGCAAGGAACAGTCAGATTAGTGAGAGTTTACTGTACTTATACAGTTTTAATATATCATTATGTGTATTTAAGATGATTTAGTTGAAGCCAAGGCCTTGTAGCCTAATTCTGCCAATAAAAATTTAAAAATTCAAAATTAAATCACCTGACCAGAAAAGCAGAAATCTTCTTTAACATAAAGTGAGATACATTAGATATATAGAAACAAGTACATTTTAAAACAAAAATACTTACTTCTTGTCCGAGTCAGAATCACTACTACTTCTGGAACTGCTGCTGCTACTTCTACTTCTCCTGCCACTCTCTGCCTTGTCTGATTTGTCACTTTCAGAGCCACTGTCATCTGAGTAGATATCAGAAGCCTTTAGTTTTGTCTTATTGGCACTTGATTTCTCCTCAGATTGCACTCCTTCTTCCTCTTCTGGCTCTGCTCCTTCTTTCTCTTCTTCTTTTCTCTTCTCCTGTTCTATCCTTTGCTGTTTCTCTTTCTCTTCTATATTTTATTAAAAGAATACATTTATGCCTATTATTTTCAATACAATGTTAATTATTGCATTTTTAAAGTTTAGCACCTACAAGGGTTTTTCAATAAGTCCATGCAAAAAAAAAGATGATAACAATATTTTTGGAAAAAAATGTTTTATTTCTTAACATAGTTTCCTTTCAAATTTATTGACTCATTCTAAAATTTTCTAATTTGTTTATCCAACCCATAAATGTGATTCCCTCAGTTCTGCAAAACATGCATTTGTTTTTGGTAACAATTTCTTCCTTTGATACAATTTTTTTTCTGCTAGCCATTTCATGTTGGGGGAAAGGAAATTAGGAACGAGCCAAATTTGGAAAGTATCTGAGGTTGATGATTTCATACCTTAAATCCAATAACGTTGAGGTCACCTGTTTCTTCACGAAATGAGGATGATTCTTCTTGATTGCATTATTAATTGCTGGAGCAAATTGTGTAATATTTACCCATTGCAGTTTTGCCCTTTTCCAAATTAAATTCCAATTGAATTATGCCATGTCAATTTCAAAACACATTTGTCAACATCACTTTTCTGTTGAGAGGAACTGCTTTGCCTTCCTTTGGATGCTTTCTCAATTGCAACCCATTGCTTTAACTGCTCCTTTGTTTCTTTTGTTTAATGGTGAATCCATGCTTTGTGGGCTGTTGGATACTGTCTCTGAAGTTCATTTTTAAACAGCTCCAAATTCTGTGTTCTCTTTATTGGTACATTTGTAGCAAATATGGCACTCACCTCACCAACAGCTTTTTTTATTTGCATATGTCTGTGCAAAATATTATGCACTTGATTTCTAGAAATATCCACAGCTTCAATAATCTCCCATACCTTCAATCTTTAGATTGCTCAGTAACAAGTTTTCAATAATTTTAGGAATTGTTAACTTAACATGATGTCTGGAATAATTTGAATCGCTTGT
This sequence comes from Metallyticus violacea, assembly GCA_030762175.1. Classification (NCBI taxonomy): domain Eukaryota; kingdom Metazoa; phylum Arthropoda; class Insecta; order Mantodea; family Metallyticidae; genus Metallyticus; species Metallyticus violacea. The sequence goes on along the minus strand of CM060830.1, from coordinate 109,800,820 downwards.
TCTCATTTGGCAGCATCTAAACTCACCAAACCATTCATTCACCATTCTAAGGGAAGGTCCACCTTTGTCTTTGTTTCTGCAAGTGTTACCCCTTTTAAAAGTAGTTTCATTTATACATGAAATTTGTATATCTTCGTTTTGAATGTTTGTTTACAAATTTAAGAAGGAAAACATGGCTCTTAAACACATGCTATGATTCATAATTGTTTATCCATGTACATCATCCCTAATTGTCGCCATGTTGACATTGTAATATTGAAAACAATCTAGTGCTACCACTTTTGGAGTTTGCAAGGACTTATGGAATTGCCCTCGTACTTATAAATAACATGGCAACTCAAAAAAGCAAGATTCCCCGAGTTTTTACATGAGGTTGGAGAACAATAAAGCAACATAAAGCACATTGGTTAGTTTCAGCACAATTGCTTTATTTTTATATGTAATCGATGACTTTGTTCTGCCACCTGTCATAGTATACAACTTCCTATCTAAAATTAGAATCTAATATTTGAGTCATTTCAATGCTTCATCTTTGAAATCACCTACCATAGATGAAAATCATTGGTGGGCAGAAAAAAACAGTTCAGCATCAAATGTTCATCAGGGCACTTGTGGCCATTATCTGCAAATTTACAGCAATCTTTCTATACCTGTTGGATAGATAGTAAATCCACTCCATGCAGAAACCTAATCCATCTGTGGATATTTACAGATTTCAGGTTTTCAGCCCACAGAAACTGAACACTTCTGCGTATTTTCTTCCTTAGTTGTTCATCCAATATGTTCACCATTTTGCAACTGTTCTTACATCTAGATTCCGCTATAGTCACTTGTTAGTGGGACTAAATGCTATGGGCACACTAGGTGCAGTGAACTGTATGTCCATCTTTTGAAGTACTGAAGTATGGAAACTTAATTTTTGATTTCTCCTCAAAAAGGGAACTTTGGAACACATAAATATTTAATAAGCAGCTTGATTATCCATTCAAAAATTTATATTATCAATAAAATTTTTGTATCTGGCTGTTTGAAAGTTTAGTGATAAAGAAAAGCAATTAAGAATGTTTAGACTAGAATACTTTAGAAAAAGTAATCACATGCCAATGGAGGGTGACAACTCAGATTACATGCTGGTTGTACTAAAATGGAAGGACAGAATTTAAGCTTCATAAATTATCTACAAGTTAAGATTGGTGGAGGGATAGAAGGAGAGAGGGATGGAAGAATAAAAATGCAATGAGGAAGAAAAGACAACAAATTTCTGTACAGTTCAGGATGAAGAAAGTTCCATTAAATCCTTTAAATATATATAATAGAAATAAAAATAAAGTAACTCTTGGAACAATGTAACTAAAATAACAAGAACTAGAGAAGCAGAAATAGATAAAACACTTAAATAGTCACACAATTTTTGTTATATTTAGAACAATTTGTGTTCTTCTTGAAATATAGCAAGAACTGTGTGACTATGTAAGTGTTTTTATCTATTTCTGCTTCTGTAGTTCTTGCTATTTTAGCTTATATATATAAAGTCAAATCACAAAAGTAGCTTCAGTGCAGAAAAACATTTTAAATAACAAAAATATACATTTAAAATAAAACAGTTAAAAGCCTTAATGTAAGCAATTTTTCTTCTCCATTTCTATTTTATCTCACTTCTAGCAGCTTTCTCAGTTGCTTTACATCCTTTCTTCTGTTTTGCCTTTTTTATGTATTTGCCTTTTATTCTGAATGGCCCAATAACATAAATATAATTTTAACTAGGCAATATTATATAAATTAGCAAAATTATTTCATGAAACCATACAGAGATTAGGAATGCAGATTGAGGCAGACTTGGTTTTCCATTGCATGGCTTACCATGCAGCCTTTGAGGATATATGTCTCCATATACAACTGCATGTTTTTACAATCCTTTTGTCATACATCCATAAGAATGTTGTTGAATTGTTCATTAGTGTAGTACAAAAATCCCACTGTGGCACAATTTGTCTCTCAAATATCACCATAAACGTTTATGGTAGGCTTAAGTGCAAAGATGAGGCTGAGGTCCCTCTAAGCTGATCAATGATCTAGAAGCCTTTTGTCCAAGTCTTATTTTAGAAGTGGTAGTGGTGAGTGGAGTGTCAATCAGATATTCTAGATAACTCTCCCATGATTATGATGTAGATAAGCTGAGCAGAAAATGACACCATTTCACACCATGGCTCCAAGGCTCTGATGTTTGTTGGGTATCTGTAATTACAGAAAATTCTGAAGGTTCACACTACCTAATATATGGAATTTTGCTTCATCAAAGCTCACATAATGCAGATTTTCTTAAGCAATAATTATGACCTTTATTATTCTCTGCAAACATTTTCAAGAAATGTTCGATTTGGCAATTTGGTCTGACTAGCTCAGCTGATAAGAACATTTTGTTCTTCCTCATCTTCATGGAGTTAGGCCTTTCCTTTCATCTTATTATAGGATATCTTGGTTAGTATTATACTAAGAAGGTATATCCCCTGACCACACCAATTATCCTAGTTAATTTAATTTTTCTTCAAGGTGAAAGATAAGATATTAATATTTTTTTTATGTCTCACTCTTTTCTTTTCTAAGATACATAGTCCAACAAATTGGCAAAAGTACTTAATTTACACTGATTCAGTTTCCTTTTTTCTAATAGATTAGGTGTCCTATTTTTACCAATATACATTCATATTGGTACTACCATCATCTTATTAAATTTGATTCATGTAGTATTTTAACTGTTACATTTTTTTAATATCCTTCATATTAGCTCTGGTGGTAATGTTTGGTATTCACATTAAAGTCACATGTTCCAATCTTACGGTCAGCTAAACTGAATGAGATTTTCTGTGGATTTCCTCAGTTCAGTTTCAGAGAGGGGAAATGTCAGGTTAGCTATGCAACAGGCTCACTTTCCATTTATATTTTATTTATATGTGGCTGTGTCTTCATTTCTTTAGTCTCTGCTTATTTATAAAGATGAGTATGTGTGGGGGAGGGGGAAAGAAGATAAAAGAAAATCCTGCATATTTACATATATTGTAAAATTTACATTTTTTCCCTCCAATCCTAAAGTTCAAATTATTAATTTTAGGTTTAATTTATTAAGGAATGCTTTTTAATAGCTGTGGTCATTAGCTTTCCATTCAATTCAGGGAGTGAAACAGCCAATAAATTTCAATTTCAATTTTGCTAAGTGGCATAAATCTACGACATAGAACCAACCACTATACTTCCCTTCCAAAGGAAGCCATATTTATGATTTTTAATCCAAAAAAATCCAACAACCCTGCTGGGTTTGAACCTATGAGCTTGAATCTACAAGGCAAGTATGGTTACCACTAGACCACCAGGACTGACTTAAAATTATTAACACATTTAATCACTATACATTATGTTACATCTCAGGTGCTTCATGACTTTAAATGCAATTCTTTAGACTTTATTCCTAAAATGTTCATATTTCATTTAGTTTATAAACAGTTATTTGTAAGATTATTTTCTAAATCACAAAGATTTTTGATCAACTCAACAAAATAGTAAAAATAATCTACATTTTATTATTCTTAGTAACCATACTTCTGGGCATACCCGTTTCTTTGGTATATTGTGCTTCTTGTTCAAACTGTTGATTGTTATCAAAGATACAGGGATTCAATCTTGATTACCATACAGAATTTTACCTCTGCATAATTATTGATAACAGAGTGCAGCTGCACTCATTGCACTTCCTCTTTTAAGGCTCCTTGTATGTACTATATTCCAATTTTGGACCGACATAAACCTCATTCTCATACTCACAGTGTAGAGCAGCATTCTGTGGGTAGCACATGAGGAAAAGATGTGGAAGACTTTTTTCATTCTTCTAGCCAGAGCAACTGGACCTGTTAATCAATGACAGGTGCAGTGCTCCTTAAGGAAGTTGGCGCAATCACCATAATACCAGGGCGAATGAAGAAAGGCTGAGTCAGAAATTTTTGCACACTATTTATTACTGTGGTCAATCTCTACACAATCTCTTTCAAAGCATCCCCCTTTCATTTGGATGCAAACACTACAATATTTCTGTCAGTCCTCAAACACATGAGGTAGATCATTCTTTGTGAGATTCCCGAAAATTGCCTCAAATCTTTTAATCATTATATTTGAGTCCTGAAATCAAAGATCATAAAGCTTTTTTTTAATGTAGTGAATGAAAAAAAAGTTGCACTGAGCCAGATCATGGCCAAAGGGTGTGTGGAACACAGCATATGTCATACTAAGCCAAATACTCCATCACAGTATTTGCCACAAGAGGCCTGGCATTGTCATGATGAATCTAACATGTTCTGATGAAGCCCTGGTTGTTTGTTTGGGATGTGATATCTAAAAGTCTTCAGAACTGATCCTGTAACTATAGTGTGTGGGGGAACTTGATGTTATTACACTATTACTTCACAGTTAAAAAAAAAAACACCATTTCTTTTCCAGCAGATGGAAAATTTGCTTTTTTTGGCATTGGGAGTGCTAGCTAGTTTTCCCTCTGCATCATAATGGTGAAGCCATGACTTTCTACTAGTGATAAATGATTCAAGGAAAGCACTGCCTCCATTAGTACTTCACAACAAATGTGCACAAACCCATGTCATATGCAAGTGATCATGGGTAATTGTGAAATTCTCAAGGCTTCAGTGAGTTGTCACATTGATTTTCACAGACAGTCACAGCAGCTGTATTGATGTTGACTTCTGTAACTACACTTGCTAAAACAGCCGGCTCAACTTGCTTAACAGTGGAAATTCTGCCTTTTTGAAATCCTGAAACCATCCAAAGACAGTAGAACATGGTAGTGCTCTTACCAAAGGCCTGCTTAAGTTTTTCGCTAGATTCTGCAGTTGTGTGCTTCAAAAGAAAACAAAGCTTAATTGCTGCATATTGCTTATCTCATGTGACCTCCAATTTTGTGAAGTGAAACACAATAATACTCATGCAAAAGAACGATACTACCAACCAGATATCAGCATGGTGCTGCCATCTACAACTGTTTTTTCAAATATGGCAATTTCAAAAATAAACTAAAAAGTAACATTAAGGAAAAATTCAGTCTCAGTCTTTGTTGTATAGCTATCATATAAATGGTGCCTTAATAGCAGTATGACAGTCCCTTAACAACCTAAAGAACTAAAAACAACAGCAGTTCTACTGCTTAGGTTGGCAAATGATCTTGAATTTTCTCAAGCTCCAAGTTCTCCACTGAACAGAGTAAAGGTTTCTGTATTCTGCACAATTCAATGAAGAAATTAATATACAGAACATTGATCAAAACAGCACAAATATTGTAATAAAAGAAGACTAATGGCTTTCCAGCTAAAGGACTAACCATTAGGCAACAATAGCTCATAATTCTCTCAAAAGTATATATGGTATTATCTTTTAATATACTATATATGATAAAGGCTTAAAATAAAATTTTATTACATTATTCTACTGCTCTGGGTCAATGGATACACATTCTTTTTTTGAACCTGTCTCTATAGCTATTTTAGTGATTCACAATCCTTTAAACATATGATGTAGGTAATTTTTTTGTCATAACTTTATAACTTTCAAACTCTCCTTATAACTGCTTATAAATTTACATATTATGACTTCGAACTCTTGACTGCAGGTGATGAAGCTTAGCTAGCATTCATGCAGTCTATTCCTAGAATTTTCAGAACTAGTAGATAATTGATTCTGGTATGTGGGGAACTCCATTGTTTGCACTCTATGACCTTAGTATAAAAGAAGTTAGTGAGGATTACATTTTCTATTTCGAAAAGTACTCCCCACTCCCCCAATAAACTGTTTTGATAACATAAACATGTTTCCTCTTTGGCTTCGCTGAGATTATGTAATGATAATCTTATGTAATGATCTTCAAGACTGCACTTAATAAAGTTAAAAAGAATGAATGAGTCAGTCTTGGTGGTGTAGTGGTAACCACACTTGCCTTCTAAAACCAAGATTGTGGGTTCAAACTCGGCCAGGATCAATGGATTTTTTCGGGCATAAAAATCCCAAGTATGGCTTCCTTCGGAAGGGAAGTAAAGCCATAGGTCCCGTGTCATACATTTATGGCACAAAAAAAACCTCAAGCCTGAAAAAAGAGGCCTCTGAGCAAAATTTGTTGGCCATTTCACGCCCTGAATAGAATGGGACGCTGATTACCTGAGATGTTAAAGAGTGTCCATAAATAAATCAAATAAAAAAAAAATGAATGAATGAATAAATGAATGAATAAATATTATTTCCACACATTACAATTACAGTTTTACAGTATTTCCTTAATCCTTGAGTGGTTGTTAATGCACTAGGGCTATTTTATATGGATCCTCCTTTCCTTTGCTATATATTTCATCAAGTGAACTTTACAAATGCTTCCTTAAAGGTGATATCTTCCCTCATTGTTACCTTATTATCATCTTTCTTTGCCTTGATCACTTTCCTCCGCCACTTTTCTCTTACTTTCCTTACATAATTTTCAAACTGATTCAAAAATTTTTTCTGCTAATCCCAAAAATCTTTAATGCCAGATTATCCCATTTCTTGTTCCACATTTCCTCTCTCCATCCTTCAGTTTCTCTACATTCTAATATACAGTGCAAGTTCTTGTCTATCTCACCGCACAGTGAGTACAATTCTTTGCACTTTTACCCCACCTAGCATCATTGTTCCTGTTCTTGCCCATGCCATACCCTCCCTACCATTTTGTCACAAACCTCAATATATTTTTCTCTGCCCCACTTTTTCTTGACACTCCTATAATATATCAGAGACTTTTAAGATAACAAATATTTCCTGTTTCTGTATATCATCAATCCTTGCTTTCACTTTATTCCATGCGCCTTGCCCCTTTGGCGACTGTAAACTAATTAGCTCTCGCAAACCAATTAACTTTAAACTATCTACCCAGCTTCCTACCCATTTAGCAGTCTATGAGAATATTTCCTTCCTCCTTCCTCTGCCAAGATTTCATGATGCATTACTGCATAATGTAGGACATCATACAGCAGTATATAGAATGATATTGGGATATCAATTACTGATCTAAGAAAGTTATTTGAAAATTTGAATGAAGCACAAAATGACAGCATAGCTTTCTGAAGTGATTATTTTTTAACATAGTCTCCATTGGCACCAATCCAGTGATGCTTCAAAGCTTTTATCCCCTCACAAAAGTGAAATTCCTCCAGGGCTGCAAAATATTCAGTTGCGGCATATTTTAAACTCTTTATCGGATGAAAATTTCTTTCCATCTAGGAATTTTATCAGTTTAGGGAACACATAGAAGTCTCCGATGGATCCCATCAGGGGAATAAGGCTGATGTGGTAGCAAATCATACACTAATTCATTAATTGTTCCCAATGCAATTACAAGTGTGAGGGCAAGCAATATCTTGAGGCAACATGACTTGCAGTTTTTCATTATATTTTAGACCTCAATAAGCCTAAAAGGTTAGCATAATCTGCTACAGTGAGTGATAAATGCTCCAGTGGGAAGATAATCAATATTAGTATACCCTTGGCATCCCAGAAAACCAATACCATTGTCTTTCGGCTGATTTCACACACTTAGCCTTTTTTGGCAATGGAGAATCGTGATGCTTCCATTGTTTAGACTGCTGTTCTGTTTCGGGTGTGTAGTATTGCATCCATGTTTCACCATTGGTCACAAATCCATGCTTAAAGTAGGCTGAATCTTTCTGAAAATGAACTAAACTTTTCTGAGAGATTTGCACTCTGATTCACTTTTGGTCCTGAGTCAGCAGATGTTTCACTCATTCTGCCGATAATGTGAAATGTGCCTTCCCCTTAAATATTCAGAGCTTTGCAACTTCAGACCTTTAATTGATGATCCTCAAAAACCATGTAGTGCACCTTATCAATAATTAATGCCATGAAGGAGTTTGGTCAACCATTGTGTGGGTCATCTTCTAAGCTTTCACAGCCCATTTTAATTCCGTGGTCCACTTGGAAACAGTTGAGAATGATAAGAGTTTACTAGAGTGTTTGTTATATCTGTATGAACTTCTGTTGCATTCCTACCCTCTTTTACCAAGTATTAAATAACAGCGCCATGCTCAGTATTTTTCTGTATACACACATCTGCACAGCAAATAACAGTTTAGTTTCTGATTCTTGCCAAATGTTTCTGTAGAGGAAAGTAGGTTTTGAAAATAAAGATGCTTTGGAACTGCTGCAATCTGAATCATTCTAAGAACTTTTCAAACATCCCTCATATTTGGGGGAAAAACCCATCTGAAATCATCCAATTTATTTTCAATTATTTCAATGAGCCTATATTTATTAGCATTGCATATATTTTATATGCAATGTTCATTGGATTATAGGTCTATAATTTATGCAATTTAACTTGTTCCTTTCTTTAAATATTTGACTGACTGTTCCTCCTTTCCATCTCCAGCACTTTTTCTTTATTCCATATTTGTGTTATTAATTCATAAACTTAAGTATTCATTCATTTAAGAACTTTCGAAAAATAAGATATTTTTAAAAAATTCTGTTGGGACTCACACAGTAAAGCTTATTAAATGTAAATTATATATAATCTGTCGTCTAACACACACTCATGCTTCACTTTTAAATACGGTGGGACTGGTTTCGAAGAGACATTCTCTCCATCTTCAACCAACTTGACGACTGGAACAAGAAACTAACATCTATGTGGACCTGTGGCTCTGTCCTAGTGGTATTTTTTTCTTTATAAACTGGAAATTTGTATAACTTTCTCCTGTAATGTCAAAATTCATAAGATGATCCCTATGTTTATGAATCCATGTGTTCAATTATATATGTCCGTGTGCTTTATTAAGTAACTTTATTTCTCTTTTTATGTGTGATTATCTTTCCAAAAATGGTGTGCCATTGCTGACCTACCAATCTGTTTGTACTTACTATTCCTGAGACGTTCCTTGGATCTTGTTGCTATATTCTTTTTAGTTCTTCCAACATATATCTTATCACATTCTTTACATGTTATTTCATAGATGCCTGACTTTTTCTCCTGTGGAATGTAATTAAAACTATTGTCCACTAAAGCATTTTTCAGATTGCATCTGTTAACAGGTGTCAATTTAATATTAATATCTTTAAAATTTTTTTGGAATTTATTCATAGCTACTGGATGGTAGGTGAATTTTTTAAAAACCGGTCTCTCTTTTTCAGTTAATAGTGTGGTGGTATTCTTGATAAATTTTTTCTTTAGGAATCTATTAAGTTTTTTGTTTACTAAATTTTTGTTAAAACCATTTATAATGGTAGTCTTCTGTACCTTCTCAAATTTGTTTTTGTACTCCTCTTTACTGATTGGTAAATTCACCAGTCTATATGATAAGCTGTTGAAAATTGAGTGCTTGTAAGCTATGGGGTTAAACCCATTTGATTTTATATAGTTATCTGTGTGAGTTTCCTTTCTATAGATTCCAAATTCTAAATTTACACGATTCTTATTAATTTTTATATCTAAAAAACGGCAACATTCCCTTTGTATTTGTTTCCGTGTGAAGGATATATTCCTATCTTGTATATTTAAAAGCTTCAAAGCATCTTCAACAAATTCTATTTTCACTATACTAAAAATGTCATCAACGTATATGTACCAACATTTAAAATAATGTGGGAAGGCAGAAATTACATGAGTTTCAAATGAATTCATAAATAAACCTGCCAGAAAGGGGGACAAAGGATTTCCCATTGTGAGTCCTGTTTTCTGTTTATAGAATTCTCATGCAAATGTAAAATAGGACTGATTTATACAAATGTTGATAAGGTAGACATATTTTTTCCTGTGAGTTTTATTAGTTCCTATCTCCTTTAACCAATCGTTCAGAAACGATAAAAGCTTGTCAGTTGGAATACTCGGGAACAAAGATACTACGTCAAAAGACACTACAATATCAGAGGTTAGAACTTTAAAATCTTTTATTTTTTCTATAACTGGAATCAGTTTTTTATACTTCTACTTTGAGACCTTGGTAGAGCTGTAAATCTGTCTGTAAGCCATTTTGCTAGAAAATATGTAGGGGTATTTATATTATTAATGATGGGTCTCATGCCCTTCCCAGGTTTATGGATTTTAGGTAACCCATATATTCTGGCTATATTAGGATTGTTTTGTTTTAAACTACGTTTTTCTATGTCTGGTATTATAATGCAAGTCTATATAGCTTCATTCACTGTTTTTGTGCATTCTTTCAATGGATGAAATTTGACATGGGCATATTCTTTTTTGTTTAACAGCCCTACCATTCTGTCAGTGTAATTATCTTTGTCCAATATTACTATTTTTATTCCCTTTATCAGCCTTTTTGTAAATAACTCCTTTTCCTTTAAGTGATGTAATAATGTTTCTGTAATTTTGAATTCTATTTGGTTTCAATTTGTCAATTCTTTTTTAAGAGCATCCTTTGATTTTATTGTAATATTTTCTTTCTCTTTATTAGTTAAACCTTCCATGGCAATTTCCAGATCAACTATGTAATCTTCTATGTTACTGGAGAAGTTTACACCCGTTTTAAAACCCATATTGAGTATAGATAACTCTTCTTTATTAAAACTTACTTGTGATAAATAAATGTTTTGTTTTGAGCTGTAATTGCTGATTTATCCACTTGCTCAAGCTGAATATTTCTAATGTTCTTTCTTCTGAATTTCTAAATTTCTCTTTGCTTTGCCTATGTAGCTCTGTTAACAATCTGCACATTTTATTACACAAATTCCTGATTTCTGTTGGTATGGAATCTTTTACTGTGCAACCTAATAAATTATTGATATTATATTTCTTCTTTCAGGCTAGCATTATCCCATGTTCTTTGAAAAGTTTCTTGAACTTGTGGTAAATTGGATGGTTGGCGAAACTTTTGAATTTGTATCCTTCTTTTGTGTTTTTCACGTGGAAACTTCCCTTATCTCTTTTTGTCTTTTAGATTTATTGATAATTTTTATCAATGTTTCTTTATTGCAACCATTGGAGATAGCTATCTTTATTATTTGTTGGTATTCTATTTTGTACGTTACTTCTGTGAGTGGAATATTCATCTATCTGTGTGCCAAATTGTGAAATACTGCGTATTTATGTGAAAAGAGGTTATAACCCTCATTTTTTATGTAATTTTCTGTGTGTGTTTCATTTCTGTAAATTCCAAAATTGAAACAATCTCCATTTCTTATAATTTTTAAATCTAGAAATGGTAGCCACCCATTTCTCTTTTCTCCTATGGTAAACTGCATAGATTTATGTTGCAAATTAAGAAGTTTCAGGGCATCTATTGAGTGTGACTTTGGTATTATTGCCAAAAATATCATCCACATACCTATACCATGACTTGAAAATTAAAGGGAAAGCTTTCTTGATATGTATTTCATATGAACTCATGAATAAATCTTCTAGAAAAGTTGACAAAAAGTTTCCAATAGTTAGGCCTGAAACTTGTAATATCTTTTGTTAAAGCTGAAGAAATTTTGTTGAATGCAAATATTAGTAAGTTTCAATAAGTCTTCTATTTCTTCTGTTATTGATGTTAACCATTTCTTTAACATAAGCATAAGTTTCTCTGTTGGTATGCTTGGGAATAAGGCTTTTAAGTCAAATGAGACCATTATTTTTTGCAGCTGTAATTCTGCTTTTTTTTAATTTTTTCGACTAGACCAACTGAATTTTTGATGCTCAAATTTTCGAATCTCTTAAAAGAACTGCAAACTTTGATAAATTTTTTTGCTACCTGGTATGTGATTGAATTGATATTGTTGATTATTGGTCTCATGCTGTTATCATTTTTATGTATTTTAGGTAGTGCATAAAGCTTGGATAGTACCAGATTACTCTGTGTGATATTCTGTTTTTCAGTAGTGGATAGTGTTTTGATTTCATTTAATGTTTTGTTTAAGATCTTATTGCATTTATTGAGTGGATTCTTTTCAATTTGTTTGTAATCTTTTCCTTTTAACATAGTTTCAACTCCATTCATGTATTCCTTTTCGTCTAAAATGGCTATTTTATTACCTTTGTCTGGTTTTTTGTATATCACTGGTTTTTCTTTTAGTTGTTTTAATGTCGTTCTGTAATTTATGATGTCTTCTGGTTTTTATGGTCTCCAAAACTTTTTTGCATTTACTTTTAACAAACAATTTTTCATTTTCATTTAGTTGTTAGGTGGCTATGTCAATGTTTGTTTATGTAATCTTCTATTTTACCTGAAAAATCTATACAAGTTTTCAGGCCTTTGTTTAGAAGATTGATTCCATTTTTCGAAAATGTGGCACTCAATAAAGAATATTTTAGGAATAATTGGCTTAAGCAGGTGGATATATCAGCAGTAGCAGCTCACTTTTGGACCAAAAACCATGAAATAAAACCAAAAATTAAACTGCTGAAACATCTTCACAACCCAATGCAGTTATCCACTTGAGAAAATATTTTCATATTAAAGAATAAAGAAAACCTAATGAACTTCGATTTTTCTTCTATGGATGAACTCAGCCATTTCCTACTTCAGCCAACAAATATCAACACAGGAACATCTGGGTGTCTAGCCATCGTTTCCAGTAATGGCGATTCAGTGAGCAACTAAGATGGAAGAGATTCTCCAGAAATGTGTCTTACTTTATGTAAGTAAATGGAGTTTAGTTTAAAAAATTAATACCTAAGTTTAGGATATATTACCACCCTATTGTCAACAGCTTCGTAAGTACAATATTCATAAACATCTGTTTTAGCATATTTACCATAAGTTTATCAATTCTAAGGAGATGTTATCAAACCCGGATGTCTTATTAACTTCTAATGTATTTGTAACATAACAAATTTCATTAAATGTTGGAATAGTTATTGCTTGTTGATGATTCAGATATCCTTCTAACAAAGTGGGTAATGTGAAGTTTCAGTGGCTTTAAAGATGTCCATGAATATTTTTTCTATCATTCTAAGATGTTACATGGGTTAAAATTTGTCCATCACTGTTTTTACATAATGAGATGCAATTACTTAAAAATGTTTAACATTTTTTACTTCCTTAAACCATTTTCTTGTCTAATTTTTTTTATAGTTAATCTTCAATTTTATTAAACTTGTTTAATTTCCCCCTCTCTCCTGGACTGCCTTCCTACACTGATCATCCCACATCATCATTCAATCTATGGTATATTCTTTTGCTTTTGGATTTCATCTGCTGTTTCTGTGATTATTTTGTGTAATTTTTCCAATTCTACATTTACATCTTCCAACTCAGGCAAATCTTTAGTTTTTCGTACAATTTAATCCTATATTCTATCATCTTAATTGCACATTGTAAATTAGATAAACGAAAGCTATGCTACACTATAAAAATTGAATTATTTTTATTTGAGCCTATTAACTTTATCCACTTTTCTTTCAATTTTCTATTTTATTTCTTTGGTTTCTTTTCTTATATTTTCCATTTAGTCCTACAAAGTACCACTCTTTCTTCCTTTCTGACAAAATGGATGGTAGCACATAATGCAAATTCTGCAGCACATTTCTGTCCCATTATATGTGCCTATTCACTCCTAAAATGGATCTACACGATTCAAGCAATAATAATTCTAGGATTGAGAGCTTAGGAAGATGGGAGGAACCAAGCATTATTGTCACACAGGGGCTGTTAATTTAGCAAACCACACGCTCTGCTGCATTTTTTCAGTTAAGCTATAGCATTTGTTGAACCAAAGGAGTGTGAATGAACTGCACAGATTTCTTGAGAAAAGGAACAATGTAATGTGTAATGAAAATGTAGTGTCCCTTTAAAATTAAGATCATTGTGTGATTGAGTTTAACTAACACTCTTTTGCTCCACTTACTTGTTTAAATATGAAGGACCAGTTTCATGAACCCTTTGTTTGTATTGTCAGCCCCTAGTCGACTATTTATTTAACAATTTTAGTCCCTTTAAAAATTAACTTCTAATGAGAATGATATCTCTTAGATGATTCATGAGATTAATAACATTTACATGCAGTTCAGCTAAACTCCAATGCTGCTTAAAGAACAAATATGCTGAAGAAACCTCAATCGAGTAAGCACAAAATCCAGATCAAATAATGGGACCAGGAGGAGTGAAGCAAGCATGCTGGCTCTTGAAAAACTGCAATATTAAAAACGGGAAAGACAACTCTTTACTCAGAGCATTGATTGAACTTTTATTACATCAACTCAATGAGTAGTTACCAGCAGAGGATGAGACAGGCATCTGGGGAAGATCCAAGGGGGGTCTTCTGATGCTGATGGACTCCAACAGTCCTTCAAAAATTAAAAATGTTTAATGATCCATGGAAAAAACATTGCCCTTTTATAAGCTTTTAAAACACACATGTTTTCAAAAAAACAGAAAAGTAGGAAGATAGGTATGAATTATTTTCTCTATTACACCTCTCAAACTGAGAGCCTTCCATGAATAATGCAGAATTTGGGAAGAAATGGATGCTTTTTTGAAAGCATTTCTGGAGCAACTCTTAAATTATCAACAATCATGACATTGAATCAAAAACTGTAAAATCTATTTCATAGATAATTGATAGTGCGTATCTGAAGTACAAACCTCTTTCACGTTTTTCTTCTCTCCGAGCTTTTAACATATTCATGGCAGCAGCTTTCTTATCAACCTTGCCTCTATTCTCTTCTACAGTCTTCTTACGTTCCTTGCTTCTTTCTTTGGCATCCATTTTCTCTTCTTTCTTTTTTTCCTGGTCCCGTTTTTTTCTCAGCTCTTGCTTTTTGGCCAGACGCAGCTTCTTTTCAATTTCAAATCTGTACAAATGAGAAAAACTTATAAAATTATCAATATCAGAACTAAGCTGCAATAATACATTAATCAAAACAATACTAAAAATGAGAGCAGAAAGAACTCTGTTAGAGGCAGCAGGACAATGAAGAATGGAAATACTGCTTAAGTGACAATATGAGTGATATGACAAATTATTATTACAAAATCACTCAAATTTCACTAATTTTGTTCCACTTACTTGGACATGTTTCAAAGGTGTTTGCCTCCATCTTCAGCTTGGTCCTACTGGCCGCTTCCCAGTATAGTATTAAGATGTTGCTCTGTGGCTTTAATGAACTTATTGATGAGGTAACTTGTTTGGGAGATCAAAGTTAACCAAAACAAAAACAAATATTTTTTGTTAATGGATATCATTGTATGATTCAGTTGAACTACACACTCTTAAAGCTTCACTTACTTTTCATAAATGTATGGAACCGGTTTCGAGAACATTTTGTTCCCATCTTCAGTCATGCTAAGGTTCAACTCAACTCAAGGTTCTTGAGTTGAGTTCGAGAACATTTTGTTCCCATCTTCAGTCATGCTAAGGTTCAACTCAACTCAAGGTTCTTGAGTTGAGTTGAACCTTAGCATGGCTGAAGATGGGAACAAAATGTTCTCGAAACCGGTTCCATACATTTATGAAAAGTAAGTGAAGCTTTAAGAGTGTGTAGTTCAACTGAATCATACAATGATATCCATTAATATGATTGGCTTCACTGTGTTAAGTTCCAATTTTACATTTAAGTAAAGATTTTTTGGTTAACTTTGATCTCCCAAACAACAGTTACCTCATCAATAAGTTTGTTAAAGCCACACAGCGGCATCTTAATACCACACTGGGAACCGGCCAGTGGGACCAAGCTGAAGATGGAGGCAAACGCCTTTGAAACATGTCCAGGTAAGTAGAACAAAATTAGTGAAATTTGAGTAATTTCATAATAATAATTATGTCATATTATACTATATTTCACTGTGAAAATCCCCGATACAAAAAACCTAAATATGAGTGAGTTTATGTTTGCTAATGCCATGAATTCTGAACAGTTTCGGTTCTCCATATAGCATCGTATTTCAACAGCTGAGTTGATACAACATATTGGATTGCTTTACATTGAAGTTTGCATATGTGGGCAATGTAAATGTGGATTGGGTAGCACATGTATGAGCTATGTTGCTGCATTTTTTCACTCCCTAGATACGAGGTCTTATTAACTTTCAAGATTCTGCACCAAAGAAGTGTAGCAGCAAAAAGCAGTTGGCAGCACTGATTAGAGCTCTGACCTTGACAAGACACCTGGTTTGCCATGCAATGTTATATCAATCAAGTTCCATGCTACTTTCTTGCAACAGTGTTGTGAGTGTTATGTGATTATTCAGATGCCAGGCTATTGTGAGCTGTGCATTAACATTAAATTTTATGTGAAACTATGATTAGTTTTATGTGAAACTTGTGGAGATAGCTGTTTAAGCTGTACTCAGTGCAATTTTTTTTTTCTTTGAATGGTGTTTAACACCCGTTTTTACTACTGAGGCACCACAGGCTGTGAGCATTGGTGATACATGAAATGAAATGATATACTGGAAAAGGAATTGTTATGGAAGGAAACATTCCAGGCACAAGTTTAGGGTGCCTCCCCAGCATTTGCCATTTCTGAGCACTGAGGAAAGCCTGGAAAAACCCTCCGTCAAGGAGGACGGTTTTGGTGGGATTAGAACCCCAGTGCTCCTGCTCATGAGTTCACACCTTAACGACCTCGGCCACCCGTGGTGGTACTCAGTGCTATGAACAGTATATAAAGTATGAAAGTGGTCACAAGTCCATAGTTGATGACCTATGTCCCAGATGCCCTTGACGTCAAATGATGATGCTCATAGAGCCAGAATTGAGATTACCCATGAAAATTTATGCTTGAATTTCCAAAAAATTTTCGAAGGTTGTAACATTTTTGTGGGATCATGTCATGAAATCCTGACAGAAAATCTTGGTAAACATCACAATGCAGCAAAGTTTGTCCCTCAACTGCTGACAGAAGAACTGAAAGACAACCGGATCACCATCCGTCAGGAGCTCTTGGGTCATGTTAATGAGGATACAACTGTTATGAGAAGAATAATCAATGGTGATGAAACACGATGTTGAACAAAAGTGCAATCATTACAATGGGTTGGAAAATCTTCATCAAGATCCTAAAATGCTCGTCAGGTCAAACATCAAAGTATTGCATGCATTTAAGAACTTTCGAAAAATAAGACATTTTTAAATAATTCTGTTGGAACTCGCACAGTGAAGCTTGTTTAATTATAATTTAAATCAAAGTACTGACGGTTTTCTTCAACATTCAATGTGTTATTTTGACAAATTTCTGCTGGAGAGTCAAAGTGTGAATTGCTGATATTACCAAGATGTCCTCACACATTTCTGAGAAAACATGAAAAGGAAGAGGCCTGGAATGTGGCGAGATAATTCATGGACCCTGCAACTAGTAATGCACCAGTGCATATATGATAGCATATTAGCAACTTTTGAGCAAAAAAATAATACGGCTGTTTTTTTTCATGCTTTAACTCCCTGACTTAGCACCTGTGAAGCATTTATTTTTTCCAAAGCTGAAATCCATGATGAAAGTATAAAGATTTGATTCAGTGATGGGATAAAACAAAATTTGCAGACAGAATTTCTTGCTATCTTGGAAAATACCTGCTTTCAGATGCTTAAATAGCATTAGGAAAAGTGTATCAATGAATGGGGAGATTAATTTAAAGTAGACACAGCTCAGTAAGATGCAGTACATCAAAATTTTAAACAATTAAAAGGTTTGGTTATTTTTTTTTGAATGGACCTTATGAATAACTTACTATATTATATTTCACTGTGAAAATTCCCGCCATTCAAACTACTAATAAAACATTAGTTTATTTCGGAAAATCAAAGATTCCAAAAAAGTCAGAACCATGTGGTAACAAGAAACAGCAATATGGAGAATATACTGTAGCCATTCACTAAATTTCATTTTAATAGCACACTTGAAAAACTTAAAACACAAATATAACAGTTCCTTAAAAAAATGTTAGTGAAATTTGAGTGTTTTCCTCATAAATAACTTTCTATATTATACTATATTTTCACTGTGAAAATTCCTGCTATTCAAAAAGATCTTGTATTGTTCATATTGATTTACAATATATTTTAAACAAGCTTTTTAAATTTGAAAGCATTATCAATAATTTACTTGTAATGTTCTTACATGTTAATGAACTCTGCTCATCAAAAATAAAATTGAATTATGCACTCCATTTGCTTATGAAATAGGTGGTATTTGTGGTGTGGCAGTATTTGTTGAAAATTTGCTGGAGGAAGAATATAAAAAAATAAATATTTTTACCTCCTGCATAAAGGAGTTTTGGAAATTGTAGATATAGTTTTTGTTTGACTCAAACTGACTGTTTAATCCTTATACATGATGATTATGGCTTAAGGGGCTCAAAACGGCTACAGTCATTAGCATGCAAACAATCTTAAAACTGCGCCAAGATGAAAGAGTAAATAAGTAATCAGCACAAAGATCAGTGTGTAACATAAGTAACAGCAGCACCTAGTGCAATTAAATAAGACCCCATAACAAATAACAAGGGTTATATGATCATCATACAAACAAGACTGGCACTAAAACACAGAAGCAAGAGCTGAGAACACAAGTCTTATAGTGGTTTAAAATAGGAACGATAAAAACCCCCAAAACAAATAACAAGGGTAAAATGGTCAACAAACAAAAGACTGGTACTAAAAACACAGCCGCAAGAACGAAAACACAACAGTCTTATAAAAGTCTAAAGTGATAACAATAAAACCCCAAAACAAATAACAAGGGCAAAATGCAACACAACAAACAAAGACTGGTACTAAAACGCTTCTGCAAGAGCTGAAAAAACAACAGTCTTAAAATAGTTTAAAATTGCCGTCATGAGTAAAATGATAGAACCTCACACCTTGCTCCAAAAACCACAAACACGGATTGCTGCCTCCACAGCAATCAAATCATCAGCAAGTAAGTCCTCAATAGAGGAAGGCAAACCTATGGAAAGTCTAAAAGTTGCTAGATTATGGCATTCAATTAAAATGTGATGCACTGTAAGGGGGTGGTCACAGTGAGGCAAGCTGGAGTTGGTTGACCATTAAAAAGGTGACAGTGACTAAAACGGCAATGCCCCTGCGCGAGAAGAAGTCGACCAAATAAAAGGAGTAGATTTACATTCGCGAAGCATATAGGCGGATATTAAATTCCACTCATCGCGCCAGCGCGAGAAACATCTGCGGCCTCATTGCCTGAGAGACCCACATGTCCAGGAACCCATAGCAGTGTTACCCCGACGCCAGCGTCAAGAAGCGTAAAAACTGCATCCTGGATCTCCTGCACAAGAGGGTGGTAGCTGTACAGCTATTTAAAAGATAACAGGGCACTCAAAGAATCTGAACAAATAACACTATTCCCCAGTCTCTGATCAGAAATAAATAAAATCGCCCGATAAATAGCATAAAGCTCCGCCATAAAAACAGATGTCGCAACGTGAAACCATACGTAAAACATGCTCCATTAAAAACAAAAACACATCCTACTCCTGTGTCAGATTTCGAGTCGTAGGTATATATAAAATTCCAACCACTAAAAGAAGAAACGATCTCGCTAAAACGAAGACGAATTACAGGTGCTGCGGTCGAAGACTTTGGACAGGACCTAAGCCCAAGATGAACGGGGGCCTCTGCTGAAAGCCAAGGGGGAGAAGTATTTTCCCTGGTTAGGAAAAAAGCAGTTAATTCCGCGTCCAAGGTCCTTAACAGCTCCTGAAAACGAAAACCAGGAGGTCTAGGATTAAAAAACCGAGCACAACAAAATGGAGCGAGAGACACCTGGCTCATACGTGGGATGACGTGGTTGCGCAGCTAATCGACAACCATAAGCAGTAAGTAAAAATCCCTACGATAAAACAACGGAGGTTCTGCAGACAACTAGACACAGGACTGGCTGGGAATGCTCCAACAGCGACACGGATACCCCGGTGATGAATGGGGTTAAGGCGACAGGAACGGAAGGTCTCGCAGAGCCATAAAGAACATATCCATAATTCAGTTTGGACCGGATAAGAGAGCGGTAAAAACTTAAAAGAACTGTCCGGTCAGCTCCCCAGGTGTGCCACTTAAAACACGTAACAGACAAAGAGAACGTGCACACTTGCCTCTGAGTTGTGTTATATGCGATGACCAGCATAACTTCCGATCAAAGATCCAGCTAAGAAATCTATCTTTGTCTGCGAAAGTAAGAGCGTCTGGGCCAAGATGGAGAGATGGTGGAGGATACTCCTTACGGGGCCAGAAATTCATGCAGACGATCTTCTATGCGGAGAAACGGAACCCGTCATTCACACTCCAAGCGTAAAGGCGGTCGAGACAGCATTGGAGGCGGCGTTCCAAAAGACAAGTTCTCCAAGATGAAAGATAAATGGTAAAATCCTCAACGAACAACGACGATTCCTGGCGGTAAACATTCAGTGATGGAATTGATAGCAATGGCAAACAGTGTTCAACTAAGTACCGAGTCCTGAGGTACACCGTTCTTTTTTTGATTTATTTAAGGACGCTCTTTAACATTACACCGTTCTCTTGAGTAAAACTAGATGATAAAACTGATCCCACGCGAACATTAAAAACCTTTTCTTTCATAAACTCCCGAATAAAAACATACATACGCCCACGTATATGCCAATCGTGAAGAGTTCTGAGGATACCGCTTCTCCAGTAGGTATCATACGCTTACTCCAGATTGAAAAATACGGCGATCGTTTGGCACTTCCGTACAAAACCGTCCATTATGTGGGTGGTTAGAGATACAAGTTGGTCGACTGAGGAGCGATAACGCCGAAAGCCGCACTGAGCGTTCGTCAATAAATGCCTCGACTCTAACCACCACATAAGCCGCCCGTTAATCACGTGTTCCATCACCTTGCAGACGCAACTGGTGAGGGAAATCGGACGGTAACTGGAAGGAAGATGTGGGTCCTTTCCAGGCTTAGATATAGGAATGACGGTGGCCATTCGCGAAGCGCTAGGAAATGTGCCCTTACACCAAATAAAATTAAAAGTCTGTAATAAAAAAGCCTTGCCTTTCACTGACAAATGCTGCAACATAGCAACATGAATACCATCTGGCCCTGGTGCACAGTGTCGAGAGTTCTTAAGGGCATGCTCCAATTCCCTGGAGGTAAAGGGATCCTTATACAGAAATTCACAATCTGATTTCATTAAGCAGTAGTAGAATGCCACATTAAACTTAGATAAGTATAAAAATCACAACATTATTTACTCAGGTGATGTAAACATCAATGCATTAATTACCTCATATGAAAAAAAAGCAGGCATGCAATATTTCTGAGATCTTTTTTATTATTATTATTATTATTATTATTATTATTATTATTATTATTATTGTTGTTGTTGTTGTTGTTGTTGTTGTTGTGTTTTTGTTTAAATTACAGGCTTTTAGAGTAAAATATTTTTTAGACAATGTAATAAACCAACATCTACATAGCTCAATTTAATTTGATGTATTATCAGATCTTAGTGCATTACAGCTTGCAGCTCCTATTTTTATACAGTAGCTGCTTCTGGTGCACAATCAGTTTTAAAGAACTGCATCTTGACAATTTATTATTATTATTATTATTATTATTATTATTATTATTATTATTATTATTATTATTATTATTATTATTATTATTAAGACAAAAAGTATCTGCAGTCAACTGGTTACAATACTTCTAAATATATAGGTACAGCTCATCTCTTGCTTGCAATGCCTTCCTTTGTTATTTGTTAATGACTATAAATGAGTATATCCTAAGAAAAGTAAACTGTACATACATAAGCACAAACATTAGTGCAATAAATGGGGTTATCATAGTTGATTCACTCCTTACACAGCAGCCATCAGGAACACAGTATTAACATTATATACTATAGCTAAATTTAGGGATTTTATAGATGTTGACTAATATAAAATAGATAAAATATAATAAAGAAAAGATTCACAAAGCTAAAATTTAAATAATGATTTTTAATACAATATCTCTTAACAAATGTAATATAGCCTCGAAAATAATAAAGCCCTATTAGGAAATGATGTAAACCAGAGCAAAATTTGATATCACATTATTCTAATATTTGTTTCTTAAATAGTGCCGAAAACTGTGGTAATGTGAATGTTGGTAATAATGACTGATCCTCCTCTTGAGTGACAGCCTAATGTGGGCCTAGCCTACTGAAGCAACTGCTGCATCCTCAACCTCTGTCTTGCAACATCGACAGAGGGCAGTATAGCAGGGAGCATGTGAACAGCACACTGATACCAGCTGGTTGCCATTATACAGCTTTCAAGATTAAAGGGCGCCACCCCTCTATCAGGTAGCTTTGCAATTTATCTCAAGAGGCTGGGTGAACCCTGTTCCAGTTCTCACTAACTTCTAAGCAGGTACAGAGGATTGAAGCCAGGATCACCCAGACTACTATAATGATTGTGATACTTCTGGTAAATTATTAATGACTTTTTGTATAGTCATTAGATATATTAACAGCTATATAAGTGGTAAATTAAATGGAAATATACCTGTCCTATGTACATTCGGTAATGTACTGAAAATAACTGGGTATATGAAGTCACTAGAAAGTGATGATTATTACAATATGTCTAACTTTATTATTAGAAAATATTATAGATCTAATTCTCACACTTTTAACACTTTGTTAATATGATAGTTATAGATGGGATATTTCTTTAAAGTTTCAATATTTCAATCATTATATTGGTCTACAAAAGGGAAAGTAAAATAATTCTCATATTATTCTATTTCACTTATAACAACACTTTCTAAAATTATTAAGCATTGTATTAAGTAACAAATGTCTGTTTTCTTTGAGGAGAACAAGCTAATAAATAATACAATTTGGATTTTGGGCAGGCATGTTATTTATTAAAGATATTATTTCTTAGATAATGCAAAGTTATGAAAACAGCAAATATACCTACATTCTCTGTAGGGCATTGAACTTGTGAATGCTCATTTATTTACCCTGGCCAGAGTTAAGGTAATGGGGCCTTCTCTTCCACTCCACCAGGTGAAGAACCAGCGAAAATATACAGTAAAATTTGCACAGTTCATATGGGTGATGTAACTTTACATTTACATGCTCAATGCCCAACATAAACTGAATATTTTTATATAAATTTGAATAGTTCAGGATTTTCACAGTGATTTATAGTATCATATAGCAAATTATTTATGAGGAAGTCGCTCAAATTTCACTAGTTTTATTCCACTTACTTGGACATGTTTCAAAGGCAAATTTCCTTCATCGTCAGTACGGTTCCCCATAAGCTTTCCAGTGTGCTATTAAGATGCCGCTCTTTGGATTTTACAAACTTTTTGATGAGGTTGCTGTTGTTTGGAAGATCAAAATTAACTAAATTTTCTTTGTTTTAGTTCAAGAATATATTTTCCCACACCGATAATTATATGGGTTTTTGAAGAGCTTTTAAGAATTCTGGTTCATTTTGGAACTCATGGTTTTTTTGGCCAGAAATGGTATGTTACTGCTGATTTTTCTGTATGTTTATATTTTACATTTATCATGTGTTCCTTAAACCGTATGGTAATGTTCCTTTTTGTTTTACCTATATATTTATTATTGCAGTCTTTGCAACTGTTTTCATAAATGCCTGATTGTTTTCCCGGTGGGATTTTGTCCATTGTGTTGGTTTTTAGGAGGTTTTTCATATAGGTAAAACAAAAACATATGGTTTATGGAACACATGAGGAGTGTAAAATATAAAAATATGGAAAAATCAGCAGTAACATGCCATTTCTGGCAAAAAAAAAAAAAAAAAGAGAGAGAGAGAGAGAGAGTTCCAAAATGAACCAAAATTCTTAAAAGCTCTTCAAAAACCCATAGAATTATCGGTGTGGGAAATTTATATTCTTTAATGAAAACAAAGAAAAT
Organism: Metallyticus violacea; assembly: GCA_030762175.1. Classification (NCBI taxonomy): domain Eukaryota; kingdom Metazoa; phylum Arthropoda; class Insecta; order Mantodea; family Metallyticidae; genus Metallyticus; species Metallyticus violacea. The sequence continues at coordinate 109,776,937 of CM060830.1, read as the reverse complement.
TTAGTTAATTTTCATCTTCCCAACAACAGCAACCTCATCAAGTTTGTAAAATCCACAGAGCGACATCTTAGTACCATGCTGGAAAGGGGAACCATACTGACGATGAAGGAAATTTGCCTTTGAAACATGTTCAAGTAAGTGGAATAAAAACTAATGAAATTTGAGTGACTTCCTCATAAATAATTTGTTATGTGAATATTTTTAATTAAAAGCTAGGCAAAGCTGCATTTACCATATTATTATATTGCTCATTTCAAAAGGAACCCAGTGAATATCAGAACTGGCCTCAAGCTATGGCTTGATGATAGTTTAGGAAACTGAAACCTGGCTTAAAGTCATGGTAGTGGTCTAAACCTTGTTTTAGCAATCAGTCCAATGATGATGATGGTTTAAACGGCGCAAAACTGCTAAGGTCATTAAGGAAGGCCCAAACACACTAAAAGTTGATACAAGAATAAAAGATCTACATCCAAATCCAAATCCAATGTAGAAAAGGGCATTAAGCACATCATTGGGCAAAAACAATAAAAACCCCAGAACAAATAACAAGGGTAAAATGATTAAATACAAACAAGACTGGTACTAAAACAAGGCTGCTAGAGCTGAAAACACAAGTCTTATAATGGTCTATAAATAAAACATAAAAACTCCATAACAAAGAACATGAGAATATGGCCAACTACAAACAAGACTGGTATTAAAACACAGCTGCAACAGCTCAAAACAAAATAGTCTTTTAATGGTCCAAAGTTGTAACAATTACACCCTATAACAAACAAGGGTAGTATGGTAAACACAAAATAAAGACTGGTAACAACGCATCAGCAAGAGATGAAAACACAACAGTCTTATAAAGATCTAAAAATGCGTCATGAATAAAATGATATAACCTCACACCTTGCTCCAAAAACCACAAACATGGATAAAACTCGCTCAACAGCAACCTCATCATCCCCATTTAAGTCCTCAATAGAGGAGGGCAAATCCAGAGAAAGTTTAAAGGCTGCTAGATGACGGCATTCAAGTAAAATGTGATGCAACGTAAAAGGGTGGTCACAGTCAGAGCAAGCTGGAGCTGGTTGACCATTAAAAAGGTGACGGTGACTAAAACGGCAGTGCCCAATACTCAAACATGCTAAACTTACTTCTTCGCGATGAACTGCGCGAGAAGAAGCCGAAAAGTTAAAAGAGGTGGATTCACATTCTGGAAGCTTATTGCTAGGGATTAAATTCCACTCCTCGCGCCAGAGCGAGAGAACGCCTACACATAAAGAATGTTTAAAATCCCCCGAGTAAAAACGTTGCTCATATTCAGCAGGGTCTAAAAGGGCGGATTTAGATGCGACATCTGCGGTCTCGTTCCCTGGAAGTCCCACATATCCAGGTACCGCTGTAAGTGTTACCTTGTCGCCAGCTTACAGAAGCGTAAACACTGCACCCTGGATCTTCTGTACAATAGGATGGTAGTTGTACAGCTTTTTCAAAGATAAAAGGGCACTCAAAGAATCGGAACAAATAACACTATTCCCCAGCCCCTAGTCAGTAATAAATGAAACAGCCCGATAAATAGCATAAAGCTCCGCTATAAAAACAGATATCGCAGCGTTAAGACCAAATGTAAAACTAGCCCCGTTAAAAACAAAACACGTCCTACTGCGTCAGATTTCGAGCCTTCGGTATATATAAAATTCTATCCAGTAAAAGAAGAATTATCTCGCTAAAATGACAAAGAATAACAGGTGCTGCGGTCAAAGACTTAGGACAGGGCGTAAGCCCAAGATGAACGGGGGCCTCTACTGAAAGCCAAGGGGGAGAAGTATTTTCCCCGGATAGGAAAAAAGCAGGTAATTCCACGTCCGAGGTCCTTAACAGCTTCCGAAAACGAAACCCAGAGGGTCTAGGAGTAAAAGACCGAGAAGCATACAATGGAGCGAGAGACACATTAAAAAACAGCTCATACGTGGGATGACGCGGTTGCGCAGCAAATCGACAACCATAAGCAGCAAGTAAAACATCCCTACGATAAAACAACGGAGATTCTCCAGACTCCGCACATAAACTTGACACAGGACTCGTGGGGGATTGCTCCAATGGCGACACGGACACCCATGAATGGGGTTAAGGCGACTAAGAACGGAAGGTCTTGGAGAGCCATGATCCAGTTTGGACCGGATGAGAGAGCGGTAAAAACGTAAAAGAACAGTCCGGTCAGTTCCCCTTATTATGCCACTTAAAACACGTAAAATACAAAGAGAAATTTCACACTTGCTTGTGAGTTGTGCTATATGCGATGACCAGCATAATTTTCTGTCAAACACCAAGCCAAGGAACCTAACTTCGTCTGCGAAAGCAAGAGCGTCTGTGCCAAGATGGGATGGTGGAGGATACTCCTTATGGCGCCAGAAGTTCGTGCAGACGATCTTCTCTGAGGAGAAACGGAACCCGTGGTTTACACGCCAAGCGTAAAGGCGGTCGAGACAGCATTGGAGGTGGCGTTCCAAAAAAACAAGTTCTCCGTGAGGAAAGAAAGATGGCAAAATCGTCAACAAACAACGACGATTGGATTCCTGGCGGTATACACTCAGCAATGGAATTGATGGCGATGTGTGTAACTAAGTACCGAGCCCTTAGGTACACCGTTCTCTTGAGTAAAACGAGAAGATAAAACTGACCCTATGCGAACATTAAAAACCCGGTCTTTAATAAACTCCAGAATAAAAACCGACCACATATACGCCATTCATGAAGCGTACGAAGGATACCGTCCATCCAACAGGTATCGTAAGCCTTCTTCAAATCAAAAAAGACAGCAACTGTTTGGCACTTTCTCACAAATCCTTCCATAATATGGATGGAAATGGGGACAAGATGGTCGATTGAGGAGCGATGATGACGAAAACCGCACTGTACGTTCGTCAACAGATGCCTCCACTCTAGCCACCACATAAGCCGTCCATTAATCATGCGTTCCATCACCTTGCAGACACAACTGTTGAGGGAAATTGAACGGTAACTGGAAGGAAGGTGTGGGCCCTTTCCAGGTATAGGAATAGGAATGACGGTGGCCACCCGCCAAGCGCATGGAAACGTGCCCTCATACCAAATAATGACAAAGATTTGGAGTAAAAAATTCTTGCCTTCGGCCGATAAATGCTGCAGCATAGCAACATGGATACTATGTGGCCCTGGAGCGCAAGGCCGAGATGTAAATAGTGCATGTTCTAATTCCCTGGGTGAAAACGGGACATTGTAGCACTCCTGGTTGTCTGAGACAAAGCAAAATCCTTTAGATTCAACCTGCTCTTGAATTATGCGAAACGCAGGAGGGTAATGGGCGGAGCTCGAAACCTCAGCAAAACAGCGACCTAAGATATTTGCTATATCGGCAGGCGTAGCTAGTAGTTAGCGATTTGAAAACTTGAGAACGGGTATTAAGTAAAACCAGGTTTACCTGCAACGCGGCGCAGTTTGTCCCAAACGACAGATGAAGGCGTTGAACGGTTAAAAGATGAGGCAAAAGCAATCCAGGACGCATTCTTACTATCCTTTATAACTCGACGGCATTTGGCGCGCAGTTGTTTGTAACGGATCATGTTCTCCAACGTAGGGTGGCGACGAAAATTTCGCAGAGCACCTCGGCGTGCATGCAATTCGTCCCGGCATCCATCGGTCCACCAAGGAACCGGAAAGCGTCTGGGTTGGGAAGACGACCGGGGAATAGCCTGATTTGCGGCAGCAATAAGGACCTGGTTTAGGTGCTCGATCATGACGTCAACTGATGGGGGGGGGGGGGGAAACACCCTGAAAATGTGACCACAGAACGGAAGAGATTCCAATTTGCTTTGTGGAGAAGTCACTTCGGCGCGCGGTGAAAATGTACGTAGAGAGACAGGATACGAAAGTGACACGGGAAATGGTTACTGGAGTACAAGTTTGAGAAAACGTGCCAGTTAAAGTGCACAGAAAGCGAGGCGGAACAGAAAGATAGGTCCAGATGTAAAAAACTGTGAGTACTGTCTGAGGCTCGCCTGTATTCGGTAAAGTAAGATTGTGGCGATCTAAAAAATCAGCCACCAAGCTACCTCTCGCACACTCTACGAATGAACCCCATAAGAGATGGTGCGCGTTGAAGTCCCCCAAAAGCAGTATGGGATTTATCCAGATCAACCGCTGAGACAGGAACAGATGGAGGTAAGTGAATGTTGCAAACTGTGAAACTAATGCCAGAAAAGGAAACCGTAGTCATTATAGAGTAGGTTGGAGGCACAGGGGAGAACTATGCACGTCGTCTCTGATCCTAGTCTCCGGTTGCGGAATTCACGTACATTCCACGAAAGGATAGCCATTGTTAAAATTAGGTATAAAATAAATAAAAGACCACCTTACTTTTTGGCTGACCAGGACGAATCAACCGTCCTTTCTTTAAGCGCGTGGGACTTGGTGACTTATCAGGAGCAAGCGCATTATGCTCCATAAAATCCTCGGAGGGAGGACTCTTCCGCTGAGATGAATCAACCGATTCCAACACCTGGAAACGATTTGAAGTGGAGAGAGGCAGTGACGGTGACCGCCTTGCAGGCTTGCTCCCAGAGCCATCGTGGGAGCTCGACCTCCGACGAGGTGAGGGGCTTAGATTTTTCTTCTTAGTCTTACCGTCACTTGTGAACGATTTTAAAAAGTCAGTCCTTTATAGGCCGACTTAAACTTAATAGGACCAGCGGTAAAAATAACTGGCTTGGCTGCTGTAGTAGAGAGCTTGGCACTGGCAGGCACATTGAGTGTTTTTGTGAAAACCAGGTCATGCGTTTGTGTACTGTCACATCTCGATAGCGCAGTGGCTACAGAGCTATACGTACCGAACTTAGGTACAGGAGGTAGACAGGCTTGATAGCGTTTCCGGGCTTCAGAGAACGAAAGTTTCTCTTTAACACGGATTTCCTGAATAGAGCGCTCCTCTCGAAATCGAGGGCAGTCGCGGGATGTTGCTGGATGAGGACCACGGCAGTTCACGCATACAGGGGCGGATGAACACGCTCCCTCGTGGCTTTCTAAAGCACATGTAGCACAAACAGATTTAGGGCTCTTACAAGACAGGCGGGTGTGACCGAAACGCTGACATTGGAAACACCTTAAAGGGCTAGGAACATATGGGCGGACCGATATTATGTCATACCCTGCCCTGATCTTCTATGGTAACTCAACCCTATTGGTGAGGAATAGTGTATACGTTGGCTGTAACTCGCCATCTGTCTTAGCCTGCACACGATAAACTGAGGTGACATTCTGTTAGGCCAAATAACCCTGAATTTCTGTATCTGTCATGCCATCGAGTACAGGTGGTTATTCCTCGGGAGGAATTCAGGGTGCGATGTGACTCGAAACGGATTGGGTAACCGTGGAGTAAAATGGCCTTAAGAAGCCCACTGGTTTGATACGCACTCACTGTCTCAACCAATAAGGACCCATGGCATAGCTGCGTGCACGATTTAACAGGGCCAGAAATACTATCCAAACCTTTTTGAATAATGAAAGGGTTCACGTGAGTAAAGGACTGACCTTCCTCGGTTCTGCTAATTATCAGGAAACGAGGGAAAGACACCTCAGTTATCTCTCTTATGTCCACTCTTTTACATTTGGTATTTATGTGAAGATTTTCTTGCGCCTTAGCGGTTTCATCCTCCACCATTGCATCTGTCTCCGATGGCAGGCTGCTTCCTGGGTGCCACCCCGGCTTAGGTTACTTGCCCTGGTTTGGACAAAGTAACCTCTGGGTACAGACAAAGGGACCCAATCGTCTGCAGGAAGTGAACAGCGTATGTAATGGCCCCTTCCTGGGCCTGGCCTTTACCAGGGGACACACTCCTGCCCTACATGATGACCCAGTGCTGGGAGTTACAGTGTTACCCAGTCACATTTTACTGTGTCAAACACGGTCAGCCCAATGAGTACTATGCTTATGTTATAATAGATTTTAAAAGGAATACCAACCTACATTTAGACATTCCTGACCTCTTCGATAAAATTAGCATTCACAAGCAAAAGTTCTTTTGAAATTCTTTGAATTTCTTACTTACATTGCTTTTAGTCATCTGAGGTATGATGGTTATTTCTATAGACTCTTCAGGATTCCCCACAAATACAGAAATACAGTAAGAACTTAGAGCATGAGAGCCACAGCCCTCTAGAGATGATTGTCATCAAAAACCTTCCTCATAGGCAGAAAAACTACCAATGTTCTGCTGAAAATATTTTTATTGTTTCTAATTATTGGTTAATTGTTCAAAAATCCATGCAAATATGTGTGAGACATCCCTCTGAATTATATGCATATTGAAATATATAGATACTTGTTTATCTTGCACTTACACCACAACACCATTTATTCAGCACAAAAAGGAATGTCATGAATTAATCACAAATTTTCTGAATCCAGTGCTTATAATTTTGCAAAACAACATAATCATGTAATGAAACCAAGCTTCATTGCAGAAAATTCATAACTTTGAATCAGCAATATTCTAAAAAAACATAATTACAGAAATTAACATGAATTTCATTGCCAAGCAGTTGTAATTCTTCCACTAAAACTATGCTACAAGGCATCTATTTTAGCAATTTAGTAGCTCTATAGCCGAACCTTTTGAAATGCCTACTTTCAATAATAATTGAATGAAGATTTCTCTGGAGAATGCCACAACATTTCTCAAATAAGTTTTATTCTTCCATTAAACCTGTCATTTACACTTTGGTATTCCTACACTTTTTGATCCTGTTTTTCTAAATCTAAGAATAAGTTTCCTTACAGCATTAATGTAGAACCTGAAATCAAGGAAATTTCTCTACAACTTCCCCACATGCTACTCAACAAGATTTTGCTTTCACATACATGTCATTTGAATTAATTCTCTGCTGTAGATTAAACTTGTGGGGTATTTTGAAAATACCAAATTTAATTCACTCACACAATAATAAAGTTACTTGCACATTAAGAGAGTTGGTAATGCTCTACAAACACTAACTTACTTTGACAGAAATATTCTGTTTCAAATAAGACTTTGAGCAGGAAGATAGCAGATATCTAAGCTGGGGATTAGGCCAGTCACCAAATAGTGCAGCCCACGTGCTTAACTGACAGATTGAGGACTGGAACACTTGGCATATGTAGTGTTTATCAACTTATTAAATTAGATTTATTATTTGTGTATAATAATTTATAATATAAAGGCAGCACTGTAGACAAGTTTATGACTAACATTTTAAAAAAATTGAGTTGAGATTGCAACATACACACCACTAAAATTCAATAAAAAGTTCAGTTTACGGCTGCTTGCCTTTCACCAAGCTAACCTGAATTCAATCTCATCAATTAATTGAAAAATACAGGATATTAGATTATTACCTACAGATACACTAGTGTCGTTTGATGTGATCTCATTGTTCCCCAGCATACCTCGAGAAAAACTTTTAATCATTTTACAAAAATGGTTAACAGAAGTAGGAATCAATGAAACACACAGAAAAGATTACATACATCTGACAAGCATTTGTATTAATCAGTCATATTTTACATTTGATAAACAGTTTTATAAACAACAAACAGGCTTGACCATGGGCAGTCCTTTTATCTCCTTTCCTGGCAAATCTTTACATGAGTAATTTTGAAAACATATTACTTCAGCCTTTCCACACTTCTTTAAGTGTTGGTAAAGATATGTGGATGATATTTTTGCCATAGTTAATAAAAAGTTAATTGAGGATGCACTAGAGATTTTGAATATTCAAGATAGAGATATAAAATTCACACATGAAATAGAAACAGACAATTTGCTGCCTTTTTTGGACATTAAAATTATAAAGAGTAAAGAAAACTTGAAATTTGGCATATATAGAAAGGACACACATGGATAATTATATCAAAGAAAATGGTTTTAATCCTATAGCTCACAAACACGCAATTTTTAACAGTTTGATATGCAGATTGATCAATTTGCCAATCAGTAAAGAAGAATATAACATAGAATATAAAAAAATAATAGAAATAGCAATTTAAAATGGTTTTAATGAAGATTTAATACATAATAAGATTAAAAAATTCCAGAGAAAGAAAAGAATTGAAAATACCACTACATTATCAATAATTAAAGAAAAAATGTCCGTTAAAAAATGTACATATAATCCAACAGTGATGTATAAATTTCAAAAAATATTTAAAGATGTTAATATAAAATTGGCTCCTACTAATAGATTTAGTATAAACAACATTTTGAAAGACAATAGTACAGATAAAACCCCAAAGGAGAAAAAAGCTGGGATTTACAAGATTTCATGTGCTAAATGTGATAAGATCTATATAGGAAAAACCAAGAGGAATGTGGGGATACGTCTAAAAGAACATATGAGAAATTTAAAATACAAATAAATAGAAAAATCAGCACTGGCATATCACTTTTGGACCGAAAATCATGATATAAAGGAAAAAGTTGAATTATTGAGAGCTGTACAGGGACTGGTAGAATTGAATATTTGGGAAAAGATTTACATATACAAACATAAGGATCATTTATGAATTTTGACATTCCAAAGGAAGAAAATATAAATTTTAAGTTCATAAAAGTTTCACCAGAGCTTAAACATTACTTCTGATACTATGTAACAACAGCCTTTCACACCAGTCATCCACGGCCAAAGATGGAGATAACATATCATTAAAACCAGTGCCGAATATTTTTAAGGTTAGTTAAGCATAAAGAGTGTTAGGCGACAGATTTAATATTGATGTTTATTATATCTAATCTGTCGTCTAACACACTCTTATGCTTCATTTATTTTTATATACAATGGGACTGGTTTCGAAGAGACATCCTCTCCATCTTCAACCAACTGGTACGAGAAACTAACATCTATGAGGACCTATGGCTCTGTCCTGGTGGTGTTTTTTTCTTTATAAACTGGAAATTTGTATTACATCCTCCTGTAACGTCGAAATTCATAAGACGATCACTATGTTTATGAATGTAAATCTTCTCCCATGTGTCCAATTCTGTATGTCCATGTGCTTCTTTAAGTAACTTTATTTCTCTTTTTAAGTCATGATTATCTTTCCAAAAATGGTGTGCCACTGCTGATCTATCAATCTGTTTGTACTTAACATTCCTGAGATGTTCCTTTAACTGTGTTCCTACGTTTTTTTTTAGTTCTTCCAACATATATCTTATCACATTCTTTACATGTTATTTTGTAGATGCCTGACTTTTTCTCCTGTGGAATGTTATTAAAAATGTTGTCCACTAAAGCATTTTTCAAAGTGTATCTGTTAACAGGTGCTAATTTAATATTAATATCTTTAAATTTTTTTTTGGAATTTATTCACAGCTACTGGATGGTAGGTGAATTTTTTAATAACCGGTTTCTCTTTTTCAGTTAATAGTGTGGTGGTATTCTTGATCATTTTTTTCTTTTTGTTTACTAAATTTTTATTAACACCATTTATAATGGTAGTCTTCTGTACCTTCTCAAATTCGTTTTCGTACTCCTCTTTACTGATTGGTAAATTCACCAGTCTATATGATAAGCTGTTGAAAATTGAGTGCTTGTGAGCTATGGGGTTAAACCCATTTGATTTTATATAGTTATCTGTGTGAGTTTCCTTTCTATAGATTCCAAATTCTAAATTTCCACAATTCTTATTAATTTTTATATCTAAAAGTGGCAACATTCCCTTTGTATCTGTGTGAAGGATATATTCCTATAAAAGCTTCAAAGCATCTTCAACAAATTCTTTTTTCACTATACTAAAAATGTCATCAACGTATGTGTACCAGCATTTAAAATAAAGTGGGAAGGCAGAAATTATGTGAGTTTCAAATGAACTCGTACATAAACCTGCCAGAAAGGGGGACAAAGAATTTCCCATTGTGAGTCCTGTTTTCTGTTTATACAATTCTCCTGCAAATGTAAAATAGGACTGATTTATACAAATGTTGATAAGGGAGATGTATTCTTTCCTGTGAGTTTCATTAATTCCTATCTCCTTTAACCAATCATTCAGAAATGATAAAAGCTTGTCAGTTGGAATACTCGGGAACAGAGATACTACGTCAAAAGACACTACAATATCAGAGGTTAGAACTTTAAAATCTTTTATTTTTTCTATTAACTGGAAGCAGTTTTTTTATGCTTCTACTTTGAAACCTTGGCAGAGCTGTAAATCTGTCTGTAAGCCATTTTGCTACAAAATATGTAGGGGTATTTATATTATTAATGATGGGTCTCATGCCCTTCCCAGGTTTATGAATTTTAGGTAACCCATATATTCTGGCTATATTAGGATTGTTTTGTTTTAAACTACGTTTTTCTATGTCTGGTATTATAGTGTGAGTCTGTATAGCTTCATTCACTATTTTTGTGCATTCTTTCATTGGTGAAATTTGACTTGGACATATTCTTTTTTGTTTAACAGCCCTAACATTCTGTCAGTGTAATCATCTTTGTCCAATATTACTATTTTATTCCCTTTATCAGCCTTTTTGTAAATAACTCCTTTTCCTTTAAGTGATGTAATAATGTTACTGTAATTTTGAATTCTATTTGGTTTCATTTTGTCAATTCTTTTTTAAGAGCATCCTCTGATTTTATTCTAATCTTTTCTTTCTCTTTATTAGTTAAACCTTCCATGGCAATTTCCAGATCAACTATGTAATCTTCTATGTTACTGGAGAAGTTTACACCAATTTTAGAACCCACATTGAGTATAGATAACTCTTTAATATTTTAAAAAAATTGAGTCGAGATTGTAACATACACACCACTAAAATTCAATAAAATGGATGACTAGTTTCGGAAGTTTCATTAAACCTCCACCAGAGATGAATCGATCTAACACAAATAGCAAGGCCGGCAGTCGACCAGGAACTGACGATAGGAGCAATGGCTCCCGAAACTAGTCTTCCATTTTATTGAATTTTAGTGATTTGTATGTTACAATCTCGACTCAATTTTTTTTAAAATGTTAATATTTGACATCACTGTTACAATAGTTCACTATATTTTATAGATAACTCTTCTTTATTAAAACTTGCCTGTGATAAATTCACCACATTATTCTGTTTCTGTATTGTTTTTTTACTAGTTTTCTGCAAATTTTTCAATTTACCAAATTTCTTTTTCCGAATATTACTTTTTTCTTTACTCTGATTTTTATATGCTCTAGTGCATTCCTTATTAAGTTGCCCCAAATGACTCAACCTAACTTTTTGGTAACTCTCAAGTATATGTATTTTAATTTCAAATCTCGACATAGAAGCAAGGTCAGAAAGAAGAACAAACTTGTCAGTTTGCCCCTTCATGTCTTAAATTCTATGCACTATAGCTGTTCCTTATGAATTTGTAAGCAGAAGTGCTTCCAGTAAACATCACTCATCACATTATCATTTTGTCACCAACAGAGATTGCATTATTTACTGGTAATGCAATTACAGATAGCGATAAGAAGAAAGCTAAAGTGCATTTGACTCCCTTAAAGTTTAAAAAGAAATTAGCAAAAATGCCCTTAAAGTTTAAAAAAATTACCTAAATCTTAAAATGGCAAAAAATAACCAAAAAAGTGAACACATATTTGCATTTCTGTAACCGCAACTCAAGTTTGGAATTCATATATATCTACAGTTATTATACAGAATGCAAGGAAAATTTGGGGGGGGGGCCTTAACACCTACCATTTCCCTGCTGTATCATCTTCAGCTGTCCATATTAGTCAAGAAGTTATAATAAGATGTGAGGGGAGCTTCCAAACTCTTTGCTACTTCACAGACATTGAAAAAAATCATAAACAATAGTATTTTTATGCCCTAACATTCTCTATGTATGTTACCTATAAAATAAATTTTGTATCAAAAAGTTACCAGTTATATGTATGACTGATGCTTACCTAGTTTTCATTACTTCTCGTTGCTCTATTCGTTTGAAGATTTCCTGCTCCCTCTCTTTTTCTGTCATTTGAGCCAGACGTGCCTGGTCCTCTTCATCTCCCATCAGGTTTTCATCATAGCCATCATTAAATTCTTCCTGACTGAGAGCAGAACTATCTGAATCGCTTCCTTCTGAATCTGACACTTCACCTATTTAATGTTAAAGTCAATGAAATATCCAGAATTTTCTCAGCTTCATTTTAAAGCATATAACAAAAGAAAATGTAATACAGACACATCCACCATATGAGCTCCTTTCACAATAGAATAAATAAGCTAACAATTCTGTTTATATAAATTTCCAATTTAGATCTACAGTATTTTATTGGCAACAATGCATTAGAAGAAAAACATCAGATTCTCTGAAGGTCTCTTAAGAATGATCTAGTTCCATGCTTGAAACAGGCCTTTTTTATTCTTTTTTTGTATTATTTAAATACACAGGTTATAGTAATATTATCAATCTACACATGAAAGACAATTTTATTTCTCATTGGAATTAATAAAGAAGACAATACACTAAATCCTAAGTAATGTTAATATGTTTTCAGAGGCAGGATGATGCTGGGGGTCAACAACCAAAAGTGTACCACAATGACCTGTTCAACACCAGTAAAATACAGCACTATTACCAATTGGCAAACAGAATAAATACACAAACATTCTTGTTATTAATTAAAATTGTAGCACTTGTGGATAAACATATACAGTAAATAAGCAGAATATTTTTGCTATTTAAAAATCATGTACATGCCTAAAATGCTTACTTTCACTGTATGATTTCAAAATGTTGTCTATTTACATGTCATTTTATATTTGTAGATTTCAGCAGAGCTCCAATGTGTGAACCAAAATTTGTTTAGATGCCACATTTGCCTTACAGCAAACTTTTTTGATCTCTTCTTTGAACAATTAAGCACTTTTAGGTGCACTCATAATTTATAAACTGCACAAGTATTCTACAAATGAACAATATCTATTCATGTGTTACCTGTTTTATCTCAATGCTTTAGATTTATAAAAATATCTATTCTGTTTTGCTGATTGACAATAGTAGTATCTTAACTGTATTGTGCAGCCAGCCTGGCATGTGCTTGGCTGCTGATTGGTGCTGGGATCATTCTGCTGCATACTGTTATCTGGGTTACCAAATTCTGAAATATGAAAATGGTGAAATTCTCCTCCTCATCAAGGCATTCTCTAAACAAACTTTATTATTTTTATCACTTTGCAGTCTCCTATATCTCACCAGACTTAATTTTTTTTAACTATTCTTTGTTACCATACAAATAGTGAAACATATGTTTGCATATCAATCACCAAAATAATAATAAAATCGTCAAAATAATGAATTCAAATCAGGTACCACTACCCCACTAAAAATTTGTAATATCATTAGAAAACTAAAATCAAAAAACTCTTCTGGCTATGCTGAGATCAACAGCAAAGTCATAAAGGCCTGTGCAAAGGAAATTAGAACCTCCCTTAGTCACTTGTGTAATGAATCTTTAACATTGGGTGTATTTCCTGAGAGGCTTAAATATTCAACACTGAAGCCTCTGTTCAAAAAGGGAGAAAAGATAAATGTCTCTAATTATAGACCTATAGCTATTTCACCTACATTTTCTAAGGTGTTTGAGAAAGTTATGTACAATAGGCTTTACCATTAGCTTGAAAGTAATAATATTCTAGTTAGTGATCAGTTTGGCTTTAGAAAAGAAATTTCAACAGAAAATGCAATCTATAAACTCACTATTGAAATTTTAACTGCATTTAATGAAACAGCACATGTAGGAGGAATATTTTTGACTTAGCAAAGGCTTTTGACTGTGTCAATCATGATATTTTGATAGATAAATTAGCTTTCTATGGAATCGCACACATAGGAGGAATATTTTGTGACTTGGCAAAGGCTTTTGACTGTGTCAATAATGAAATTCTGATAGATAAATTAGCTTTCTATGGAATAAAAAACCAATATTTAAAATGGTTTATACCCTACCTTGACAAAAGGAAACAATTGATTTATTTATTTATGGACGCTCTTTTAACATCTCAGGTCATCAGCGTCCCATTCAACTCAGGACGACAAATTTTGCTCAGAGGCCTGTTCTTTCAGGCTTGAGGTTCTTTTTCTTGCCGTAAATGTACGACACCAAACCCATGGCTTTACTTCTCTTTCAATGGAAACCTTACTTAGGATTTTTACGCCCAAAAAATCCATTGATCCTGGTCAGGTTTTAAACCGCAACCTTGGGTTTAGAAGGCAAGTATGGTTACCACTACACCACCAGGACTGACTGAATTGGAAAGATCCATTAATCTTATCATACCAAACTTAGCAGTGCATGTTATGCAATTTGTGCATTAGTAATGTTGGAGTCAATTAAGACTTTAAAACTAGTTTATCATGCTTATTTCCACTCCATAATGAAGTACGGCCTAATATTTTGGGGAAACCCAGTTAAAAATGATAATGTCTTCCCATTATAGAAAAAAATCATACAAATAATAGCAGACATTTGTGCAGAAATCTCTTTAGGAAATTTGAAATTTTAACTCTTCCTTGTGAATATATTTTATCCTTCATGAACTTTTATATAAGAAATAAACAAAATTTTGTTCAAAATCAAAATATACATGACAAGAATACTAGTCAAAAGCCAAATCTACATAGACCGGCTTCAATACTTTCATGCCATCAAAAAGGCATTTATTATGAATGCATTTTAGTACACAATGCTCTTCCCTCTAGCCTGAAAGCCTTAATAAACAATGATAACTCCTTTAAATCTGCTTTTAGAAAATACCTATGTAAAAAGGCCTATTACTCTGTAAAGAAATATATGAGTGACTATATTATACTGCACCATATATCAATTTTTTTTTTTTTTTTGAGTAGTGTTTAACGCCCGTTTTTACTACTGAGGCACCACAGGCGGACCATATATCAATGCATATGTAAACATGTATATAGTAAAATTTGTATGATTGACTTGTCTGTTTTTTTTTTGTTTGATTGAGTTGTTTTAAATGTTTTTTTTTTTTTCGTTTTTATTCTAATTATTTATGTAAATGTACACAATTTTTTTTGTAAATGTAGATTGAATGCTACTGTGGTAATTTTATATGACAGGTTCTATGTTTATAGGTCTCTGTGACTGCTCCATGAACTCATTGAATGCTCCAGGAACTGAACTTCCAGGACATTTCCAAGACAATGAACAAGTCAAAACAGCAATGTAGCATTTTTTGTACAGCCAGAGCCATAGCTTCTTTAAATAGGACATTCAGAAATTGAAACACAGATGGGACAAATGCCTCAACATTGAAAATAGTTATATGGAGAAGTGGTATGCAGTGAAGGAAAACTTATTTATTGAATCCCCTCGTAGTTTGGAAATAAAAAGACAATACATAAATACACAATATTTACTTTTATGCCTTTATCAAGTTTTGAAAAGATGCTTCTTAATTGGTAACAAGACAAACAATGTGGAGCCCAGAAAATGGAGATAAAGGGCAAGATTGAAAGTTTCTCCTCTCTCTGCTAAATAATGATCTCTAAGCTGGGTGCATCAACAAAATATTTTAATAGATTTATATTCCTTAGGAATTATGCATTTAAAGTATCACAAAAATAACTAAAATAGCAAACATTTTCCTCTCTCTCTCTCTCTCACGCACGCATGCACGCACACACACACACAAAATATATAATTAACAATGTAACAAATTAAACTAATAATAAAAGTAGATAAAGATAAAACACTGAGAGTCACACTTGAAATTGCTATATTTCGAACTACTGCGAGTTCTTCAATGGCAAGAAGCTATATATACTAAAAATTCTATTCTTTTTCTCAAATTATCTTATGGTGAAATGCAGTTTTCAAAACATAAATATTTTACAAAGAATTAAAATTTGAAAAAATCCAATGCCAATCAATGCATTTAGTTTACAAACCTGCAACTAATACTCAAGGACACAAAATATTCTGAAATTTGCCATACTTTGCCATATTTGCCACAGAGACACAATTACAATGTAAATGTCATATGGAATGCATTCTTTCTGTTAAGGTTCCAAATGTAAGAAACATTGAATATACAACAGGTATTGCAATTTTAAAGGTGTCAGGTGTTTTTATGTTATCAGTTAAGTTATTTTGTATTCCAATACTCTCTTGCTTTCTTGTACATGTAATAACATTTAGCCCCTAAAGAGTTTTAAGTTACACAAATTTTGTTGCAGTTGCAAATACATGTTTAGGTTACCTTAGGAAATGAGCAAGTATTAGTTATAACCAACCAGATTAAAGTGTTATACAATAATGTTATAACTTGTTAGAACCTCCACCAATTCATGGAAGTCATCTCTTTAATCCTGTTGTCCAAGATAATTTTTCAAAATAGTGTTTAACATTTGCTTTTACTTCTGAGGCACCATAGAAGTATGGACATTGGTGATACATGAAATGAAATTATAAATTGGAGAAGGATTTTTTTAAAAGAAAGGGAGTGTCCAAGGCCAATTTTAATGTACCTTCCATACATTTGCCATTAAAAGAGAATTGAGGAATAAAAAAAAAAAAAAAAAAGACTCAATCAGGGAGGAAGACTCTGGTAGGAATTGAACCTCACAATGATGTCACAGATATTAGAGGACTTAAAAAAGTATAAATCCTATTGTCACTATAACAGAAAAGTATAAAAGAATGAAATGAAGCAATGCTTTAGGAAAAATATCAATGCAACACTCTCCACATATCCATTTTAAACAGGTTTTCATGTTCTAAAGGACTCATTAAGCTGGTGTAAAACTACAGTGTACAATTTCATTACTTTCCATGAGAAGAAATGAGAAAATATATGGCAGATACCAAAAATGTTGTATGCAGCACATTAGTAATATATGTAACAAGAGAATAAGATTGTTCAGAAAGACCGGCTCCATATTGTCTATTTGTGTTATAGCACGGAAATATAACATATACACCAGAGTGTTTTTTTCTTTCAACCTCTGGACAAAATTATTAAAAGTATTGGAGTGCAAGAGGAATGAGATTTCACTCTCAGCTGTCTAGCATTAGAAAACATTCTGAAAGTGGGGAAAAGTAATCCTACACAAGTGTACCAACTCATGATGACCAGAAGGGAAATATTTTGCCAAGGAATTCTGTGAAAACAATATGTTAAAAAAAATTCAAAGCTGGCAGAAAAGTTACACTGACTTTCTCTGCACTTTCATAACTGTTACTTCTTTAGTCAATGGAACCAATATGTGGTATACACTGGCACCTGAAGGCCAACTAGCAATTGCATTTGTATGGGAGGAAAAGCTACAGAAATACAACCATGTAGTTTCTAAATGTTGCTAGTTGATTAACAAACAGTTACTGAGCCATCTCAATTAACCAGAAAAATAAATATATACATTCTTTGTAATACCACAAAGCAGTAAAGTCACTGTTAGCACCATCATATTGATGGCATAGTTAATGTAAAATTTGAAGGCAATGTCAAGGAATTGTTGTCTCATATTTATTCCTGTCTTGCATGTGGTGTAATGCAGCAAGAAGAATTTGATGAGTTACACAAACAACACACTTGTAGGCAATTACTGTTCTTGAAAATAACTTATTATTTCTCATCGTGTTTTTAAAAAGACATCAAACTCAATTAAGTCAGTTAAAGACATAGAAACCAAAATATAACAAATTATTATTTAGGAAATAACTCAAATTTCACTAATTTAGTTCCACTTGGATATGTTTCAAAGGCTGCCTTCTTTTTCAGCATTGTTCCATTGTATACTTCACAGCATGGTATTAAGATGTTGCTCTGTGGATTTTGCAAGCTTAGTGATGAAGTTACTATTATTTGGGAGATCAAAATTAACCAAATTTCCTTAATCATCTCAATACCACAGTGGAAAGCGGACAGTGGAACCATGCTGAAGATGAAGTCAACAGCCTTTGAAAAAGTCTAAGTATATGGATCAAAATTAGTGAAAATTTGAGTGATTTCCTCAATAATAATTTATTACGTTATAACATATTTCACTGTGAAAATTCCTGCTAGTAAAAACCAAAATAAGTTCACACTTAATAAGGTCATATTAGATTACATGTACAAGTGTGTGTGTAAACTTGTACATGTACATGAATGGCACAGAACACTTAAATCATTATCACTCTATTTCTTTGAAACATATAAACCTTCATTTAAAGGTAGAACAGTCTGAATACTATATAAGCCACAGTCTATATTCTGGATATTATGTCTGAACATGATACACTTCTATATTTTCCTTATTTGCTGCAATTTTAGCTCACATTAAATTACTAACTTTTGACCAAATTTTGGTACTGCAAACAAATCACTAGTATAGGGGTTGCAATTTCCTATGCACAAGCTTCATAAGTCTTTTGTTAAGTATGTACAAGAAATCAAAAGCACAGGATCACAATCCTTTATCATTGGCAATTTGCGATGTATAAGTTAAATATTGGCCTTATTACATTATTTTATACTAAAGGAAAAACTCTTTCAATTTTAAGTTTGGTTATATGTTGCCTGTTTCTAGGTCAGACCTTAATGCTTCATCTTTTCTAATAATATCTTCCATTGCTAACAGTGAAATGAACTTCATTTGACTTTTTAATCTCGTTTTCTTTCATAAAAAATATACATCTAAAATTAAATTATGGTGCAGTAAAATAATAGTTTCTTAGTCGGTTTTGTTCGTTCCAAATTAACCTAAAAAAGTATTAATTAAAAATAATGCACATTTACACATACTTTTATTGCTCTATATCTTTTACTAACCCTCTTCTGGCTCCGAACTCTTTTCCTTATTGCTGTCACTATCACTTCCAGATGATTTTGTAACTGTCCTTTTTCCTGTTCTTTTTGCTGGTTTTGGTTTTTTCTTCTTTTTGTTATTCCCACGTGCATCCCAATCATCATCAGAATCTGAGGTATCAGAGTCAGTAAACGTATTGTCTGGTTTTTTACTACTATCGGTTGCACTTTCATCCTGATGCTTTGTTTTCTTTTTCTTTGCTAATGACAGCAACTCCTAATAAAAACAAAGAACATACTATAGAAAGAAAATCAGCATTTTACATACTTGAAACTTATCCTAGCTTTCAACGTGTGCTTAAAATGCTCACTGATGTAAAGAAAGATCAACACATTCGTCATATGGACGTTACAATGTTTATTCAACCTTCATTTTAAGATTTACTGCGCATTCCTATGTCCAATTCACAATAAAATGAAATAGTTGGCTTACGGAATCCAAATCGGAACCAGTGTCATCACTTTCCCCACTATCAGAATCGATTAAATTCTTTCTTTTCACCATTTTCGTCAACAAAGTAACTACAATCACGATCCCAAACAATTTTTCATTACTCTATCTTCTCAAATAGTAAATATGATGCTATTTCCGCTACATACGTGCTGCTTCCGCTGACGGTAAAATGCTCAACTAAAAACAATTGCCTGGTTTCGCCTCTGTACTATTTTGCCAACCAATGAGCAGAATTCCAATAATTGGCGGTCGCTATCATTTTTAAAATGTCCTGTGAGCAGAAGTGCAAGTGGGTACCTCGAATTTCTATTTTGTTGCCACCACCATTTTATAAACGGTATTGGCAGTACGGATAACTAATAAGGGTTGCGATGGCTTATTTCGTGCAATGTATCGTTCAAAATATATAATTATTATAAATCCTAAACATAAATTGAGTATCAAAAAATGTAATTTGAACAAACCACAAGACACTCATTTGCTAACCATAAATATTGATTTATTTTTAATTTTGTATAAATAATTCCTTGAGTTCCTCATTTGAGATTGGTCCTCTCCAAAATTCTTTATTGCCAGCTCTTTTCGCATTTGCCCCCATTTCTCCTTCATCAATTTCTTTCTCCACTCCTTTGTTCTCGCGCATCTAAGTGCTGCATTGTATATGCAGCAGTTTCCATTCCCATATAAATTGGACAAACATTCTGCTCATAGTTTATCCTTATACCTTTTAATCTCCAAACTCCTTACGTAAACCATGCCCTTACAATTATGGTACATATCTTTGTTTATCTCCGACTTACTATATTAAGCCCCACTCTTAATTATGTAGTCCCTCTGCTTTTGTCACAATATGTCCATCTAGATTCTTAAAACCTTATAGACTCCCTCAAACCACCTAACATTCATAGCTGGAGCACAAAATTCTCCTGACAGTTTTATATACATCTGCTTTTTGTTATTGCTATCCTTTTCTGACTTTCCCATTGCTCTGATCTACTTAACAGCAATCCCAAATATGTAAATTCCCTAACAGTCTGAATACTAACACCTCCCAATAACAATTTCTCCTTTCTACTTAGCTTATTCTCCTTCTTAAATACCGAGATTTTTAGTATTTTCCTAATCTACTTTAAGATTACATTTCGCACAATATCTCTTGATTTCTAAGTTAGCATTTTTCAAACCTATCACTGACGAGAATGAAACCATTAGAACATCAACGTTTGACAATTCCTTAGTTTCCAGATGATTTATGACTGGCATATGTATGCTATCTTTTAGCGAATTCCAAAGGAATGTACCAGCGAATTCCGAAGATATGTAGCTATTGCGGTTATATCCATAAAAGGGTTTTTGAAAAGTATATTCATATCTCATCTATTCCATTTAGTAGGAACCAAAACTGACGATGAAACAATTTATGAAACAATTATACATGTCAGTCATAAATAATCTGGAAATATAAAATAAGAGCTTAAAAAGCAGAAATAAATCAAACACTTAAATATTCGCACAATTATTGATATATTGGGATATTTTATAACATATTCGCGCTTTGGACCGATTGGTTCAGAATCTCTACATCAGTTCCTTACCAATCTTAATTCCAAATGTTCAGTTCGCGTCTTCTGTCTCTGCCAATGCTGCTACGTTCCTAGATATTGACATCTCTTTATGCAATAGTTCTTTTCTTACGTCCGTGCACATTAAGCCAACCAATTTACAACGTGCCCTCATTTTGATAGCTGTTAATCCCTGCAAACAAAAAGATCTTCGGAATCTTTTAGCGAATTCTGAAGGAATGTAGCTATTGCGGTAGTACCCATTAAAACATTTTTAAAAAAAATTGTTCAAATCTCCATCGATCCTACTAGGCACCAAAAATGATTCTGAAGGGAGAAAAACCATACAAACCAAGTATTATAGCTCAGTTTTTTTCCCCCCTATTTGTTTAGAGTTTGTCATGTTAATATCATAAAGTAATGCTATAACATATTTCTTTTATTAATAAGGCCATAATTTGGATTTTATATTCGTTTTAAATTTATTCTACTTTTGAGGAATTCTCTTAGTTTACGCAGCTGCTGCCTGACGGATGTTTTCTCTTTCAATCAGTCGTTGTAACAACAATTTTCATCTCTCCATCTATTAAAACCTGACTCATAAGTTCCAAGACCAAAATTAGCCCTATCTTTCACCCCGTATCATCCCAACGTACAAACTTTTCCAATTCGTATCAAAACTTCAAATAAGAACTTCATTAATCTTGTTGCTACTATTTACGTGCCTGGATTTGAGGATATCAAATCTATTTTAAAAGAATATACGGTACTTCATTAAGGCATTTGTCTTTAAGTGATTTTTCTAAATTTGTACCCCGCTTTACTTTTAGAGCAACCCTAAACTTTAAAAAAAATATTTTGCGGCAACCAATTTCTTTCCGAACTATCTCGTCCCGTCGCAGGCTCATATCCTTGCCAAGTCTTAAATTCTACTGTTGTTTCGTTCCGTATGGACAATAATGAAAGGCGTTCTTTTACAACAAAGACTCCCTTGCTGGTTGCCCAGCATATCCTGTCTGACAGTAAGGATTTCAATTATGCATTTAATTTAACACTTATTGGTGCATTATCGACTCTTGGCTCAGATTAGTTTGTACTTATCTGAAGAAGTGCATCCAACTGTACCTAATACACCATATACAGAATGTTAATGAACTAAACCGAAATAATTTCAGAGAGCGTGGAGATGCATATAAGCAATGTGAGATAGGCAATATATGGTCCACAACTAAACATAACGCAGTTTTATCGTATTATACATCCTGGTATATGATGCTGATAAGTCGGTGTTAAAGCCAACCCGGGTGAACATTTGGTTTAGAATGTCTTTTAAACTGCCTTGCGAGCATAGAAATGTCGGTTTTACGCAGCTCGTTATCAGCGTTTGTAAGAAGTGCCATAAAAATTCCCCAAATCTCGAACTAATTATTTGACAGTGTGACACTGCAGTGACACTTCCCATGTATTAACTGCCTGCTTGCATTATGTAGTCAAGACAGACTACATTAAATGTAGCTGGGTTTGATGTAGCCTACTATACTATGATGTAATTAACTGTTTGTGTGGCGTAATGCATAACGCAAAGGCTGACCTTCCGCAGGTCAAGGACCCAATTCTTGTCCTTAATTTTATTTAATATGAAGTACTGCGATACGCATACTAAAGAACTTTGAATGAAATTTACTTAATGCGTTCAAGTTGTTATTCTCTTTTCTCAACAATGCATGTATTACCAACATATAATGGCTAATAAACTAACTACTAACATGATACCCAAAACTTAATTTACGTAACACATACTCAGGTCACGATTCTAATTGATAATAACTACAAGAGTTGTAATTATATTAATTTATATGTTAAAACTTAAATGTATAAATTGAAAAGTTAACTTAAAACTTAGGCTAAAAGCTGTATTACTCGGCCCTAGTCAGAAAACAAAATAAAAAATGTGATGAACGAGACTCAAACTCGAAAACAAATGACCACCTCGTACTCGAAAACTAATGTCCATAACCAACGATAACCCAAGGTCATAATCGTGCACCAGAGTGATATGCTCTGACTCCTCTCTTAATCATCGAGTGTCAAACTTTCGAGGGCCAACTTCATTGGCCAGTTGCATCTTGGCACTTTAGAGACTTACAACCGTAGCTATCAATTTGAACAGGTAGGCTATACGTTATCTCAAAATACACCTCCACACTCTCTGAAATGATTTGGGTGTATATATACAGGTGTAGTTCATTTTCTCTCTCCCCCTTTTGTTACTTGTTTAATCTGTTTCCACGCATAAGGGTACATTCGAGATTCAACATTTATTTATTTTTACCACCCTCACTTGTCTTCTCCTTTAGAAGAACACTAGTTATTCGAAATATAGGGAAAATGGTGTGAATATTTAAGTTTTTTTTTTATCTATTTCTGCATTTTTAGTAATTGTTTTTAGTTACATTGTTCAAAGTGTTACTTATTTTTTATATACATACGGAGGATGCCAAAAAAGTATACACACTTTCACAGTAAATATATATTTAATGTATTTCAAAGTTGAACCGAAAAACAACAGTAATGTCTAGTATGCTGTTCTGTAAATAGACGTGATTCACATGCATTATGATAGCGTCGCAACGTGACAGGTAAATAAACAATGAACAAATTAAGCTAAGATCATCGTAAATCAACCATGAACAAATTAAGTCAAGATTATCGTAAATCAACAATGATAAAATGAAGCCAAGATTATTGTATGATGCTCTGTAAACAGATGTGTCTCATATTACGTTATGCTAGCGTTGCTACAATAAAATGGAACCAAGATTATCGTTTGATCAGCGGAAAGCAATTTTGAAGTGATAATGGAAAACCGAGAATGTTGTTGAAATTCAAAGGCAATGGAAACACGTGTACAGAACAGAACTGCCAACGCGAATAACAACTGCACGCATTCAAGACAAATTTGAGACTCATGGTACCGTATGTGCAATGTTCTCAAGGGCAGATCTGGGAGACCTCGCATAGCAACAAGCCCCAAGTTCTCGGCTATGGTTTTAGAACGTTTTGAGCACTCATCGCAGAAATCTACAAAGCAATGTGCACGTGAGACTGCGATTAGCAGAACCAGCATACATCGCATTATTAAGCAGCAAAGTTGAAAGTTTTCATCCCAAGACTTTTGCATTCATTAAATGAAACTAACTCTGATCGGAGAATGCAGTACTGTGCGTGGTTTCGGAATATGGTGCAAGAGGATGAGGCCTTCGCAGGGAACGTTGTTTGGCCCGACGAGGCACAATTTAAGTTGAATGGAACTGTTAACTGGCATAACTATGTCTACTGGTGTGCAAACAATCCGCGTGTTATTTTGGAAAAAGCTATTAATTTACCTGGAATTAATATTTGGTGTGGGTTGTCATCTACGGGTCTAACTGGACAATTCTTTGTGGAAGGAACAGTAACTGACCCAGTGTACCTGAACACGATCTGAAGGATGTTGTACACTGTAGAAAACCAGCTACACTGGCAGCACTTCGGGAAGAAATTGAAACGGCCTATGCTGCAATCGCTTAGGACACTTTCACAAACGTTGCTCAATCAATAGTTCAACGTACTCAGAAGTGTATCGATGCCGATGGAGGGCATTTAGAGCAACTGTTGTGACTGTAAAAAAATAAGATGATTAGTGCTCATCATTTTCTGTTTGTGTGAATTCAGTTTTGTTATGTTAACAGAGTTTTTTTTTCCCCTTGAAGAGAGTATACAATTTTTGGCACCCTCTGTATATGTTTATGTCTGTTAATGCACTAGCAGCTGCAATTTTGTTTCCCCTCAAGGAAAGTCAGCATATGCCATTGAAATAAAATAATAAAAATCGTTTCTGAAAATCAGCAAAAGCATACAATTAGGAATGGGTATTTACCTGAAACCCAAAATTTAAACTCACTCTAGTGGCAGCAATTTTTTTTCCCAAGGAAATTCGGTATTCGGTATATGCCACTGAAATAAAATAAAGAGAAAGAGCTTCTGAAAATGAGCCAAATCAGACTAATATGAGTGGGGGAGTTTAATCTGAAATGCATAATGTAAAAATTGCTCTAATGGCACCAATATTTGTTTATAATCCTGGACCATATGTAAAAGAAAGCATTGATGCTGCAGGCAGATTAGTTTTAAAGGTTGTGCTTTGTCTACAGAGAGCAATAAGTTACCTAGAATTTTTCAGGTACATTTTTTAGAAATTTAGTCGTAAACCTGGCAAAACAACGTCTTAAGACAATTTCATCATATAATCTTATCATTACATCAAGATTCACAAAAACATAATCATAAGTCATTAATCGATGCTATTGATATTTTTGATCTAACTAAATGTCCTGAAAATGCAACCATCATTGTTATGAGATAAGTTGCACATATATGTCACAAATACAACAAATTTGACTTCAGAAAATGTATACAAAGTGGAAGGTGATTAGTTACACAGGAATTGCAATATCTAAGGTTTCAATTAAAGCATTAATCTTGTCTACTAGTGAATGTGAACACATGTTCTACATCATGAATAGTGTAATTTCACCCGCTCAAAATAAGCTATCCATAGAAACTGCTTCAAATTATATTTTCATAAGAAGTATGTATGTATCATTCTGTAAATTTATTGTAGAATATTATATCAAAAAACCGTCAGGGGCTCATGATATGTGTATTGTGAATATAGAAGATGGCATTCTCAAGGTACCTGAGCTACCCAGGCCTTAGCTGGGCTACCCTATCTCAAGGAGATATAAATTCTAGGACCTGATCCTTCAAGTTGGGTGCTAGGCAAAATTTATCTAGAAAAAAATAACATGTTTTGATACCAGAAGATAAGCCTTGGAGTAGGAATGCTAAATAGAATTGACTTAAGCTATGAAATATGGATAATGATTTTGACACTTGGAATATTATAACATTAAGTAAACCTGAGGCTATAAGATCCTTACTACAGCAACTCAGTAAGAAAAAGATTAAACTAGCAGCACTACAAGAATATGAACACAGGCACACACATACCATTTGCTCTAGGGGAAAGGGAAGTGACAGTAAAATGTTTGCAGTATCATTTGTTGCTGAAAAACATATCAAATCAATCATTTTAGATTTCAAGACAATCAGTAAAAGAATATGCATTTTAAGGATTAAAACAAAATTGTTCAATTTAATAAATAAATGTAATTGCCCCTACTACATAATAAATGCAATGCTCCTGCAGAAGATAAAGGCAAAATTAAGGAGCAGTTCTTTCAACAATTGAGTACAAGACTTAGCACATAGCAAAAAAACTATAAACTATATTGGGTGACTGCAATGCTAAAATTAGAAAAGAGGGAGAGTGTAGGGGAATAACTAGTATGCATTGCCTACACAAAGAATCGAATAACAATGCAAAAAGATTGATTTTGCTAACCGTAAAATTATTTGATATTTTCCTCATAAACCTGTATACAAACCAACTTGAAGAGTACCAGATGGAATGACCTTTAATTAAATAGAGTATGTATTAATAGACAAATTTTTTGTAATCATATTCTACCTGTAAGATCACTTCGCACATTGTGAGTGATTCAGAACATCATCTGATTCAAATTAATTTTAAATGTAAAATATGTCAAGATAAAGACACAAAAATTTAAATATACAAGATCTGAAAAAAAATGGAAAAAAAGAAGAATACACAAAACTTCAACAATTCTTTCCAACAATGATACAGCAAAAGGGATGTGGAAGAAATTAAAGGAAAGTGTAGTAACAGCTGCTGAAGAAACATTACCAAAGTATGATTTGACAAAGTGACATGATTTAAGAACAAAATAGGTACAATTGGAACATTTGCAAAGAAAAACCAGAAATTGGGAAGTAGCCTTTAAGGAAACAGGAAGGAAGGCAGACAAAATATGCAGGAGGAAGAAAGGAGAGTTTATATATGCCCTAGTATTGCAAGTAGAAAATAATTTTAAAAATAAGAAGAAACAAACTCAACAACTTCTTAACCCAGCTGGAAGTATTAGAATAAGAGATGATCGTCCACATTGGAATACACTAAAGGGGGAAGAATAAGAAATAAAACCACCAACAACAGAGGAAGTCCAAGAATGTATGGAGAAGTAGGAGGAGGCAATCTAATAGAGGCCATTCATAAAATCATTACTAAAGAGTGGAATGAAGGAAATATGCCCGAGGATTGGAATAATAGCAGCATATGTACAAAAAAAGGAGATAAACTTTCATGTTATAATTATACAGGAAATTCTTTGTTATCTATATCTTATTAATATATTAACAGGAATTATCATGAAAAGAATGATCCCATTCTCAGAAAGATTAACAGGCAGGCTTTAGACCTGGAAGATCTACCTAAGACAAACTAGTGAGAAATGCTGGGAGTATAATATAGATCTATTCATGAGTTATTAACTTTAAACAGACTCTATAATATGAGATCAATTAGAAATGACCTTAAACAACATGGGAATCCCAAGTAAACTTGTTAAATTAATAAAACTTACTAGCAAACATAATAAGTCAAATTAACATTAGGAATGAATTAACATAGAACATACCTGAAAACCAAGGATTAAAGCAGGGGGATGGATGAGCCCTTGCAATCTTCAATTTAATACTGGAATAAGTTATTAGGCAAATCAACATAAATACAAACCAAACACAGAATAAATACAGAAGAAAAAAAAAAACAGCCATTAAACACCATTCATTCAGCATACATATCCTCACAAAACGCAGATGATTTAATCACCATGTCTAGCAATATAATATCAGGTATGGAAGTGTCGGTCCTAGTGGTGTAGTGGTAGCCATACTTGCCTTCTAAACCCAAGATCGCAGGTTGGAACCCGGCCAGGATTGATGGATTTTTTTGGGCATAAAAATCCCAAGTATAGCTTCCTTTGGAAGGGAAGTAAAACTGTGGGTCCCATGTCATACATTTACGGCACCAAAAAGAACCTCAAGCCTGAAAGAAGAGGCCTCTGAACAAAAATTGTTGGCCATTTCACACCCTGAAAATTGAATGGGATGCTGATGACCTGAGATGTTAAAGAGCATCCATAAATAAATCAATTAAAAAAAAAAGCTGCTAATTCCAGAGGTCTACAGATTACCGCAAGTTAAAAAAAATGATTATCCAAACACACAAAGACCATAATGAATTAGAAAAATTCTGATGGAGGGGACACAATTGAAATTGTGGCTGAATTTATTTACCTTGGAGCCATTTGTAACAATGCAAATAAACAGCATGAAATTAATAGGTAGATAAATTTAGCAAATAAAATGTATTTCTCACTACAGCTAATATTTCGATCAAGGGATGTCACAGAATTACAAAAATAAAGTTATATAAAACAATAATTAGACCCCCTACACTACATAATGAACTAGAGAGCTTGACATTTAAATAAACAATCTGAAATTGCAGTCAATTGCAATCAATACGTTGATTTTTTTCTGTTGCAGTTTTGGTTATTATTACTCTGTGATAGTTGGCATGACCTCTAGTGTAATAAGAGTACATATATTTATTTAAGAACAATGATTTGTTTTTTTATTAATTTTACCAATTTATATGCATATGACTGTAAGGATATTATGGTTCTTAAATGCTAATTTGCAGGATTCTGCACTCTTTAGATAATATATGCATTTGACACATTATTATTGGAGCAGAAGAAGGGTATTCAATTTTGTTACTCCACAATCCCCCCATAATTCAATCCCCTAACAAAATGCGGATAGATTACACAGTATGATCAGTGATGCTTTTCCCTGCAGCAAAACCTGGCTGGCCAGTTAACCAGCAAACAAGTGCATGCTAGCTTAGGCAAAACACTCAAGAAGAAAAGTAAAACTGATCATACAGTACCATAATATAAGCTTTTTAAACATTCTGGTTGTATTTTGAAAATACTTTATTAAATATACTTTTTACTTATTTTATTGCAAATTCTAAGAATATATTTTTCATAAGATAGCTTAAAATCCAAGGGGATTCCCAGAAAGTTGTGGCTAGTTACTTACTGTATTTATTTATTATTAACATCTATGTTTAGAGAATGAACCCTTGTTCTACCGTTGTGCTCAAATAGAATATATTTAGTTTTGTCAAAATTTAGATTCAACTCCTTTTTTTGTATAAATGGTAACGTTTATTTCAAGTTCTGTCTTATATTAGATTTTAATATATCAGAAATTTGTAATCAAATTTATTGGCAATAAATATTATTATCGTCATTATTATTATTATAAGTAACATATTATTGGCATAATAGATAAATTTATATTAATTTTCCTCTGAAAAGTAAATTATGTAAATTAAAAAAAGCAATGGACCTAAGACTGATACATAAGGAACACCTTTATATATAATCAGACTGTATTGGTGTTATATAGTTACCAGATTCACTATACATTTCACAGCACTGTAAGTGGTTTCTTAGATAGAATTGAAGTATTTGGTTTACTTTATCTCTTAAACTATAATGTTCCAATTTATCTAATAAAAGTAATGAGATACATTGTCAAATGCTTTAGTTAGGCTAGAAATGGGTCTTAGTGTTTTTATCTTGTCCATTTTATCTAAAACTTCTTGAATAAATTCACTTACTGCAGTAGAAATACAAACATGTTGCTAATGTACTAAAATCTTATTACTGTTTAAGAAATTAAATATTTTAGTTAAAAGTATTTTTTCATTAAGATTTCCAAATATTGAGATAAGTGTAACATGCCTTTAATTTGCTGGGTTTAGTTCACATCCTTTTTTGAAGATAGAAAAATATCTTATAACAAATTATTTTTGAAGAAGTCACTCAAATTTCACTAGTTTTATTCCACTTACTTGGACATGTTTCAAAGGCAAATTTCATTCATTGTAAGCACGGTTTCAGTGAAATTTGAGTGACTTATTCAAAAATTATTTGTTATATGATGCTATATTTCACTGTGAAAATCCCAAACTATTCAAATTTATAGAAAAAAATGTTTATTTTAAGCAAGTCTGAAAATATTTAATCCTCTTTGAATAGTTAATTAATTAGTTATTAGCATTATCCTGCATATTTTAAACATAATGCACAAAAACCCATCGCATTCACAGGAGTGTTTATTATTAAAACTCATTATGAACTCATCTAATTCACTTTCATTCTCTCTTGGATGATCATGTTTGCTAATCCCTGAGTAAAGAA
The DNA here is from genome assembly GCA_030762175.1 of Metallyticus violacea. Taxonomy (NCBI): domain Eukaryota; kingdom Metazoa; phylum Arthropoda; class Insecta; order Mantodea; family Metallyticidae; genus Metallyticus; species Metallyticus violacea. The sequence continues at coordinate 109,746,846 of CM060830.1, read as the reverse complement.
CTCTTTATTGTTAAATCTCATTATGAACTCATCTAATTCCCTTTCATTGTCTCATGGATGATTGTGTTTGTTAACCCCTGAGTAAGGAACTATTTATTCTTAAAATTCATTAACAACTCATCTAATCCCCTTTCATTGTCTCATGGATGATAGTGTTTGTTAATCCTTGAATAAAGAAGTCTTTATTATTAAAACTCATTATTATCTCATCTATTTCTCTTTTATTTATCTCATGGATGATTGTATGCTAATCCTTAGGTATTCTTTATTATTAAAACTCACTATGAACTCACCTAATCCCTTTTCATTTGTCTCATGGATGACTTTGTTTGCTAGTTCTTGCATAAATAACTATTATTAAAACTCATTATGAACTGATCTAATTTCCTTTCATATGTCTCAAGCAAGTTTGCTAATCCCTGAGTAAAGAACCCTTTATTAGTAAATCTCATTATGAACCCATCTAATTTATTTCATTTGTCTCATGAATTATTGTATTTGCTAATCCTTAGGGACTCTTTTATTATTAAAACTCATTATGAACTCATCTAATTTCCTTTCATTTGTATCATGGATGATTGTGTTTGCTAATCCCTGAATAAAGGACTCTTTATTATTAAATCTCATTATGAACTCATCTAAATCCCTTTCATTATCTCATGAATGATTGTGTTTACTAATCCCTGAGTAAAGAACTCTTTATTATTAAATCTCATTATGAACTCATCTAATTCCCTTTCATGTATCTCATGGATGATTGTGTTTGCTAATTCCTGAGTAAAGAACTCTTTGTTATTAAAACTCATTATGAACTCACCTAATTCCCTTTCATTTGTCTCATGGATGGTTGTGTTTGCTAATCTATGACTAAAAACTCTTTATTATTAAATCTCATTATAAACTCACCTAATTCCTTTTCATTTGTCTCATGGATGACTGTGTTTGCTAATGCTTGCAAAAATGACTCTTTATTACTAAAACTCATTATGATTATGTTTGCTAATCCTTAGGGACTCTTTATTATTAAAACTGATTATGAACTCACCTAATTCCCTTTCATTTGTCTCATGGATGACTGTGTTTGCTAATCCTTGAGTAAAGGACTCATTATTATAAAATCTCAATATAAACTCAACTAATTTCCTTTCATTGTCTCATGGGTGATTGTGTTTGCTAATCCCTGATTAAAGAACTCTTTATTAATTAATCTCTTATGAACTCATCTAATTTCCTTTCATTTGTCTCATGGATGATTGTGTTTGCTAATCCCAGAGTAAAGAACTCTTTATTATTAAATCTCATTATGAACTCATCTAATTTTCTTTCAATTGTCTCATGGATGATTGTGTTTGCTAATCTATTATTAAAACTCATTATGAACTCACCTAATTCCCTTTCATTTGTCTCATGGATGACTGTGTTTGCTAATTCTTGAGTAAAGGACTCTTTATTATTAAATGTCATTTTGAACTCATCTAATTTCCTTTCACGTCTCATGGATGATTGTGTTTGTTAATCCATGACTAAAAAAAAACTTTATTATTAAAGCTCATTATAAACTCACCTACTTTACTTTCATTTGTCTCATGAATGATTGTGTTTGCTAATCCTTGAGTAAAAAACTCTTTATGAACTGATCTAATTTCCTTTCATTTGTCTCATGGATGATTGTGTTTGCTAATCGCTGAGTAAAGGACTGCTTATTATTAAAATTCATTAGGAACATATCTAATTCTCTTTCATTTGTCTCATGGGTGATTGTGTTTGCTAATCCTTAGGGACTCTTTATTATTAAAACTGATTATGAACTCATCTAATTCCCTTTCATTTGTCTCATGGATGACTGTGTTGGCTAATCCTTGAGTAAAGGACTCATTATTATTAAATCTCAACATAAACTCATCTAATTTCCTTTCATTGTCTCATGGGCGATTGTGTTTGCTAATTCCTGAGTAAAGAACTCTTTATTAATTAATCTTATTTTGAACTCATCTAATTTCCTTTCATTTGTCTCATGGATGATTGTGTTTGCTAATCCCCGAGTAAAGAACTCTTTATTATTAAATCTCATTATGAACTCATCTAATTTCCTTTCACATGTCTCATGGAGGTTGCGTTTGTTAATCCATGACTAAAAACTCTTAATATTAAAGCTCATTATAAACTCACCTACTTTCCTTTCATTTGTCTCATGGATGATTGTTAGCTAATCGCTGAGTAAAGGACTGTTTATTATTAAAACTCATTAGGAACTTATTTATTTCCCTTTCATTTGTCTCAAGGATAACTGTGTTTGCTAATCCTTGAGTAAAGGACTCATTATTATTAAATCTCATTATGAACTCATCTAATCCTTTCATATGTCTCATGGATGATTGTGTATGTTAATCCCAGAATAAAGAATTCTTTATTATTAAAACTCATTAACAACTCACCTGATTCCCCTTCATTGTCTCATGGATAATTGTTTTCTAATCCCAGAGTAAAGGACTCTTTATTATTAAAACTCATTAACAGCTCATCTAATTCCCTTTCTTTGTCTCATGGATGATTGTGTTTGTTAATCCCCGATTAATGTTACTATTGATGTTTTAGAATTAATTTCTTATTTTAAGTGGTTGTTGAATATATTACAAATATCTGAAGGATTACTTTTTCCTCATTCTGATACAAAATAATGTTATGTTTCTTCCCTTTTAAGGTATGGTTATTTATTAAATTTTACATTGTTTCTGTTTTGTTAGCAGAATTCTGAATTTTTCTTAATAAGTACCTGCCTAATTTTGTAGGATAGCTAATCTATATTGTTTTTATAATGATTATATAACTGTTTATAACAAATTAATTTTATATTCTGGAAAAAATCACCCTCATTTAGTTATGTAGAAAGTTAATTCTGAAATTAGTATTTACTTTCTTCTTTTGCCACTTTTTCTTTACTACAAGTGGTTTTTATTTTAGGACAAGAGCTAATTAGGTAATGGATAAGTATTTTAAAGAATTAATTCCATTTTTCATCTCTATTTGGTGCCTTGTAAACATCAGTCCTTTTACAAATGAGCATTAGGGGACACTAAAACATCAGTAACTGGTTAATTCTTCAGAACATGTTTCAAGGGCACTACGTCACCTGCTAGAGTTAGTCAGTCCCCAGCTGAAGATGAGAGCAAATGCTCTTGAAACATGTTCTGAAGAATTAACCAGTTAGTGAAGTTTTAGTGTCACTTAATACTCACTCATTTGTATATGTAACAACTTCACTGTTCCCAACTTCTTTTAAGATTACAATCAGTCCTTGTTTTACATGATAATTTTTCACTTAGTTCCATTATTCTGGTTTTTCTTGTATCCCTAACAATCATGAATTGATTATCTACCTGCAATTGGCTATTTATAATATCAATAATTTTGGTTCTATGGTCTGAAATATGAAATTCATTGTTAAATGTCGATTATCTATTTTCACTAAGATTAGTGATAATATAATCTAAAATCGAGCTGAAGTAACTAGTGGCCTATTAAGCTGAATATTGTATTTCAACATATCTTGAATGAAAAATTATAGACATTTCTATTATTGTTAATACAAGAAAGCTTCTTTATGATGTCTCAAGCTCTTCTCATTTTAAGGACCTTATCAAACATTTGTTTGATGGTACATCTGATCTGACAAAGTGCTAGAATTGCAGTAATTATAAAGGCATCTTAACTGCAGGTATTAAAGCAAAACCTGCTATTCTGGAATAGTGCACTAACCAAGTCAACAGTTGGCAGTTTTTGAGGCATTCTTCTCCTAATGTGAACAATGCCTAGTATATGTCCCACTTCTAAAGTTTTAAAACATCATCCCTATGATATATTGTACAAAATGTCTGAGGCAGAATTTGAAAGCAGCAACATTCCAATATCTGCAAGTGTATAGGTATATAAAAATATAATTAGTAAGAATTTTTTTTTAAATTTATTAGCAGTAATTAAATAGATATCCAAAAATGGGACATAGAAAGATATACATAAGTGTACAAAATTATTCATTTGTAATACAGTAAGTCATACACTTTAAAATCATAAAAAATATAAATATTTTATGCACATCACCACACACTCCATTTTTCAAGACACACTTAATTTTTTGCACATTACATCACTAGATTCTTTATTTTCTTAAATAAATTACATGCTATGTAGCTAACAGCACTCTCACATTCATAACACTGCATGTAAGTGGTTAGTATTCCCCTTTCCCTATGATAAAGCTTTGTACCACAGGTCCTATTAACTAACTGGCAGTGTTAGAGAAGATTAAATTATTCATTTAACATAAATATCTTGTCTAGGGATCCCAAACATCTATACAGTAATGAACACGTTTGTACTTATTTTTAAAATTACAAAACTGAAATCATTATGCTACATTAGCCCTTAACATTTATAGTACAGTTATCATACATTGAGATGTGCTTTATTTTTGCTTGGGTTTGTTGGTCAAAAATGTAAGCATTTACTTTGAATCCCAAAATTCCAGCTTTTATGCTCATATATGAACTCTTGGGATCCCTAATGTTGGCAATAAGTGGCATCATTATTTACAAAATAATAAGCAAATGTAAGTATACTTTCTTTTAATTTTCAGGGTATTTATGATCACAGTTTCTTAATTATTTTATCATCATTTTTTTAAATTGATTTTATTATTTAATTTATAAATTTCTAAGACTTAGTTTTCAGAGTTCTTAAAAACTGGGTTGTTGAAAACAATGTGACCTACTATTCAGAAACTGGACAAGAATGCACACTTCATTTCAAAATACAATGTTTTGCATGGCACATCCATTTAAGAATCATTAAAGTTTTAAAAAAAAGTACAGCTCACTTACTCATTCTTGTTAGTTATGCTCATGGAAATAATATGTTGATAGTGAATTTTGGTAACAAATAATGGTTGTTTTTTTTTTTTTAAACACATTCCTGGTAGAATGGCTTGATATCTGTTCCTCTATACCTGCAATGCTATGACTTTATACCTACATACTTGCTCTTAGTTTGTAATCATCTCACTGTCATTAATATCATTGTAAGCTCATTAAAGAAGTATATGCTCAAAATGCAACCCAGAATTTGTAACCAAACCATACTAAAGTACATTACTTACACATTCATGAATTTATGGTAGTTATCTGTAAAAAATAGTTTTTAAAAACAATCCGTTGTTCATCAGCTTTCAATATAACTTCTTTCTTTATGGTGAAAATTCAAATAATATTAAAAATGAAATTAGAGCATAAGCTTTTCTGATATCCAAAATATATGTTAATAAAACAAAAATATTTCCACTGCATAAAGTGAGCTCTTAAAACAATAATTTGAGATAGAGAACCCTAGGGTCACAGATATAAAATGTTGAAGCTATAAAAATAATTGCAATTTGCTGCTCAGATATTTCCACTAAAGCTAATTTTTATTGGAATGGCTTCCACTTCCTTAATAGTTGAAATAAACTTGGTTGTTAATAACCAATAAATAGTATTTTCACAATTTAGTGTTAAAATAATCTACAAAATTTCAGGCTAAACACATCATTGCATGCCACTGTATTAGTGTGCTAATATGAATTTAGTTAATAGAAACAAAGCCATGATTCTACTTTTTTGTAAGCAAAAGAAATAAGACAAAATAACTCATCAAACAACTTGCAAATTGAAGAAATGGACAATGATTACAATTTACCTGAACTTTCTGACATGTATTTGATTTATGGGGGAGTACTAGGTGGTAATATAAGAATGGTTGAAATCTACAGATACCACGTTATACTACATTTCAGTCTGCTGATAAAGCATGAAATATGCTTTAAAGTGCAAGTAACAGTAAAAAAGTTCATGGAATGCATTTTCTTTTGAAACTTTAACCCTAATATGTAAGTTTGAAAAGTTTGACCCTGGTCTCAAAATGCTCGTCTAAGATTCTTTTATATAGAATGCCAATATTTTGGTGTTGTTCATTAATAAATCAGTCAGAGCAAAGAAGTTATGAAATAAAATATTTCAAAATTATTGTATTGTATACAGGTAAGAATTAGCATAAAATGAAATAAGAGTAAATTTATGGAATAAACATTTGATATATGAATCGCTTCTAAAAAGAAACTAACTAATTATTTCTGTTGAAAGAAAAAGGTTCAGTGATCTCATACATAAGAGTATTGCTAATTTTCACTAATTCTATCTCATGTAGAGTGCATAGGAAGTATATAACTATTTTTGAACAGTTTATTTTAACAAATTGTTATAAAAATATTGTTATATACTTTTCCATGGCCAAATCACTTCAGGGATGAGTGTACTCAGCAAAATTTCATATAGGTCTGGATATTTTTCTTTTGTAAAAGCCATAAACATAGCACTGCAAGTCAGAGGCATTGTTATCAGCATAGTATGATGCACTTTACTTCTCTGAAGTTTAAGTGAAGGCAGTACTAAGTATTTGTACTGTAGTTTGATTTTTTTTTTTTTTAATAAATTAATCACAAATTTCATATAAAAATTAATCTCAGATAGTCCAATATTACACCAGTCCTTGATTTTTCCTATGATGCAGGCAGCAAGCAAACTCATTAAGTTGATATACATGAAAATATAACAGTTGCAACTATGAGCTAACAGGACATGAACTCAGAAGAATGTTGTGCAGATATGCCATGTCTGTCCAATCCCATAACTTTCCATCTATTACAACATTACGTATGCAACCTTTGAAGTTGTCCCTAGTTCCAAGTGTACCACTAGGTGCTCCTTCTGTAAAAATAAGAGATTGAGCAACAATAAATTGAAATGAGCACTGTTCAACACATTTTCATCAAAATTAATTTTTTTATGCGAACTGAGCATTCTGGGCTGTAAGGCTGTGATCCATTTGGATTCTTCTCCATCTTACCAGACATTTCATTCATGACTGTGTGGACAAAATATTTGGGAAGATGAAGAAAAAGAATCCCAATGGATCATAGCCTTATAGTCTGGAGGACTCAGTTCACATAATTGACATTGGCTGTCAAAGCCCATGTTCTACAAAAAATTACTTTTATCCCATAATGATGAGAAATGCACTGTAGGAACCCACTTCAAATATCCATTGGAATTCACAGGAAAGCTGAAAGATCAATCAAATCCTGGGATAAAAAACTGTATTAAAAGATAAGAAATTGTTTCCAATATGCCATACAATATGGCCCTAAATAAAGCACACATCCTGTTGAATGCTATCATTAATTCAGAGTGAGTCAGTACCTCTGTAGCAAATTCATAAGAGATATATGTTTTTGTTAAACAATCTATGCTCTACGATGTACTGTTTAGGGGACATACATCATTAAAGGAAACACATGTGTTAGGGACATTTAACAATTATGATGTAATATTATTCATTCTGCAAGTACCATTGGAACATGATGATTATTGCTTAAAGGGCGCAAAACTACGAGGTCATTAGCGCCCAGACACACCGAAATCTGCGCAACAGTAGCACTTTGTGCAATAATAGAAAACCCGCTTTTAATAACTGGGGTTAAATTTTCATCAACAGACCAGATCAAAACGCAGCTGCAGGAGCTCAGATATTAAGTGTTATAATGGCCTAAAAATATAACAATGAAACCCCTTAAAACAAAGAACAAGGATAAAATTGGCTACAAAAGGACAAAAGTCTTAAAATATTCGGAAATTACCGTCATGGATTAAAACCATTAAAATTTACACTTTGCACCAAAAGTCACAAACACGGATAAAGCGGAGCACTCGTTCCACAGCAACCACATCATCGGCAAGTAGCTCCTCAATAGAGGAGGGCAAACCCAGGGAAAGTCTAAAAGTTGCCAGATGAGGGCATTCGAGTAAAATGTGACGCACCGTGAAGGGGTGGTCACATCGTGGGCAATCTGGAGCTGGTTGACCATTAAAAAGGTGATGGTGACTAAATCGGCAGTGCCCTATTCGAACACGAGCTAAAATCACTTCCTCGCGACGGACTGCGCGAGAAGAAGTCGACCAATAAATGGGGTGGATTTAATTTCTCGAAGCTTATTGTGGGGAATGATATCCCACTCATCGCGCCAGCGCGAGAGAATTCCTCGACGTATACAATGTTTAAAATCCCCTACATAAAAGCGTTGCTCGTACTCTGCAGGGTCTAAAATGGCGGATTTAGCTGCGACATCCGCGGCCTCATTACCCGGGAGTCCCACGTGTCCAGGTACCCATAGCAGAGTGACTCTGACACCAGCGGCCAGAAGCGAAGACACTGCATCCTGAACTTTCTGCACAAGAGGATGGTAGGTGTACAGGCGTTTAAGAGATAAAAGGGCACTCAGAGAATCGGAACAAATGACACTTCCCCAGCCCGTGGTCAGAAATAAATAAAATAGCCCGATATATAGCATAAAGCTCCGCCATAAAAATAGATGTCGCAACGTTAAGACCATATGTAAAACTAGCTCCATTAAAAACAAAGGCACATCCTACACCTGTGTCGGATTTAGAACCGTCGGTATATATATATAAAATTACATCCAGCAAAGTAAGAGACAATCTCGTTAAAATGACTAAGAATGAATGGTGCTGCAGTCGAGGACTTAGGACAGGCCGTAAGCCCAAGATGAACGGGGGCCTCTGCTAAGAGCCAAGGGGGAGAGGAGGTTTCCCCGGCCAAGAAAAAAGCAGGTAAGTCCAGGTCCATCGTCCTTAACAGCTCCCGGAAACGAAAGCCAGCGGGCTTAGGAGTAAAAGACCGAGCAGCGTAAAATGGGGCAAGAGACACATTGAAAAACGGTTCATTCGCAGGATGACGAGGTTGCGTAGCCAGTCGACAACCATACGTAGAAAGTAAAAGATCCCTACGATAAAACAACGGAGGTTCCCCAGCCTCCGCACATAAACTCGACACAGGACTGGTGGGGAATGCACCAACAGCGACACGGATACCCCGGTGGTGAATGGGGTTAAGACGACGAAGAACGGAAGGTCGCGCTGAGCCATATACTATACAGCCATAATCCAGTTTGGACCGGATTAGAGATCGATAAAAACGTAAAAGAACAGTCCGGTCGGCTCCCCAGGATGTGCCACTTAAAACCCGTAAAATACACAGAGAACGTTCACACCGGCCTCTGAGCTGTGCTACATGCGAAGACCAGCTTAATGTTCTGTCAAAGATTAAGCCCAGGAATCTAACTTCGTCCGCGAAAACAAGAGCTTCTGGGCCAAGGTGGAGAGATGGTGAAGGATACACCTTATGACGCCAGAAGTTCATGCAGACGGTCTTCTCTGCGGAGAAACGGAACCCATTACGTACGCTCCAAAGGTAGAGGCGGTCCAGACAGCATTGGAGGCGGCGTTCCAAAAGACAGGTTCTCCTGGAGGAAAGATAAATCGCAAAATCGTCTACGAATAACGACGATTGGATTCCCGGTGGTAAGCACTCAGCTATGGAATTGATGGCGATGGCAAACAGTGTACAACTAAGTACCGAGCCCTGCGGTACACCGTTCTCTTGAGTAAAACGAGAAGATAAAACTGACCCCACGCGAACGTTAAAAACCCGGTCCATCATAAACTCCCGAATAAAAACAGACATCCGACTACATATATGCCAATCATTAAGCGTACGAAGGATACCGCCCCTCCAGCAGGTATCGTAAGCCTTCTCCAAATCAAAAAATACCGCAACAGTTTGGCACTTTCTCACAAATCCGTCCATTATATGGGTGGACAGAGACACAAGATGGTCGATGGAACATCGATGACGACGGAAACCGCACTGGATGTTCGTCAGTAGGTGCCGCGACTCCAACCACCACATAAGCCGGCCGTTAATGATTCGTTCCATCACCTTGCACACGCAACTGGTGAGGGAAATGGGACGGTAACTGGAAGGAAGGTGTGGGTCCTTTCCAGGCTTAAGGATAGGAATGACTGTGGCCACTCGCCAAGCGCATGGAAATGTGCCATCACACCATATTCGGTTAAAAATTTTGAGTAAAAAATGCATGCCCTCAGTTGATAAATGCTGCAGCATAGCAACATGGATGCCATCTGGCCCTGGAGCGCAATGCCGAGAAGCAGATAACGCATGTTCCAATTCCCTGGACGAAAATGGGACATTGTAGCACTCTTGGTTGTCTGAGGCAAAGCTAAATCCTCTAGGATCAACTCGCTCCTGAATAGAGCGAAAGGCAGGGGGGTATTGGGCAGAGCTCGAGATCTCAGCGAAATTTCGACCTAAGGTATTTGCTACATCCTTGGGAGTAGTAAGTACACAATGTGATACCTTGAGTCCAGATATGGGCGTAAATCCAGGTTTGCCCGCAATCCGGCGCAGTCGATTCCAAACAACAGATGAAGGTGTAAAACGGTTAAAAGATTTGGCGAAGGCAATCCAGGACGCCCTCTTGCTGTCTTTAATAACTCGGCGGCATTTCGCGCGCAGTTGTTTGTAACGGATGAAATTCTCTAACGTAGGGTGGCGACGAAAGACCCGCAAAGCACCTCGACGTGCACGCAATGCGTCCCGGCATTCGTCGGTCCACCAAGGAACCGGAATTCGTCTCGGGTGGAAAGACGACCGGGGAATAGCCTGATTTGCGGCTGCAACAATGATCGTGTTTAGGTGTTCGACCATGGCATCAATGGAGGGAAAGGGACACCCGGAAAATACGGCCAGAGAACGGAAGAGACTCCAATTTGCTTTTTCTAGAAGCCACTTCATTGTGCGCTGAGGACGTACTTGGGAAGACAGGATACGAATGTGACAGGGGAAATGGTCGCTAGAGTACAAATCAGAAAGAACGTGCCAGGTAAAGTGTACGGAAAGCGAAGCCGAACAGAAAGACAAGTCCAGATGGGAAAAACTGTGTGTGCTGTCTGAGAGAAAAGTGGGCTCACCTGTATTCAGGAAAATAAGATTGTGGCGATCCAAAAAATCAGCCACCAAGCTACCCCTCGCACACTCTACAGAGGATCCCCAAGAGGGATGGTGCGCATTGAAGTCCCCCAAAAGCAGTATAGGGGGTGGCAACTGGTATAGAAGGTTGTCCAGATCAACCACGGAGACAGGAACAGATGGAGGTAGGTAAATGCTGCAGACTGTGAAACTAAGGCCAGAAAAAGAAACCGTAGTTGCTACCGCCTGTAGATTAGATTGGAGAGACAGGGGGGAAGTATGCACGTCATCCCTGATTAATATTAAAACTCCGCCATGCGCGGGAATGCCGTCTTCGGCGGGAAGATCGAATCTTACCGAAGAGTAACCTCGAATATTGAAAGCATCCTGAGGACGAAGTTTGGTCTCCTGGAGGCATAAAAGCAGAGCATCAGTCGATCGTAAAAGCAACTCTAGTTCAGGTCTTCGGCTGCGGAGCCCACGTATGTTCCATGAAAGGATAGGCATTATTAAAACCGTTAAAAGAAATAAAAACACCACCTTACTTTTTGGTCGGACCGGGACGAATCAATCGTCCTTTCTTTAAGCGCGTGGGACTCGGTGGTTTAGCAGTAGCAGGCGCTTCCTGCTCCATAAAATCCTCGGAGGGAGGGCTCTCCCGCTGAGATGGATCAACCGATTCCAGCACCTGGAAACGGTTGGAGGTGTTGAGAGGCGGCGACGGTGACCGCCTTGCGGGTTTGCTCCCAGAGCCATCGTGGGAGCTCGACCTCCGAGGAGGTGAGGGGCTTTGATTTTTCTTCTTAGCCTTTCCTTCATTTGTGGACGATTTTAGAAAGTCAGTCCGTGTGTAGGCAGTCTTGAATTTTACTGGATCAGCAACAAAAACCACTGGCTTGGGTGCTGTTGAGCGCTTGGTACTGGTAGGAGTAGGCGTTTCGGTGAAGACCAGGTCACATGTTTGCGTGCTACTGTCCCGTCGGGATATTGCAGTGGCAGCTACAGAGCTATACGTACCGAACTTAGGTACAGGAGGTAGACAGGCTTGATAGCGTTTCCGGGCTTCAGAGAACGAAAGTTTCTCTTTAACACGGATTTCCTGAATAGAGCGCTCCTCTCGAAATCGAGGGCAGTCGCGGGATGTTGCTGGATGAGGACCACGACAGTTCACGCATACAGGGGCGGATGAACACGCTCCCTCGTGGCTTTCTAAGGCACATGTAGCACAAACAGATTTAGGGCTCTTACAAGACAGGCGGGTGTGACCGAAACGCTGACATTGGAAACACCTTAAAGGGCTAGGAACATACGGGCGGACTGATATTACCTCATACCCTGCCTTAATCTTGTTTGGTAACTCAGCTCTATTAAATGTGAGGAATAGTGTTCGCGTAGCCTGCACACGATAAACTGCGGTGACATTCTGCTCGGCTAAATAACCCTGAATTTCGGTGTCCGTCATACCGTCGAGTATAGAAGTGGTTATAACCCCTCGGGAGGAATTCAGGGTACGATGGGACTCGACACGGATCGGGTAACCGTGGAGTAAAATTGCCTTAAGAAGCGCAGTAGTTTGAGACGCACTCACAGTTTCTACCAATAGGGACCCATTGCGTAGGCGCGTGCACGATTTAACAGGCCCAGAAATACTGTCCAAACCTTTTTGAATGATGAAAGGGTTCACGTGAGTAAACGACTGACCTTCCTCTGTTCTGTTAATTATCAAGAAACGAGGGAAAGACACCTCAGTCACCCCTCTTATGTCCATTCTCTTACGTTTAGTATTTATTTGAGGATTTTCTTGCACCATAGCGGACTCATCCTCCACCATTACACCTGTCTCCGATGGCAGGCTGCTTCCTGGGCGCCACCCCGGCTTAGGTTAGTTGCCCTGGCCTGGAACAAGTAACCTTAGGGTCACACCTTCCTGGGTATCGACAAAGGGACCCAATCGCCTACAGGAAGTCTACAGCGCATGTAATGGCCCCTCCCCGGGCCTGGCCTTTACCAGGGGATACGCTCTAGCCCTACATGATGCCCCAGCACTGGGAGTCACGCCCTTACCCAGTCACCTTTGAACCGTATCAAACACGGGGGCATCCATCAGACTAAAAGCAGGGAGGTTTAAAATTAAAAAGTAAAATGGAGACCAACTAAAAAGGAGTCAAACGCGCTGAGCGCGGACCTGAGGGAGCAGCTCGGGTGCCTCGGGGTCGCTACGCCCCGTACCCAATAAATTGGGCCCCTGAGGGGACCATTGGAACAGATTACAGAAATTGTTCAAAGTGTCTACCCTGAACCTGATTACATTCAATTATCATAGCATACACATTGAACTCTGGCAAACATTTCAGGTCTTGTGTTGCATTTGGTAAAAGCAGTAAATATTTGTTCAGTCAGTTCATGTCTTGTATCAACTGGAGTTGTGTATATGGCATTCTGCAAATGTTCACAAGAAATAAATCTAGGGGTGTTAAGCCATTTGTAGTCTTCCTATAACACATTACCATGTTGGTCAACTCAGAGAAAGCAGAGATGTTCATTCTCAATGGATATTTGCATTCAATTGCACATGCATCATCTATACAGGCAAGGTCAGGAAAGCATCACATAGTTTCATATTGGAACCAGTACACTAAAACATAAATGGACAGGAGTGCACAACCTCTATATGCTTCATCAGAGTATAACAACAATTGTTCCTCAATATTATAACTATCTCTATCCTACTTAAAATGTAAATTGGAACTTGCACAGTGAAGCTAATCATATTAATTGATATCATTGTATGATTCAGTTGAACTACACACTCTTAAAGCTTCACTTACTTTTCATAAAGGTATGGAACCGGTTTTGAGAATATTTAGTTCCCATCTTCAGCCAGGCTAAGTTCAACTGTCGGATCATTCGTTGAGCTGTGGGAATGTGTATTCTGCTCTGGTGGCGGTGTGATAAACTTGTAGTTTATGTTTTCATCTCCGGCAATGTCGAAATTCATTATGCTGTCTTTGTATTTGTAGATGTAGATTTTCTCCCAGGTTTTTAGTTCCATAGGTCCTTGTACTGATTTTAATAATTTTGTTTTATTTATTATGTCATGATTTTGTGTCCAAAAATGATATACTACTGCTGATTTCCCTATTTGCTTGTACTTTAATTCCATCAATGAGGTTCTGAAAACATGTACAGTCATCCCAAAAGAAACAATATAGAAAATGAAACAGAGCAACCCTAAAATAGCTAAGGTATATGGTTTACCTAAAATTCACAAAACTGAAAATGGTATGCGTCCCATCATTAACAACATCAATACTCCATCTTACTATTTAGCAAAATGGTTAGCTAATAGATTCAAGACATTACCAAAATTTCAAAGCAGGAGTATAAACAATCACATCAGTTAATAGAAAAAATTAAGGACATAAAACTCCTTCCCTCTGATACTCTTATATCTTTCGACGTAGAATCTCTGTTTCCTAGCATACCAAAAGAAAAACTCCTGATTTATCTACATGATTGGCTAAAAACAAGCAGAATTAATGATACACACATAAGAGAATACATCAAACTCACAGAAATTTGCATAAACCAAGCCTTTTTTACTTTCAAAGAAAAATTTTATAAACAGCAAACAGGACTTACAATGGGCAGCCCCTTATCTCCATTTCTAGCTAATCTCTTCATGAGTAGATTTGAAACACACATCAACACAGTTTTTCCATACATATTTAAGGTATAGTATAGATATGTAGACGATATATTTGCCATAGTTAACAAAAAACTCATTGACAATGCCTTAAACCTTTTGAATATACAAGATGTACACATATCATTTACATATGAAACAGAAACAGATAACATGTTGCCATTCTTAGACATTAAAATAATGAAATGTCAAGAAAATCTTAAATTTGGAATATACAGAAAGAATACACATGCAGATAATCACATCAAAGCTGACAGTTTTAACCCCACAGCACACAATGCAGTAATTAACAATTTAACACACCGGCTAGTTAACCTACAAATTAGCAAAGAAGAATATTTTAAAGAATATAAACAAATAGAATAAATAGCAGTTAAAAATGGTTTTAAAAAAGAACTAGTACACAAAAAGGAGCAGAAATTCAAGAGACAAAAACATATCAAAGAAACCACAACACTTTCACCAAGAAAAGATAAACAAATTTTTAAAATATTCACATATCATCCATGGGCTATAAAAAATTCCAGAATATTCTTAAAGATTTTAATATCAGGTTGGCACCGATTAATAGATTTAATGTTAAAAACTTATTGATAGATAATGTTAATGACAGTATTCCACAAGAAGAAAAATCAGGTATATAATATAAACATACATTGTTTATATATATATATACCACTCCATTGTCAACAGCTTTGTAAGTACATTTAAAAATCAGGTATTTACAAAATAAATTATGCAAAATGAGGAAAAATCTACATTGGAAAAACAAAAGAGAAACATAGGCACACGGTTAAAGAAACATAAAGTACAAGCAAATAGAGAAATCAGCAGTAGCATATTTTTGGACACAAAATCACGACATAATAAATAAAGCAAAATTATTAAAATCAGTACAAGGACCTACTGAACTAACAACCTGGGAGAAAATCTACACCTACAAATACAAAGACAGCATAATGAATTTCGACTTTGTCGGAGATGAAAACATAAACTACAAGTTTATCACACCGCCACCAGAGCAGAATACACATTCCCACAGCTCAACGAATGATCTGACAGTTGCACTTTAGCCTGGCTGAAGATGGGAACTAATGTTCTCAAAACCAGTTCCATACATTTATGAAAAGTAAGTGAAGCCTTAAGAGTGTGTAGTTCAACTGAATCATACAATGATATCAATTAATTAATATCTCTATCCTATTTGTTGTAGAAATTTTGACTCATATATATCAGAATGGTTCATTATTACTTCAGTTATTCATAAAATTAAAATCAGTAAGTAAAAATGATGCTTAGCATTGTAAAGAAAGAATTTCTGCTCATAAAGAGCTGGTCTAGATGCCAGAGCTTTATGAGGAATTTCCTAAAAGTCTATGCTTCTAATACTGCTTTAGTGTGTAAATTCAGGAGAAATGGCTCTTTTTCTTATTAATGCAAAGAAAAAAGTGGAAAGAGGAAGACATCAACATATGAAGTAAAAATTATGCATGAAAGAATGTTGACTGTCTTTTACATTGCATACCAACCATACTACCATACCAACAGAACAGAAATTAGGAATTTATGAAATCAAATGTGCAGATTGTAATCAAAGATACATTGGAAAAACGAAGAGAAATTTGGAAAAAAGAACACTTTAGGAATATTTGTTTAAAGCATGTTGATAAATCAGCAGTAGCACTCACTTTTGGAGACCAATAATCATAAAGTAGTTAAACCAGAGGCGAAGTTGCTGAAACAACTTCACAACTCAATGGAGCTATCCACTTGGGAAAAGATTTTCATTTTAAAAAATAAGAAAAACCTAATGAATGTTTATGTTCTGCCCATGGATGAACTCAGCAGAGACCGCGAAAAAAAACACCTTGGGATCCAGTCACCAACTTGATTAACAGCAGTTGGTCAACAATGATGATGAGAGTGAGCGCTTCCGAAACATGTCCTAGTGTTATGTAAGTAAATGTGAACAAGTTGATTACTTTAGTGTAAAGTATGCTATGTTGATATACAGTTGGTTTGGTGACCCGCATCTTCAATTTTAATGGGCATTTTTCAAGAATATTCTCATCAGCAGCAGAAGACCAACATTATTTTACTACTACACTTAATAGTTTCAAGAGTATAAGTTCATAAGGTATGCTGTCACATATTGCACAAGAATCACTAAACTGTCCCAAAGCATTTCTAAGATGGGCTAGTTTCAATATCTATTTTTTACAAATGCTCCTGACCTCACATGCACTAAAGTGTGTTTGTAGATAGCCTTATAGAGTTATGTACTCAGAGATCAATGTCCATTGAAAATTTATTGAAATAAAATATTGTGTAAATATTGAAGAAAAAATATTGCAATTTATTTAGGTAGTTTTTATAATGACTATATTTTCAGCCTCTGTCAGTTACTTTTTTTTCAACTTTGTTTACATTACTACTGGCATAAAATTTCTTTAAGTACGGTAAGAATAATTATGTAGTTACATTTGTATGTATGAATGAATGAATAAATGAGAATTTTTGTTTCTCACACACATCAACAAACAAAATATTTACAACAAAATAACACACACACACACAAAAATAGAAGATTAAAATATAACAAATTGGATCAGTGCCTTCAGCAATTCCAGATAACTCCAATCAAAATTCCAATTGGATTTGCTCTATCCCCCAGTCCCTGGTTATCAGTACTACCTACTGGAATACTCAGGGGACCAGGTTCTGATCCAACTAAAAGAAAAACACAATGCTATAAATAATTTACACTCAAGCTATTATTATAACTAATTAAATGCAATTTCTACACTATGAATTTATTTAAAAAACAACATTACAATTAAATTTACATAAACAAACAAAATATGTAAAAATTTAACAATACCAAAACTTATGTTCTCCTATGCCTTAACCACCTGGTTATATATATGGTAAAGAATCCTTAAAATAAATTGCCATTTTGACTACTGTGTGTGCCCTCAAGCTCCTTCCTTGTACTTCTCCTCCACTTATCCCTTACTTTTCCTAACAATTCTCCAATTTTGTTTATTTTATCTACACTCATATCTGATAACATTTTAATTGTCACAATATCTTGTAGTTTATGCCATTTTTCATTCCAGATACTATCCCTCCATCTTTCATATTCAATTAGACAATGGAACATGCTATCCATTTTACCCACACATAAAACATGCTTCTTTAAAATTTATTTGTAATCCTTTTAGAAATAATACCCCTGCATGCATCCATGCAAGACCTATTCTTTCAAATTGATCACAATTATCTATATATTTCTCCTGTCCTCAATTTCTTTTAACTACTTTATATAAATCTAAAGAACCTTTATCCTCTAAGCTAGTCCAAATCTCTATATCTTCTGCCCTCTGTTTCACTTCTTTCCAAAATCCACAGACATTATTACATTTTGTAAGGAATGTGATTGTTGATAGTTAACTCTAAAGGAGCAATATGATTTACAAGGACTAACCTGGCAGTCCACCAATATACAGTGGACTTTTTGTGCTTGCCTCAGAAAACTGACCATTGCCTGAATGGCCATATACAGAGGCAAGGTGATCCACCTTTAGAGTAAGTTCATCATTCACAAAAAAGGCTTTGACACGATGCCAGCGGTTGTCACACACAGTGAAACGTGATGGAAAGCTTTGTTCTACACGGAATGGCTGTCGATCACCCATGTCGCCCGTCATTACTACCTGCAAATACATATAACTTAAAAAATTGTCTCATTGATTTTGCCTTTAAAAGTTTTGATTCTTGTGCCAAATAGTAAACAAATAAGTTACATATTAAAAGTTTTCCTCTATCCCTGTTGAATAAAGCACAAATCTCTGAAAATAAAAGTGCAATAAATGCAAAACAAAAATTAAAAATGTATATTTCTAGATATATTTTCTGAAGAAGGCTGCTAACATCTGTCCCGAATTAACTGGAAAATGGTTAATTTCTATTATATACCACAGATACAGGGACAAAACATTGAATGTATTTTAAGATTTTCATTTTTTTAGCCTACAGTATATGCGAGACATTTACTTCTTCTCAGGTAAACTTTTATGCAATTATAGTAATCATCATTTATTTCAACAAAATGCATGTTAAATTTTTTCTTGTAAGCAAAGGAAAAAAATAGGGGATTTGCATAATGAAATACAAAAGTAAAACAATACGGACTACCCTTATATGCACATTTACGCATGTGGTCAATATGGTGCCCATTCAACACAAACATTTTTTCAAATTATTTACATTTTATAACTTAAAACAGATTTTTAGCTCTTGATTTGGCATCTTTTTAAAGTCTATATAAAAATGAAGAATAAGAATACATGATCTTCATATGACATATTATCTTCCTTGCATTGTATTCATCTTATCTTGCTGCATCAGGCAGTATGTAGAAAAGTATAACTACAGAAGCACAATTCTTTACACTGTCCATTTGTCAACTATTTATTTAAAAAAACTAAAAAGAGAAGCTAATATAATTAAAATAATACCTATATGATGATTATATCTAATATTATTTTTTACCTCATATTATTGTTTTTAAAACAAATTATTAAAAATTTATATTTTCTGTTGAATAATTTTAGTGATTGAGTTATAAAATAAAAAATAAAATAAAAAAAAAACAATAAAAAAATAAAAAATAAAGAAAAAATAAATATGGGATATGAAAATATTTAATTAGGTGCAAGACTTGTTACATATATAAAAAGGTGCTTGGCCAATTATGTGCTTGAAAAACAGAAGGGATTTTTCAAAATCATCTAGAAGTCATGTGACTTTCAACTACAAATCATATGGGCATACTTTTTAATTTATTATACTATCCATAGAGATTGCAAGGATCTGTTAGATATGCCAGATTTCATAGAAAAACAGTTACAATGTACAGTTAATATACAGCTATTAAGGTTTTAGTTAGTTCAGTGGTCTCAGACAAGATAAATACAGGCCAAACTTGCTCACCAGTGTTTCCTTCTTCTACCTAACACTGGACTGGTAGAGGAAAGCAACATTTGCTTTGTGTATTTCTGTTTACATCACTAACTGCTACATTTGATTTCTTTTAGTTCTTAGCCCTCTTTTATATCTTATATATATGTAAATGATACCCCTCAGTTTGAGAATTGCAAAGTAAATTCATATGCAGATGATACATCACAACTATTATGGGATAAGACAGTAGAGAGCATAAAATATTTAATAGCAGACTCCTCAATGATTATGCTGAAATATCTTGAAAATAACAATCTAAAAATAAATCTAACCAAGACAACAATTGTATACTTCCAGCATTACAACAATAAGGGTAATAATTCTGAAATAATGGTAAATGGAAAAATGATAGAAGTAACACATTGTGTTAATTTCTTGTAATCCAGGATTACACCTTGATAGGAATCTGACATATAACTACCACGTAGATTATATATGCAAGAAAATAAACAAGGAATTATATCTGTTAAGGATACTCTCAAAATATCTGGATACAGCTCTACTAAAAATGCCATATTATAGTATAATTTATCCTCATAAACAGTATCGCATAAAACTCTGGGGTAGCACAGGTATTGGTAATCTAAACAGACTGCTAATATTACAAAAACAATGTATAAGAATTATTTACAGACTTAACAAAAGATCTTCATGTCAAAAAACCTTTGGGGAAAATAACCTGTTAACTGTAATCTTGGTATATAAATATACACAATTCTTATTAATTGTAAATAGCAATAAGCACCTGGCAGTAAAACCAATACCACACCTATGACACATGGGGAAAAGCTAATTTACATCAAGTCATCATAAACAAAAAAGCATCAGAACATGATCCATTTATCAAAGGTGTAATTTTGTACAACAAACTGCCACAGACTCTAAAAATAAAAAATGGGGAGAAATTTAAGAGAGATCTAAAGGTATTCCTGACTGAGAAATGCCTATGCAGGGTGGATGAATTGTAGATGATTGTAGAAAAAATGTATAATTTTCCTTTATTGTTGTAAATGTGCACTGAAATGATCCAAGAATAAGTTACTCTATATCTACTGATTCTGCTAAACTTTTGTAATTCTAATGCTACTTTACAATTATATGAATTATTTAAACTAGTGTTCTTAGATTTTGACAATGTCTTAAATTTTTGTACACAAGTCTATTGACAGATATAAAGTTGTCGTCGTCATTGTTATTATTATTATTATTATAATAACAAGTGCACTGTGTAATTCTCTTCTGATTATTCAATTGAAATATAGCACTCTCTGATATCAATATTAAGTTCAGACCAGAGTATAAATTGAATGATTCTGATTACAATGTATATGTATTGCACAACAACTATGTCATTCAGCTATTTTAGTGTAGATCACTCTCCTAGGTACCCACCAGCTTTGCTATTTTCTACTGCTCAGCATCTATGTTTGAAAAACCTGATTTTGAGATCCCTGAGTTAGTTTATATAGGTATAAAAAGAGAATGTGTTTTTCAATGTCATCCAAAACTTGTAAAGCTTCAAAGTCAAATGTTATAAGATATGGGAGCTCCAAATGGATAACACTACACCAAGAATGTATAATTTTACTGAGGAACAATTATATATAAAATACGAGGGTAGGTCCATAAGTTTCTGGCCTCACCGATAAGAATAATCGCCTTCACAACATCCTTATTTGGTGTCATTCTTTATCTGTTAAGTAAATAATTGCAGCTATAACTTCTGCTCTGCTGTGTTCAGTTGTTCTGATATGATTGCCTAAAGAAGGCCATGTGTTGAAGATTGTGATATATTGAAAATGGAGTATCCAGCTGTTATTAAGTTCTTCACAAAAAAGGACCTACTCCAAATGAAATTAAACATCGATTAGATGGTATATATGGGGAAGCACCCCCCTCATATTCTACCATAAAAGAATAGGCTAAACTGTTTTGAATGGGTCAAGAAAGCATTGAAGATGAAGAGAGTGCAGTTGACCCTTGGAGGTGCTCACTCCTGAAAACATCCCTCTTGTGGAAGGAGAAATTATGGAAGATCGGTGACTCAAAGTTACAGAAATAGCAGCAAGGTTGGGTCTTTCTAAAGCATCAGTTCTTCAAATTATTCATCAACATCTGAACATGAATAAGGTTTTTTGAATCAGGGATTTTGACAATGAAATACAGTATAATATGACAAATTATTATTATGAAATCACTCAAATTTCACTAATTTTGTTCCACTTACTTGGACATGTTTCAAGGCATTTGCCTCCATCTTCACTCTGTTTCCACTGGCCGCTTCCCAGTGTGGTATTAAATTTAGTTTAGTTTAAAAAAACCACTTAAACACCAACACAAAAGATAAAATTCCATTAGCAATCAGGCATTTATGAAATCAGTTGCAAGGACTGTGATACAAAATTCATAGGCAAAACAAAAAGAAATATTACCATACATTTTAAGGAACACATGAGAAATGTAAAATATAAACACACAGAAAAATCAGCAGTGGCAGACCATTTTTGGCAAAATAACCACAAATTCCAAAAGGAACCAAAACTACTACAAGCTCTTCAAAAACCCATAGAATTAACAGTATGGGAAAATATATTTATAAACAAAAACAAAGAATAATTGAAAACATTTTATGATACAGTCGAACTACACACTCTTATGCTTCACTTACTTGTCATTATTGCAGACCGGTTTCGAGAACAGGTTGTTCTCATCATCAGTTCAAATCTCCGACTGTTGGATAATTCATTGTGTTGTGGGTATTCTACTCTGGCAAAGGTGTGATGAACTTAAAGTTTATATTTTCATTGCCGGAAGTGTCACAGTTCATTAAACTGTCTCTGTATTTGTAAATGTATATTTTTTCCCATGTTGCTAATTCTGTAGGTTCTTGCACTGATTTTAATAATTTTGCTTTATTCACTATATCGTGGTTTTCTGTACAAAAATTAAATGCTACAGCTGATTTCTCAATTTGCTTGTATTTTATGTTCCTGAAATGTTCTTTTAACCATGTGCCTATGTTTCTCTTTGTTTTTCCTATGTGAAAAAATCTACATAGGAAAAACAAAGAGAAACATAGGCACATGGTAAAAAGAACATTTCAGGAACATAAAATACAAGCAAATTGAGAAATCAGCTGTAGCATTTAATTTTTGTACAGAAAACCACGATATAGTGAATAAAGCAAAATTATTAAAATCAGTGCAAGGACCTACAGAATTAGCAACATGGGAAAAAATATACATTTACAAATACAGAGACAGTTTAATGAACTTTGACACTTCCGGCGATGAAAATATAAACTTTAAGTTCATCACACCTCCGCCAGAGTAGAATACCCACAACACAACGAATTATCCAACAGTCGGAGATTTGAACTGATGATGAGAACAACCTGTTCTCGAAACCGGTCTACAATAATGACAAGTATGTGAAGCATAAGTGCGTGTAGTTTGACTGTATCATAAAATGTTTTCAATTATATGATTGGCTTCAGTGTGAATGTTCCAATTAACATTTTAGTTAAAAACAAAGAATTTTTTATTATGGTGGCACCGGTTTTGAAGAAGCATCCTCTCCATCTTCAACCAACATGACAGCTGATTTTTGGTTAACTTTGATTTCCCAAACAACAGTTACCTCATCAATGGTTCGTTAAAGCCACAGAGTGACATCTTAATTCCACACTGGGAAGCGGCCAGTGGGACCAAGCTGAAGATGGAGGCACACACCTTTGAAACATGTACAAGCAAGTGGAACAAAATTAGTGAAATTTGAGCGATTTGGTAATAATAATTTATCATATTATACTATATTTCACTGCCAAAATCTCCAATACAAAAAACTATATTAAATAACATTCAACTTAGCTTGCAACCTTGCCTTAATTCTTTTTCCTGCTGTATTTCCTTTGATATTGCCCTTTTTTCATATTTTATGCAAAAGGTATTCCCTTTATACAATCCTTTTAGAATGGTGATCATTTGTTTACTCACCCCTTTCTCTGATAGTGCATACCACAATAGTTTCATCTCTATTTGGTCAAAAGCTTTTTCTAAGTCAATAAAGGCCATATAAATTTCACCTTTTTTACCTTTTAAATATTTGTCCACTATAGTTTTTATAACAAATATGTTATCAACCATCTGCCTTCCTTTCCTAAAGTCCATTTGAAATTCCAAAAGAATGTTATATTCTTCTGCCCATTCCTGCAACCTATCAGCCAATATTCCTGTATAGATTTTCCCCACATTGGACAACAGTGCTATATCCTTATAGTTACTAGGTTTATCCAAGCCCCCTTTACCTTTATAAATTGGTGGTATAATTGCTTTTCTCCAACTTTCTGGTGTATACCCCTAAGTTTTCATTATATTAAACATCAGTGTTAGTACCTTGAGTCAATTCTTATCTCTACACCATTCTTTAAGGAATTCCCCTGGTATATCATCTATTTCTGGTGCTTTGTTTCTTTTTATTCTTTTAATCTGATTCTGTACTTCTCTCTCCATTATATCCCTATCTAGCATCTCTACATAGTAATTTTCTATCTCTGGAATTATCCTCCCTTTTATAGAGCTTTGACATGCAAACAGAGCTAAAAAATATCTTAACCATTCCTCTAGGATTATATTAGATTTAAGTACATATTTTTTATATAAAGTCTTTATACCCTTCCATATTTTGCATACATTATTATCAATAATAACCTTCGTTAATTTATTGATATTCCTTTCCCTCCATATACATTTCTTGCTTTCTAATAATTTATTATAGTAATATTTGCTTTGTAAATACTCCTCTTTTGATTTAGGATCCCCTAATTCCCTCCATTTTACTAGACTAACTTTTATGATATATTTATTTATTTTACATTCATCATCAAACCAGATATCACTTTTAATGTGGCTCTTGTTTATTACTTTCATCCCTTTCCCATCCCAGCACATAATAAAATTCAATATGCTGATTGATTTTCAACTTCATATATTTTTGTTATAAACTATCCCATGTTGACATATTTTTCCTATCTCAGATTCTAAAGCAAGATCAAAGTTAATCTTGCATTCATCCTTTCATTTAAATCTAACATATTCTCTCCCCCAATTTGGTTAATAAATACATTCTGCAATTTAATATTTATATCCGTTATTAGTGGGAAATGGCCACTACTCGAGCTTATATTTGACACTTTGAAGTTACTTATCATATGGGTAATATTACTTGACCATAATACAAAATCAATTACACTCTGGCCATTTTTATTTATGAAGGTGAATTCTCCTTGCTCATCCTCCCCATATTTACCATTTAAAATATCGAGTGCATTTAATTCACAGAAATTAATAAGTTTCTCACTTCCATTATCTTCCACCCTATCCTTACTGTGTCTAATATTCTCATTTTTTTCTATTACATTGTTATTTTCCCACCCATTTATTAAGTTTACACCAAGTTCACCAATTCCATTAAAATCTCCCACAATTATAATCTCAATGTTCAAATACTTATCCCTTAACCTCTCTATATCTCTGTCTAGCATATAATACAATTCTGGGTTATGGAACTGAGGTGATTTGGGGGGTTATATACAATACCTATACATATTATACTTTCATTTAACACTTTCTTCCAATATGACCCAAAATACTTCCTTGCACCTAGACCAAGTGTCTCTAATGGTTTCACTCAAATCACTTTTAACAAAAAACCCTACACCTTCTGATGGTTTACCTTTCTTGCCAACATTTCAGCCTTTCTTCCTATATATTTAAAATCCTTTATTGTAATCTCTTCACCTTTTAACCATGTTTCTACTATTGCAAAATAATTCATAGTACCCAATAAGAACTGTAAAGTTCCCATGTTAATTTTATTTTTCTAACCTTCACAGTTCCAGTAACCTAATCTCCTCACTGTTTGTTATTGTGATCCCGTTCTTCCCTTGGACCACATAAACTTTTCTAGAGCTTTTTTTACTTTTTACTGAATCCCTTCATTTGGGGTTTTTTCCTTATTTATACCAAAATACTTCCATGCAGAGATGAAACAATACTATCTCCCCCTTCTTTCATATTCATCACACATCTCCTCTTGCCTTGTCCACTTTTATTTCCCACTTTTTCCCCACTATCAATAGTTTGCATTCAACTCAGGTCCCCTCTCTCCACTAATCCCTGCAATGATTCCACCACCTCTTTTCTCGGCAACACCTTTTTTTTTTCTTTCTGCTGCTGGCTTTCCTGACATCACACCACTCCTACCATCTTCTCCCTCCTGAAGGTCAGCTACTCGGTTCCTCCTAATCTGCGATGTGTGCGGTGATGACACGTGTCTCTTGTTTCGTCAATTCTCCCTTGGGTACTCGACTTTGGATCCTTAGAATTTTCTGCTGTTATGTATATTTCCTGTTGCTGGTTAGGAATATGCTGACTCATTTCTTCCTGCATTGGTTTGCTGCTCCATACATCTCTCTTGTTCGTAGAGTATGCATTCACTCCTTCAATCCACAATTGAAAATTCCTGATATATGCTCTTTTGTTTGCTGTTCTCACTTCCATCATCCGTGGAATTAAATTCTGTTTTATGCGTCTTTGAGCACAAATTTTTTATATGTATGATCTCCTTTGTAGCCTTTTAGTGTTGTGATGATCTTTATTTGTTTTTTCTTTGGGGTACTCCAATTTGTATTCTGTCTTGCTTACTGGCAGGTTTATTAATCTGAGTGCGAGGCTGTTGATTATTGCTAGTTTATGTTGTTTTGAATTGTGGCTGTTATTTTTTATACACTTATCTGTGTGGGTATCTTTTCTGAAAATGTTGATTTCCAGTATATTGTCATTTTTTATCATTTTTATATCCAAGAAAGGAAGAATTTTGTTGTTTTCTAATTCCATTGTGAATTTAACAGTGCTGTCTGTAGAATGAGTAATTTTGTTGCATCCTCTTTCCATATTTCACTTACTATTGCAGAGACATCATCTACATAACGGTACCAGCATGCGCTGTGTGTGCGTGCGTGCGTGCCTGCGTGTGTAAGCCTAAACTAATTTTATTTCCGAAAAACTCATGTACATATCTTCCAAGAATGGCGAAAGTGGGTTTCCCATTGCTAGGCCCTCCTTTTGTGTATAACTATTGCCTCTGAATGAGAAGTAGGTTTGATTTATGCAAATTCTGGTGAGGTTCAGATATTGTTCTATTACTTCTCCATGTAGGTTTATAAGTTAGCCATTTCTTTACAACATTTATTAGAATTTCTTTGGGGATGCTAGGAAACAAAGAGACCACATCATGAGAAATTAGCAAATCCCTCTTTTCTAGTTTTACATGTCTGATTTTATCTATTAATTCTGATGAGTTCTTTATACTTTGACTTTTGTATTTTGGTAAAGTGTTACTTTTTTTTAAAAGGCAATTGGCTAATTTGTATGTGGGTGAATTTTTTATGTCTACAATAGGTCTCATTTTATTACCAGGTTTATGTATTTTAGGTAGGCCATAAATTCTAGGTGTTGTAGGGTTGTCTGGTATAATCTTCTTTTCTTCCTAACTCAGAATTGTTATATTTGTCAATAGTTTTCTTACTGGACTGATATATTTTTGAGTGGGATCTGTTTTCATTTTTTCATAATCCTGGTTAGCTAGTAAACTGTAAATACTGTTTTCATTATTACTATTTTGTTCCCTTTGTCAGCTCTGTTATAAATAACACCTTTTTCTTTCAAAGATCTGAGTACCCTATGATATGGCCTTTTTATTTATTTTTTTTTTTATTAATTGCTCTAGGACTTTTCCACATTGTGTTCTTATGCTATTTTCTTTCATCTGGTTTGTTAAAAATTGTTGTTTCTATGTCTGCTACATATTCTTCTATATTTCTAGAGCAATCTATACAAGTATTTAACTGCATGTTCTTAATTATCTAGTGAGTCGATTTGATAATCTTATGCTCCACTTACTGTTGAATTATGCAAAACTAGTTTCGCAGGCTTTTGCTTGCATCCTCAGTTGCGAGTCGACTGTCAGCTTCGTTGTTGGTTGGCTGGAGGACTTGGTGTAGCTCTCATGGACGTTTTATGAACTTCTGGATTCATTTGTCTTCTGTTGGGATCTCAAAGTTCATAACCTTATCCTCATATTTTTTTTATATAATTTTTTTCCCATATTCCCACCTCATCTACAAATATCAATAATTTCACTCCCATTTCTATATCATGTTTATTTCTCCAAAAGTGATGTGCAACTGCTGATTTCTTTACCTGATTGTAATTCATATTTCTCCAGTGTTCCTTCAGCCTGATTCCAATGCTTCTTTTTGTTTTTCCAATATATACTTTGTTACATTCTGAACAGTTGATTTTGTATATTCCTGGCTTCTTCTCCTACGGTATTCTATCATTATCACCAGAATTGAGCAGATTTTTTAGGCTAAACTTGTTCACTGGGATAAACTCTCTGAGTATTTTTTGGAATTTTTTGGTTGCCCAAGGATGATAAGTGAATTTCATGTGGATGGTAGATTCTTTTATTGCTGTCAGTGTTGTAACCTGCTTTAACCTCTTCTTTTTTTTGAATTTCTTGATTTTCTTATCTACAATTCCATTGAATTTTGCTGTTTGTATAATATGATGGTATTCTTTGTTGTATTCAAACTCTTTCATAGATATGTTGATGAGTCTATTTGCTAAGCTATTGTTAAAGGAACTTTGATATCATAAAATGACCACGAGAGATACACCAAGTCCTCCAGCCAACCAACAACGAAGCCGACAGCTGATTCGCAACTGAGGATGCAGACGAAACTAAAATGTTATATTTAACCCCATGTTTAATAGCTGTAATTCATTTACTGAAAAGTGTTTGTTTGAACTGTTTATGACATTTTCCATTGTGCTGTTTTGAATTTATTTTTTCCTAATTATAATCTGTTGTTTTCTCTCTCTAAGATTATCTAGTTTTTTGTTTATGGTTTCCCATTTTTGTTTTATTTTGACATTTCTAACCTCAAATTTTTTTTCTTCCAGGTTTCTCCACAAGGTTGTGCCTAATTGAGGTGCTATTTTTAAATGTAGCTCATAAGTTTTCAGATCCAAATCGCTTATGGCTTTATAATGATTAATTTTTTTCTATTTCCAACACTTTCTTTTCGGCGGCTATTTGTGTTTTGCTGTTGTTGTTGGCTTTTACTGTCTTCCTAACGAAAGTGGGCGTTAACCTCTCTTTTATACAAATGTTTATGAAATTAATGTCTATAGATCTTAACTTTTTCCTTATCCTATATTTTATGAACTGTTTTATATTTGGTTTAATTTTCCAAGAATGTTACAATGAAAATTGATGAATGGTGACGGCATATTCTCTATCTTGCTGTTTCGTTTTAGCCACATGGTTCTGCTTTCAATGGAATCTTTAACATTCCCCAAATAAACTGATGTTTTTTAAGTAGTTTTTTTGTATCAGGGATTTTCACAGTGAAATTCCACCAGGAAAGCAATCAGGCATTTACATTGCAAAGACTGTGACATGAAATACTGGGGCAAAACAAAAAGATATATTACTATACATTTTAAGGAACACATGAGAAATGACACAGAAAAATCAGCACTGGCAGGCCATTTTTAGGAGGGGAAAGAAAAAGAAAAAAAGAAAGGGAAAAAAAAAAAAGGGGGGGGAACCAAAACTACTAAAAGCTCTTCAAAACCCCACAGAATTAACAGCATGGAAAAATATATTTATAAACAAAAACAAAGAATTTTTGGTTAACTTAGATCTCCCAAACAACAGTTACCTCATCAATAAGTTCATTAAAGTCACAGAGCGACATCTTTATACCACACTGGGATGCGGCCAGTGGGTCCAGGCTGAAGATGGAGGCAATCACCTTTGAAACATGTCCAAGTAAGTGGAACAAAATTAGTGATATTTGAATAATTTCATAATAATAATTTGTCATATGAATAAGGTTAGTGCAAGAAGGGTGCCTAGACTTCTTTCCTCAGTTCAAAAGCAGCAATGAGGCATCAGTTGTCAGGCATTTTTGGAGCTGTTTTGTGGCAATAAGAGAGAAGTTCTGCAAACCATTGTTAAAAGAGATGAAACTATGACTATCTACTATGATTCCTTGTCCAAAAGAGAATCAATGGAGTGGCATAAACCTGGCGAATCATCTCCTCTAAAGGCCAAGGTCACTCATTCAACCAAGAAGATCATGGCCACAACCTTTAGGAACTGTGAAGGAATACTCTTCATTGGTTTCAAGGATAGGAACACCAAAGGAGTACTATGCTGGCCTACTGCACAGATGTGCTTCCATCCAAGGTAAAAGGCGAGGAAAGGTGAGTGGTGGTGTGCACCTTCTTCACGACAACATGCCTGTGTGCAGTGGAATCTGTAGAAATGTGGCTTCAAGGAGATCGACAATCCACAATTTAATAGGATATGTTATTAATATGAAAACAGATGTCTTGAGTCCAAAAATAATTATGTATTCTGTGTATCATGCCTAATTTTTCCATAATATTGCTTTTTATATATATATACACACACACCATTGCACTATTTTCACTACAGTGAATAAGACTGCTTATCTCTCTAAATGTCTGCATCTAACTTTATATAATTTTTTTCCTCCACATTTCATCATCTGCCAGTTTTTTTGTTTTTCATCTCAGAATGATGTTTACATATCTTACAGCTATCTACTTTGGCCAGAAATCATGGCTTATAAAAGACCCTAATATAGAGTTTTTAAACCGTGTGAGTGTAACCAGCATAAACTTGTTGGTAATATTAAATGTACTTATGAAGCTCTTGACAATGGAGTGGTATATATATATATATAACCAATGTACTAAAATTTGTTCACACCAACTCCATTCACTTACATAAAAATTGGACATATGTTTCAGGAATGATCCCTCCCATCTTCAGAATGTAGACAAACTGAAGGCTGAAGATGGGAGGGATCACTCCCGAAACGTATGTCCAAATTTTATGTAAGTGAATGGAGTTAGTGTGAACAAATTTTAGTACATAGGTTGTTGGTAATATTTTTTGAAGAAGCTGAAGTAATTTTGTTTAATGCAAATATTAGTAAGTTTTAATAAATCTTCTATTTCTTCTGTTTTTAAATTTATTCATGTTAACCATTTTTTTTAGCATAAGCATAAGTTTCTTTGTACGTATGCTCGGGAATAAGGCTTTTACACCAAATGAAACCATTATATCTCTAGCCATAATTCTGCTATTTTTAAGTTTTTTGACTACATCACTAGATCAACTGAATTTTTAATGCTCAAACTTTGGAATCTCTTAAAAGAATTGAAGACTTTGATCAATTTTTTTGCTACTTGGTATGTGGGTGAATTGATATTGTTTTTATTATTGGTATCATGCGGTTATCATTTTTATGTATTTTAGGTAGTGCATAAAGCCTGGGTAATACTGGATCACTCTGTGTGATATTCTATTTTTCAGTACTGGACAGTGTTTTGACTTCATTTAATGTTTTCATTAACATTTTATTGAATTTATTGAGCCGATTCTTATCAATTGATTATCAAGACTATAAACCAATTGATAAGAACCAGCTCAATAAATGCAATAAAATGTTAATCAAAACATTAAATGAAGTTAAAACACTGTCCACTACTGAAAATCAGAATATCACACAGAGTAATCCAGTACTACCCAGGCTTTATGCACTACCTAGAATACATAAAAATGATAACCACATGAGACCAATAATAAACAATATCAATTCACCCACATACCAAGTAGCAAAAAAATTGATCAAAGTCTTCAATTCTTTTAAGAGATTCCAAAGTTTGAGCATTAAAAATTTAGTTGATCTAGTGATCTAGTCAAAAAACTTAAAAATAGCAGAATTACAGCTAGAGATATAATGGTTTCATTTGATGTAAAGCCTTATTCCCGAGCATACCTACAGAGAAACTTATGCTTGTGTTAAAAAAATGGTTAACATCAATAAATTTAAAAACAGAAGAAATAGAAGATTTATTAAAACATACTAATATTTGCATTAAACAAAATTACTTCAGCTTCAACAAAAAATATTACCAACAAGTTTCAGGCCTAACTATGGGAAACCCTTTGTCACCTTTTCTAGCAGTTATTCATGAGTTCATTTGAAACACATATCACAAAAGCCTTCCCTTTAATTTTCAAGTCGTGGTATAGGTATGTGGATGACATTTTTGCAATAATACCGAAGAAACAGTCAATAGGTGTTCTGAAACTTCTTAATTTGCAATATGAATTTATACAATTTACTATAGAAAAAGAAAGAAATGGGTGGTTACCATTTCTAGATTTAAAAATTATTAGAAATGGAGATTGTTTGAATTTTGGAATTTACAGGAAAGAAACACATATGGAAACTACATAAAAAAATGAGAGTCATAACCCCATTCCACATAAATATGCAGTTTTTCACAGTTTGGCACACAGATTGATGAATATTCCACTCACAGAAGCAGAGTACAAAATAGAATACAAACAAATAATAAAGACAGCTATAATCAATGGTTTCAACAAAGACACAGTGATAAAAATTATCAATAAATATAAAAGACAAAAAGGGATAAGGGAAGTTTCTACACTGAAAAACACAAAAGAAGAATACAAATTCAAAAGTTTCATCTACCATCTAATTTACCACAACAAGTTCAAGAAAATTTTCAAAGAACATGGGATAATGTTAGCTCCAAAGAAAAGATACAACATCAAGAATTTATTATTAATTTTTGTTATATTTAAAGTTTATTGCAATTTTTTTTTAAAAATATTTAGAAAAATATGTATATTCAAGGAACTTACTATTATTGATAATTTGATGAATAACATATAATTAATACATAGTTAATCTTCTTAAAGATTGCATAGTAAAAGATTCCATATCAACAGAACAGAAATCAGGAATTTATGAAATAAAATGTGCAGATTGTGAGCAGAGCTACATAGGCAAAACAAAGAGAAGTTTGGAAATTCGGAGGAAAGAACAGTTTAGGAATATTCGGTTTAAGCAGGGGGATAAATCAACAGTAGCAGCTCACTTTTGGACCAAAAACCATGAAATAAAACCTGAAAGTAAAGTGCTGAAACAACTTCACAACCCATTGGAGTTATCCACTTGGGAAAAAAATTTTATATTAAAAAACAGAGAAAACCTAATGAATTTTGAGTTTCCTCCTATGGATGAACTCAGCAATTTCCTACTTCAACCAAAAGAGACCACCACAGAAGCATCCGGGTGTCCAGCCATCATTTCGAATAACGGTGGTTCAGTGAGCAACTGAAGATGGGAGAGATTCTCCTGAAACGCATCTTACTTTTACGTAAATAAATGGAGTTTAGTGTAAAAAAATGAATACCTAAGTTTAGGATATATTACCACTCCATTGTCAACAGCTTTGTAAGTACAAAATTTAAACAAACTTGTTGCTCTTGAGAAAATTATACTGCCTCCTCTGCACATAAAACTGGGAATTATGAACCAGTTTATAAGGTACTAGACAAAAATCTGCCTTGCTTTCAGTACTTATGTAAAAAGTTTTCTTCCTTATCACAAGTTAAAATCAAAGGGGAAACTTTTGATGGCCCACAAATTCACCAGCACTAGGAATGAAACAGAAGAAAATACATGGAATGCAGCCATAGAAGTAGTGAAAACAGTAATTATAAAAAATATGTTGGACAAGTTCAAAGTGCTTAACTGTAACACGAACATAAAGCTTTCAATGAAAAGAAAGGTGAAAGCTTCCACCAAGATCCAAAAGAGATTGAGCAATGCTATCAGGGACATTCGGACATAAATATTGGTAGATTACTGTTGGACTATTTCATGAGATGATCCTTCCAGAGAACACTTGAGGTCTTCACATACTCTCAATTTCCATGGAAAAACAAAAAAGAAAACCCAAGATATGAAACACATTCTGAATGATGTTTTACAAAATGTGGAAAAACGCAATGTGGTAGAGCAAAATAAAATGTATTTTGAATTTAGCACACAAAAATTGGCCAAATAGCATGTTTTGATTTATACTGTAGAAAAAAAAATCCCATATGTTCTGTTTTATTCATCTCAGTGAATATTTTCGCATGATACAAGTTCTCCCTTTTGCTGTTCAGTTTACACAAAAATTATTACAGCTTAAATTGTAATCTAAATATCATTGGCATATGTAGTATACAGGGTTTAGATTAATAATTATACATTACCTTGCCATTGTTGATCTCTAGGGATAGGGCTGGATACCCTTCAGGTTCTGATACACTTAGAAGTACTCCAGTATGTTCTGAAGTGCGAAACTCTAACTGAAGCTCAAGTAATGAACCAACAGTGAATTGTTCCTCTGGAACAAACAATTATAAACTTTCATGATTATTGCTCTATAGTATGAGGCTTCAGTAGGATGTAAGAAGCTAAGGCAAAACATACTTTTTAATTTAACCAGCATTCCTTGTAGAACTGAAATTTTTGCATTCAAACATTTTCATTGGCTTCCTTATACTCCATCCTTGCAAACTTTTTTTTTCATAAGCCTTTTTTCTTGTATTTGGTGCATCAGTTTTAAACATCCCTCCTCTTTCTTTCTTTCTTTGGAAATTTAAAACAATTCTTTATTCCTCTTTTCAAAAGTGGAGTGTCACTGGCATGGTTGTTGGCCTGCAAACTCTTAAAGTCTAACTTTAGGTAGGTACCAGATATGTCAGCAGGTGGCATATAACCAAGGACCTCTTGTAGGTCTGTCTTTGAATAGGAAACTGTGTACCAATTGCCCAACTCCAAGGTCTAATTCTTTACCTGTTTATTGGGGTGCACTGACACATGGGAGATATATTGCTAATAGAGCCTACAGAGAACAAGCAATGTCCTGAAGTATTTAGCCTTATCTAGACATGTGGGGATTTGTCTAAGGGGACTTAGAGATTTCCCTAGGTATTTGTGGAATCAAGGTTAGTGAATCTGACATTCCCATTTCGGAGAGCTCCTCCAGGAAAAAACAGAGTTTGCTGAAGCTCAGAGTCAGGCTCCAAAGACAGTATCTTCTACTAGGCCACAGATGATCTCTGTCTTGATCATCAGGAAAAAAGACCCTTGTCAGGATCTATCCCAAAAAGAGCATATGAAACAACCCAAGGTCCAATACGCTAAGAAGAAGGCTGATTATGCCAATAGCATGAAAGCTGGACTCAGATTTGTTATCATTCTAGAAGGCTACCTCAGTAACAGCTGAATTAGGATGGCATTCATAAAATTGAGGCAGCAATCGATGGTGGACGAGCTTCCTAATAAAGCAGGCCCTATTCCACAGTTTGCAGACTGCTATCTTAGTAGAGGGAGTCATAGTGATCTGCAAAAATGATAATTCACAGACTTGACCATTCAGTCAGGTACAACTAGGAACACTGCGGGAGGGAACTAAGCTCATTGTTGAGGGATTGGACAATCTTCCCAGCTTCAGGAGGGCTCTGGTTTGGATACCTGGGTCCTCAGCAGATAATACTACCATCTTTAGATGGATGGAATGCCTGAATCACAACATCAACACCTTAGGATGGAGAATGTATGACTGTAAGGAGAAGAAGAGAGAGATTCAACTTGTGTTTTCTATTGACTCTACTGCCGCAGGGCAATTGTGTCAGCAAAAAAAAGTCTTCTGTGTTGCTCACCTGGCTACTTTCACTATGAGTGGGCCACAAAAGGCCAATACATGAGTAAAGATATGCCCTAGGAAGAACTGAAGCAAGCAATTCTAACTTTCATTCAGGACAACCTACAACACAGTCTCTAGGATCCTGTAGGATACTCATTTGAAGTATCCTTAAAGGTGGAATTTTTACATCTCACACTTAGGAATCTTGGCTATTATGGGGCTTAGGGGATCAAGCTACTCAATGCATAGTGGTGCTTATATTGAGAAGCCTAAGTATGCATTCTTATTAAGAATCTTGATGTTTAGGCAATAGCAGGATTTCTGACAAGAGACCTTACTAGCTATCTTCATAAGATATGAAGAGAGCAGATTGATTAAGAAGATTGTAGTCTGTTCAGCATATTTTCACTATGATTCCAATATTCTGTCTCCCCTGACAGAGCTGAAGAATCTGGTGAATTACAGCAGGAATTAGAGAATCAACCTGGTTTCAGGATGTGATGCCAATGCTCACCATAGCATTTGGGGAAGCATCGACATTACCTTACGGGAGAGGCTCTTATTGAATAAATAAATCCAACTGATCTTGAGATCATGAATGTAGGAGACATTCTGATTTTCAATAATGGCATAAGGAATTTGACACAGGATCCTTCAGGATCTTAAAATAATATCAGAAACTGGAAGGTGTCTTTAGAATTCCTCTTATCTGATTATGGTAATTTCATATATGGGCTCCATAAGAGTTCACTCATACAGGAAGTGTAGATTCTTATTGCCTCTTAAGAAGCAAACTCCTTTCTTTTGATAGAAAGATGGGTCATTGGTAAACTCGGAAAAAGACTCAAAGGCAGATTTAGGGCCCAAAGAGATTAAGAAAAGAAAACAGGGAGGACAAGAAGTCAGCCAAGGGACTCTTATAAAAAAAGAAGTGAGGAAGGCTTCCAGGATTTCTTGGAGATGCTTCTATAGTTCTATAGAAGAACAAGCTTAAGCCATTAGATTGCTCAGGTTGGGCTCAGAATTCACTATTCTAAACGGAATGTTACAGGCAACAGCATGATTAACACTCTTATTCACAATAATATCAATCTTATTAATTGATATCATTGTATGATTCAGTTGAACTACACACTCTTAAAGCTTCACTTACTTTTCATAAATGTATGGAACCGGTTTCGAGAACATTTAGTTCCCATCTTCAGCCAGGCTAAAGTTCAACTGTCGGATCATTCGTTGAGCTGTGGGAATGTATATTCTGCTCTGGTGCTGTGTGATAAACTTGTAATTTATGTTTTCATTTTCTCTATTAGCAGTAGAGAAATCAGCAGTAGCATATCATTTTTGGACACAAAATCAGGACATAATAAATAAAGCAAAATTATTAAAATCAGTACAAGGACCTATGGAATTAGCAACCTTGGAGAAAATCTACATCTACAAATACAAAGACAGCATAATGAACTTCGACATTATCGGGGATGAAAACATAAATTACAAGTTTATCACACAGCACCAGAGCAGAATATACATTCCCACAGCTCAATGAATGATCAGACAGTTGAACTTTAGCCTGGCTGAAGATGGGAACTAAATGTTCTCGAAACTGGTTCCATACATTTATGAAAAGTAAGTGAAGCTTTAAGAGTGTGTAGTTCAACTGAATCATACAATGATATCAATTAATATGATTGGCTTCACTGTGCAAGTTCC
Organism: Metallyticus violacea; assembly: GCA_030762175.1. Lineage (NCBI taxonomy): Eukaryota > Metazoa > Arthropoda > Insecta > Mantodea > Metallyticidae > Metallyticus > Metallyticus violacea. Next base: position 109,709,787 of record CM060830.1, on the reverse strand, counting down.
AATTTACATTTAAGTATTTAAATATCAATCTTGTTGATAAAAGTAGGCATACCTAGAGAAACTCAATGATTCCAGATAACCTTGTTTTTTTTAAGAATGTTTTTTCAACTTCACTTGTAGATGCAGATGAAGTTGCAATGTTGTTTCATTCTGGGGAATGTTTGTAACAGAAATATTGCTTTTTCGGAGCTGAAGGCTCATCAATAGAAATGTACAAATCATCATCATTAATTGATGCTGTTAAGACTGCACTTAAAGTTGAGTGATTTTTGTGTGTGTTATTTATAGTTGTTTTGACGGCATTGGTCTTCTTGTAATGCTTGTAGATTGGATGTGAATTATGTACGTGTAAGTCTATAGTTATGGATGAAACGAAATGAATTAATGTTGGTGTAAATGAGCTTGGAGTCCTTGATGCCTTAAAGGTATCTATCTGGCATTCACCTTCTCAGGGTAAGGAAAAACTTTGAAAAAAAAATCTTACCAAGACAGCTTGAACTGACTAACAATCAAACCAAGGGCCTCAGGATTAGTAGTCGCAAAGGCTACCACTAGACTATGGAGGCAATTGAGTTATGTTTTATGCAAACTTTCTAGTGTGTTGTGCTGCTGTAATTTTAATTGTTGAACCACAAAATATACACTTTGCACAGCTTTGATATTTATTTTCTATCGGAACAAAATAAAGTTCTTCATACTTGTTATGCAATGGCTTCCACATTATACTTTTATAATATGTTAAAAGTACACAGGAGGTAATAAAGATAACCGAAACAATAAACTTAAAACTCCTGTCAGTAACAAGTTAAAGTTAAATTATTACTAATTATTGTTAATTCCCTAATATATATGTTCACTCCTGAGCTATACTGCAAACTGAGGTTTATTTTGCTATTTTGTCTTTATATAATTCCTACAGATGAAATACAAATTATCTAGAAGTGTGCAGAGCTATTTTAAAGGTGCCATAAGGACTGAATATCCATAAAAAATCCAGGTAATCTACTTTTACATAGTTGCTTGGATTTTGGTATTCCTTTATGATGCCATTCTACTGATTCCAGCATGCATAAAAACACCAAGTAATGGTATTAATGTTAGTATTTACTTGCACTTCATACAATTCCACTTCATACAATTTACACCCATGTATGAGTCACTTTCAGCTGGGATATTTAAGAAACATTTTAACATTTTATTTCTTGAATTTAAAACATGTCTAGAATTTGTTACATTTTCACAGTTATTACATAACATATATTTTATGTCATATTGAAAAAAAAAAAATACATGTAAATTCACAACTGTGTGTGTAAGACATTTACTATATTCTGATTTTGAACAGCTTTAATCTGTTGCTGGCACTATCATGTGAGTGAGTCTTATTGTGGAATTATAAATATAGTTACCTACTCTAGATAGCAACAAAAAGATTGTTTACTCACTGTAAATAGCATAAGCATCACCAGGAAAATATGATGCTTGCTCTACCAAAGGGAAACACTGCCCCACACGATGTCCTACAAGATTTTGACTCTGTTGGTTTATAGCAAGTCCTCTGAGACAGCCTTTCAATCCTTCTGGTTTAGGTAACTGCAATTAAAAAGTAAACATTTTATGCACATATACACACACAAGCAGATTTTTAAAAATAGTTTTGTTAAAAACTGGGCATGCAAGGTATGAGTTTCACATGTAGCAGTCAATCAGTCCAGCTACAATGTTCGCCAAGGACATGGCTGGGAATGAGCTTTGTGGGAACACACTGTTAATCAAGTTAATCAAGCTTGTATTTTAAAGAATACAAACAAATAGAAGAAACAGCAGTTAAAAATGGTTTTAAAAAAGAACTAGTACATAAAAAGGTGCAGAAATTCAAGAGACAAAAACATATCAAAGAAACCACAACACTTTCAGCAAAAAAAGATAAACTTATTTTTAAAAAATTCACATATCATCCATGGGCCACAAAAAAATTTCAGAATATTCTTAAAGATTTTAATATCAGGTTGGCACCGATTAATAGATTTAATGTTCAAAATTTGCTGATAGATAATGTTAATGACAGTATTCCACAAGAAGAAAAATCAGGTATTTACAAAATAAACTGTGCAGAATGTGAAAAAATCTACATAGGGAAAACAAAGAGAAACATTGGCACACGGTTAAAGGAACATTTCAGGAACATAAAGTACAAGCAAATAGAGAAATCAGCAGTAGCATATCATTTTTGGACACAAAATCACGACATAATAAATAAAACAAAATTATTAAAATCAGTACAAGGACCTACAGAATTAGCAACCTGGGAGAAAATCTACATCTACAAATACAAAAACAGCATAATGAACTTCGACATTGTCGGGGATGAAAACATAAACTACAAGTTTATCACACCGCCACCAGAGCAGAATATACATTCCCACAGCTCAACGAATGATCCGACAGTTGAACCTTAGCATGGCTGAAGATGGGAACAAATGTTCTCGAAACCGGTTCCATACATTTATAAAAAGTAAGTGAAGCTTTAAGAGTGTGTAGTTCAACTAATCATACAATGATATTCATTAATATGATTGGCTTCACTGTGTTTAAGTTCCAATTTTACATTTAAGCTAACAGCTGTTGAAACTGCACATTTATGGTAGTGTGTAAAAAAAAAACTATGGGTGATATAAGTCTAAGTATTCTATTTAATAGCTAGTATTTATTTATGAATCATATACACATATAGAATTGGCTCAAGCTATCAGGAGTTATTCAAAGAAAACTTCTCAGATGATTGAGTTCCAAGAAATTCTAAGGTCATACATTAGTTAACAAATTTTGGGAAAAGGGGAGTGTTTGAGAAAAAAAGGAAAGATGGCAATAAAAGATAAAATGTATTGAAAAAATCCATACACCTTCGAGGAATTGAAGACACTAGCATCCATTAAGAAATAAAATCAATTTTCCCAAGGGGAATGTATAAGAATGATGGATAATTTCACTTGTTGTTTCCAGAAATGTTTGGGAAATGAAGAAAAGTAGTTCCAACATCTCCTTGGGTGACACGAGGAAGTGCATGCCTTTATAAGAGCTTTTTTTAAATTTATTTTGTTTATTTATTTTTTTTAAATAAAAAAAAGCCAGTGTCTCAAATATTGAAGTTGTAGGTTGATAAAACGTGAACTAGAGTTGCCTTGTGGCCTGAGTACAGGCTGCACAAGCCTTACAGTCCTGCCACCATGCACGGGAAACTCATAATCAGTTTAACCTGTGTCAAAAACATGAAATCTATCCAAATTTTACAATATATTTGCAAAATTTCATATTCAATTTTAAAACCTGATTTACAAAATAAAATGTTTCTTTAATCATATCTTTTTTAACCCATAAACTCTGTAAACATTATTAACAACAAAATTATATATTTAGTTATTATTTTACTTAAATTTATATTTTCTTTTCAGTTTTTTTATTCCATATCTAGTCTAGGTTCATAAATATCACTTATATACAAAAGATGTGCAAATAAGAAATGATGAAAAAGTTCCTTTAAAGTAAAACTGATAGTGCTGGAAAATTGTCAAAAGAAAGGGAACTACATTTGCAGGGTGATTGAACTATCTTTTCAGCTACAGTGGTTATTTGCAAGCTAGAAAACTAAATAAGTTGCAAGTATTTTAAATGAATGGCATGGCTTCCTTTTGTTTGACAGTTAATTCCATTTCACAATATCTGTAATTTTGTACAAAATACCTATTCAATAATTCATTTTGAATCATTAATAACAAGATATCAAGTATATAATTTATATATTTGTGTGACTGTCTTAAGGAATCCCACTAATTACACAGGCCTGTGGCAGTTTTGTATCACAAAGGTCAAATCACATATCTTGATTGTGAAAATAATACTAATATTAATATATCATGTGCAGATATATACAATAGTGTATTCAACATAAAATTGACAATTTGCCATTCTAGTATTAGAATTTCTGTATATCTGACTTGTAGTTTGTTCCATTAAATTGTATAAACATATCAATCATTTAACATCAAGTTTTACCATTGTCTATCTCTGTTCTTAGGTAGCCATATTTTTTAATTGAGAATTGGCTCATCCAGCAACTTTATTTTGTATCTGTTTCTGGCATTTGAATCCTCACATCTTAAGCAATAAAGTTACTGCACATATAGTAACATTATTTTCTCTATAACAGTAGGAATCTACCTCCCCCAGCCTCAGTACTACTTTATAGTATTACTTTTCATCCTGTGCATAAATGTAATACAAATATCTCAGATGGAAAATCATCATGTATACGAATGATACAACAATTGTTAACATGGCAACGTTCTCAGTGCCTAAATAATACCAAGATGCAACATTAATCAGGTAGCTCAACATTTAAACTGAAACAACATGTTTATTAAAATTGAAAAAACAAACTGCATGGCAATTCATATCCAATAAAATAGGAAAACTATAAATATAAATGTAACTGCAGAGGATAATATAATAAAAGAGATAAGTAGTTCAAACTTCCCGAGATTAATTTTCGATGAAAATTAAATCTGGAATAAATGCATTGAAAAAATTGTTGAATAAAATCAGCTCTGGCTTGTAAGCTCTAAAAATACTAGCTAAACTAACAAATGTAAATACCTTAAAAGACTGCATATTATGGATTAATATACTTGCATGTATCTTATGAGATAATAATATGGGGACTTAGTGCAAATAAATACACAACCAGGGTATTTATTACAGAAAAGCAAAATCAGATAATTTTGGGCCAAAGGATTATTAGAGAAGCTTTAAAAAACATAAAAAACAAAGTATTTTAACCTTATATTCACTTTATATATTTCAAGTTATTATGTTCTTAAGAACATACAGCAAACTAGTAAAACAAATAACCAAATCCCATTAACTAAAAATGTTCAGTGAATTAGTTAAATATGGTGGACGTTTGTAACAATGATGTTTAATATAAGTTTAGAATAACTGAGTCGATTTTGTAACACTTACATCACTAATAGTTTTTAAAAGAGGAAAACTAAGTTTCTGGAGCTAATCACTCCCATCTTCAGTTCCAGTTCGACTGCCGGTCTTGTTCTTTGGGTGGTTTGGTTTGTCTCTGGTGGCGGTTGGATGAACTTCTGTATTAAGACGTCACTTGGTGGGATTTCAAAGTTGAAAACATTACATTTGTTCTTCCAGATATAAATGTTTTCCCAGACAGCGAGTTCTGTTTTCCCTGTAATGTTTTTAAGTAGTTTGGGATTCCTGTTTATATTATGTTTTTCATTCCAAAAATACCATGCTACTGCTTATTTTTCTTCCTGTCTTTGTTTTATGTTCCTGATGTGTTCTTTTGTTCGTGTTTTTATATTTCTTTTAGTTAGTTTTCCTCTTTTAAAAACTATTAGTGATGTAAGTGTTACAAAGTCGACTCAGTTATTCTAAACTTATGTTCAGTGAAGCTAATCATATATTAAGATCATTGTGTGATTTTGTGGAACTAACACTCTTTTGCTCTACTTACTTGTTTATATATGTAGAACCATTTTCATTAACACTTCATTTGCAATGTCAGTCAAATTGTCGACTGAATTCATAATTCATAATTATCATTCCAAGTGATAATTATCACTCACATTTTTTGGAATTTATTCATAGCTACTGGATGGTAGGTGAATTTTTTAAAAACCGGTCTCTCTTTTTCAGTTAATAGTATGGTGGTATTCTTGATCAATTTCTTACCCCCACACTATTAACTGAAAAAGAGAGACCGGTTTTTAAAAAATTCACCTACCATCCAATAGCTATGATTAAATTTCCAAAATTTTTTAAAGATATTAACATTAAATTGGCACCTGTTAACAGATACACTCTGAAAAATGCTTTAGTGGACAACAGTTCACACGGACATACATAATTGGACACATGGGAGAAGATTTACATTCATAAACATAGGGATCATCTTATGAATTTTGACATTACAGGAGAATGTAGTACAAATTTCCAGTTTATAAAGATTGATTTTTTTTTTTTTGATTGATTGATTTATTTAAGGACGCTCTTTAACAGCTCGGGTCATCAGCGTCCCATTCAACTCAGTGAAATGGCTGACAAATTTTTCTCAGAGGCCTCTCTTTCAGGCTTGAGGTTCTTTTTTGTGCCGCAAATGTACGACACGGGACCCACGGCTTTACTTCCCTTCCGAAGGAAGCCATACTTAGGATTTTTACACCCAAAAAAATCCATCGGTCCTGGCCGGGTTCGAACCCGCATTTTGGGTATAGGAGGCAAGTATGGTAACCACTACACCACCAGGACCGACTAGTTTATAAAGAAAAAACAATGGAGCCACAGGCCCTCATAGATGTTAGTTTCTTGTACCAGTCATCAAGTTGATTGAAGATGGAGAGGATGTCTCTTCAAAACTGGTCCCGCCATATTTAAAAGTAAGTGAAGCATAAGAGTGTGTTAGATGACAGATTAATTATAATTTACATTAACAAGCTTCACTGTGCGAGTTCCAAAAGAATTTTTTAAAAATGTTTTATTTTTTGAAATTTCTTATATGAAGATAAAAAAGTAATAATTATGATAATAATAATAATAACAACAACAATAATAATAACAATAATAATAAAAATCATAAAAAACAAAAAATAAACAAGGTGGTCTTTATATGTCCAAACCATCAGCAATTAGATCTGTACCATATGACCAGATGTTTCCATCCTAACACATCTATGGGACTGCCAGAGGATAGCAGCAGTAGTTCATACACTTCAAGCTGAGAAGAGGATGAACTAAACTTCTCTCCAGACTTAGAAGATAATTTATCACATTTTTTCAGTCAGTCTCAAATGATTTGGTACATAGCTTGGTTTAACAGAAAAAAAAAGAATCAACTTTAGGTTCAAGATTGAAAGAAAACATTTTTTAAATCCTGAAACAACAATTTACTGCTATAGACATTGTGAAGAAGAGTTCAAAACTTCTTTGTAAAGGAATAAGAATTTTTGGACCATTTTGATATCCCGGTCATTTAGCTAAGGAACCAAAAGATTAACATCTATTTATTCATTCAAGCATAAGAAATCTAAAAAGTATTTTCAATGGGAGCTTCATTTCAAATAGCTTATTCATCTTCCCTAAAGGAACCATATACAAAATTGTATGCTGTTCTAGAAATAATAAAATGTAATGAATACAAGTGCACTTTTGCTGCGTTCTGAAATCAAGCTTTTTGTTTGAATTTCATTTCATCTCATTATTTCAGCTTAGTATGGTGTTGAACACAAATATGTCATGTTAATGTACATATTAACAACATTTATAATAAAAGTGACATTTATAAACTATATAACAAATTATTTATGAGGAAGTCGCTCAAATTTCAATAGTTTTATTCTACTTATTTGTACATGTTTCAAAGGCAAAGTTCCTTCATCGTCAGCACAGTTCCATTGTCAGCTTTCCAATATGGTATTAAGATGTCGCTCTTTGGACTTTGTAAACTTTTTGATGAGGTTACTGTTGTTTGGAAGGTCAAAATTAACTAAATTTTCTTTGTTTTCGTTCAAGAATATATTTTCCCACACCGATAATTCTATGGGTTTTTGAGGAGCTTTTAAAGTTTTGGTTCATTTTGGAACTCATGGTTTTTTTTTTTTTTTTTTTTTTTTTTTGCCAGAAATGGTATGCTACTGCTGATTTTCCATATGTTTATTTTTTACATTTCTCATGTGTTCCTCAAACTGTATGGTAATATTCCTTTTTGTTTTACCTATATATTTATTATTGCAGTCCATGCAATTGATTTTGTAAATGCCTGATTGTTTTCCTGGTGGGATTTTGTTTTTGTGTTGGTTTTAGGAGGTTATTCAAACCGCATTTATTCACTGGAGTTAAAATAATGTTGGCATCTTTGAATTTTTCTATCATTTTCTTGACCAGATCTGTTGTGTAGCCATCTTTTTGTGCTATATCCATGATTTTTTGGTGCTCCAATTGTCTATCAGTAAGTTTTTAACATTAAATCTATTAACCAGTGCCAATCTGATATTAAAATCTTTAAGAATATTCTGAAATTTTTAGTAGCCCATGGATAATATGTGAATTTTTTAAAAATTAGCTTATCTTTTCTTGCTGAAAGTGTTTTGGTTTCTTTGACACGTTTTTGTCTCTTAAATTTCTGCACTTTTTTGTGTACTAGTTCTTTTTTAAAACCATTTTTAACCACTGTTTCTTCAATTTGTTTGTATTCATTAAAATATTCTTCTTTGCTAATTTGTAGGTTAACTAGCTGCTGTGTCAAACTGTTGATAACTGCAGTTTGTGCGCTGTGGGATTGAAACTGTCAGCTTTGATGTGATTATCTGCGTGTGTATTCTTTCTATATAATCCAAAGCTCAGATTTCCTTGATGTTTCATTATTTTAACTTTAACATGCACAGTTATCCCGAAGGAAATAATATACAAAATAAGACAGAGCAACCCTACAATAGTTAAGATATATGGTTTACCAAAAATTCACAAGACTGGAAATGCTATACATCCCATCATTAACAACATCAATACTCCTTCATACTATTTACCAAAATGGCTGACTAATAGATTCAAGACATTACCTAAATTTCAAAACAGGAGTATAAACAATTTATATCAGTTAATAGAAAAAATTAAGGACATAAAATTACATCCCTCTGACACTCTAATATCTTTGGCATAGAATTACTGTTTCCAAGCATATCAAAAGAAAAACTCCTAATTTATCTACATGAGTGGCTTAAAACAAGTGAAATTAATGATACACACATACAAGAATACATCAAACTCACAGAAATTTGCATAAACCAAGCCTATTACTTTCAAAGGAAAAGTTTATAAACAAGAAGCAGAACTTACAACGGGCAGCCTCTTATCTCTATTTCTTGCTAACCTCTTCATGAGCAGATTTGAAACACACATCAACACAGTTTTTCCAACATATTTAAGGTATGGTACAGATATGTTGACGATATATTTGCCATAGTTAACAAAAAAACTCATTGATGATGCCTTAAAACTTTTGAATATACAAGATAGAAACATATCATTTCCATATGAAACAGAAACAGATTACATCCATTCTTGGATATTAAAATAATGAAACGTCAAGAAAATCTGGAATTTGGAATATAGAGAAAGGATACACATGCAGATAATCACATTAAAGCTGACAGTTTTAACCTTGCAGCTCACAAACATGCAGTTGTCAACAGTTTGACACAACAGCTAGTTAACCTACAAATTAGCAAAGAAGAATATTTTAATGAATACAAACAAATTGAAGAAACAGTGGTTAAAAATGGTTTTAAAAAACAATTAGCACACAAAAAGGTGCAGAAATTCAAGGGACAAAAACGTATCAAAGAAACCACAACACTTTCAGCAAGAAAAGATAAGCTAATTTTAAAGAAATTCACATATCATCCATGGGCTACAAAAATTATCAGAATATTCTTAAAGATTTTAATATCAAGTTGCGACTGGTTAAAAGATTTAATGCTAAAACCTACTAATAGACAATGTTAATGACAGTACTGCACAACAGAAAAAATCAGGTATTGACAAAATAAATTGTGCAGAATGTGAAAAAATTTATATTGGAAAAACGAAGAGAAACATAGGCACATGGTTTAACGACCATTTTAGGAACATAAAATATAAGCAAATAGAGAAATCAGTAGTAGCATATCATTTTTGAACACAAAATCACAACATAGTGAATAAAGCAAAATTATTAAATCAGTACAAGGACCTACAGAATTAGTAGCTTGGGAGAAAATCTACATCTACAAATACAAAGGCAGTCTATCTAATGAACTTCTACACTGCCAGGGATGCAAACATAAACTACAAGTATAGCACACTGCCACCAGTGCAGAATACACATTCCCACAGCTTAACGAATTATCAAACAGTTGAATTTTAGCCTGGCTGATGATGAGAACCAAATGTTCTTGAAACTGGTTCTATACATTATGACAAGTAAGTGAAGCATTAAGAGTGTGTAGTTCAACTAAATCATACAATAATATCAATTATATAATTGGCTTCACTGTGCAAGTTCCAATTTACATTTTAATTTTGTGGAAAGAAAATTTATAAACAATGTAATACAGTTTTTTTCACATTAACTCCATTCACTTACATAAAATTTGGACATATGTTTCGGGAGTGATCCCTCCCATCTTCAGCCTGTAGATAAACTCTTTTGAAATAAATGTACTACATTGTTTATATATATACCACTCCATTGCCAACAGCTTCGTAAGTACATTTAATTGAAAGAAAATTTAGTTAATTTTGACCTTCCAAACAACACTAATCTCATCAAAAAGTTTATAAAATCCAAAGAGCGACATCTTAATACTATGCTGGAAAGCTGACAATTGAAATTTGCCTTTGAAACATGTCCATTTAAGTGGAACAAAACTAGTGAAATTTGAGTGACTTCCTCATGAATAATTTGTTATATGATACTATATTTCACTGTGAAAATTCCAAGCTATTGAAACTTATAAACTACCCAAATCCCCCACAATATATATATATATATATATATATATATATATATATATGAAAAATAAAGAAACACTTAACAATGTAACAAATTAACACTAATAATAAAAGTAGATAAAGATAAAAACACATAGAAAGAGTCACACTTGAAATTGCTGAAATATAGCAATTTCAAGTGTGACTCTTTCTATGTGTTTTATCTTTATCTACTTTTATTATTAGTGTTAATTTATATATATAGTAATATTCTACATAAATAGTGCATAACATAATAGTTAATTATAATTTATTTTTCAATATCATAGTAAACCTTGTCTGTAAGGAAATGAAACAATTATTTATTGAATTCATTATATCCATTGCAATTTTTAATATTATCAGGAAGTTTATTATATAATTTTATTCCAGCTAGGCATGTTCTCATATCACTGTAATTTATATCAGGGAATGCAAGGTCATCTTTACTTCTAATATTGTGGTTGGGACTCTAGAGCCTGCAGAAGAAATTGAGAAGTTAAAGATTGCTGAAAAGAGAACATTTAGTACCAGGGAGAGAGAGAGAGAGAAATTAAATCAATAATAATAATAATAATAATAATAATAATAATAATAATAATAATAATAATAATAATAATAAATCACCCATTGATTGACTCACAGACAGTTTTTCTATTTCTCTTACATATCAAACTAAGGAAAATAAAGCACTTTGTAAAAATCTTTGGACAAAAGTGGTAGTTTCCAGTATATTGTTCAGAATTTCCATCATTGTCTAAAATAGCAACAGAAGACATTTTTAAATGTCCACAGATTCTTCAACATTAAAGATGCTGGTTTTAGAAATATAATGATTGGCTAATTCATTCAAGGATGTGATCAACAAGTTTCTGGATAAAGTTACAAATGACCAAAGTGAACATATTAGGTAAACAATTGTCAAAAAGTTGAAGGGAATCAGATACAAAATGGCTTGAAATTACATTTTGTGCATTTTAATCTTAAATATTTCCCAGAAAATTTAGGGACACAAAGTGAAGAGCAAGGGGAATGATTCCACCAAGACATAAAATACATGGAACTGAAGTATCAGCATCAATGGAATGCTATCACAATTACTGATGACTTGGTGATTAGTAAGAAATAACTGTAATAACGACCACAAACACTAATAAGCTATCATTTGTTTTCAACAAAGCAGAGGAAGAAATAGTTTTCCTAAGGTATGTTTTATAGTTAATTTTAAACTGTTGTATCTTCACAACTGAGATTTTATTACATTTTACATTGTTTCAAATAAGAAATTGCTAAAAAATTAAATATTTCTTTTCTATAAGGCAAAAAACCATAAGCAAATTTCAATTTAGCACACCTGTTCAATCCTGTGTCACAAAACAATGTTTTCATTTTGCAGGCCTGATTTATAGCTTGTCACAAATGAAATGGAAGTGCACTTAATCTGTAGGTACCTGCTTATTTGAATTTTTATTTTATGCTATCAAAGAAGTCTTAAGAAGGCAATAATATTGTCTTTTTTTTAACACATTCAGTACCAGCTTCTAAGCAAGGCATTTAAATGCCTGGATCAACTATTCTAATGCAATTCCCATCCTGTATACACCACTTCATAAAATTTAGTGTTGCTCCTGAATTACAAATAAAAGATATGAAACTACTGCTGTCACTGAAGTGGAGAAATGAAAGAATGTATAGAGAAAGCATATTTGAGATATTGTTTTCGAAGAAATTGCAGTTTCAAAAACAGAGTCTACAGTTCAATAATTTTAAATCTATCTTACAATTCCTGTGATGAACTTCAATCCTATAAATATCTTTAGTTCAGGAACATCTACTGGTTTCCAGGTCTGCATTATTGAATTTTTTGTGACTGGCCATGACACTGCATTCATCACTTGACTTGCACATAGATATGTTTGATCGCGTACATATTAAAAAAAACCATTCAAAAACATTTATATAATTCATGAATTCACTTTCCTTTTCAAATTGAATATTTAGGCCTGAATTAGATGAAAATGGTGGGATATTAGGTCAATAACTAGGATGTTGATATCTGTCACCTGACTTTGTTCTTCTGGCCAGTTGGGTTTGGAAATCGGAATTTTACTGCTGTCAGAATCCAATCCAAAAATTAACATTTTCTACAAAACTTGAATTGGTATTGTAGAAAATGTCTAAATTCATCTAAGAAACTTCTTTGTTTGATAAGCTTTGGATAAATCTGCAACAAAGCACTACACAGAAATGCTGATATGTACTGCAATTTTAAGTACTTGACAATGAAATGAGGCGAGGTGAGGTTGAGATATTTATTCTATCAGCTCCATAAACCACGTACCCTATCACGTGATAAATGTTTATATGCAAGCAGAATGTCAATTCTACTTCCATCTATAAGAAGCAACACTAACTAAATCATACTAAAGCCTGGGCATGGAATATTAAGAATTATTTCAAGTGTGGCATTAAATGTCGCTCACTGTCCATGGTCATTAGCATGAAGGGAGATTTAAACATCATTTGCCACATATAGTCCTGAATGTATTAATGGTGCAGTTTGAAACTGCAATTACATTTTGTATGGAAAACATTATTTTTATGTGACTTTATACGTGTGTACAAAATGTGTATATATTAATATAATAAAATAACTTCATGATGTATGCTTTGCCCACTCCTCCTTTTACATGAACTTTTTAACTTAATAAACCCACAATAAAATTATATATATTTGGAGGTGAATTTATGCAGCCACATAGTTCTTAGAGAGGATAGGGAGGTCAGTAGCAGAATGCATACCATTTCTGTTAAAGAAGTACCATCTTCTTCAGGTAAACCACCAATATACATAGTATTGCCTATGAAAAGTTTCTTTGGATAACGTTTTCGCAGCCTCTTCTTGCCTGGTACATCCACAACCATGACAATTTTATTGCTCTCTCGAGCTACCAGCACGCGATGCCAATTACCATCATTGAGGTCTTGTGGTGTCTCCAATTCTACCTTACGGGGGCTTACATTTCCTTTCTTTCGCTGTCCCCAAACCAATGTCAGTAGCAAGTGTTTGTTTCTTAACTGGAGTAGAATGTAATGGAACTGTTTACCTTTAATACCCTGAAAATAAAAACAATGTGGTTAACCTAACATGTCTGTATTACAGCATCATAGAATCACAATTTTGGTAAAAACAAGCCCTAATCTTTTAAAAATGCATACTCCTCTAGTTGCTTACTTTATACTTTACCCTCTTGTATTACATTTTCATTAATTTTTTTTCCTGAAAATTTAATTTAAATTCTTCAAACTGTGTAATAATTTTTTATTTATGAAAAAGCATGCTAGTTCTTTCAAAACATTAGCTGGAGGACTGTAAAATTGTTTAATTTTTTATATACTTCAAATTTTGATAATTTAACAATGAACTTTCTATTATTAACTTCAAGCTTGAAGAACAAGCAGTTAAGCAACATTTATCACGATTTCTGATTTATTTACCAAGGAAAATCTTTGTTCTTCAAAATATGTTGATATTACAATGTGAATAAGCCAGCATCTAAAGGTAAGTCAGATTAGGTAAAAATTTGCTTTCAGTCTTAAGAGTGAAAATCAAGTGCTTTGATAAAACATTTACATGCATTTCAAAATGTTATAGGAGAAATAGCTTGTTAATGATGTCAAATTTTAAAAATTGCGGGCTGTTGTGCCATAGTCCTAAATGTGCTTCAAAACTAAAGTTTATGCTGACAACTTCAATCAGTATTGTCAATGTTGCTAGATGATGGTATTATTAATTGTTTATATTCTTATTATGATTTTTATCATTGAGGAAGTATTAACGGTAATTGTTAAAGGAAGGAAGGGGATAGGAGAGTCAGATGGTGACCGTTTATTCTTGAGAATTAATTTCCAAGTGTTGCTTAAGCAGAATTAATTATTTCTGTTTATGTTAAGGGTTCAGAACTCCATTCTGACCAAGTCAAAATATATTTACATCTTAGCCAGTACTTCCATTTTGATATAATGAATGACACGATATTTCATGAGGATATGTTCTGCAATCTCAGCATTTTTTCTTCCAATGCCAGCTTATTGTTCTCTGAACTTATGGACTTCCCCTAGCACATGGTGATATTGTAGTGAACTTCTGAGGCTGGGACATCCATAGGGCATTGCTATTATCCCAGTGAAGATGATATGGTTTTGATGCACCAGGAGATTATTAAACCTAAGGGAGTCTAAATATAGACTGTAAGGATGAATGAAATGAATTGATGATGGCACAAATGAGCTTGGCACATTAAAGATATCTGGCATTTATTTTCGCAGGCTAAGGAAAAACTCTGAAATAAGCCTTACATTGACAGCTTGGCATAAGCTAGAATCAAACCCAGGTCCTCTGGATTAGCTATCACAAACATTACCACTATACCACAGAACCCTCAAGCTCAGGCTAACATAAATGGAGATTAAGTAAAAATTGCACTTATGAAGCTGTAGACAACGGAGTGGTAATATATACTACAGAAAAATGAAAATCAAACAGAGCAACCCGGTAATACCTAGACTTTATGCCCTCCCAAAATTACACAAAAATGATAACAGCATGAGACCAATAATTAATAATATAAACTCACCCACATACCAACTAGCAAAAAAACTGATCAACATTTTCAATTCGTTTAAAAAATTCCAGAGCTTAAACATTTAAAATTCATTTGAGCTAGTTGAAAAACTTAAACATAGCGAAATAAAAACTGGAGATATAATGGTGTCATTCGACATGAAAGCTTTATTTCTGAGCATTACAATAGAAAACTTAATGCAAAGTTTAAAAAAATGGTTAACATCTATAAACTTAAAATCAGAAGAAGTAGAAGATTTGCTGAAACTTACCAATATTTGCATCCAACAAAACTTCTTCAGTTTTAATAAAAAATATTACCAACAAGTTTCTGGCCTAGCTATGAGAAACCCTTTGTCTCCGTTTCTGGTGGATCTTTTCATGAGTTCCTTCGAAGTACATATCACCAAAGCGTTCCCGTTGATCTTCAAGACATGGCATAGATATGTGGACAACATATTTGCAATAATACCAAAAAAACATTCTACAGATGCATTGAAACTCCTTAACTTACAACACAAATCTATACAGTTTACCATAGAAGAAGAGAGAAATGGATGTCTCCCATTCCTTGATTTAAAAATAATAAGAAATGCAAACAGTCTTAGCTTTGCAATTCACAGGAAACAAACACACACAGAAAATTACATAAAAAATGATAGCTATAACCCCATCCCACATAAATATGCAGTGTTTCACAGTTTAGCACACAGACTAATCAACATCCCATTGACTGAAACCCAGCACAAAATGGAACACCAACATATAATGAAGACTGCTATAACCAACGGTTTCAACACAGACTCAGTAACAAAAATCATCAATAAAGCTAAAAGACAAAAATCGATTAAGGGAGTTTCCACACTTAAGAACACCGAAGACAGATATAAGTTCAAAAGTTTCACATACCACCCAACTCACCACAACAAATTTAAGAAGATATTCAAAGAACATGGAATTATGTTAGCCCCAAAGAACAAATATAATATAAAAAATTTAGTACATTGCACAATGAAAGATACCATCCCTACAGAGCAAAAATCAGGAATATATGAGATTAAATGTGTAGACTGTGAGCAGAGCTACATTGGAAAAACGAAAAGAAATTTAGAAATTCGAAGAAAAGAACATTTTAGGAACATTAGATTGAAACAGATAGACAAATCAGCAATAGCAGCTCATTTTTGGAACAAAAATCATGAAATAAAACCGGAAATTAAATTGCTGAAACAACTTCACAACCCAATAGAACTATCCATATGGGAGAGAATTTTCATTTTAAAAAATAAGAACAACTTAATGAATTTTGATTTTCCGCCACTGGACGAACTCAGCAAGTTTCTACTAGAACCACAAGATACCACCACGGGAGCGAACGGGCGTCCATCCCGTTTCGAACAACAGCATTCAGTCAACAATAGCCGATGATGGGAGGAACCTCTCCTGAAACTAGTCCAAAGTTTTAAAAAAGTAAGTGGAGTTAGTGTTAACAAATGTAGTATAAATGGAGATGTTGATGTACTAATAATAATTTTTTAATGGAAAGGCTAATTATATAACCTATATAAACTTTTTCACATTCATGAGATATTTTGTACATTCTGTTATTTTAAGTGGGTCCTGAGGGCAAAGGGAAGATGTTTAATTTTGGAAAATGATATCTGGAGCCCTTTTCAAGAAATTTTCAAGAAATTAATATATATATGGATCTATATTAACAACAATTTTAATCACCACCCTTCCCAAAAAAGGAGAAACCAGATTTAAATGGCTCTAGAGGTTGGTGAAAAGCATATCCATATACAAATGGTCATAAAATAAAAACTAATAAAGATTTTTGACTCATGCAAAGCAAGAATTTTATTTACTAATAAATTATGCACATCTGGCATGATGATTTAGTAGTGTATATATTGAAGCAGTTCGCAAGTGGAAAGCAACACTTATATTTTTTGCACTGCCATGTATTTTCACTATTTTCATCTGCTATAGCCTGTCACACATATTTCATTTTCTTTTTTTTTTTATTAGTAAGAAGAATCTGCAGAGGAAAATGAGCCTAACTTTTGCCTTGCAGACACAAAGGCATAGAACTGTTCAAAGTTGATCGCCAAAAGAGTATTCAGGTATTTCTGCAAACTCATGCAATCATTGAGCATTTTTTACTCTGAAGTAAAATAGAATTTTTTTCCCTCCCTATGAGTTTGTAAAGAACAATGTAAGCATTAAATATGTAGATATTAAAAGACAGATAAATGTTTCTCAGTACCGCTTTCCACACTGATGCATGAAAGGAAACAGAGCCATGACTTAAGTCTTGTAAATCTCCCTTTTCCTTTTTGACACGAGGGCTTTTTTAACTTTTCTCAGAGTATTTGTCCTTTCTTCTTCCTTTGGAACTTTCCTATGCCTTAGGTCAGCTGTTTTGTGTTTGGGGGAAAGAAAATGGTCATTATTGTACCTCCATTTCACATATAATAGCTTTATAGGTGACTATATTTCTTACTCTCCAAGAAAGACTACCTACTACATATCATTCAAAGAGAAATGGATCTCTCTCATTCATGACTGCAAAATTGATGAGAGATAGGGATTCTAGACACCAGGTATTTCTACTATTTTTAATGTTAGCACAAATAATATCTCTGGTCAAGCAACAAAATTGCACAAGTCTCTATGGAGAAATGCAGCGATTTAAGCTCAGCTGATCATGTAATCTAAAGGCCTGAAAAGACACTGTGACCACAGCTTGCCATACAACTTCAATGGGCTAAGACAAAACTTTACAGAGCACGAGCCATCACTAAATAGGAAAGTCTTAAAGAGGAATTTTATTATCTCCAGCAAGCATTACAGGTCTTGGATACCATACTATTTGATCTCAGCATAACATAAAATTGAAACTTACATAAACCAACAATAGGCATTTTGGCCATACAATGAAGATGTCGTGTTATGCATTTCACAAAATTTAAAAAAATGGGGGGGTAACATCAAAATACCATTCTGTGATTGCAGAATATGCTCTCATAGAAGGTCATGGCATTCATTTTAAGAAAACAGAAGTATTAGCTAAGATCCAAGCATATTTCAACTTACCTCAGAATGGAAGCTTTGGTCTCCTACAACATAAATAGTGATAAGGATTCTGCTTAAGCAGCACTAGGAAACTGATGCTCAAGAGTAAACATCACCTTAAGTCTTCCCTACCCTCCCTTCCTCCAACAAATACCATTAACACTTCATCAATGGTGAAAATTATACTAGAATATCACTTCACCTATGACTGTTATAAAAACAAATTATCATCTAGCATTCTGTTGACAATGATGAGTGTAGTAGTTAGCAAAAGCTTTTTGGTTTTGAAGCAAACATAAGGTCAAAGCACTACAGCCCACATGCTTTAAAATTTGATAACATGGATGTCAACCATAAAAATCTTAGAAATATTTTACTGTTATTAATTTCTGTTCCAAGTAAAGCATGTTTAATCATATATAAACAAAGTAATACAGTTTTTTTCACACTAACTCCATTCACTTACATAAAATTTGGAACATATGTTTCAGGAGCGATCCCTCCCATCTTCAGCCTGTTGACAAACTGTTGTTAAACGTGGCGGTTGGGTCTCTTGATGTTCTTGTGGCGGCATCTGTTGGTTCTATTAGGAATTTGCTGAGTTCATCCAATGGAGGGAAATCGAAATTCATCAAATTATCCTTATTTTTTGTAATGAAAATGTTTTCCCAAGTGGAAAGTTCTATTGCATTATGAAGTTGTTTTAAGTAGTTTTATCTCTGGTTTAATTTCATGATTTTTATTCCAAAAGTGCACTGCTATTGCTGATTTACCAATTTGTTTTAAGCGAATATTTCTGAAGTGTTCCTTTTTCCGGATTCCCAAATTCCTCTTCGTTTTTCCAATGTATTTTTTGTTGCACTCTGCGCATTCTATTTCGTAAATACCTGACTTTTGTTCTGTTGGCATGTAGTCCTTTACTCTGCAGCCTAATAAGTTGTTTATTATTAAAATTGTTCTTTGGGGCTAACATAATTCCTTGTTCTTTGAATATCTTTTTGAACTTATTGTGATAAATTGGGTGGTATGTGAAACTTTTGAATTTGTACCTTTCTTTTGCACTTTTAAGAGTGGAAACATCTCTTATTGTTTTTGTTTTTTGGTTTTATTGATGATTTTTATTACTGTGTCTTTGTTGTATCCATTAGTTTCTCCTATCTTTATGATTTGTTGGTATTCCAATATGTACTCTGTTTCTGTGAGTGGAATGTTAACTAATGTGTGTGCTAAACTATAAAACACTGGATATTTATGTGGAATGGGGTTAAAACTGTCATTTTTTTTGTAATTTTCTGTGTGAGTATCCTTTCTATGAATTCCAAATGTAAGATAGTTTTCATTTCTTATGATTTTTACATCTAGGAAGGGGAGTTATCCACTTCTTTCTTTCTCTATGGTGAAATTTATAGATTTGTGTTGCAAATTTAGAAGTTTTAGTGCATCTGTTGTATGTTTTTTCGGAATTATTGCAAATATGTCATCCACATACCTATACCATGTTTTGAAGATTAGAGGGAAAGCTTTGGTGATATGCATTTTAACGAACTCATAAAAGAACACTTCAGAAATATTCGCTTAAAACAAATTGATAAATCAGCAATAGCAGCGCACTTTTGGAATAAAAATCATGAAATTAAATCAGAGATAAAACTACTTAAACAACTTCATAATGCAATAGAACTTTCCACTTGGGAAAACATTTTCATTACAAAAAATAAGGATAATTTGATGAATTTCGATTTCCCTCCATTGGATGAACTCAGCAAATTCCTAATAGAACCAACAGATGCCGCCACAAGAACATCAAGAGACCCAACCGCCACGTTTAACAACAGTTTGTCAACAGGCTGAAGATGGGAGGGATCGCTCCCGAAACATATGTTCCAAGTTTTATGTAAGTGAATGGAGTTAGTGTGAAAAAAGCTGTATTACTTTGTTTATATATATACCACTCCATTGTCAACAGCTTCGTAAGTACACTTAAATGTTTAATCATGTTTTTGTTCCCAATAAAATCTACCCATGAGATGAAAAGTAGCATTTTGAATATTTGTGTTACTATAAATATAATGTCTTTATTATGCTATTATTACATTCATTCACATGCAGTGGAAAAGCATGACTTTTTGTATGGGGTAAGCTGAGACTGGGATGTTCAAATGAATGTAAAATCTAACTTATGCTATATATAACAAGAAATTGCTCTGTAATGTTATCATAAAATTTTTCATGTTCAAAAGTAGGCATTGTGATTATGAATAATGTAAGTGATTAATAAATTAAATTTACTTGCAATATTAAAAAAGTCAATGTTCCATGACTCACCATTAAAAATCAAAATATTGAGTTCAATCATCCTGTCCTTTTTAGTGCATGTACATAAACTACTCTTGAAATGAATTTGTTGATTTTTTTTACTTTTTAGCATTCCTTGCTCTATAAGTCTAGTAAGATACCGTGTGTTCCATTACGATTAACAATTATGTAGAAATGAGGGAAAAAGGAGTTATACATGAAGAGTTACCAATCTATCATATGAAAGCAGTCTTACTTGAACTAAAATATGAATAAGGAAGTTTAAGAATGAGTTTTAAAAAAAGGTCTCATAGTAAATTGTATTTACTGTTAAAATAAAATAATTGCACCTTCCATATTACTACAATACAACTAAAATAGCAAAATATTATATTTTAAATTATATAATCTGCACTCTGCTCTTTCCTGCAGTCTTAAAGTTCTATATAATCCCAGAGGAGAGCAGAAATGGGCTGCGACCAAGGCTAACCTACAATGGAAATGATAACTCCAATTAAAGACCCCTTCAACTCTTCCTGGCAGTGACATAGAAAATTACTACTGTGCTTGCACGAGACAAGCTGAGCCTTCAAATTAAGGATCAGCTATCTGTGTCACAGACTATGCATTAGTTAAAATAAAAAAGCATTTCAGTGTATCCATAAAAGTTAACATAATGAACCAGCTAGCTAATTTTGGGTAGGCTCAGTCTTACAGCCTTAATGGACATTTCACCCTGTTCATATATGTCTTACATTTTTATACAATTTAGTGTCCCCTTTTCATGCAGTTGAATGATAATCTAAAGACTTCATCTAAAATTAATGTAAAATGTGAGCTGTAATTCATTCATATTCCTATTTATATTTTGTCATTTCAAGGAAAACTACATTTCAAAAGTCTATTTAACTAAAAATATATTTTGCAACTTTTTTCCCCTGAATTAACTTAAATAGGTCCAAAATAGAGCTGTAGTTCGCCTTAGATTTTTTCTATTTCTCAAATGTCTTAACTTTTTCATGAAGTTAACATCATAAGAAACCTATATAGAAAATCACAAGTTTTGAACTTTTTGTGCAACTTTGTAAAAATTAAGTATACCTGCAGTCTATGAGAATGAGTGTAAAAGAATAATAACT
The DNA here is from genome assembly GCA_030762175.1 of Metallyticus violacea. NCBI lineage: Eukaryota > Metazoa > Arthropoda > Insecta > Mantodea > Metallyticidae > Metallyticus > Metallyticus violacea. The sequence continues at coordinate 109,688,064 of CM060830.1, read as the reverse complement.
CTGAATGAATAAATAAAAGCTGCAAAATATTTTGAAATGTAATTTATTTTTATGAAGACAATCTTTTACTTAAAACACAACTCAGCACACATAAAAGCTAGATAATATACCTTTCAATTCTCATAAAAATCCACCATAAAAAGAGTATGTTATCCTAAACTTAGGTATTCATTTTTTACTCTGAACTCCATTAACTTTCATAAAATAAGATGCATTTCTGGAGAATCTCTCCCATTTTCAGTTGCTCACTGAGCCACCATTACTCGAAACAATGGCTAGAAACCCGGATGTTCCTGTAGTGGCCTCTGTTGGTTGAAGTAGGAAATTGCTGAGTTCATCTATAGGAGGAAATTTGAAGTTCATTAGGTTTTCTCTATTTTTTAATATGAAAATGTTGTGAAGATGTTTCAGCAGTTTAATTTCCAGTTTTATTTCAATTAGAATTCTCTACTTGTGAAAAAAATTTCATATTAAAAAATTGGGAAAACCTAATGAAATTCGAGTTTCCTCCTATGGAAGAACTCAGCAATTTCCTACTTTAACCAACAGAGGCCACCACAGGAACATCTGGGTGTCTAGTCATCATTTTGAGTAGCGGCAGTTTAGTGAGCAAATGAAGATAAGAGAGATTCTCCTGAAACGCATCTTATTTTATGTAAGTAAATGGAGTTCAGTGTAAAAAATGAAAGTTTAGGATATATTACCATTCCATTGTGAACAGCTTTATAAGTACAAATTTAGAGTATGTTATGTTAACAGTAAGATGAAAACTAGAAAATACATACTGGTACAATGAAGAGAAGCCCATTCGGATAAAAGGTTCGAAAATCCAACTCAACTGTGAAGTCTCCCTTGGGCAACACAGGTGATCTCCGTCGTATTAACACATGGCTGTGGGGAGAATCTCCAAATTTAGCAGCACCAGGCTCTAATGAATAGCTATTACCCTTATGGCATTCCTGTGGTGCATTTCCATTTCCATCAATTTCAGGGGGCTGTGGTAAAACAGAGGGAGTTGCTGCAATAACAGATGGATTTCTCCCTACATTAATAGGATCTAGGCGACCAATACCCACATGTCTAAATGATATTGGATGGTCAAAATCCAGCAACCTGTAAAAAATTGTTTTCAAATGCATAATAATTAAAAACTGACATATCTAAAACATGACTGGGAATAAATTTCCATGGTTGAATATTCTCAGAAAAATTGTTCAATAGCTATAAAATCAAATATAAATATACTTGGCAATAAAGATTGATCTTTACACTTATCTTTTTGTTTTTCTTACTATACAAGACTAAATAGTGTGGCACTTAAGACATTGGAAGTGTATGTGTTGGTAGTGTTTATCGTATTGCTAGCACATACACTGCAATATGTCCTGGGAGGGGTCACATTCCAAGGGCCATCTAAGTAAAGGATCCCAATTACTAGTGAGTATGCGTAAATAAGGTATTAAATAAATCAATCTTAAGAAATTGCTTACATATCATGGTTATAATATCGTTTGGATTTTCATTATTCTCTTTTTTAGCTGTTTAAGATAGGGATGTGTTAGATTGGTGTGGATTAAGATCTGAGTATGCTCCCATGGTGCATGACTAATGTAATTAATTACTGAGTGTCCCTTTAAATGAATTAGATTTGTGACATATAGCAGAATCACTGGATAAATTAATTATTTAATTTGCAACAATAGGTATGGACTAAGTAGGACTGTATTAAGATTATGATGCAAATGTAATTAGGATAAATGTTAGTATTTTGTCAGAAAAGTACATTTATATTTTAATACAATAGTTGGTCTTATCTTTTCCACTAACACAAATATATATAGAAAATGTGCATTTTGTTTTTATTTATTATTTACTCTTTGTTTTTAAATAATAATATAGATATACTTACTGATCATTAAAGATAGCATCCTTAATAGTGCCAATCAGAGGCATGGAAGAACCAACTCTTCCAGTTACAGGAAAACCCATAGGCACTCCACCAAAATATAGACCACCTGTTGGGCCTGGAGCTCGTACTTGAGCAGCTCCTTCAGGAAGAGTTGTCACATCCTGCACCACATCATCCACTCTAAGTTCTATACGTCGACGCTCTTTAGTTACACTCAATGAATGGAATTGCCCATCATCATAATGTTCAGGTGAAGTTAATGTAACTCCACCACGTCCTGCATCCACTCGCACATCTACACGGCCACCAACTAAGGAGGCAGAGTAAAAACTTCCAGGGTCTTCTCCTCCTTCAACATGTCTGTAAACTTCACTTATTTTAAAGAATTATCACAATCATTAAAAATCATCAACACCTTCATTAGATTGGCACATCATCATTGTACATTATCTGATTAGGGAACTGCATTTTTCATTTTTTTTTTTTTTTGTCAAAATTGCTGTTATTGTTAAGAATTGTATATTCTTCATAAAAAAGTTTGCATTATTCTTTTAACATCTTTTGCTATATTCAGAAAGCTATTTAAGTCTTCGGTGATTAGTTAAAATATATGCATCTTTACAATTGTTTTTGCTAATTTCTCTAATTTTTTTCCCCCAAAAATAACTCATTTATTAAAACAAAAGAATTTGTCAAAGTAAGAATATTCTAGGTAATTTTAACAAGTGTAATTTTTTATCAAAGAAAAATATCATGTTAGCTGCGTATCAAAGAAGAACATTGCTGTTTATTTTGCATTATCTTCCTTCATATTGCTAATCAAGACAATGAGACTCCTTTGTAGGGGAAAAATAAATAAATACTCACTATCAGCATTAGCTCTTTGATACCAAAATGACTGAAGAGCTGTGGTTAATAAGATCACAAGCAAAATAATCAGAACTTGTACAACATTTATCTTGTCAAATTGCAATTTAATAGGATTAGTTACACTATTGAATGACCTCTGATTCTTCTTAGTTTGCAAAATATGGAACTGACTTCAGTTTTGCCACAAGGGATATATCGTGGATCAAAACTTCATAAGTTGAATATAACTTACAACTTTGTAAGTGAATGGAGTAAAGTGTAAAAAAGTGAATATATAGGTTGAAGTTATATTGCCACTCCATTGTCAACAGCGTCGTAAGTACAATATTGAGTACAACTTGTTAGAAAGGTTTTCGGACATAATTTAAAACTGTATCAATTATTCTTTTTCAACTATAGTTTCTGTTAAAAATATTTGTTTGTGTAATTAGGATCATATGCTATTAAAATTTGCATTCTTTAATGTTATTTTGCAAATTGTAAAATGCTATAATTTGGATCATAAGATAAAAGATGTTTTAAAATATAATTCTCAGAAACTTTTAGGAAAAATGTGTTTTATCAAAATGCAAAAAAATGTAAGCCCCTGTCCTTATCACTGAGCATCAATGGTTCTACAGTGATACATTTTAATGTGCTTTACATTCTTTATGTGCATAACATATCTCATAAAATATACTTATATCTGTAGCCAAGGACATTAAGATGAGACTCATGAATGGGAGGTCTGGGGTTTGATTCCTGTCAGAACTGTATTCCCTGACTTAGGCTATTTTCCAGGTGTTCCTCATTGACAAATACTATGGAGGTACTCCAAACTTATGTCTGGAATGCTTTCTTCCTAAATAAAATTCCTTTCCCAACTTCTCATTTCATCTCGTATATCGCAACATCCACCACCTGGGATGCCTCTGTAGTGAAATAGGACATTAAAAGTTATTTTTAAAAAATTATAGAAGACATCTATCAGAAGTTTCAGTTCTGGCTCTATTGGCTCTGCTTACCTTGTAATGTATTTAATTTCTGAAAATAAATAGCATGATACATTTTTCTTATACAGTTTCCAGAGTTAATATTTCAATTCCTAATTATGATGTTTTCCTTCTAAAAAGTAAATTTACAGCACATGTATTCTAATACAAGCATAGCTCATTTAACTTTTTCTTCTATAATACATCATATTGAGAACCTGTTAGATATAAAAATACATACAGAATTGAGGTTCTCTATATAATGTTTTAAGTTTCTGCAATAACCCGTAGCTAATAAGGTAAAAATCCCAACCTATATGTTTTATTATTTTTCCTGAGGTTCAGAAGCATGGGTTTGAGTTCATTTAAATTATTTATATTGCACAGTTTTAAGACTTTACTTTTCAGTTTTTGGGAACATTGCATATATAAAAAATAATCAATATTTTAATTTTTGATTTTTCAACATTTTTATCATTCATTTTTTCTCTTTATTTATATCTATTCACAAACTGCATTTGAATAACATTTCTTCTCTTTGCATGTGTGATTTTTCAATAAAAAGATTCATACATAAAGAATTACAATATTTGTCAGTTACATATGTGGAACAGGTCTTTCAACAATGTTCACTGCCAAGAGTAGCCGAGGTCGTTAAGGTGCAGACTCAAGAGTGAGAGGTCTGGGGTTCGAACTCCACCAGAACCATCCTCCCTGACTGAGGTTTTTGTCAGGTTTTCCTCAGTCCTCATAAATGGCAAATGCCAGGGAAGTACCCTAAACTTAGGCCTGGAACATTTCCTTCCTTAAAAAAAATCCTTTCTCAATATATCATTTCATGCATCATCAGTGGCCACCCTCAGTAGTAAAAACGGGCATTAAAAACTATTTTACTTTACAAAAAAAAGTTCAGGAAAATACTTAACTCAATTTCATTAACACCTTTCAGCACATTTTTAAAATCTCTCCTATAGGCATTCACCTTGATTGATAGTCATAAAGAAAGAAACATTATGGTATTTGATGGCAGGAATAAAATAACATTCAGGCTATACACTGGAATAGCCCACAGTCACTATTATTTTATTATTTCTGCAAGAGGATTAGGATTTAAAACACAGAGCTGGGCTATTTTTAGAATATGATATAACATAGGCAATATAAAATATTGTAATTCAAAGAGTATAACAATTTTTAAGATTTACCCATTTAAAATGTTTTTAAATATATTTAAACATTAAATTCCCAAAGTTTATCTTCCTTTAAATATGAAAGATCTTAAGTTTCTGCTGATACACTGATCACTTGCTACCAGAGTCTAAAATATACTATGATGACTCCATTTTACCAACAGTACTGGAGTGATTCAGCATTGCAGGGTGTGACAGTTAAACCAATTGCTGGGTACTACTGTTAGCTACTGTGTATTAATACCAACATAAAGTTACCTGTTACTGCATCCTTACCAGGAAAACAATGCAATATCTGTTAAGTTGCATACATTACTTCTACTTAAATGCTGTTGAAGCATTCAGTTCTTTTATAACTGTAGTCCTCAAATGTATACATTTTTTTGGTATTATAATTGGTTACTTTTTATTTTAATTATCATTAAAGCAGAAAGCATACCCAAAATGAACACAGGTGGGGGCAGGAGAGGGTACCCCTTCGAAATGTCAAGCACTAAAGTAATAGATCTGTATGTATATATTTTCATTATTGCTATTATCATCAGTAGCAGTAATAGCATTATCATCACCACTTCACAATATGGCGGCCGGGACTAGGTGTGTGTGCTATAGTGAAGTAATGAAAGCTGATAAGAATAATCGAATTGACACCACAAGTAGTGAAAATTCTATGATAGTAAAGTTAGATGGTACTTCTAATATTAGTACAAATAAAGAATGCGTAAAAACACGCAGTATGCGCAAAAAAACTATAGAAGAGACCTCGCCACGTGATGATGTTTCATCGTGAAAATCAGGAACGGATGAAACAATAGCATTGCTTCACAAAATAATTGAAATCCTAAACAAGGAACTTAGGGAATCAAGAGCACAAATAGACACACTAAAAATGAGAACCCATCGCTCAAAAACCAAAATAGCAATCATGGTGAATGGCTGCAAGTAGGGGCAAAGGGGAGAAGATGTAACCTCACAGAGTGTGTTATTACTGGAAGCAAGAAAAAGGACAATTATTCAGGAAATCTGTGCAGTGAGAACAGGTTTGGTGTGTTGGCATCCTGTAATGAAAAAAATAGTGATTGTACTAGTGAGGAGTCTCAAAAAAGTAATAAGAATTTAAGAGAAAGAAGGCCTGTAGTACTTGGCGACTCTTTACTGAAATTTTCTGGTGAAGTATTAAGAAAACGGGGATATGATGTGAAATGTTACCCGAGTATTAAAATTAATGAACTGAAACAATAGGTGGAACAAACTGATTTATTAAAGGAAAATCCTGAAGTGGTTGTGCTTCATGTAGGTACAAATGATATTAAGAAAGGGGTTATGGCAGAAGAAATAATGGGGGAGACAATGGACTTAGTAGTGTGTATAAAATGTAAAGCTCCGAATTCTAAAACAGTGATGTGGCATTCTTAGGAGATATGATGTCACAATGAGAAAAATTGATAGGATAAACAGTGAGTTAGATTGGATGTGTGCCAGAAGATGGCAACTGTTGGGTGGATAGATGGGATTTAGCAAGGGATGGCATACATTTAAATTATAAGGGTGCTTACAAATTTGGGAAATTGCTATGTAATGTTATAGAATCTTTTCAGGGAAACATAAATAACGTGGTGGATGAATATTTGTTGTTGACAGACATTAACAAAAAGAGTACATGCAAAACTATTTCAGTTAAAAAATCTAATGATGAAAATTTGGGTGAAATATTTAAAATAGTTCACCTAAACATTCAATATATTAATAACAAAATACGGGCTCTTGAATATTTTATAAATGAGTTAAGCCCGCAGATTGCAATTATAACTGAGCATGGTTTAAAAGATGATCAAATAATGCTGTACACAGTTAAAAATTATAATATTGTGGCCTCCTACTGCAGGTCTATTTGCAAGGGTGGTGGTGTAATTGTATTTCTAAAAATGAATTATATGTCAGTGGCTTGAGTTTAAACAATTATTGTATGGAAAAAGTTTTGAAGTATCAGACATTTAAGTAAATACTCTTGAGGGGGATATTCTAATCTTTGGGGTATATAGAACACCAAAATCTCTAGTGGATAACTTTCTTAATTATCTAGATAGATTGTTAAATGCATATGTTACAAGAAGTACAAAAGTCATCCTTGCAGGTGATTTAAATGTTGATCTAATGGATGAAAATGTATATAAAAAAATTAAAAATTTACTTGATAGCTATAACTTAGTTCACACAATTTATGAACCAACGAGAGTTACTCCCTTTACAGCCACAACTATTGATCATACGAGGTCTGTTCAAAAATTATCGCAAGTTTTGTGTTTTTTCAAAAAGTATTTATTTATTCATTCATGAATATCTATTTTGTCCCCTTCAAAGTAATCCCCACCAGATATTATACACTTGTGCCAAAGTTTTTTCCAATCCTCGAACCACTTTAAAAACTCATTTTTTGTGATCTTGTTCAGCTCCTCCTTCGATGCCGTCTTTATCTCCTCAATCGTGGCGTAGCGTCATCCTTTCATGGGCCTCTTCGGTTTTGGGAACAAAAAAAAGTCACAGGGAGCCAGGTCTGGGGAGTACGGTGGCTGCGGCATCATAAGTGTGTTGTTTTTGCCCAAAAATTGGCGCACAAGCAACGATGTGCGAGCAGGGGCGTTATCATGGTGCAAAAGTCAATTTTTGTTCTTCCACAAATCCGGGTGTTTCTGCCGGATTGCTTCGCGCAAATTGCGTATAACTTGCAGGTAATATTCCTTATTGACCGTTCTACCCTGTGGCAAGGACTCATGATGCACCACGCCGCTGCAATTGAAGAAAACTGTAAGCAAAACCTTCACATTCGACCGAACTTGGCGCGCTTTTTTCGGTCTTGGCTCGTGTGGCAGCCTCCATTGGGATGATTGAGCTTTAGTTTCCACGTCATAACCATAAACCCATGATTCGTCACCAGTTATGACCCTCTGGAGCAAATTTGGGTTGTCGCGGACAGAGTTCAACAGCTCCTTAGCAACGTTAATGCGATGGTGATTTTGGTCGAAATTGAGCAAATTTGGTACGAATTTTGCTGCGTCCCGTCTCATGCCCAAATCATTGGTAAAAATCGAATGGCACGAGCCAATCGATATGTCTAAGTCCTCGATTGACCAATACTATTTTCTTCACTTCTTCAATGTTTTCGTCTGTTGTTGACGAGTTCGGGCGTCCGGGACGCTCTTTGTCGTTCACATCCTCTCGACCCTCTGAGAACATTTTGTACCACCGATAAACGTTGCTTTGGTCCGAGGTAGCTTCACCATAGGCCACAGTCAACATTCGATATGCATCCGCGCACTTAATTCTGTTTTTCACACAAAATTTGATACAGATTCTTTGTTCCATTTTTCGGAATAGGCAAAAATCGAAGACGAGCCAAAACACATCCAAGCAAAATAGCTGTCAACAATTAACTGAACATTCAAAATGGCCGAGCTTGTCAACATAAGTGAGGGACATGAGTACCAACATAACGCCACAAAACAATCGAAAATCGAATATACGTAGCCCGCAGAAATTCAAAATTCGCGATACTTTTTGAAGAGACCTCATAGAGCTACTAATATGATAGATAAAATAGCAGACACTGGAGTAATAAAGTCTTGTTTATCAGATAATTATGCACAGTATCTAGATATAAGTAGTATGCGTAAAAAATTAACAAGGGTGTTACCAAAACATTTAGAAAACTAAAGATATTAATCTAATAAAATTAGCAAATGTACTAGGCAATGAGGATTGGGAGGAGGTTTATAATACCGATAAAGTTGAGGATAAATGGAATATATTTTATAAGCTATTTAAAATCTACTATAATACTGCATGTCCTGTAACAACAAAAAGAATAATTAAAAACAGTTCTAATATAAGTCTCCCAAACTATATCATCCACCTAAAAAAAAGAACAAATGATTATTATGAATTATATGAATCCACTGGAATGGAATTTTAAAAAACTAAATATAAATAATATAGGGAAGAATATCTAGAACACTTAAAAGAGCGAACACGAACAGCATTCTTACAGAAAATCCATTACTCTGAAACTGCATCTAAATCCTTATGGAAAATTGTAAATCAAAAATGGGGTAGTACAACTGAAACAGAAGACTTACAAATAAACATTGATGGGGAATTTGAAAAAGATCCAATTAAAATCTATGAATACATTAACAACCATTATCTGAATACTATACCTCACCTACCAGACAACAGTCAGAATTGTTTTGTTAAGGATACCGTAAACACAACTGTGTATGTAAAACCCACAAATATGGAGGAAATTATTAAAATAATAACTAGCCTACCAGATAAAAGCTCATCTGGTTGGGATGAAATTAGTCCTAGACTGTTAAAATACTGTAAAAATGAAATAGCAAAACCCTTGGAACATCTCATAAACTTCTCAATTGAAAAAGGAATATTTCCAAACTGTTTAATGATAACTATTGTAAGACCTATATTTAAGAAGGGTGACAAATTTAATATAAATAACTATAGGCCGATCACATTAACATCTGAGATTGGTAAAATTTATGAAAGAATTCTTCTATCTAGGTTTATAAATTTTTTTAATAGTAGAAAGGTTCTCTGTAATTTTCAACATGGATTCAAAAAGGGCTTCTCAACCATAACTGCAGTTAGTGACTATGTTCATCAAGTGTTGACTTTATTAGAACAGAATAAAAAGGTGGGCACAGTATATTTTGATTTATCAAAAGCATTTGATAGTGTCAGACACGATCTTTTGTTATGTAAGTTGGAATGTTACAGAATCAAGAGGAATTTCCCATGTAAATATGCAAATTCTACCTTATGCATAGAAAACAAAAAACTGAAATTAATACTAAAAAAGATGATCACCTGTCTAAAGTAAGGTCTCAATATGGAATAGTAAGATATGGAGTCCCACAAGGTTCTGTCTTAAGCCCATTAATGTTTCTAATATATGTGAATGATATTGTATAGCCGAGCAATTCTATTATTACTTCCTATGCAGATGATACCACAGTAAATTCTTGGGGTGAGTGTAATAGGTTTTTAATGGACACCATCTCTCTGAATTCAGAGCAAATTATAAAATACTTAAAAAATAATAATCTTATATGCAATGTGGATAAAACGAAATTTATGAAAGTTGATCTATTTAAAAGTAATGCTCTAGAGGATATATGTATGATTGAAGATAAAATCTGTGAAAGGGTACACATATGTAAGTTCTTAGGTATATGGATGGATAGTAAATTAACATGGGCAAAGCATACAGATGTAATATGTAGCAAAATAAGTAAATCAACCTATCTATTGAGATTTTTTAAAGATGTGTTTGGCTCAAATGAGTTAAAAATGATCTATTATGGTATAATATACCCTCATCTACACTATGATATTGAGGTTTAGGGGGCTGCGGCAAAAGTGCATATGGATACATTATTTAAATTACAGAAAAAGCGTATTAGGCTAATTTCTAAATTGGAATATAGACAGTCTTGTAAGGATGCATTTGTAAAGCATGGAATGCTAGCTGTCTACTCATGTGTTTAAGTCTATATTATGCAGTGAATCAAAGGATTTTATAAAAAATAATGAGTTCATAGCTATAAAACTAGAAATAGTAAAGATTATGTTAGGTATGCTTATAATAAACAAATAGTATATAAGGATGTAAATGTAACAGGTGCCCTTTTGTGCAATAAATTGCCACCAGAGATTAAATCTGTAGAAAAATCAAAATTTAAGTATCAGTTGAAAAAATACCTCGTAAATAGAACTTTATATTCATTGGATGAACTGTAATCAATTGTAATCTTAACTGTATTTATAAGTAAACTTTTTTAATTCTCACAAACATGTACTAAAACCTTGTTCTAAGAATAAGTTATGCTTTGCTACCCTAGTATTTTGACAATTTCTGAAACTTAAGTAAATGAGTCTATTGACAGCAATAAATTTATCATCATCATCATCATCATCATCATTAGATTATTTTATAATGTGTAATTTCAAATGTAACTTTATGTTTTTAGCACATTAGCTTACTATTTCTTTTCCTACGTTTGTAACTCCTAAGTATGCTTTTTTTTAATTATGAGCTTTATAGCTATTCCTTTTGGCTTGGTTATATTCTCTTTTTACTTGGAATACTCCACCAATAAGCCTGGTACTTAGACAACTTAATCTGTTAATAAAATGCATCAGCAATGAGCCACAGAGTATGAGACATTTTACAAAATAATTCTATTAAAATAACTAAGGACATTATGTTGAATCTGTAATAATGAAAAATACCTTCAATACAGCAGGAAATTATAATAGCAATTAGTGCAGTCTACATTTAATTTAAAGTTTTCTTTCCCTTTTTAAAATAAATAATGAGCAGCTTAAATTTCATATAAACAATACATGAATCAATGAACATAAGAAGGGGCCTATTTCACAAACTACAAATGAACAAAATTACACTGTGTAAAGAAATTAATTTAAGGAATTCATGCCTATAAAATGTAAACATAGTCATTTGATAACTAAAATTGTTAATTGGAACATTGCACAGTGAAGCTAATCATATATTAACTTCATTGCGTAATTGAGTCGAACTAACCCTCTTTTGCTCCGCTTACTTGTTTAAATATGTAGAACCGGTTTTACGAACACCTTTCGCATTGTCAGCCCCATTATCGACTGGAGGATAAACTGTTATGCTGTAGGGATCTGTAATCTACTCTGGTGGAGGTATGATGAACTTGAAATTCATGTTTTCATCACCGGAAATGTCAAAGTTCATTAAGCTGCCTTTGTACTTTAATATAGATTTTCTCCCATGTTGCTAATTCTCTAGGTCCTTGCACTGATTTTAATAATGTTATTTTTTTTCAATATGTCATGGTTTTCTGTTCAGAAATGCAATGCCACTGCTGATTTCTCAAACTGCTTGCATTTTATGTTTCTCTAAGTTCTTTTAACCACATGCCTATGTTTCTCCTTGTTTTTCCAATGTAGATTTTTTCACATTCTGCACAACTTATTTTATGAATACCTGCTTTTTTTCTCTTGTGAAATACTGTCATTAACATTATCAATCAGGAGATTGTTAACATTAAATCTGTTTACAGTGCTAACCTGATATTAAAATCTTTACGAATATACTGAAATTTTTTGTAGACCATGGGTGATATGTATATTTTTAAAATTTGTTTTTTTTTAAAAAGATGTTATGGTTTCTTTAACAAGTTTTTGCCTCTTGAATTTCTGTACCTTTTTGTGTACTAGTTCTTTGTTATAACCATTTTTTTTAACCGCTGTTTTTTCTATTTGTTTGTATTCTTTAAGATATTCTTCTTTGCTAATTTTAAGTTAACTAGCCTAGTTTTAAATTGTTGATAAATGCATGTTTGTGCATTGTGGGGTTAGAACCATCGGCTTTGATGTGATTGTCTGCATGTATATTCTTTCTGTAAATTCCAAATTCCAGGTTTTCTTGATGTTTGATTTCTTTTATGTCCAAGAAAGGTTGTATGTTATGTTTTTTGGTTTTGTATGTGAATGAAATGTTTTATGTTGTAAATTCATTAGTTTTATGGCATCATTAATGAGTTTTTTGTTGACTATGGCAACTATATCGTAAACATATCTGTACCATATTTTAAATATGAATGGGAAAGCTGAGTTGATTTATGTTTCAAATTTGCTCATGAAGAGATTAGCTAAAAATGGAGACAAGGGACTGCCCACAGTAAGTCCTGATTGCTGTTATAAAATTTGCTCTTGAAAGAAAAATATGATTGGTTTATGCAAATTTCTGTGAGATTAACATTATCAATCAATCTTCTGATTGATAATATTAATGACAGTATTTCACAAGAGAAAAAAGCAGGCATTTATAAAATAAGTTATGCAGAGTGTGAAAAAATGTAAATTAGAAAAACAAAGAGAAGCATAGGCACACAGTTAAAAGAACATTTCAGAAATATAAAATGCATGCAGTTGAAGAAATCGCTAGTGGCATTGCATTACAGGACAGAAAACCACAACATATTGGGAAAAATTTTATATTAACATCAGTGCAAGGACCTACAGAATTAGCAACATGGGAGAATATCTACATTTACAAGTTCAAAGATAGTTTAATGAGCTTTGACACTTCCAGTGATGAAAACATAAACTTCAAGTTCATCACACCTCCACCAGAGCAGATTACAGTTCCCCACTGCTAAACGGTTTATCCTCCAGTCAATAATGGGGTTGACATTACAAATGAAGTGCTCGTGAAACCAGTTGTACATATTTAAATACGTAAGTAGAACAAGAGGGTTAGATGGACTCAATCACACAATGATCGTAATAGTCATTTTAACTTCAACTTATGTATTCACTTTTTTACACTTTACTCCATTCACTTACACAAAAGTAAGATGCGTTTCGGGAGAATCTTACTTTTGTGTAAGTGAATGGAGCAAAGTGTAAAAAAGTGAACACATAAGTTGAAGTTATATTGCCACTCCATTGTCAACAACTTCGTAAGTACAATATTTATTAATAGTCATTTGTTTCAATATTGTAACTAGAAGTTTCTTCCGTTCTTAAGATCCGTGGTCTCTTGGAGCTAAGGAGTCCAAACATTTCATCCTCAACTGCAGAGGACATCTTCAGTGGCACAGTCTGAGTCTTCTGGGCGAAGGTCCTGCCACGACTGAAATGCCAGCTGGAGGTGTTATATTTATATATGAACTGCTCGAAGGGGATTGGTTCGGCTGGTGCAGAGGGGTTGTACTCGGAGGGCGGGACATCTCCGTTCTGATTGGTGATTGGTTCGCATGAATTTTGCTGATGTGGGCTTGTTTTATGTGCTCTAATATCGGATGCCAGGTTTTGCTCAGTTTGAGAGTCTCTCCCTTTTTGTTGAAATTATAAGGATGCTTGTAGATTTCTATGGCTTCACGTTGTAATCTAGTGTGGTAGTTTGGTACTGAAGTTAGGATAGATGTTTCCTTGTATTGGATAGTGTGTTCACCATCTGCCCACATAGCATGTTCTGCAACAGCGGACTTGTCCGGATGGCCCAGACGGCAGCATCTCTTGTATTCGGAGGTCCGTGTGTTGACGCTTCGTTGAGTGGTGCCTATGTATATAGCACACAGGAACAAGGAATCCGGTAGACGCCGGCCGAAGTGAGTGGGTCCCTGGGGTCTTTGGTCGAGCGTAGTAAAGTGTTGATTTGTCTGGTAGGCTTGAAAATGGTTTTGACGTTGTGGCGTTTGAGTAGGCGTCCAATTCTGTCAGTGACCTTGTTGAAGTACGGCAGGAAGGCAATACCATTGCTCTTGGGCGAATCATGTATGACCGGGTGGTGTGTGGATTGGCATACAGCTCTGCGTACTTCTTGTGCTGTATAACCATTTGCAGATAGATCCCGTTCCAGATGCCGAGCAGCGCGGTCAGTGAGGGTCTTTAAAATCGCGCGTTTCTGCTTCCGGTGATGGTTGGAATTTTTGTTCAGATACCGGTTGGTGTGGGATCTCCGAACACAAGAGATGCTGCCGTCTCTATCCTATCTTCAGTACCATACTACCACGCTAGATTACAACGCGAAGCCATAGAAATCTACAAGCATTCTAACAATTTCAACAAAAAGGGAGAGGCTCTCCAACTGAGCAAAACCCGGCATCCAATATTAGAGCACATAAAACAAGCCTACACCAGCAAAATTCATGCGAACCAATCACCGATCAGAACGGAGATGCCCCGCCCTTCGAGTACAACCCCTCTGCACCAGCTGAACCAATCCCCTTGGAGCAGTTCATATATAAATATAATACCTCCAGCTGTCATTTCAGTCATAGTAGGACCTTCGCCCAGAAGACTCAGACTGTGCCACTGAAGATGTCCTCTGCAGTTGAGGATGAAATGTTTGGACTCCTTAGCTCCAAGAGACCACGGCTCTTAAGCCCGGAAGAAACTTCTAGTTACAATTCTGACTCCGGCCATGAAAGCTTCCGATTACTCATGTTTCAATATTAATTAATTTGGAATCAAACATAGTGAAACACACATTAACAATCTCTTCTGAGTTGACTAGAAGAGATTATAGTCACTTGTTGTTTACAGATAAAGAAATTATTATATAAATTTGTACTTTCCTGAACCAGGCCCCAGTTGTTTCTTAGGTCAAAACTGTCAATATGACTGAAGTAGTAAAATGTGTTATATAAATGAGAGGACTAACAATTGCATGTTTGGAATGATATAGATTTTTGGCCATCCCTTTGAAAAAAATCCTGGCGAGCCCATGAAAGTAATAGAACAAAACATTATTCGACATTACCTGAGAGAGAGAGGCTATATTTATTATTATTATTGTTACTATTACTATTATTATCATTATCAACAACAACAATAATAATAATAATAAATTGTGAATCCTGGTTTTCATTAAAATGCTCTTGCATGGATTAAACGAATCTTATTTTTTATGTATATTTAAAACCTTAATTACATAGCATAGCTTTTGATAGTTACACCTTCTTAATAAATCTTCTTGCTTAGGAAGTCTTAATTGCCAAGCTTAATGAACTGAGGATAATTTTTCAAAATTAGATAAAGACAAAATATTTTTACAGAAAATACATTTTTTAATCTAAAATATAGCCCTTTATTTCTCAAACTACTTTTGTTGCATCACAATAGATCAACCGGTAGAATTTCAGCTAGTTATTGACCATTTGGAAAAGGTTGAATTTTGCATTATATTGCACAGTCAATTTTTTTTTGGGGGGGGGGAAGGAGTTGAATGAGATCTTGTAATATAAAATCCACTTCTTTGAATGAAATTCAAATGAATTGAATTGTTATTGTATTTTAGTATTATCTGGCAATATTTTTTTCTAATGCAAGAATATTTTTCTCATGAACTTGTGGGCATTCCTCACTGGCTTGGCAGCATTGTAGCATTCTTCAGAGGTCATGACACTCTTAGGGTGCTGCTACATTGTCCCAGTCGAAATGATATTCATGGTACACTAGAAAGGTCCTTGAGCCTATGGCTACCTAAAGGTAGTCTGAAGAGATGAATGAAATGAATTAATGAATGATGATGCTAATGAGATCAGAGTTCTTGGTGTCTTTAAACTATCTGGCATCAGGTAAGGAAAAAAACCTTACCCAGAAGACTTGAACTGACTGAAAACAAACCCAGGAACTATGGATTAGCAGTGGCAAATGCTGTCACTAGATCACACAGGCAGGGGCTTATTACATTATATTAAGGAAATGATAAACTTGAACAAATAAAAAATACAAAAATAATAAAAATATGGTGATTTTAATTTTAATAAATAACAGTTTCTAGGAACATTTTCATAAAACCCTTTAGTTTCTTCCAGCATTTCAATAAACTGAATAAGTTTTTCTACATCCTTCTTTTCTTTGAACACCATGTTTCTTCTGTAGGTTACTAAACAAACTACATCCTAATATAAATTTGAATAGTTTGGGATTTTCACAGTGAAATATAGTGTCATATAACAAATTATTTATGAGGAAGGCACTCAAATTTCACTAGTTTTATTCCACTTGCTTGAACATGTTTCAAAGGCAAGTGGAATAAAACTAGTGAAATTTGAGTGACTCCCTCATAAATAATTTGTTATATGAAACTACATCCTTTTTCTGATGCTATATTTTAAACTGATCAACTGTTTTCTTTTAGAATTTTCATTCTTTGCTGTTCTTCAAAAAGTGAAGATATACTCATAAATTTTGATATAGGTAATGGATATTATTTTATGATTTAGTTGAACTATACACTCTTAATGCTTTACTTACTTGTCATAATGTATAGAACCAATTTCAAGAACATTTCATTCTCAACATCAGACAGACTAAAATTCAACTGTTGGTTAATACATTAGCTTGTGGGTATGTGCATTCTGCTCTGGTGGCAGTGTGATAAACTTGTAGTTTATGTTTTCATCCCCGGCAGTGTCGAAGTTCATTAGACTGCCTTTGTATTTGTAGATGTAGATTTTCTGCCAAGTTGCTAGTTCTGTAGGCCTTTGTACTGATTTTAATAATTTTGTTTTATTCACTTTGTCCTGGTTTTCCGTCCAAAAATGATATGCTACTAATTTATACCTTTGAAGGAATCCACACAGTAAAACGAAAATATAACTTCTTTGTTTATTAAAAAGTTAAAATAATCAACACTCATGAGCGTTTCACTCCTTTAATTATTAAAATAACAGGACATGTTTCGTGAACATATCGTTCACATTGTCAACTGAGTACAATTAACTTTCATGTGGGGTTTGAATAATGGGCGACTGTCGCCCATTATTATTATTATATCAAATTATTCGCCCATTATTCAAACCCCGCATAGACATTAGTTGTACTCAGTTGACAATGTGAACGATATGTTCACGAAACATGTCCTGTTATTTTAATAATTAAAGGAGTGAAACGCTCATGAGTGTTGATTATTTTAACTTTTTAATAAACAAAGAAGTGATATGCTACAGCTGATTTCTCTATTTGCTTTTACCTATGTTCTTGAAATGTTCATTTAACTGTGTGCTTATGTTTCTCTTTGTTTTTCCAATGTAGATTTTTTCACATTCTGCACAATTTTGTAAAAACCTGATTTTTCTCTTGTGGAATACTGTCATTAACATTGTCTATCAGTAGGTTTTTAACATTAAATCTATTAACTGGTCCAACCTGATATTAAAATCTTTTAAGAATATTCTGAAATTTTTTTGTAGCCCATGGACGATATATGAATTTTTTAAAAATTAGCTTATCTTTTCTTGCTGAAAGTGTTGTGGTTTCTTTGATATGTTTTTGTCTCTTGAATTTCTGCACCTTTTTGTGTACTAACTAGTTCTTTTTTAAAATCATTTTTGACCACTGTTTTTTAATTGTTTGTATTCATTAAAATATTCTTCTTTGCTAATTTGTAGGTTAACTTGCCATTGTGTTAAACTGTTGATAACTGCATGTTTTGCACTGCGGGGTTAAAACTGTTAGCTTTGATGTGATTATCTGCATGTGTATCCTTTCTGTATATTTCAAATTCCAGATTTCTTTGATGTTTCATTATTTTAATATCCAAGAATGGATGTAATTTATTTCTGTTTCGTATGTAAATGATATGTTTCTATCTTGTATATTCAAAAGTTTTAAGGAATCATTAACGATTTTTTTGTTAACTATGGAAAATATATTGTTGACATATCTGTACCATACCTTAAATATGTATGGAAAAGTTGTGTTGATGTGCTTCAAATCTGCTCATGAATAGGTTAGCTAGAAATAGAGATAAGGGGCTGCCCATAACAAGTCCTGCTTGTTGTTTATAAAAATTTCCTTTGAAAGTAAAATAGGCTTTGGTTTATGCAAATTTCTGTGTGTTAGATGTATTCTTTTATATGTGCATCATAAATTCCATTTGTTTTAAGCCAATCATGTAGATAAATTAGGAGTTTTTCTTTTGGTATGCTTGGAAACAGCATTTCTATGTCGAAAGATATTAGAGTGTCAGAGGGATGTAATTTTATGTCCTTAATTTTTTCTATTAACTGACATGAATTGTTTATACTCCCATTTTGAAATTAGGCAATGTCTTGAATCTATTAGCTAGCCATTTTGTGTAAATAGTATGAAGGAGTATTGATATTGTTAATGATAGGATGCAAATGTCCTCAAAACCAGTTCTATATATTATGACATGTAAATGAAGCATTAAGAGTGTATAGTTCAACTAAATCATACAATAATATCAATTATATGATTGACTTCACTGTGCAAGTTCCAATTTACATTTTAATTATAATTTGATAGATATTTAATTGTACATTTGTTTTTGATAGTTACAAGTATACAGTGTAGGATAGAAATTGAATTATTTTATAATTGTGCTTAATGAATCAGACTTTAAACACTTTCAAAGATGGAAGCCTGGCTAGCATTAGATAGTTTAGAGCCTTTATGGATTGCCTAAAGACATGGCCTTACATGGGATGTATTACTTGTTGTAAACAGGATGGCTGTTTAAAATTTGGCATTGTGATGTATTGTTCCTTTAATAATAGTTTTGAAAATAAACTATAAAATACTCCAATTGTACTTATAAATTTAAGCAAAAACTTCTCATTATTCATCTTATTTTGAGTTTGAATTTTATGATGGAAATTACCAATATCTTTGTAGCTTAGTTCAGCCACTTTGCATTCTCTACTTTCTATTCTTTCTTTCCAAAGTGAATGAATAATCTTGAAGTTCATAGCTATATTTTACAGAATATTCTTTATCTTTTTTTCAACTTTGTTGACTGCTCTAAGCTCAAAGAATCAAACACTGTTTGTAACTAAATCTAATACTGTATAATTTTGGATTTGCCGGAATTTTCACAGTGAAATATAGTATAACATAACAAATCTTATTGAAGAAATCACTCAAATTTCACTAATTTAGTTCCATTTACTTGGACATGTTTCAAAGGCGGTTGCCTTCATTGTCAGCATGATCCCAGTGTCCGCTTCCCCACGTGGTATTCAGATGTCGCTCCATAGATTTTATGAACTTTGTGATAAGGTTTACTATTGTTTGAGAGATCAAAATTAACCAAATTTTCTTTGTTTTTATATTTTCCCACACTGTCAATTCTATTCAATTCTATTCAATTCAATAGAATGGGAGATCAAAATTAACCAAATTTTCTTTGTTTTTATATTTTCCCACACTGTCAATTCTATTGGTTAGAATTGAATAGAATTGACAGTGTGGGAAAATATATTCATAAATAAAAACAAAGAAAATTTGGTTAATTTTGATCTCCCATTCTATTGGTTAGAATTGAATAGAATTGACAGTGTGGGAAAATATAAAAACAAAGAAAATTTGGTTAATTTTGATCTCTCAAACAATAGTAAACCTTATCACAAAGTTCATAAAATCTATGGAGCGACATCTGAATACCACATGGGGAAGTGGACATTGGGATCATGCTGACAATGAAGGCAACCGCCTTTGAAACATATCCAAGTAAGTGGAACTAAATTAGTGAAATTTGAGTGATTTCCTCAATAATGATTTGTTATGTTCTAATACTGTATATTTAACGTGCTTACTACACTTACACAAAGAAGTGAGCGATTCAAAAGTGATACAAAAGTATTATTAAAAGGAATATTTGCATCTACAATCTATTATGTTCTGCTTTAAGTTCGGAATGTATTTTATACAGTTTTGAAAATACTAGCTTATTTTACTACACTCCATCCTCGACAAATATAAATTTTTACAAATTCTGATTATGATAAATGATATAAACAAGAGATCAATCATACATATAACTCATTTTATCACAGTTTTATTCTTATCAAGTTTTTAAAAAATGCTGTTCCTCAGTTGTATAATTCTGTGGAGTTTACAATGCAATTTATCACCGAAAAAGTTTCAATGTGGATTCAGTCGAAAATTTCTGAGTTGTGCATTGTAAATATGACATCATCATTGTTTTCAGATTCCATAGCATGTATACCTAGTCAATGAAGCCTGTTAATGGTCTGAAGAGTTCTATTCTGAACCAAATTTGGAAACAGTAAACTGAATGATCATATATTAAATTGCAATTTCTGTGCAGTTTCAGTAGTGATGCACATGTAGATGCACATAGTATATTCAAATGGTGAGGTTCTGAAATAATGTCAAAAGAGTAAATATTGTAAATTTTAAGGTCTATTTTATACATATAACTATAAATATGTTACAGCAAAAGAAATCTTATACCTGAAAGCAGTAAGCATTAGAAGAGCATTTGGCTGCAGGGTACGGAACACAAATGCAAAGGAACCATGAACTTTCTTAAGTGTGTGAGATGGGAGTTCCAGGTGACCACGACCTCTAAAACTGGCACGCCTCAGCATAGAGTCAGCACAACCAGCCTCCACACCATAGAACTGTCCCCGGAGTGGACTGTAGCCATCCTGGGCTACCTGAATCTCAGCTAGGCAACCCAAGAAGGATCCTGTTAGATCTGAAGGAGGTCTGTTACCAAGAGCTCCTGGAGGAACTCCACCAACAAAGTACAGTGCATCTGATAGATCAGGAAGAGCATCTTGTCCTGGTGGTGGTGTGGGAGCACCATCTCGTGCCTCTCCTTCAACCTTCAGTACACCTGTTAATAATAATGAAAAATTAATCTACATGTATACACTTTGGGTCACACACAAGTTACCCAGAACTCAACATAAGAAAATATAACACTGAAGTATTTTGTATGTATTAAATGAGGAATGCATTATTGTTACTTGTATTGAGGCACTTTTACATTTAAAATTTAAACTTCTTTAATAAAATACAAACAATATTCTCTTGGCAGTGAATAGACAGTTAATCACAAAAGATAAAGAAGGCGTCAGATGCTCCATCATTATGCAAACTAATTTTATTGCATTGCTGACAGACTCTCAGTCCTAGCGGAGAACTTTCTCACTATGATTGTTTTTTAAAAACTGGAACTATATATATGTGTATATGTAAGAGAGAGCAATAACTTCATACAGCAACCAAGCATGTTGAAAGTCACACTTTATTATAGGTGTGTTCAGTTGGAGGAACATTATGCATTCATTCAGCAGATGTATTATTAGACAGGAAAAAGAATTTGGTGAACTATGAAGTATGGAAGGCAAAAGCAAGAAAAGAAGGTAGTGAGTTACAATCAACAGTTATGCTAATGTTGCCAAATCTAATAATTTTAAGTGTCATTCCACTTTGGACACTCAACTGCAATAAAATGAATTAATATTAGAAACAATCTGTTTTTCATGTTGAAAATATCAAATTAAATACTAAAAGTAAGGAATAAAAAAAAAAGTGAAGGATAATGCTTATACATTTATTTCATTATAAAATTACAAATGATGCAGCAATAACCAAGCTCTTTACAGTCTGAAGCATGTGATAATCTCTCTTACCTTTTTCCAGCTTTTTCCTGCGATCAAACAAACGACTGGCCTCCACAATTGTCCAGTTGCCTGTGTTATGGCGCTCCAAGGATGCCATCTCAAGGCGGGAAGAGCCACCATACCCTACTCGGAATAATACATGACCATCACGAAGTGTGAGAGATACAAATCGATCCTATGAACAAACGATACAAGAAATTTAGTTATCATTTTAAGGAAAGAACAATTATAATTTATAAGTGCTTACTGTAATCTGTATTTGTATTTTTTATCCTACAACCTATTTTAATGTATATCTTATTAATTATTGCACATATTCATTGATTAATCCTGTTTAACTGTATAAAATTATCTTACACTGTAGCTTCATACTAACATGGTTCAATCATGTATCACACCATATTGAACTGAAATAAATTAAAATTGAAAGTCAGTTTCAGCTAGAATTTTCCAAAAATTTAAATTCTTTTATGTGCAAACAAATGTGTAATTATAACTGCTTTATTCACCTCTTATAAGAAATAGAATATGTTATATAGTCTATCCTTGCTTTTTACAACTTAATGCATTACCAACTTACAAAACAAATTTAAGGAAAAAGAAAAGGACAAAAATAAGGTTTCATAGTTTTTTCCTCCACTTTTTACTAAAGTTAAAGCTCTAGTAAAAGTTGGTAGTTCAATGCATCAAATCCATAGCCATGCTCTCACATGCGAGGAAAGACAATTGAGCACTCAAAATTAATCCTTTTGTTTGAAGCTTAGAAATCACAAATAATGCTCTTTGTTTTGCTACTGCTGGAATGAGCCCTCTACCAATGGTATGGGTCTAATTCCTACTGCGTGAATAAGTACAACAAGTCTGAATTTTACAATAGTAATTACAAATGGTACAAATTCTTCTTCCCCTATGAACTGACCAGCCATCTTCTTCTATGTATTTGATTATATAAAGAAATTTAAGGATTCCTCAAAAAACAATATACTGAACATCTTTCCTCTTTTATCTTCCTTTAACAGTTTTCTCTTCTTTCTCTTTATTTTGAGATACCTTTTCTTGTAGTATGGAATGGCAGTAACTTGTTTTCTTTGTTCTACGTCCTTTACAGTAGTGTTTGCAATGGAAAGTAGAACAGCAAATACTTGTGTACGAAGTCCTGTTACATTCACAATGTTTGTATTATTTTAAGGGCATTATGTAGCACTTCTGTCAACAGTAATGGCTCAAAGGCTATTTTTATTCTTTTTTTTTTATGCCCATTTTAACTACTGAGGCAATCACAGGAGGTGACCACTGATGACACACGAAATGAATGAATGAATGAATAGTGTTTAACGCCCGTTCTTGCTACAGAGGCACCACAGGCGATGACACATGAAATGAAATGACAAATTGGGGAAAGATTTTTTTTAAATGAAGCGTTCCAGACCAAAGTTTCTGATATTTCCCCAGCATTTGCCATTTGTGAGGATTGAGGAAAGCATGGAAAAAACCTCAATCAGGCAGGATGGTCCTACCTGGTCACAAATCTGAGCCTTAATGACCTCAGCCACCAGTGGTGGTCATTTTTCATATTGTCTGCCAAAAACTGAAAAAATGTCTTTCAAAATATTTGAAATTTGTTATTCATTGTTATTTGGTATTCATCACATTATAGTTATTTAATTGGCTTCTTTGAATGTATGCTTTTCCTGCAACTCTTGTACTTTCACCTTAATGTGTGGCACGGCATTTGTTTTCAGTGTTTCAACAGTTTTTTGTCCACATCAATTTCTTGTTTTGCTCTAAGAACTGAAGACTGTTTTACCTAAAGAATGATAATACTTTCAGAACTTCTAGAGCCTCATAAAGTACAACAAATTCCATTATAAGCAATGACTTTGTGGGATATTTTACCAATCCTTTAAATTTAGAACTCTGGCAAGTTGATTGGAAACCATGAAGACTCAGTTTTCCAAAAATATGGACAAGAGAACTGTGATTTCCAAGAAGAGCTTGAACATCATTAAATGATGAAGAAATCCAATGTACCTAAAAAATAACCACCTTTAACAGTTGAGGGTTCAGAGTTCTTGCAAAACATCTCTGATTTTTGGGATATTGAGAAAACACAGAATATAAGGAATCTAAAAAATACTGTATATGGTTCACATATGGCAATCACACATAATATAATGCACAGCTAGTTCCATTTTGTGGTTCATACAATGCATGACAATTAACTCTTATGTAAATTAATTAATTGATATCATTGTATGATTCAGTTGAACTACACACTCTTATGTAAATGTTTATGCAACATTATATATAAGGTGCAAGCATTGTTGATGCACCATCTATTGCAATACCTAAAAAATGATTTTTAGTACATCAAATTTAATGTTCTACATTTCAAGAGTGGCCAATACATAATTGGAATACCTTCTCCTATCACACTTGTCCAATTTAATAAAAATTGAACAAATTAATGCACATAGAAGCAAATATATAATGTCGGAATTGAAAAAGACATCTGAGGAATTAAAGTTGGATATTTTATGTATACAAGAGCAGTATACCTAAAACAGAAAAGTTACACATATCCCAATCAGAGGTGGAACAATATGTCAAGGTGATAGCCCAATGGCATCAATAGTAATCTATAATCCTAACTTACAAATCATAAACATTGCACAACTAGGCGACTCACACACCAATTGCATTGAAGTTAGGTACAAATGAGGAACATTTATTTTAACAAAGAAATACTTTCAGTTCAGCCATTTGATTGATCCTTATCTTGATAAAATTAGAATGATAAATACAACTTTTAATACCTCAGAGTAATTATATACCGGGGACATGAATGCAAAGTCAGATTAGTGGTTTAACAGAATTAAAGATGAAAGGGGCAAAAAATTAGAAGAAATCATTTCCAAGCTAAATTTAACTGTCAAAAATGAACCTAGCAACCCACCAACCTTTGAGAGTAGAGCATGTACTACTGCCAACCTGGATGTAACCTTGTGCAACTTAATTACTGCATCAGTCAGCCTAGTGATGCTGTAAGAAGAGAAAACATCTACAGCTTTAAACAAGCCAATTGCAACTTTCTAAGATCCAAATTTGAGAATTTAAAATTGGAGTATGAAGGGGAATCTGTTGACAGGGATGCCTATAACTTAGTCTGCACAATACAAAAAGCTATAGAAAAATCTGTCCCGACCTCAATGCCTAGAAAATCATATGATAAAATATGGATTGATACATTAAGTAAAATGAGAAAATTTAGAAGAATTTATCAAAAATCGATAATTGATGCAGAAAGAGAAAAAAACTTATTTAAGTACAGTGAGGTGAAAAACAGATATAAGAAACTACTAGAGGAAATCGGAAAAACTTCTTGGCAAAATTTCATCAAGATTGAAGTGAGCCCAATACATGGGGAATGCACTATAGGTTAATTATGGAAAAGGCGATAAAGCCGGAAATTCTAACTACTTTAAAAAAGGACAACAACGATATGACTACAAACTGACAAAGCTCAATAAATGTTCTTTTTGATATATTAATACCTCAGGATGATAAAAGTACTGATACCCAAACTCATATTCAAAAGAGGATTGAAATGAATATCATTTATAACAACAATAGATTAAATTTTCCATTTGATATTTCTGAAATCAGATTAATATAAGAAAGCTAAAAAAGAAAAAATCTGTGGGCCCAGATGGGATTATAAATGAAGTAATAGTAAATCTCCAGAATATTATTACACTATTTTTATTTAAACTTTTTAATGATTGTATTTGGAAGAGACATTTTCCTCACTGTTGGAAGGAAGCCAAAATCATAGTTCTTAAAAAGGATGCCAACAAAGAACCAAAAGAGCCTAGACCATATAGACCAATTTGTCTGCTTAACACCTTAAGCAAAATTCTGGTAGAATTACTATGTAAGAGACTGAAAGAATTTAGAATTAGGTCAGGTATGAATAACAACCAGTTTGGTTTTAGAAAAGGGAGATTGACAGAAGATGAAATTAGTCAGCTAATAGATGTGGTAAAATTATTAAATTCAAAATGTGTTATTGGTATTTTAGTTATACAAATGAGTCAGTATTAGGTGACACTAAAACTTCACTAACTGGTTAATTCTTCAGAACATGTTTCAACAGCATTTGCTATCATCCTCAGCTGGGGACTGACTAACCCTGGCAGATGACGTAGTGACCTCTGGTGGTTCCATTAGATAATGGAACAGGGAGTCCATTGGAATGTCAAAATTCATAACTCTATTAAATGTTTTTATGTCCGTGAACTGAGTTAGTGTGAACAAATTTTATTACATTGTTTATCATAACTCTATGTTTATTTTTTAATATATAAATCTTTTCCCATATTGACAATTCCTTGGGATTGGTGGTAGCTTTTAACAGTTTGGCTTCTTCTGCAATGTCATGATTTTAAGTCCAAAAATGATCTCCAACCAACGATTTATCCGTTTGTTTATATCTTACATTTCTGAAGTGCTCTTTGGTCCTTGTCTCCAAATTTTGTATTGTTTTTCCTATATATATCTGATCACACTCCAAACAATCTAACCGATACACTTCTGCCTTTTTGTTGGATGGAATAACATCTTTTATGGTGCTGTTCAGAAGCTTTCCAATACTAAATTTATTTTGTGCTGCCAAACGAATGTCATAATTTTTAAAAATCTTCAGAATGCCCTGTTTGCTTATGGATGATATGTCAATTTTTTAAAAACCATGTCATTTTTTTATCGTGGAGAGAGATGTGGTGTTTTTAATATCTTTTTGTCTTTTGAAATGTCTGATCTTCTTATCAACTAAAGAGCTGCTGAATCCATTGTTCAGGGCCGTTTGGATGATATAGCGGTATTCTACTGAATATATTCTTCTTTGTTGAGTGGGATGTTTACCAATCTAAGATTAAGGCTGTTTATAGTGGCATGTTGGTGTGGTTTAGGGTTGAAACGGTTATTCTTTATGTGATTATCTGTATGTGTAGATTTCCTATATATGTAGAATGAAATTATGTCATTTCTCCTGTATATTTTTAGGTCCAAAAATGGCAAATAGCCATCTTCTTCCAATTCCATAGTGAATTTAATATTTTGGTCCTGCAAAATTAGTAATTTTAGGGCATCTTCTGTTTGTTTTTTTTGGTACTTTGCAAGTATGTCATCCACATAATGAAAACATGCTTTGAAGGTGAGAGGAAATGCCTTAGTAATGTGTTTCTACAGCACCCATGAATAAATTTGCCAGAAATGGAAAAAGAGGGTTACCCATAACTAAGCCAGAAATTTGTTGGTAAATTTTCCCATTGAATGTAAAAAAGTTTTGATTTATACCCAGTTTTGTGAGATTGGTATAATCTTCAATTTCCTCTACTGTTAAGTTCATACTTTATAGCCAACTTTGGAGATTTAGCAGCAATTTTTTTGTAGGAATACTAGTAAACAAAGATGCAACATCAAAAGAGACCAAGGTGTTATTCGACAAAAATCCACTCATTGTTAAATTGACCCACAAGTTCATATGAATTAACGATACTTCCACTTTCAAATTGTTCTAAAGATGCAAATTTCTTTACCAACCACGTGGCCAAATTGTAGGTTGGGGAATTCATGTTGTTGATTATTGGGCGCATGCTCTTGCCGGGTTTGTGTACCTTCGGAAGGCCATAAATCCTGGGTAACTGTGGGTTATTTGTTCTAATTTTCCATTTATCGATTTCTGACAACATTTTGATCCTTTTATGGAGGAGTTAAATACACTCCTTTAATGGATCATGGCTTATCACTGTATATTCAGAAGTGCCCAACATGTTCTCCATACGTTCGATGTAATTATCTTGGTCCATTATTACTACCTTGTTCCCTTTATCAGCTTTGATATATATAAAACATGTTTACTGTTAAGAGAATGAAGTACACGTTTGTAAAGGCGTTGATTTTGATGGTTCTTGCTATATTGTTTGATTTTTATTAAGTACTTGTCAGCAATGATTTATGATGGCCGATTTTTTAGATTCATCCAAACCCTCGGTAGCAATCTCTATATCTACTATGAAATCTTCCAATCTGTTCGAGTAACCCATACATGTTTTCAAGTCTTTGTTTAAAAACTGTAGTTCTATGTTGTCCAAAAAGTATTGAGATAGGTTAATCACATTGTCAGTACTGTATTCTTTAAGTTGGTATGGTTTGTTTTTTGTTTACTATATAATGTGTTGAATTTTTTCTTAAGTTTAAGTGTTTTATTTCTCATTAATATGTGGTTAATTTACTGTGGATATTATCTGCGAAGTTTTTCCAAATTATATGCCCTAATGTTTTGGAGTATAAAGCATATAACTTAAGATCCAACTGCCACAAAGTTTTGTAATGTTTGTTAATTTCAACTATTAAAGTCTTCTTTTCGATCGCTTTTTGAATGACACTATAATCATTGCATTTAACAAACTTTCTTAAAAAGTTTGGAGCGATTTTGTTTTTGATACATTGTTTTAGGAAACATATGTTAGCTGCAATATTTCTTCTTTTTCCTTGTAATTTAAAGAAGAGTTTTATGTCCTTTTGCTTAAGAGGTCTTCATTAAAGGTAAAATACTTGGATCCTACCTCTTTGATGGCCATCTTGTATTTCTGCTGCCACCACGTGTTGTCAGGTATTTTAGTTGATGTTTCCAGCGCCTTTGACAATCTATGGTGGCCTGCATTGTTCGAACATTTACGGGAGAAATGTTTCCCCAAGTGTTTATATGCAATGTTAAAAGATTATTGTAAAAACAGAAGAATATATATTAAAGGAATGGAGAATAATATACACAGGAAAATTACAAAAGAATGTTCCCAGGGTTTGATCCTAGGTCCAACCTTTTGGGATATTTTCCTAGAAACTCTAGATGAATTGATACATGATGCCATGTTAAGCAAACCACTGCTTATGCTGACAATGTTTCGTTTATAATAGAAGGCAAAAATAGAAATCAAATTGAAAGCCATGTTAACAACTTAATGAAAAAATTAAAGAATTGGTGTGGAAGAAATAAATTACAAATTGCCCCATCCAAATTTGCATATATGATATTGAAAAGTAATCTAAAAGGAGACCCAACTATAAAATACAATAATCAAAACATCAGAAGGCAAAAAGTAGCAAAATATTTAGGCATATATTTAGATCAGAAATTGCATTTTAGAAAACACATAGAATTTGTTGAAAATATTATGATGAAATTAGCAAGAATAATACAAACAGATTTGAAAATCCCATTCATTGCTATTACATTTTATCCCAGAAGCAATTTTACCTCTATAAAAACTTATGGGGCAGGCATATGGGCTATAAAGATGAATGATGCTGCTATTAAAACTCTTCTTAGATGCTTGCAAAGAAAGGTCTTATTAAGATTCATAGGAACGCTCAGTACCTAGCCCACCCTAGCTCTATTAGTATTGACAGGAATATGGCCAATTGATCCCACAATTACTTTGAGGGGTACAATTTTTTGGTTTAAGAAAAGAAATCTAGACAAAGTGGCTGAAATAATTGGCAGGCAATGTAATAGCGTACAGGAAATAAAAAAATACATTAAAATAACAGTGGCAACAGGAATGGGACACTGTAGAAGAGGTAGAAGAACCTATTCAGTTATTTAACAATATTTTGGAAGGATTGAGGATTAAACATATTTAATCAATCAAAGGAATTATACATTACCTAATTGGACATGGTCTATACAAAACATATTGGAAAAAATAAACAAAACACGAAATGATATACGTCATCTCTGTAATAAATAAGACACACCTGAGCATGTCTTATTTGAATATCCACACTTTTCAAATCATGTAAGAGATTACAGAGTTAATTTAAGTGGTCGTCATATTTCACACATCCTAAGAGATAGAATCTTATACAACCAACTACATCAACTTGCTGATAAAATTAACAAACTGGTCTGGGAAGTGAAAGTACCACAGGAGAAGATTGAGACTAATGTAACCCAAATAGAGGAGGTTAGAAGATCAGACAGATTATGTACAAAAATACAACACACACAACAATGACAGGAATACATTCACATATGACCTTAAACTTACTCAGGGGTGAAGAATGATAAAAGAATTAATTATATAGGAAGATTAGTTTAGAATAACTGAGTGGACTTTGTAACACATCACTAATAGTTTTTAAAAGAGGAAAACTAAGTTTCTGGAGCTAATTGCTCTCATCTTCAGTTCCAGTTCGACTGCCGGCCTTGTTCTTCGTGGTGGTGTGGTTTGTCTGGGGTGGCAGTTGGATGAACTTCTATATTAAGACGTCCTTGGTGAGATTTCAAAGTTGAAAATGCTACATTTGTTCTTCCAGATATAAATGTTTTCCCAGTGGCCAGTTCTGTTTTCCCTGTAATGTTTTTAAGTAGTTTTTTGGGATTCCTGTTTATATTATGTTTTCCATTCCAAAAATACCAAGCTACTGCTGATTTTTCTTCCTGTATTTGATTTATGTTCTTGATATGTTCTTTTGCCTGTGTTTTTATGTTTCTTTTAGTCCTTCCTATGTAAATTTTTTTCACAATGGATTCATTCCATCTGATATATTCCTGATTTGTTCTCTTGAGGAATGTCCTCTTTTAATTTAGAATTTAGTATATTTTTTATGGAGTAACTGTTTTTGGAGCTAAAATAATGTTTTGTTTTTTGAAAATCTTTTGGAATTTGTAGAAGGTTGATGGATGGTATGTGAATTTTTGGTACATTCTATTTTCTTCCTTGTTAGGAATAAGAGTACTGATGTCTTTGATTCTTTTTTTGTTCCAGCTCTGTTTATTTTCTTATATACCACTTCTTGTTTGAAACCATTTTCTATAGCTATATTTATTATATTGCTCATATTCTAAATCATATTCTTCTCTGTTCATGGGGACATTTACCAACCTGTGAGCAAGACTATTCAGTACTGCATGTTTATGAGGAACTGGGTTATAACTGTTATATTTAATGTAGCTATTAGTGTGAGTAGATTTTCTATATATGCCAAATGTTAAGTGGTTTTTTAACTTAATTATTTTAAGATCCAAGAAGGGTAGCTGTCCATTCCATTCTCTTTCCATAGTGAATTTTAACAATTTTTCTTGTAGATTGAGTAACTTTAGTGCATCTTCTAGGTGTTTTTCCGGAACTATTGCAAAGATGTCGTCAACATAGCGGTACCATGCTTTGAACAACCAGGGGAAACTCTTCGTGATTCTAATTTCTAATGCACTCATGAAGAGATCCGCTAATAATGGTGATAATGGGCTACCCATTGTTAAGCCAGAATTCTGTTTATAAAATTTTTCATTGAAAGTGAAGTAATTTTGCTTTATGCATAGGTTAATTAAAGTGATGTATTCTTCAGTTTCTTCTATTGTTTTCCCTGCTTTTAGTAACCAATTTTTTATATAGGTGTGTAGAATTTTTGTAGGGATGCTTGGAAAAAGAGCTGTGACATCATAAGAAACCAAGGTATCTGGTTTTTCTATTTCTATATCTTTAATTTTTTGAATTAGTTCTGAGGAGTTTTTTATGCTTCTGCTTTCAAATTTTGGAAAGGAAGAAAATCTGTATGTTAACCATTTGGCTAATTTGTATGTTGGGGCATCTATGTTGTTTATAATGGGTCTCATTGTTTTCCTCGGCTTGTATACTTTTGGAAGACCGTAGATTCTAGGCAATGTGGGGTTATTTACTTTAATTTTGTATTGTTCTTTTTTATCTATTAATTTACAACCATTAATCATTTTATTCAACAAATTTATGCACATGTTTAAGGGATTTTTTGTTATTGTCGAATAATCTTTGTTTTCTAATAGCTGTTCCATTCTATCTATATAGTAGGTTTTATCTAAATTACAGCTGTGTTTCCTTTATCTGCTTAAAGCAATATTACTTCACTTTCAATGAAAAATTTTATAAACAGAATTCTGGCTTAACAATGGATAGCCCATTAACACCATTATTAGCAGATCTCTTCATGAGTGCATTAGAAATTAGAATCACGAAGAGTTTCCCCTGGTTGTTCAAAGCATGGTACCACTATGTTGACGACATCTTTGCAATAGTTCCGGAAAAACACCTAGAAGATGCACTAAAGTTACTCAATCTACAAGAAAAATTGTTAAAATTCACTATGGAAAGAGAATGCAATGGACAGCTACCCTTCTTGGATCTTAAAATAATTAAGTTAAAAAACCACTTAATATTTGGCATATATAGAAAACCTACTCACACTAATAGCTACATTAAATATAACAGTTATAACCCAGTTCCTCATAAACATGTAGTACTAAATAGTCTTGCTCACAGGTTGGTAAATGTCCCCATGAACAGAGAAGAATATGATTTAGAACTGAGCAATATAATAAATATAGCTATAGAAAATGGTTTCAAACAAGAAGTGGTATATAAGAAAATAAACAGAGCTGGAACAAAAAAAGAATCAAAGACATCAGTACTCTTATTCCTAACAAGGAAGAAAATAGAATGTACCAAAAATTCACATACCATCCATCAACCTTCTACAAATTCCAAAAGATTTTCAAAAAACAAAACATTATTTTAGCTCCAAAAAACAGTTACTCCATAAAAAATATACTAAATTCTAAACAAAAGAGGACATTCCTCAAGAGAACAAATCAGGAATATATCAGATGGAATGAATCCATTTTGAAAAAATTTACATAGGAAAGACTACAAGAAACATAAAAACACGAGCAAAACAACATATTAGGAACATAAAACAAAAACAGGAAGAAAAATTAGCAGTAGCTTGGCATTTTTGGAATGAAAAACATAATATAAACAGGAATCTCAAACTACTTAAAAACATTACAGGGAAAACAGAACTGGCCACTGGGAAAACATTTATATCTGGAAGAACAAATGTAGCATTTTCAACTTTGAAATCTCACCAAGGATGTCTTAATATAGAAGTTCATCCAACTGCCACCCCAGACAAACCACACCACCACGAAGAACAAGGCCGGCAGTCGAATTGGAACTGTAGATGGGAGCGATTAGCTCCAAAAACTTAATTTTCCTCTTTTAAAAACTATTAGTGATGTAAATGTTACAAAGTCCACTCAGTTATTCTAAACTTATATTAAACATCACTGTTACAAACGTCCACCATATTTAACTATATAGGAAGAGTTAAAGAAATGGCAGAAGCAATTTATGCGATGGCGATGAAGAATGAAGAAAGAACTTACAGAATAAGATTTAAATAACTGGAAAATACAAGCTATTGATGGCAGTAAAGAATGGAAAATAAGAATTTATAGAAGAAGATTTAAAGAGCTGGATGATATAAGCTATGTGATGGTGGTGAAGGACAATAAAGAATGATAAGCAACAGACATTGACAACAACTTGACAACACTGGCCACAATAACCCTTACACACAACAACAATAAAGACATAATAAACAACAATATGACACCAACAATAAAAAGTATGAAGGTGACAGTGTGACAGTGAAGAAGAAAGATGATGGGGATGTAACAGACATAATGAAAAAAACCTAAAAACTTTGATGATGATGATGATGATGATGATGATGATGATGATGATGATAATAATAATAATAATAATAATGAAAATTATAAACACTATAAATTATAAGCCATGACATGACAACATCAATCAACAAATTAATAACAAGAAAGCATATTAAATTAACAATGTTAACAATAACAATAATACCCATTGGACTATAATTAAACAAGGACAGACCAGTGACCAAAGAGGAACAATGGAGATGGTGAAGGGAGGATTCTGGAGTGATTGGTTTATGAAGATCCTGTAAGAGCAGAAGGGATCAGATGATGGATAGGAGAGCCACAAAGAGGAAGAGAAGAAGACGAAGTATGTAAACTATGAAGGAAGAAACGAAGGTTAATAAAATTAGTAAAGTGTAAGCATTTGGTGTACGATGAGTAAATAGTGCAGTTATTGATTAGTTTAAATTGAAGGTGTAAATTGTTTTCAGTCATAATTTGAACACTTGGGTGTGAAGTAAAGATAA
Organism: Metallyticus violacea; assembly: GCA_030762175.1. Taxonomy (NCBI): domain Eukaryota; kingdom Metazoa; phylum Arthropoda; class Insecta; order Mantodea; family Metallyticidae; genus Metallyticus; species Metallyticus violacea. The sequence goes on along the minus strand of CM060830.1, from coordinate 109,654,058 downwards.
GTTAGGTATTTTTGGATAGAAGACGGAAATGGCACCCAAGTGAACAAATAAAAGTTAGCAAGGTGAAAGTGATACAAATAAAGTGTAGCAGAATAGTTATAAAATATAAATATCTATAAATTAATAAAAATTGATAAAGGGAATATATGAATTAAGTAAAATTTTAGTTTAGGGTGCTGGTTACCAGCATTGTAACCATCAGTTTCTAATGGATAGTAGTTTTAGTTTTAGTTTCAGTTTTTAGTTTTGAATTTAAGTTGTTGCTGGCTACCAGTTATAATTTTGTTTGTTAAATGGCTTGCAGTTAGAGAATTGTTTAAATGTTTTATTTTGAGGTTGTTTTATTCATTTGTGTTTTTGTTAATTATTTTGTTTAATCAGTTATAGATATAATCTGTATAAACAATGTTAAAAAAATGTAAGAGAAGAAAAATATAATAAACTATAGAAACTGTAATATATGTCCTGGTGTAGCCATCTGGATGCCAGGACGACGTATTGTAGATTTTATTATTATTATTATTGTTGTTGTTGTTGATTTGTTACACTTTATAAATCAACAACATCAAAAAAATAATTGCAAGCAACTCTCTCAAAGGACAAACATACATATAGTATTAAGTAGGTTTTATTAGAAATCATTGTACTTTCATCTATCATGATACTGAAGTTTGTACTTGATTCTATAATGAACTAAGCAAGATTTGTTTTTTCATTTCTTCTTGTATAAACATAATAATATTTGGCCTGTAAGGTCAGAATGAAGCATGATACTGACTGGTGTTTGGGATATGGGAGAGCCTCAGTTTTGGTGCTGCTGAACTTTTGGAGATTTTGGGCATTTATGCAAATTATGTTATGTAAATTAATTGTAATTGTATAATATTGTAAACTATACTTTATTTGAAATTTGTAATGTTGAATAAATTCACTCATGTTACCAGCTGATATATACCATTCAATTTCTGCAGTTCGATTACTGAGGAATATATTTTGAATGATAACTGTTTAGATCTGAACTACAAAACAGTTGTGTTTACTTTTTCTTGAAGTTGCTTTCCCCACAACTTTTCACTTTCACTCACAGATTTTTCTATAATTTGTTTTTCTTTACTACATATGTTTTCTAAGCATTTCATGTGATTTGCACTTCGCATGATCACCGATTTTATCATTTAGGTTTTGGAATTATTTGCTGAAACACCAATTAAAAGGTTATTATAAATACACACACATTTCATACTTTCCACCTTATGTTCCCGAACTTCAGAACACATTATGCTTATTACTAAGATGTCATTTACAGATAGCCATGGCTTAGTCTTATGCCAGTTTTGAAAACATGATAAAGGAATATAATTTCCCACTATAATTTCATCCTTACTTCTCACACTTCTCACAATTTTCACTTCCCAAAAATTTACTAACCTTCTCTTTGTTAGCAATTCATTATTGTTTTGATTCTTAGATTTGGTGTCTATTTGAGCTCTTTTAGCACCACTTCTAGTGTCCTGACTGTCACTATTTGTACACATTTTTAGCAATTCACTGTTGTTGAAGAATCACAAAATTTTCATTTGTTTCTGAGACATACTGAAATTCCATATTTTACACAGGCATAGACACACTCAAACTAATAACTGCTGCTTGCCTTGTAGGCTTAACAATGACTGCACACAATAACAGATTGTAGCAGATTAAAGCAATAATGACACAAAGCAAATGAAGATTCGGTTTGAAATGTTTAAATACATAATGTTGTTTCCAAAATTATTGAGCAAGATTATGGGCCCATAATATATTTATATGCTTTTAAATACATTTTAATGATAAATAGCTATATGCCATTTATACTTTATGTGTACAGCTCCACAAATTTAAGTTAAGTGCTAGGTTGTATAGTTTACATATCCAGTTAGTGGGAAATAAGCATCTCTGGTTGGGATGGGCCATTTAAAATCAGAGAGTGGAATGGTTTGATTCAGAGGGAGTTATCCTCCCTCCATGAAAATTGCCACTTTGTGACCAGTAGCTCAAATAACTTCACTATATAACATAAAAAATTATTTATGAGGAATTTACTCCAATTTCACTATTTTGTTCCACTTACTTGCACATGTTTCAAAGGCAACAGCAACAGCCTTTAAAATAAGTCTAAGTAAGTGGAACAAAACTAGTGAAAAATGAGTGAATTCCTCATAAATAATTTGTTAAATTATACTATTTTTCACTGTGATAATCCATACTATTTAACTGCATTAAAACTTCACTATATGTTTATGTAACAAAAATTGTGATCTATTTACTTTCAAAAGTATATAATCATCTTCATTTCAAGGCTTAAATATATATTATTAACCAAATATATGTAATATATATTCATACTTGAATAGCTGAAAAGTAATTAGCATGTAACTACTGCCACGAGTGGCCAAGATTGTTAAGGCACGCACTCGTGAGCGGGAGGTCTGGGGTTCGAATCCCACCAGGACTGTCCTTACTGACTGGGGTTTTTTCCAGGTTTTCCTCTGTCCTCATAATGGCAAATGCCAGGGAGGTATCCTAAACTTAGGCTGGAACGTTTCCTTCCTTAAAAAAAATTCTTTCCCAATTTATCATTTCATTTCATGTATCATCAATGTCTGTCTGTGGTGCCTCAGTAGTAAAAACGGGCGTTAAACACTACTTAATTAAAAAAAAAAAAAAAAGAAGAAAAAAAAAGAAAAGAAAGAAAGAAAGAAAGAAAGAAAGAAAAGAAAAGAAAAGAAAAATAAAGAGCATGCAACTATAAACTTGTGCTCAGTGGGTGATTTATGACTGGCCATTTTTTTAAAATCATGTTAAGCTCAATATTTTTTGTCTTATGTTTTATTAATCAAATTAAACTAGTCCAAATGATAAACTATAAATTAAGATCATTCTGTGATTGAGTCAAACTAACACTCTTTTGCTCAGTTACTTGTTTAAATATGTGCTAGAAAAACATTTCATAACATTTTCAAAGATTTTAATATCAGGTTAGCAACTGTAAACAGATTTAATGTTAAAAACCTCCTGATTGATAATGTTACTGACAGTATTCTACAGGAGAAAAAAGCAGGTATTTATAAAATAAGTTGTGCACAGTGTGAAAAAATTTACATTAGAAAAACAAAGAGAAACACAAACTCAAGGTTAAAGGAACATTTCAGAAACATAAAATGCAAGCAGTTCGAGAAATCAGCAGTGGCCATTTCTGGACAGTAAATCATGACATATTGAACAAAACAAAATTATTAAAATCAGTGCAAGGACCTACAGAATTAGCATCATGGGAGAAAATCTGCATTTACAAGTACAAGGCAGTTTAATGAACTTTGGCACTTCCAGTGATGAAAGCATAAACTTCAAGTTCATCACACATCCATTAGAGCATATTTTGCATCCCTACAGCATAATGGTTTATCCCCCAGTTGATAATGTGGCTGACAATGTGAACAAAGTGTTCATGAAACCGGTCTACGTATTTAAACAAATATGTACAGCAAACGAGTGTTAGTTGGACTCAATCACACAATGATCTTAATATATGATTAGCTTCACTGTGCAATGTGCCAATTAACTATTTTAGTTAATAAACCATAAGTTTTTAAATAAAAAAATAAGTTGGGCATAAATAATTTCTAACTATGAAATCAGTATAGCTTATTCATATGATTCCAAAGAGTTTTACTACATGATTTTTCTGAAACTGAATTAACACTAAGAAAATACAATAATACTGTGTTCATTATTTCAATTTTCAGTTTTTTCGGTACAAAGTAGTTTAAGAGGCATGCATAGTACTTACTGAAGCATTTGGATTGATAGCAAGAAAGAGTATGGCATTTTCATCCAGTGTACGAAACTTCAGCGATACACTGAATGCATATTTATTGTAAGGGCCTGAACTGGCTCGGTGTAGTACAGCATAGCCATCACCGTCAAACCTGAAGGTATGTTCATCTCTTGTCTGTTCACCACTGTAACACACATTTGAACAATTATCTTTATGGATTATAAAAGTGCAAGTATATACATTCTGAACAACAGCAAAATAGTACATGAGAACATAACGTTTATAACTATGCAATGAGATAGTGTGGGTTGAATATGGATTAGAATAGATTGAAAAGCAATAACGTTCTATAGGTAGTGCATATAACCTTATTTTTATTTGTATGCATAATATTTCATTTCATCCATATGTTTGGGCAGAGCACATTCCACATTAGTATTGTAGTTAGTTAAGGTTTATGGCCTGCTCTATTGCCAGACCTAATGCCTTGCAATATTCATTTGTGGAACAGTTTAAAAGGCTGAGTCTATAAATAAACTCCATGCAAATTATATGAACTTCAATATAATATAGAAAAAAATACAAATCGTTTCAGAAGAAAAGTTGTAATGTATGAATAAATTTTTGTTTAGATACTATGTTAATTAAAACAGAGCTGGATATTAAAATGACAATACAAATGGAACAGAAATTAAAATCAACATGGGAATAAATGGTTTCAAGCGACACAATTATACATAAAATTAAAAACAAACCCAAGTAAACATCAATGGTTTCATCAACTACCCAAAGAACACAAACTAAAAACACAGATCACAAATAAAGCTTACTTAGAGAATAATTACAATTATTTAAACCTGGCAGAGAAGAACATCCTATATCCCTCAAGAACTAATCCAATGGATTATATTAAGATAGTAACAGATAAAAACTGACAGAACAATTAAATAAACAAGAAGACTCAACAGAGGTATGCAGAACTATAGTACTTCAACATTTACACAACCAATTCCCTGACACAGACTGGCTTAGAATTTACACAGGTGGATCTGCAGACAAACAGAGAAATAATGTTGGAGGTGGTATATACTGTAAATATTTCTCGCATTATTTCACATTGCCTGGACAATCCACAAGTTATGAGGGTGAAATGGTGGCAATGCAACGAGCATTGGAACAGATATACCATAGGACTGATATAAAAGAAAATAAAGTAGTGATTCTTACAGATTCAGCTTCAGCTATACAAGCTATAGAACGATATGATAGTTCATATGAATTTTACAATGTAAGGGACATGAGATCTTATCACAGATTACTCCAAACAAAATTTCAACAAATAATATACTGTGGATACCAGCACATGTGGGAGTGATAGGTAACGAGAATGCAGACTTTCTGGCCTAAAAGAAACAGTACAAAAAATAAAAAATCTATCAAGGAAGGAAGCAGTTGCTCATTTTAAACTGACCACTGGACATGATTGTCTGGTGGAACATTTACACAGATTTGGTTTTATGAATGATAACACATGTAAGATCTGCAATACTGACAAGATTCTAAACGGAGAACATCTATTGGAATGCACAGAACTGAGGAAAGCTGCACCTGATGGGAAAATACACAAATTATATTGGCTGGCCAGGGAAAAATTGATGGATCAAAATCCTGCACATTAGATCAACAATAACATAAATGGTTTCATATTCATATTGCACATAATGATTAAAAATACAACAGATTTTCAAAAATGACATGCAGAAAGAAGATTTAGAAAAAATTTTAAAAATAAGTACCAAACCTGTCATTAAATAACTGACTTTTTACAATATATAGATATAAACTGAAACTAAAATCTGGATACAATGGTCTTCAAGAAGAATGGCCTACTTGAAGTAATAAAATTGACAGCACACAGTACACTAAACAACTATTATCCCACTGATACATGGTGTAGTGTGTATAAGCTGGATCATGGAGAAGCAGGCATTGGAATACACTGTAAAGAATTATTTCAATATACACCTTTGGGGTAGTATGCTAACAATTTTGATTGCCAAATAATGGCCATTAGAAAATCTATTGTATAGTCCTAATATAAATAAAAGAATTGTTATCTTAAGTGACTCTAAAGTAGCACTACAAAGTATAATGAATTACAGTTACCCACCGACAAACACTATAAATGAAATAATAAAACTATGTCATACAATCCAGATCAGAAATACAGAAATAGTTTTACAATGGATCCCAAGTCATGTGGGATTAAAGGAGAATGAAATTGCTGATACTTTATCAAAAAAAGGAGCCACCATAAAATTAAAACCACCTTTTGAACTGGAACTTCCCTTTAGACTCATAAAAAGATTAATAACTAAACAAGAACAACAAAATATTCAACAAAAACTTAAAGAAAAACCATATGAAGATCTAAATACTTTCAAACTTCATTTATTGAAACCAAGAAAAATTGGAGTTCCCCAATTATGCCTAATTGTAGGGTATCTGTCAGAACATCTCTTCCAGATGACATTAATCAAAGACAGCTACTGCTCTTTGTGTAAGGATGTAAACAAAGAACATTTGCTGAAATGCAGTTAACTTACTAGCAACAAACAAAAGAAAAATAATTTGGAAGCTCTTAATTGGGAAGCTAGGGAAAAAATATTAATATCAGCATCCCAAATGGCCACTATTGACCAGCCTGCCTCTGTTTTATAGAAAATGGTTAACATATTCAATACGCCCTTCAAAATGTTGAAACTCTGCAAAATTATTCTACTAATTTAGTAAAGCCTATCCATCAATATTGTGATTTGTCTTGTATGTTCTTATTAATAAAAATGTGCATATATTTATTCTGTTTCTGATGTATGGCTTGAAATTGGACCACACAACAGCTCTCTGCCATTCTTGTGCAGACCCTACAATGTCTTGAATTGCAAGTGAATGGGCATTAGCTCTCATTTCATAACAGAGTAAATTATTGAGTAATTCCCTCAGTGGTAGTATAACCTAATGGAACTTACATCAGCAAAAGTGAAATGCAAAGTAGAACATGTTGATAGTGCTATGACTTATGGACTTGTAGCAGGTCAATGTAGTATATGTTCAGTTCGCAAATACTGGAATCACTCTGTTGCATAAGGTGAATACCAAATAATAATGAATACTAATACTATTAAGTTTAGGTGAAATATATTAGATAGCAAAATTTGAACAATGTGAAGAAAATTGTCTTTCTTTATAACAGCATCACAAATCAAGATCACTTATGTTTTAGTTGAGGTCATTCCTGTTCAACTTATAGTATCTAATTGCATGAAGCACTTGACTTCATACAATATACAAAAAAAAGGAATCCTCTTTTCCTCAAAGATTACTGGAGGCCAGATTTCTCAACATATTTAATATTGGAACTTGCACAGTAAAACTAATCATATAATTGATATCATTGTATGATTCAGTAAACTACACATTCTTAATGCTTCATTTACTTGTCATAATGTATGGAACCGGTTTTGAGAACATTTAGTTCTCATCTTCAGCCAGGCTAAAGTTCAACTGTCAGATCATTGGTTGAGCTGTGGGAATATGCATTCTGCTCTGGTGGCAGTGCGATAAACTTGTAGTTTATGTTTTCATCTCCGGCAGTGTCGACGTTCATTAGACTGTCTTTGTATTTGTAGATGTAGGTTTTTTCCCAGGTTGCTAGTTCCATAACTCCTTGTACTGATTTTAATAATTTTGCTTTATTCATTATGTTGTGATTTTGTGTCCAAAAATGATAGGCTACTGCTGATTTCTCTATTTGCTTGTACTTTATGTTCCTTTAACCGTTTGCCTATGTATCTCTTTGTTTTTCCAATGTTGAATTTTTCACATTCTGCACAATTTATTTTGTAAATACCTATTTTACTTTCAAAGGAAACTTTTATAAACAACAAGCACGACTTAAAATGGGCAGCCCCTTATCTCCATTTCTAGCTGACCTCTTCATGAGTAGATTTGAAACACACATCAATACAGCTTTTTTATACATATGTAAGGTATGGTACAGATATGTCGACGATATGTTTGCCATAGTTAACAAAAATTCATTTATGATGCCCTAAAACTTTTGAATATACAAGACAAAAACATATCATTTACATACGAAACAGAAACAAATAACATGTTGCCATTCTTAGATATTAAAATAATAAAATATCAAGGAAATCTGGAATTTGGAATATGCAGAAAGAATACACATGTAGATAATCACATCAAAGCTGACAGTTTTAACCCCACAGAGCACAAACATGCAGTTATCAACAGTTTAACACAATGGCAAGTTAACCTAGCAAAGAAGAATATTTTAATGAATACAAACAAATTAAAGAAACAGCGGTTAAAAATGGTTTTAAAAAAGAACTAGTACATAAAAAGGTGCAGAAATTCAAGAGACAAAAACATATCAAAGAAACCACAACACTTTCGGCAAGAAAAGATAAGCTAATTTTTAAAAAATTTACATATCATCCATGAGCTACAAAAAATTTCAGAATATTCTTAAGGATTTTAATATCAGGTTGGCACCGATTAATAGATTTAATGTTAAAAACTTACTGATAGACAATGTTAATGACAGTATTCCACAAGAAGAAAAAGCAGGTATTTACAAAATAAATTGTGCAGAATGTGAAAAATTCAACATTGGAAAAACAAAGAGATACACAGGCACACGGTTTTAGGAACATAAAGTACAAGCAAATAGAGAAATCAGTAGTAGCCTATCATTTTTAGACACAAAATCACAACATAATGAATAAAGCAAAATTATTAAAATCAGTACAAGGATTTTTGGAACTAGCAACCTGGGAAAAATCCTACATCTACAAATACAAAGACAGTCTAATGAACTTCGACACTGCCGGAGATGAAAACATAAACTACAAGTTTATCACACCGCCACCAGAGCAGAATATAATGAACCCACAGTCTCTGGTGGCTCACTACGGGGTAATTTAATTGTTTCCTTTTGTTTAACTCATGCCTTTATATGAGTATACTTAGAATATAATTGTTTCCAAACAAAGCACAAAACGTTCAATTCTATTCCAGTTTTAAGGTATTCAGGAATCAATACAGTGAAAATGAGTACAAAATCTCCAGTAGATAAAATATTTTAAAAATGCTTAAAATCACTTCATAGCCTCATTCTTGATGAACAAGGAAACAGACCGAGTTAAACAAATTAAAATATTAATATAATAAATGAAACACTCTTAACATTTCACTCTCAAAATTTAAAAATTATCAAAGCAACATGGTCCTATCAATTTCTGGTGTGTAGTTTGAAACTGAATCATACCACAGCCCTCTGCCATTCTTGTGCAAACCCTTCAATGTCTTAAATTGCAAGTTAGTTCACAATAGCTCTATTTCATGACAGAATAAATTAGAGTAATGCCCTCACTGCCAGTGTGATCTTGGAACATATAGCAACAAAAGTGAATTAGAAAGTATTTCATGCCTAGGGTTTCAACTGCTGATAGTGATATTTTAAAGGAGTAAGAAAACAAAGACATTGGTTTTTTACATTAACATTCTTTGCCATTAGACTGTATATTTTGATATCTGTACTAAATGAGTATGAGAGCCAGAAATACTAAAGCTATATAAAATTTGTCCAATGAGAAGAGTGTGGAGGAAGAGCTTGAAATCTCAATCAGATGCCTTGACTCGCACATATTTAAACCTACTTAACCGCAGTTGCGGCTTAAGTCTTCAAGAGGACTATGCTGCTCACATTGCTCAGTTGGCAAGACCAAATTAGGAAGATTTCACATGACATTAATGTAACTCAGGACAACTTCTAGATTAATGCGAACTGTGAAAACATAAGTTCTTACATTTATGTAATTACCAAATTTCTTGTTCAAGAGTCCCCCACTTTTCTAAATTTAAGATCAAATTTATATAAAAATACTATGAGTTTTAGGACAGTAATAGTTAAAAACTAATAAGTAAATAAAGTGGTCAGAGATCAAAACTTTGCCAGAATCCTTTTTAAATGTCCTATATTTATAATAATTTAAAATGAATCTATATAAATATTGAAAAACTGAAGCTTTATTTTGACTTTGAATAATTCAACTGAATTATGCCTTTATTATTCATATTAAGCATTATATAAATGCATATTTAATTTCTTTCTGTAACTGCAACAATGAAAATACCAACAACTTCCAGCCATTCACATCCCCTTTAAAAGCAAGATAGAGTGCTACAGGAAAGAAATGGCTTAAACTAATGCTTGTATTTACCTTCCAATAAGATCATACTTTCTTTAAAACCAACGATGAGTGCAGCAATTAGCAGTTAGCAGTTAGAGTTTGCAAAGGTTGAAATTACTTCTTGTTTTTATACTACATATCTTTCAGTTTTTATTGTGGCAGTTATAGTAATGCCATGTGTTTATTTATTCAGACAAATGGAAGTACAGTACAAAGCAAAATATTTTTTGGATTGCATTGCTTATGGTTTTCTTAGATGAGTTCACTTTTTATTTGTCTGGAAAGGTTAATAGACACAATGATGATATATGGGATTCCAAAAATCCTTGTATTGCTTGTGAAATGGAAAGAGATAGTCCAAAAATGCAATTGCATGTCATTTGGTCATTCTTTTTTCAAGATGCTATTATTAACATAATCTTTCACATCTTGCAACTGTTTTACCCTCAGCAAGTGGATCACTGCAACAAAAATTTTCCTGGGCCTGCAGTTCAATCTGCATTTCAATATAGGTGGATTGGTGATCACAAATGAATTAAACTTTTTGAATCAACAATTGCAATGCAGATGATTGCAAGTTCTATCTTTAATAGTTTTATGAGTTAATTAATAAGTAAAATCCATCAGAGACTTTATAAACACATTGTAATTTTAAATGTGTTTCATGTGACCTGCACAGCCCAGGTTTTTGCAGTGTGTCAGAAAAGGTATGATACTTGTTTCCATATTTTGGCAAATTAGTTTTCAAAATTAAGATCTTTTTGCAAGTGCAGTCATGAATTCCAGCTTTTAACGATCTTGCTCTGGATGTACCTCTGCCTCCACAAACTACCATAAAATGGGAAACATGGATTTCAGCAGCAGTTTAATATGTTTCACATTTTATAAGTATAACTAAAGAGGTCAATGCTCTGAAGGATGAAGCATCATGAATAGCAGCTTTGGAACTTCTTGAATATCTAGAGGTGAAAAATTGCAGCTTTGCTGAATTTTCTGCCAGAAGTGGTCACTCAACTTTAAGAAAAAGAATCTGACGAAGTCAATGAAAATTATGGAAGTGCAGTGCAATGATTAGAGAATGTTCCAGGGGGAAAAGGCTTATTGCTAAGGGAAAAGCACAAGAGAGTGCTTTTTCAAAATTATGATTTGGACAAGGATAAAAGATTTAAAACACTATGATGACTCTATTGTAGATGAAATGAACTTTTCTGTGTTACTCTGCTTCAGATCTGACTGAATAACCTTTGTGGATATTGAGAAATGATTTCCTGGAAGAAAATTATATTATTAGACAGGACAAGAAAACCTGAAAAAATATTTGGTTGCAATGTGTAACCAATAAGTCAATAAAACTTCATAATATGCACAAGAATATTTATTTTGCTGTGAAGTGCACCTAGAAATTTGTAAAGCTTTCAAATTGCAAATTAAACACCCACCAAAATATTAATATAAGTATGCTGATTGAATAACTGCTGTAGTAAAGAGATAGCATTTGTGCTTCCCATATGGCAAGCCTAGGTTTCACTCTGGGTGTGGGTTTACCAATTGAAGTTTTTCAGGATTTTCTCTTAGTTCTTTAGGTGAATGTCTGGGAAACTTAGGCCAAAAAGTACCCTGAACTCATTTGGCCAAGTTCTATCATTCTTCATCTGGTACAATAGATCTTCAGGTCACAGTTCCAGGATCAAAAATAAAAAAATAATAAATAAATAGCTGAATGATTAATCTTATAAATGTACTTTGTAATTATATTTTCTCGTGTTATAATTTTTTCTTAAGTATTTTGGTTAGTAATACCTTTTTTGCCTGTCTCTTTTAAGGATTTATAATGTCTAAATTTCCAGACTCTGGTAATGGTAATGTAACTATTGTAACAATACTTTAGTTTTTCCATCATTTCCTTTTCTTCTTTATTTAATTTTCCTTGTTTATATTGCCCAATTTGTCAACACCGTATTCTTGCTCTTGGTGACATGAGTTTTTTTGAAACTTTGTATGCCAGAAATGCTTTGGCTTAAAGAGTGTTCTCTAAGGAAAACTAAAGAGCTCTTAATTTGATGTATAAAACCACCATGTTCTATGCTAATGGTACAGATGCAAGCAAATAATTTCATATAATTGAAATCATTTTATGATATAGTCGAACTACACACTCTTATGCTTCACTTACTTGTCACTATTGTAGACCGGTTTTGAGAACAACTGTTCTCGAAACCGGTCTACAATAGTGACAAGTAAGTGAAGCATAAGAGTGTGTAGTTCGACTATATCATAAAATGATTTCAATTATATGATTGGCTTCACTGTGAATGTTCCAATTAACATTTTTAGTAAATAATTTCATACTCTGGTTACTCCTGTCTATTATATCAGTCTGCTCATAACTTAAACTTTTGTACTAAGAATAAAAATATTTTGCTTAGAAAAGTTAATATACCAAAAGAAGAAGAAAGAACAAAAAGGTAGAAAAAAAAGGTACAATTAAATACAAAACGTATAACCAATGGATATATAATCCTGGATCTCCATATTGCACTGCTTTAATATTAACTATTAGCAAATTTCTGGCAGAATAGCTTCTCTGTTATGTTGCTTATTCTTTCATGTTAACACTATTCATTCAATATAATAACAAATTTAATATAGTAGAGTTGAATTTTAACATTTACATCACTTATTATTTAAGGAGGAAAACAAGTTTCAAGAGCAAATTGCTCCCATCCTTAGTTCCAGGTCAACTGCCGGCTTTGTTCTTCATGTTGGTTTGGTTTTCTCTCTGGGGTGGTTGGATGAACTTCTGTATTAAGATGTCACTTGGCGGGATTTCAAAGTTAAAAATGTGACTCAGTTATTCTAAACTTAAAAATGTGAGTTTTGTTCTTCCAGACAAAAATGTTTTCTCAGATTGTAAGTTCTGTTTTTCCTGTGATATTTTAAGTATTAACAGGAATCCCAAACTACTTAAAAAATATCACAGGAAAAACAGGACTTACAGTCTGGGAAAACATTTATATCTGGAAGAACAAAATCCACATTTTTAACTTTGAAATCCCACCAAGTGACATCCTAATACAGAAGTTCATCCAACCACCACCAGAGAGAAAACCAAACCAACATGAAGAACAAAGCTGGCAGTTGACCTGGAACTGAGGATGGGAGCAATTAGCTCTTGAAACTTGTTTTCCTCCTTAAATGGTAAGTGATGCAAGTGTTAAAAATTTGACTCAACTATATTAAATTCATTAGGGTATTAAACATCACTGTTACAAAAGTCCACCACACTTAACTATTCAATATATTACTTGCACAGAACAGTAAAAGTATTTCTAATAAGCTAAAGCTTCTAGTGATTCTGCTGCCACCCATTCCCCTACTACCACCAATAACCATCACATTATAATTAAAGCAGAGCAGTCTATCAGCATGAATTCATAAGCTATCTTTTACCATACATAAACTGCACTGTTGAACAGACCAACATTTAAGCTGTCCCATGAAATTATATCATGTTAAGTGTTTTCAGTGCTATTTAATTCATTAACAGAGAAAACTGATGGGAAAATAATTTAAAACTGTATTAGATAGCAACCTAGTAATCCTTCCTTCTATTGTTGAATCATCTAATACTTCATTGTATATCCAGTGCTACAATTATGCTGACCTCTGTACACAGGCACCACAACCACTTGGACTTTGTGTGGCAAAATTCCAGAGACCAATTGCTCTTCCATTCAGAATCACTTGATGCAGGCATCCTTCTAAACCCACAGAGTCACGAGCCTTTAGGAGAAGGGGAGGTCCTGAAGAAGAAGAGGGAGGAAGACCTCCAACCCATAACAAGTCTCCTGGTCCCACATCCAGTTGTCCAAAACCAACTTTGGTAAAGTTTCTTACAGGTGTGCCACTTGCTAATGGTGATCCATCAGGTAGTTTGTGGGGCCTTACTGATAGCTTGGCAATGTTACTTGTCCTAAAAACATAAAAGACTAGGTAGTAGTAAAAGCAGTCTGTAAAATAAAAGATAATTTAGCAACTGAATAAGTACTTGCTATTGCAAGTGCCTAATAAGATAGTGTTATAGTAAATCCAGATCTATTTTTAATGGTTAGATATTATCACATAAATAAAATTCAGTTTACTGACTTTATCGCTGATAATTGCGCATCATGAAAAGAAGCTTATTTAGCTGGGCAATCAATATGTTTTCCACTGAATATGCTTAAATTTACAGCTTTTTATGATGCAATTTGCTTAAAAATAGTTTAGCTTGCTTGTTTTTTGACAATCTTCCTTCTTTAAACATACAAAATTCCTTCTTTAACCATACTGAATTCATCTGACAGTAGTGACAATGTATTCATTTTTTAAAAATATTTTATTAATTACTGCTATTTTATAGTCATACTTATAATAACTTATTTATTATAATTGTTATTTTCCTAATTTAAATTGAAACAGAATAAACATTAAGTGAACTTGCCTGTCAATCTCAATACGATACCAAATTTTCTCCTCGTTAGATATGCTTGGTTGCAGTTTGAGTGGATGCTGCACCTCTCCTGGACCTCCCCCAAGGTCCCAAACAAAACGGATGTGATAACCAACTATCTCCACAGCTATAAAGTCATCCTGAAATACAAAAGTACAACTAGTTTATTTGCTATTCGTTCATATATTTAACTCAGATTAAAGGTTTGTTTGTTAGTTAGTTACTCCCATTATTGCCATTTTGCATGGTGCTGACCAGTAGAAGAAAGTGAGCAAGTGAAGATCTACAATGCTCTTGTGTGCAATTGGTGCCATGTTCATTTGGGAAGGTGAGCATGATTGCCTGTGAATCTGCTGGAACTATAATTTTTTATGTACATGATAGAAGTCTGTAGTCTTTTTGACAGCAGCAGTTCATGATTATTGAGGAATACTCTTACTGTAATGTGATCTTTGAAGAGAACACAATAATATCTGACTCCAGTTCTGTCTGATTCATTTGTAGACATGCATGCAGACATTCTAGCTCAGGATATTGATTTTGTAATAACTACAAGATTGCCTTTCTTAAAACTATACTCAGAGCCATAGATATTTTTGGCCAATTAGTCTACCGATCAGGCAGGTTATTAGAAATGTCACCTGTTAAGAGTCAAGGTTGCAGGCTCCTCTATGTTTATGTCATATTTAGCTCCTCAATATTTGCTGAAGGCTTTGTTTGATATATGAGTATGCTTAATGTAGTTTTATATCTACAGAGTGTAACAAAAATATTAGGACAAATTTTGGGGTTAATTTCCTAACACCAAAACAAAGGGGAAAAAATGCATATAAACCAATGTCCACAAATGCTTGGTTTGTGAGTTGTAATTGAAGGATAACATTCAACATGTTTTGAGACATGATCTAACAACTTCAGTTTGAAAACATTTTATGATATAGTCAAACTACACACTCTTATGCTTCACATTAAGAGTGTGTAGTTCGACAGTATCATAAAATGTTTTCAATTATATGATTGGCTTCACCATGAATGTTGCAATTAACATTTTTAGTTAACTTCAGTTTGTTAAAATAATAATTAATACTTTCAGACAACTGAGTGATGTTTCAATGCAAGTCAATCTGCTGATGTACATTGTACCCTAGATGGCAATGTGTTTACATGGATACTTGTTTACACTTATCATTTGTGCACATTTGTGGTTAGTTAATTTCTTGTGTTTGATGTGTGCTGCAGTTCAGTTACACCATTCCAGAATATTTTATTGTGACCAGGCGGATAAACAATGGATTGGCAATTTTGAATAGTGGAATTTAAACAGTGAAATATAGTGCAATATAACAAATTATTTTTCAGGGAATCACTCAACTTTTGCTAATTTTGTTCCACTTACTTGGACATTTTTCAAAGGCTGTTGCCTTCATCTTCAGCATGGTTCCACAGTCTGCTTCCCAGTGTGGTATTAAGATGTCAAGGAAAATTTGGTTAATTTTGAATCCCAAACAATAGTAACCTCACCATAGTTCGTAAAAACCACAGAGCGACCTCTTAATACCACACTGGGAAGCAGCCAGTGGGACCATGCTGAAGACAAAGGTAACAGCCTTTGAAACGGAACAAATTTAGTGAAATTTGGGCGATTCCCTCAATAATAATTTGTTGTATTAATGGAGTGGTAATTTGCACAATGAATCATCAGCAAAAGTTTTTCCATAATGAATTAGCAGGCACAAGATCCTAAACATGTCAAAGATAATAAAGATACAAAAAAACTGTTCATGGAGTATCACCCATGTGATTGCTATGGCCAATTATTTTGTGCTAATACCTAGATCCTGTAAAATGAGTTTTTCCTGATCAAGCATATGAGTGACTTGGTCTTCCTCAATCTGCCATTTGTGCTGCTAAGAATTCCTCAGAAATTGAATGATAAACTGCAAGAAAAGTTTATGACTTGCACCCATTACCATTCATATAGCCATACTTAAAATATCCTACCATTGTTAACCACCAAAAATATAGTATAAGAAGATGTTCATCTCTATATTGGAATAAAATTATATTATAAACTTCCTAATAATATTAAAAATTGCAATGGATACAATAAATTCAAGAAACATCAGTTTCATTTGATTATAGACAAGATTTACTATGATATTGAAGTATATGTAAATTATAATTACCTATTATGTTACACACTATTTATATATTATATTACTGTATAATGTATGTGTATATTAATGGGGAAATTGGGTAGTTTATAAGTTATTTTATTACAAATTTTGCTATTTTATAAATTGACATGGCTTAATTGCGTATAACACCACAATAAGCTGAAATAAATGAAATGAATGCAGCATAGCCAAAGATACGAGACTGAGAAACAACAAATGATAAATTAACAGGTCTCCATGGCAAAAATTCATACATCAGCAGATTGACTTGCATGAATAACATCACCCAATTAGCTGAATATTTTAATTATCATTGTTATTATTACATTTCTGGATCATACCTCGAAACGTATTTTCGTATATGCATTTTCAGGCATATGTTTTTACTCTTATTTTTCTTATTTTGGTATGAGAAACTCGCTCTTAAGTTTATCCTAGTATTTTTGTTACACTCTGTATATGTTCTACAGTAGTGATTACATGTTCTTTCCATTTTCTCCTGAGGCTTGAGAATAGATTTGCTATGGCTTTGAGAGGTTACAATCTAGCCTGCAATTGCACTGCTATGATAACAATGAACTTGACACCTCCTGCAATTTCTGTAAAAAATTGATATTTTGTATTATTATAAGTGTGTCAATTGTGATTTGGTTGCAAGAGCCATGACTTTGTTATATTTCACTGCTGGCCTTAATAAGACTGTAGATCATACCTAGAACATTCTGTGGGGCATTCCTTTCGGTGGTGGTAAGTTTTTTAAATATTAAATTGAACTGAGTTCATTTCATCTATCATATCAGACACATGAAGAAATATTAAGAATACTAAAGCATGAAATAAAATTGGAAATTAAACAGCTGAAACATCTTCACAGCCCAATGGAGTTGTCCATTTGGGAAAAAATTTTCATATTAAAAAATAAAGAAAACCTAATGAACTTCGAGTTTCCTCCTATGGATGAACTGAGCAATTTCCTACTTGAGCCAACAGATGCTAATACAGGCATATCCAGGTGTCTAACCACTGTTTCGAGTAACGGTAGTTCAGTGAGCAACTGAAGATGGAAGAGTTTAGTGTAAAAAATGAACACCTAAGTTTAGGATATATTAAAGCAAGTTGAAACAAATCTGACACTGTATAATCAACTATGCATTAAGTTCATTCATATCATAGGATTGTAGTAAGCATAATTAAATATGTTACATTAATGCTTTCAGTTGTTAACACTAACTCCACTTACTTATTTAAAACTTTGGACTAGTTTCGGGAGAGGTTCCTCCCATCATCGGCTGCTGTTGACTGAGTGCCGTTGTTCGAAATGGGGGATGGACGCCCGTTTGCTCCTGTGGTGGTATCTCGTGGCTCTAATAGAAACTTGCTGAGTTCATCCAGCGGCGGAAAATCAAAATTCATTAAGTTGTTCTTATTTTTTAAAATGAAAATTCTCTCCCATGTGGATAGTTCTATTGGTTTGCGAAGTTGTTTCAATAATTTAATTTCTGGTTTTATTTCATGATTTTTGTTCCAAAAATGAGCTGCTATTGCTGATTTGTCTATCTGTTTCAATCTAATGTTCCTAAAATGTTCTTTTCTTCGAATTTCTAAATTTCTTTTTGTTTTCCCAATGTAGCTCTGTTCACAATCTGCACATTTAACAGAGCTACATTGGGAAAACAAAAAGAAATTTAGAAATTCGAAGAAAAGAACATTTTAGGAACATTAGATTGAAACAGATAGACAAATCAGCAATAGCAGCTCATTTTTGGAACAAAAATCATGAAATAAAACCAGAAATTAAATTATTGAAACAACTTCGCAAACCAATAGAACTATCCACATGGGAGAGAATTTTCATTTTAAAAAATAAGAACAACTTAATGAATTTTGATTTTCCGCCGCTGGATGAACTCAGCAAGTTTCTATTAGAGCCACGAGATACCACCACAGGAGCAAACGGGCGTCCATCCCCCGTTTCGAACAACGGCACTCAGTCAACAGCAGCCGATGATGGGAGGAACCTCTCCCGAAACTAGTCCAAAGTTTTAAATAAGTAAGTGGAGTTAGTGTTAACAACTGAAAGCATTAATGTAACATATATTACCACTCCATTGTCTACAGCTTCGTAAGTACAATTTTTACTTAATAATTAAATATATTGACAATTATGTAGAACTGAATGATTAGCATACATAAAAGTTAGAATGGAAATAAGCATAACACAATGTGAACAATTATAATATAATAGAATGATTAATATATGTAAAACTTAATGTAATTAAAGTGTTGTATACAGCATCTGTAAAATTCAACCATAGTTAATATCCTAATAATTAACGTTTTTCATAATATTCACCTATGCTATAAAATGAATGTTCATGTGAATATATTTCAAAGCAACATTACATTTTATTGCAGAAACTCCCTTGAGGTAGCCAGATCAGTACACACAAAACTAAATCCATAAAAACTTTTTAATGAGAAATAGTATAGAAACTATATCAGTTCCTTGTATTACAGGAGTACTTCTCTAAGATAGTTTTATAATTATTGTTAGTATGTAGGAGTGTCAGATTTTCCAAAATATACTGTGCCCTCATTTTGTTATGCAACTGAAGTTTGTATACTCTATGGAAACTGATTGACCTTCAGCAGATGTATGGTTCCTGGTAAAATTAGACTTTTAAGTTCCACTAATGCAGGCAATTAGGTTGCTCAATCATTATACAACTAAGTCGGTATTAGGTGCCACTGCACTTCACTACCAATTTTTATTCTTCAGAACATGTTTCAAGAGCGTTTGCTCTCATCCTCAGCTGGGGACCGACTAACACTGGCAGGCGACTGTGTGGCCTCTGGTGGTTCCAATAAGTACTGGAACAGGAAGTCCATTGGAGGGATATCAAAGTTCATAACCCATTGTTTATTTTTTATAATGTAAGTTCTCTCCCATATTGCTAACTCCTTGGGATTGTTTGTAGCTTTCAACAGTTTCACTTCTTTTGCAATGTCATGGTCATAAGTCCAAAAATGGTCTGGATTGGAACTACCGATTTATCCATCGGTTTATATCTTATATTTCTGAAGTGTTCCTTGGTCCTTGTCTCCAAATTTCTAATTGTTTTTCCTATATAAATCTTATCATATTGTAAACATTCCATCTGATACACTTCTGCCTTTTTGTTGGGTGGAACAACATCTTTTATGGTGCTGTTCAGAAAGTTTCCGATGCTAAATTTATTTTGTGTTGCCAACACAATTTCACATTTTTTTTAAAATCTTCATGAAAACATTGTTTGCCCAAGGGTGATATGTGAATTTTTTAAAAACTAAGTTCTTCTTTATTTTGGAGAGTGTGGTGGTGTTTTTAATATCTTTCTGATGCCCTGAAATTATTAAAATTACTACTACAGGACCAAAGTATTAAGATAGCTATGGAATTGTAAGAGGAAGGCTGTTTGCCTTCCTTGATCTAAAAATATACAGGAGAAACAGCATAATTTTGTTTGGCATTTGTAGGAAACCTATGCATACAGATAATCACATAAAGAATAACAGTTTCAACACTAAACCGCACCAACATGCCATTATAGCCTTGCTCATAGATTGGTAAGCATCCCTCTCAACAAGGAAGAATATATAGCAGAATACCATTACATCATTAAGACAGCCATCAATTATGGATTCAACAGTTCATTAATTGATAAGAAGATCAGACATTTCAAAAGACAGAAAGATATTAAAAACACCACCACACTCTTCACAGTAAAGAAGAACTTAGTTTTTAAAAAATTCACATATCACCCTTGGGCAAACAATGTTTTCATGAAGATTTTAAAAAAAATGTGATATTGTGTTGGCAACACAAAATAAATTTAGCATCAGAAATTTGCTGAACAGCACCATAAAAGATGTTGTTCCACCCAACAAAAAGGCAGAAGTGTATCAGATGGAATGTTTACAATATGATCAGATTTATATAGGAAAACAATTAGAAATTTGAACACAAGGATCAAGGAACACTTCAGAAATATCAGATATAAACCGATGGATAAATCAGCAGTTCCAGACCATTTTTGGACTTTTGACCACGACATTGCAAAAGAAGTGAAACTGTTGAAAGCTACAAATAATCCCAAGGAGTTAGAATATGGGAGAGAACTTACATTATAAAAAATAAACAATGGGTTATGACATCCCTCCAATGAACTTCCTGATCCAGAGGCCACACAGTCACCTGCCAGTGTTAGTCAGTCCCCAGCTGAGGATGAAAGCAAACCCTCTTGAAATATGTTCTGAAGAATAAAAATTAGTAGTGAAGTGCAGTGGCACCTTATACAGACTTAATTGTATAATTTAACAAACTTTACTGTTCCTAACTTCTTTTAAGTTACAATTTTGCACAATTATGTTTATTATGCCATTTATTTCAGTTGCATTTTCTGTAGAAAAATATACATTCTATGGCATATTTGTGTGTTGAATATGCCACAGTGAGATATGCTCTTAAACAAAGAATATTATTTATGATTGTTATGTACAAAAGAAGTATTGAGGAGAGAATTTTGTGCTAAATTTCAAGGAGCAACATCTCCATTGTGAAGTGCAGTTTTCAGATTGGTGAAAAAAAAGTTCAACCCCACAGTATTTTCGTCATTCATAAAAAAACTGGAGAAAAAACAGAAAAGAAAATTAATGAAATAAGCTATCAAACAGAAACTTTTCCAAAATTCTTTTAACATGATTTGTCCAGCAAATTGGTGTATCCGTGGGCAGTGCTTATAAAGTCACTCAGCTATTGTATCTTCATTCATATAAAATTACTGTTGCAACTGAAATAAAACATCTGGGAGGCAATTACAGCATTTGGGAGTATGAATAGACTTTCATGGCCAGCATCTTATGCACAAATTGATGTGATTTTCAAGCTTACCTTCTGCTGACTTGCCACTGGGAAGAAGTGTTGACAAACGCTGTAAAATACCAGCCACACATTCTGGCAAAATATCGGGATTAATACAATCTTCTAGAATGGCCTACAAGTTCAAAAATTGCTTTGATTTATTCATAAATTGCACCTTTTACTTAATATACCGTCAAACTGAAGGTTAATGATTTGCAATTTTTTGATATTGCTACTATAAAGAAACAACTAATTACATTATACTGGTATTAGCAAAAATGTAATATTAAGCCTTGCATTAACAGTTAAGATACTTACAGTGGTAGTACTTGGTAGAAACAGTAGCACACCATCTCGATGTTTGTTGCCACTATCTAAGGCATAATCCAGAATGAGAGAAGTGGTAGTACTGGGCTGCAGATGGCTTGGGCGGTAAGATCTCACACAACTTCCTGTTGTGTTAGCTCGACTTGTAATGGATAATTGGATCTGGGTGAACAATATTTTAGTTTTAAAATAAATAATTTGAGTTAGAATGGTAATACTTATACTTCACTTACAAATTTTTTAATGTTTTGGGAATGTTTGTTCCTATTGTCAGCAGAAGAGAAACTGAGGGGGAGCCATCTGATGACAGAAGAAAGAACAGAAGAAATATGAGAGTTGCTGATGGCAGGTGGTTGGAGATGAACATGTGTATATGCGTGCTCATTAGAGTTAAAGAATAGGAATCCAGCTGGAAGTGTATAGAGCCAGAATTAGCCTATTTGGTATTTCCAGTTTCACCTTGGGTAGCAGAAGCAAGCATGGGCAGAGGGCCATGATGTCATGGTAGTGTTAGTGATAATGGTGGTACTTATAATCAGAGGAATGGAACTTAACCCCAGGCCAGAAATGGAACAAATCATGGGAATGTTCAGGTGCATTTCCAAAGATATGGCGAATTTAAAAGGAATGGAAAGGAGAAGCAAGGAAAAAATAACAGGAAAATTCAAGGAAATTAAGTCATTATGAGGAAAATTTGAAGGTGAAGTAAATAGAGAATTAGACAATACAATAGGAGAAAATCACGCTTGGAGAAAGCTGAAGAAAACAGATGAAAAATGAATTTGGAGTCAAAGAAGCGAGAGACAAATGAGTATGGGAACTAATTGAAGAGATCTTCCAGGACAAATTAGGGCTAGAGTTTGGTAGTTGGGAAATAATTTATGTATTTTAGAGTGGGCAGAAAAGGTCTGAACCCAAGATCAATCATCATCAAGCTTGCTACGATGAAAATAAAATAGGCAATTTTAGCAAATGCCAAAAAGTTAAAATGGACAAAAGTACTTATTGAGCAAGAAGAAGGAAGAAAGAGACATAAGAAATATTCTGTTAAGAGAAATGAAAAAAAAAAAAAAAAAAGCAAGAGTTAGGGGAGAGAATGCCTATGTTCCAGGTTTGCAATTGTGGATTAATGACAGGAAACAGGATATTTGTCACTAAATTCAAGATGCTGGTTGGAGAATAATCGCAATACAACTGACCATGGGGAAGAAGAGAGGAGGAGGGGTAGCAGAGATGACTAGATGAGGAGGGGATGTGGAAGGTGAAATCATTCATGTCACCAGTAAAACAGGTGGTGTTGGAGGAACGCTGAGGGAAGAAGATACAGGGGGCAAGGAGCAGGAGAAGCAAATAAGGGAGGCAAGTGGAATACATCTACAAGCCAGTAAAACAGAATGGAGAATGGAAGGAGTGGAGCAGACCTGCATTCATCACCAAGTAAGCAAATTGTAACCAAGAAAGAGCTGATGGATGAGGTCCGAAGAATGATGCAGGGTGCAGCTGCAGGCTTAGATGTTTGGACAGATACTGGACTTAGCACAGTATCAACACTTGGAGGAAGCATTTTGCAAGCACAAGATGATGAGGGAGAGAGACAGGCAACCAACAGACTGTAGGGCCAGGCTACAGCAATTTAGTTTTGGTAGAGAGGGGTCTGTTTAGTGAAGGAAATTCAGGGTCATATTCTGGAATGTAGAAGGTCTATTTGAAAAAATGAGAACAGGGAAAATATCTCAATTTCTAAATATAGTGAATGTGATAGGTGTAGCAGAGACATGGCTGGTAAAAGATATTCTTGTTGAAGTGAGTGAATTCCATTTTTATGGGAAGTATGATGTGAAAAGAAATGACAAAGGTCTAGTGTCAGGGGGTTTAGGTTTGTTAAGGCTTGAAAGTTAAGAGTGAAAATGTATAGAGAGCTAGGTGGTAATTTAATGCTGTGGTGTATTCTGAATGTTTCATGGGGAAGTAGAAGTGTGTGTGTGGAAACAGTGTATAACTTCCCTAGTTTCTCGGAGTTTTATGGTCCACTTATTTAATAAATTAGATCAAGATATTGAAGGATTATCAAACAACCATATGTATATAGGTTTTACAATAATAGGCAACTTTAATGAAAGAGTAGGAGAAAGTCAAATAAAATTAATATATCCTGAATGTGAGTTAAGAGGAAAGCTAAGTGAGACAGAAAGAGAAATGAGTAAAGACAAAATTTTGAATAGAGAAGGCAAGAAATTGTTACAGTTTTGCAAAGAATTTAATATGGTGATGCGTAATGGGATAAAAGGGAAAATTGATATGAGAGAATTTACATTTGTGAACAAAACGGCCAGAGCACTGTAGACTATATGTTATATTCACCAGAATTAAATTCTCATCTTTTCAATTTTCAAGTGTTAAATATAGTTTGTTCAAGTAATCATTTCCCAAGAAGGACTAAATTTCAAAGTACATTAAAGAGGAACAAAAAGTCTCTGAACAAGAAGGAATTAAAATTAAAAAATATAGATGGGCAGGAGTACAAATGAGAGGAGAATATGCAATCAATAAGAAAAAGGGATGATATGATGAAGAGTGTAGAAAGGCAAAAATAAGAATTCTATGGAGTTGAGCAAATGGAGGCAAAAGGGTAATCAGCAGGAAAGGGATAATTTTATGATTGAAAGGTGGGGATATAAATGTCTTATGGAAGTAAAAAAGAAAGAGTGGCAAGCAAAGATGAACCAGAAGTCATATGAGGCACCAAGAGTTATAGATAGTAAAACAATTTGGGCAATAGTGAAGGGAACGTACAAGGATACAGAAAGAGAAAATAATATAAGTTCGGAAGATTGGATAAGATATTTCCAAAATCTTTTAAGATTAGAGCAGCTGAATAGCCAGAAGTTATGGGTAATGGAAAATGCATATTTTATTGAATAATCAGATATGCAGATAGGAGTATATGAAGTATGAGAGCAAATTAGAAGACTAAAAAGGAGTTGATGGAATAACAGGGGAGTTTTGGAAAGCTTGGAGCTTAGATGAGAAGAGATTATGTTTATTATTTAGGATATTAAGTTCCATTTTTAAAGGGAGCAGTATCCCAAGAAATTGGGGAATAGCAGTGTCCCACGGCTGAATGTCTTGGAAACCAGTACTATACTTTACAACAAGTAAGTAGAGCAATAAGAAAGTCTAGGTCCACATATCTCAAATGATTTTAATCAAGGAAAATTATGTTGAAATATGTGATAAAGCAGCAAGAGAAGGCTTTGCATGCACGAGAATAGGGGTTGTAAAATTGAAGCGTTTAAGAGTAAGGGGAAAGTTTAATAAACGGCCACTGTGTAGCCAGAAAGACAATAATTGGAATGTGAAGGAACTAAGTTTCTTAGAGAGAATCTGGGAATGCAGATATGGTTCAATCTACCAAAAGAAATTACAGGGAAAAAGATGTTTAATGTTAAATCAAGAAAAGTCTTGGTGGAAATTAGCATTTATTTAAGTAAAGTGAGAGCAAAAAGGTTGAAAAAAATTAGTAAGCAAGGCAATGATGAAAGTGAAGAGTGTGAGGGGTAGGAAATAGTAGTAAGGTCCCTATAACTCAGTAAGTGCTGTTGAGTCACTCAATTCAAAATCTACAGATAGTTTAAGTGATAACAATAATATCCCAAAGTGTTAAAAACTATTATCATCATCATTGTGAAATAGCCATTGCTTCCCTCCATCTCTCCACTATTCA
This sequence comes from Metallyticus violacea, assembly GCA_030762175.1. Classification (NCBI taxonomy): domain Eukaryota; kingdom Metazoa; phylum Arthropoda; class Insecta; order Mantodea; family Metallyticidae; genus Metallyticus; species Metallyticus violacea. Next base: position 109,628,343 of record CM060830.1, on the reverse strand, counting down.
TCATGATATATCTCATTTTTCTGTGAGCCTTATGTTAAATTATTGTCAGCACACCTCTGGAAACACAATTGCAGATATCCAGAAAAACAGTATAAAGGATGTGTTCAAAATGAAAATTCAGTTTATGAATCTTAAAACTAAGTTCATATAAATATTTATGCTTAAACATGTAATTACACTTAGCACAAACAATGAGAAAACATTCTCTGTGAGAGAGTGCATAAAAGAGCAGGATAGACAACATGGGATTCACTAAGTTTAATTCAAAATGGGAATTCTTTAAAAAAAGACAGAGAGAGAGAGAGAGAGAGAGAGAGAGAGTAATATATATGAAGTATTTGCATATTATTTAATATAATTATTGAATAAAATTTTTGCAGGTAATGCCTCACCCCATTAGCAGCATGTTGAGCTTGAAGTATCTTATTTCGTAGTTCCTGAAGCCGAGTTGCTAATGTGTTATTCCATTCCTGGAATCTGCGATGCTTGTCAACTGCCTCTTCTGATATTCTTGACAATAGATGTTCAGACTGACGTACATTTTCTTGCCCAGTCTTAACTGCAGTGTAAAAATTATGGATCAGTTAGCCCAGAAAACTTTTCTTTTCATCTGAGGACTCATTTCAGAACACTAACAATATACAAATTTACATTAATAAATATTTTTTTATAGATTGCAGGTATTTATTCTGAGGTATGAGCAAAGGACAAAGAAAAGTTAAAGGAAAATGTATTTCTGTATACATACCTCATTGTATATGAGAAGTACTAGATAAGCTTTGAAAAATAATGTGACAAAAGTCACACTATAAACTGATATACTAATTAAAAGTTCCTTCTTGAATGCCAGATTAATAGACTGGAGCTGATTTAGTCAGGTCCAAGCAGTAGGTTGTGCAATTTGTCCGATTCAAGCTGGTAAGTGTGAAAGGAGCTTGAGAGCAAACACTTTTGTGCAATAACTTACATGACTGTTAATGTGGATTAAATGATTCACTAAAACTTGCACATTTGAAATACATATTCTTTGATTATAGTAAAGAAGTAGTAGGCCACTCTGGATGACAGAAAATACATTTCTCTATGGAGATTATGACAAAAGTTGGGTAAGGGTAGCCTATTAAAGCACTTCTTGAAGAATGCTGCACAATGTCTGCCAGTTGTTTACTTTCCAAATGATCAGCCACTGAGCAAGGCAAAGAGACTAAAAAAAATGAGGAAGAAAATGGTAGCTGCTTTCTATTCAACAAACGGCCATAGGGCAACTACTGTGCTAGAAAGTCAGATGATAGTTATCATAAAGTATTATAGAAGCCTGGTCACCTTTGGCATCCTTTTTTTTTGGTAAGTGAAATTCTTGACAAATTTAGCTCATTGCCTCAGTTTAGCATATGTGAGCTGCTGTTCCTAAATGTGCAGAATCGCCTGTAAGGTAATGATTCTCCCTAAGTACCTGTTGCTGCCTATGATGAGAAATAGCCTGAAAACAGAGAATGAGTGGCATGGCTGCTTCCAGAATTAGTTCCAATAGATGCAATAGAGTGTGCTGGAGAGGATTTTGATAAAAATATGATAGATATGCCAATTTTCTTATTGTAAATTATCATGTATCTCAAAATATATGTGGTGAGCTTTGTAAATACACAAATTTGCAAGTTTCTAACACTGTCAAGAGCTAACTACTACCACTACCACTACCACTACCACTACCACTACTACTGTTAACAGAAAATTACTGTTCCCTAAATAGAGTTTATAGCTTAATATTATTAAGACTAAGGAACAGAACAAATTTATTTTTCTCTGATTACAGCTTATCCCTTATACACACAATGACAAATATACAAAAATTTGATTACATAGATATAAGACTAATATTAATAAGTAGTTTAAATTTATATAGTAACTAGATTACAGTTCATTAAGTCTATACAGGCAATTATCAATTAGATATATTTTAAGCTCCTTTTTAAATTTGGTTCCTTTCATTAGTTTAAGATATTCAGGTTGGTTATTGAATAGTATTACTCCTTTGACAAATGGGTCTCTCTTTGTTGATTTCCTATTTACACCAATTCTATGGAGATTGATATTTCCTCTTGTATTATACATATTATGAATAACAGTCCTTATTGTAGTTAGTGGTATGCATGAACTTATTATCAGTAAAACAGCTCTACATACATAAGAGGGTACGTCCATAAGTTTCCGGTCTCGCCGATAAGGATTATTGCTTCATAAAATCCTTATCCAGTGTAATACCTTATCTGTTAAGTAAATAATTGCAGCTGTAACTTCTGCTCTGCTGTGTTCAGTTTTTCAGATATAGTTGCATAAAGAAGGCTATGTGTAGAGGATTATGACATGTTCAAAATGGAGTTTCTAGCTGTTATTAAGTTCTTCACCAAAGGACTTATGCCAAATGAAATTAAACAGTGATTGGATGGTGTATATAGGAAGCATCCCCCTCATATTCTACTGTAAAAGAACAGGCCAAACTTTTTCCAATGGGTCAAGAAAGCATTGAATACGAAGAGCATGCAGATCGCCCTTGGAGGTGCTCACTCCTGAAAACATCTATCACTCTTGCAGAAGGAGAAATTATGAAAGACTGGCGGCTCAAAGTTACAGAAATAGCACAAGGTTGGGCCTTTCTAAAACAACAGCCCTTCAAATTATTCATCAACATTGAAACATGAATAAGGTTAGTGCAAGATGGGTGCCTAGACGTCTTTCCTTAGTCCAAAAGCAGCAAAGAGTCTTCTACTGTCAGGCATTTTTGGAGCTCTGCCATGGCAACGAGAGAGAAGTTCTGCTAACCATTGTTACAGGAGATTAAACTATGGTCCTCTACTATGATCCCCTGTCCAAAAGCGAATCAATGAGGGTGTAAACCTGGAGAAACACCACTTCTAAAGGCCAAGGTCACTCAGTAAACCAAGAAGATCATGACCACAATCTTTTGGCACTGTGAAGGAAATACTCTTCATTGACTTCAAGTAGAGAAACACCACAGTAAATGGGGAGTACTATGCAGGCCTGCTGCACAGACTATGTGCTTCCATCAAAGAGAAAAGGCAAAGAAAGCTATGTGGTGGTGTGTGCTTATTCATGACAATGCACCTGAGCACACAGTTTTTGTTACAAAGGTAACTGTGAAGAAATGTGGCTTCAAGGAGATCGACCATCCACCCTAGAGCCCCAGATCTAGCTCCCAGTGATTATTTTCTCTTCTCAAAACTCAAGGACCTTCCAGGAAGTAAACATAAGTATGAAGAAGTGATGGATGCTGTTTATGCTCATTTTGCAGACAAGACTCCTATTTGGGGGGGGGGGGGGGATTGAAATGTTAATTCAAAGATGTGAGAAGTGTATTGCAATAAAGTGTAACCATATTGAAAAGTGAAATATCGTTTTTGTTAAGTAAAAATTGCACTTACGAAGCTGTAGACAATGGAGTGGTAATATCACTGCATTGACTGTCAGTCAACAGCAGCCAATGATGGGAGGAACCTCTCCTGAAACTAGTTCAAAGTTTTAAAAAAGTAAGTGGAGTTAGTGTTACCAACTGAGAACATTAATGTAGGATATAGTTTTTGTCTTTAACATACCTAGAAAATGGTGAGGCCGGAAACTTACGGACCTACCCTTGTGCAAAGAAACCATGTTTAATAACTTGAGTTTTAAGTATGGGCTTGCACAAATTTCTTCTGTGAATTTTATACATAGTTCTGAGGCAAGTCAGTACTCTGTTTAAGTTACTGGTGGTTGTGCCACTCCTAATTTTAAGACTATACTGTATATATGGTATATCAAGTTCATTTCCAAGGTAGAGGTACTTAAATATTTATATAAAATGCTTAGTAAATATAATCCTCTACTTATTTTATTACATATATAGTGGACATAGTAATTAAATGACAGATTGCTATCAACATATAATACTAAAGGTTTGTGTATTTCATCTATAATTTTTTTTATGTATAGTTAGTTTCATGTGATTGTTAACTGTCACTATTACAATATTGAAAATGCATTGCTTGGGCCTTGCTTACATTTGAATTATAAATTATTATCATTAAGGCATTTTAATATGTTTTCTAAGGAGTTACTATTCCTTTTTGCCATTATTTAGGGAATTATGCCAGAATAGAAATGTTATATCATCAGCATAAGAAATAGTTTCACAATTTTCAAACTAGGAAAGGTCATTTACAAGGAACAACAAAGGACCAAGTACTGATCCCTGTGAGACTCCATACTTAACATCATACTTTGGTGAGACTGTTCAGATGTGTTTGGCTGTTTTGCTCTGTATCTCTGTACACTGTTTCAACTTGTCAGGTATGATTTTATTAAATCATGCATTTTCCATCTAACTCCAGAACTTACTAATTTTTTAAATAGAATACAATATGATACACTATCAATGGCTTTTGTCTAGAAAAAGTCCAACCACCTTGTCTCCTTTCTAAATCAGTTAGTACCTCATGAATAAGTTCTGCCATAGCTAAGTAAAAATTGTACTTATGAGCTGTAGACAATGGAGTGGTAATATATACTACATTAATGTGTTCAGTTGTTAACACTAACTCCACTTACTTTTTTAAAACTTTGGACTAGTTTCAGGAGAGGATTCCTCCCATCATCGACAAATTTAGGGATGACTTTATATTTTAGGCATAATTTCAGGAAATGTATGTTAGCCGCAATATTTCTCTTCTTAATTTGTAATTTTAAGTAGGTTTTTAATGTCCCGTTTTGTGTTATTTAGGTTCAAATTGGTAAGAAAAACAGTTAAAATAGACAATAGCATTCATCAAAAAGTAGCCGAAAAAAGAGTAATAAAAATAGAAAAAGGCCTACAATATAAAAAACTAAATGAAAATGACTTAAAAATGTATGATTTACATCTAAAACTATCCAAAACATTAGGCCTACATTTATGGACAAACTTACAGCGAAATTCACAACAAAATTTGAAGAACTACACGAAATACAAGAACCAAAAACTAAAAAAGAATCTGCACAATCTACGAAAACACCAAACCAAAACTTTACCAATGCCATGTGCACAAACGATAAACAATGTAATTAATATCTCCAGCTCCACATTTTCAAATAGAGAAATTCAGTTCTTAAACAAAGGCCTCAAAACGTGTGTAGATTTTTCGGAAAAAATAGAGGAATATATAGCGGACACCGACATAGCCACCCACCACCTTAAAGATAGCAAAAAATCATTTGTTACGATGAAATGCAAAAACATTTTGGAAAACATAAAAAACGAAAATAAATGCAAAAACTACAGAAGTACATTAAAAAAGTTAAAAGAAAAGCCAGTAATATATACAAAAGCAGACAAAGGAAATAAAATTGCCATTTTAGACCAGGAAGAATACACAAATAGAGTTGAGAATATGTTAATGGGAGAAGCCTATAAACCAATAGAAAAGAATCCACTCAACCGATGCACAAAAAACTTGAGTAAAACATTAAACGAAGTGAATATACTGTCCACTACAGAAAAAATGAAAATCACACAGAGCAACCTGGTAATACCCAGACTTTATGCACTCCCAAAAATACACAAAAATGATAACAGCATGAGACCAATAATTAATAACATAAACTCACCCACATACCAACTAGCAAAAAAACTGATCAACATTTTCAATTCGTTTAAAAAATTCCAGAGCTTAAACATTAAAAATTCATTTGAGCTAGTTGAAAAACTTAAACATAGCAAAATAAAAACTGGGGATATAATGGTGTCATTCGATGTGAAAGCCTTATTTCCGAGCATTACAAAAGAAAACTTAATGCAAAGTTTAAAAAAATGGTTAACATCCATAAACTTAAAATCAGAAGAGGTAGAAGATTTGCTGAAACTAACCGATATTTGCATCCAACAAAACTTCTTCAGTTTCAATAAAAAATATTACCAACAAGTTTCTGGCCTATGGGAAACCCTTTGTCTCCGTTTCTGGTGGATCTTTTCATGAGTTCCTTCGAAGTACATATCACCAAAGCGTTCCCGTTGATCTTCAAGACATGGCATAGATATGAGGACAACATATTTGCAATAATACTAAAAAAACATTCTACAGATGCATTGAAACTCCTTAACTTACAACACAAATCTATACAGTTTACCATAGAAGAAGAGAGAAATGGATGTCTCCCATTCCTTGATTTAAAAATAATAAGAAATGCAAACAGTCTTAGCTTTGCAATTCACAGGAAACAAACACACACAGAAAATTACATAAAAAATGATAGCTATAACCCCATCCCACATAAATATGCAGTGTTTCACAGCTTAGCACACAGACTAATCAACATCCCATTGACTGAAACCCAGTACAAAATGGAACATCAACATATATGAAGATGGGTATAACCAACGGTTTCAACACAGACTCAATAACAAAAATCATCAATAAAGCAAAAAGACAAAAATCGATTAAGGAAGTTTCCACACTTAAGAACACCAAAGACAGTTATAAATTCAAAAGTTTCACATACCACCCAACTTACCACAACAAATTTAAGAAGATATTCAAAGAACATGGAATTATGTTAGCCCCAAAGAACAAATATAATATAAAAAATTTAGTACATTGCACAATGAAAGATACCATCCCTACAGAGCAAAAATCAGGAATATATGAGATTAAATGTGCAGATTGTGAGCCTAGCTACCATGGAAAAATGAAAAGAAATTTAGAAATTCAAAGAAAAGAACATTTTAGAAACATTAGATTGAAACAGATAGAAAAATCAGCAATAGCAGCTCATTTTTGGAACAAAAATCATGAAATAAAACCAGAAATTAAATTACTGAAACAGCTTCACAACCCAAAACTATCCACATGGGAGAGAATCTTCATTTTAAAAAATAAGAACAACTTAATGAATTTTGATTTTCCGCCGCTGGATGAACTCAGCAAGTTTCTACTAGAACCACAAGATACCACCACATGAGCAAACGGGTGTGCATCCCCCGTTTCGAACAATGGCATTCAGTCAACAGCAGCCGATGATGGGAGGAACCTCTCCTGAAACTAGTCCAAAGTTTTAAAAAACTAAGTGGAGTTAGTGTTAACAACTGAACACATTAATGTAGTATCTGCCATAGCTGTTATGTGCAGGTGTGTTTACAGAAACAATGTTTTTTTTTATTAACACTTTATGTTTATCAAAAAATTTGACCAGTCTTATATAACTTTTTCAAATATCTTTGTAAACACAGATATTGAATAATTGGTCTATAATTCACCAAATTTTGTTTTTCCCTTTTTTTATGTATTAACTTGACAATAATAATTTTTTAGACAATATGGAAATATGTATTCATCAATGTTAATAATTAATAAATTCATTATTATATCAATTAATTCCTCTTTGCAGTACTTAAGGATTTTCCATCCTGGGGAATTTTAGTTCATTGACTATTTTACTTACTTCTATACATTTGACTGTGTATGATAAATAGTGCATCAATGAATAATTTATTCTGATAACTTCAGGATAAATTATTATTTATACAATCTATCATGTTTAAAAAATAATAATTATAGCTTTTACATACTTCTTCACGCTTTCTTATGATTTGTCCATCTAAATTTAGAGTTATGTTTTCCATTTTGTTATTCTCTTTCTCTGTATGTTACTATGTTCCATGTTGTTTCTGTTGTTAGTTCAGATAATGGTTTCATTGTTATATATTAGAGATATGTGCAATGTAAGTGCTTTAGTGTATTTTTTTAGGGTTTTGTAATTATTTTTATACACATCTGTTTTGATCATTTTATGGAGTTCATACATATATTTCATCATATCTCTCAGCATTTTTCTTCATGAAGTAAATGAACTTTTTTGTACCATTTTGAGAAATTTTTAGTTACTTTTAGAAAAACTTGGTTAAAGTGATTAGTAATATAATAAACAAAAGGATCTCATTTCATGTTTGAATCCAATGCAGAGTAGACGGTGCCCAATTTTCTCATTTACCTCTTCAACATTATAGTTAAATATACTTATAATTTCTGCAGTAATCAGACACAACAGCATAGAAAGCATTTGGGTGTATATTTATTATTATGTAAGTGATTAACAAAGAGGATTTAGAAGTGATATGAGTTGGGTCTTTCATCATGTTGTGGGATTTGTAACTATTTAACATGTCATGTAAGGATTTACATTCATTATTTCTTACTTTTGAATCTATGTTAATGTTTCCAATATAATAATATTTTGTTCATTTTTTATGATTTTACCTAATGTGTTATCTAAGTGTTTCAGAAAATCTCTTACATTAGAGTTGGTGCTCTATACATGCTAATCGTAAATACATTATCTACTTCCATTTTTGGTTTATGGTGATGATTTCAAAAATCATTTTGATGGAAATGGTCTAGCCATTCTTGTGATTTATATACAATATTATTTTTTTTACATTATTTGCTACCCCTCCTCCTTTATGAACTTTTCTACAGTATTTTGCTGCTAAGTTATAACTCATTAATTTACTTAACTCTAACTATTTAATAAACCATGCTGTTACTACAACTATGTTTGGATTACTCTCTTTTTATCATTACAGTAATCAAATCAATTTTGTTAGCCACCGATATTTGGACATTCTGATTAAATATTCTTAATGGTTCCCATATTTTGGATGGGTTTTCCAAATGTTCACATTTATCTTGCCATTTGGCAACACTGTCCATGCATTGCTATCCTTATAGCCTTTAGGATGAATATGTTATTTGGAAGTGTAATTACGGAAGCTGCAGGGAAAAAAAAAAAACCACCTGGAATAAAATAACACGTAAATGTGTACAAAGGCAACAAACAAAGTTTACATCATCTAATAAGTGTATATGTGAAACATCAAGAGAGTTTTAATGTGTTGACATGATTTTTAGTGTTTTACTTTAAATCAAAATAAGATTATATCATCTAAGTTTAGAAAGAGGAAGTTTTAGAGGACACAAGACTGAGTAAAGCCAGATGTACCAATGTGACATAGTGAATATGTATCATAAATAATATTACAATTCATATAATACACGAAAAGTAATGCAGGGATTGTTTCATTTAATATCATTTATGCATCCATTTTTAAAGCATTAGTTTCACATTTACACTAATTATGAATTTGTTTATGCACAAGTACAGTTTTTATAGCATGCAAGGATTTATAGACACCACCCCCTTGGTCTAATGGTTAGCATTGCTGACTGCTGCCAGCAGGTCCTGGTTTTGACCCCAGATGTCTGCTTAGAATTTTCTAGGTTAGGGAGGTCTTGAATGGGTTGTAAATAGCCTTGTAATAACAAGTGGGGGAGCTACCTGATGTAGAGATAGCATCCTTGGATCATGAAGCCATATTTAGTGGGTGGCAGGGCATGGTATGCTGATCACATATCCCCTGTGCAATGCTGCACTGTCATTGATGTTGCAAGATGAAGACCAATGATGCAGGCTCTCATGTGCTGTTGTACTCAAGGATTATTTTAGGAGTTTATAGAAATTTGATAATTTCAAAATGGAACTGTACTAGTTATTTATTCTCTGGTAATCCAAATATTATATATATTTACATATTCTAGTGTGTTCCATAAAAAATACCAATGAAATCATTAACTCTATCCTCCAAGGTGGCTGGACCTTGTTGATGCTAATTCAGATTCATTTCTTCTTTAAGAATGATATAAAGAAATTAGTCTAATTTTATTCAAGTGCTTTGCCAGACAATTATGACGCTAATTAATCAGAATGTTATAATTACACTTTTCTGTGGTAATAAGGAATCATATTTGATCTTCTTTTATTTTTTTTTAATTTTCAGAAAATGCTGTAAAGTTATATTTTGAAATTTGGAGTTAATCAATCTTTCAACTGCATGAAATGTTATATAAACATTTATCACAAGTTTTGCAAAATATTGTTTTTTTTTTTTTTTGGCAAGATGAGCCTCATTGCCAGTCAAAACACAATGTGATAACTTTTTATGTTTAATTAACATTCCAACATTCTTTGGCTTTAGGTGACTAATTGATTGCCATAGCAATAATAGTTGCTTTAGAATCAGAGACTATAATCTTTTGTTGGGAATAACAAAGCCAATAAAAAAGTTTTGAAGTGCTTTTGTTCAATGATAAATATATTTGTTTTAGTAAATTAGTAAGTAAATATAATAAAACATCCTCAGAACAGAACAGAGTTACCAATGCCTAATGTAAAAGTATTTTCTTAATCAAGAGGCAAAAAGTGGAGGATAATTTTTAAAAGCAAATACTTAATCTAAATTGATTACTTACTGTGAGTTAGAATGGTATTCACTTGCAAATCTGAATCCAGCTTTTCAAGACGTGGGCGTAAAATAGTATGTGCATTACTACCAACTTGAGCTGCCTCTTCTGCAACTCGATCCATTGATTTGCTTATCTCTTTTGCCTTTTCTATCACCTTATGGAGACCTGTTAATATTAATTACAAATCAACAGTATTTGCCTAATTCAACTAGACAGAATTGTTTAGTAATATAAAAATTTTAACAAATATGTTTTATACTCGGAAGAAAATTACCACACACAGTACACAAAAAGAACTGTAACAATAAAACTCCATGAATTTGTTCATATTAAATGTAATGCTCTGCTGTATAATAAAACAAGCAATATTGTTAATTGATATCATTGTACGAGTTAGTTGAACTACATACTCTTAAAGCTTCACTTACTTTTCATAAATGTATGGAACTGGTTTCCAGAACATTTAGTTCCCATCTTCAGCCAGGCTAAAGTTCAACTGTTGGATCATTCGTTGAACTGTGGGAATGTATATTCTGCTCTGGTGGCGGTGTGATAAACTTGTAGTTTATGTTTCCATCCCCGACAATGTCGAAGTTCAATGCTGTCTTTGTATTTGTAGATGTAAATTTTTCTAATTAATAAGTAATTAAAATCAGTACAAGGACCTATGGAATTAGCAACCTGGGAGAAAATCTATATCTACAAATACAAAGATAGCATAATAGACTTCCATACTTGCCTTCTATACCCAAGATCGTGGGTTCGAACCCGGCCAGGACCGATGGATTTTTTTGGGGCATAAAAATCCTAAGTATGGCTTCCTTTGGAAGGGAAGTAAAGTCGTGGGTCCCATGTCCATTTACGGCACAAAAAAGAACCTCAAGCCTGAAAAAGAGGCCTCTGAGCAAAATTTGTCGGCCGTTTCACGCCCTGAATTGAATGGGACGCTGATGACCTGAGCTGTTAAAGAGCGTCCATAAATAAATCATTAAAAAAAAAAAAATAATAATAATAATAATGGACTTCGACATTGTCAGGGATGAAAACATAAACTACAAGTTTATCACATCGCCACTAGAGCAGAATATACATTCCCACAGCTCAATGAATGATCAGACAGTTGAACTTTAGCCTGCCTGAAGATGGGAACTAAATGTTCTCGAAACCGGTTCCATACATTTATGAAACGTAAGTGAAGCTTTAAGAGTATGTAGTTCAACTGAATCATACAATGATATCAATTAATATGATTAGCTTCACCGTGCAAGTTCCAATTTACATTTAAGTAAGAAATATAGTACTACGATGAAATGAAACAACCTGAAATATATAGCATTCACTGCACCAATGGAAGCTAAAATATGTGCTGCTTACCCTTTTATATATACAACATTATAATACAGTCTTCAAAAAATTTAGAGAAAATGTCCAGTTCTATTAGCAGTTTATTACAGTAGGGGTTCACAAAGAAAATGTTTCTGAAATAATTTAAATAAGTGAAATAAATGAAATAGATTTTATCTAAGTTTTGATGACAATATTTAACTTACCATGTTTGTCATCAAGTTTCTGAAGCTGAATGTTAATATTGTTGTCAATGCTAGCTGCCTGAGCCAGACTTGATTGCACCAGATCCATGTCTTCTTCATGGTGCTTCAAGTTTTCTTCCAGTTCCTGTACCCGCTTTGCACCTTGCTTTGCTTGATTCAACAATTGAGTTGATTCACTAAGTGAATCAAATGCCTTATCTACTAGGGAGTCTCTTCCAAAGCCAGGATGAGCCTTTATGAAACATATATATTATTAAAAGCATATTTGTATTTTTTTTTCAATCATTTTAATATATATGGTGAAAAATTATGATTGTTTATGTTATATAATCCAATCCAATAACAATAAGAAAATGCAACCAAAGAAAACTCAGCTACAAATTACTCTACAACTACAAACCAATAGAAAACTTATTTCTAAGATGTCCCTAGATTCATCAATGCAGCCTCAAAGGTTGTTGTCCATAATGATGAAGTCATCATATCCTCTATTTAATTCTACATTTGCCTGAACCATACCATCCAACAAATCCCCATCTCTGCTTTAACTAATTATTCATTAATTACTATATTACTCAAATTTACTCGCCTTTCTCATCCATTAGTCTCCCAAGCATTTTTCTATCATTTATTTTCTCTTTCTATTTGTAATATTCTTTTTCATATTTCCATTCACAATATTATCCAAATTCCTTTGCCAATCTTTATTTCTATCTCTTATAGTCACTTCATAATCTATAAACAATGAAAGCTGTCATCTATATCTCCACACAAAGAATAAATATCTACATTTCCACTAACTCTCAGACCTCTTAGAATTAACTCCTCCTCGTCTAGCCTATGCAAATCCTTCTCTAACCATTTTATCACACAAATCATTAATCCATTTCTTCATTCATACAGATTTACACCTATAGTATTCAGTACACAATCTACAGACATTGTGGGAAAACCGATGCAGTCTAAAAGACAATAAATTAAACTTTAATAAAGGAAAAAGAAAAAACTAGAAGAATGGACAGAAAACAAAACATCATACTGAAAAACACTGACAGAAAGGAGTCCTGCTCTTCCAAGTAGTTTCATAATTTAGATTGGACTTATTTCATTTTAGTTCTTGCATTACGAAAGGAAAGGAAAAAGGAAAGGAAAAAGGAAAGGAAAGGAAAGGAAAGGAAAGGGAGGAAGGAAGGAAGGAAGGAAGGAAGGAAGGAAAGAAAGAAAGAAAGAAAGAAAGAAAGAAAGAAAGAAAGAAAGAAAGAAAGAAAGAAAGAAAGAAAGAAAGAAAGAAAGAAAGAAAGAAAGAAAGAAAGAAAGAAAGAAAGAAATTCATTTTAGTTCTTGCATTACAAAAAAAAGAAAAGAAAGTAAGAAAAAAGGAAAGTCAGAAGGAAGAAAATACAGGAGCAGCAGCAGAATGGATAAATAAAGATGTCAGTAGTTCTATGCAGACTTTCACAATAATCATATTTTTCCAACAAGGATGTTCTATGGTTGTGTCTTTTCTACCTGCTTATGAAAATGCCAATAAAAATACTTCAACTTTATAAGGAATCAAAGATTTAAACTATCACTCACCCAACTATAAGATTTAAGTACTTACCGTGCTATAAGCAACTTCTGCTGCTTTTGAAGCATTGATAGCTGCTCTTCTGGCTCCTTCTAGTGCATCTACAATGTCCTGATAAGCCTTGCTTGCACGGAGAGCAAAATCTGCATCACGACGAGTTGCATTAAATAAACTGGGAAAGGGAGAAAGTGAAAATTTATTTAAGTCTGCTACATAATAGAATGGTAATGCCAAACTTTTAGAAAATAATATAACAATGCCAATAAAAAAAGTCTTAATAATAACAATAAATTTATTAACTGCTTTGTTGCAATACACACATGGTCTCATAATATTTGGTGCTAACCCTAAGCTTTATTCTGGTTAACAAAGAAAGGCTCTATTAAGTTACAGGAAAAATATAAATTAGAAGAAAATAAAGATGCGATATTGGTGACATTTTTAAGTTCTTTATTAGAGATGTTAATCATATCACCAAATGACTTTAGCCAACTCCAAAAAGAGTTAGTTTAACTCTAGGATGCAGTTTTTCCAGAAATTACATATATTATGTACATTTGATGAAATTGTCACAATCTTCATATTTATAAATTTTAACTAAGGTGTAGAGTTTGTCAGAGATGGTAATTTTTAAATAGTTTACATTTAACATGCCACCTTAGAAAAAAAACAAAAATATATATTAATTGTATTTAAATTATTTACTTCAGGAATGTTTACACAATTTTCATGCTAACCTGATTTTAACGTTAACCTGAACTTATATTTATTAGTATGCAGTTTCTTTATACATGATGGAAGTGAATAAATAATACTATACCATAATAGTAAACACCTTTATGGAGTGCCATAACTTGTTACTTGGCCTGTGGCCTGTGCCTGGTTTCTTTGCTGTGTACATATAAGTTTTTTATAAATACCTGTCTGCTACAAATAATATTATACCTATAATGTACCTGAAAGTTAATGAAAAAATTCCAAATGTTTGAACATAGCTTACAAAGAGTTCATCATTTTGTCCCTGCCATTATTCTTATTACTCTTTTTGTATATGAATTTTTTTAGATTTATCTAATTTTCCAGAATATTATTCCATAAGTCATTAAGGAATAGAAGTATGCAAGACTGTTTTTAGGAAGCTCTTATTTATAATGAATGAATGAATTTTATTTCAACAACCCACATTACAATTACATTATATAACATTCTTGGAATGTTTTTTCTTTTGGATCTATGCATTTAACTCCTGCTATAGATCCTACTTTCCACTCAGTACCCATTCCACTGTTCTCGCATATCGCGAGGATGAAGACAAACATCTTCGAAACATGTACCACATTTTATGACAAGTAAGTGAAGCATTAAGAGTGTTTAGATGACATAAAATTAAATCAAATGATTAGCTTCACTGTGCTTAGTTCCATATATAAAATTTTTTAAACATGGAATAATGTTAGCCCCAAAGAACAGATACAACATCAAGAATTTATTAGGTTGCACAGTAAAAGACTCCATACCAGCAGAACAAAAATCAGGAATTTACGAAATAAAATGTGGAGATTGTGAACAGAGCTACATAGGCAAAACAAAAAGAAATTTGGAAATTCGGAGGAAAGAACATTTTAGAAATATTCGGTTTAAACAGGTGGATAAATCAGCAGTACCAGCTCACTTTTGGACCAAAAACCATGACATAAAACCAGGAATAAAACTGCCGAAACATCTTCGCAGCCCATTGGAGTTATCCACTTGGGAAAAAATTTTCATATTAAAAAATAGAAAAAACCTTATGAATTTCGAGTTTCCTCCCATGGATGAGCTCAACTACTTCCTACTTCAACCAACAGAGGCCACCACAGGAACATTCGTTTGTCCAGCCATAGTTTCGAGTAACGACGGTTCAGTAAGCAACTGAAAATGCGAGAGTTTCTCTCGAAATGCGTCTTACTTTTGTGTAAGTGAATGGAGTAAAGTGTAAAAAAGTGAATACATAAGTTGAAGTAACTAAATTTTCTTTGTTTTTAATATTCTCCCATATAGTTAATTCTATGAGTTTCTGAAGAACTTTTAAAATTTTGATATCATTTTGTTTGTATTTTATATTTCTCATGTTTTCCTTGAAACGTAGAATTATGCTTCTTTTGTATTTCATACTGCAGTCTTTGCAACTAATTTTTTAATTATCTGATTGTTTGTTTGGCAGAACTGTCCTTTGTGTTGGATTTCAGGAGTATGTTTTTAAAGTTGAATTGCATACCATTTCTGGTAGAAAACTCATGATGCCCAAAAGGAACCAAAATGATTAAAAACTCTTCAGAAAAAGAATTAACTGCATGAGAGAACAAACTCAAAGAAAATTTGGTTAACTTTGATCTTCTTAACAGCAATAACCTCATCATCAAAAAGATATCTGCATACCATACTGGAAAGCTTACAATAAATCCATGATGATGATGATGATGATGATGATGATGGTGATGATGATGTTGATGATGATGGCAACAGCCCTCAAAACAAGTTTAAGTTGGTAAAAATTAGTGAAATTTGAGTGAATTTATATCAGGTTTACATAATTATCAAAAGAGAATTCATCAGATTCAGAAAAAACAGAGTGAGGATAAAATAAATTTCAACCTTGGTAAATATATCAATAAATCTTTGAAAATTCTTCAAGCACTTGAAAATATGCATTTGCATCATTTGATTGATAATCTGTTATCTGTTACCTAAACTATTCCTACTGTTTATACATCTTGGCTATATTCTTTGTTGTAGTCATATCAATGAAGAAAAGAATATAGGAATAATAAGAATACAGTGCAGTATTTTTAAAGCATTAGTAGATTTTATATTTACTGAAAGAGTTAACTGCAACATAATGCAATATAAACTTACTCTCTGTAAACTTGGGCTCGATGTTGCAACATATCCGCATGAAGCTGAGCTTTCAGTACATATTTTTCCCTGTATAGAGGATTAAGGCGAGCAAGAATTCCTTCTTTTTGTTCCAGTGCTCTTGTTAACATAGTTAAATTTGCTTCTAATTCTCTGAAAGCCTGCAATAAAGTTTTAACAAAATGCAGCAAATGTTTATTTTGGATAACTTAGGGGAGAGGAGGAAGTTTAAAATTATTGACACTGGTTTTGATCAATCGATATTCCTTATAATTTGTTAATAATAATGGATTATTTAATTTTAGTTCAAATGAAACCAATTGTCAAAAGGATTGTTTTATTTAAAGATAAAAATTAATTTAGGACATGCTCACAATACCTAGAAAAATTAAAAAAAAGTATTTAATAGAAAACTAAGAATTAATTAAAAAATTGCAGGAAAAAGCTGAAACATGGAATTCATAAAAAAATTAAAAAAGGAATTTCATAGAAAAATTAGAAATTTAAATGCAGTTGAAACGGTCAGAATTCTTTCTTGGTTTTAACTACAAGTACTTTGTGTATAAATGTAATAGATTTTGAAAATAAAACTGTCTACTATTTTCAATTGAAATTAAATTAAGAAATGTAACATAACATTCCTCACTTCCATATTATCAAATGCCACATCCAACAGCTGTCTAGATCCCTCATTGGAATCCTCTACCATTGCATATATGGCTCTTTGTTCAGATTCAAGGGTTGCCACTTGCTTTAATTTGTCCTGTACAGCATGTAACCTGGCTTCATTTCTGGAAGTTAACTCTGCAGCCTGTAAGAAAACATTGTTTTTGCAGACTTAAATGTACAGATAATCTTAGCATTTATCAATATATTCATGTTTATGAGTTGTTTCCCACTGTGAAGTAAAATATTACTGATAAAAGCTGGTGGAATGAAAATTGGTTACAATAGTCCATTTCAAACAGTTAACATGCATTCCTAATAGCAGGCACTGCAGGAGCCAATTTATAGATTTCTGCTATGTAGTAACTGTATCACTGGCTTCTATAGCATATTTTGTTCAGTAAGTAAGGTCATTTTTAAAATAGCATTGGCAATACAGTTTATTTATAATTTTACTTGTTACATCTTAACTATTTCAGTTTACATATATTGGCAAACTAAGTAACTAGCTACCTATGCCATACTCTGTACAGTCACTGTGGAAAGATAAGTTCATTGAATCAAACATTTCTTTATAGTGGTTGTATCACTTGGCATGTAAAACTACTGACAAAAAATTATACATAATTTCTAATGCATTATAGTTACATAGTACAGTATAGGCCCAACTGTACTTTTTGTTTAAGAGGTTAGCTTGCAGCCAAGGGCATCCGCAGAATATTTTTGAAAGTATATGATATTAAAATTTACCAGGTTTGAAAAATCCATTAAACAACTTAATTTTTAAAATTGATATAACAAAGAAAGCATATGTTAATCAGTTATGTTCACCTTAAATCCTTTATTTTAAAATATCAGTGTTTTGGCTATTAAATGCAAATTTATCATTAAACTTGAGGGGGCAGGTAACTATCCCTCTGTGCCCCCCTCCCCCGCCCCTGCAGATGTCATTGGTTGCAGCTTATATTCACTATCTTGGTTTCCATAACATTCATCATATGCTTAAAATTGGCACTTGTTTTATGTTTTTAAATAATCCTACATACAGCTAGCACCTATAAACAAAATAGATTGTATGATGCAACAATGCAAATGTTAGATTTTGGCATTACAGTTGTGTTTATTGTTTCATAAGCTTCTATTCAGTTCAGAAAGAAGTTGGATACTGTTAAGAATCCCTATTTTTAACCAATATAAGTTATCAATTACAGCAAAAAACAACATGAAACCTAGGAATTCAGTACAGTTATGATGCTAGTTTCAAATTAGCAGATGTTCATTATGCTAAAAAAAAAAAAAAAAAAAAAAAGTGGATTGGTTGAATGTATCACGTTCAGTTGCTTCAGTACAAAAAAAGAAAGTAGTTTTAATCTTTCTGGAGATTAAACATGGCAAATATTTGGAACTTGAAGCAAGGATTTTTTCTTTGGATTGCAGAGATCTTAAAACATATTGCAAAGAGAATTCTGTGCAAGTATTAGTTTGTGCCATTTGCAAGCAATACAACAATAGAGTAACAGGGAACATTAGAGGGAATAGAGTACATTAAGAGTAACAGGGAATTAAAACTTAGAATAATGACGATTTAGTTTTACAGCTGATAATCTTTCCTAAATTCATTGCTAGGAAAATGGCTATGACAAAGAAATTATGATTGATTGACTATCTGCTGTTTGAAACCATAGATCTGGAGCACTGTTCATTAAAAGGGCTATAATAGTCTTGAATGCTTTTAGGGAACACTTAACTCTTGCAATGAAGAATAAACTTGTACAAAAGACAGACCTCATCATAATATACGAAGATATGCTTTCAAAATCACAAATGCTTCATGTTGTCATGCACAAGAACCCCCAAAAAGTATTCAACTACTGCATCTTGTCTAGTATGTCTCATTAAAATGTATGAACATTTGGGGTTTAACCCCTTTTCTTTCTCCTTTCTTATTCTGATGATAGTGCTAATATTTGCTGTATTTGCTGAGTGAGGAAACAAAAGCATAATTATATAAAAATGACTCTTTAACATAACAAATAAATACTACACAATTAAACAATTTGGAACAAAAAAATAAAAGTGGAGAAGAAGAAAATAATTGTAAACTTTGTGTTTTCTAACATTTTTTGGAAAATTATGCCTTGACATTCATTTATTTATTTATTTATTTATACAGAATGTCCCAATGAGTTGGCAGTGTTTTGTTTTGTCCTTTACAAGAATATTAGATGGCTAAAAAATTAACCAGTATAAAAAAATAATAAACTTATAGCTTAAAAGCAATTGTTCTGGATTACAAAATAATCAATCAGGTATTTGAATCATATGTATCCTAGCACTGAATAAGTTAATTTTATAGAGTTTACAGATTATATAGAAATTTGTATCAACTGACCTTGTTTTGTATGAGTATACATCTCATAGTACATACGAGATTACTTTCATACTTGTATATAAGTGGTGATTCACAGAGCACAGAGACTGGTAAAATATTTGTTTCCTTAAATATATCTATTGATTTAACTTTGGTGATCGTACAAGAATTGGTGTATTCAGCATGGTATGGCCGTTGGAATATCTTCAAGGGTTTATAAACATTAAACCCAAATATTATTTTGACAGCTCATTTTTGCAGAATTTCTAAAAAACTAAGGTGTTCTTTAGTGCTGTTCCCCATATTGAGGTCATATATAATATGCATTTTAGCCCTTTATTTATGAAGAACATTTAATCAAAGGCAAAGCTACACTCGAGACTTCTATATACGGTATGTGAAAAATGCCACATATGAGGAACAGGGTACTAGAAGATATCCCAGTGATAGAAAGGGATACTCTATGATCAATAGTAATGAACATATTTGTGGAATGCACAGAGTCTAATGAGGTGAATCAACATAACTTCTAAGTATGCACCGATATACAGAGGCATTCATTAGTATTTCTGAAAATAATTATAATTTACATTTAACAAGCTTAACTGTGTGAGTTTCAACAGAATTTTTTAAAATTGTCTTATTTTTCAAAAGTTCTTAAATGAGATAATTATATTGTTTTCTGGGAACTATAGGAGCTGAACAACACTATTAAATCACATTTTACTGGATCATATTTACTGTCTGCTTTCTCGGTTATTTCCATGCATTACCTCAGATATAACACATGGTGTTTCTTTAGGATTAACAACATGGTATTGTACTTATGAAGCTTTTGACAATGGAGTGGCAATATAACCTAAACTTAGGTATTCATTTTTTACTGGCTGGACTGTGGTGGCCTCGTTGGTTGAAGTAGGAAGTTGCTGAGCTCATCCATAGGAGGAAACTCGAAATTCATTAGGTTTTCTCTATTATGAAAAATAGAGAACACCTAATGAATTTCGAGTTTCCTCCTATGGAGAGCTCAGCAACCTCCTACTTCAACCAATAGAGGCCACTACAGTAACATCTGTTTGTCCAGCCATAGTTTCGAGTAACGGCAAGTTGTTCAGTGAGCAACTGAAGATGGGAGAGATTCTCCCGAAACGCGTCTTACTTTTGTGTAAGTGAATGGAGTTTAGTGTAAAAAATGAATACCTAATTTAGGTAACATTAGTAGGATTTACAATGACTTCTGTATATTGGTATGTCTTTGGTTTCTCAATTGAAATTCTCTTAAGATAATAATTCAAGCTAATATCAATTTTTACTGAGAATACAGTATATACGTGGCAATTTGCAATACTCATGATCAGCTTTATTACTTATATTGTGTTTATTTTTATGGACACCTACATCAATCAATAATACAACTAATTAAGATCATTGTGTGATTGAGATGAACTATATATTCTTATTGGTTCCACTTGTTTAAATGTAGAACATGTTTTGCAGGCCATTGTCTGCATCCTCAAGTAACTATCAACTGCTGAATAATCACAGTGTTGCTTTGGGGATGTTTATTCTGCTCTGGTGGAGGTGCGATGAACTTAAAGCTTATGTTTTCATCCCTGGAAGGTTGAAGTTCATTAATTTGTCTCTGTATTTATAAATATAGATTTTCTCCCCATCTTACTAACTCTGTAGATTCTTGTACTGATTTTAATAATTTTGCTTTATTCACTACATCATGGTTTTCTGTCCAGAAATGAGATGCTACTGCAGATTTCTCCAATTGTTATTTTATGTTCCTGAAATATTCTTTTAACCGTATGCCTAAGTTTCTCTTTGTTTTCCAATATAACTTTTTTGCATTCTGCACTAACTTATTTGGTAAATACTTTCTTCCGGTGGAATGCTGTCATTAATATTGTAATTCAGGAGATTTTTAACATTAAATCTGTTTATAGGTACCAATCTGATATTAAAATCTTTTAGAATATTTTAAAATTTTTGCATAGTTCAAGAATATGTTAATTTTTTAAAAATTATCTTGTCTTTTACTGCTGAAAGAGTTACCAAATTAATTATCTTCAGGAAGATAATGCAAAAATTTCAAAATATTCTAACAGATTTTAATATCAGATTGGTACCTATAAACAGGTTTAATGTTAAATATCTCCTGAATTACAAATTAATGACAATATTGCACCCGATAAAAAGGCAGGTATTTACCAAATAAGTTGTGCTAAATGCAAAAAAGTTATATTGGAAAAACAAAGAGAAACATAGGCACACTTAAAAGAACATCTCAGGGACATAAAATACAAATAAATGGAGAAATCAGCAGTATTATTACATTTCTGGACAGAAAACCATGACATAGCAAATAAAGAAAAATTATTAAAATCAGTGCAAGGACCTACAGAGTTAGCAACATAGGAGAAAATCTACATTTATAAATACATAGATAAATTAATGCCCTTCATTGCTTCCAGGGATGAGAACATAAACTTTAAGTTCATCACACCTCCACAGGAGCAGAATATATATCCCCAAAGCATAACGAATTATCCAGCAGTCGATGGTTAGCTGATGATGCAGACAATCATCTGTGAAGCATGTACTAAACTTAAACAAGTGAAGTCAATAAGAGTATGTAGTTCAACTCAATCTTACAATGTATTTAATTATATGATTAGCTTCAATGTACAAGTTCCAATTAGCATTTAAAGTCAATAATACACAATGTTTTCTGCTTCTTATTAGAAGTACCAAACTCCATTGTTTACCTCCTAAACCCAAGATTGTAGGTTCGAACCCGGCCAGGACCGATGGATTTTTTTGGGGCGTAAAAATCCTAAGTATGGCTTCCTTCGGAAGGGAAGTAAAGCCGTGGTTCCCGTGTCATACATTTACGACACAAAAAAGAACCTCAAACCTGAAAGAGAGGCCTCTGAGCAAAATTTGTTGGCCATTTCACGCCCTGAGTTGAATGGGACGCTCATGACCTGAGATGTTAAAGAGCATCCATAAATAAATCATTCAAAAAAAAAAATTCCATTGTTTATAAGCAATTCTTGAGTTTTATCTAAGTACTGCATATTACCTACTGATTTCATAATCTAATGCTGTTTTTGAATACATGAGCAATGCAATGAACTACTGAAAGCAGCAATATCACAATCAAACTGCAAGGAGCACTATCTGAATCATCAGCAACTATATACAGGTCATCGTTTAATTGTGTACATTCACAGAAATTTGTATTTTGATTGTATCAATCCATTGTGGTAATTAAAATGTTACATGCAACTCCAATAATGGTTCCCACCTAGTCAATAACCCCCAGTTAATGAGAACTAGGAAGACAAATCGGAGTCAAGTAGAAAAAAAGACATTAATAAAGTTTAATTTAGTATTCTTCTAGGAAAAACATCTTATGTCAAAAATATTTCCTAACTCGCTTTGTTTGACTTGAAGAGGAAATGTGGAGTTAATGGCTAGGCTCCTATTCTTATTGTATTTTACTGTGCTCTATTACATCTTACGGTGAACACTTGAGCAGATTTTTTCATATTACCAATATACTAAGTTATATAAAGCTAGGAAATAAGGTTGCAAGTTACCATCAATATTGTAATGAAGAGTGTATTTAGTTATCTTAGAATTTCAGCATATCAGTTATAGTATGGCCACCCAATGTCTGGCCCTGATGTTTTGTGAGGATAAAGAAAGAGAGGGAAGATGTCAGCACTGCCAACCTAAGACATGAATAGCACATTTAAATTCTAGAGTAAATGAAGCTATTTTGATACGTTTTTAACCATAAATACTTTAAAAATGGCACTCTGGTTGATATCCTATAATGTTTATAATAAATATATTTTCTGCTACAAGATTTGAGCTTTACTACATGTTAAAGAATTAATTCACAGATTACATTACTGGGGATGACTCACACATTGGTGGTGAATGCAGTCTGCTAGCACCAATCATCATCGTTCCTTTCATGCTGCATTCTGCACTATGTTGCCAATTCTGTTTTAACCAAAGCACATGTGTCGAATTGTTTGTTGTGTTGGTTCAAGTAAAGGTGGTTTCTTTTGTGCTTGAGCTATTTACAGCCTTATTATTCTTGTTATAGTTCTTATATTTTTTGTTATAGTTATTGTTACAGCAACATGGTTATGGATCAGAATCAAAGCAGAAAAAAAGCAGGTCTTATAAGAGTAAACAGGGCTGGCAACATAGCTTCTCTCAGTCACAGGAAATGTCAGAGCCAGAGACTGAGCAGTCAGAGTGTAGTCAAGATAACTCATTCAACTTCACCAATGTGCTTAATAAATCCTTCCTGATTTATCAAAGTCCATGTATAAGACAATATTTTCTATAAAGTAAATCAAAATTAAATGTTGACATTATTATTTGATTGGATAAAATAATATTATTTTTGAATAGTTACTTACTTTGTCTGTCTTATTTGTTACCCCAGCTGTAATATCAAGGATATCATCCAGCCGTGCTTCCACATCCTTCAGTTTCTCATGTATATCTTTCAATTCTGGTATTCCCTCCATCAGCTCTTTAAGTCTTTTTACTAAATCTGAGCATGTCCTGGACAAAGTAATAATTACAGTTCATAGAGCATCTTTTATGCCATTACAAATGCTTTCTCTTCTACAGGCTTGAATCTTAAGAGCACTTTATTTATATGGCATACCAGCCTAAAGGTAGCAAGATACTTGTTAAAGTGGCTTCTATAGCCAACTGACAGCACCTAGGAAAGATACAAGTACTCTGGTACAGTTTGATGATAATATATAAAGAAACATTCTCAACAAAATCCTGAGAAGGATTGATGTGAGTGGCTTGGAGATTCTCTGCCTTTTCTCAGTGGAGCTTGTAGGATGGAACATTACTGTATTATTGTGAGAGCCTGAACCATATAAATGTTGATATACAATATCAAGAGTTATACTATCAATGATAAATATATTCTTAAAATAAATTAAGCTAAGGATCTACCCAATCCTGTAAAAATAATCTTCAAAATCACAGACATATATCTACCCAGAATTGCAAGATCTTAATTACAAGATGTAATTACTGAGTCCGGGACTGAAGGTAGAATTTTGTGAAGTAATCAACAAGCAAGCTGATCCCATGAGACAGGCTAATCCTCTTAATTGACCAAGAATCTGCCAGTCATCAAACAGGCATATGTGACTGTCTGTAATGGCATTGACAGGGGTCTCTTCAAGAAGCTTACAGACTCTACTAGGAAGAGGAAAATATCTGTAACAATGGCTGTAAAAATGGAAATCAAAGAGCCTGTGGATTCTGTAGAAGCAGTGAGTTAGCAGGTTCTGAAGTTGTTATGTTTAAATAACCTTCTTGATATTACAATGTTACAAGGAGCATAAGCAGTTCACAAATTACCTCAGGAATAAACTATTATCTAATAGATAGTTCACCTCAATACATGTGTTATATTGTCATGAAATTATCTATGCAAATTATTTTTTCACAGGAATCATTCAAGTAAATCTGTTTTACTACAGAAGTCTGTATTAATATTGTTTTACAATTCTTACCTGAGGGCACGGTTAGCTGCTTTGTGTCTTGGAAGGAGATTTCTTCCTTTAATCTTATTCAGAAGTCTGCGAGCCTCTCGCAATGCTTGGCTTACACTCACTATGCTAGAGGCTGTTGTTTGCCCATATCTTTTTAGCCCCTCTACCACCTCTATAACATGTAAATAAATATGTCTCATTACTCTTTGTATAATTTTGTTCCACTACTAAGAAAGAAATCACTAAATTGTTCATATATTTTTAGTGGATTACTACTAATTATTTCTTTTTAACTAAACATTTTTATGAGTGTCCTCTTTTCTTTTTCATTAATAATTGCAAAATTTGTGTTCATAGTTTTTTAATTATTTCTTTATGCTTATTACCCTTAATATAATTTTAGTTTTTTAAAATTAATACAAAAGTAGTTAAAGTAAAAAGTTACTGTTTCCAATCTGGAAAATATTATAATTTAAAACCTGCTTTTAAACTTTAAATAGTCTGCATACTAATGTTCTCAATTTTGGAAAAGTGTATGATATATTTTTTTTAACAGAACCAGATAACAGGCAGATAATTATCATTGTATCAGTAAAGAAAGTAATGTTATATTATATGCTCAACTCTTATTACAGTGATAATGCATTACCTTCTATTACCTCCTTTAACTCTGAGATTTCCTTGCTTAGTTTATCACCCTCATAATTAAGTGATTCACTATCATCTGCCATTTTCTTGCATTGCCCGTTAACAAACTGTGACTGAAAAATAAAATGTTGAAATTGAAAAACTTCTTCTAAAGCTTTCTGACAATGTTCCAAGTAGATATCTATAGATGAGAAGAACCCTTTAATACAAAATTTAGGTATACCTTATCTAGAAGCTGTTGTGCATGTCTCTTCAGCTTCTCAGGAGTGTCAGTTGGTAAAGCCATGACCCTGGTGGCCACACCCAGCCATTTTTGGAGACCAATGGCTGTAATATTCACATCTTCAAGTTGTGACCATGGTGGTGGCACCACACCACCAACCAGATGTCCTGCTCCTTGTCCAAGCTCAATCTGCATTCTTACAAGATCATTCAGGAGAACTCCTGTGCACTCATCATCACAGGCTGCAATCAGCAAAAATACTTCACCTGACTATAATTGAGTAGGGGTGATTTGTTCTGCACCAACTAAAGCCTTGAGTAACACTTAATGTACTCAGCACTTGCTATAAATGTATTCAAACTATTCACATTAATTTCATTTACTTACTTAGTGTGAACAGGTTGAATCATTAACTCCATTTACTTACTTAGTGTGAACAGTTTGAATACATTAATGTAGGATACATTACCACTTCATCGTAAGTACAATTTACTTACTTGCTATTTTGCTCATTTTCATTCACTAATACTATGGAATAATTTTATGGAGAATTTCTATAAATGTAATGTATTTAAGTTGCAGAAAAACATTAAGAACTGAAAAGTTTTTTTTTTTTTTTTCAAAGCTCAATAAATGCACAATATTGAATTTTGCAGAAAATGCATTTTTTTTTCTTTTCACCTAGAGAAAGACATTAGACAAATTAATATTTTTTCCAGTATTGGGTCTTACTGTTTTAAATAAAATGCCCTAGTAAGATATATTCAAAAAAAAAAAAATTGCACTATGGAGGATTGCAGCATGATTTATTCATATTTTTTTTCAAACATCCATAAATGCATACATACATAAGAGAGAAAAGCTGTTTTAATTATTTGTTGCAGTTTTGTTTTTGTTTTTTAAACTTATAAGCAGTTCTTAATTACTTATTATTATTATTATTATTATTATTATTATTATTATTATTATTATTATTATTATTATTATTATTATTATTATTATTATTATTATTATTATTATTATTATTATTATAATTCCTATGCATAAACTGTTTTACAGTTTATATTGGCCTGCATTACTATTTAATACAAACTAAATATTTATTTAACATTTATGTTTTTGAATTTAATTTTGTTAACTTTATTGAGAATAAACATATTAACAAAAATACAACATAGAAATAATAATATATTAATGTGCAATGATTTAATTATGCTTAATAATGCATATAATACAATAATATAAGCTATTACAATCATTTATCATTCATATGATATTGAACATCCATATGTAGACATAGTCAGATTTGTTGTTGTCTCCTAGAACATCTATGTAGAATTCAATTGCATCATCTGGTACCTCAAAATACTTTAATAGTGCAGAAATAACTTCCTCATTTCTTTGCTAACCATATTTTTCTTTAATAGAACAATGGAAGATAGCAGTGCTGAATGAAATGGTTTTCTCCTGAATCTCCAAAGTATGTGCTTTTCACTGATACATTAACATTGTTATTTACTTTCTTGAATGAATGATACGCTGACTATTCATTTTGAATGGTAACTAGGTTTTACTACTTTCAGTGCACTATTCTTTAGGTTTTTAATTTCCCAGTCTTCATGTAGTACTTTTAGGGAGCAGTGTTCTTTTAAGATGTCATAATATTCTTTAGGAGATAAAATAATTTATTTTTTCTTCTCTATGATTTCTCATTTCTGCCACAGACTCAGTCTGGAGTCATGTAGCTATATCCATGGTGTGGAAAGAAATGAAAAATATTCTTGAATCTTGAACTTTTTTTTGCTTTAAGTAAGTCAGAAAGAAAGTCCAGCAAAGCCGATGCAATTTGTTTGCATCCTCTTGAAGACCCTATTTTCTCTCAGGTATGAAAACAGTATTTTTCAATTTTTTTTGGTTCATTAGTATGAACCATGATGCATAAATTGTATAACCACACTTGCCCGGCACATGAAATTTCACTTTCTGACTATTTTGAAAGTGCCTGGTTTTGCTATATATAGAAGGCAATCTTAATGACACCTGGATTTTCTCCTTTCATTATTCTATAAAACTGTTTTACATTAAATTTATGCAATCTGTGACTAGTTCTTAATTCATTTTTCTTCTCCAAACATTTTTGTGATTTTATTTTCATGATACCAACCTTACAAGAGAAGAATTTATCAGTGCTGGGAGTCCAAAATGATAAATTATAATATTTATAGAATATATTTTTGTATTTTGATAAAGAGCATAGTTTGAAGGTTGGCACCCTTATTGTCTCCAGATCATTTGCCAACTGAATATTCTTTTACATGTACACCACTTTCAGAGTCACTGGAATCGCCATCCATTCTGATATAACTTGAAATTTTTCTTCTTACAAACATGACTGCACCATTGATAACTTCTATAAAAGTAACCCGGCAATACATTGATGATATTGAAGACTGATTAAAGGATTATAAGCAGCTAATCAAAGAATTATTACAATAATGAGTAACATAGCATAAACTACATGCACTTCTATTATTACCAATTGCTCGATATGAAGTGAAAGTAAAAAGAATTTATTGCATTTGTTGACTTTTGCATTCAATTTTCAGATTGCATATATCGGTTTTTGCTAAAACTCTGTGAATTGGCCTACTTCTATTCACAATATTTGTAGACTTTTGCTAAAATATGATTAATAGGGTCACATGGAAGGTCAAAATTATGTTGTTACAATGAATAACTCAATTTAAAATATATTGCATTTATTGAGTTTTGAAAAAATCTCTTCAATTATTACATGCATACCAAAATGAGAAAGTTATAGAAAGCATTTTAAACATTTACATGCGCTGCCTCTTTTACACTTAACAGAACTGGTATATCTCTGATTACTGTTGTCATCATCATTGTTGTTAAGACAGGAATGAAGAAATAAATGCATCAATATTCAGTGAAGCTGTTGCCAGTACAGACATTGTTCAAAGGTTTATCACATTGTTTAAAGTAGGCAACTCTTTTATAGAAAGAGTAAATGAAAAAGACATGATGGAACAGAGCTAAAACGGTAACTACCAACTTAGATTATTTTAAAAAAATGATGCATTGTTAAAGTTGTATAAATATGTATATAGGCAAAACAACTTCTTGTCTTGCTGTCAATATATAAATATTTATTAATTGATATCATTGTATGATTCAGTTGAACTACACACTCTTAAAGCTTCACTTACTTTTCATAAATGTTCTCGAAACTGGTTCCATACATTTATGAAAAGTAAGTGAAGCTTTAAGAGTGTGTAGTTCAACTGAATCATACAATGATATCAATTAATATGATTGGCTTCACTGTGCAAGTTCCAATTTACATTTAAGATATAAATATTTATTTGGTTTTGACATTATAGTACAAATGCTAAATATTTATGGCATAGAAAAGGCTATGTAACTCACTCAGTTGAGGGTGTAGGGTATATATCTGCATGTATTATTGTTGAAATGTAAATACACAAAAATTTAAAGAAAATATGTGCATTTTGCTGAAACTACCATATCTTTAAGGTTATTTAAAAAAAAAAAGTCCCTATAAAACAAGTTGCTTAAAAGGCCCTTAAAACTATAAATATTTGCAAATTCCTAAAAATTTAATAACTTAAAACTGTACAATTATTTACCTGAATATTTAAAGAAAATAACTCTTGTAAGTAAATTTAAGATAAATATTCCTACTAGAGAATCAATTTTATTCTTCAATGAATGTTATACACTCTATTTAAATTGTACTTAGGGAGCTATAGACAATGGAGTGGTAATATATACTATTAGAATTTATTAAATATTAATTGATATCATTGTATGATTCAGTTGAACTACACACTCTTAAAGCTTCACTTACTTTTCATAAATGTATGGAACCAGTTTCAAGAATATTTAGTTCCCATCTTCAGCCAGGCTAAAGTTCAACTGTCGGATCATTCGTTGAGCTGTGGGAATGTATATTCTGCTCTGGTGGCGGTATGATAAACTTGTAGTTTATGTTTTCATACCCAGCAATGTCAAAGTTCATTATGCTGTCTTTGTATTTGTAGATGTAGATTTTCTTCCAGGTTGCTAATTCCGTAGGTCCTTGTACTGATTTTAATAATTTTGCTTTATTTATTATGTCATGATTTTGCATCCAAAAATGATATGCCTACAGCTGATTTCTCTGTTTGCTTGTACTTTATGTTCCTGAAATGTTCCTTTAACCGTGTGCCTATGTTTCTCTTTGTTTTTCCAATGTAGATTTTTTCACATTCTGCACAGTTTATTTTGTAAATATCTGATTTTTCTTCTTGTGGAATACTGTCATTAACATTATCTATCAGTAAATTTTTAACATTAAATCTATTAATTGGTGCCAACCTGATATTAAAATCTTTAAGAATATTCAAAAAATTTTTTGTGACCCATAGATGATATGTGAATTTTTTAAAAATTAGTTTTTCTATTCTTGCTGAAAGTGTTGTTTCTTTGATATGTTTTTGTCTCATGAATTTCTGCACCTTTTTATGTATTAGTTATTTTCTAAAACCATTTTAACTGCTGTTTCTTCTATTTGTTTGTATTCATTAAAATATTCTTCTTTGTTAATTTGTAGGTTAAATAGCCGGTGTGTTAAACTGTTAATTACTGCATGTTTGTGCGCTGTGGGGTTAAAACTGTCTGCTTTGATGTGATTATCTGTGTGTGTATTCTTTCTGTATATTCCAAATTTAAGATTTTCTTGGCATTTCATAATTTTAATATCCAAGAATGGCAGCATGTTATCTGTTTCTATTTCGTATGTAAATGATATGTTTATATCCTACATTAATGTTTTCAGTTGTTAACACTAACTCCACTTACTTTTTTAAAACTTTGGACTAGTTTCAGGAGAGGTTCCTCCCATCATCGGCTGCTGTTGACTGAATGCCGTTGTTCGAAACGGGGGATGCACACCCATTCGCTCCTATGGTGGTATATTGTGGTTCTAGTAGAAACTTGCCGAGTTCATCCAGCGGTGGAAAATCAAAATTCATTAAGTTGTTCTTATTTTTTAAAATGAAAATTCTCTCCCATGTGGATAGTTCTATTGGGTTGTGAAGTTGTTTCACTAATTTAATTTCTGGTTTTATTTCATGATTTTTGTTCCAAAAATGAGCTGCTATTGCTGATTTGTCTATCTGTTTCAATCTAATGTTCCTAAAATGTTCTTTTCTTCGAATTTCTAAATTTCTTTTCGTTTTTCCAATGTAGCTCTGTTCACAATCTGCACATTTAATCTCATATATTCCTGATTTTTGCTCTGTAGGGATGGTATCTTTCATTGTGCAATGTACTAAATTTTTTATATTATATTTGTTCTTAGGGGCTAACATAATTCCATGTACTTTCAATATCTTCTTAAATTTATTGTGGTAAGTTGGGTGGTATGTGAAACTTTTGATTTATATCTGTCTTCGGTGTTCTTAAGTGTGGAAACTTCCTTAATCGATTTTTGTCTTTTAGCTTTATTGATGATACCAATAGTGACTGAATCATGTACAAGCACTTCCTGCAAACTACTGTTTAAAAACCTTAAAATTCTTACTCTTGGTTTTTTACATATATTAATAGAACTTCCAACACTTATCATCTGTACACCAGTTTCTTTATGTGGACTTTTGAATTTTTGACTGTTGAACATTCTGATACTTGCTCTATACAACTGTAATGCAACATCCATTTTTACTGTACTTGCAAGCATTTACTCCACACATACATCTTCTTTGAGCTCATGCAAGGTTTTTGATTTAACCATACAGAATGCCAGGTTTTGACAGAAATTTTTTGTTTTAAATTAATAAAATAAATAAAAGCCTATTATTTTTAATTTCATTTGTGAATTAAATAAATGTTATGAGAAAAGTCAAAGAATGGCCACAGGCCATTTATTTTGACAAAATCTAGGTTTGGAATTTCATATTTGCCAAAAACCGAAACATGTCTCTTCTTAGAACTTTAGACATGACCAAATCTGGGATTGTGTAAATGAAGAAAGTCTAAAGCTAGAATTTACATTTAATTTGATGATTAGAATATTTATTACAATGAATTTGATTGTTAATGCTTTATGTGATATCACGGTTATCAGTTTTATATTGCAGTTGTTTATTGTCAGTTTCATATTGTAATTAACTGTGTTGAGCACATCTTTACATTTTGAAGAAGATTTTAAGTTAGAATTGAACAAATAATAGTTCGAATCCTGATAAAAGTTTTTACTAATTTTACAAAGTACAAAGATAATAATTTAAATAAAATCAGCTCAAGGGAAACAGAGAAGAGAAGAACCATTCAGTTAATTGCATTACCACCATATTAAAAGGTATGACATCTCAATAATTGATGATGTTCAATAGGAAAAATATTGATCTGAATATACGTTTTTTGTTCTAATGCAGAGTTATTTGATACAGTTCATAAAGCACACTTCTACATGGCCTTAAATGTGTAAGATATACAGATAGGGAACTAAAATAAAATATTATAATATAATCAGTAGATGATAGAACCGGCACAAAACCTGATGAGATTATAAATTTAAATCTGCTTATCTGGACCATTTGATGACATTTTTCATCCTGAAATCTTTAAAGATCATGAGATTGGGGTAAGAGATATATAATAATCTAATGGATTTATTTTGTGTAATTGGAGCATGCTGCATTCTTTTAAGGAATTCACAGTATTTGTGACTAAGGAACTGGCCAATATATTTGATACTAAAATAGTGCGTGGAAAGCTTTGTCACTCACAAAGCTAAGGGAGAATGCAAGGGACATGCTAATTTCTGATGGCAGATTTAGAAACCTCTTCTTGGACTGAAGAACTTTGATTTGTGCAGTTAAAGAAAAATAGGTCCTTTCATAATGAAATTGAAAAAAGTTCAAATGAAGCTATGTTTGGGGTTCCTATTTGCAATGATATTGCAAATTCTGACCTCCCTCTGTATTTATTTGAGACTTTCAACATGTACCTCTGCATTGTTGAGTGACATGTTGCTTTATTCCTACAGGTGCATGATAAAAGTACTCTTGTTGGCATTGTCACCAACATCAAGATGATGAATTCAATATTACAACTGACTAAAAAGGATTTAGTGAAATGTAATGTAATAATATTATTATTATTAATAATATAATAGCTGCAAAAATTTACCAGAAAAGGGAGAAAAAAGAACCATAAAAGATATAAAAATTTCAAAATTACTCACAAAATCAATACTAAAAAATTTAACAAAAATGCAAACACACTATTATCATCAATATTTCATATGCTTAAGAGCAATGCATAATGCACATATAAGGGGGTAGGGGAAGGAATAAATAAAAGGAGATATGTGACCAAAATCTAGGCCCGGATTACAATTAGTGACATGTTCACTATTAGCTACTTTACTTTAAAGTGAGAAGAAACATTTTAATATCATTTCACAGTGCATTAGCATTTCCTTCAAAATGAAGATTAGATTGTAAAAACTGAGGTTAAAATAAACAATGTGCAAACTCAGTTGTCATTGGAAATAGACATGTCCCTTTTTGAATGTTTGCTCTCCAAGTAGAGCATAAAAAATGAGGAAGAGGGGGGGAAAGATAAATAAGCACAAATATAAAGTAACAAAATCCATAATGAACTAATATATCTCCCCATATTCTTCAATACAGATAGCCTTCATTAGTTTATACTCAAAAATGGTAAGCGTATTTAATACTTTCATATGTGTTTAGAAGCTACTGAATTCAATTTTGAAGATAAATTTGTTTTGTGCATTATTTTATCTAGTAATAACTTCTTAATTACGTAAAATTGTACTTACGAAGCTGTAGACAATGGAGTTGATTTGTTGATTTGATTTACACCTCTTTAACATCTAAGGTCATCAGCGTACCATTCAATTTAGGGCATGAAACGGCTGACAAATTTTGCTCAGAGGTCTCTTCTTTCAGGCTTGAGGCTCTTTTTTGTGCCATAAATGTATGACATGGAACCCACGGCTTTACTTCCCTTCCGAAGAAAGCCATACTTATGATTTTTACGTAGGAAAAAATCCATTGATCCTGGCCGGGTTTGAACCTGCGATCTTGGGTTTAGAACCACCACTATACCACCGGGACCAATAGAGACAATGCAGTGGTAACATATCCTACATTAATGTATTCAACTTGTTAACAATAGCTCCACTTTTTAAAAATTGAACTAGTTTCTGGAGAGGTCCCTCCCATCATCAGCTGCTGTTGACTGAGTGTCTTTGTTTGAAACGGTGGATGGATACCCATATGTTCCTGTGGCAGTGTCTGGTGGTTCTAGTAGAAACTTGCTCAGTTCATCCAGCGGCGGAAAATCAAAGTTCATTAAGTTATTCTTGTTTTTTAAAATGAAAATTATCTTCCAAGTGGATAGTTCTATTGTAAAATTGTTTCAGTAATTTGACTTCTGGTTTTATCTCATGATTTTTGTTCCAAAAATTAGCTGTCATTACTGATTTGTCTATCTGTTTTAACTGAATGTTCCTAAAGTGTTTTCTCCCAATTTCTAAATATCTCTTCACTTTCCCAATGTAGCTCTGATCACAATCTGCACATTTGATCTCTTATATTCCTGATTTTTGATTTTCTGCAGCTGGATGAACTGAGCAAGTTTCTACTAGAACCACCAGACACTGCCACAGGAACACACGGGTATCCAACCACCATTTCAAACAATGACACTCAGTCAACAGTAACCGATGATGGGAGGGACCTCTCCCGAACCTTGTCCAATTTTTAAAAAGTAAGTGGAGCTAGTGTCAACAAGTTGTATACATTTTTTTGATTGATTTATTTATAAACGTTCTTTAACATCTCAGGTTATCAGCATCCCATTTGCTCAGAGGCCTCTCTTTCAGGCTTGAGGTTCTTTTTCGTGCCATAAATGTACGACATGGGACTCACGGCTTTACTTTCCGTCCGAAGGAAGCCATACTTAGGATTTTTATGCCCGAAAAAATCCATCGGTCCTGGCCGGGTTTGAATCTGCAATCTGGGTTTAGAAGGCAAGTATAGTAACCACTACACCACCAGGACCGACTAGCTGAATATATTAATGTAGGATAACTTCTTAATGTTATTCAAGTTTTGAGAAAAGTAGTGTGTGTGTGTGTGTGTGAAATTAATGGCATAAAATTGAATTTAAACATAATTATTATATAACATGACATGTCTATATCAATTCTGTATGATAAAGAAGGATAAAATGTTTCATTTTGAACTTACATGTGCAGCCTTGTGCTGTCAATATGAAGCGATCACGGCTACAAATACTGCAATCTCTGCCTGTAATGCCTGGACGACAGTTACATTGTCCTGTCTGTTCATGACACTCATCACTGACACTACCATAGGGATTGCAGAGACATGGTTTGCAAGATCCTCCTTCCCATTTGGGAAAACCAAACCATCCATAACTACATCTGTAACAATGAAACATGCTTAAAAACTGCTTAAATAAACAATTCTACAGTTTCCTCTTTTCCATTATCACTTATTAGATTCTATTTTCATAAAAGCTTTTAAAATGTTTTAGATAAAGTCAAAATTAATTATATTATTTAGAACTGGATATCTAAAAGTAAATTTAGCATTACTAGAAATATATTTTTTTCAACAAAAGTCAGGAATGAAGATTACTGGAGGGGGAAAAATACTGCACTGATATATTTCTACAATGAGAGTAAAATACATTTTTTATATTGACTTGTTGTATCTAAAACCATGCATAAAAGCATCTAAAAGATGCGTTCATAAACAGAAAATGAAAGAAAAATTATTTTTAATGTAAGTCACTAATATGACAACAGAACTAACAAGGAACACGACAATATACTCATACTGAAACATACCTCAAATATTTTCTTGTATCATCTATTTATTATAAGAAGTTTATGTTCTAAAAATGAGCTGCTGTTTTCAATTACAAGCACCTGAGATCGAAACTGAAAAATGTCGGGTTGATGCATTGGAAGAGTAAGAAATGACATCCCTCAACTGCAGCCTGGCATTCTGGATGTGCAGAGATGATCAACCATCCCTGTTAGTTTATTGCAGGGATAAAAGCAAAACATAAGTGACTGATGTTGATGCAGTGATTAAAACACAAGTTCTTTTGGCACCATGCATTACAAATAATCGCTTCACATTCTTCACATATTCTCATACTTGTTTAACAGGTACAATGAACTCAAGGGTCACACTGTTATATATTTGGTTGCAAATTATGAATATTTAATTATGTCCCGGAACTGTGGGGAAGAAATTTGGTAATGAATAAATAGCTGCATTTTCAAAATGCTGTCTCATTGAAAAACCTCAAAATGAATGTTCTCATTAGTTGTAAAAATTTCAGTTAGATGACAAAGATATTTCCACTGCTGGAAGAAAAACTTATCCAAAGATGAAGTTTCTCTGTAGTCCTCGGAGGCATCTGCAGAATTTCAATAGTTTTTTTCTGTACTCTGGGAGGAATCTGCAGAATTTCAATAGTTCTTCTGGGAGAAATATCTTGAAGACATGTAATGCCATTATAATTCTTCCATGAATCAAAAAGTCAAGCACAATTATTTTCACAGCACGGAAAAAAGGCCTCATTAAACCAGGAACTCAACTCTTTTTTTTCTCTCATTTTTTCCTAATTTCGTTGCTTTCACAATTAACTTTTCCACCTTAAACATCTGCCTTGAAATTATAGGCCTGAAACTGCCTGTATTCTCCTGCAGTTCAATGAATAATTTAGGAAAAATATATCCATTCATGCTAATAGTGGGCATAATATGTCTGAATAGATCAGGTTACTATTAGATTAACTAAAAATGTTAATTGGAACATTCACAGTGAAGCCAATCATATAATTGAAATCATTTTATGATATAGTCGAACTACACACTCTTATGCTTCACTTACTTGTCACTATTGTAGACCAGTTTCGAGAACAGTTGTTCTCATCATCAGTTCAAATCTCCGACTGCTGGATAATTCGTTGTGTTGTGGGTATTCTGCTCTGGAGGAGGTGTGATGAACTTAAAGTTTATATTTTCTTCGCCGGAAGTGTCAAAGTTCATTAAACTGTCTCTGTATTTGTAAATGTATATTTTCTCCCATGTTGCTAATTCTGTAGGTCCATGCACTGATTTTAATAATTTTGCTTTATTCACTATATCGTGGTTTTCTGTACAAAAATTAAATGCTACAGCTGATTTCTCAATTTGCTTGTATTTTATGTTCCTGAAATGTTCTTTTAACCTTGTGCCTATGTTTCTCTTTGTTTTTCCTATGTATATTTTTCCACATTCTTCACAACTTATTTTGTAAATGCCTGGTTTTTTCTCCTGTGGAATACTGTCATTAACATTGTCTGTGAGAAGATGTTTAACATTAAACTTGTTAATCGGTGCCAACCTGATATTAAAATCTTTAAGAATTTTCTGAAATTTTTTTGTAGCCCATGGATGATATGTAAATTTTTTAAAAATTTGTTTATCTTTCTTTGCTGAAAGTGTTGTGGTTTCTTTTATAAGCTTTTGCCTCTTGAATTTCTGTACCTTTTTGTATACTAGTTCTTTCTTAAAACCATTTTTAATTGCTGTTTTTTCTATATGTTTGTATTCTTTAAGGAATTCATCCTTGCTAATTTGTAGGTTAACTAGCCTGTGTGTTAAACTATTGATAACTGCATGTTTGTGAGAAGTGGGGTTAAAACTGTCAGCTTTTATGTGATTGTCTGCATGTGTATCTTTTCTGTAAATTCCAAATTCTAGACTTCCTTGATTTTTCATTATTTTTATGTCCAAGAATGGTAATATGTTATCAATTTCTGTTTCGTATGTGAACGATATATTTTTGTCTTGTAAATTCAAAAGTTTTATGGCATCCTCAATGAGCTTATTGCTAACAATGGCAAATATGTCGTCGACATATCTGTACCATGTCTTAAATATGTATGGGAAAGCTGTAGTGATGTGTGTTTCAAATCTGCTCATGAAAAGGTTGGCTAAAAATGGAGATAAGGGGCTGCCCATAGTGAGTCCTGTTTCTTGTTTATAAAATTTGTCCTTGAAAGAAAAATATGATTGGTTTATGCAAATTTTGGTCAGTTTCATGTATTCTTTTATGTGAGCATCATTAATTCCACTTGTTTTTAGCCAATCATGTAAATAAATCAGGAGTTTTTCTTTTGGTATGCTTGGAAACAACGATACTACGTCAAAAGATATTAATGTGTCTGAAGGTTGCAATTGTATGTCTTTGATTTTTTCTATTAATTGAAATGAACTGCTTATGCTTCTGCTATGAAATTTTGGTAGTATCTTGAATCTGTCAACTAGCCATTTTGCCAGATAGTATGTAGGAGTATTTATATTGTTAATAATTGGTCGCATACCATTTCCAGGTTTGTGAATTTTTGGTAGACCATATATTTTTGCTAATGTAGGGTTGTTTTGTTTAATTTTGTATTTTGTTACTTTTGGGATAACTGTGCAAGTTTTTAGAGCCTCGGTGACTGAAGTAATGCAATGTTTTAGTGGGTTTGATTGGACCTGAACAAATTCATTTTTATTTAACAATTCTTGCATTCTAGTATTATAATCTTGTTTATCTAGTATAACTATTCTGTTTCCTTTGTCAGATTTTGTATAAACCACATCTTTGGCATTTAAGGATTTAATTATGTTCCTATGTGTCTTGTTTAATGATGTTTTCTTTTTATTTATTTCTTTTAAGACTTTTTCAGATTTTATTCTAACTATTTCTTTTTCTTTGCTGTTTAGATCTTCAATAGCTACTTCTAGATCTACCAAGTAGTCTTCTATTTTATTGGAATAATGAACACACGTTTTTAGACCCTTATTTAAAAAAGCTAATTCTTCTTTTTTGAAGCTTTCATTTGATAGATTTTCCACGAAGCTCTGTTTAGGTTCTGGTTTTTTTGATTTTTTTGGTTTATGGTTTAGATTTTTAAACTTTCTTTTTTGATTCCCGACTTTTTTGTTTACTTGTAATTGTATGTGTTCTAAAGCTGTTCTGATTAGGTTATCCCAAACTATGTGACCTAGCTTTTTTGAAATCAGCATGTGTTTGTCATAGAGTTTTAAATCTATATTGGCTATTTTTTGGTAATGTTTTGCCTTTTCTATTTGGATGACTTTTTTCTCGGCAGCTAATTGCTCGCGGCTATTGCGATTGTGTTTAACTACTAACAATACTAACAATTAGCTGCCGAGAAAAAAGTCATCCAAATAGAAAAGGCAAAACATTACCAAAAAATAGCCAATATAGATTTAAAACTCTATGACAAACACATGCTGATTTCAAAAAAGCTAGGTCACATAGTTTGGGATAACCTAATCAGAACAGCTTTAGAACACATACAATTACAAGTAAACAAAAAAGTCGGGAATCAAAAAAGAAAGTTTAAAAATCTAAACCATAAACCAAAAAAATCAAAAAAACCAGAACCTAAACAGAGCTTCGTGGAAAATCTATCAAATGAAAGCTTCAAAAAAGAAGAATTAGCTTTTTTAAATAAGGGTCTAAAAACGTGTGTTCATTATTCCAATAAAATAGAAGACTACTTGGTAGATCTAGAAGTAGCTATTGAAGATCTAAACAGCAAAGAAAAAGAAATAGTTAGAATAAAATCTGAAAAAGTCTTAAAAGAAATAAATAAAAAGAAAACATCATTAAACAAGACACATAGGAACATAATTAAATCCTTAAATGCCAAAGATGTGGTTTATACAAAATCTGACAAAGGAAACAGAATAGTTATACTAGATAAACAAGATTATAATACTAGAATGCAAGAATTGTTAAATAAAAATGAATTTGTTCAGGTCCAATCAAACCCACTAAAACATTGCATTACTTCAGTCACCGAGGCTCTAAAAACTTGCACAGTTATCCCAAAAGTAACAAAATACAAAATTAAACAAAACAACCCTACATTAGCAAAAATATATGGTCTACCAAAAATTCACAAACCTGGAAATGGTATGCGACCAATTATTAACAATATAAATACTCCTACATACTATCTGGCAAAATGGCTAGTTGACAGATTCAAGATACTACCAAAATTTCATAGCAGAAGCATAAGCAGTTCATTTCAATTAATAGAAAAAATCAAAGACATACAATTGCAACCTTCAGACACATTAATATCTTTTGACGTAGTATCGTTGTTTCCAAGCATACCAAAAGAAAAACTCCTGATTTATTTACATGATTGGCTAAAAACAAGTGGAATTAATGATGCTCACATAAAAGAATACATGAAACTGACCAAAATTTGCATAAACCAATCATATTTTTCTTTCAAGGACAAATTTTATAAACAAGAAACAGGACTCACTATGGGCAGCCCCTTATCTCCATTTTTAGCCAACCTTTTCATGAGCAGATTTGAAACACACATCACTACAGCTTTCCCATACATATTTAAGACATGGTACAGATATGTCGACGACATATTTGCCATTGTTAGCAATAAGCTCATTGAGGATGCCATAAAACTTTTGAATTTACAAGACAAAAATATATCGTTCACATACGAAACAGAAATTGATAACATATTACCATTCTTGGACATAAAAATAATGAAAAATCAAGGAAGTCTAGAATTTGGAATTTACAGAAAAGATACACATGCAGACAATCACATAAAAGCTGACAGTTTTAACCCCACTTCTCACAAACATGCAGTTATCAATAGTTTAACACACAGGCTAGTTAACCTACAAATTAGCAAGGATGAATTCCTTAAAGAATACAAACATATAGAAAAAACAGCAATTAAAAATGGTTTTAAGAAAGAACTAGTATACAAAAAGGTACAGAAATTCAAGAGGCAAAAGCTTATAAAAGAAACCACAACACTTTCAGCAAAGAAAGATAAACAAATTTTTAAAAAATTTACATATCATCCATGGGCTACAAAAAAATTTCAGAAAATTCTTAAAGATTTTAATATCAGGTTGGCACCGATTAACAAGTTTAATGTTAAACATCTTCTCACAGACAATGTTAATGACAGTATTCCACAGGAGAAAAAACCAGGCATTTACAAAATAAGTTGTGAAGAATGTGGAAAAATATACATAGGAAAAACAAAGAGAAACATAGGCACAAGGTTAAAAGAACATTTCAGGAACATAAAATACAAGCAAATTGAGAAATCAGCAGTGGCATTTCATTTTTGGACAGAAAACCACGATATAGTGAATAAAGCAAAATTATTAAAATCAGTGCAAGGACCTACAGAATTAGCAACATGGGAGAAAATATACATTTACAAATACAGAGACAGTTTAATGAACTTTGACACTTCCGGCGAAGAAAATATAAACTTTAAGTTCATCACACCTCCTCCAGAGCAGAATACCCACAACACAACGAATTATCCAGCAGTCGGAGATTTGAACTGATGATGAGAACAACTGTTCTCGAAACCGGTCTACAATAGTGACAAGTAAGTGAAGCATAAGAGTGTGTAGTTCGACTATATCATAAAATGATTTCAATTATACTATTAGATTGTGCAACAGTTTGAACATATTTCTCTCCAACAAAAGATAAAGTCCTTTTTGCTCTTATTTCATACTGGAAAGCACTCTGATCAGTGTTATAAATACAGGAAGTAAGATAATTTGACAGTCACTCTCTAGCTGTTTTCATAAAGCTTTCTGCCACTTTGTCTTTTTCATCATCTTCCTTTATGAATGTCCTTGAAACAAATTTTGTCACCTTCCTGGATTTAAAGTTATGAATCTTTTTGAAACAAGAGACCCAAGAAGAGGATGCGCTAAAATCAGTTCTTCCAAATATATCGTTTTTTGAAAATTGTAAGGCCCATAGCTTCAAATCTTTGACGGTTATGATTTTCTTTGCTCTTCTTGCTTCTACAAAGATAGCAAATTTATCATACAGTGTTATAAATACAGGAAGAGGGATAATTTATAATTCTTTAAACAAACACAAGATAATGGAACATAGGTTAATATCATGTATATCCATGGCAAGTAGAGCCCATAAACAAAGCCTGTGCTGTCCTCTTATAATTGCCGCGTTCATATTGTACCCAACTGGCTTACTATGAGTAGGCAACAATTACATCACCACTTTTTTTCAGAGCCATTGATAATTAAGTGATAGAAATCTCCATCTTGCGGCATCAATAATATTTTAGCTTGAGCCAATGGTAGTCTAGGATATAACAACAGACTTACCTATTCCACGTGGAATGATGTTGAATGGCAGCCTATAATTGCTACATTTTTCTCAGATCCTTTGAGATTAATTATTTAATGACAGAGTTTCTCTGTCTTACCTCACCAATAATAGTTTAGCTTTAGCAAAATAACAGCCTAGGATTAACAGCAGATAAACCTGTTATGCACACGTGGACAAAAGATTGCTACACCTCAGGGTTGCCCATTTCCTTATCTACCATACCATGTTATGTTTCCTTTATGTTCCAAGAATTTTTCAACCAATTTTAGTTTACTTCTAGTTGAAAACAGCAACTCATTTTTTGGAACATGGACTTCTTATGGCACATAGGTGACACAGGAAAATTGTTGAGGTATGTTTCGATATGAGTATATTGACATGCTCCTCATAAGTTTTCCCTAAAACTAGAGCTGTTGTTTCATCAAAAATATACTCCTTTTATCTTGAGAGCACAGTCCTCTAGGAAAGTATCTTATAACATATGAAGACTAAAAAATCTATTGGCACCTATAAAATTAATTCTCCCTAATCTGTTTAATTTTGTCAATTTCATAGCAAAAATCATGCATAACAAATTATGAACATGAATATTGCAAAACTTTTATACTTATTTTGTAAAAGAATCCTCTTTGCACTTATATTATGATGTGCCATTAGAATGCCATAATTTATGTGTTTTTATTCATTTCAATAATGTAACATAATGCATTATAACATTCTTAATGCCATATAACCTAAAAATTAACTGAATCAGAAGAGTTTATTACCTGAATCAGAAGTGTTTATCATCATTGTCAGATAAAGTTTACTACACTGCCACATAAGGTTGTCTTTATTCCAACAATTAAGCAATTAATATGGTTGGCACTTACCTGTCACAGCGTTTTCCTGTGTATCCTTCCTTGCAGTGACAATGCACATGACCCTTGGGAGTAACTCGACAGCTCCGAGCAAAATTGCGTCCAACAGTGGGGCAAGGACAAGGTCTGCACGGACCTCGTGCTGGATCTCCATAGTATCCTTCACCACATTGCTCACAGTGAGGTCCTCCAGTGTTATCAGAGCAGTTCTGTGTTCATAACACATTGCTATATTAAGAATAGTATGAGATAATATTTGATTTGAGAAGAGATTTCCATTTTGAATTGCTTCTCAAATACTTATAAGCACTTATTCATTAACCAGTAAAAACATATCTACTTGGTCTAGCTTTTAGAAATAAGTTCTCAAAATAAGTATCCCTCTGTAGCCCACTGTAACTTTCAAATAACAAGCACATTTAATGTATTTTCTAGCATATTCATGTGCCTGATGCTTTGTAAACCCCTTTGATTTGGATGTTTGAACCTTCTATTCAGGTATAAAATGGGTTTCCTGACCATTTTCCCTTTTTGATCACAGTTATATTGTAGTAACATGTTAAGGGAACTTGCCAGGCTTC
This sequence comes from Metallyticus violacea, assembly GCA_030762175.1. Lineage (NCBI taxonomy): Eukaryota > Metazoa > Arthropoda > Insecta > Mantodea > Metallyticidae > Metallyticus > Metallyticus violacea. The sequence goes on along the minus strand of CM060830.1, from coordinate 109,584,780 downwards.
TTTTTAGCATTTATTTTCTCTTTGTAGAAAAATTATGACAGTCAGTATTATTCTAGTCCAAGAAAATAATTTATACTTAAGATTTATATGTTTTCTTGAATGGAAGAAAACAATGTTGTGGAGAATCAGATTTATTTGAAAGAGAATATAAAAGTTTGTGATTCTGAAGTTACATTCTGTTACTAAGACATAACCAGGAACTCTGCTTGCAATTTACAATTGGCAGAAACTTTAGTTTAAGGAGTTGATATTTAGTAAAAGTGAACATTTCAATAACAGACTAATTGTTACATTTGTTATATTATACTATAATTGTACTTATTATGGTTGTTATAAAACTAAATTAGAACAGATGATTCCACCATGGAAAGGAATCTTTTTATGCTGAGAATTAGTTTGAGAGTGCAAAATGCTTTGATGGTAAGAAAAAAAGAGGGGAGCAGACTGTCTTAAAAGTTGAAAGGGTAACCACAAAAAAAAATTTGGATAACTGTATTACCGCCATGATTCTACCAAGTTCTACCTGCTAACTACTCCCCAGACAGCATTCAATTTAAATTAAAAGGCCATGATCATATAGTTACCATCTTAAGAATGTTCAAAACACTCACCAAACAGTAACCAGTTTCAATATCACACACACGAGATCGCTGATTGCAGTGGCATGGTCTGGCCTCACCAACCAACTGAATGACGATGGTGGAGCTCACAGAATTATTGTCATACCATCGATAGAAACCAATGCTTGGATCTTGGCAAGAAGTTGCATTGTACTGCGGAGGACAATCACATAGTTCCACACCTCGTGCATATGGAGGCATTGGCTGTCCTGGTAAATGAACTCCAGTATCTAGTGTCACATCACGCAAACTGGAATATATGTAGTAATATAGTATGTAAAATTCTTGGGGTGAGAGTAATAGGTGTCTAATGGACACCATCTCTTTGAGTTCAGAGCAAATTATAAAATACTTCAAAAACAATAATCTTATGTGCAATGTGGATAAAACGAAATTTATGAAATTTGATCTATTTAAAAGTAATACTCTAGAGGATATATGTATGATTGAAGTTTTTTTGTTTTTTTTTTGATTGATTTATTTGTGGATGCTCTTTAACATCTCAGGTCATCAGCGTTCCATTCAACTCAGGGCATGAAACGGCCGACTAATTTTGCTCAGAAGCCTCTCTTTCAGGCTTGAGGTTCTTTTTTGTGCTGTAAATGTATGACACAGGACCCAGTGCTTTACTTCCCTTCCAAAGGAAGCCATACTTAGGATTTTTTACGCCCGAAAAAATCCATCGGTCCTGGCCAGATTCGAATGATTGGAGATAAAATCTATACGAGGGTAGACATATATAAGTTCTTAGGTAAATGGATTGATAGTAAATTAACATGGGCAAAGCATACAGATGTAGCAAAATAAGTAAATCAACCTATCTATTGAGATTTTTTAAAGATGTGTTTGGCTCAAATGAGTTAAAAATGATCTATTATGGTATAATATACCCTCATCTACACTATGATATTGAGGTTTAGGGGGCTGCGGCAAAAGTGCATATGGATACATTATTTAAATTACAGAAAAAGCATATTAGGCTAATTTCTAAATTGGAATATAGACAGTCTTGTGAGGATGCATTTGTAAAGCATGGAATGCTAGCTGTCTACTCATGTGTTTAAGTCTATATTATGCAGTGAATCAAAGAATTTTATAAAAAATAGTGAGATTCATAGTTATAACACTAGAAATAGTAAGGATTATCATAGGTATGCTTATAATAAACAAATAGTATGAAGGATGTAAATGTAAGAGGTACCCTTTTGTACATTAAATTGTCACCAGAGATTAAAACTGTAGAAAAATCAAAATTTAAGTATCAGTTGAAAAAATACCTTATAAATAGAAGTTTATATTCATTGGATGAACTGTAATCAATTGAATCTTAACAGTATTTATAAGTAAACTTTTTTTAACTCTCACAAACATGCACTAAAACCTTGTTCTAAGAATAAGTTATGCTTTGTTACTCTAGTATTTTGACAATGTCTGAAACTTGCATAAATGAGTCTAATTGACAGCAATAAATTTATTATTATTATTATTATTATTATTATTATTATTATTATTATTATTATTATTATTATTATTATTATAAATGAACAATAAAAGTGAGTTTGCATTTCATCTAAAATGTACTCAGTCAACTTCCTCCAATAAAATGAATCATTAACTCAAATTATATGCTATTTCTGTGCAACTAGTTTGCACTAAAGAAACAACTTCTTAATATTCAGAGCAACAGTAGCTGTAATTACATATTATTGTGAATTGGAGAGCCCTTATACTGTACCTCCAGAAATATGACTTGCAATTCAGTCTTTTTAACTTTGTGTGAGGTACTACTAAACTATTAACTTTAAATATAGGTTACATAGAAAGTTTCACTCCAGTCAGATAACCTATTAATGGGATCAATAAATAGATTTTACAAAAGAACAACATTTTCTCAAGAAATAAATTATGCTTTAATATTTCTACACAATTTCTGAATTCTTGGAAATATAATGGCAAGTACAGCAGTAGCATATTTTCCTTGTTTCTCCTGTCTAGCATTTCCCATATTAATAGCAAATATTCTGCAGGCTTTACTCTACCTACACTGCCCTCGTGAAGTCTGTTGACTCAGATGCACGAATGAGGATATGTTGAATATTTTGTAAAGCCACCATCAGCATCTCCCGGGTCACTTTATCTGATCTTCCTGGCAGTAAAGGACTTTTCAATCTCCACAGTGACTCATGTAACCTTCAACATGAGCAATTGTATCAGATAAATTCAATGGAAGGATTGGAATGCATTCATTACACAATTCACTCAAGATATGATAACATTTAACAGTCAGCAATACCATTTTGAGGCTACTGATTTATTGAAATATGGTGCAAGTTTTCAATATATCATTTTAATAAGTTATAAAACAGCAGAATTAGAAATTATTACAGTTACAGATATGATAAATTCTTGGGTTTATTAGCAAACACTTAAACTTCATTAAAACTGCTGTTTCTTGCAAAATGATTATAAGTAATAGATCTTTGTAAAACATTTGCAATTTAAATTAAAAGAACAATCTCTCCATACAATGAACAGAAACACATCAGCAATGCTTCAAGACGTGAACAAAAGATTTATTACAAGAGTCATTTCATAAATACTGGCAGTATTACAGAATGAATGATGCAATACTAGTGAAAATTATGTTAGTTGCAGTTAAATGCTTGAGAAAGAAGGAGTATTAAATTTGTTCATAGCATACTCTTTGTATAAATAACAAGAACTAGAAATGGAACTTGCAGGTATGTCGAATACCATGACGGTTATAGCTGTTATAATCCCATTCCACATAAATATGTAATGTTCTACAGCTTGGCACACAGAATAATTAACACTCCATTCAAAAACCACATTACAAAATGGAATACCAACAGATAATTAATACAGTAATAATTAATGATTTTAATAAAGAGACAGTAATAAAAATTATTAATAACTTTAAAAGATTAAAATCTATGAGAGGTTTCTACACTGAAGAGCATCAAAGAAAGATGTAAATTCAAAAGTTTCTCATACCATCCAATTTTCCACAACAAATTCAATACGGTATTCAAAGAACATGGCATAAAGTTATGTCCAAAGAACAAATACATAAACATTTAACAAATTATTATTGAGGAAATCACTCAAATTTCACTAATTTTGTTCCACTTACTTGGACATGTTGTCTTTGAAACATGTCCAAGTAAGTGGAACTAAATTAGTGAAATTTGAGTGATTTCCTCAATAATAATTTGTTATATTATACTATATTTCACTGTGAAAATTCCCGCTATTCAAAACATAAACATTTATTAGATTTCACAGCAAAAGGCACCATACCAACAGAAAATAAATCATGAACTTACAAAATTGAATATGCAGATTGTAACCAAAGATACATCAGGAAAATGAAGAAAAATTAGAAATTCAGAGAAAGGAACACTAGGAATATTTGTTTTAAACAATTGATAAATCAGCAGTGTCAGCTCCCTTTTGGACTCAAAATCATGAAATTATACCAGATTCTTTCCCAAGTAAACAGCTCTATTGGGTTGTGAAGCTCTTTCAACACTTTAGAAAGTACTTAAATGTAAATGTAAAATTGGAACTTAAACACAGTGAAGCCAATCATATTAATGGATATCATTGTATGATTAGTTGAACTACACACTCTTAAAGCTTCACTTACTTTTTATAAATGTATGGAACCGGTTTCGAGAACATTTTGTTCCCATCTTCAGCCATGCTAAGGTTCAACCTTAGCATGGCTGAAGATGGGAACAAAATGTTCTCGAAACCGGTTCCATACATTTATAAAAAGTAAGTGAAGCTTTAAGAGTGTGTAGTTCAACTAATCATACAATGATATCCATTAACTTAAATGTAAATTGGAACCTGTACAGTGAAGCTAATCATATTAATTGATATCATTGTATGATTAGAAAGTGTTGAAAGAGCTTCACAACCCAATAGAGCTGTTTACTTGGGAAAGAATCTTCATCATAAAAAAATAGAAAGACTTAATGAATTTTGATGTTCCACCCAAGGATGAAGTCAGCAAGTTCCTACTTGAACCATCAGAGACTGCCACAGAAGTTCCTTGGGATCTAGCAACCAAATAAACAGCTGAGGATAGAAGCGATAGCCCCAGAAACATATCCTAATGTTATATAAATAAGTAGAGTTAGTGTGAACATATTTAATGCATTCTTATACCACTCTATTGTCTACAGCTTTATAGGTACAATTTTATTAATAATATGATAAATTAAAATATATGATTTTAGTAGTTAACTAGCTATATTATAAATATGTGAAAAACAATTTCTCATTAGGAATCAAATACAATCCTAAAATATAATGCTACATTTATTTTTAATTAAAAATATTCAGTTATTACAGTATGAGTATTCTATCCCATAAGAATATTGAACTTTCAATAAATTATTTTACTATTCAGTGATGCTTTTGTTACCTTATTTGATGGTACCCTGATGATGAAGGAAGAAGAGGATAATATTCCAGCACAACACGCCCATTGCCCTGTAACTGTACTAATGGATATCTTGCAAGAATACTGGATGGCAAGAGTGTGTGTCCTCCTTCAGACTCCACATGGAATCGCAGAAAGCCACCATAGGACAGAACCTAAATAATATCAGCATGAGAATATATCATATCATTTTAATTTATTCACAATATTCTTCTGTAAAGTGCACTGGTTCACATATTATAAAATAATGGTTACAAAATTTTAAAGTTATTTTATGTTCTAAATCAAGTATAGAGCATAATACTCTCTACATATTTATGCTATATGATGATTCTAGTGCTGGATATAGTCAAATGACTAGGTGAGGATGCATGTGCAATAATTTTTCTCCTGAGAGATGTGAATAATTAGACTTTTTGGTAAATTATTTGAGAATCACAAAGCATCTCTGACTGGATTCTTCATATGATGCAGTCGGTCCTGGTGGTGTAGTGGTAACTATACTTGACTCCTAAACCCAAGATTAGGGTTCAATACCAGTCAGGATCGATGGATTTTTTTTGGCGGGGGGGGGCTTAAAAATCCTAATATGGCTCCCTTCAGAAGGGAAGTAAAGCCATGGGTCCCATGTTGTAGATTTACGACATGTAAAAGAATCTCAAGCCCTGAAAAAAGGTCTATGAGCAAAATTTCATGCCCTGAATTGAATGGGATGCTGATGACCTGAGATGTTAAGAGTGCCCATAAATAAATCAGATCAACAGCAATCATATGATCCACAAAGTTTAAAACATTACATACACTATGTATCCATGGCATGAAATTTTTTTCTGTTTTCACATATGGCAAATAATAATCACATAAGGTTTTGTCAACATGCTCGCCACAAACTTGAAGGTAAGCTAGTGTACACACTATTCATACTTTGGAAAATATCCTCATTATACTCAGTTTGGTATAGCAATTTTATTAGGGAATGCTTAGCAATATTTAATATTCTTGCATTAGGCAGGTTTAGTAATCTGTTGCGCTGCCACATTTCTAAAATTATAATGCAGTAAGTAGAATAAAATTTCTTGTGGTATAAATTAAAGATAAAATTATATTCAGACCTTGAACCTGTAAGGAAAGTACACTTACAAAGTGACAACACTATGCTTAGACATATAACTAGCAAGGGCATGCATTGAAGGTAATTTAGATAAACGATTCAACAACTATTCTTTGCTCAACTTCATCTTAATGCCTGTAATGCAAATATTATAGTTTTCAAATTGATGTTAATTTTGAGAAACTGTATTTATAACCATGCCTACTTAATTTATTAATCATTAGATCACTCTAGAGGTTATCCATGACATTGCCCCTGATAATTAGCTATCACATAATGTCTGATTATTATTTCTGGCACAAAACGGGTTTTTTTGTTTGAATGATTTATTTATGGATGCTCTTTAACAGCTTAGGTCATCAGTGTCCCATTCAACTCAGGGCATAAAACAGCAGACAAATTTTGCTCAGAGGCCTCTCTTTCAGGCTTGAGGTTCTTTTTCGTGCCGTAAATGTATGACACAGGACCCACGGCTTTACTTCCCTTCCAAAGGAAGCCATACTTAGGATTTTTACGCCCATACAAAATGGGAGAAGGTAATGATGACTAGAGTTGTGAATGAATTTCATGACTCTATTATTCATAATTTGAATTTGATATTCATGGAAAGTTCAAAATACATAAGATTAGGAGCAAGTCCATCTCTTAAATTTTACAGAGAAATAAATTATGAATTAATTGATTTGTGAGTCACTTAAACATACCGTATTGCATCACACTCAAATAAAGATGATACACATATTAAATCAATGGCATCCTCTGAAACTGTATCACACAAGTGTACCTGTGCTGTATTTTGTTTATATTTATTTTCATTTAATGTTTGTGCTCTTATATAAAAATAAAGTTTTACATACCAGAACAATCTTTCTAGATTCACTGATAGTTTCTCCCCATATTACTTTCATACTTCATTTAAGACTGTAGTCCTTGCACCCTCATTGGTGATGGACCAACTTCTCATTGTGGATGCATTGGGACTGAAATTCTCATGTGCACAAGTTCTGTTCTTCTCTGTAGAAGAAACTAGTGTTCTTTTTCATGTTAAAAAGTATACAAAATACCAACATTTATCTTCTGGGCATAATGTTTTCTGCTGTGTTATAAATTACATTAAAACTACCATGCGACACTTGAATAAACAGGGTTAGAATTTATATGTGCTGAAAATGGGTTAAATATACATATATAATGACTGAAACTCATAAAAACATGGAGTAAAATATGAACTAAAATTTTTATAAAAATGGCAAAGATATTGCAAAGAATATCTGTATTTAATTACATTTACATGTTATTAAAAAAAAGTACAATTAAAGGATTTCCTACTTAACAACAGAATAAGAATTTAATCTTCCTTATATCGGTGTTAAAATAATTAGGACATTTATTATACTCTTACAAGTTTATTCATCCTAGTCTTTCTATGACAATTATCTATTTACAAAACAGTTGTTATAAAACACCACTTTAACTTTTCAAAAATGAAATTGAGTATAGTCTCTTAAAATAGGTTTGTGCTCTTTAAAACTGTACTTAACATTAAAAGAAGTAATCGTGACCACTCTAAGGGCCATATTCATAAACAAAAGTTAAAAATGCACTAACATGTTGCTTATTAGCATTGTGCTAATATTTTAATAATATGTTAAGATTCCTGCATTCCACCAAGCTTTTCCAGTATGTTAGCCAACATGTTAAGATTCCCAAGTATTGCAAATAGCATGAATCAACAAGGAGGTATCATAACCAAAACACTTTTGAATGCACTCTGATGTACTTAAGTTTACATAGAATAATTAAAACATACAGCTCATGCAATGAAAATTAAAATGAACAGAGGCAGAAGGGGTTCTGCTTATGTCATATTTCATCTACAATCCTATGATGACTGTTTTTCACATTCTGTATCTTTGTAAAAATTGCTTTTTTTGTGTAAAAATTTAAAAGTCACTACATCTGACAGCACTTTCTCTGTCATGAATGACTTAATATATTGAAATATACATTTTGACATCTACAGTTGGATTTACAGCTGCCATTTTTGATCTGTAACTAATTGTTTAACTTTTAACAAAATATGAAGTTAAAGTTAACATAGGTTGATGAAACAGAATTTTTGTTAATTTTAATGCTAAAGCAATCTTAACAGCTAGTTAACTTTTAACACCTGTTGATGAAATTGACCCTAAATCTAGCAACATCTTCTGAGGTTTAATCCAGATCTGTTCCATATTTGATTCATCACTTAAATGGTACTGATATTACACAGTTCATTATAGCTTGGATTCAACTGCAATTTCTCTTGATAATATATGATTTAGTTGAACTAAACACTCTAAATCTTACTTGTCAATAGAACCGGTTATGAGAACATTTCATTCTCATCATCAGCTTGGCTAAAATTTAACTGTCTGATAATTCGTTAAGCTTTGGGAATATGTGTTCAGCTCTGGTGGTGGTGTGATAAACTTGTAGTTTATGTTTTCATCCCCGGCAGTGTCAAAGTTCATTAGACTGCCTTTGTATTTGTAGATGTAGATTTTCTCCCAAATTGCTAGTTCTTTAGGTCCTTATACTGATTTGAATAATTTTGCTTTATTCACTATGTCGTGATTTTCTGACCAAAAAGTCAGTCCTGGTGGTGTAGTGGTTACCATACTTGCCTCCTAAACCCAAGATTGCAGGTTTGAACCCGGCCAGGACCGATGGATTTTTTCGGGCATAAAAATCCTAAGTATGGCTTCCTTCGGAAGGGAAGTAAAGTCGTGGGTCCCGTGTCATACATTTACGGCATGAAAAAGAACCTCAAGCCTGAAAGAGAGACCTCTGAGCAAAATTTGTCGGCCATTTCATGCCCTGAGTTGAATGGGAATCTGATGACCTGAGATGTTAAAGAGCATCCATAAATAAATCAATGAATCTAAATCTGTCCAAAAATGATATGCTACTGCTGATTTCTCTATTTGCTTGTACTTTATGTTCCTGAAATGTTCCTTTAACTGTGTGTGTATGTTTCTCTTAATTTTTCCAATGTACAATTTTTCACTTTCAGCTCAATTTATTTTGTAAATACCCGATTTTTTCTCTTGTTGATACTGTCATTAACATTGTCTATCAGTAGGTTTTTAACATTAAATCTGTTAACCAATGCCAACCTGATACTAAAATCCTTAAGAATATTCCGAACTTTTTTGTAGACCATGGATGATATGTGATTTTTTTAAAAATTAGCTTATCTTTTCTTCCTGAAAGTGTTGTGGTTTCTTTGATACGTTTTTGTCTCTTGAATTTCTGCACTTTTTTGTGTACTAGTTCTTTTTTAAAACCATTTTTAACCACTGTTTCTTCAATTTGTTTGTATTCATTAAAATATTCTTCTTTGCTAATTTGCAGGTTAACTAGCCGGTGTGTTAAATTGTTGATAACTGCATGTTTATGAGCTGTGGGATTGAAACGTCAGCTTTGATGTGATTATCTGCATGCGTATTCTTTCTGTATATTCCAAATTCCAGATTTCCTTGATATTTCATTATTTTATGGATGGATATTAATGGATACTGCCGGGGATGAAAACATAAACTGCAAGTTTATCACACTGTCACCAGAGATGAATATACATTCCCAAAGCTTAATGAATTATCCATGTTGAATTTTAGCCAAGCTGATGATGAGAACACAATGTTCTATATATATTATAACAAGTAAGTGAAGCATTAAGAGTGTTTAGTTCAAGTTAATCATACATTATCAATATTTTTTTTGTTTTGGTTTAGTTTATTTAAGGACGCTCTTTAACACCTCAGGTTATCAGCATTCTATTCATTTCAGGGCATGAAGCAGCCGACAAATTTTGTTCAGAGGCCTCTTCTTTCAGGCTTGAGGTTCTTTATCGTGCTGTAAATGTACAACATGGGACCCATGGTTTTACTTCCCTTCTGAAGGATTTTTATACTGGAAAAAACCCATCGATCCTGGCCAGGTTTGAACCTGCGATCTTGGGTTTAGAAGGCAAGTACGGTTACCACTACACCACCAGAATTGACACATTATCAATATGATTGGCTCCACTGTGCAAGTTCCAATTAAACTTATAATTATTCAGTTTCTCTACTTCTGCAACTTTACCACTGCAACAGTTGGAATATTCTATGATGTTAAGGCTTTTGGACAGAAAGGTGTGTTGCTTTTGGGAGCATTTAGTGCAGTAGTGCTGTCTGAGAAGTTTGCTTGGATGCATGCTAATATTTTTTTCCGTTTTATCTCTAACAATGAATGGACTTGACAAATTCAATTAAAGCAGTGTTTTAAAAGTATAAAACACTCAACTCATTCTTGATGGCTTCAATGTTAACTGCATAGTATTTAACTGCCTCTAAGGATGTTTGTGGTTTAGTTATGAACGATTTCCTGCTTTCCTCACTCATGGAAATACTAGAATCCACCTTTTAATTTTGATCCTAGTAAAATAAATTATAAGTTATTATCAGAAAAGATTTTGAAACCATAAAATATGGAAAATACTTTAAATAAAATGTTGAATTATGTAACTATATGCAAGTTTTTCTCAAAAATGTGAAAATAAGTACCATAGCTGGAAATATGAGAATAAAATATCCTTATTCTTAACCATATGACAACATGTTAATTGTAACTAATGAAAAAAATGCAGTTACATACAAATCCAAGCTCTGTTAATAATAATTTCTGCATACAGCTACTAAAGCCTATTTATATATTTTTCAACTTAATGAGGGAAAGGTCTTGCTACAAATATTTCTCTATACATACCCTATCTCCAAGAAATGGCCGTGGCAACTGCCAATAAACAGGTACTTCAAAAGGAAAACTGACACCAAGATGAACATCACCAGCATCACCAGGGATAATCTGGAGAGTATTAGTGGTATTCAGCTGTCCTTGTGGTCCAGTGTTCACAGTTATTTCTCCTTTGCCAGGAAGTATGAGCTGAAAACAATAAATTTCAATTAGCTCACTATCCTATGAACACTTTTTATGTTTTGTAATTTTTTAATTGTACATCATTGAAAATTGCGTTTGCCAATGTACTCTATGTATAAACATTTGCAAGAGCTCTTACTTGAAGATAAAATGATTGGGAATGTGAGAAAAGAGAAGTAATAAGAAGTACTGGATGAAAATTAATGGTATATTGGTATCAATGAAGGGAAAGAAAAATAAATGTGAAGTCAGAAAAAGAAAAGGTGAAGAGAAATTAAAAGTGAATTATAAAGACGAAAAGGATAAAGCTCCAAGGATAATAGATAAGAGAAACTGACATTAAAATGAAAGCACAATAGACGCTTAAGTATATAAGTACTTAAAATTTTAGAATTTATTGACTAATGTTATTGACCTGATTAAAATTTTTTAAAAATTGTAAAAACTTAAAAAAAAAAAAAAAAAAAATTTACATGGAACTAACACAGTGAAGCTCACGTGAATTAAATCTGTCATCTAACACTCTTCATGCTTCACTAACCTTAAAATTATATGGAACCGGTTTCAAAGATATGTTATCTCCATCTTCGGCCATGGACGACTGGTGTGAAAGGTTGTTGTTGCAATGTTCCGCTCTGGTGAAACTTTTATGAACTTAAAAATTTATATTTTCTTCTTTCGGAATGTCAGAATTCATCAAATGATCCTAATGTTTGTAGATGTAAATCTTTTCCTAAATATCCAATTCCACTGGTCCCTGTACAGCTCTCAATAATTCAACTTTTTCCTTTATATCATGATTTTCTGTGCAAAAGTGATATGCCAGTGCTGATTTTTCTATTTGTTTGTATTTTAAATTTCTCTTATGTTCTTTTAGACGTATCCCCACATTCCTCTTGGTTTTTCCTATGTAGATCTTATCACATTCAGCACATGAAATCTTGTAAATCCCAGCTTTTTTCTTCTTTGGGGCATTATCTGTAATATTGTCTTTCAAAATGTTGTTTAAACCAAATCTATTAGTGGGAGCCAATTTTATATTAACATCTTTAAATATTTTTTGAAATTTATACATCACTGTTGGATTATATGTAAATTTTTTAAAGGACATTTTTTCTTTAACTGTTGATAATGTAGTGGTATTTTCAATTCTTTTCTTTCTCTGGAATTTTTAATCTTATTATGTACTAAATCTTCATTAAAACCATTTAAAATTGCTATTTCATTTATTTTTTTATATTCTATGTTATATTCTTCTTTACTGATTGGCAAATTGATCAATCTGCATATCAAACCATTAAAAATTGCATGTTTGTGAGCTATAGGATTAAAACCATTTTCTTTGATGTAATTATCTGCATGTGTGTCCTTTCTGTATATGCCTAATTTCAAGTTATAGAGATATAAAATTCACACATGAAATAGAAACAGACAATATGCTGCCTTTTTTGGATATTAAATTTATAAAGAGTCAAGAAAACTTGAAAGTTGGCATATATAGAAAGGATACACATGCAGATAATTACATCAAAGAAAATGGTTTTAATCCTATAGCTCACAAACATGCAATTTTTAATAGTTTGATATGCAGATTGATCAATTTGCCAATCAGTAAAGAAGAATATAACATAGAATATAAAAAAATAAATGAAATAGCAATTTTAAACGGTTTTAATGAAGATTTAATACATAATAAGATCAAAAAATTCCAGAGAAAGAAAAGAATTGAAAACTCCACTACATTATCCACAATGAAAGAAAAAATGCCCTTTAAAAAATTTACATATAATCCAGCAATGATGTATAAATTTCAAAAAATATTTAAAGATGTTAATATAAAATTGGCTCCCATTAATAGATTTGGTTTAAACAACACTTTGAAAGACAATAGTACAGATAAAACCCCAAAGAAGAAAAAAGCTGGGATTTACAAGATTTCATGTGCTGAATGTGATAAGATCTACATAGGAAAAACCAAGAGGAATGTGGGGATACGTCTAAAAGAACATAAGAGAAATTTAAAATACAAACAAATAGAAAAATCAGCACTGGCATATCACTTTTGGACAGAAAATCATGATATAAAGGAAAAAGTTGAATTATTGAGAGCTGTACAGGGACCAGTGGAATTGGATATTTGGGAAAAGATTTACAAGTTCATAAAAGTTTCACCACAGCGAAACATTGCTTCTGATACTATGTAACAGCCTTTTACACCAGTCGTCTACGGCCGAAGATGGAGATAACTTATCATTGAAACCGGTACCGAATATTTTTAAGTTTAGTGAAGCATGAAGAGTATTAGTTGACAGATTTAATTAAAAAGTTGTTGATTTATTTTATTCAGGATGCTCTTAAACATCTCGGGTCATCTACATCCCATTCAATTCAGGGTTTAAAACGGATGGTAAATTTTGCTCAGAGACCTCTTTTTTCAGGATTGAGGTTCTTATTATGCTGTAAATCTATGAAAGGGACCCATGGCTTTACTTCCCTTCTGAAGGAAGCCACACTTAGGATTTTTACAACGGAAAAAATCCATCAACACTGGCTGGGACTGAACCCACAATCTTGGGTTTATGAGGCAATTATGTTTACCACTAGACTAATGAAATTGGTAGCTTGTTAACTTTGTTTTGCTCTCTTTTTCTGTTTCCTATTTATGGAATGTACCAAGATTTTGTCACATTTGAGCTTGATTAAATTTCCCATTATCATTTATTGTTACTGCACTCCATTTTATACTAACTGAAATCAACCACCCAGACAATGTGAAGTACCCAGTAATGAAAGTAAGAAAATGGAAAAAAACAGAAGGAAAATAAATGCTCACTTACGTTTATGTTATACACTTTCTGTGTGTTAATAATTGGGTAAAGACTGGTGATGGACTGTGGCGGTGTATCATTTCCATACTCAACTACGAGGGTTCGGGTGCCTGGAGGTGGCATGAGAATCCGACTTAATGTCAGTCCTGCTTCAGTGCAAGCTGTTGTTCTGCCAAAACAGAAACATCTTGTGCAGCCATCTTGGTTTTCCAGATGCAATCCAAAGGTCCCTGCTTTGCATTGAGAACATCTTCTACCAACTGCATTGACCTGGAACATCATCTCAACTTATATATATTACTATGTAACATTAAATCATCAAAATGCTTACTCCTTTGATACTACAGGTTAGTATATTGCTTTTAGTATTTTATATCTCAGGACAGAAATTAATTTACTTAAATGTAAACTGGAACTTACACAGTGAAGCCAATCATATTAATGAATATCATTGTATGATTCAGTTGAACTACACACTCTTAAAGCTTCACTTACTTTTCATAAATGTATGGAACCGGTTTCGAGAACATTTTGTTGCCATCTTCAGCCATGCTAAGGTTCAACTGTCAGATCATTCGTTGAGCTGTGGGAATGTATATTCTGCTCTGGTGGCGGTGTGATAAACTTGTAGTTTATGTTTTCATCCCCGACAATGTCGAAGTTCATTATGCTGTCTTTGTATTTGTAGATGTAGATTTTCTCCCAGGTTGCTAATTCCGTAGGTCCTTGTACTGATTTTAATAATTTTGTTTTATTTATTATGTCATGATTTTGTGTCCAAAAATGATATGCTACTGCTGATTTCTCTATTTGCTTGTACTTTATGTTCCTGAAATGTTCCTTTAACCGTGTGCCAATGTTTCTCTTTGTTTTCCCTATGTAGATTTTTTCACATTCTGCACAGTTTATTTTGTAAATACCTGATTTTTCTTCTTGTGGAATACTGTCATTAACATTATCTATCAGCAAATTTTGAACATTAAATCTATTAATCGGTTCAAAATTTGCTGATAGATAATGTTAATGACAGTATTCCACAAGAAGAAAAATCAGGTATTTACAAAATAAACTGTGCAGAATGTGAAAAAATCTACATAGGGAAAACAAAGAGAAACATTGGCACACGGTTAAAGGAACATTTCAGGAACATAAAGTACAAGCAAATAGAGAAATCAGCAGTAGCATATCATTTTTGGACACAAAATCATGACATAATAAATAAAACAAAATTATTAAAATCAGTACAAGGACCTACGGAATTAGCAACCTGGGAGAAAATCTACATCTACAAATACAAAGACAGCATAATGAACTTCGACATTGTCGGGGATGAAAACATAAACTACAAGTTTATCACACCGCCACCAGAGCAGAATATACATTCCCACAGCTCAACGAATGATCTGACAGTTGAACCTTAGCATGGCTGAAGATGGCAACAAAATGTTCTCGAAACCGGTTCCATACATTTATGAAAAGTAAGTGAAGCTTTAAGAGTGTGTAGTTCAACTGAATCATACAATGATATTCATTAATAAGAAATTAATTTGTTAATAATGTTCCATCTTCTATTTATTTGCTATGATTATTCTTTGCATTGTGTTCTTGGTCTTACATTTTTGGTCCTCCTGCTTAAGGTTTGGTCTTTATATGCACTTAATTGGATTTTTTAAAATTTGCTTGATCACAAGATATTGTTTAAATACTTAATCAAGATAACTAATCATTCAATCACCCAATTAATCAATTAATAACTCACTCAAAACTTTGTTAACATTTCAACGAGCATTCTGTTCTTCTAGAAATTATACACTATACTTACATTGTTTAGAAGCTATTGTAGTGAAGCAAGGATATCTTCAAAATTGAATGGTATATATTTTTTTTTTAAAAATGATTTGTTACTTAATTTCATGGTTGTGTTCCCAAATATGTGCTGCTACTACCAATTGCTGTTTATAACATTCTGATATGGCTATTTGTTTTTGTGAATGTAACTAATTAAGTTTTGAATAACTGAGTCGAATTTGTAACACTTACATCACTAATAGTTTTAAAAGAGGAAAACTAAGTTTCTGGAGCTAATTGCTCCCATCTTCAGTTCCAGTTTGACTGCCGGCCTTGTTCTTCGTGGCGGTTTGGTTTGTCTCTGGTGGCGGTTGGATGAACTTCTGTATTAAGATGTCACTTGGTGGGATTTCAAAGTTGAAAACACTACATTTTTTCTTCCAGATATAAATGTTTTTCCAGTGGCAAGTTCTGTTTTCCCTGTAATGTTTTTAAGTAATTTGGGATTCCTGTTTATATTATGTTTTTCATTCCACAAATGCCAAGCTACTGCCGATTTTTCTTCCAGTCTTTGTTTTATGTTCCTGATGTGTTCTTTTGCTCATGTTTTTGTTTCTTTTAGTCTTTCCTATGTACATTTTTTCACAATTGATACATTCCATCTGATATATTCCTGATTTGTTCTCTTGAGGAATATCCTCTTTTAGAATTTAGTAAACTTTTAGAATTTAGTATATTTTTTATGGAGTAACTGTTTTTTGGAGCTAAAATAATGTTTGATTTTTGAAAATCTTTTGGAATTTGTAGAAGATTGATGGATGGTGTGTGGAGCAAGACTATTTAGTACTGCATGTTTATGAGGAACTGGGTTATAACTATTATGTTTAATGTAGCTATTAGTGTGAGTAGGTTTTCTACATATGCCAAATGTTAAGTGGTTTTCTAACTTAATTATTTTAAGATCCAAGAAGGGTAGCTGTCCATTGCATTCTCTTTCCATAGTGTTTTTTAACGATTTTTCTTGTAGATTGAGCAACTTTAGTGCACCTTCTAGGTGTTTTTTCGGAACTATTGCAAAGATGTTGTGAACATAGTGATACCATGCTTTGAACAACCAGGGGAAACCCTTCGTGATTGTAACTTCTAATGCACTCATGAAGAAATATGCTAATAATGGTGATAATGGGCTACCCATTGTTAAGCCAAAATTCTGTTTATAATATTTTCCATTGAAAGTGAAGTAATTTTGCTTTATGCACAGATTAGTTAAAGTAATGTATTCTTCAGTTTCTTCCATTCTTTTCCCTGCTTTTAGCAACCAATTTTTTATATAGGTATGGTGATAATGGGCTACCCATTGTTAAGCCAAAATTCTGTTTATAATATTTTCCATTAAAAGTGAAGTAATTTTGCTTTATGCACAGATTAGTTAAAGTAATGTATTCTTCAGTTTCTTCCATTCTTTTCCCTGCTTTTAGCAACCAATTTTTTATATAGGTATGTAGATTTTGTGTAGGGATGCTTGGAAAAAGAGCTGTAACATCAAAAGAAACCAAGGTATCTGTTTTTTCTATTTCTATATCTTTAATTTTTTGAATTAGTTCTGAGGAGTTTTTTATGTTTCTGGTTTCAAATTTTGGAAAGGAAGAAAATCTGTATGTTAACCATTTGGCAAATTTGTATGTTGTGGCATCTATGTTGTTTATAATGGGTCTTATTGTTTTCCCCAGTTTGTGTACTTTTGGAAGACTGTAGATTCTAGGCAGTGTGGGGTTATTTATTATAATTTTGTATTACTACATTTACATTGGAAAGACTAAAAGAAACATAAAAACATGAGCAAAAGAACACATCAGGAACATAAAACAAAGACAGGAAGAAAAATCAGCAATAGCTTGGCATTTTTGGAATGAAAAACATAGTATAAACAGGAATCCCAAATTACTTAAAAACATTACAGGGAAAACAGAACTCGCCACTGGGAAAACATTTATATCTGGAAGAACAAATGTAGCGTTTTCAACTTTGAAATCCCACCAAGTAACATCTTAATACAGAAGTTCATCCTACCGCCACCAGAGACAAACCAAACCACCACGAAAAACAAGGCTGGCAGTCAAACTGGAACTGAAGATGGGAGTGATTAGCTCCAGAAACTCAGTTTTCCTCTTTTAAAACTTTAGTGATATAAGTGTTACAAATTCGAATCAATTATTCAAAACTTACATTAAACATCACTGTTACAAACGTACACCATATTTAACTAATAACTAATTAAATTAAGCAAGAAGCTATTTCATTAAAAGAAATACATGCTTGATAGAACTATCCACAGGAGAACACATTTTGATTTTAAATAATTCAGATTATTTAATGAATTTTGACATTTTACCTCTGGATGAATTCAGCAAATCCCTATTCCAGCCAATAGATGTCAAAAGAGAAGCAATTCAGATCCAGTCATGACCATACCAGACAGCCTTAAACTATCAAGCAGTTCATCAACATGTAAAGATGGGAATAAAGGCTCCCAAAATATGTCCAAATTTTAAAAACTAGGAAGTGAAGTTCATGTGAACATTTGAAAATATTCAATCCTGAAGATGATAGACTATTTAAAATTTTTTAAAAATTGTAAATATTTAATAAAGTTTTCATATGGAACTAACACAGTGAAGCTCATGTGAATTGAATCTGTCATCTTAACACTCTTCATGCTTCACTAACCTTAAAATTATACGGAACCGGTTTCAAAGATATGTTATCTCCATCTTCGGCCATGGACGACTGTTTCATATGAAAACTTTTTTAAAGAATTACAATTTTTAAAAAATTTTAATTAGTAGGCTTCAAGCCATATTGGAACAAGACTTGAGTTGTTGTAAACATGGATACATTATGTAACATTACGAATTTTAATAGAGATTTTGATCATATGAAAATAGATATCAAAAAGTATATCAAACTGAAAGAAAAAAGTAGACTTTTAATCGCAGATATACGTTTCCTTAACCTATGTCTCAAAAATCATATATGTCCAAAATTCGTAAGAAGAAAAGTGAAATTTAATCGTAATAGCACAGAGCAATTAGCAGCAGAAAAGAAGGTGATACAGATAGAAAAGGCAAAACATTATAAAACATTAACCAATATAGATCTTGAAATGTATGAAAAATGTTTAGTTATTACCAAAAAGTTAGGTTATGTCATTTGGGATAATATGTTAAGAAAAGCACTGGATCATATAGAATGGAAAGTAACAAAAAAAGTAAACATACACAAGAAAAAAATTAATAATTAAATCAAAATCCAAAGAAAATCAGTAGATCAGAGTCAAAACCAAATTATGTAGTAAATTTATCTCACAAAATTTCAACCAATGAGAAACAGCATTCCTCAACAAAGGTCTAAAAACCTGTGTAGACTATTCAAATAATGTAGAAGAACATGTGGCAGATCTTGAAATAGCTATGAATAACTTAACAAACCAAGACAAGCATAGAATTAGGATAAAATCCGAAAAAGTCTTAAAAGAAATGGACAAAAAGAAACCTATCAGAATTAACTATTACAAAAATATTATCAAGAGCCTTAACTCAAAAGGAGTAGTGTATAAAAAAGCAGATAAGGGAAATACAATAATAATCCTAGATAAAGAACAATATACCACTAGCATGTTAAACTTATTTAACAAAAAGGAATTTACCAAAGTCAAATCAGATCCATTAAATAAATGCTTGAAAATAGTTAATGAAGCCATAAGAAAAAGCACAATTATTCCAGATATAAGTAAATATAAATTAATAACAAATAATCCAAAAATAGCAAGTATATACGGCTTATCAAAAATTCACAAACCAATAATGAGCACGAGACCAATCATAAACAATATTAACACCCCCACATATTTCCTAGCAAAATGGCTATCAAATAGATTCAATGAATTACCACAGTTCAAAAGCAGAAGGATAAATAATTCTATTCAATTAATAGAAGAAATAAAGGATATTAGATTATTACCTACAGATACACTAGTGTCGTTTGATGTGATTTCATTGTTCCCCAGTATACCTAGAGAAAAGCTTTTAATCATTTTACAAAAATGGTTAAAAGAAATAGGAATCAATGAAACACACAGAAAAGAGTACATACATCTGACAAACATTTGTATTAATCAGTCATATTTTACATTTGATAAAAATTTTTATAAACAATAAACAGGCATGACCATGGGCAGTCCTCCATCTCCTTTTCTGGCAAATCTTTACATGAGTAATTTTGAAACACACATTACTTCAGCCTTTCCACACTTCTTTAAGTGTTGGTACAGATATATTGATGATGTTTTTACCATTGTTAATGAAAAGTTAATTGAAGATGCACTAAAGATTTTGAATATTCAAGATAAATATATAAAATTCACACATGAAATAGAAACAGACAATATGCTGCCTTTTTTTGATATTAAATTATAAAAAGTAAAGAAAACCTTAAATTTGGCATATATAGAAAGAACACACATGCAGATAATTATATCAAAGAAAATGGTTTTAATCCTATGGCTCACAAACATGCAATTTTTAATAGTCTGATATGTAGAATGATCAATTTGCCAATCAGTAAAGAAGAATATAACATGGAATATAAAAAAATTAAAGAAATAGCAATTTTAAATGGTTTTAATGAAGACTTAATATGTAATAAGATTAAAAAATTCCAGAAGAAAAGAATTGAAAATTGCACTATATTATCAACAGTTAAAGAAAAAATGTCCTTAAAAAAATTCACTTATAACCCAACAGTGATGCATAAATTTCAAAAAATATTTAAAGGTGTTAATATAAAATTGGCTCCCACTAATAGATTTAGTCTAAACAACGTTTTGAAAGACAATACTACAGATAATACCACAAAGGAGAAAAAAGCAGGAATTTACAAGATTTCATGTGCTGAATGTGATAAGATCCACATAGGAAAAACCAAGAGGAATGTGGGTATACATCTTAAAAAACATATGAGGAATTTAAAATACAAACAAATAGAAAAATCAGCGGTGGTATATCACTTTTGGACCAAAAATCATGATATAAAGAAAAAAGTTCGAATTATTGAGAGCTGTACAGGGACCAGTAGAATTGGATATTTGGGAAAAGATTTACATCTACAAACATAAGGATCATTTGATGAATTTTGACATTCCAAAGGAAGAAAATATAAATTTTAAGTTCATAAAAGTTTCACCAGAGCGGAACATTGCTTCTGATACTACGCAACAATAACCTTTCACACCAGTCGTCCACGGCCGAAGATGGAGATAACATATCTTTGAAACCGGTTCCATATAATTTTAAGGTTAGTGAAGCACGAAGAGTGTTTAGACGACATGAGATGTTAAGATATTGGGGACTGTAATTAACATCATTAAGAAAAACATAGTGCAGATTGCAGCCACTGTTTATGGCTTGTAGTTTTATGTATTGTTTTGTAAGAGCATTTTTTTGTACTTGAGTAATAACCTGAATGTAAAATCTTATCAAACACAAAAGAAGGAAATGATGATGTAATCTATATTGATTACCTTGCATGGACACTGTCCACTGATGGGGTCACAGGCATGTTGTTTGCATGTATCAGGAGAAGTACATCTGGTGCCAGCAGGGTTACAGTCACAAGGCTGGCAACGAGGATAGCCAAAATGACTTGGTGCACATCCTGAGCAACGATCACCATAGAAACCTTCACGACAGAAGCACCGGCCTGTTCGAAAATCACATTGAGGTCGTAGTGATCCACTGCTGGAGCATCCACAAAGCTGTAGAATGAATGTTACATCATCCATTAATATCACAGCTGTGTATCTGTTAAATTTTAAATAATAAAGGTATTTTCCTTTTGCAAAATGTTTACTCAAAACTTTTATGTGCTCATAATTCCAAAAACTACAGAGGTTCAACACATTGTAACTTATTTACCTTACATCCTTTTCCAGGCTCAAATCCCCAGGTGCCTGGTTGGCAATGGTCACAAGTTGGACCTGTAGTAAGTGGGGGACAAACACACCTTCCAGTGTCTGGATCACAGATATGACCTGGTTTATCACAATGTTCACATTCTGCAAAAGTACAAATTTTTTACAACTTATAAGTATGAAATAACAGATATATCTGCTAAAGTTGCAATAGCTCAACTATTGAGCTACTGTTACTGAAATCCATCTTACATGATGTTTATATTTAAATCCAGAATTTAATATAAAAGTAATAAATAATGGCAAAATTTATCATCAACATTTTTCTCTACTCTTGCCTTAAAACATTTATCAGACAAGGTAACTAGCAAAGTTTTGAGATATAACAGTCTGGAGATAAGCATGTATCTTTACCAATATCAAGAGATTCTCCTGAAACGAATCTCACTTTTGTGTAAGTGAATGGAGTTTAGCGTAAAAAATGAATACCTAAGTTTAAGATGATTAGATTTTGTGTAGAATGGGATAAAGGGTAAATGTTATGAAATCAAAAATAGTATAATAGTATTTAAGAAAGGGGATAAATTAAGAAGGGATGAGAAGTGGCTCTTGAATGATTAAAGAATTTGATTATTTGGGGGTAAGGTTGTCAAGCAGTGGAGGATGTGAACCACAAGGTAAGAATGATATTGTTAAAGATAAAGTAGCTTTGAGAACAATTGGAATATGTTTGAAGAAAATTCCAAATATGTCAATAAATGGTTGGAGAAATTGTATGAAATGGTAGTGAAAATAAAAAATGTTATACGGAGTAGAAATATGGGGAACTTTTAAGGATTGCTTGAAAACTAATTTAAATAGGATGTTTCATAGTGAGGTGTTGGGGTTGTCTAAAGTCATACTGAAAGGATTAATTTTAAATGAATTAGGAAGGGTAGGGAGGACAGAATGTTGGTTGATTAAAATATTGGTACAGGATTTTAAAATTAGGGAAATATAGTGTTTTAAAAGAGAGTATGAAATACCAAAGGGAAGAAACGAGAGGTAATAGTTGGATGGGAGGAGCGGGGGAAATATTGCAAGAAACTGGGATGTTGGGAACTGTGGAAATCTGGGTATGAAAATAGAGAAGGGTTTTGAAAGGGAGTAAGGCAAAGAATTGAGAATAAAGAGAGGTAAGAGATTTGAATAGATTTCGAGATAAGAGTTCTTGAAAATTGAACAGAATAATTAAAAAGGAGTGGGGAAGAGAAAAATGTATATCGATTGTTGTGATAAATGTGAGAGGGAAGGATTTGCCTGGATGTTGAGTTTCAGAGAGGAAAATTATGGAGGGTGTGATAACTATGGGAAGATTAAAGAATATTTTATGGTTTAGTAATGTGTGAAAGGGTAAAGAGATGGAGAGTAAGCATATAGGAAGCAAATGGTTAAAATTACATAAGAAAAGTATAGCATATAAATTGTTAAATATTATAGGAATAAAGAGGAATAAGATGATAAGGAAATATTTAGAAAAAGTAAAGGAGAAATGGGTTAGAATGGTAAATAAGGAGAAAACAAGTGTATGATAAAAATAGTGTTACTAAGAGAAATATAAGAAGGGAGGGGCTTCATTATGCAGATAACTGAGGCCTCGTATAGAGAGGTGTTTGAATCATTAGTAACATAATGTTATGTATGTTAATTTGATAAAATTGATATAAGGATTTGTAAATGACTGGGGCCACAATTATGTGTCCTTTTAGTAATGTTTCTTAGCACATTAATAAATATAATATAGAAATACATATTATTGGTTTCTGTTGGTTTATCAAATTTAAGAGAAACAGAAAACCCTTTATACATGATGCAATGAGAGGGAAGGTAAGCCATTAACAATACTGACTTATAAAAATATGTCCCTGTTGGCAGGGTTGGGGTGACTAAATTGCCTGTAGTTTATATGTAAAACAAATAACATAAACAGCAGTTTTATACATGAAGTAATAAACTAACATTCAATTGATGTTGACATCTTAAATAAGTATAATCTTATTTTTACAGTTCTATTAATGCAATGACATATAAAATATTCAGTGTGAATTATATTCATCCACGTTTTTCCATTAATCATTTATCAACAATATACCATATAAAATTTCAAGTGTGAAATGTGAAATTAATTGCAATATATTTTGGGGCACTTACCTAGTAATTTTCTCTAGAGAATAAGCTTTCAGCTCAGTGAACATTAATGGTTTCTTCCTAAGTGCTGCCAACTGAGATTCATTCACAAGAAGGGAAAGAACAAATGGGATAGCTCAAAAGGGGAACAGTATGCATGTTATTTCATCAGCATTTTTTTAAATTATAATGGGACATATATGTCTAATTAATAGTTACAGGATTAATATAAAGGTTAGCATTTTGTATTACTATGCTATGATCAATTTCTTTTGAAAATTCTTACTTTTAAAATAATTTTGTCTGCTTGCTGAATGCAGGTCTAAGCTTGAAGTATTACTTTAGTATTTAAAACTTTTTACCATACTTACTTGAACAACCAGCAGTAGTAAAACCAAAATAGCCAGGAAGGCACTGATCACACCGAGGTCCTCCCACACCCGGTCTGCAGGGACACTGTCCCGTATGAGGGTCACAGAAGTTACTTAAAGCTCCTACACGATCACAGTCACAAGGTACACAACCTCTACTTGTGTTAAGACCCCAGAACCCATCCTATAACAGACCATACATTTAATTTACAACATTACTGCACAATTAGCTCTTTAGTCTTCTTAATTTTAAAAATATTCTTTTAATATATATATATACGAATATTTAAATGTTCTTTTAGGTATACTTTTGGATATTGGAATCTTTGCTGAAAAATCTCCAAGTATAATTTATGTTAATGAAAAAATCTTTACTGTAGTGCTTTAAAGCTGGGGATAAAATCTAACTTTTAAAAAACTCATTTCAGAGCTAAAATGTTGACCATAGTTAAAGCATGTAACATGTGCCTACAAATATTACATCGTAAATTCAAAAAGTTGTTTTTTTTGAGCTAATATATGTAAATAATGCCGGTTTGATATAACAGACCCTAGAATAGAACTGTGCTAGATTTATGTACAAGAGTGTTAAGAGTCACTATTTCAGTATTATCTCCATTTACTTCACACTATGAATTAATTATCAATTCCTTTCAAATACAGGGTCTCTGAGAATGAATGGTAGTGTTTCATGAGATTACTGTAAGGTATGTATTGTACATGAAGGATTAAAAGTGCTCAGTAACAGTAACAATAATTGAGTTGATTGTTTTCATTTTCGTCAGTGCTGTCATGATCATACGAGTAAGTCATGAGTCATGGCATCTATTTTTTTCTCACAAACAAGAGACAACACAAAAAATCTAAGATATACGGTTAAAAGTGTATGGAATGTACTTACGAATGAAGCTACCACATGATGTATGTGAGCAGAGCTGCAAGTTCTCCACATGCCCTAATGTTCAGTTGGTGAACGACAGTGGTCAGGAATGGATGTCAAGAAGAGTGAACAATGTGCCTAAGTGCAAATAGAATTTCTGCTCAACAGGAATGCACGAGAATGTTGCACAGAGCTACAGGAAGTACTGAGTGTGAATGCCCTGCCCTATCAATCAATGGTGAGGTGGACATAGGGTTTCAAATGTCGACTGCCGATCTTCCACACAGTGGGCATCTTGTGTCCACGAACAGAGCTATACTGACGATGGTGGTGGAACAATGCTTACGGGATGATAGGCGTTAAACACTTGTGAAATTAGAAGAGCAAACAGGAATCCTGGCAAATGCAGTGCACTGCATTTTATGGGAGGATCTGAACATGCAGAAAATGTATGCAAAGTGTGGCACACATCAATTAAGTGAGGTACAGAGGTGGACTCACTATGAAACTTGTCACATCAATCTGGCGAGATTCAGGAAGAAGAGGATGTCATGTTGAATCACATCATTGCAATTGATGAAACGTGGGTAACGGTGTATCAACCAGAACTCAAGTGAAAATCCTGTGAAATGCGTCACCCTGAGTCACCACGCAAACACAAGATTCATCAAACTCCTTCACAAACAAAAGTCATGGCCATTCTGGCTTATGACAGTCAAGATATGCTTGTGTATAAGGGAACCACTATGAATGCCTAATATTACAGGTCTTTTTGGTTCATAAATGCACTGTGTCGTAGGCATCAAATGGCCTTTTGGATGCCATTATTTTCCACGATAATGCGACACCTCATACAGCCCAGTGTCAAGTGTCGTTTACAGCAGTGGAGATGGGAAATTCTTCCCTACCTGCTATATTCGCTTTATCTCAGTTCCTGTGATTATAATCTCATCCCCAAAGTGAAGCACACATTGCTTGGGAAACATTTTGCTAATGAAGCGGACATTTTGACAGCATTTTGATGTGAGGTGGCTCACGTTAGCAACTCACATGCAGCAAATGGTATTCCCCATCACTGGCAACAAACCATACTTAGAGACTACCTTGAAGGCTGCTAAAACCATTGGTTTACCAGGGAGACCCATTGTGTGTAAGTATTCTGGTAACTTTTTCTCATACCATAATAAGTCAATGTTGTCCAGTTGCCTGTGTTTTGCTTCTTTCCTACAAGGACCACTAACCTCCAGTCTTCCATTGGTGACACCACTTGGCAGTAAATGCAATATATTTTCAATTATACATTGTAGATTTTTGTGTTATTCCTTGTTTACGACGAAAAAAAGATAGTTACCATGATTTATAACTTATCCCTCATAATAAAGTCAATGTTGCCAAATTTATCATTTTCTGGTTATATGCCAAAATAAGTGCATTGAAAACTGAAACAATCTGCATGTGGAAATCAGTCAGTTTGCATACAAACAGTCAAGATGTTTAAGATGTTTACCATACAAGAAAAAACTGCATATCAGTGATTCTGTTACAATGTTGATTCAGACAAGAGCATAAAAAAGATTCACCAAATGACAATGGTACAAATAGTTCCAGGAGATCATGAGAGTACAAAACGAAAAACAGTAGAGGCCTAGAACATCAGAAGAAAATGTTGAAAGAATCCCAAAGTTTAGTGTTTAACAGTCCATTGCTTGCTGTAGTCTACAATTAGGTATTCCTAAGTCAACTGAACATAATGCAGAAAGGATTGAAGTTACATACCTATAAAATTTAACTATGCAATTAAACCATAGGACAAGGTGTGTAGGATTGAGTTTGAAGATAGCATGCTCTAAAGACTTGATGATGAACCAGGATTTCTAGAAAATATTATCTTCTCAGATGAGGCCACATTTTATGTGAGAAGTTGTGCAAATTTGGGAAAATTCATGATTGACACATGAACACCTTTAAGATTTTCCTAGATCAATGTTTGGTGCAACCTAATACATAGCAACATTTTTGTCTATTCATTTTCCTTCAATCCAACATCAGCTCCATTGCATACATGGATATGCAATCAAACCTTCCCCCCCCCCTAAAATTGAACAAATGGAAATGGATGACCCTGAGTTGAAGAGCATCTTTCAACAAGATGAAGCACCACCCCATTTCCCAAAGCATGTATGAGAAGAGTTGAATCATCAATTTCCAGACTAGTAGATTGGCGGAAAAGGGCCTTCCCATAGCCTGAACAACTATTTTAGAATTCTTTTTGTGCGGTTACGTCAACAATGAGGTTTACAGTGAAAGAATTGAGAAACTGGACTATCTCCAGCAAAGAACCAGAAAAACAATTGCAAACATTACTCCAGATGTTCTTGTCAAAGCGTGGATTGAATTAGTTTTGACATGTCGTGCTATATATATTTCTGTGAAAAATGTCAGAAAAAAAGACTGTGATATTTGCAGAAATTAAGTTGGCAATGTCCAATCAACAATATTCTGTTGCTTTTATTTTTTCTTTTCATTTTTTAACAACCCATCTCTATAAGAACGTTCATCACTTCTCCGGAGCCAACAGAAGAATTAGTTATTACTCTCTCTCTCTTCCACAACAAACATGTCTCTCCACAGAAGAGCTGAGGAGCACTGAGAGTTGAGCACAATTGTTGAATTTCAGGAACTACCTGGTCATTATAGTATCAGTTGAGATTTGAAAAACCCTTTCCTGCACAGTCAACTACAGTAACATTCAGCCAGTGCCCAAGCAGAGACAGGTACCTGCTGTGCAATAATTATATCAGTCTAATTCTAGTGGCAAAGCTGAATTTTGCTTCAATCTTGGAATACTCAAGAAACATAAGATGGAAAAAATATATATTGTAAGAATGGGTTATCAAATGAACAAAAGA
Source organism: Metallyticus violacea (assembly GCA_030762175.1). Lineage (NCBI taxonomy): Eukaryota > Metazoa > Arthropoda > Insecta > Mantodea > Metallyticidae > Metallyticus > Metallyticus violacea. The sequence continues at coordinate 109,556,703 of CM060830.1, read as the reverse complement.
AGTTGTTGAGGGTTTTTTCCAATGGAGAAAAGTAGTATTGTGCTCTCTGCTGTAAAGATATTTAAGTTCATTTTAATGTGTAAATATGATTTAACTTAATTTTAATATCTTTCACTTTTAAGATACTGCATGCAAGTATTCTGAATTACTGAAACATTTATATTGGTTGTGCTTTCATTTTCATTTATTAGACTAATAACAGAAATTTAAAATTTAGCAACCTTTTGAAACATGTACATAATTTTTAATACTTGATGTATGTAAAAAGTATGAATTGAGGAGAGTAATTCACATAAGAAGTAAAAATAATAATTTAAAGCAGGCATTGTTAAATGAGCAGTGCCCCTATTTCATCTAAGAATCCCCCCCCCCCATCCCCAAGATCTGTCCAAGGCTAAGATGCCATTAATTTACCTGCAATTGCACAGAAAATGAAACATTTAAAGAATTTCTTGGAAAGTACACAAAAGAAGCAGTACCGAGTGCCTCTACTTTGAAAAATAACTACCTACCAGATTGTTATTAAGCAGGGAAATCTGTTTTACATATTTATTTATTTATTTTCAAAAGTAACCAAATTGTTATCCTGCACTAAAGTATTCAACATGTTCACACTAACTCCACTTACTTACATAAAAATAAGACATGTTTCAGAAACAATCACTTCCATCTACTGTTACTGGAAAGGTGGCTGGATACCAGGATGCTCTTGTGGTGGTGTCTGATGGTTCCAGTAGGAACTTGCCGAGTTCATCCATAGGAGGAAAATCAAAATTCATTACATTTTTCTTATTTTTTAAGAAGAAAAATTTTTCCCAAGTGGATAGCTCCATTTGGTTGTGAAGCTGTTTCAGCAGCTTTGCTTCTGGTTTAATTTCTGATTTTTGATTCAAAAGTGAGCTGCTACTGCTGATTTATCAACCTGCTTAAACCAAATATTCCAAAAAAGTTCTTTTCTACAAATTTCCAAATTTCTCTTCATTTTTCAAACATATCTCTTATCACAACTTGCACATTTGATTTCATAAATACCAATAGAGAACCTTATGCAAATGTAAAAGAAATGGTAAGCTCCTTACATTTACAAATAGAAGAAATAGAAGACTTACTGAAGCTTACTAATTTGTATTCAACAAAATTTCTTCAGTTTCAACAAAAGATATTACCAACAAGTTTCGGGCCTAGCTAAGGGAAATCCCTTGTTTCTGTTTCTAACAGATTTATTTGTGAGTTCCTTATAAATACATATCACCAAAGCCTTACCTTTAATTTTCAAGATTTGGTATAGGTGTATGGATGACACATTTGCAATAATATCAAAAAGACATTCAATAGATGCCCTGAAACTTCTTAATCTACAACATAAATTCACTGTTTACTGCAGAAGAGAAATAGTTGGCTTCTGTTTTCTTATATTTAAAAATCTTAAGAAATAGAGATAGTTTGAACTTTGAAATTCATAGAAAAGAAACATGCAAAAAAATTACGTAAAAAATTATAGTTTTATAATACCATTCCAAATAAATATACAGTGTTTCAGAGCTTGGCATATAGATTAATTAACATCCCACTCACAGAAACAGAGTACAAAATGGAATATCAACAGATAATTAAGGGAGCAACAACCATGGTTTCAACAAAGACACAAAATACAAATTATCAATAAATTTAAAAGACAAAAATCGATAAGAGAGGTTTCCACACTGAAGAACACCAAGGAATGATACAAATTCAAAAGTTTCACATACCATCCAACTTACCAAAAAAAAATTAAGATTTTCAAAGAACATGAAATAATGTTAACCACAAAGAACAAATACAATATCAAGAAAATATTAGGTTGTACTGTAAAAGACCGCATGTCAACAGAACAGAAATCAGGAATTTATGAAATCAAATATGCAGATTGTGATCAGAAATACAGTAGAAAAACAAAGATCAATTGGAAATTTGGAGAAAAGAACATTTTAGGAATATTCAATTTAAGCAGGTTGATAAGTCAGCTGTAGCAGCTCAAATGTGAACCAAAAGTCATAAAATTAAACCAGAGGCTAAGTGCTGAAACAACTTCACAGCCAATAGACTATCCACTTGGGAAAATTTTTTTTATCTTAAAAAATAAGAAAAACTTAATGAATTTTGATTTTCCTCCTATGGATGAACTCAGCAAATTCCTACTAGAACCATCAGACACCACCAGAGGAGCATCCTGGTATCCAGCCACTATTTCCAGTAACAGTAGTCAGGCAACAGCTGATGATAGTAGTGATTGCTTCCGAAACATGTCCTAGTTTTATGTAAGCGGAGTTAGTGTGAATATGTTGGCTACATTAGTGTAAGATATATTACCATTTCATTGTCTACAGCTTTGCAAGTACAATTTATTTGATTAAGCAAAGTGTTAATTGAATAACATATTGTGTACCTACAGGTAATGCACATGTGTTCCACATTCTTCAAAGTAATTGAAAAAAAAAAACTGCTCAGATATTGGAGAAAATAATGTTTGGGTATCTGTGGATGATATTTTGGATGACAGGAGGTGCATAGCTAATTTGATTGTTGGAAAATTGACACCAGAGATGACAACCAAGTCATACTTACTCTCTTGCAAAGAGCTTGACCTTCTATAAAGGTTGGAAATATATAATCTGCTTAATTTCATTATGCTTGGAATGTGAATGAAGTCATTCAGCAAATTAAAAATATATTTTGCAAGATTTCAGAAAAAATTGCAACATTAAAGAAAAGATGAAAAGCTTTTCCCTTGCCTCTGAGCCTATAAGGGGCTTTGATAGAAACAGCAATGTTTTATGCAAAACATTTGAACTAGGTTAAAGAGGTAAGAGTATTTTTTACTTGTCAATATAAAATATAATGGCCATGCACATCATTACGGGAAAGAGTTCAATTTAAGCAATCAGCAGAGGAGGGGGGAAAACAAACAAACAAAACACACACACCTTAAACTGCCTGTTCAGTAAAAATTTTATGACAACACTTTCATAGTTTACTAATTTTATAAGAATATTTAAATCATTTAAATCAGACAAGTTTTCATTGCTTGGTTACCTAATTAATACTGACCATATTATTAAGTAAAAGTTTTAACTTACTGCAGCAGTTTACTAAATTAAGTTGACATTTTATTTTTCTCCTTTTACTCAAGAAAATATATCTACATTTTTCTTTTTCAATTTATTCTTTAAAATGTAAATGATGATTGTCAGTTATTTAATATATAAGATGAGAGTGAAGTTCCTTACTTAAAAAAAAGTGCAACTCTGTAACAGATGCTTTGGCCAATGTTCAGGAAGCCAAAGTAGGATAGTAACAGATCCAAAGGAAATAAAAGAAATAATCAAAAAGAAGTCAAAAAAATTGCAGAATTGACTCTTTTTACATAAACCTGAAATTTCTTAGATTGTACATATGTCTCAAAATATAATGCAATGTAGAGAAGTAATTATTTAAATATGAAATTATAATACCTGATAAGAAGCATTCCTTGATAACCTAAATAAAATTCTTATCGCATGCTGTGCACTTAATGCAAAATAAAATATGCTGATGCAAGATGAAAAGATTGTTTTTTTAATTGTAAACATCCTGTTTTCTTTGATAAAGGTGCTTCATTGTCATTGTAAATATCTGTTTTTCTATAAACGAATGTTGCACATTTTTCATAAGCATATGTTTCACATTTGACAGCTTCATGGTCTAATATTTGGCATTTCTGGCCACTACTCCTGGGGTCCGGATATAACATGGGATTTTTCCTTGATTAGCAAGGTTACCATGGTTAGATTAGGTTTCATTAGGTTTAAGAACCCCTCTGGCACACCATAATCATATTGATCACCTCCACTGGGCCATTACAGCTGTGCCTTTATGAGAAGTTTTCTCAGTTGTAATGATGATGATGGTGGCAATTAAAAATTAATGACTTTTTGGAGTCCTAGAGACTACTGAAAATAAATAGTTTTCTACCATCAAATTTTAGATATCAAAATGAGCATTTCTTTTCAAAAACAGGACAGCAAGACCTGTAATTAAAGTGCAAGAGTACAAGATACATTATTACCATATTAAAAATATACTATGTCTGTTTACATAGATTTTCTGAAGAGTACTATTTGGGGTTTTAAAATAGTTTACAGTCTAAGAATTTATGTTATCCATTGATCAATGATGAAGCTAAAAATCTAGTTCTGAAATGGGCCTAGAAATAAATGCTGTAGCAGTAAATTATATTGAATGAAACGTTATGGAACCTACTTCTTCAAAATAACTTACCATAGGTAACCCTACGAACATTTTAAAAAATTACCAACTACAAAATGGTTAATAGTGAAACAACATTACTGTTAGCATCCTCTTACTGCAGATTAAAAGTAATAATTTGTATATTTTGATGCAATTTAATGAGAACAAAACATTTCTCAATTGCAGTGCATGAAACATTTTAAAGTCAAATGGTACCTTGCAGATATCACAAGTCCTTCCATATACATGAGGCCTGCAGGAACACTGTCCAGTAATGATGTCACAAGTTGGACCTTCAGATCCTGCTGTGTGGCAACCGCAACCTGCAACACAAAAGACATGATTGATTCAGATATTGTTGGAAGATTATTTTTCAAAGTGCTTTCAAACACAGAAACCCAAACTATTTTTAACCAACAGTTAAGGTGCAGAAGCTAGCCAAAATTCAAGTTCCAGAGGTATTAATCCAAATAATGGAGGAAGGGAATAAGATTTACTAGGCTAATTATTTTCAAATATCTAAATATGGCAGTTTTTAAAGAAGATTTACAATATGTTAGTGTATTCATTAATCATTACACACTAGAAACAACATTAATTGGTATCTTTTTCAACATGGGACAGTTTATCATAATCTCTGTTAGATAGAATTTTTTTTATCTTCTCTTGATTTTTTTAAGTAAATACCTACAGTGCAACATATTTATGATATCAAATATGATTGTAAACAATGAGCATCTAATAATGAGAGGATATGCTTTGATTTCTGCAGTTTAATTTTTATTTTTTAATTGTTATTCACTATATATATAACACTATGCAAAAGTAATTTACCCTTTTTATTTACACAACTGGTTTTCGAGATATGATAAAAGCTGTTTACAAATTAAACACTAGAAATTAAGTACATTGAAAAGCTATAATATTTTGTTTAAGTGTACAAATTTAGGCATCTTTGTATAAAATTTAGATGTATATTAACTACCTAACTTTTTAGTATGTACTTTTTTGAGAACATTTCATTTTAATAATTCTTTACATTTTATCGTTAATACCTATATTAGCATTGTCAGTGTCATTTACTTACATATATTAAATATGTTATTAACAATGAAAAAATACAGCACAACTTTTGAATGATGAGTTGTAGACAATAAAGTTTGAGAATTATATTTAGAGATACACTGGTGAAACAATTTGCATACTCTTCCATACCGTATTTCTATAGAAGGAAGCAAAATCTGATTGGCACCTTTGCTATGATAATGCACGCCCTTGCATTTGCAACAGTTGCTCAAATTTCTCAAAAAAAAAAAATGAAGCGTTTTCCACTATACAGCCACGATCTGACTTTTTCCGTTCCCTTATCTCATAAAAAAGTTGAGGGGGGGGGGCAGCGTTTTGACTTAATAACTCAAACCGCTAACATAGTACCACACAATCCGCTACCAGTTCATATTTACGAAAACGGGGCGAGCGTAGGCCGTCAGGCCGAATTCAAGGTTAGGTTAAGGTTAGTGTGTGTGTGTGAATTAATTGCAAATTCCAACAGACGAAAAATAGAAGAGGCGCGATAACACTCATACCTCCAAACTAACACTAGGGAGGCGAATTTTTTTTTGAGGCGTTCGGTTTTCTCCGCCGCCGTTCGTGAAAGGAGGCGTGACTTGTATAATTCTCTATGTAACTTCAACTGTACCTACACAAACCGCCAGAAGTGGCCGAGGTAGCTGAGACGCGACTCGTGAACAGAAAATCTGAGTTTTGATTTCCATCAGGACCGTTCTCCCCGAGTTTTTTTTTTTTTTTTAATCCCAGGTTTTCCTCAGTTCTCATAAATGAAAAATGCCGGGACGTATCCTAAACTTAGGTCTGGAACTCTTCCTTTCTTAAAAAATTCCTTTCCCAATCTATTATTTATCATTTCATCTCATGTACGACTATCATTTGTAAAAAGGGGAGTTAAACACTATTAAAAAAAGCACAGTCTCGACTGGCTCAGAAAAGGAGTGCAAAAGGTGAGTAAATTTAATTCAAAAGTAAATAAATACTTCAGGTACAATTTTGTTTGCTCGAACCGAGCGAGGGGTGACTACACAAAGCTATTGGTTTTTTTTTTCTTAAAATAAAATAAAAAAGGTTCAATGGTAAGTAAATGACCTATTAGCTGATATCTGATGTGTGTTTTGTTCGTTAGAATGAGAGCGAAGGATAACTACAGGGATCTCTCTAGTGAGCAACTAAACACACACACAGAAATATATGTATATTGAATTAAGAGGTAAGTAAATTACTTTGAAGTAAAATTTGGTACGAATTTGGATTTTCCTTGCGAGTACTGTATTTAGAAATTAAACGTTCGTTTTCTTAAACTGGCTCTCTATATCTGTGATAGATCCTATAGTGGAAATCGACTTAATATAATAATTGTTTGAGGAGGACGCTTTCTTCGCCAACCGCGCACATACATATATCATTCGTCTTGGGCTTCAGTGCCACTGATAAATTACAGGAATATGAGTCTTCTACATGTTCATGAACTGCTAATGAATTAGCTAATTGCGTCTTGTGCACTGCAACGGTAATCACGATTGTACATGCGTCGGTATTAGTTCAGTCACCGCTACTTGCTGGTGAGCTAGTGCCTGCAAAGAGAGAGAAATTACGACATCCGGCAGCGGCGGCGGGAAAGACGATGTTTATTTGTTTTGTATTTCTGATGTCATATTTTCGTTGCTTTAGTGCGACAGCAGTTAATTATTGCTAGGCGGCTTTCTACTTAAAGGGAACAAGCTAGCAAGAAAACGAAACTGTGAAACACCAAGTTGGAAGAACATTTAAATTTTTACTTGCTTTGGTGTTGAAGTAAGGAAAAGAAAGAAATGAAGAAACAAACAAGCATTTAGCATTCTGGTAACCAAATCCAGTTTCCTTCTGCCTGAAAAATCAGCCAAAGAAACCGACACAGTGACTCAAACAAGACCTTTAGTTCAGTCAGACCAATAGCCTGGAACAAAAGCAACAGCGGTGGGAGCAACGAAAAGGGAACAGGAAAACAATAATAGGGAAATATTAAAATAACTATGTAATATAATTTCATGCGGGTTATTTTCAGTTGATTCACATCCCCATTTGTTGCCAATTTTATCCTTGCTAAATTTTGTCTAACGAAAGCTGAAATGCAATGTCAACAAATGCACATGGTTGTTGACCACAGCACAGAAAGGCGCAGACACACAGAGATGGAAAAGCTCTCTGTGTGCTTTATACAAATGCTCCAATTTTAACTAATTCTTAAGTTTTGTGAAGCAAGTCTTCTCTTCACGTGTGATAAGACAGCACAGCTGCTAAAATACTAGTTCTCATCCTTATCGGAATCTTCTGACGAGTCTATTTCAACTAGAACCTGGTCGCGAATCTCCCCCCTCTGAGTGTATTGTAACCTGAGATTGTTTTGAGCACTTATGGCCCACGCTTCATATTTAACCATCTGTTAGGGTTCATTTATATGAAACGTGACTTGTTCACACAAACTGTATGTTAGGCTGAGGTTTGAAATAAAAGTCAGGTCACGGCCGTGATTCAAATCATGTATCTTCGGCTTACCGGGCAGATGCTCTTAACATCTGAGCTACCATGCCCTATCCGACCACAACCCCGAATCACATTTAATTTGGCGGTACTATACAATGTCTAAACTCTATGCTCTACTCTATACACAAGCCTGCAGGGAGACGGCCACAGTATATACGTGAAGCGGTTTGATGTCGTTGTTGTCGCGCCAAATTTTGCAGTGGTTTTGCAGATTGATTATTGGTCGCTTCGGTGTTGTTACCCACGCTTCAACGACAACCATTTCTCAGGGTGATTTGTGCTATTTTGTTGACTCGTACTCAACATAACTGGGCAGTTTATTTACGGGCGCTCTTTAACATCACAAGTCATCAGCGTACATAAATGGGCGGGGAATTCAATAGCGTAAATAAGCACGCGATGCGACATAATATATAGGTACTTTATTAGTCCATAATCTTTCGCGTCCTCTGGTGTTTTGTCGTACGATAGACTTAGTTAGGCCGATACAAACTTAGTTGCCCTGTGTCAGATGAGTGCCGTGGCGCTTAACTGTTTAACTGATGTATCAGAACTGCGTGTAGTTCTTATAACGGCGTGTCTTAGCAACTTACAACTGCTTCTGCGAACTGCTTAGCTGAGTCGAACTGAATGCCCCAGCCGAGCAATCGCTCCCGTATAAATACATTCAAATAAAATAATCTTTGGTTTTAACGAATGCCACAGAATCAAACAGGCGCACGCAATCTTCGTGCCTATCTTTAAAAATTCAAACACACATTTTCCATTGGTTGGTTTAAATCCACCTGCCACGCAAGCCCAAGATCTCTACTTTTTTCCCCCAAATTTAAATCGCGTACTACATCATCTAAATCCGAGTGCTCAGGGTTCGTAAATCCAATCATTTGAACTAAAGAGCTTATTTGAATCATCAGTTTCTTCAAATGACTTTGGGGGAAGTTTCGCTACGAGGGACTGGTCTAATTGCTGATAGCACATTTGCATTAATAACATTGAATTTTGTTTTATTAGTCAAACTTGACACTTTAACCACATACAAATAACATTCACATAATTTTGTTGTTCCTGCCAAATTATAAGTACGGCGAATGGTAAGGATTTTAAGGATTTTACCTACTTTCTAAAATTAATTGTACAAGTACGGTAATGTAATAATATTTTAGAGCCCATTTTTTCTCTTAATCATCAATTTTGCAATCAAAGTAATGAAAGTAATTTTTCTGTAGATTTTTTTTCATTTGGTATTTTGGTGTAAAATTTCCACAAACATTATCTAGGTGATTACAACACTGACCTCTCTCACTTTTATCCATGCTGAGCACTGAAATAAAGTCACTACAACATCTAATAATAACACAGCACTAGAGTAAATCATCAAAAAACTCCAAACGAAAGTTTCACTCAGAACAATTTTAAAAGAATCAATACACGTTTATCAGTATATTTATCTGTTAAGATTTACACTTCTTTTCCATGCAAACTTCCGCTCGGACGCTCCCATCCCAACTAGAGACTTCTGATAATAAAACTGTACGTGACACACACACAATAAGTTCAGGGAACTTGCTAAACTATAATATTATAATTATTTATTTAGTATACCTTTTACAGATGGACTCAGTATATACCGCAAATATTACTTTTGCCACAGTCGAAACTGAAACCCGATGGGCTAATTTAAAGGACATATCGGGTTCTATGTATCAAAATTGACAAGAAATAGCCATTAGTGTGCCGTTGATAAAAATTGTGCATGTTATTATTAAAATTTCGATGGCGCATGTTTATTAAAAAGTAGTAATAATGTTCTCAGTTTGTATGTCATTCCATTATTTATGCAGAACCATCAGAAGGAGAAAACAGGTAGTAAGCATGAGAGTTCTGGTGGTCTAGTGGTGATCTTACTTACCTAATAAACCCAAGATCACGGATTCAATCCCGGCCAGGACTGATGGATTTTTCGGACGTAAAAATCCTAAGTATGACTTCCTTAGGAAGGGAAGTAAAACAGTCGGTACCGTGTCGTACATATGCGGCATGTAAAAGAACCTCAAGACTGAAAGAAGAGGCCTCTGAACAAAATTTACCGGCCTGAATTGAATGGAACGCTGATGATGATGATGATGATGATGATGGTGATGATGATGATGATGATGATGATGATGATGATGATGAGCGTCCGTAAATAAACCAAATAAAATTCAAAGTTAACACGAGCACTGAAATACCCAAGTTGTTCCTACTGTATATATTGTATTTTGAATTGTTTTGACTCAACACAAAAATTATTTATTTAAGGAACACTCGATGTATATCCAAAGTAATCAGACGCACGACTCTGTACTTGAAAAACAACCGAATGAAGTACTCTTTACTCCACAAGTAGCAATTGAGTGTTTCCACAGATGCGCATCTCTAAATTTGTTTGTAATATGCAATGAAGTGCTGGAGGCCCTTTCTGTTAGTTTCCTTGAATAATCTGTTATTTGGCTCTGAACAGAATATAACATGAATATTTTATCATAGTTTATATCCCTGCTCTAAGCTTCGTAATATAAGTTTTACATAAAAGTTGTTTTTCATGTTCCAGGAATGCAATCTTTACACAATCTTTTTTTTTTTTTTTTTTTCTATTCATGTCATCGTCACAACAAACAGGAAATATACAATACTCTTGGAGTGATTCCGATCAAAATAATGTCACATCACTAGCAGTCAAGTTACAACAAAGTAGTAATGCACGCAAAAAAAGCATTTCCACATTAGTAATTTAAATTTGAGAATGGTTTCAGCAATAAATAACATCTATTATGCAAAAAATCAATATTTGTGAAATTGGTTTAATTACTGCTGGCTTAATAAAGTTGAATTTCGAAGTTGCTACAACTCCCAAAATGCAGCTCGCCTGATTCAATAGTTGTTTAAACAAGTTTGCGCTTGTCATCATGGTTGACGTTAATCTATGCTGCTGTTTCTACGGAGATATATTATATAAAGCATAAACCGGGCAAGTTTTTAACTAGTGGGGAAAAAACATCTTAAACATGTTTTCAAAGTTCTGCGAAAGGTATCCTTTACTCGCAATAAAGAAGGCAGTGAACCTAACCTCAGAAATTACCGACTCTCCGCTTATCTTGCAATATGTTTCTGACAATCGGGAGTATTTTTGGCGCGAAATGCCGAAGGATACGTTGTTTGCTGACGTTAGGATCACTCTAAGAGTGAGTAGATTTTACTTATTTCTAGCCCTAACCCCAACAACTAATAGCTTCGTTTAGCTTAACTTTGCAACAGCTGTAAATGTTTTAATGTTGTAGAATATTTTATTCGATTTTTTTTACATGGACTCTCATAGTTACATATCTTGTAGTATAAATGTTATAATAGCTCAGTGCTATCAAATGAATTTCAGACAACTCTACTTATAGTTGTTGAGATAACTATTTTCGTTATAATGATAGCAATTAATGAAATGTTGTTTCAATGAAGCACCCAAATGTTTAAACTTTATATACAGCTGAACTGGAACTGAAGAGGCTTACGAAAGGATACATGAGTATGTTGCTAACTAAAGTAGGAAGATTGTCAGGTATGGCGCGTGCGGGCTGAAGTGCGAAGACGGCTTGAGCCGTTTGCCCACCACCACCCTGTTGTGACATGAGTGAGCACCTCTCAGACTCAAGAGGTCTGCACTTCTACCATGGGTGAGTGTCTGACAGAAAATGTTTACATAGTACATTCCTCTCGCTTGCCTTCTTCTGCTTGCCAGATAGTATATACAGATGCTAATGGAAGAAATAAATACATGTTGCTTCTTCAATGAAGATTTTATTCATTTAGAAGCAATGTTTGTTTTGTCAATTTCTTGCTAAATGCACGATTTGATTCGACTGGATGATGCTTTTAGAATTTGTTTCGTTTGTTGTTCCTAGGGAACTGTAGTCAGAAGGTGTCGAATGTCATTCATGAGGTGAGGATGAAATGACAGGTTGAATCAGCCTGAGTGTTAATGCCACGGTAATTATCACTTCGATTTGATCGCTGCATGCAGGATGCTCGTCATTTGTGGTTGTAGATTGACGACAGATGCCCATCTTATGTAGATAAATGAAAATTCGCATCAAAATAATTTTTCTAGCATGCTTTGCTTGACATCAATGACTACTCGTAAGTTAATAAACTAGTGTGATAAAAGTATTGAAATTACTGATTTGCCTTTTAAAGGCAGAAGTTGAAGTAATTCTTCAGTTTTTTCTACTTCTAAGTGGCTTTAATGTTGAAATCTCTCCTAATATTAATATCCCCTACCCTCATCTCCCATTGAGAGCATAGCATAGCAATAGTGGCAACTATTTATTTACAACTGATACAAAAGAGTTACATGTTAGCATCCTTTACTGTCCTTCAATGTAGTCACCAGGATTGTGTATAACCCATTGCCAGCGATGTGGAAGTCGTAGTATACCTTTAGCAGAGCCTGTTCTCTTGATGGTGCAGATGGAGCGTCTACTGCCTGTCGAATCTCTGGAACACTTCTGAAGCGAATGCTATGAAGTGTTCCTTCATCTTCGGAATCAAATCAAAGTCACAAGGACTTAAGTCCGGGGAGTATGGTGGATGGTACAGTACTTCCCAGCCCCATCGACCGAACAAATCCGCAACAGTTTGGGCTGCATGCGTCCGAGCATTGTCGTGCAAAATGATAGGTGGATTCTGCAGAAAGTGTTGCCGCTTCTTTCTCAAAGCTGGTCGCAGATGGTGCTCCAAAAACGAACGGTAATACTCAGCATTGACAGTCTGCCGTGGAGGAATGTAATGCGTTAGGATAACACCATCACATTCGTACACGAGAATCACCATAACTTTCACCTTACGAACTTTAGACTTTCGTGGTGACCCATACTGATGCCATTCGTTCGATTGGCGTTTCAGTTTTGGCTCATACGATTTGGCCCATGTCTCATCCAGGGTTATGATACGACGTAAGAAAGACTCTCCTTCGCGCTCATAGCGCTCCAAGTGCGTCTTAGCAGCGTCGTAACGCAACCATTTCTCCATTTCCGTCAAATCATGCGGAACCCATCGTGATGCAATTTTTCGCATGTCCAGGCGTTCCTTCAGCATGTGAAGCACAGTCGTAAGCGCTAATCCGGTTTCTTGGGCGAGCTCACGAATCGTCTGGCGTCGACTACTGTCCAGTAATGCGGCAAGAGCACTTCATGCACTTCTTCTTCACTGACGCTCGTAGGGCGACCTGCCCGATGAATGTCTGCAACAGTTTGCCGACCATCTTTGAAGGCTTTTACTCAACGTGCCACTGTTCTGCAAGGAAACGCAGATTCCCCGCAAGCCTCTTGAAGACCTTTATGACACTGTGGTGCTGTACGACCTCTGGCAAATTCAATCTTGATCCAACTCCGTTGTTCCTGTTTCGAAAACATAGTGACAACAGTATGTTAGACCGCTAGCTCATGAGTTACTGTGTTTCTCTCGATGGTGCGCAAGCAGGTGATGTGGGAAGGGAGAGTCCATTTGCTCTGAGAAAAGATAGGTGTGTAAATAACGTGCGCTATCAGCGACAATATTAGATTCCGTTGCATAGCGTCTCCACAATAGTGTTGCCACTATTTAAGTTCCAACCCTCGTATAAGAAGGGTTGTTACTCCATGAAGAATGCTGCCATAAATACGCTGAAGAAGAGGGAAAAACACCATCAATATATTCCTAAACTCTGGTCTTTCATAAAGCACAGAAAGTTTGGTTTGAAGTCTTTGTTTAATATTGGGTAGTTTTCAACTCCCAATCCAAGAATATCTTCTCGAAGTATATTAGTCAATATATATTCCAACAATGCTCCAATATCCCATCTCTGAGTTGTCCGAAAGGTGTTTTTGATGCTCCCCTACAGCTGCAAAATTGTTTCGATCTGATAAAAAAACGCTGACCCACGTGGGAGAGTTTGAGCTTTGGGAACGATATAAGTCAAATGTGGGCTGTAGAGTGACTGCTGCGACAAATTTCTCAGTATTTCCATTAGTAAAACACTTTTGTGAGTAGGTGTATTGTCTTAATGAAAATCATAATTCTTTTCCTGCAAAGTTTTTTGTCACAAATATTTTCATCTAGTTTGTTTAAAAGAGTGAAATAGTATTTTCCAGTTTTGGTTTTAGTCTGCTAAAGTTAGTAAAATTCTTTCATCATTCCAAAAGATTGATGACATAACCTGTTTGTAGATAGTACTGACTTTGTCTTCTTTGCTTCTGTTCTGGTATGCAAGTCTCATTCCAGTTCGGTTATTAATAAGCGTAGCACTCTTCTTGCACTAAGATTTTTCATATGCAATTCATGTAAAATATAAACTACACGTTTCTTTGAAATGCCTAAAACCTCAGTATTTTCATTCACTTTAACTCGCTATTCGTGTATTTGTTCAATCAATTCTGCTTTTATTGTACTTTTTGGATGTTCTAGCGAATCATCTTCAAGGCTGGTATGGCCATGTTTAAATTTAGCAGCCCATTTTTAATCGTTGAAAATGAAGAAAGTTTTCAATGATTTTTCTTTAATGTGAAACCATCCTTTACAAAGAACTTTGTAGCTAGAAGTTTCTTCCGGGGTTGGAAGCCGTGGTCTGTTGAAGCCAAGGAGTCCAAACGCTTCATCCCCACATGCGGAGGACATCTTCAATGGCGCGGTCTGAGTCTTCTGGGCGAAGGTTCTGGCACGACTTCAGTTCAGGTTCAGGTTTGTGCCAGAACCTTCGCCCAGAAGACTCAGACCGCGCCATTGAAGATGTCCTCCGCATGTGGGGATGAAGCGTTTGGACTCCTTGGCTCCAACACACCACGGCTTCCACGCCCGAAGAAACTTTAGTTATAAGCCTGACTCCGGCCGTGAAAGCTTCCGACTACTCAAAGAACTTAATGTCTATAATTTTATTTATTTAATAGAATACCCAGAACATATGTGCTTTGGAAAGCAATGACTTGATATTTCAAACGAATGCATTACATACAAAAAAAAAACAAAAAAAAAACAATGATTTGCTTGGCTACCTATGAGCAAAGCTCAGAACTTTTCAGTCCGCTCTCGAGTCGGTCCTGGTGGTGTAGTGGTTACCATACTTGCCTCCTAAACCCAAGATCGCGGGTTCGAACCCGGCCAGGACCGATGGATTTTTTCGGGCGTAAAATTCCTAAGTATGGCTTCCTTCGGAAGGGAAGTAAAGCCGTGGGTCCCGTGTCGTACATTTACGGCACGAAAAAGAACCTCAAGCCTGAAAGAAAGGCCTCTGAGCAAAATTTATCGGCCGTTTCACGCCCTGAGTTGAATGGGACGCTGATGACCTGAGATGTTAAAGAGTGTTCATAAATAAATCATTCAAAAAAAAAGTCCGCTCTTCTACAGGCAATGGCCGGTTTTCTTTTCTTTTCTTTCTTTCTTTCTTTCTTTCTTCCTTCCTTCCTTTCTTTCTTTCTTATTATATAAAGTGTTGTTATTAAATATTAATGTCTGAAATGTTGTACAGTGAAATTTTCTGATGTTTCTAATACATACACACTTCCTTAAATCTTTTCTTTTCAGTCAAAACCTTTATTACACATAAATACGAATTATACATTACTAATAAAAATAGGAAGTGGATATATCTAACGCGCAGAAATGATAATTGAGAAATTACAGTTAGATTTGGTGACTTCAACTTAAAAGACGAATAGTATGAAGTGTATATCTTCATTTGATCCTTTTCCACTAAGAGCTTTGAGAATCGCATTTAAAACTCTTGCAGGTAATTTTCTACAAGCCCTGGATTTTCTTCATGTTGATACACTTCTTTACGTACTGTTTGGGTGGGAAAGAGATGATTAGGAATTTTGTATCTGCAATCTAAATTTTGAAATATCCAACGTGTATGTTAATTTCTGATGGTAAAGACACTATTTATCTGCAAAATTATTAAATGGCTGATGTGCAGAGACCATATTCATATTATCTTTATCTACTTATATTTCCTATGGTTCAATTGACAGACTACGTAATAGGGAAGTACAAAATATATCTTGCTTTCAACATAGTGCTCCACAAAAAGGATTGTCACTCACAGTGGGGAGGGTTTGTTTCCATGCTTAAAAATAAGTGACTGTTCTGTTAGTGCTACAGATAGTCACGAGTTAGTTGACCACATTTTTTCCACAACTACGAGCTGTACAAGAAGTCAATATCCTTCATTATTTGTTCATTATGGTAACGAAAATTATTTTGATTGAAAAAATGAGCAATTGCACCTTTTCTTTGGGTCGAAAAGTTTCATTACCACAGAAGGAGCTACGACAACTCATGGCCACTCCATTGCCCTTCTAACTTGCAGGAAGATTGCCAGCACAGTTAAGAGCTGGGACAGAGCTCTTTAAGCCTACTTTCTGAATGCGTCTAAGGGACAGATTTGCTTATAGGTATAGTAATTCAAACCTCCTTGGATACTCTGAGACACAATCGAAACGGGCATGAGGCATTAAGCTAAACAATGAATACAAGTCTGTATTAGGTACAAACCTCAGAATTAGAGTTTTCGATACTCAAGAGAAACCGATATATGGGCTGGACCCTTTGCTATACTTTGTTCATATAAATTTTAATTAATATTGTCACAAGTACCACATTTTAAGGTGATGGGCAAGAAACGCGCGTTTTAAATAGTAGAAAACTGGTACCAAGAAATTGAATGCGTTTCTACGTCCGATCGCTGATCCTGTTAATAAAAGCGGCTCATTTTCCTTATATTTCTGCAGATGATAGTGTCTGAGCTACAATTTTCTTTAAAAATCATTTATCAGGACAATAAAATTCTTTAAACGCGGTTTGAACTAGATAGTTTCGACTGTCTAGCACATATTTAACCTTTTGGAAAAACCACCCTCCATCTACAAAATAATCTCAGTTCTGAGTTTGGTCGATAATAAAAGAGAATTTTAGTAAACATGTGTGATTTGTAACTTATTGAAATGCTATTGCATTTCAGCGTATTTAACACGAAAGCTGTACTACCTAGGGTTGTTATTTTGAAATGACGTTTCGTGGTCTACCATTTTCGGATAATATGAGTGAAGTGTGAATGACAACAGCCCATTGCTGCATTTATAAAAAAAGATTTTTGGGAGGTTTTTATTTATTTATTGATTTATTTATTTATGGACGCTCTTTAACAGCTCAGGTCATCAGCGTCCCATTCAACTCAGGGCGTGAAACGGCCGACAAATTTTGCTCAGAGGCCTCTCCTTCAGGCTTGAGGTTCTTTTTCGTGCCGTAAATGTACGACACGGGACCCACGGCTTTACTTCCCTTCCGAAGGAAGCCATACTTAGGATTTTTACGCCCGGAAAAATCCATCGGTCCTGACCGGGTTCGAACCCGCGATCTTGGGTTTAGGAGGTAAGTATGGTAACCACTACACCACCAGGACCGACTTTTTGGGAGGTGGAAAACCTCACAACACTAGCAATAATTGTAAACAATATTAAATGTATCAAAATACAAAAACATGAAAGTATCGAACAATTTTGTAATGGACCCATTTCAATTTAGAATTATGCGCAAATACAAAAACACGTATAAATTGATTCTTTTATTACTGGCTCTCGAAAATAGAAAGAGATATTTTGCTACAACTATGCGCGGATGGTACCTTTCAGAAAAGTCGTAAAGTAGGCTAGCATAAGGAACCGTACGGGGTGGAGACATGTTTTCTATACTATTCCTTCAAGCTGCCGTGAGACAGACTCCCACCCAACAGATGAGGCTTTCTTCAATGACCAGCAACGTGATAACCTTGTTTTAAAATTTCCTAAGGTCGCTTCCTGGATAGTGTAATAGAATCTCCGTTTGCTATTTTTAGCGATAAATGAAAAAATTGACAGCATAATTCTGGAGATATACAGGAAAAAGTATTGCATACTTTCCATTAAGAAGGATTTTGTCTGGAAAATATTTTTATGCAAAGAAAAAAGTTTTAAATCCACTATTTAACAAAACTATGACGTTGCTACTTTTAAGCTAAAGCAACTTTTTCATATTATCTTTGAATATAATTATGTCCATAAAAGCGCTCCTATAGAAGAAAATGTCCTTCAAGTCCTGAACAAGACAGGTCCCGGATTCACGCATTTGCTTTTTCCGGAGATTATAACTAAGGCCCGGAAAGTAATATTCTAAATCAATTATATGCTAGGACTAGATTTCGGATTTTAAGAAATTTCTTTAGGTAGAAGAACTGACACAGCATATTAACTATGTTTTGTATTACTTTAAAGAGGAGCTGCATATAATATATATATATATATATATATATACTATTCACGGAATAATAAAAACTTCTAAAAAGCCTAAAACTCATAAAAACACTCAGAATGCAATGTAAAAAAGTTCACATAAAAGTTCACACTAAAACCATAGGATATTTTGAGCTTGGCTCTTGGACACGCGCTGAGAATGTACTGAGATGTGGCGGACGGTATCTCTCTTAGTGAGGAATAAGGGTTATGACGTGGCGGCAAAATTTCCAACTATAGCTTAACAAAGTAGTTTGGTAAACCTGGCAGTATTACAAGGAAATATTGAGGCCTGGAGGAATACGGACTTTGTGCAAAACTATTGCTGCCATCTCTAGGTCTCTAAGTAAGGTATGTTTGGATGGAGGGGCGGCATCTATGAGAATAAGGGAAAAACAGTCATCGAACGTGGCCTGGTGAAAATTGGCATGTTGTGATACCGGCAATGGGGAACAGGTTTTAACCGAACGCTTGTGATTGTTCATTCTGATGGAAACCATAGTGGACGTTAGTCCAATATAAAAAGCTGGACAAAATTTGCATTTAAGTAAATACACAACATTCGTAGAGGTGCAGTTGAAAAATGAGTGAATTTTAAACTCTGGTTTCAGGTTCGGACTAACAAAAGATGAACACGGGGATATCAAGACACAAGTCTTACATTTGGGGCGATTGCATGGATATGAGTCAAGTGTGGAGAAGGAGGGCTGGGGATAACCAATATTTCTACGAAAAATGCTTCTGAAATTGCAGGCCGAACGGTAACATAGCCTTGGTGATGTCTGAAAAATTATGCAATTACCTGATTTTGAGTTAGAATATAGAAGCTGTCTTTTAGGACAGTTTTGAGTGTTTCAATGTCACTATGAAATTCAATGGGTCATTATCTGCTGGTTTACGAGTCTTGGGAGTGTGTTTATGATGAGAGGCCTGGACTTTGGATTTTACCAGGAAGGGGGTAACCCCTCTTAACTAATTTGTCAGTTAATTGGGTAATGTATCTATTCAGAGCTGATTCGTTATTGCAGATTCGGTGTCCCCGAAGTGACAAAGAAAAATGAATGGCCTTTTTAATATGCGATGGCTGGCAACTATTAAAATGTAAGTACTGTACTGCTGTAAGTTAGTAGATTTAAGTGGATTGATGTCAGAAATTGCTTATTGACTAACTGGATTTCTACGTCCAGGAAGATAGATTGAGTTCGGATGTGAACTTAACTGGATAGTTAGTGTTCAGCCTATTGAAGAAACCATCAAATGCAGTAATACCATGAGTGCAAATGATGAAAACGTCGTCAATGAATCTGCGCCACACCAACGGTGCTAAGGGTTCTGAAT
The DNA here is from genome assembly GCA_030762175.1 of Metallyticus violacea. NCBI lineage: Eukaryota > Metazoa > Arthropoda > Insecta > Mantodea > Metallyticidae > Metallyticus > Metallyticus violacea. Next base: position 109,537,180 of record CM060830.1, on the reverse strand, counting down.
GTAGAAATTCTTCATCATGTTTGGCCATATACAGATTGGAGTAAGATGGAGCCATTCTGGTACCCATGGCTGTCCCCTTGACTTGAAGGAAATACGAACACATTGTGTGTGAGGACAAAATATGCTAATTGGCAAATAAAATCATTGGAAGGAGTCTGAGCGAAGTTTGATCTATCTAAAAAGCAGGCTAAAGCTTCTAGATCCTTATTATGCGGGATATTGGTGTAAAGTGAAGACATATCTACAGTAACTAATAACATGTCATCATAATTATTTACATCCACAGACTTTAAACTTTCTAAAAAATGAAAGGGGTCTTAATATAAGAGGGGTTGGAAGAGGATATGGATTTTATATCAAATCTACAAGGGCTGAAATTCTCTCAGTGGGGCTACCATAACTGGCTACTATAGGTCGTTCCGGGCAGCCTGGTTTATGTATTTTGGATAAAAAAAAAATATAGAGAAAGTGTGCAGTGTACGAGAGCAAATCATCAAGAACGCTATAAATTAATATATAACTTGAAGAAATAAGAGTATTGATTTGAAAAATACTTTTATTTCTCAACACAATCTGCCTGTACATGGAGGCACTTGTCCCATCGTTTCACCAGCATAAACATTTTTAGTTTGCTGTCGGAACCAGGTAGTGACTTCACTTTCTACAGCTTCATCATCGGTTGATGTTTAAGAGAGCCGAAGAAATGGAAATCATTTGGAGAAAGGTTGGGGCAATACGAGAGATGTTCGAGGACCTTAACTTGAAATTTCGCTGCGTCTCATTTGTTTTGTTGGCAGTATGAGGACCCATGTGCAATACGTTTTTGGTGAGGAGTGTGATTCGTGATCCCAGAAGACTGTGACCATCACTTTCCCAACGGATGGTATCACTTTAAACTTTTTTTTCGCAGGATATTCCACTGCTGAACCCAAGACTGTGACAGTTCAGACTTCATCGTGGTAGCGATTGAGATATAATGCCAATCCCTTCTGTTGCTCGGATTAAGTCTTCAACTCGTGGCAATCTCCATTGGCTGACGCAGTGTTCGTCTTCGAAACGTGTACGCCCTTAAGAGAACTTCAGCACTCAACTGCGCACAACTTGACGTGACAAGTACTTCTTACCAGAGATAAAGCATTTCTTTATTAATACTTTTCGATTTCATACCTTCTGCCCACAAAAATCGCACATTTACTCAGAGGCGCCGCCATCTTGCTGTTCCGCTATAGTAAACATCGATTATAACGAATGTCACCAATTGCTACCGGATTAATGCTGCCATCTAATGGCAAGACTTGGTGCCTCATTCAAGCATGTAGTGCCCCACATCATACTTAACGACTTAACCTCTATATAATTTTAAAGAATTACACTTTGTAACAAAACTTTATATGTTCTTGCCAAGTATGGAAACTTCCATCTTTTATTCATAATATTACCAACAAGAAATCATATTAGATTTTATAATAATATTTAATATTATCCATGTCCAAATAGATCACCCTGTACTTCTACCATCTAATTAGCTGAATTGATAAGATACATACAAACATTATTTGTGTGTTCAAAGTAATTCTTTTTAATAATAAATTATGTGTCACTATATCCAAGTTAAGAAATTTGTTAAGAAACATGAAACAACCTACAAAAATAGTAGCAAATTGGTTTAATTGTTCTTAGTAAAGATAATGAAGATTAGTACTATCTAAACCGATAACAGAAAAACATTTGTCATGCATTATGATTGCTCATTCTTGCCCCTCTTCTCTCCTCCTTTACTACGCTCATTATTTGGAATTGTTCTAGAACTATGATCAATGCTCAATGGTTGGAGCACGTGACTGTCATGAGTGTTACTAGCTTTTGTTTAGTGAAGTCATCCTTTCTTCACCCGTATTCTGTCTTTCTGTCACAGCTACATTGAGCTGGTTCATGGATAGTGAAGGAATACTTTTTCTAAATAAAGGCTTCACTAACGAGAGGGCCGTTCCATGGTTTTGCGTTCTTTCAATATTTCCGTAAGGACAACGCCTCCTTGCTGTGATTGCCACTAAATTGGTTAGGGCATGAGCCAACTCCATTTTATTGATTCAGTGGCCCAGGTATTTAGGTACCCAAGTAATATTTTAATTGGAGAGTTCTTTTGCTCTCTTTGATTAAATGTGGAATTCTTGTGGGTAAATTGTTTTTAATCTGCTTATGTGCTAATTTGCTTTGCAGGATTTTGTGTTCAACTTTTGATTAAATGTATTGTTTCATATTTCTTGAACTGTTTTGAAGATAGATAAATAAAAATATTTTCGTTATGATTATATCCACGGAAATTTCCTTTGACTTACTGGTAAAGATTGGTGAAAGTAGGTAAGCAATTCTTCCTTTTTGACTTTTAGGTGAAAGCACTGGGAAATTTTCTTTGGTATATTTTCTGAAGAACTTATATTTTTATATTTATGGCTCTGTTTCAAATGTTTAGCGTGAATCTTGTGTAATGTCATTTTTTAAGCTTTGGGGCATATTTGTCATGTAATTTCACATTTTCTTGTTTTGGGAAATGTGTTGTGTAATGTATATGTTAAATTTATATTTGATGATACCAAATATTTCAACGCTCTTTGCCTATTGTAATTATTATTGTAAGGTTCACTTCTTCTAAGTTAATTATTATAGGAGAGCATTTTTAATTATGTTTCAGCCTTGCTAAATAAATTCAAGAGCATTTATTTGAAATTCTCTTTTCTTCTCTCGTTATGTTGTGTGCACTGATCTGGAGCCTCTCTTGTTTCAATATAAAGTTGCTGCACAGGGAGAGCGCCGGTGAAACAATAAATAGCTAAATGAGATCGATGCTGCAGCAACAACTTTCTCCAGTTATTCCGCTATCTAGAAGAGCTCACGCGATATCCTACAGGTTTGTTCATCCCTGTTCCGTGATGCAGTTGCTATACATGGCGATGAAGCAGTAAGTCACTTGTGACCCTGAACCAAACAATTCAATTAGCAGGATAATCGATCTACTCAGGCAAAGGCGCCGCATACGCTATCTGATGAGCGAAACAGGGTTTTGTAAAAAGGCCGCATAAATGTTGAACTTCTTTTTGGATGAGACGCTAAACTCTAAAATCTACTACCTAACCAGCAATATAAAGTCGAGGAGCACAAGTTTGCTACTGCTACTGCTACTGCTACTGCTGAATGTACATCGTAAGCTTTTAGAATATTAATTACAATTAACACTCATATGTGTGCGGTTGAACATACACAACAAAAAGAGAGAGAATTTAATAAATATATCATATTACAGCACCTATTTAAACAAACAAAAATTCATTGCGTGATTTTCATGGCAACAGACTTATTTATAAACCTTTGGTTAAATCTGGAATCTGCAGTATGAAGTCTGTCTCTAAAGAGAGCTTGTATACCTCCTAAATTTTGAAATCACAGATTCGCTCAAATTGATACTTGGGAGTTTGTCTATCCAGATTTTTCATTTCAATTTTCTCTTCCGATGGTCGCCAGAAAAAGGCTTAGAATGTAAGCTTTGTTACAAAATTTCACTTGCCTCTATTCGATAACAGATTACTAACGAAACAACCGATTGTTACTAATGCTGGAGAATACATGAGAGCATTTTTACTTCAAATGCAATATAGGACATTTCATAAACTTAGGTGGCGGGTCAAAGTCCCTATAAACATATGTCCGGAAGTCCTAGAGTTTGAGTTATTACTTCAACCCGTTTCAAGCTGTAATCTAACAACAGAAATTTGTAGCCGAAAATAAAATTCACATTGTTAAGCAATGGAATGATGTACTTGGCATACTTATATGACAAAATGCAGCAATAGCACTGTTGAAGGTTAGCATTTATGTGATTTGGTAATAAACCTATTAATGATAGAAATAGTCATTTTAACTCTGGCGTAAATTTTCACTAACCCCAAAACTAGAGATTTCCGAACATGTGTTTATATGCACTTTTATTTTCTTGGTTTGGTAAATTTTCATTAATAACCCAAAAACTAATACTTTCTTGATATATGTTTATATGAATAGTTTTTCTTGTTTTGGTAAACTTTCATCAACAACTCAAAAACTAAGGATTTCCGGACATGTGTTTACATGTACTTCCCCCTCCCCATTTTTGGTGTGAGGAACCCGCCAACAAAGTTTGTAAAAGAATTTTGAAACATTCTGTATATGACTGTTGCGACACAGTTTCACTATAATGATTTAATAGTCTTTTAAACTTTGTAGCGCAACAATAATCTCTTTGCTGGAAATGCACGTGACGAAGGTGACTTTTCCGGTGGTGCATAAACATGACTACTCTTGAGGTTTGCTCTCACGTCCCACTGCACAAATGTACGCAGTTCCCTACCGATAATAAATGAAATACAAACATCACGCGTTAGACACGAGTCCCCTACAGGCATTTCTATGCTAAAATGCAGCAAGCAATATAATATGAAACATTGCAATTTTGGGGGGGTAGCGCAAACCTAGAGGAACTGCCCCTAACTGTAACTAAATCATTTTTCGGTTTTAGCGCAACGGAAACGCTGCAAATACTGCGGGGTCATTTCTGTTCTGTTCAATTATTATAAGTAATATCACAAGAGGGTCTGATATTGCAGAACGTTGTGAGCGAATTTATCTGGAAAATGCAGACCCTTGAGTGATATTCATTGTAACTATTTCATGAATAAAATAAGAATTTAAATATAATTCCTATAAACTTGGCTTAAAATATTGTAATAATTGTCAATTTGTTTTATGAATACTCAACCTTTTCAAGGCATCTAGCAACATATGAATGTCAATTGTCAGTAATGCCAATGGAGAAGAATATGATGAGGCAGCAGGAGAAGCAGGAGCTGAAGAAGTTGTTGGGGGCCTTAGTGAAAGTGTAGAGGATGGGAAGAGCTTTTTAGAAAGAACGGAGAAGTATAATAAAGATTGGGAGGGGTATAATATATTGGATATTATGGTATGGTAGATATGGGTGAAATGGTATGGTAGATATGGGTGAAATGAAGTTAGTGGTGAAAATTGTAAGAATAGATTTAAAACTTGTAATAATCTGAGTATAGAGGATAAATAAACAAATGTAATAGAAAAGTGTAAAGTGTAGTGGAGTAGCGAAAAGGAAATTTTAATAGGACATAAAACAGTATTGTATTTATAGAATGAAAGGAGAGTTAAGTGATGGTGAAAGAGTGAAGAAAAAGAAGAAGAAGAAGAAGAAAGATGAAGAAGTAAAGTAAGATAAAGAAGAAGTAAAGTAAAATAAAATACAATGAAATTATTATAATGACTAATTGTTATTAATAATAACTAGTGTATTATTATTATTATTATTGTTGTTAATGGTGTTGAACTGGTAGGATAAATGTTCCATTGATAAATGTCAATTAGATTTGCAAACAAAGAATATAATTAGTATTGTAAAATATATTAATGTGAAATTTATATGAATATATTTATAAGTATGATATAATTTAAAAAGATATGATATAATATGGAAAATAAAGAAATATTTACAAGATACATAATATATAGTTTTATACAAAAATATACAGGAATAAATACATATAAGTAAAGAAGTAAAAGTATATAAGAAATGTACTGGTCACCAGTACAGTTTCTATCGGATACCCGTAATAGCAGTTTATTAATTTAGAGTTAAAGATTAAGTGGAAGTACAGTTAGTTTCCAGTAATTAGGAAGTATCTGAAGGGAAAATACTTTTGTTATTTATCAATTTTGTATTATTTTAGTAAATTTCTAATTGTAACCTAGGTATAAGTATCATAATTATGTATGGATGTAATTTTGTAATTTAGAAATAAAGTGTAAGAGATTACAATACACGTCTCGGTGTAGGAAACAAGGGATGGAGTATTTCGGATTTTTATTTATTTATTTTTACCTGCGACTTTGCAATCTTCAGTCACAAATCCTTAGAAAGCAATAAAATATTGTTCAAAATGATTAATAGTGCACACTCCAAGCCGGTACAGATATCAAGAACATCTATGAAGAAAGCTGGCTGGAACTTTGCAGAAGATACTATATATCTCATATCACATAAGATGGAGGCTTTGGTATGCGCATGCCCTGCCTACTCTGCTAATAAAAAAATAATTAGCCAATTCGAAAATAAAGATCGTATAATGAGAGTTGATCATGACTGCAAAATAGTTTACATTAATTGTTATTAGAGTTGAACGATTCGTAACTTATAGTTCTGGGAAGTACAAACAAAACATTCTTCGGCAGCTCCTCCCTTCAAATCACTTACTGCAACAACTTGAATCAAGTGTGCATTTGGTCTTCATTCGCTGGTTTTTATACAGAAACTCCCTCTGATTGGATTGTTAAGAGTTGGAGGAGAATATCAGCCTTTCTCGGCGACTGACCGTTTATGCCTACGCCCCCAATAGGGACATTTTACGGGTGAAATGAGGGAGACATCAGACAGTGATCCAAGGTTGTTTCCAGACAGAACAATCCGACGCCGGCAGAACCTCCCTCCAAAGAGTTCGGGCCCTTCAGGAGATCCTATTCAATGCCAAAATAGGGGTATAAAGCGCAAGTCACCGTCACACCGCACCAGCCCATCTCGCCATGGCACTTTCGATCCTGCAACATAATCAACGGAATGTTAACGCCTGAGCCACCCCAAAAGTCGGTCCTGGTGGTGTAGTGGTAACCACATTTGCCTCCTAAACCCAAGATCGCGCGTTCAATACCGACCAGGGTCGATGGATTTTTTTCGGGCGTCAAAATTCTAAGTATGGTTAGTAAAATTAAGCCGTTGGACCCGTGTCGTAAATTTATGAAACTTCAAAGAACCTCAAGTCTAAAAGAAGAAACCTCTTAGCAAAATTTGTCGGCCTTTTCACGCCCTGAATTGAGTGATAACCTGAGATGTTAAAGAGTGTCCGTAAATAAAACACATTTCAGTCAATCCCTTGCCTCCTCGTTTGTGTAAGTGGAAGCATATTGTACGATTTCTTATTCAATTTTAGAAATGTTTATACTTTATTAAACTTACATTCTGCCGCAAGATATTCCCTGAATATAGCGTAGAACAGTGAGAGAAATATTGCAATGAAGTTAAGATCACCAAACAAATGTATATAGTAGCAGTAAATGGTATGGACTTTAAACAGATGGATCAGTTTTACTACGGCCTGAGCTCTGCCGCTTGTTGTGTTTAAATTGTGTTAATAGTACTTTCATAGTTATGACACGTTCGTGCAGTAAGTTACAAAGCGCATTCCAGAAAGTTATATGGTTATTTGTAAATACATTTAGATAAATACCGCAAGAATCGACGGGTATAACCGCTTGTACTTTTGAGGCGAAACTGTCGAAATTGGAGAACGTAGACCTAAAAATCTACGGTTTGCATAGGAAACACAAGTTGCGAAAACACAAAACTTGAAGCCATATACAGCCACAATAGCATTCGTTGATGATGAAAGCTGATTAAATTTCTGTCACTGTATTTTGTCTGGGCTGTTGTAGCTTCTCGTTCACATTACTGTAGAAATCTGATATCATTTATGCCCCGAAGATTGAGGGCAGTTATACATGCTGAGGGTTCACACACCCGATATTAACTTGTGTTTTCTGTGTTTTCTCACTTAAGTAGATAAATGTTTCTGTTCAAGCATTTATTTGGTTATTTGTAAAGAATGCGTGTTTATGTGTGCATAGGTAACACCATAAAACTCAAATCAAAATATAATATGATATTAAGACACATACATTCATAAAAGTGTTGTGTGGAATTTATGCAGAAGAGCAATGCCTTCTAATCCACTCGGCCACGCTACTTACCCCTAATGTTCTCTTTCCAGACGCTTATGGTTCTGACCATTATATTAACAGACAAAGCGCCAACTGCAGTGTGCCAGTCGCTGCAGGCGCGTTGTGAATACAGCATTTACCAGCGTCCCCACAGTTTTCCGATCGACAAGTAGAATCTGGGGAGTTTTTTTTAGACCTCAAAGGGTTTAATCTATTGAATGTTGAAAACACCTCCAAGGCCGCAGATGAGGATAAAACCTGTCTAAAATTGAATGGAAATTTGATTTCAATTCTAAAATGCATTGGCAAAAATTCAACTCAATATCCTTGGTTGTAGAGCTCAATCGTTGCGGTAGAAAGGCGTTGGCTTTTGTACAACCTTTTGTACTGCATAACATACTCACATGTACGTGTATTTTTACGCTTCTTTAGATCTTCCATATAAGTGAAGGTTACAGTGCAGGTTTTTCAAAAGCCTTCCAAACAATTTGCTGTTCCGCAATGTATTCAAGATGATCTAAAATTTTATAAATCGTATAATACTGCGCAAAAAGGTTCCATATTATTTGGGTTTTCTATTTAAAAAATCGGCCATTTCTGAAAGGTCAAAAGGCAAAAGAATATCTACGAAGTAAATTTAAAAGGAATATTTCTCAAATTTACATAATGTTTTTACCTAACATTCTGTTTTCATTCACACGTCAGCATAACCTCCAATGCGATTAAGACATTTATTTAGTTTTTCGATGCCACTCTTGTCGGTCCTGATGGTGAAATGGTAACCACACTTGCCTTCTAAACACAAGATCGCGCGTTCAAACCCGACCAAGATCGATGGATTTTTTTCGGGCGTAAAAACCCTAAGTATGTCTTCCTTCGGAAGGGAAGTAAAGCCGTGGGTCCATGTCGTACATTTACGACACGAAAAAGTACCTCAAGCGTGAAAGAAAAGCCTCTGAGCAAAATCCACGCCTATTCACTCCTTGAATTGAATGGGACGCTGATGGCCTGAGATGTTAAAGAGAGCAGTAAATAAAACAAATCAACAAACAAATACCACTCTTGTAAAATGTGTGTCCTAGTTGGATGGCGTTTCAACGCCATTTTGATATGGCTTTGAAATCTGTGTCCTACAAGCTCAGGGAAATAAAGAGAGAGACATAACTGTCGCGGGACTGCCACTTTCTCGATAAAAACTCACCAAACTTTCTGCACAGACTTCCACCAGCTGACGTAGAAACCTCCTTTTGAGTTCAGGAATCAAATAACAGTATGAACTTCCTGCTGCAGTCAAACCTCCATCTTCAACTGGCGTTTGTCATCAAAATAGTAGTTGTAAGTGCTACCACCTGATGTAGAGTTACTAACTGAACCAAAACAAATATCCCGCTACAGTTTCAATCAGTCGACCGATGTGCCGATTACAAACATTTTGTAAATTTCATATTAGGACGCTACTCATACATCTAGAATAATGTTATATTATCTGTTAATTTTACATTTAAGACTTTTTTGGTAGAAGTGCTGTGAACGGTTTATATTCGCTCCTGTTGGAGCCTACCCCACCACCCTCACATACTGCAGCCGTGTAGAGATACCGGCAGAGCCCTAATAATTTCATTAAATCAAAGCTACAAATTGCTATTACTAATAATTATTTCTGTTATACAACACTCAGATTTTACTAATTTAATAACATTCTACCATGAAGGTTTATAAATTCCAAATTTTTGGCAATCATTGGCCCATGAATATTTTATTCGTACGCTCAGAAAGTTGTGAAACATAATCCCCATAGCAATGGACATTCAAAATTTATTGTTTAGAAGAAAAAAAAAATTCACTAGTAATTTTAAAGTTTTATTCAGACTATTATGCAACATAATTATTTCACAAATTATGAGTAATTTACATAATATTACTAGTTCGTAGAATGTTATGCAAAAACCTCAATCACACAAATAAATAAATAAAAAATAAAAAACTTTGGCTCGCCGCATAAATAAAATTAAACTATAACCAGTTTCGGCTCAGGTTAAGCAGACAGAACCCCCTCCCTTCCTCCTCACTTTTCGCTAGCTTGACTTCAATCTAGTTCGGTATTGCAGCATTCGTTCTAAACAATAATTCCTTCCTGGGTCGCAGGCAAATGTAAAATGAACAGATAATGCCCAATTGCCATTCGATACGTAATTCTAATAATTTGTAAATAAATGTTTATTAAGGACTTTAAAGTATCGGCCACTAGTTGCGGATTATGAGCACATTTAGGTATCGAAAATGAAATGTTTCCTCAAAAATTTATGGCATACGAATATTTAATGAAGAAATAATTTGACGACTTGAAATTTTAACATGGAAATATTTCGTCGAATTTGATGAGCCGACTGCTAGAACATGTTAATTATAAATAAATACTCGTTGTGCTATAGGAAACTTAACTTTGCAATCACGCACTTCATAATTGATTTATCTTATCACTCTACTTACTAGTGACATTCAGCGTATAGCATGGGTGGGATCAAATGCCCTACGAGTGATTGATGCTTGTATAATTATTTAAATATTAACATTTGAAATTTGAGCTCTTAGTTTGAAATAAAATATTTGGATTTCCAACAATTTATAAAGATAATATGATTAATGACTCAGAACAGTTTTAGTTGCGCAACAAGTAACTTCTACTAAATTAATAACAGATACAATGGAAACCCCATATAATCGTTCAATAATCTACCAATAATTATATAAACGCATCAAAGCTACACTTTAATGTATTCTACGGGCTGTTTTGGCATGTCTGAGTTGTCATATCTGCCGTGTACAATTTCAAAAGAAAATCTTTAATTTACACGTTTCGTATCCGAACTCTAAATATTTATGTAACAAAATTTCACACCCTTAATTTCATAATGCTTGCACTTATAACAGGATAGGTATAAGTGAACTGATTCTATCTTATATATATATTGAGTAGTGTTTAACGCCCGTTTTTACTACTGAGGCATCACAGGCGGTGAACACTGATGATACATGGGATGAAATAATATATTGGGAAAGGATATCTTTTTTTAAGGAAGAAAATGTTCCAGGCCTAAGTTTAGGGTACCTCCCCGGCATTTGCCAGCTATGAAGAAAACCTGAAAAAAAAACCCAGTCAGGGAGGACGGTCCTGGTGGGATTCGAACCCCAGACCTCCCGCTCACGAGTCTGCACCTTAACGACCTAGGCCACCCGTGGCGATTATCTTATTTATATGAAAGCGCTTTAGTAATTGTCAATTGCCTTGATTGAAGTGAGCTTACGCCAACTGAAACTGCTAAAGAGGCAAGCTTTCATTTAGAACGTTTATCTAATGGCCAGAAGTTACAACATCGCGCGGTTTAGCGTTCATTTTTAACAAATCTGTTATGAAACTCAGCAAAATAACTTTAATAGAGGAAGCCTACATTGCTGTTCATCAATTGTAACGCTGCATATAATTTTCTGATGTTACTAAGAGGAGCACAAACTAACGAATAAACATAAATATATTTATTTGATGAAAAAATACAACGATGGAAGCAAAATGCAGCCTTTGGAAGGAACCAAATTATATTTTCTTTCATCTAACTATCCCCCTTGAATTTAATAAATCTAGGCGTTCATTTACAAATCTGAACAACCTCGGCCTATTCCGCATTCCTTGTGTCTAATACATAGTGTTATCTCTAACACGCTGCCACAAGATATCTAGTAATTTTCCAGTGTTGCCACTATTATTTTCGTACATCAATGATTGAACAAGAAACTATGAATATTCTGTTTCTCATATTATTAAAATATCTGAGAGTGCCTTAATTAATTAATAAAGCACAAATTATTAAATTATTTACTCTCATTTCCACATCCGACCTCTCTAACCACTAAACATGGTTTGAAAGGGATTTCAGGGACGTCACAACGTTGTCTTCTTGGGCGCACTCTAATACATCTCATTCCTCAGGAGTATCAACGAAACGTAAACAAACAATAGGATAGCTGTTGTTAAGTCCTTGGAGGTATTGTGATCCCACACTTGTAGGACAACTTCCCGGATACTCTTTGTCCCATTAACAATTCCATGGAGTTATAGTGCAATACTGTATATTTAAACAAATACATTTGTCCCTTGAGAGTACTATTTATCAGTTTTTAATAATATACATTAGGTCTGTATTTCTTTGTATCTCAGGATAATTGTGATAATGTAAGGTTAATACCAATAAAAACATTAGTTAAACCGAACCAAAGCTCGTCTATTTAGTAACACTTTAATATAAACTGATCAAATCCAGAAAACAAAGCCCCGAAAACTGAAATATAAGTCAGTATTTGCAGCAGTAACTAGCACCCTCTGAATGGATTCCTGCATATTGGTCACCGGCAACGCGTCAGCAATGCCCTTGTTTACTCATGCACACGATACTCCTGAAGAACGCTTGTTGGTCAACGCTGGTCTAAAAGCAACAAATATTAGCAGTACTATTTATATACCCTCGTAAGGTAAATCATATGTTAACTTCAATCTTGCGATCAAACATTTTAATTAAGCAAAATTTAGAACCAAAATACTTAGAACTTTTCATCATTATTATTCATTAACTGAAACTCTCTAGCGAAAGAGTACATGTCTGGAATAGCATTGTTAAAGCATTCTGACAACTGTGTCTCTTGTAACAGTAAGAGAAGAAAGTGAACATTCTTTTTTTCTGTTTTTTGGAAACATGCTGTTTTGCAAATGAAAAAGAGAACCGGAGTAACTCACTTAAATGAAGATACGAAAAATATCAAACAATTAATAATAAAATAAAAATAATACAAGAAAGCGACAAACAGCAGAAAGCCTGCCTTAAGCTTTAAAAAGATATTATTATCAGAGCCCGGGAGTTCAGGCATTTATTTTGGTTAAAAAAGGTAGGCGAAAAGGCACTTAAAATACTGACAATAGGCAGTAATATAATTAAAATAGACATTTATTAAAAGTGAAAACAGAAAGTAACATCTCTCATTATTAATAAAAATAGGTATTTAAAATGATTAATAATTTATTTATCACATAATTAAGTACTTAAGCTTACTTTTCTTGGTTACAAGCAACAACAAAATGTTTTTTCACGATATCAACTGTCACAGTCTGCGCTTGTCAGAGAGAACATTTTTCATCATGGAAAAAGAACGCTCTACTTCCACTGAAGTGATTGTAGCATATTTACAACAAGCTATTTCGGAAGGACTCATGCCAGTAAGAGAACATTCATCTTTCATGACATTGTGAAAATCTTGATCAAGACAAAGTAAAGTAGTATTGAATAATCCTGGCGAATGACCAAAAGATGTGCAGTGATTTTGGTCAAGTTCATTTTTGTTTATGCGTTTATTGGAGAATCGGGTTATTACATCTCTTACTTCCGTACATTGTAGGGACGGTTTATTGCACAGCTGTACCGCTCTCATCTTTCTCGCTTGCAATTATTTGTTACATTTATGCAGTTACCCTCACCACAAATTTTCTAGAATTGTCTCGCGCAGATCGATACAATGGTATTCGCGAGGACTATTCAAAATCACTATACTACCCTCATTTTATCTATTTGCTGGTATTCGTATGCCCGAGGAAACTGTGAGTTCCTTTCACTAATGAATGTTCTGCTATTTAAAGAGCTAAAGTGAATGAGTTGAGGAGAAAGTTTTTGACTGCTTGGAAAGAAATAATTGTATAACAAGATTCTCAATATATACTTTTTTAAGCAGAACATGCCATTTCATTTTTACAGCTTTTTTAAATTCGACATATTGAAATTCTTCGTGTTTAAAACGAGTAAATAATCGCAGAAAAAAATCCATAACAATCCAAAACAGGCAAAAATAAATCTTAAAATAAGCATCAGAAACCAAAAATAGAAAGAAAAAAATTGGAAAAATAATCTATCGCAATGTTTCGTCTATCTGATTCTTAAATATATCCACCCAGACAGAAAAGGCATTTGCCTAACTTCAGGGCTCTGATTATTATTATTATTATTATTATTATTATTGTTATTATTACAAAATTAACGATTGTTTTCTTCAGTCCTCGTCAGCCCTTTTATGCGAGTGACGTCACGGAGGGAAATGGCAGTTGTGTTTGATTACCAAACGAAGCCTCCAATAACCTTGTGGGTTCTATATATAATCCGTCAAGTTCCGGCTTCTCTCTTCATCTCAAACATTTACAGAGATTTCAATAAACTCTGGAAATGCTGCCACATTGTGTCAACTTCCGTTGGCTTTACTAACCCTAAACACTTCTTTTTAGAGGGAAAATTACCTCCCTCAATCCACCTAAATCTGATTGATACGTTTGGTCACATGAAACATTAAATAATTTTAAAATAGAGGACTTCACTTGGTCCTTAAGGACACTGGGTGTTTTAGAGTAAAACAAAACGGTTTCAAGCCTAAAAAATAGATGTGCTTAGCTTTCAAAAATAAATGACGTTAGGTTTTTTTGCACCTAAGAGCTTTTAATTTGAACATTTAAACATGGTGGCGGGTAGGAACACGTCCCCCAGACAACATACTACTAATATGACTATATGTGAATGCTTTTTTTTTTTTTTTTTTTTTTTTCCCTTTCCAAATCTTGGTACAGAAGGGTCATACCCTATCTTTAGGCTTCAGATTTATATACAAATTTCAAGCAATGTTGATTGGGTTTATTTAAGGACGATCTTTAGCATCTCAGGTCATGTGAATTTTGCTCAGAGACCTCTTCTTTCAGGCTTGAGGTTCTTTATCGTGCCGTAAATGTACGACATGGGCCCACGGCTTTACTTCCCTTCCGCAGGAAGCCACACTTAAGATTGTTACGCCCAAAAAAAATCCATTGGTCCTGGCCGGGATTGAACCCAAGACCTTGTGTCTACGAGGCAAGTATGGTTACTACTAAACCATTAGGACATACAATTTCAAGCTAGTTTTCTTGGAAAATTATCTTCATGGTAGCACCCAGACTCCCCATAAAAAGTTTCATTATGTTCTTTGAGAGCGCAATGCGTACGTTGAAGCCTCTCATTCTAAATGCAATAGCAGATCGGGATACTAGTGGCTGATATGCATAAGGAGGCAAGAGTTAGGAGAGAAGGGAAGATGCAAATAAAGTAAGGAATTGTCAAAATCTGTATTTTGTTACATTTAAACTGTACTTTTCTCTGTAACCCCTCTCCTACACCCAAAACGCGGGTTCGAACCCGGCCAGGATCGATGGATTTTTTCGGGCGTAAAAATCCTAAGTATGGCTTCCTTTGGAAGGGAAGTAAAGCCGTGGATCCCGTGTCGTACATTTACGGCACGATAAAGAACCTCAAGCCTGAAGGAGAGGCCTCTGAGCAAAATTTGTCGGCCGTTTCACGCCCTGAGTTGAATGGGACGCTGATGACCTGAGATGTTAAAGAGCGTCCGTAAATAAATAAATAAAAAAAAAATCTGTAACCCCATGATAGGTTGATAAAATATTTAATATCATTGTGACTGTTGGCATGTTTGGCCGAAAAAAAATATTTCTGCGTTATTATTCACGTGTTAATTTGGCCTAGTTCATACATTGCGTTTATAATAATGGATACAGAAATAATGTTATGTGCTATTTTTTTCATAACCCAAAGCGTTTTAATTTTGTAGGTGTTTATGCTCAGCTATAATCTTGTATCTTGTGAAAGACTGACTTCAATAGTTCTGTCGGTCCTGGTGGTGTACTTGCCTCCTAAACCCAAGATTGGGGTTCGATCCCGGCCAGGACCGATGGATTTTTTCGGGCGTAAAAATCTTAAGTATGGCTTCCTTCGGAAGGGAAGTAAAGCCGTGGATCCCGTATAGTACATTTACGGCACGATAAAGAACCTCAAGCCTGAAAGAAGAGGCCTCTGAGCAAAATTTGTCGGCCGTTTCACGCCCTGAATAGAATGGGGCGCTGATGACCTGAGTTGTTAAAGAGCGTGCTTAAAAGAAACAAAAATAAAATAAAATAAATAAACAACAAAAAAAATGTATGTTCTATCTCACACCTGTCTCATCTAATTTTAAACCGCCATGGGTGGCCGAGGTCGTTAAGGCGCGAACTCGTGAGCGGGAGGTCTGGGGTTCGAATTCCCCCAGGACTGTCCTCCCTGACTGGTTTTTTTTGTTCCCCAGGTTTTCCTCAGTCCTCATAAATGGCAAATGCCAGGGAGGTACCCTAAACTTAGGCCTGGAAAGTTTCCTTCCTATAAAAATATCCTTTCCCACTATATCATTTCATCTCATGTATCATCAGTATCCACCGCCTGTGGTGCCTCAGTAGTAAAAATGGGCGTTAAAAAAAAAAATCTTATTTTGCATCTGTGAGAACAGGCTGTTTATTTCTTTATGTCTTTCTTTTATCAAGAGAATCCGCAGTATGCACTTTCTCTATGTGACTTTTATATGCTGCTAGTTGAGACAGATCTATAAGGAAATTAGTGCCGAAATTTCTTCTTTTTCTGCTTCAAGACTTTGTTTAAAGTACATAAATATATCGCATAAAGAACGCGTTATTTAACAGCATATTTCACTACCGTAGTTACTAAACACACGACACAACTGTATTCAAATCAACTGAACAGTTAACACAATTAGTTAATATCATATGAAGTTACGTGAGAGACCGGGCAACTGCTGACACTGTATTTAATAACCGCACATTCGACTACACACATATCAGGCAAAGAGCATGTTATACTGAAGCATAAAAATCGCTTTGTAGAATCAATAGCTCAGTAAATTACTTTACTAATACAAAATAATTAACTTTTAATATGGAACCTGAGGCAGTTACTGCCCACTGACGCTACGCGAGAACCAGTTAAGAGCGCACAGCATGCGCTGTTTTGTACTTCAATGGATCATCTGTACTATTCACCCAAAATTATAAAAATACGCTAAAGATTCCTTTATAACTTTAAGAATCTTAAATTATGCCAGACCCGATTAATGAATTTTATTTATAAAAAACAAAAATTTATTTTTTATCTGTGGAATCATTAAACAACCCATAAAAGAAAGGGAAATGTAAAATATAAGCCTGTTTTGGGGACATTTAACAATGTCAACCACCTTGCAGTGATTTATAGCTTAGAAATATCCTTAGAAAACAAACCAGTTAAGTAATATTTACATTAATTTCATTAATATAAACAGTAATAATTATTAATACAAAATAAAATAATTCAAGAGCTCTCTCAAATGTTAAGACACTTCATATCAGTAATGCATACGTTTGCATTTTATTTAAACAGCAATTAAGCGTAACGGTCATGCCAATGTATACGAGGGTGTATTAAGTAATCGAATTGATTTAACAGTGATTAAATAAACTAAAAGTGAATCCGTGTAGCTCATGCGGCACATTATTCAGCTCGGAAACGTCAGCATGTGTAGTTGCAAAAAGTTATGTGTTCTACTATTCAAAAATCCTACGAAACTTTGGAAATGGTGCAGCACGTTCATAAGGAGCATGAATGAGGCAAAAGTGAAGACCCCGTAACTGTAAAAACTGAAGTCAATGTTAACACGATTAGCATTATTGTGCAAGATCATCGTTATACAACATTGCAGAGATTGCCAACATTATGCATGTATTGAATGGAATGCTGAAGATGCAAATCTCGCCAGAACGGGATGGACCTTACACCAGGAAAACGCATGCGCTCATCCAGCCCGCGTAACTCAAGACGTCATCAAAGAATTGGGCAGCAACTCACCCTATTCTCCGGATCTCGCATTTTCCTGTTGCCATTTTGAAAATCAGAATCCGAACATATATTTGATATTCTGAACTGAATATAAAATTTAGGTATGGCCAATTTTATAAAAAGAAAATGCGCGTATCCCACTATCACGAAATAAAAGATTAAAGAACCGACAAATATAGAGCGAATTCTTCAAAATAACGTCTATAGTAAAAGGTGATAAGTGTACTGATCTTCATTATTTCAGCTGCTTAATCACTCTTTTTACAGTCATTCTTAATTTCTTGTTAAGTACATGCCTTTGGAGCAAAGTACTTTCAGTTCTTGAAACTATCGGAACGGAACAGAAGGATACACTGCTGACAGCATACAAATCCATTCTTGAGGTTTGCTGTTTACTGTGGTGTAACTACTTCAGCCTCTGACATGTAATTAAGGGTTCAGGCTTAACTTTTGCTTTTATGAAACACTCCCACCCAGTCTTGAGGAACTTCAGTCACATGTCCCCGACTCCCTAAGTGTTTTTCACATTTTGTTTATAAAAAGTTTATTTTTTCTTGCGCGTGAACGTTACAGGACCCGTCCAAGTTTTCATTGCCTCAGGCCTCTGCACCACATGTCGATTTTGTCAGGAAAACTTGAACTGATCCACAGCTCCATTCATAAGAGAGGAATATATACAATTTTGTTTTAAGGGGGGTACAGACACCTTCGACTCTTAAAAAGTTATCTTTTTTATTTCAACTTTCAGTTTCTACGGGGCTATTAAAGTGAACTTTTGTATGCTTAGTATTTAAAACTTACTTCTTAATATAAAACAAAGGTATTTCCATGTGATGTGAAAAAAGTTAACTTATTAATTCTAAATATATTCATTGTTAAATTTGTATCAAAAAGATATTTACACAATTATTACCAAGAATTGAAGTTTTCTGTATCATTATTTGTTTATTATAAAGAAAAAATCTAAATCTACAAACTAAATAAATAGTTAAAATGTGTACAGCGCCAACGCAATGAATATTTTTCTGAAATTTTATTTATAAACATACTTTTTTTCCATTATAATATTTAATTTTATTTCTATTTAACAAAAGATCAACACTGCGGTTCAGAAGGAAAATGTCTATGAAAAGTTTAATGCAATTATCTTAAAATTTGTAAAACTTTTCATGTTATGAGTTATGAAGAAACAAGCGAAAAAAAATTGATGTATTGATAGTTGCATTTCTAATAAAGATTTTTAGCAGCACTTTTGCTGTAGTGATTACCTTTAAATTCATGTTTTCTCCTGCAATAATACATCATTTGATTATACTTCACAAAAATAAAAAATAAACAAACAAAAAAGGGGAGATATTGCACCACATGCATTCAATTGTAAAATCAACATTAAACCGCTGAGCAGTTCTTGTTTGTTACAGATTTGTCAGTGAGTCTACCACACTGCTAACGGGTTCGCCAAACTACCAGTACTAATTCAGCGACATTTAAAGTTTCTCTTATGTTAACTGGAAGCAAAGGGGTAATAATAATAATAATAATAATAATAATAATAATAATAATAATAATAATAATATACCCCTGAAGATGTATATATCCCTTCGAATACACCGAAACCTTTGTAGCTCCGAAGAAAGATGTAAACTATTGGTTATGTACGATTAAAGAGAAACATTGAACTTTCGTTAACTTTTTGATGCATTCAGATCTTTTTCACATGCCAAACTCCTCTTTAAAGGTCGGTGTAGAGGAACTCAGCTGTGTGTGTTAGCCATACACTGCTGCTACGTGCGTTTTCCTGCATTGCTCTTCAATTGGCTGGACTGAAATAAGTAGTAGTTGCTTTCAGCAATTTCAATTGGCAGGGCACTTTAAAAAGAATAATAATAATAATAAAAAAAACTCCAAGAGTGTTCATCAATTTCGTACACTAGGCAGGTTAATGCTTATAATTAAGGTCAACAATCGGCGAAACTGCACAGAAATATATCATTTCATTCATTTCTTCTCGATAATAAAAATGAGGCAGGCCGTGAACCCGCTATCAATCATGACCCAGGAGGCAGTGACGGCATCATGACTCACAACGGGGAGCCGTAGTTTGAAAGATTTACAAGCTTCGTGTTTGGGACGGAGAACCTATGTCGTAAACTTTCGATACTAAAAATAATGCTCTCCGCCTCTTGCAACATTCTGGACCACTACAATAATTTACTTCTATATTTGGCGCTTCTGTTGATTTTAGAGAGTTAACACATGCGTTTGGTATCCAATTTCTTTTTCCTTTTATGTTTCTCTTTTCTAAACGCCTTTGCGAGCATTTCAGAACATACGTGTGTATATATATATATATACGTGTATATATATAAATTAACAGTAATTATAATAGTGGAAAAGGATAAAACACTAAGAAAAAGTCACACTTGAGATCGCTATATTTCGAACTCGTGGAGTCCTTCTATGGTAATTTTCATTTATATATAATATAAATGAAAAATAAAATAAAAATAAAGTAACACTATTAACAATGTAACAAATTAACAATAATAATAAAAGTAGATAAGGATAAAACACTTAGATAAAGTCACACTTGAAATTGCAATATATCGAACTACTGGAGTTCTTCTATGGCAAGAAGCTAACCTTGTCACCAGTAGTTCGATATATAGCAATTTCAAGTGTGACTTTATCTAAGTGTTTTATCCTTATCTACTTTTATTATTACTGTTAATTTGTTACATTATATATATCCCGTCCTGATAGCAATTTAGACTCCACAATCAGGTTTTAAAAGCAGAATATTAGACAGAGGATCCGATGTTATAAATAGCCACGATTATTACTAGAGCGAGTAAAATTTTGACTATATCTTCATATTTTAAGAATATTTTCATACATATTCAAGCTATTAGCTACTGTTGGTACACACTTTATATATGACACTTTGAGCTTTCCATTCAAATGAAACTGTCTAAAAGCACATCACGCAGGAGCTTTCTCAGCAAATTGAACTTGTGAAGGTTATTATAGAGCGCTAGATCAGAGAATGTAGTAAAAAACAAGTAACGCTAAATGAATGCATACATAATAAAAATATAACTTTCAGGCTGAAAAGTGCATGTTTTTTCCGCGTCATTGTTTTATTTACGTATTATATTCTTAGCTTAACGTATCCAGCTGTACGCAACAGTATAACAACTAAAACGGAACATGATTAACATTTAAGGGACAGAGTTCATTTTAAACCCACGATTGCTGTTTTTCTGTATTCCGAAACCATTGTGTTCTTTCCGCCTGTATACTTTACACTACCAAGTTGACAGAGTATATACTACCGCACAAGACTTATAACATCGCTCCTATTGCTTCAGCATTCCCTGGAATTCGACTTTTTCCGCTGCCGTTCGGTACTAAAGTGGCAGGACGACCGCTATCTTTAAGGGCAAGTTCCATTATTCGTCCATACGCATATGGAGACTATTTCCACATACTCTTTCACAGGACACCAACGAATTTATCGTTAAGAAGGAATAATCCAATTGCTAATGCGAACAATAACAATCCACCCTAAGTTACATCTCCCCCCGGGGCAGCTTAATCGACATTCTCGGCGATTACAAAAATTCGGTTTTCAGGTATACCCCCCTCCTAATGCTCCTATTTCGCTGATTTTCAGACAATATCTTTCTAATTTTCTTTAAATAGTATATGCTGAATCTCTTTGAAAAAAAAATAACTTTTTTAAAAAAAAAATGGGTTTCAGGTAACCCCACTATGATATCCGATTTCGTTGATTTTCAGAAACAATTAGTCTTATTTTATTTCAATCCGAGTTTCGTGGGGGGGGGGATGCGGCTGTTAGAACGATTTTTAAATTTTCGATTTAGATTAGCCCCCATCCCCAAATTTCCAATTTCGCTGGTTAACGAAATGGATTAATAATTTGTTAATTTATCGTTATATGCCGAGTTTCGTTGAGAAAAAACAAAAATCTCTGCCACTAGAGCGTTAACAGACACATATTATTAATTCTTTTCATCATCATTTTTGGTGCCTAAAAAGTAGAATCAACGAAGATCTTAGGAACTTTTAAAAAAAATATTTTCATGGGTATAACCGCATTAGCTTCATTCCTTTAGAATTCGGTAAAAGCAGATATGTGAAGTACACAAAGAAGAATGGCGGTGGGGTATTTCCAACCTACTTTGTCTCGCATACGAAACTCCTCTTTCAGTTGTTCTGGTCATTTACTTATCTCTAGCATTGTTAATGAATATGCAGAAAAGTGCGATTCAAGCCTGTTCTACACGGGGCACAGGAAATCGCACACATTGTAGTAAACAGGTAGGTTTAATATTTTGTATTAAAATTAAATTAAATGTTATATAAAATGTAACTAACATAATACATTCATTATCCAATGTATAGATAATGAATGCAAAGTGAGTGCAGCACAAAGTTCCAACTGCAGCAAAATGCAAGGTGCAGCACAAAAGAAATTCACAAGAAAAAAGACTTCAGTTCAAACCAATCCACAGAATGACAGAAACAGTTTGCGTGAGGCATTATTATTATTTACTAGCTCTCTAAAGAAGATTAAGAATTCGCCGATTTTTTTTTTTTTTTTTTTTTTTTTTTTTTTTGAAAAGGGACATTCCTTTGAATCAGCCCTGAGACAAAAATATATCATCTACCAAAGTTTGCAGTGCTGTTAATTAGCAGAATAAAGTTTGACTTTAATATGCAGATTTTAATAAAATGGATTATTATTCTATAACATATAAACCCTTGATTTGGAAGTCAATAATTTGAACTTTATATCAGCAATTCTGCTGTCGAATATCTGAGCAAAATTATTGGAGAAGTTCAGAATCCAAAGAGATTTATGTCGGAAAATTTTGCATCCGTGCTAGATGTTATAAGTTACTCAATGAAGTGAATCAAGTAGTTGAAGATAAGACAAACACCATTCCAGCAAATATGATCTATGACTGTATATTGGAACAATGATCCTGAATTGCTATTTTGAATTAAATAATTAATGGTTAGTTTTGGCTTAAATCGTGAAAGGTAAATAAACATTTTATTATGATGTTAAAATAAGTATATAATTAATAAATACATCCCTGAGCAAATTAATATGAAAAAAGACATTATTCCATTTTTTAATTATTTCACAAAAAATCAATATTACTTTTCACTAAACAGTGTTTTTAGTATTTAATGTGCCCATCATTGGCCTTAATTACCATTTTCACTCGTTTGGGCACAGAATCAATGAGTATGTTACATATTTAATTTATTTCTGGTTTATAAAACCACATAAAACATCTTTTCTTTGGGGGGCCATTCCATTTTCGTCATGCATTTACTGACAGTCGCCCAAGATTCCCTATAGCAGGGGTTCTTAAACTTTTCCAGTGACAACGCAGGATATCAGATATGCCAGTAAACAAATTTTACGAGAAACGTGCGTGCTTATTTATAACAGGGTCAAAATAAGCATTTCTCTACGTTTAGAACAACGCCAGAGATATATTTAGTTATTTCTTGTATTTAGAATTACATATTTATTGGAGAAAAAACTTTTTCTGCCAAGGTGGAATTATTTACCTCGCTTACACTCATTTCTCCCTTTGAGCTTTTCCAGCAGAGTCCTTTAATTAATTAATTAACCATTTTTCTATGTTCTGGTTTACTTTTTCCGAATCAGACACAAACTACACATAAATGAGATGACTTAACAAAATAAAGTAACCCAGCGGCTTTCTTAACTGTAAATGCGTTTCGCAGCTAAACAAAATATATCCTACTGTTGTATGATCAAATATATTCAAGTTGAGCTCTGACATTGTCGTAGGATTAAAATTGAATTTCAGTATTATTTTTGTACAGCATTATACGATGATAATGTAAAATCCATTGTTCCCGTTTAGTAATAATAAAATATTAATTTATCTTATTTGCTAAATGCTTTACGCAATATAGGTTGAGAACCCCTGTTCCATAGGGTTCAGATCCTGGGAATTTCCAGGCCAGTCTAGACAATGAAAACCATTAAGTTTCAACATTCTTCGATGCGGCAAGATGTTGCTGGAAGATCACCATTTCAATGTTCTGTTCTGGGGCAGCACCTTTCCCTAAAATTGGGATGTAGTTGTCATGTTCATCATTCCGTCAATAGGAATGAAACATTTAGCGCCCGTGAATGCAAAACAACCCCAAAACATCTTCATTTGTGGAAATTTCATAGCCTGTTTGATTTACTCTAGCGAAATTTCCTCTCCTTGCATTCGAGACGTCAATTCCGTACTTCAAAATAACTTTCATCAGGAAACCAGGCCCTTCTCCAATCTTCTTGTGTCCAGTTCTTATATTTTCTACCCCACGCCAATCTCTCTCCCTCTCCTCTCTTCTTTTCTTTCTTTCCGATAGGACACCTCAATAGCTGTTTTCTGATCAGTCTTCAAGCTTTCCTTCCAGTTTCTAGAAGTCGTCTAGGCACTTAATTTCTGCCCTTCATCAAAACTATTCTTTTCAGAATTAAATTTTATGGTTCTGATTAGATAGGCATCTTCCTGGATGCTTTTCATTTTCGGCCAAATTGTGCTTTTCTTTAAGGTAAAATTGACTCAATCTAATTTATCATTAGCAGCACCCAAACTTACATTACATTCAGCTGCTATTTTCCCCTTAGTCACATGATTAAATTCATGAAGGAGTATGACCTTATTTCTCTTCTTAGGTGTGATATCCATTGTGCTTGCTAAATAAAACGTTAAAACAGCTAAACACAAGCAAATTGTTTAATAGTACAACCAATAAAAACAATAACTAAAATTCATTATTTCATCAAGGGGTATCAACAATGCGGAGTAGAATTGGAGGAAAACAATTATTAGCATTGAATTACTTATAAAACTATATTTATCTGCTTGTTCACATAAATTTGCACAAGACTGTAAGTATATTTTCAATTGAATACCTCTCGAGTATCCCAATTAAAGTCGACAGAATATATAAATACAGTACATATTTCCCCTTTTTTGGTCTTTTCAGGTTTCATATTTTGTAACAGTTTTATTCTTAATGTGTGTGAAGCACCGTCATGCTAAGCCCATATAAAGACCCATCAACCCTCCCCATATATATATATATATATATATATATATATATATATATATATATATAAACAAGAAGGATTAACGGCTAAAGCAGCACGGGTTCAGTTAAGTATTTGCTCTTAAAACTTTAGAATCAATGACTCAATAATTCGAACTATGAGGCAGAATGCTTAGCTAGCGTAAATAGCAAAGGGCATGCTATGACCTCCATCTGCATCTTTTTGCTACGAAAGAGAAAAATTAAACTGCGAGATGGAAAAAATGGTAACTCTGCAGATGAATGACCTATTCATTCCAATCTGAGCTATTATTGGAAGTTTAAAGCTGACTCATAGCAAGAATTAGAACGAAACAAACTTTATCTCTTCAAGTGATATTTATTCCTTTTTTGAAAGGTCTACACTTGGATTAATAAAATCGGCATAAGTTCAGAGATCATAAAAGGAAGTTCAATTGCACAATGCTGGGAGTGTATTTCAAACGTGTACACAAAAGAGCAGCAGAGCTGAACCCCTAGAAAGCAGAAGAATAGGTTGTGTTTACAGCTTATGCATGGGCGGAAGGCGAAGGAATCCCACGTGCTGTGGAAAGAATGATCATGAATTGGAAATTAATGCTAGAAGACACAGAACAGATGCAGAACATTTTTCTTTTGAAAACAGAAGCACAGAAGAATGCAATACTTTTTTTTTTCCAGCCTTTTAGGGCCATCCTTTAAACTTGAAGTTTAAAATTAGCTTGAATAGTTGTGTGATATAATGTATGAACTATTTGTATTTATAAGTACCTATGTAATTTACATTTTTTCTTTTCATCGATTGAAATCCTTTTAGCTCGTAATTAATAAATATTCAATTACAACGAATACTGACAGATAAACACATGTTCATGAAGTTAGTTCAGTTCACATGAGCATCACTGAACACTATTCTATAATGAGACAACTTTACCACTTAATATATAATAAAGTATGTGAATAAGTTGTACTTGAGAAGGGGAAATATTCTCTCACTGAACACTTCTCAATGTATTATTAATTAATCGATGCTAAGTTTTCCCCAGTTTGTATGGTCAGCGGTTTGCAATAGGACTCAACGAGTTCGAAATATAGCGATCTCAAGTGTGACTTTTTCTTAGTGTTTTATCCTTTACTATTATTAGTGTTTTATCCTTTACTATTATTATAATTACTGTTAACTTGTTATATTGTTACTTTATTTTTATTTTTCTTTTATATTATATATATACATTAGATTTGTTTCTAGTATATATACCTATATACACTATATATAATGTAGATTTTACATCTATTTTTTCAAAATAGGAGTATGGACCCTTCTTTCAGCTACCTCTTAAATAATGAATTTCTCGCGAAATATTATATAGGAGAAATATTTTGAAACGATAATTATGATTATGATGATAATGATGGTGGTGATGATGATAATAACAATAATAATAATAATAATAATAATAATAATAATAATAATAATAATAATAATAATAATAGGGCTACTTTCATTCAGTAAACTTCAGATAAATGTAACGGATTAACTGGAGATTTCAATGCGGGGTTTAAATGATTTGACGTCGAAACAGGAAGAAAGTAGGCGTAAAATAATGTTCTACTCCACTGTGTTTGTTTACCGGAAATAAATGAACATGTCCACAGACAGCTACTCCAAAAATACTCTTTCCTGCCTGAACAAACATACTTTATACATTTTAACGACTGGTTCGTAATAACTTCGGGGGGTAATACAGAATACTATCGTTATTTATGAATTATAACTTATTACGATGTTGATTGGGCTGGTTTCCTGCTGGGCCTCATGGATTCTGTTACTGAATGGCTGCCTGGATCCACACAAGAAAAGAAAAAGCATCGTGTATTGAAATATCTACTGGAAAGGCGGCTTAAGCGTCCAGTATTCGTTATGATCTATTGGAGCTCATTATGTGGTGGGTTACACAGAAATAATTGCTGGTTGTGATTAGAGGAGGCCATGTTATTACTATGAACGAGACAACAGTTGAGGATCGTTACTAAGCGGGTTTCTTCACCATGTAATTTATTCGTTAGCACCGTTAGAAGCCAAAGTCATCGACAGCTTCCTTTGTGCTTTCTCATACAGTAAAACATCACACAAAAAAGTTATGGGCGTTTGCGTAATACATAAGAGGTATTAAAGGATACAGAAACTCTTCAGGACCTATTTACTACCTAAAACGATTTTAAAGTGTCCTCATCAAAACTAATTTTAAAACTGTTTATCATTCAACCCACTGAAATTGGGAAGTTGCTGGTATGTTTAGTGAAGAATCCTGTTAATTTATTCAAATGATTGCTCCTCCTCAAAAACTGTAGCCGAAGCTTCAGCAACTTTATCGCTATTGTTGAAACAAGAAACAAAGAAAGTAAAAGAAATAAGAGGAAATCGCTTCCTTTCTCCAGGCTAATGTACGACCACATATGGCGTAACAAGTCCAATAAAGTGAATAGAACAATCGGAGGATAAATTATGTTTTAAAGAGAAAAAATTGTTGAAAGTATCAGGCGTTCTTTCCGACACTCAAAGGAATGGATATAGCCGTTCTATCTTTGTGTTCGTTTGCTTTTTATGCTCTGTTTGTTTCTGTATAATATGGAACTAGCTTTAATAATCTATAATATCTTCTGGAATTAAGATTAAAGTTATTCAGATGCTTATTTGTTAAGTTGATATGATACCGTGAGGATGAGGTATATCAAGAGTTTGCTCAGTAAAACAACATTGCCACGCCTCTGCAATCTCTTTGAGTACATGTTTAGTGCCAATAGAGATCGGATTTGAAAGTGAGAGTAAATACTTTATTAATTTATTCTGTATTTATTAATTAAGACCCTCTCAAATATTCTAAATAATGTAAGAAACAGGAAATATCCATAAGTTCTGCTCAATTTTTGATGCACGAAAGTATCTGTGGCAACGCTGCAGAATTACTAGGTATCTCGTGGTAGTGTGTTTCTATTTCAAAGCAAGCAAACATACTAGACTCCGGAACTCCGTAGAAGGCGGAGAAGTTATTAAGGTTTGTCCCGTACTTTGCCTGATATTTCCATTCCTTAAGTTTTCTCAATTAGCACAGAAGTATACAAAAAGAGCTCCTCCTCTTTCACATCATACGCCTTTCCGAAGAAAGAAATCTTGAGACTGCTAAGCACACTGTATAATATTTCTGCGCCTGCTCCGAGAGAGGGCACGGCTCATATTCAATTCCTTCAGAGAGGGAGTGGCCTAGCCTACGTGCAAGAAGCAATTTTGTGCTGCCGCTAGCACTAGCTATTTTGAGTTAGCAGCAACGGAATCAGATGTCATGGTCCTTTCCTATTTACTAGATAGTGTGCAGTACATGGTCTAGTTAGGTTAGTGATTCTGGGTTTACGGTTTCCCCAGAGGAGGATTTATGGCATAAGGGGTCGGTCTCACTGAATCTTTTGGGGCCCTTTGGCCTTAAGACACACCCGGCTATGCTAGCTACAATTTTCAATGGATAATAATCATTATAAAATAATTTTATTAGTCTTCTACATCTAACAAGGCGAACTTACGAAGCCGAATAAAACATAAACCGAAACGTTTTTGTAATCTACTGAAAGTAAATTAAATAAAAATAGGGTATTTCTTATTTTTTTACACAATTTTTCAATTTACAAACACATTGTAAGCGTTCAAATTGCATTATCGAAGGAAGAATGGGAGTGAGCACAATTGCCTGCACACCTTAGTCGCCGTCTCTCAAAGCTTCTCTTAAGAGTCCAATCACAAGGCGATAAGTTTAGATTAAGGCAAGAGTGTCCATTTAATTTCCTCAAGAATTTTCCTTATCAAAGCACCTGTAAGGGACGGACGTTGTCTTGGAGGAGAATATTGTTTACTTTTTGATTCGACCAGAATCTGATAGTAATACGCTGCATTGATTATAAACAAAACGGTCGTGAGAACCTTCTCATTAGAGTTTTTGTTTTGACAGGAATGTTTTATTTATTCGATTACAACTTGTATTGGGCTGAAGACTTGGAAGAATGAAAGTTAAATGCTCAGTGTACCAATATTTCAAATTTAATTCCCTTGAATTATAAGCGGAAACAAGGAAAAAAATAGAGAAACTCTGAATTTGTTAATAGCGTCCTCTATGGGCCCTCTCAATGTCCATTTGCGACAGCTCTAATCCAACTTGAGCTTCCATTCGATGCACCAGTTACCAGGTTTCTCTTCCTTCCCCGCTATGTTATTTGTTTTACTTTGGTTTTTCCTCCAGCCTGCAAAATCTGTCCATTGCCGCACTTACCGACTTCTCTTGTTTTGCTTTGTGTTACAATTCCCTTCACCTCAGTTTTTCATTTCCATAACCACTAGCTTCACACGTCCGTTCTCCACCGCGGCTGAGGAGCAACTTCCCAACAGTTTTAAAATTAAAATTAAATAATTTTAAGTACAGTTATTAGTGATTTTGTGTGAAAATTGAACATAAATTGGGGGATCATAACGTTAACCGTGCATTTACCTACAAGATAAACGGTTTAAATGTTCTTTATCATGTCTCTCTAGGTTATTCTGAACACTGGGCAACTAATATCTCCGGAATTTAACAAGTCAATTACTTTCTGCATATTTATTTGTTCTTGGTGCAT
Organism: Metallyticus violacea; assembly: GCA_030762175.1. NCBI lineage: Eukaryota > Metazoa > Arthropoda > Insecta > Mantodea > Metallyticidae > Metallyticus > Metallyticus violacea. The sequence goes on along the minus strand of CM060830.1, from coordinate 109,507,793 downwards.
CTACACACTAATAAACTTTAGAAATTTGTATTTATACTTTCAGTTCCCTCAATGAACATTGCTTGACCCGTTGATCATCAGGTGAGAAGACATTTTGTGATAATGATATTTCAACGTCTCTTTCGAGCAGATAAACCTATGGAAATCGCCCCTGCAGTCGATATGGAGCGTATGCCTTAAAAATTCACACGGAACATCTTTGAAATACATATGAAAAAAAAAAAAAAAAAAGGTTCACAATTGCTATGATTGCTTTGTCGTGTGTAACGGTTACATTGTAAAAACCCGGAGATGACATGGAACGTCATGAATTGCTCTTCAGCAAAACCCATACACAATTTAGAAAATGTTCATAGAAAAGCTTCCAAATGCGCAACCTTTTTTTACATTTATTAAAATTACTTATTACTATACGAATTGGATTACCATAAGCAACAGATTGCCGGATAACATACACCCAGCTGTTTCTAAAACTAATTCTTGCAATACATTGCTTTAAAAAAGTTTCACACTCCCCCCCCCCCCCCTCCACTCTATTGCGTTCAAATTTTCAGCAAAAGTCGTTGTTGGTTTCCATATTAGCAAAATAAGTGAGATTTCTTAATTTATCTTGACCTTAAAATCAAGAGGAAATTTTTGAGTCAAAGCTTTAAACTGCACCTGGAAAGGGGCAGTAAATTTAAAAACCATAAAATGCAAAATCATACGTAAATGCAACAGTTTTATAGCGTATTAAGCACATTATTTTCTAATTTCAAAACTTTGGTAGCCAATGACTGCATTTTTTTTACAGTTACTCAATGTTACTTATGCGAAGTATGTGGAACAAATTTAGTAAGATTGGGTAATTAGTTTAGCAATTTCAAAATTCGGTCACGGCTGTTCTTAAAATTGAAAGTTTACAATAAAGCCAATTGTTTATTTTTAAATTGCTTTCTTTATGATTTTAAATTAATATTATTGGTATTGTCATTATAAAATTTCCCAAGTGCCGGAACTTTAAGAGCAGTGTACCAAGTGGTGGTGTAAAATGAAATACCATTTTACTTTTAGTTCAGAGTTATTCAACTTCTGCTTTTCACATACCTACCGAGAATTTATACATCATCCCTTGTGAATTAGGAAACATCCTCCTAATGTAATAAAATTTACTCCAATATAGGTTTGCCAAAGTTAGATATACGCCTATGACAGAAATCATTTGAGATTACGTGCAATTGTCACTTGATTGCTATAATTCAACTTTTTATAATAATGCCATGCATGAGTTCGATAGGGTACACGTTTCGACTTTGCGCTAAACTCAGTTTGCTATTACTACAGCAAGTTTTTGTGTTAGTTACAACATGTAAATGTTGCTGTAGTGTACCGAAATACTACCTCCAGAACTTAATAAATAACAAACGCCTATATGAAAATATCAAGACAGAACTATACAAGGTACGAGTGAATGCAAAGTTCATTTAAAACGTCAGAAACACGTGACTGCAGACGGCCACTATCCTATAGATATAACACTCGTGACTGACGTTTAGGACATAAATATCTATTTCTACCACGAGTACGACCACAAAGCAGTTTGATGTAGAAAATTTCCGACATTTTCTAACAAGCTCGTGTTTTTCTTTTTGCATTTTCTTTAGAGCATTGTGTTTTATAGTTTAACGTGCATCTTTACAGTTTCGTATCCTTCCTTACTTGGATTTTACTAAACGATATTTGTGATAATTATTTTATTTTCTTCATTCGTCCGATTCTGTTTTTGTTTATATGAAGTGTTATATCAATAGAATATTCTTTTCTAGTTTTTATAATTTTTTGTTGTTGTTTTCCCCGCTCTCCAAGCTTGGATTATACTCTGCTTTTAACTGCAATGCTTATGTTTTTCACTTTAGCACATGTATATTTATTATTATTATTATTATTATTATTATTATTATTATTAAATTCTATTTACAGTTACAAATATATTTTATGCTTGGGTCATAGACTATACATGCTTAAATATGATACACAATTTCAAAGAGCAACAAATAATAATAAAAAATAAGACAGTATTAAATAATAAATAAATAAATTAAAACTTTTAAAATATGAAAAATGGTATTTACAGATATATGAATTGAAAAGCATTGCTTTATTTATAATTATACGTTCTAACCAGGTAATAAATTGCTTCTAGCTTCGCGAACTTCGGGTAGGAAATTCAAACAATTAGTGTGGTTTGCAAATAGATCCCAGCATGCCAATCGACCATTAATTCCGTTAAATTATTTCTCTGGGAACAGCATTTTTCTCCTATGTTCCCAGTGGGTACATTCTGCCAGAATATGTACCCACTCCTCATCCCCTCCACAAAATGGGCAGATTCTCCTACCAGAACTATCGTTATTTTTTTTATCTTTCCCACCTAACCAGTCTCAACCAGGTCATTCCTGATCGGCTTTCCCCCTAGAACTAGCAATATACACCTCTTTACCCCAGGTTAATTTATAAACAGGAAAATAAGACGCAGAAAAGAAAGTGCAGCAGAAGACAAATAATGAGTTGTACATATAAAAGGTGGAAGAAGAAAAAGAAATGCAGCAGCAGGATATTTCAGAAAGGAGAAACAGGATAAGTGTTTCTAAAAACTAGGAAGAATTAGTTGATGATGATTAAAAGGACAAACAAGAACAGTATGAATATTAATAATGAAGGAGACGACACGGTCATGGTCCAGTGATTCGCCCCTAAGTTCACCAGATAGGAGATAGAAACAAAGAAAGCTACTTATGACAAACCCTTTTTAAGGTTTCAACACATTGCTTAAGGTGACTCGTACGCATGTATGTGAAATAATAAAAGCATGGTTGGAGTCTGACGCCCCGAACAATAGTACATCCATTTCTGTTGGAACTCTCCCACGGGCTACAGACACATTTTAATTTTCCCTGTTATCGGACGCTGTATAATTAAGAGCTGACACGACCAGGCATGATATATTGCTTATTATCACCACTGAAATGTGTTTCCTTCAGAATAATATTATGACCCCTGACGACTTGGTATTTCTAGTTGCTAGGGAGCCACAAAGTACCGTTCCTTAAACCAGAGCTCGCTTTGGTGTTTACTGTTTGGTAAGAGCAAAACAAAAACAAGCACTGTCGTGCAAAATAGTCATACAATATATAAGAGAAATTTGTGAATGCAAATGCAGCGCTAATAGAAGAAATATAAAAGGAACATATCCCTATATTTTTCGCTTTTGATTAATCTTCTCATAACATAATGATTAACTTAACTGTAAAACTTCTTTTTGCATTAATACTCCTTATTGTCAATATCAAATCATTTGTTTTCTGCCGTCACTTCAATAATTGTTTCAATTTCCATTACGTTCTTAATAGTAACATTAATTGTGATGTATGAAATTATATCATATACTAAACAATCATCTACAAAAGTTAAATATTGCAACAGGAATTCTTATTGTACTATTATTACATTTTCTTTTGCAACTTTACAGACCCCTCAAAGAATGACATATATTAACAGTTGAATAAAATGTTCGTGATTCAATACTCTCTAGTCAACGGATTACAGTTTTACTGGTATACGTTACTTAAAGACAGTGAGCTTACTTGAGACAGTCATCAAGGCTGTATAATGCATGTGCAGGTAGCGGCTTGTAGTTATTTTTGAGGAATACTATGTCAGTGAGTAGTTGTGTTCACTATGTGCTAATGGTACTTCGTTAGTTATGCAACTGCACAATTGAAATACGAGTTTTATGTACATTATAATATGACTACATCCCCGTTTTTTGTTTTTCGCTTCTGACTCTGCGCTTGTGTTCATTGTCAGTCGCGGCAAGAATGTCACGCTCTTGGATTAGACTGGATTGTTAGAGGGAAGGGATGCGGTGAGGGAGACACCGTCGGTATAGTGGAGTCCCTAACATAGTTTCCGGATAGGACAACCCGACGCGGGTACAGCTCCTCCCTACACTTCCAGTCCCTAAGAAGGAGTAGAAACTTTTCCACTTCCACGCTGAACAATCCCACCTCGCCCTGGCACCTTCAATCTCTAAAAGAAACACGGAATGAAATGGTATGAAATGGGAGAGAGGAAAGTTCGTGGAAAGTAAAGATCCGACGCAATATTCGCCAAATGACCAGGGAGGACACTTGAAAAAGTCCAAGGTAAAGATAACATGCTTTTGAAAATTTGAACCCGAGACCTCCAGAATGCGATCCCAAGCAACACCGTTAGAGTCACATTTATATGCATACTTTTCTATGGTTTATTACTTTAAACTATTCAAATGGTAAATACATAATAATAAAACTGTGCTGCATTAATAAGGCAAATAAAAATTGCAGATGAAGGTATTTTAAACATCATGTAGCAACTGTTTACATCTACACGATACCGTAATTTGGGAAATTTCAGCTAAAAGAAATGGGCATATTAAGAACTTCAAATTTTCTTTTATACAATTTACAGAGATAATAATAAGATATTGGAGAAGCGCAGGCTAACATAAAAGGCATTCTTTCTGCATTGTAAACGATGATTTACTGGATTGCAGTTGCATTAAATTGAAAGTGTAACACACAATAAAGTTAAAAACTTGAGCGTATTTATCAAGGGACATCTGCCACTTTACTACAGTATGCGGCAAAACTGAAATTATCCATTATTTGCTACCCAAGTTTCCATGGCAATGAATTATTTACTTGCTGTGTACAATACATTGTGAATTCAGTTTTGTGTTGATATCTGCAATTATGGTTCTCACGACAAGAGACGTTTATGGCGGAACATTAGTTCTCGTCATGTGGAGTGGGTCATCAGAATAGACTGAGTTTGGTTCACGTTAAAGAATAGTGCAATAAGGAGGTACCAAATAACAAAACAATTTTCGCTGTCGTTGGCTCTACGTCAAGAAAGCGTACAAGAACCGTCACAACAAACGAGAATCAGGGAATACTTCTCCAACGGTGTTAAGGGTCGCCAAAGCGCAGTGCACGACGAGCTTCACTGAAACCTGGTTTGAGCGGATGTTTAAAGAACTGGCTGGATTTGCATTTTCAGCCTCTAACAGAGCAATATTGTAGCCGAGTGTGGTGTTTGACGTCTGAGAATCCAGGTTTCTTCTGCAACATATGGTTTTCAGATGAAAGACACAAACAACTCGTTTGTTTTAACGGTTAGGTTTGGTGGGTTGTGTCCCGTCATGGAACAGTGGGTCCCACACAGAATCCGCAAACGGTAAACCAGGAGCGCTACAGAAACCTCATTATTATTATTATTATTATTATTATTATTATTATTATTATTATTATTATTATTATTATTATTATTATTCCTGCTGGATTTGCGTCTTCTTTTGCCATGCCAGAAACTTACCCCTTCAACGACAATGGATGCAGCAACAGCCTACACCGCAAGGGAGTCACTTCTGCAACAACACTTTGGTGATCGCCTAATTTCTCGTGGAACTCCATTCCCGTATCCTGCCTGCTTTCCGGATCTCAAGGCCTGCATATGGGGTATGTTGAAAGAATCAGTTTTCAAGACAGGTGATCTACCTACAAATATTCCCGCGAGAAATAACGCGTTTTTGTGTGCATATAGCAACCTTTGTTCACCAATCTTCAGAAACGTTATAAACAATGTGTGGCACGTAATGGTACACATTCTGTACTAATGCCATTAACTAACATTTCAGTGTCGTTTGTTTTGTAGTATACTGTAGAAAGAAAACGTGTTGCAACAAGAAAATAACAAGAGTTTGCGTATTTGTAATGCAAATGCAAGAAGTGTGGGAGATTAATAAAATTATATATCCAGGATAAAATAACTGTAGCAACACTTAAGGAAATAGAAGCGCTAATGTGTTGCAACAAGAAAATAATAGAGTTGGCATATTTGTAATGCAAATGCAACAAGTGTGGGAGATTAATAAAATATTATATCCAGGATAAAGTAACTGTAGCAACGCTTAAGGAAATAGAAGCGCTAATCTTGTTTCTTTCAAATGTACCTATTTAACTTTACTGTTTATAGCTTTTTAAAAATTTCATTCGTCTAGAACAAGTAAAGCTCATCGAGAAGTCGCTCCGCACCCAATGTTTTTTTTTTAGTAGTATTTAGCGCCCGTTTTCACTACTGAAGCACCACAGGCGATGGACACTGATGATACATGAGATGAAATGATAAATTCGGAAAGGATTTTTTTTTTAAAGGAAGGAAGCGTTCCAGGCCTAAGTTTAGGTACCTCCCCGGCATTTGCCAGTTATGAAGACTGAGGAAAACCTGGAAAAAAACCCAGTCAAGGAGGACGGTCCTGGTGGGATTCGAACCGCAGCCCGCTCACGAGTCCGTGCCTTAACGACCTCGGCCACCCGTGGCGGGAAGCGCGGCGCACCCATTGTGTAATCGAGATTTAACTAGGGAAGGAAATACCGTGCGCCTAGCGTAGAGCTCACTTAACCACCAAGGCAAGCACACACTTCAAAGTCAAAATCTCAGCAACGGTGGGTGGATTACCAGATAAAAACCGACTTTGAAGGGAAGAATGCCAGAAATGTAGGAGTACCAACTTTCACCCGAGTGCGGAGAAACTTGTCGATTACCCGTTACCTTCTTGTAATTATTTACTGTATATTTCTTCAAAAGTACTGTGCTTTCTCTGTCGACTTACAAAACTCTGTTCAATGTGTTAAAATCCAGATTACTACTTACCGCTTTAATTTCTACCGTTTTTTTTAAACTAAAATGTGTAATACTGTATAATCAAATATTATTCTGATATTAAACAAAGAAACTATTTATTTATGTTATAACCGTCTTACTCAGACATCAAGTAAACCTAAAGTAGGGTTGTGACGTATTTCAGCTACATTTTCTTTGAAGGCTCCTATTTCCTTATTTAAGGAAAAATCTTATAACTTCCTTCATTTCTATTTTCCAAAATTGGCAACCCTAATCTGTAGTCATTATGGCATACCAGCGTAGCCATCTTTCTGTGTCGTATACTTTATTTTTAAGTTGATGGGCTCTAAGAGTGTTCGCGGCTTAAAAGAATCCAAACCAGAATTTGCCTTCGATACTAAGTCAGATAAACCGCATTAGAAGATTGAACTCGGGATCCCAAATGCTTTGATCTTTTACTACATAGCTTCCTGAGCGAGAAATTCACCGAATAATATACCGAGGGTGCCAAAAAATTCATACACTTTCACAGTAGATATCTATTTAATATATTTCAAAGCTGGATCGAAAAACAAATGTGTAGTATGATGTTCTGTAAACAGATGTGACTCACATACATTATGATAGCGTTGCTACGTGACAGGTAAATCAACAATGAACAAATGAAGTCAAGATTATCGTATGATATCCTGTAAACAGATGTGACTCACAATACGTTATGCTAGCGCTGCTATAACAAAATGGAGCCAAGATTATCGTTTGAAGTGGCATTGGAAAACCAAGAATGTTGTTGAAGTTCAAAGGCAATAGAGGCGGTTGCACAGAACAGAACCGCCAACGCGAGTAACAATTGCACGCATTCGAGACAAATTTGAGATTCATGGTACCGTATGCGATGTTCACAAGGGCAGATCTGGGAGACCTCGCACAGCAACAAGCCCGCGCACTGGATTAGTTTTGGAACTAGATCTGAATTGAACTGTACGTTAGTAGTGCATTATCAATGAGAAAGTATGGCTGCGCATACAGTATGTTATATTTATTGGATAATGGCGGTAGCAGCAGAGTAACTTTTTACAGAATGCACCTGTAGGCCCGTAAATTGCGGTCATTATCTTTCCTGTCGACTGGACAACCTTGGTGGTAGAGTATCATACATTCATCCCCTGACAGTTTGCTTTCATTCTTACTTTGAACTGCCGAGACAAGTGATTTTGAAAGGCCCAACCTCGCAGCAGTTTCTTTCAGTTTTACACTCAACAACAGAGCTAGATTTTGGCGTCAGCTCTCGCGTCATTCACCTGCAATACTTTCTCGTCCTAATCGAAACTGTTAAGCGCATTCTTTTAGCATGAGCAAGCTCATTTAAGCGGTTTTTAATTTTGTGCCGAGTTCTTCCTTTATAAAGTAATTTATTACCGTGTGTAGCCAAGTACAACACAGCATTGCACGCAAAGAAAGTAGTTCTATGTGGTATTATAGAAATGAAAAGAAATAGTTTCATTTTATTAAAAAAGTAATTGAATTTTAACAATCGTGCTATGACGTCATGTCACGTGACAATCTAAATTTGAGAATGTGTTCAGTAATAAATAACATCTGGTATACAAAAATCAATACTTGTGACTTTACTTTAATTACTGTTGGCTTAATGAAGCTGCAAATTGATGCGCTCCAGCTCCCAAGATCAAGATGCAGCTCGCCTGATTGTTTAAACAAGGAAAGGCGCAAGTAGCTTGCACTTGTTATGGTTGAGCTGCTGCTGTTTTTACGGAGATATATTATGTAATGAAGCTGCAAATTGATGCGCTACAGCTCCCAAGATGCAGCTCGCCTGATTGTTTAAACAAGGAAAGGCGCAAGCAGCTTGCACTTGTTATGGTTGAGCTGCTGTTTCTACGGAGATATATTATGTAAAGCATAAACCGGGCAAGCCTTTAACTAGTGGCGAGAAAACTATAATTTTAAACGTGTTTTCAAAGTTCTGCGAAAAGTATTCGACACTCGCAATAAAGAAGGTAGTAAACCTAACCTCAGAAATTACTGGTGCCACGTGTTTCTGACAATCGGGAGTATTCTTCGCGCGAATTGCGGAAGGATACATTGTTGATGTTAGGATCACTCTAAGAGTGAAAAGATAGATACCTGCAGCACTTCCTTATGTTAAAGATTGAGCAGATACTATGAATATTTCTTGTTTGTAATATTATTAAGAATATCTGAGGGTGTGTTAATAAATACCCGATCTCTATTAGCAGTAAAAGTTCTGAAAGACAGTGCAGAGAAGTCATGTCATCACATAAACAACAGTTGTATAGCTGTGCTCTTAGTTCCAGGAAAAAAGGCCATGGAGGCTTGTCCCGTATTACACTCACAGTGACCGACGTGAGCGTTTGTCTATTATTGCGCTGCAAAGTGCAAGTTGGTCAGATGGAAATCTAGGCCGTCGTGACAAATCCTGGAAGTGGTTCCTGTCTCTCTCGTTAGTGCAGCTAGTATGCAAACTTTCAAGGAGTGAAGGTACAGTAATGCTCAGCGTATTACACCATACCTGAAAACTGGTTGGCATATTGTGTCCTCAAAGGTTTGATAAGGCCATGAGCAACAGTATGTGATAAGAGAATCACGAAACATCATCCAGTTTCTATAGTATCGGTACACAAGTTTCCACTTATCAACGTAAATGAAATAGCAGATTCTGCCATTGCATACTAACTTATAAAGCGTTGAAGACAATAGTGAAAATTATATAATGCACACAGCACCTGCGGTTTCGCCAATTTTCGACGAAGGGGGAGAAAGACTCATCAGAAGATCCCGATGAGGACTAGAGCTGGTATTTTAATAGGCGATGTTTCTTAAATGTGACAATAATTTAAGTCTGTTATCTTTATCGCAAATCGGAGGTCACTAACTACCTTTACCTGTGTATTGTCTATTCTGTTTACATCCCAATTGCAACAGGTATTGTAATTGGTAGTAAGTAAGAACTTCAGAATATTGTTGGCAATGTCAAAGCAGTTAAGGTAATATACTTTACAGTGCAAATGTTATGTAATACAAACAAACCGGGATTAATTTATAAAACATGACAAATTTTGCTATTTCGTCCTAGTATACGGTAACACCTAGTATCTATGTACATAGACTTGATGCTTGTGTTATACACGAGGGCTGTTTAATGAAAAATGGTCATATTTATTTTACAGGCATACTTTTTTGCGATAAAATTTAACTTAACAATATTTTGCTAGCTTGATGCGTAATGTATACGATGTTGTCCCGCCTGTGCAAGTTGAGACAGTTCAGTTGCGCCTGAGGTGACACACGACGAACTACATGCTGCTCTGATATTCTGCTTCCGTCTCAAGCTGAGGCTATAGGGAGTTTGTTCTTCCCTATAATAAAGCTCGAAGATTGTTTAATGAGGGGAGGCAATCAACTCCAAACGAACGTGGCCCGGTGTTGTAGTTTGTGCTCTAACACCGGTGTTGTTACTGTGAGAGAGCATCATAAAATAAAATTAACAACACCTCAAGGTTCCGAAACTGGGTGTCAACAGTTGCTCATGAGACGTGTTTAGTGCTGATTCCCGAACAAAAGGATCTTGGTATTTACAGGAAGATACGGAGTTTCTTTCAAAGGTAATCAATCACTGCTGAGAAACTTCTACACCTTTTCGATCCTGAGAGCAAGCAGCAAGGCTCTGTGTGCAAACCTCCACGCACGCAAGCAGACAAAAGAGCCAAATTGGTTACTTCGATTGGAAAAATTATGGTCTCTAACTGCTCGATATTCAAGGAACGCTGCACCAGGCACATCACAAAAATGAACGTGAAGCGCGGCCCTCTTCGTCCCTATAGTTTAGCTTTAATCTTGTGTGACTTTTTCCTTTTCCCCAAATTGAAGAAACGTTGGTGGTGAAGGCTGCGGAGGCGATTGTGAGCACCTATCAAAAATGATTGGCAGAAACGTCGGAATAGGTGCATTGCATCTAACGGGAGAAAGATCAACAAAAGTTTGTCAGTTGTCAGAATTACGATACTTTTTAATTGAACCGTCCCCGTGCTTCTGATGGAATCGTGTGCAGTCCAGGTTCGGTTCTCTCTTCTCTTCCCTTAAGGTGAACGACTACTGTCTCATTTTGCAACTTTAATCCATTCTCGTCTCTGTCAGTGGGTAAATGCTTCTGAAGTCACCGGCAGCGTCAAATGGGGAGAGGGGGAAAGGATGTAATCGTTTAATCAGAAAATTGAATGAAAGACAGGTGGAAAACTTCAACCATATTGCCACTTATACGACAGTGTACAGTCGCCGAATTCCTTATAGCTCTGCATGGCACGCCCATATGTGAGTATAGTTCCACTGACTTCCATCTTGGAAAGATGCCGCCAACGCAAAGACTGCAGGGCTAACTAGCAACCAACTTGCGGTCACATTCGAATAGTCAAAAGTATTTAAATTACATCTTTTATATCTCTTTACAACCATGCCTTACCGCGACTTTACATTATTTACTAATATTGAATTACAAAAGTGGTACAGTATATAGTAGATTGCGGTAAGGCAAGGCGACCTAATCTCCCAGAAAATTTTCACAAACATATTACAGGAAATACGTCGCAAAATAAAATGGGGAAACAGATAAATGAATACAAAAACGCAAGTAACACCCATTAGAATCAACTCAACAGCACTAAAATACGTAAAAGAGTACGTCTACTTGGGACATTCCAGTGTCATATGGGCAAAGAAAGTAACAGAAGAATTTCCTCGGCATGTGGTCCATGAAATGCGTACTGATGACAATGCTTTGAGCCGAAAACTTAGGTTACACATGCATATTCCCAACACTATTATATGAATTCCAAAATTGGAGCCTAACAGAAGCTCAAAAGAATAATATTAGCATTTGCCAACGCAAAATGGAGCGACAAATACTTGGAATATCCTCTCATGGATAAAATATCATCTATAGAATTAAGAAACGTATTGGGACTAAGTGACTTTGCTCAAAATGCAAACCGCCTGAAGTGGAAATGAAGGCTACCAAGCAGCAGATGGGGACATATGGCTACCACATGGGATCTACGTATCGGAAGGAGACCGAGAGCAAGGTGGGCATACTTCTTCAGAAAAGCAATCGGGACACACAGGACAAGCGCAAAACCTGGAAGAGCCTAGGTACAGAGCTGTACAAAGAAAGTCAATAATGAAAGTGATTCCATAACTTAATAGACTCAGCACTTGAACCTTCTAGTTAAACTTGTAAAATAAGAAACATTATAGACTTAACAAACTCATAAAACTAGCTCACCGTATGAGAAATCAATGAGCCCCCGCTTGCGGATGGGACGTAAGTGGCTCAATTCATTCATTTAGTAGATTATGATAATGTGTTCTGCTGTGCTTGGCGAGGCTGAAGTGGGGCCTATCCATCGTAATCATGTTCATAACGAGTTCCAGTATATTTTAAATAGAAAGAGAAAAAAAAAATCGTCGAAGCTGGAAATTGGGCATTGCTGAGATGCCATGCGGAATTCCGTGACTTTTTTTGTTGTACATGCAATAACGAGATGATGAATAGCCATTGTTATGTGATAAGTATAACAAACGGTTATTGACGAGATAGGAGCGTGTAAGTCGGTATTGAAAACACTTGTTTTCTTCGGGTCAGTGACTATGGGTGAAGGTTTGTAGAGCATTTACACTTTGGTGGTGCTTTCATTGTTGGGTATCTTGGAGAGATGATACTGAAGTTCAGCGTATGGAATTGAAATGTTGGGTTTTTGGCAGCTACGTCGGCTGCCCAGGATGTCTTGAGAGGGACATCTTGTAAAAGTTTCAAATTTGTGGTGTAGGAGACTGCGTAGCATACTCAAGGAATGGAGTAGATTTTATATATATATATATATATATATATATACAGAAGATAATGTGGGAAAATGCCATAGGTATATATGGCGTAATGCTCGATATTAAAGTGGAAAAACAGCCAGGCACTTTATATATAAGCGTTTATTCTGGAAATAATATCACTGCGTGGTTAGTTTTAGGCCCGTCAGTGTAGCTAAACTGATTACGACTCATTTCATAAAAAAAGTGTTTTGTATGCTGATCCGCAGTTTGAAAAAAATGAGTACTTTCTAAGCATTTACTTATTTTTGGTGCATTTTCATTGTGAAACGAAAATAATTTTAAGGAATATTCAAGAGGGATAAATCATAATGACGGCAGCTACATTCTCTCTCTCTCTCTCTCTCTCTCTCTCTCTCTCTCTCGCGAAAAAGGGACAACACAAAAAATCTAAGATTTATGATTGAAAATGTATGAATTACACCTTTGAATAAAGTCACCAGATGGTATATGTCAGGCCCCAAAGATCAGCTGGTGAGCAACAGCAATGGAGATCACGAAATGTGAACAACGTGCATATGTGAATCCACGGCAGGAATACACGAGAATGCCGTGGTTTCCCTATGCAGATTTTTAAGTGGTAAAATTATTAAAACTTATCCGAGCATTCGACTAAGTGAACTTTCCACGAATTGTTCGCCCTCCAACTTCATTGTTTTGTTGAAGGGTCCAAAGTGTCAGGAAGAGGTGGGCTAGCGCGGTGTGATAATGGCTTGCGTTCTGAGGGCCTCAAACTCTTTGGGGGAGGGGTGGCCTCGTCTACGTCCGTGCCTTCCAGCCCGTGAATTCTGGCTGCCCTTTGTCTCCCTTCCGCCCTGCTGGGGGCATAGGTACAAAAGGCCAAGTCTCCGTCCCTAAAAATGCAATCCAGTCCAGTTCATAGTTAGGCAGCGGATTATTATGTAAATAACATTTTTATAATGAAAGAAATCATATAAGGTGAATATAAGGAAATATGTTTAGCATTTTGACAAACATGTTTTAGTACACAAATAATGTTTTGAATTTTTACCACACGTAACTGCACACTTCCAGAATGTTTTGATATATTTATTACAGAAGTATAAATGTTTCTGATAATTTTTACCACATAAAAATCTGCTCACTATTTATAAGTAGTGTCCTTTTGATTTCTAAGTCATGATTCTTCGAGAAAGAAGTTTAAAAATGTTTCTAGCAACTTGTACAGGCTCTCAACTAAACAGACATCAGTCTATCAAAGTTGTTTGGAAGATTTTTATCCTCTCCCGGAAAACGCATGACTGAGAGAACGATCACACCCAGTTGTGTATGTTGACTTAGCAGCTATTTACTACCACCAAAACAAACAGATATAGGTCTTGTACAATAATAACCGTTCTCCACTACACTTCCTGCGTTTGTCAAGCAGCTCTGAATTGCTCTGCCGACTCAGCGCCAGAACGACGCGGAGAGTTTTTGTCGACTCTAGTACAGTAAAACAGCCAGCTAGGCGCTGTAACCCCAGTGCCCATACAAAACGTGTGATGCAATTAGCTTGGCATCTCGTTATGGGATGCCTGCAAGTGATTTACGATCTCCGTCGATAATTCAACCGCTACCGAACGGGCGGGCCACCATGACCGTAAATCTGCGTTACGTCATGCAACAGACTACTGCGTTCATCGGAAAAATGATTTCTTCTCTTTCATTCAACAGAAATATTTTTGAAGAAACTTGCCTATGTCTTTTAAAATATAACTACATTATTTATATGTTCACACATTATCCTTCAAATTAATTCAGGCCTACAATGAGACCATTGAGTGTAAAATCAAGGTAGTAAAGTTGTAGACAGCGAGTTATTCATAGAAACCAAACTATGCTTAGGGCATTGTTTAACCATTAAAGTTGGGAGGAAACATGATATTGGTATCCAAATTAAGAAAACGATCGGAAACAATAGTGCTAGAGCTGCGGGTCAGGAAAACAGGAAGAATGTATGAAGGAAGGTTAAGAACCGCTTGAGAGATGTGGATAGGCAGCAGGCAGAGAGATACAAGGACAATTGGGGCTAAAATCTGAGTGGGGGACGGAACAATACATCAAAACGGGGTCAAACTCACCAGTCAGGGACTTGCGTGGCCCAGACCTGAGGTATGGCGGATGATTAAGATTACTGATGAACAACAGCTGAAAATGTCCCCCATCTTTGAGGAGGGGTAATCGTGGACACATATACTGGCTGAATGTAAAAGTACGGAAGAATGGAGGGCAAAGTGTCTATTGCACTCCTTTACGGGATTGAGGGAACAGAGGGAGATGATCACGCTGGGTTTTACTGGCAGACAAGAAAGAATAAGTAAATTTCTGATCAGAGTGAGACAGTTCAGGTCTGAAAAGGTTGATGATTGGGGTGAGGGGTGGTTGAGAACAAATTGAGATAATCCTGCTGGATGTTACTTTTTTATTTTAATTTTATCGTTAAATATAAGTATATTTTGTTACATTTTAGTAAGAAACATCTAATCTAATACATATATTATATTAAACAGATCTAGTATGTTAATAAATTCTGTTATTAATAATGTGAACTTTTGTGCACATCAAAGTTTTATGAGTTGTCATCCTTTAATTTTAGAACTGTAGTGCATTTTGTGAATAAGCGCTAAAGATTACTGAATCAGCGAACTTCAAGAGCTTAGTGCGAAACTCTTCTATAAATTATGTAACGATTCAGCGAAAATCCATCTCAGATTTATCCGCATTTTCCTTTTATATTAAATAACTATGAATTCAGAAACAAAGATTCTCCTGAACCTGTTACACCAAAAGCTGGTGCACCAGGGTCACTAGTAAAAAGTTTCTTTCCAGCAAGGAATTTTCTCGGTTCAAGAACCAGATGGAAGTCCGAAGAGAATAAGATGGAAGGGACAGTAAATCGCACCCGAATTCTTTGATTTTCGCCTTTGCAATAACACACGTGTGAGGATGAGTATTTGATGCAAGATGAATTTTCTTCTGTGATAAAACCGTACTTTTTTTTCTTTAATAGGTCCAAAACGTTAGCACAATTCTTAAAGTGGGAAAATAATAAATTACCACCCTAGAAAACAATGGTTTGATCTTCCCAGCCTATATCACACTAGACCCCCTTTGGTTATGAAGAATCGTGATGATTTCGATATTTAGACTGCTTTTTTGTTTCAGATAGTGCATCGTTGGTGACAAATCTGAAAACGGACCAAACTTTGCTGATTCGTTTTTTTAAATGTCAGTTCGCAGCCGCAGCATCCATCTTGCTGGTTGTTTTTCCCTCAAAGAGTTCCCCAGAATTGCTCAGAGCTTCAACAATTTCGGACACGTTTAATCGGCGATCCTCCAAACCCGTCTTGTGCACCTTGTCGATAATTTCTGTGTGGGTCAACTTGCAAGCTTTCACGGCGCGGTTAACTCCTCCGTAATCCTCTTGGAAAAGGTGGAAAATAATGTTTGTCACATTCCTCTTAACAAAACTGTCTCTGAACTGTGGGTCATTCCAAGAACTTCTCAAATGACCCTCGTATATTTCAGTGAAGAGCTGAAAACCTTAAGAGATTAAAGACAAAAGCTGTGTTTTATGATGATTCACCGTACCGGTAGTATAGATTGTTGCGTAAACAATGATATACCAGTTCATAAATGAAACGGAAATACAGTGAAGAGGCTTCTTTATTTTCTTCGCGTGTTACAGCTTTAGCACTTTCATGTTGTTACACTAGAGCACTACTTTTAATAGCCGCTTAGAAATTCGTGGGATTACGACTTATCCTTCAAAACCAGGATTACAAACTCCTCTACGTTTATAAAAGAGTCCTTGGCTATTTTCAAAACAGCATAGAAAGGAAAGATTTCATTCTCTGGTGAATAAGAGTGGGGCTTTGAGATTCACTCACTGCAGCTTTTGTGGGCGGCATAAAGAACTGCCTGTATTGTGTGTTGTCATTGTGAAAGTTGTCGCCGTAACGGTGTACAGTTGGGTATCAGTGGTGAACTGGTTTGAATACCAGCTGTCCTTATATGGTTCAAGAGTGGCATGTAATGTTTGCGGCATTCTCCTATATAATTAGTCACCATTACCAAGTGAAAAACCATGTGTATCAAAAATAAACTCCCAAATAAAGATTCTATACTACATAAGAAGTACACAATACATTTTACTGTATTTGTTGGTTTCTTAGAAGAAATACTGCAGACATGTTGTTATAGAAAGGAATGTTATTATTGAGAAGGAATTTTAAAGAAAATGCTCAAAATTTTATTCTTAATCTATGTAATTTATATTTTAAGTTTAATTACTATTTTCACTGCCGAGTATTTCTTCATCAAATTTACACATTTAAGAAGCATAACGTGTAAGATTTTATACAGAGGAAAAAAAAAACAAACAAACAAAACAAAAACAAAAACAAACAAAAAACAGTGCACATGTTGTTTTCGTAACTTTTTAAAAATTAATTTAGGAATTGTTTTAAGAAGAACATTGTCGGATACTTACTTTTCCTTGTAAACACCAAATTATTTTCGAAAGCCTTTAGACCTTTAATAAAATTTGCTTACGTTTTCTATAAAGGCACTTTAATTCATTTCAAATTATTCACAATAATACATACATGCGCAAATAAAGCTCCTGAATGAATAACAGAAAACGTGTGGGTGTACATCCTTTAGAATTTTTCAGATATGATATTAAAAACTACAGATATATAAATTACTTTTTTTAAATGTTTGATTTATTTTCGCTTTGACTGCATAGTCTGTAGATTGTGGACGTGTACTGTATGTTTATTGCAGTCACGAATGAAATTAAATTAAATGAATTAATGATGACACAAAGAGTCCTTGAAACCTTAAAATTATTTAGCATTTGCCCACTCAGGATAAGAAAAAAATCCGAAACGGAATCGAACCCGGGACCTGCAGCTCAGATGTAACATCGCTATCACTAGACCACGGAAGCGGTCATGAATTACTTATAAAACGTCTAAGTCGTCGACCAATGTAAGTTAATGAAACAAGATCTATGTAATGTAGTCTTAGTCCTAAATCTAACTTTGGGTTACTGCCAGGGTTGGCCGAGGTCGTTAAGGCGCGGACTCGTGAGCGGGAAGTCTGGTGTTCGAATCCTATCACGGCCGTCCTCGCTGAGGTTTTTTCCAGATTGTACTCAGTCCTCATAACTGGCAAATGCAGGGGAGGTACCCTAAAATTAGGCCTGGAACGTTTCCTACCTTTAAAATAATCCTTTCCCAATATACGTTTCATTGTCCACGCCTGTGGTGTCTCAGCAGTAAAAATAGGCGTTAAACACTGTTAAAAAAAGAAACTTTGAGGTGTTTATCATTACATGGTTATAGACTTAAAGGTCCAAAATTTCTTCCATGTTTCAATTCATCATATCCAAATAATATTAATAATAATAATAATAATAATAATAATAATTGGTTTAATAAACGACACTGACTGCATCTGTTCTTATGATTCTGGGGTTCGTTTTAAAGTTGTTGCGATTCTTGTGAAAAAATGTCTGATTAGATTGAATTGAATTCTCTGTTGATTATATTTAATAATTAATACAAGTGTTGGAAAGAAAGTAATGGCAATATTTTCATATTGGAAACCTTTACATTTCCCTTCCACATTTCTGGAAGACACTGGACAACAGTATCTAAGCTGTTTTTGTTGATGTTTGAGAACTGCAACAGTATAGTGTGGCTTGTTCTGACTTCTGCAGTTAGCTCCCTCACTGTACATCAACGAACCACCTCCAGCAGTGATTGAATCAAAACAACATAATGTGCTCCAAGGATTTCATTATTGGAAACTGTGGTATGAATGAATGGTGTTTAACGCCCGTTTTTCTACAGAGGCACCACAGGCGATGGACAGTGATGATACATGAGATGAAATGATATATTGAGAAAGGATTTATTTTTAAGGAAGGAATCGTTCCAGGCCTAAGTATAGGGTATCTCCCCGGCATTTGCCATTTATGAGGACTGAGGAAAACCGGGAAAAAACCTCAGTCAGGAAGGAAGGTCCTGGCGGTATTCGTACCCAGACCTCCCGCTCACGGGTCCGTATCTTAACGACCTCGGCCACCCGTGGCGATTAATGTGCTTCAAGACCACCTAAACGCTATACTGCATGTTATACTCTTTTTGGTCCTTGTCGAAAGTGCGACACCTCACGGACCACCGTTTGATATGGCAAAGTTTCATTACCACTAGCCTCTCACAGATTTGCATAACATTTCCTCACATTTCTAGCACGTGCTATCTGAATTTTAATCCATGTACACAGCTCACTTTTAAAAAACATCACTTTAGGACGTTCCAAATTTATATCATTTGTCCGCCTGTAGTGTACTGCACGCTATGCCATTCCTCTAGACAAGCTGAGCCAACACAGCGTAGCGACAGTTTTGTCACTGTTTTCTTTCAGCCCTATTAGCCACCGCATATTGAATAACTGACTGAGCCAAACCTAAATAGAGTAAACGTATAATGCTGAAGGGTTACAATATCATCTTTCGCAAACTACTATTATTATTTAGTCAATTGCAAGTGTTCTTGCATCATAATTTCCAAGTATTTAACAGATGTACATAATTTAAGGCGAAGCAAGTGCATAAGCGCTACATTTCTGTGCATTACCTAGGCCTGACAGAGTTAAAGAGAATAGGATAACAATAGTTTTTCAAATATTAAGGGCAGCAGATTTTTACCAAGCCATTCTTTATTTACATTTATAACTTTTTTTTGCGTTCAAGTTGACACCACTAAATATTATTACGGTGTCACCTACACACAAATATATAGAGATCTTTTTTTTTTTTTTTGTAAATTAATTTATGCCATTTAAATAAATTCAAAATAATACGGGTCTTTGAATGTGCTTTGCGGCACACAAATGTTTATATTACGATAATTAGTTTGGTCATTTATTTTAGTTGTTTGCGATCTGTATGTTACATAAATAAAACAATTTCTTTGATTCCTAGAGAGTCGTGCTTATCGAAAAGTAACTCATGGGTCTCTAAAGCTTTCGAATATTCAGAAAAACACCGGCAATTTTTTTATCCAATTACGAATCATTCTGGAGGTCACATTTATGAAATCATCATCCGCAACTTATGTTTTCTAAATAATTCAGAAATCAGAATTTTTTCATTTTTGGAAAACTTTGGAAAGAGGAACAATATGAAAACTGGTCTGTAATTGTTTAATTTTTTTTTCAAGAATTTTCTATAAAAGCTTACTATAGTAAATTTTCGGGATGGTGAAAATACTTTCATTTAAATTATTTGAATCAATAGGGAAACAAATTATTGGTATAAAAGAAACCCCAAGAATGTTCAATTATTGAGCTATATCAGAAAAAGACCTAAACATTTCAACAGTTGTTGATAAATAAGCAATGTCTGGAATAACAGTAATCGATCGTCTTTTGTAATACTTTTTAAAGAAATTTCAGTCAATGTGGTAAAAATATTCTGCATGTTGTGTGTGACACAACACAGCGAAGCGCATGAAGGACGCACACTGATCACTAAGCGCGGCCTTGTGCTGGCACGTGTTTCCAACTCCTCCGTCTTGCCACTACTTTAGCCTAGCAGGCAGAGTTACCAATAGCCACGGAGGCAATTTTTTCCTTGTCTTACTTTTTTACTCCTTTATAGTGGGCTTTCTAAGGATCTGCTCGGCGCTGATTGGTTACGCTGAATTTCTAGTCTATATTGAGCGCCAAATCCTTGAACTCGTGCGCTTATCAGTAACCTTAATAGTCTCCCGAAGTTGGTAAGGCCAATGTCGTCCCTAATAAGTTAATAGCTACGTCACATACATTACTTTTGTTAAAATAAAAATATACAAATAGACGTATTTTCCACCGATAGTAGCTGCTTTTTAAATGAGATTTCGCCGAAACTGGAAAACGGCGTATATTTAAAACAATTGTTCTTAAAATGTACATTTACTTTATCACAATTAGACCATAACGTTCATTACGCTTTAATGTCTATCATTCATACTCATACATCTTATATACCCACAAGGTGGCTGAGGTCTTTAAAGCACGGACTCTGATCGGGAGATCTGGGATTCGATTTCCGCCAGAAACGTCCTTGAACGCTTCCTTTCTTTAAAAATCCTTTCCCAATTTATCATTTATTTCATGTACCATCAGTATTCACTGTGATCCCACAGAAGTAAAAATGAGCATTCAACATAATTACTTTTTATATGCCCAAATATATCGTTTTCCTCTGATTTGATAGTAAGGAAAAAAGTTAAGTCTAGTTCTTTCTCTGGTGTCATTCTCACATGAAAAACTCTTGGGTTAATAAATAATTACTTCCAGTACTTAAAATAATAATAATAATAATAATAATAATAATAATAATAATAATCTCCTCAATATTAGCTTATAAAAACATTCAGAATATGGAACTCCCCCAAGTCAGTAGAATACAATATCATAGCTATACATACATTTTTAAATTCAGTTTTATTTCCTCCTTCAACTCTCCACAGTTTTCAGTCTTTTCAGACCTGAGCAATCTGACCATCGACGGAATTTGCCTACCTGCTCCTCATCCATATCTGCAGCAGTTGTACAGCACTGCGGCAGCTCCTAAAGAAACAGTGCGCCACTGATGCTCTGGCAATGAGCTTCGAAATAATGTACTGGTTCAGCACTGACTTGACCCGGGAAGAGCGCTAGAGGTAACGTGCATAGCAAATAGGTAAACAAACACTGACTCCTGATAACGACAAAAAATTATGTTAAACAACCTGCTCTCTCAACCATGCACATCACACGCTGCTCCAAAATTGTGCGCTTGATTTTGAGAAATACTTGTTCACTCAAGCGTGCATATAGCAGGTTCCCAAGTTCACTCAATCCAAGCAACTCAATGTTCCAACTATCGCACGATCTATACCATTTCTGAAGCTGTGTTAAAGCAACGGAGAAATGCCTTAAACTCCAATAAGCAACTGAGTCTTTTTATGCAGGGAATAAAAATGCTCTCAGAAAAAACAATACACTTATATGTAAAACCTGTGAATATTAAGCTTTCTTAAATAATGCTGAGAAAAAAAGCGGTTAAAAGGAATTAAATTAAATGGTTCAAATTGTTGACAAATAAATGTTATTAGTAAAAGTATAACATGATTTTCAAAAAGTGTTTAACCTCCGTTAACCGATATAAAAGAATGTGACTACAATTTCGAATATGCAAAAGTTTGAACAGACCCTGATTTTCAGAAAAAAAAAACAGTACAAAAATTACTTATACGGTATATGAAAAATTAAACGTAATAAAAAGTTTAATCCAAATCAATAAAATAAGCAGCAAAATACAAATTAATTACATGGTGAAGTGAGAAGCGAAAATCATCTGAATACTTTCAGGGTTCTTTTAACTTACAGACATTTTTTAATGGTATTTAACGGCCGTTTTTACTACTGAGGCAGTACAGGCGGTTTACTGAACATCACAATAAAAACACCTCAATAGGGAAAGTGTAACATGTGAAGAAATAACTGTGTTCATTCTATGGAAGTCATCATCCCCGTTTTCATGATAAACGTACATACAATTCGAATACAAGTCAACCTACACTTACTACATCGTTTCTGATCAGTTTATTCACATTTAAATTACGAGATTATGGACCAAGAAAATAGCGCATATGATATGTAAAAACAACTAACATTTAGCACTGTCGAAGACGAGCATTTAAGGATTTTATTCAGCTTCTTGAACCACTCTTGGGGCTCATCAATATAACTGTAAAGATATTGAATATCTTATAATGAAAATTACACTCGGTGATAAGGAAATACAGATAAATTTCTTTGATATTATAGCATTCAAATATTAAAATGATAAATTTGTATTTTATTTAATAAAAATTTGAAGTATAGAAGCATCGTGTATCGATATTAAAGTACGTATAGGTATCGACTATCGAGATGTGTTTTGAATTCCGTTAAAGGCAAAGGATTCTTACACAAGGTAGGGACAGCTGTAAATAATCATTTGATGAAGCAGTCCAAATGCTAGATTAACTGTAAACTACTCTAATTTAGAACTATAAATACTGTTGCAAACGCCCTCAATTTAGCCTAAACACTCACTATATCCTGGTAGAGTAAAAAAGTAACCGAACATTTTACACAATTCAAAGTAAGTAATTTTAGCTTCAAAGTAAGCCCCACACTATGTCCGTACTACTTTTGGTCATTTCTCGTAGAGCGCGGGTCTTCGGCCGAAGCGAACCTCCGCAAACCCTTTTGAGCAAGCTTTTTACTTTCATAAACAGGTGGTAATCGGCTAGAGCAAGACAGCGACCGGTTCGACATGTACCTAATCAACTACTACTACTACTACTGCGCCGCCGCAGTCTTCAGTATATTCCTGGGAACATATACAGTACAGTACTCTACTAGTATACAGAATGTTTCGGAAATACTTTTACAAGAAATGTTTGAGTTTTGGAAACAGATGGAAGTCAAAGGGTACCAAATCTGGGGAATAGGAAGGATGCGCCAACAATTCATGCTTCAAATCCCTCAATTTCCCATCGCTAAAATACTTTTTGAGAGATGCGTTGAAGTCTCGACTTTGTTCCCCGCTTTTGCAAAATCGGGTCTTTTCTCACTAATTTTACATATGGTTGATGGAAAGTTACTCTCAGGTTATGATTTTACACTACTGCAGATAATAAGTCAAATTTTTTTAGTGCCATAACCTCTCTTGCAGAGGGAACCTACTTTTATCTCTTTTGCCAGTGAACAACCGGCCTCTGTCCACTCTTTTGACTACTGTTTCGAATCTGGTGCCTAATGCTCCACGCATATCAGTTCCGTTCCCTAAAACACTGTTATGACGTTTCCATGCACATGCGTTTTTTATCTGCTGTTAGCAAGCGCGGCATCCATCTTGCACAAAGCTTTCAAATGCATTATTGTGATCTATACGTTCCTTTGAAATGTCCACAGCCTCATTAATCTCACGCACTTTAACTAGCCAGTAATCTAATGTATTATCATTTATTTGATCGATGAATTCTATTATTGTCGCACTTTTTAGGTCACCTTCAAGACTTAATATGGCTATGTTTAATATTGGTAGCCCAATTTTCAATCATTGAAAATAGAGAGGAATCCTCACAAACATTTATAAATTGGTATGAATTTTCTTTGGCATTAAAGCATGTTTTACAAAGAACTTTACCAAATCAATTTTATTCATTTTATGGAATGCTCACAAAAAGCTGTATTAAATAAATTATTTCAAACAATGATCCGATATTTCAAATAAACGCTTATGACAGATGAGCCAACGAACCTGTAAATTTCAATCATAACTGAAAGTGACTAATTGCTCTAGAGGGAGCTTTCAAACAATTAATCGAAAACATGGACAAGGAAGAACGTGTTTATGTAGCGTTTCCCTGGTAGCAACAGCAAGCGTCTTTCATTAGCGAACTACGGACTATGAATGAAGGTCATGAAAGTATTGATGCCTTTCATAACAACTTACCTAATGCAGCGAATCATTTTCTACACCCAAATAGAAGGGCTAATCAATAAAGACTGGGAATGAGTACACTAAGCAGGGTCAAACTTAGAAGTAGTCACCGTTGAGTTGTATGCACTTGGTTCAACGTGTCTGTCAGTTCTAGAAGACATGATGATAGCCGTTTTTTCACATCATCTTCAGAGCCCCCCGTTTTCTTCACGACAGCCGTTAATGAACGAAAACGCTGGCCTCGGGCTCGTTTTTTAGAACAGAGAACAGAAACAAGTCACACTGGGCTATATGGAGGGTAACATTAAATGTTTTTTCTGACCACATGTTGAGCAACAATAGCAGGACATGCATTGTCATGGAGAAAGCGTCAACCAGATGGATGAGGCTCGGAGCGTTTTCGTCGAATGTTTTAGTCCACAATGCTCGAAACAGTCTCGAAACACTCCCCATTAACCGTTGTTTGTAAAGATACCTCATGTTGATAAACCATTCCCCGACGGTCACCATAACCTGCCGACCGAACAACTTGGAGAACCTGCTAATATTCAGTCTGAGCTCGTGTGTGCTTTCGGGATTGTATTGCTGAAGTCAAGTTTCATGCACTTCAGGTATGCCTCGCCATGCTCCACTATCAGACGCTGAAGCTTCCTACACACCATCTGTTCAAGCGTCGGCAACCTGGCACAGACGCGTCTCATGTGTAACGCACTACCATGGAAAGCTGTAACATGTCTGCCAGTCTATTCTCGTTCACTGCAGTGGTTGGAACACCTGGTTATCCTGCTTTGTTATTGAAACATGACCCTCCTTTAACTCTTTGAGTCGCCGAATTGCGATTGTGGATCATCACCATACCATATGCTTCCATACCGGATTTTTTCAGACATAAGCAAACTTTCAGAGCAGCCTATTGTTCGTTATGAAGCGACTGGCACACATACGGTCTTTGCTGGCGTCCTGTACTAAAACGCACGCGCATATGCGCTCTCAAATTTTTACAACCAATCACGTGAGATTTGTTCTTGTGAAAAATGTATCATAATAGTATTTTCACTGTATGATGAGAAAAAATAAATTTCAATGATTACTGGACTACCTAAAATGTAAATGTAAAGGAACCTGAATCGAAGCACAATTCAAATTTATCCTCACGGTTTATAAGGAAAATGCATCATCATCATAATCTCTTTCTTAAAATAAACGAATAAGATTGGGGTATCATATATTGCTCCTTAATGTTTTATATAACTTACACACTTTTTGAAGTAATATATTGTTATTATAGTGTAAAATATATCGCAATAAAAAGTCAAATATAAAAATAAGAATTTTGTTTACATCTTTACATTATTAAAATTAAAAAAAAAGTTGAATCATGTTTAGCGCCTGTTATTACTACTGAGGCATCACAGACGGTGGACACTGATAATACACGAGATGAAATGATTAATGGGGAAAGGAATATTTTTTAACGAAGGAAGCGTTCCAGGCCTTAGTTTAGGGTACCTCTCCGACATTTGCCATTTATGAGAACTGAGAAAAACCTAGAAAAAACCTCAGTCAAGGAAGACGGTCCTGGTGGGAATAGAACCCCAGATCTTCCGTTCACGAGTCCGTACCTTAATAACCTCGGCCACCCGTGGCGATTCTACATGTTTATGATAATATATCAGGGTTTGTAAGTGAAATGCACAACCATCTTTATTTCTTACAATAAGCGAGCAACACTGTGACATCATAAAGTTAATTAATATTTTATGTATCTTATACCCTTTTTGAATTATTATTATTATTATTATTATTATTATTATTATTATTATTATTATTATTATTGTGTAAAATATACAATAAAAAGTTAAATATAAAAATATGCATTTATGATTTTGTTTATATTTTTACATTTTATGAACAGCTTTTATATAATGCAAATTCTGAGTTTTAAACTTTGCGTTAAATCTTGGGAGTCCACAAAGGTGAGAAATCTTTAAAGTAGTTTGTGGTCAAGGAGTACCGCTAGATTAGAGTCTAAGAACCAAATGACTTTACAGAAAGAAAGTGTCATATGTCATCCCGCTATGTTGTATACAAAATTGCCTGGAACGTTCGGTATTTCCAATAATCAGAATGTAAATAAACAGATTCTCATCAATATTCCTTTAATATAGCCAGTTAGAAAAAAGTACTACGAATACAACCGCCGAAAACTATTTAAAAACTGTAATTCAGAATGTATAGCTACAGGAAGATTTATTCAAAAGGTTGAAGGGCTTATTTATGTTGCAACACAGTGGGGTTCACTGTCTTAAGTCATTTTCTGTTTGCGCATTCCAAGGATCGTGTCTCCAAAACCTATAAATATAAAACTTAACTTTCTCCTCCTTAGGACTTGTTAAAGCTAATTATTTTAATCGTATTATTCAGCTATAAAGATGAAGCAAACGAGTAAATCTTTCCAGACTATACCAATCAATAAAAATTGAAAAGTTTAATCTAAAACGTGACCGTCATGTATAGCATAGGACGGTGAGTTACGCTTAAGGAAACACAGTGGGCCATGCATTAATTACGTCACGGAGAGGTTATCAGGTTTCAGCAGTAAGTCGCGCCCAGAAAATTAAAAGCAGAAATGGTAATTTTTTTCATGATGCTTAATAGTTTTGGGGGTAATTAAGGTACTTCATTATAAACAGGAAAGCGCTGAGCGTGGAATGAAAACAGTGCGTAGGTAATATTATACTGGAAATGTGATAAAACAGAAGAATGTCTTCCTACTGTTTTATATTTTAAAACAAAATTAACATTTTTGGGGTACTTAATCCAAGTTTTATATTACGCCATGGTATTCTTGTTCACCAGTGGCAGATTAAAAGATGGTTTAATAATAACCTGATACTCTCCCTTAGCTGTAGGTAAGTTTCATTCATACCACTTGACACAGTTATTGCGGTCCAACCCCACTGAAATATAAACATAATGTGTTAATGTAAACATCATACATGTATAATACAGCGCAATGTTAACATGTGAGTTATCCGTCCACAAAAGAGAAAGTTTCTGGTAGGTTTTTGTTTTTTTGTTTTTACGGTAGCTTGGAAGGCCAAGAGAGCCGTCAAGCAGTCGTTCAATTAGTCTTTAAACCAGCTAATGTCAACAAGAGTTTTAAACTTTCAAAAAATTGCGAATGGTATGTGACAGGTGAACTTATACCACCCATTGGTAAATGTATGTTTGAACTTTAAGCCAATGATTATTTTATTTTAATTTAATATATAAGGAAGCGTTTGCTCTGCTGGGGCAAGCAGTTATTAGCTCTATAAGTAATTCTGATTCAGATCGCACGCATTATAAGTTCGACGTTGCTGAAGCACGCAGTTCACAGAACCAGCTCAGATACAAATAAGTTCTACTTCGGACGCGGGCACGCAGTTCTGATATATCCTTTAGCAGTTTTTTAGGTTGATACTCAGCTGAGAAACAGTTATCAGTTACGCAGTTCCGAAACTTCAGCTGAGCTGTTTTCAGTTTCACACGCCGCGGCACTCATCTGTAAGTTTCACACGCGGCGAGAGGTACTTCTTGTTATTCTGATTCTAACGCATGCAGTCAATAGTACACCGCGACACATGCGGTACTCAGTTGTACTTCTAAGTTCCACTCCCGGCAACTAAGTTTGTATTCGACATAGCTAAGTCTCGTATGCAAAACACCAGAGGACGAGAAAAAATTTGGACATAATAAGGTACCAATATATATATAATATAATATAAAAGAAAAATAAAAAAGTAACACTATTAACAATGTAACAAATTAACAGTAATAATAAAAGTAGAATAAGATAAACACTTCAATGGCAAGAAGCTAGACTTGCTTCTAGCCTAACTTCTTGCCATTGAAGAACTCAACGAGTTCGAAATATAGCAATTTCAAGTGTGACTTTAAGTGTTTATCCTATTCTACTTTTATTATTTCTGTTAATTTTGTTAATTTCTGTTAATTTATATATATATATAAATATAATGTATACGATGTATAATATACATCGCATTACGTGCTTATTTCTACTGTTGAACTCCTCTCCCGGTCCTGTTGAGTACGAATCAACACAATAGCAGAATTCACCTTGAGAAATTGTTGTCACTGAAGCGTAGACTACAACACCGAAGCGATTGTTCATCAAGTTACCACCGCTTCTACATTGACATTACAACGGAGATCACTTAGCCGCATCCTATTAAACCGCTTTCCACTCCTCACGGAATTTGTATACTGTTGAGTCTGCTATTGGTATGGTGAGTATCTTTCACTTGGCAAGTAAATATTTGATAACACTCAATAGCTTTTCGTTTGTTAACGAGGAAAACGTTACTATACTGGGAGATCGAATTATATTCCCACCGCTGAAGCTGTAACTAGCGGATAAGATCGCTGTCACCTATCGGTAGTAGAAGCAGCGCAGTATCGGTGAATACGATACACTGTACAAATATACAGCACTTCCAATTCAAAACATGCAAATTTGAATATCTATGTAAATTTAATTAAAAAAAAACACCTTTGAAATCTCTGTTGAAGCCGAAACTATTGTTCGTATTTATACTCTTTCGCCTGAAATTATTGTAAAACTGAAAAACGCGACATCCACAGAATGCAAGCAGATTGGTCAGAAAAAAATCTAAAAGTTTGCGAGCGTTATAAATTAGGCTTTTTACTGCCTAGTCAATAATGGAATACTTTTTGAACGTTTATTTTAGTAAAACTGCCGTATTATCAAAATAAGATTTTATACTACAGCCGAGATCTTTTTTATTCATGTGTACATTCATATTTAAAAAAGATATTCTGAAACTGTCCACTTAATTATTCCGAACATTTTTGGCACCATCAAAATTGTCTAAGAGACGATCTCATTTTAAATCAAATTATGGTGCTTGTAAATAAATTAAAATCACTGAGTATACATATGGCTGTCCTTGTTCAATTGTATATCATGAGTCAATTATTATTTTAGGTATTTAAATTGTTATACTGTGAATGAGTAACTAGGTTGTTTATTAATGTAAGAATCCAGAAATTTTTCTCTATTAAATTCCGGGAGAAACGTTAAGAGACGTCTTTAATAAATGAAATGAGCACTCCACGATGTCATTTAAGTCCAGATGAAATATGAGGGCGTTTTGAATAATTGAAAATGTTGGAATACAAGCTGATGCAACTAGGGTTTTGAAAACTAGAGCAGGGTGTGGAGGCGATATCAAGAATTTGGCAGTCCAGAAGAACAACATTCAGATAAACCAAGGATTACAACTACTGCGCAAGACAGATTTCTGTGTGTAAGGCTCTCGAGAGAAAAGGACAAATGCTGCCAGGCTAAGCAGTGTGTTGTAAAATGTTAACTATTGAACAGAAACAATGGAGTCATTCTCATCACAGATGAATCTCTTCGGTCTGTGTCTGGATTCCAGTAGGATGCGCACACAGAGACATCCAGGAAACGCAGAAAGACTGAAGCATATACAGGGAGTTCATATATTCAAAATCAGTATCATCATGGACTAGGAACGTATATGATAAATAGAAAAACAGATCTCGTTTTGATTCGCATAAAAATGAATGCAAATAGGTACATTCAAGAAGCTTTGCAATCTGTGGTCCTTTCTATTGAATCTGGCCCTGGATTTTTTTACATGTGTGGTGTGATGCAAGCACATTAGTGTCTCTAGGTTAGAAGGATACAATATTACATTACTATAGTGACCTTCTCAGTCCTCAGATATAAGTCCGATCGTTCTACAGCGTTTTAGAGGGTACTGAACATTTCAATACTTTAGAACAGTTATTTATACGACAGAATAAGTTGCCTGTCGTCGTCAATGTAGATGCCGACACGGCGGGGATCAAATTTGTGATGGAAATAATGGGAGACACCGCCGGGGTCGATGCTGCCGTCGTAAACATAACTAACAAACACCACTACAATATGCTCAACTAGTTCAGGGTTCGGTACTATAAGTTTTTTTTTTTTTTTGATTTGTACTTCTGGGCGAAAGGAGCATGATTATAAATATAACAAAATCAACGGAGTTTATTAATGTTTTGCATTACAACAGTACACTTTCTAATTAATATGTTCTGAGGATATAATTATATGCAGACTGAATACGAGACAGGCGTGTTATAATTTATGCTTCTCTCCCCAAAACACTGTATATGGATATTAATTCACACTCGAAATTCCTATTACTTTACCACAAACGATTTTGTAATTTCTTCCACGAAATGTTAATTGTTACTTCTCTTTATATAATATTGTGTTACTGTTTCTTTATACGGAGACGAACCACGGCTTTCTGCTTGTGGAGTTTAAAACATGGTTTCTCACGACTGAATCCAACGCATAACTAACACATTTTAAGATGAAAACAGTCACTTATTACAATAGGATTATATACATTACTATGCATTATATTTTCAACATAGGTATACTAAGCGAATGAAATTCGTTCATTTCTGTTTAGTCGCAATAAAGCAGTCTATCTTGTGTCTCATTAATGGTAAACATAATTAATGTTGTTACGCTTGCCATTGGTTGATTCACTAATATTACAATTTTCTCATCTGTAGTTTTAATCTTTTCATATTCCTGGCTATGTATGTGTTCATTTGAACCGTTACATTTTTTATGTTATAAATATTGTCATAAAGGGCAACAAACAAACATTAATACATACATTGTAATAGTCCTTACCTGATACATGAAATCTATACAAATAAGCTTACTAGATTTATACGATTTAAAATGTATTACCAATATTTGTTATTTGAATTGAAAATCAAAGCCCTTTCCTAACATTAAAACATGTGCAAATGAACTTAAATTTATATTATTAAAAACAATTATCAATGAATGTTTGGAGCTTTAAATGGAACATTATGGTCTTTATCTTACATATTAACATGCGTTATTTAATTTCTTAAATTAACATAGCTAAATAGCTATTACTATTGAATGTTTGTGGCTTTATATTGATTATTATAGCCTTTGCGTAATAAACAAGTCGGTCCTGATGGTGCAGTGCTAACGTACTTGCATTCTAAACCCAAGATCGCGGGTTCAAACCTGGCCAGGATCGATGGATTTTTTCGGGCGTAAAAATCCTAAGTATGGCTTCCTTCGGAAGGGAAGTAAAGCCGTAGGTCCCGTGTCGTACATTTACGGCACGAAAAAGAATCTCAAGCCTGAAAGAAGAGGCCTCTAAGCAAAATTTGTCGACCGTTTCAAGCCCGGAATTGAATGGGACACTGATCACCTGAGATGTTAAAGAGCATCCGTAAATAAACCAAAGTATCAAAAAGTAATATATAAACATGTACAAATGAACTTATTAAAATAATATTGTTAAATAATGAATGTTTAGGGCCTTAAATAGGATATTTTCATGCAAAAGAAAACGTATACAGAGTCATAATTCACTTGGCAATTAAATACTTAATAAAACACATCATTGAGTTGAATTCAGTCACTATTAGATTTGCAATGACAGCCAGAAGCTACCGTGACATTGTTCCAGTCAACGGCGTGAAACACGTGTGCACTGGCTCAGTAGAAAATCAGCTTAACTTGGTTCATAGTTCATTGGATCGCTCCATAGTTCGCTGTTTAAAATAGTTATGGTACATGTATTAAAGCTATAATTGTATTTTGTTAGTAGAATGTTAGCGAAATAAGTCCTTAATATTTATAAATAAATTAACAATTCTACATTAACTCGCATATTTCTGACTAGGAGGATCATGGGAAAAAAATCTGGGTATTAACAATATTAGAATGTCGATAGTTAATATTTTATACACGTATTTTTGCCGAGGTAAAATTGAAATGTCTTTATTGTGTTATACTAAATTGCTGTACCTGAAAGAAGCATGCAATGATGTTACTCATATTGTTTCAACCTGACAAAATTTCAGGCTTGCAAATAAATCTTAGAAACAATTTTATTAATATCGCTAATTGCAATGTGGTTCGATTTCAAAACCGCTGTAAGGAATGTAAAAGTTAACAAAAAATTATAATAATTATAAAATAAGTAATTTGAATCCCTTGATTAGATTAATAATTATATATTAAACCAGAGTTGGAAATATTGGAATTATTATAAAACTTTCATAACTCCAAGCGTTACAAAATGCAGTTTTTCTTGTGTGAAAATAACTATTTTTAGTATGCTGTCTAAAAATAATTTAAAAACCTCAGCTATCCACCTGGAACCAAAACAAATACGAATCGCGTACTACACTTCTGCAGCTAGAGTCGGACCGAGGTTCTAACCAACTTACCAGGGTCTAAATAACAACTTTATTAAATAAAAAATAAATAAAAGCTCGAAGCAACGCCCTAAGTTTCAAGGGCGATTATATCGATGGGAAAGCATGTCTTGGAGACGTTAATCGCAAGCGAATGTCAGTTCATGCGTATGCGCTGTACATGACGTGATTTATGAGCATCACACAGTGATAACGTCTAGAGAGAGATAACACTTCCTGGGTCCGGAGGCGGCGGCATGTTGAATGACCTCTTTAGCGCTACTCTCGCAAAAAGAGCAGGAAAACGTTTCCAAAACCAGAACGTCACTTCCGTCTGCTCCCACGCGCTTCTGAGGGGGACGTTTATTGCTCACAAGTCATTCATTCTTTATGTACACACACTTCCGTTCATTCACCTTAAGCTTTGTTCATTCATTCTTCGTTTCGTTTCATACTTTTCGATCATTTTCATTTTGCTTCTACGATATCATCTCACTGCGTTCTTTTATTTCTTATGCAGTTCTCTCTTTGTATACTTTGCCCTAAATTTGTATACTTTATATCTACAGCATTTAGGAACAACCATATACTTATCTGAAATGAAAGTTTAAGAAGACTTTGATAAAGTACAAAGCCACCCGTAAAAACAGCACATTTATACACTAAAATATAATCAAGTACGCTTAACGGCATTTCAACTACTACAATTATGTATTACAGGAGAACAAAACAATGTCACTAGACGCTTGTTGTTCCGCTTTCTAGCACATTACTGACCTATTTTACACGATAAGAATCTGATCCCTCAATACATTTAACTAGCTTATATATTGTCATGTAGAAAAAACAGGCAATTCTACTTTCAGTCGAAAATTAGTTAAATGTATTGTCTTCTTGCCATAGAAGAACTCAACGAGTTCGAAATATTGCGATTACAAGTGTGACTTTATCTTAGTGTTTTATCCTTTTTAAGCTTCTATAATTACTGTTAATATATATGTATACATTTATATACTGCTTTCTCTACATGCCACATATATTCCTCTCTGCCGCATACACTGCAATTCTAACTCTTTTTAACATAAATGCAAGGTGTTGTATGGCAATCTCCCGTTGTTTCCTGCGCATGAACTCAAATTTAGAAAAGGCGCTAACAAATGCACTCTAAATGTGCCCAGGAAAGGTAGTTTCATTTACGGAAGAAACAAAGAAATACAAGAGCGCAATAACTTTGCTGTGGCACACACAATTCAAAGGTTTAATGGCAAAGTACAGTAAAAAGTACGAAAATATATTAATATCACCGCGTAGACTTGCCTTCAAATTGAACATGAAAGAAATTTAATGCCAAATATGAGTGGTAAGAAAATATTAATGTCACCACGTGACAGCCTTTAATTCGAACAACAAAGAAAAGCCATGGCGCAGAGAGAAAGTGACATAAAACATGCCTGTCTTGCAATTACAAACATTTAAATCTGAAAATTCTATATAACATCTTTCTTTTCTCTGGGTACTAATTTCCCGGTTCCGAAGCAACGAGCTGGTCTATTCATCTCTCCCTTGGGTGTTCTACTATCTACATCCTCTTACTTTGTATTGAAATAAGGTAGTCTGCCCTCTTTCATCCTATTCACATGGTTTCCGTATGATTGAATTTCTTCAGTATGTTTTGAACTCAGAGTTGTTGGCGAATATAATCACTCGTGCTAATGACTTAAAACTCCCCAAGTCGTCGTTCTTCATTTTTTGTTATGTTCACTACCATATTCGCAGTATTATAGAATTTTAATAGCACTTCTCATTTGTTTTCTGAAATTTATATATTTGAATTTCCTCTTTCTTTAAATTACTTATTTCACGTTATAAACATTTAAAGAATCTCATTATTCTACAATCTGGCTTCGTACAACTATTTTTGCTCTTCTCGTATATTTTCCTTCAAAAGCTACTGTTTCATTTTTATCAATGGAGATTTGCATATTGCACTTTTCTGCAACCTCTGATAATATCTTGGAAGATATCTGGAGGCCATTTTCTGTATTAGAAATTAAAACTAAGTCATTCGCCTATTAATGGTATCTAGTTGCTTTTTGTTGCCTATTTTGACTCCTTTTGGGTTTCTTATTTTCCATGGTTTTACTATTTGATCTAAATATATGTTAAATAACAAGGGAAATGTACCACATTCTTGCCTTAGGCCTAGATTTATTTTTATTAAATTTGTTTCTAAGTTGTTAGATTTAAGTAATGTATTTGTTTCTTTATAACGTGCTTTATTGCGTTTATTATAACTTATCAACTTATCTACTTTCTAAAATTTGAATCAATTTATTCCTGCCTACTCTGTCATAGTCAATAAATAATATGTATGTGTGCAGATTAAATTCTACTCTTTTCTCAATAATTTGTTTTAGATTGAGCCCACATTGTTCTTCCTATAATATGCTTATTTAGTCTGTTTCGTAAAATATTTGCGAGATGCTATTTCTCTATAGTTTTGACATTTTTCTGTGTCTCTTTCTTACGTATATTTATTATAACGACTGTCTTCTACTTATTTGGTATATTTCCATCTAAAATTGTATTAAAATGTTGAAGCATGCTATTCTTTAGTTTATTGCTCCATATTGATACTATCAATTCCCGCAACTTTTTCTATTTCTTGAATTGACCAATTCTTCTTCAATTTCCACTAACTCAATTGAATTGTTCACAATAGTAGCCTCTATATTTATCGCTTTCTCGTCTTCTGTGTTTAATAGATCCTTATAATATTCTGGCCAATTTTCTCTTGGTATTGGTTTATTTATCTCATTTGATTTGAGGCTTTTAAAAATGTTATATCCAAACATTATAATATATTAAATAAAATTACTGAAATTAAAAATAGTTACAATGAACAAATGCATTGGTCAGAGGGTGAGGCATGGGGAAGGAGCAAAGATATTACATATTTTGAATAGTTGGTTGAAAATGTCTTTACCACTCAAAGTCGCTACTCTCTCTCTCGCAGTTAGCCCGTAGTGAGACTCTGACGTCATCATGCTAGACGCTTCTACGCCGGTCTCGGTCAATCCAAAGAAAGACAAGGATTATGGATGAACGGAGGGATCTGGCATGTAGCAACAGATATGTTGTGCAAAAAGGGCACACGTAGTTTTGATTGTTCACTTTATTTAAATTAATTTACTCATTCTTTCACAAACAGTCTACTTTATCATAAATTCTGTCCTGGAGAAAAGTATTTAAAAAAAAAACACTCTACAAAAAGAAAAATAAATATTACGTTTAATTTAATTTTGAAACATAATTAGAAAACACTAAAAACAACGTAAGGGGCGGTCATTTAAAAGACAATGCCCTAATTTCAGCTAGACATAGTCGCAGTATCTGTTAACGAGATGCTGAATGCTTCTGTGGAAGAGTTCCTTAGGTTGCTGCTGCAATAAGTTTTCCACTTATGTGAATCTTTACAATTCTCTGAAAACACCAACATCCTAAGACTGTGAAGTCTGCGTCGATCACTTCCCAAACATCGAAATTTGGTGCGGACAACATCTACAGTGCAAACTGACGCTCTAGATATGAGCGTTTTGACTTAATCGCCCTCAGCAACGTTGTGTTTCGGCATTAAGGAGCACCAATACATTCCTACAACCATATGCAGCGCGCATTTTTTGTTTCTTTGGTTATTTGTTAGTAATAAACGGCAATTCATATTGTGCTCACCATCTTAGTAGATGCTCCAAGTGCCTGCCCTCCTCTGTAAGAGATGTCCAAATCCTTTTGAAAATATTTTGAAACACTCGCCGCAATTTACTCTCCCGAATATTTTGTTTTAGCGTCTTCACAGGCACAGCAGTAATTACAGCAGTAATTTTATAGACATGAAGAAACAGCATCTTAGTGGCTTTATACGCACTGCCAACAGAGATACCAATTACTGGACTAATCGTGTTATAAACACTGATGAGGAGAAGTTTCTAATCGATAGCCTATTTAATCAAACGTCTCCTATGTAAAAACCCATTTGGGGGGGGGGGTTCTGCTTCTTCTTCACAAAGTAAACGCTATTGACTTGAACTGTGTTCGCCAATCTGAAAATTGCACTTCCCGATGTTAATACTGGAAAAATGGCACGAAATTCTCTTCTAATTTTTTTTCCTTCTCCTGTTTTCATTTGCACATAGCAATCATAAAGAAATATTCTTTGCCTGCTTATCTCACTCTCGATGTACTCCACAATATACAAAAGTCTAACAAGCACTTCCTACAGAAGCGCAACTTCAACTGCACTCTTATCAGGAATCACCCGTTTACTGACGGTCAGCCGGTTTCTGCTAGTGTATACAAACTCTGATTGCGTAGCGGAATGCGGCAAGGTGTTTCGCCACTATAGTGGTACAGCAGAACAGTCACTAACATTTCTGCACTAGAAGAGACTAACCATGCTATTGGCAGTAATCCGGCCTCCTAACCAGGAAAGCTGTGATTATCAACTTCCTATGAAAAGGTCTTCCTTACGCCCATTTCACGACCCAGTGATTGTCAAAGTGTTGCCAATAGTGATGAAGGGATTGTACCAGGACCAATGGACATTGTTCACCAACTTCAGATGTAGGCAGGCGAGAGGTATGCCAATGTATTGGGCTGTTGATTTCAAGATGAAAAGTACTACGCCATGTTTCAAATCTAACTAACAACATTCGAATCCCCCATGAGAATATATTAAGCTAGTTCAGAAAGGGCATCAAAAACAGTCGGTGCCAATGTCTACACACTACTTGGTGAAATATCATCAACTGTCCTAATTCTACTCAAGTATGAATGCAGTGACAGCGAACTTGATAGTGTTGTTGACTGAAAATGCTCAAAAATCTTAATTCGATTCTAATATACAGATGTTCCAACTTCAAAAACAATGGGAGCAAACTTTTAAGTGCGCACTCATGTATGGCACCTATCGACGTGCATCCAATGACCATCTTCATGAATGTTTCGTAGAATTCCTTAGAAATATTATTTATTGTTTAGGACAACGTGGTCTGTACTTTCCGTCTATAACTTTCAGCATATAAAATATATTGGACTCAGAAAATCTGTAAAATAAGTGTGCAAGTTTATCACTGTGCAAAAACATTTTTAAATTGCCCACATTTCTTTTAGAGGTTTCTATAATTTTTGTCTTTTATCTCTGTGTGGTAGGTTTCTTTCGCCGAGTTTCTGAAATGCAACAATGAGAACAACCCTCATATGTGAAACATCCAACAAAAGAACCTATTGTGACAGATCCGATCGATATGCGCCCAATGTTGCATCAAGTTCTTTGGCCTAGAAGCCCATGAAAGGCAGGTGGGGAGCATTGTTAAGTTTAATGTTATATATAATCAAGGTGTATAATGATCTTCAATGGAATGTGTTGTTATTTAGCAGAAAAACTCTCTGAACTATTTCATGATGACGGGTAAACGGGAGGATCAATACAGGTGTAGAGATAGAAATAATTAGTGAATAAGCAGAAATGAAAGAATTAATACATATAAGAGAAGCAGAATTTTTAATTACAATTAAAGTGAAACGTATTAAAAATGTTCATTCACAAACCTACTCTTATATTTTTATGGTCAGTATTGTGCAATATATCCTAGGTAAATGTAAATATACTTGTTCTAAAATTGACACGATTGTAATAGTTAACTAAGAAATTACGAAAACATATAAAATATAATATGAACAGTAAAAATTATAAAAATTGCATATAACTAAATACCTTTGGCTCACCTTGGAGGTTACTTATCCGAAGTATTGCGTGTTTTATAGTTTTCAGCGTTTCAAAATGAATAAAAATTAATTTATAAATAAACTTATAAATGCTTAACACGGGTGGCCAAGGTCGTTAAGGCGCGGACTCGTGAGCGGGATCTGGGGCTCGAATCCCGTCAGGATCGTCCTCCCTGACTAATAACTGGCAAATGCCGGGGAGGTACCCTAAAATTAGGCCTGGAACGTTTCCTTTTTTAAAAAATCCTTTCGCAATATACCATTTCATTTCATGTATCACCAGTATTACGGGCGGTGCCTCAGTAGTATAAACGGGCATTATTAGTGCATATCTTGGAAGTTCAAGTGTTGTAACATTTGCTTTACCAAATTCATTAAACATGAAGTTGCAATGACAGACGTTGACGGTAACGCTGAAGATTCATGTGCACAGCTGGGGAAAACAAAACAAAAAACGGATATTAATGAAGTGCAAAGAGCGTGTGCATATGGGGAGAGATGATGCTTGTATTAAGTGCCTTCATTTGTCGAAGATATTGAAGCCAAGTTTCTTGGCAGTAAGCATGAGAGAAATTTATGAAAACGCCACTTTGCTGCTAGAGGCAATTGAATACAAAAACTCTGCTGTAATTTAAAAGTTGTTGCACTGCTTACAGGTTTATAGTTTGGGTTCACAAAATCTGCTATTTTTGTGCCTGTGGAACAGCCCGGACACCAAGACAAGGAAGAGAGAACCATTTATTACTGGGAAAGAACATGTGAAAAACACTCCCTCCATTGGTTGAACGGAGTAAAACAATTTTCCTTTTGCTTCACATTAAGTTGATTCTAATGAAAAGCTTCGGATAAAGAAGACCAGGTTTTCAATAATTTGAAACAAAACTTTCCTAAATTGATTGAAGCAAAGCCGAAAGAAGGCGATTTGCTGGACCACAAATCAGAAAACATTTGAAAGATCCAACCGTTGATACTCATAAAGCTTGGTTCTCTTTCAAAGCAATTATTAATGGCTTTCTGGACAACAGAAAAGGTGAGAGATCTACAAGAACATGGGCTGTATAATGTCGCTTCAAATTCCTTTTTACATCCACATCCAGAAAATTTGGGCGCCGTTAGAGATGAGCAGGGTAAGCGCTTTCACCAAGAATGGAACTCTCCGATGACTGTTGGTGTGATGAAAAGAAGAACATCTTTCATACCCTTTTCAAAACGAAATAAAAAGCGAAACTGCAACTATGTAGTGAACTAAAGTTGAGATCTTTCTGCATCTCACACGCACGCACGCACATTGTTCCAGAAAATCACCAGTGCATTTAGTTATGTAAATGTTCACCAGTAGTGTTTTTTTAATTATTATTTTGTGTATCGTGACCTTGACTTTTTCATTGAATTCTGTAACAAAAATCCACTTATTTAATAGCTCTAAGTGTGATTGTTTTGATGAATTTAAAACCATTAACGCACACCCGCATTGAATTGCATGCGAGTGTAGTAGCATTGTATATCTAGGAAATGTGACGCGATTGTTCCTCCCCACTGAAATTACACACAAAATTTAGGTAGGATCATTGTATTTCACACCAAACACAGAAAAAAAGTTAAAATTTGTTGATTAGTATAATTAGGAGTGCTTTTGTTTTCATTAGGAAACACAGGACACCCTTGTTAATGAAGATTAGATTATTACAAATTTCATATGTTATTACTTTCTAACATTATTTTTAAATTATAATTGTTAGTTATTATTTATTACATTTATAAAATAAAGAAGCAATATACAGGGTATTCCAAAATAGTAAACCCTCGGTAAACTTTGAAACGTGTAGTGCAATGATGCGAATCGTGGCCTTATACCCAATGTTATTTTTAACACATTGTGTTCAAAGTGCAGACTTTAAATACATGTATTGTTGCAGTGATAGCTAAAACTAATGGGTACAAATTGGGGGACACAATGAAGATGAATCAGTAATACATTAACTCTTTCCGTCATATTATCATAACGTAATATTCAGCTGATGAGAGCACTTTAGCAATAATAACAATTAGTGACATAATTGCTACTATGATAAATTCACGAGGGCTGTTCAATAAAGAATGGTCATAGTTTTGCTTGGGCAGTCAGTCTTCAAAGAGTGGTTACCATACTTGCCTCCTACACCCAAAACGCGGGTTCGAACCCGGCCAGGATCGATGGATATTTTCGGGCGTAAAAATCCTAAGTATGGCTTCCTTCGGAAGGGAAGTAAAGTCGTGGGTCCCGTGTCGTACATTTACGGCACGATAAAGAACCTCAAGCCTGAAAGAGAGGGGTCTGAGCAAAATTTGTCGGCCGTTTCACGCCCTGAGTTGAATGGGACGCTGATGACCTGAGCTGTTAAAGAGCGTCCGTAAGTAAATCAATCAAAAAAAAAAAAAAAAAGTCTTCAAAGACATGCTGGAAATTTTTTCAGAATCGCCTCCGCAGCCTTCACCATTTCTTCTGATGATAGAAATCCCCCCCCCCCCCCTGTGAATTGTTTCTTCAATTCGGAGAAAAGGAAAAAGTAACAAGGGACTAAATGTTGATTATAGGGAGGGTAAGGGACACAAGTCACCTTCTGAGATATTCAGCAACATTAGCATTCAGGTTGCTGCACGGAAATTGGTCTTTGTGTGTGATAATGAAACGGTCATACTTTCCCACCTTCTCCTCTCCCGTTGGAGATTTCCACAGACTTTTGCTCTCAGGGTCGAAAAGGTGTGGCAGTGATTATCTTTGAAAGAAACTTCGCATCTTCAACTGTACGCGAAGGTCCTTTTGGCCGGAAACCAAAACAGTCTTGTAACCCACACATTTCATGTGCAACTTTTCAGCTACCAACGTGTGGGTGACATCCAGTGAAATATTTTAGAACTTGTGAAAGTGTTCTTAATGTTATTCGACGACCCTCTCCCACAGCGGTGTTAATTTCTTCCGTTAGAGCACAAACTGGACTCCAGTTTCTTTGAAATTGATTACCTCCCTTCCTCGATCATTTTAAGCCAACTTCGAGCTGAGCTATAAGTAAGAACAAAGTCTTCATAGGTCTCAGTTCAAGATTTGTTTAGAGCAGCATAATGTTCGCGAGCATCACCTTTTGGCTGTAGGTGAACTGAACGTGTCTCAGTTTGCACACCTCTCCGAGGCGGGAACCGTAAGTTACAACAATGAAAGTAGTGCCACGTGTACTTTACACATTAAGCTAGTAAAATATGTTAAATTTTAGCACGAGAAATTTAATGAAGAGCTCTCATACGCAACTAGCGTTATAGTGTAGCATTTTATTAACGACTTATACCAACAATAAGGACTGTATATAGCTTTCGTATATAAAATATTATTAGGACGATGAAGTTAATTTTATTGTTTAAGGAATGAATTTATCTGTCGTCTTTATCAATAAATGCTAATAACTACGCGCAAAATATATTGTATTGAAGCCCATTCGCTTAAGTTTTATTTTTTAAATTATTGTATATACATTGCTCTGATTGAGTGTGTCTAGAAGAAAAACTCAAAAGGGGAAAATCACTCCACTTTATATATTCCTTCATTCTAAATTATTTGAAATAGCTGGGCTAGAATGAAGGAATGTAGGAAAATTGTAGAGCGATTCCAGGCTCACGGGAGAGAAAGTTGACATTTTCAACACCTTCAATCTGTAACAATGTCTTCTTGCCTCTTGCCTTGTGCAAATTCAAAATATTTGGCTACCATCGAAGGATTGCATTATTTTAGTAATCATTTTCAACCACGCGCTTTTGATAAACAATCCAGAAATTTACAATAGGAAAGACAACATTTCCCAGGCTATTCCACCGAAGTAAAAGAAAGAAGAAATTAATGTTTCATTTGTTCAAATATTTTGTGCAACAGGAATTAACAGTCGGTCCTAGTGGTCTAGTGGCAGTCATAATTGCCTCGTAAACCCCAGGTCACGGGTTCAATCCAGGCCGGGGTCGATGGATTTTTTCGGGCGTAAAAATCCTAAGCATAGAAATAAAGCCGTCGGTCCCGTGTCGCAGATTTGCGGCACGCAAAAGAACCTCAAGCCTGA
Source organism: Metallyticus violacea (assembly GCA_030762175.1). Classification (NCBI taxonomy): domain Eukaryota; kingdom Metazoa; phylum Arthropoda; class Insecta; order Mantodea; family Metallyticidae; genus Metallyticus; species Metallyticus violacea. The sequence continues at coordinate 109,465,469 of CM060830.1, read as the reverse complement.
AAGAAGAGGCCTCTGAGCAAAATTATTCGGCCGTTTCGCGCTTTGAATTGAATGGATCTGATGACCTGAGATGTTAAAGAGCATCCATAAATAAACGAAATCAACAAGCACCGCACAACAAACCAAGAACAACAAAACGAAACCTCTGCTTTGAGACCGCTGATTTAACTCGCTGTAGGGACTACCCCGTGTTTGTATGCAACATGGGTTGCTTGTTACATGAATTTAGGCACGCATTCTTTCACTAAATATCATTATACCTTTTAGGTGAAACGGATGAAACGCAGAGTGGGGGCAAGTGTAGCTTGGTCCATGTAAATATTCAACTTCTTTATGGCGCTTTGGTATTTACACGTGTGTACACAAATATTTCAACCGAATTCCATTTGGACAATAGCTATACTAGATGATGCAATGTACCTTTTCTCTGAAATTATTCAAGCGTGACATGAACATTTTTATGGTTCATTTTCATTTGTATTAAAATTGCATAGTTTTGAAATTCGTTATTGAGTAAAACATTATTTAAAAATAATAATGTTAAAGTACTACAAAAAGTTTGATTAGGTTAATTTTTAAATTTCCAATGCAACATATATCTATTTAAATCAATTTTTAATTCTTTTCTTAACAGGAATGAAAGAAATTCAGATTTATATACTGAGAAGTTCTCCAGAAAAGTGATGCTATATTTATGCTAATGTGTTAATTATTCAGTCTATTAACAATTATATAAAGTAATAATTAAAACGGCATATTTCCATATAAAACTCCAGAGTGCTCATTTCGCTACTCAACCGGAAATTAACACTGCCAAGTAGAAGGAGCGTAACTGCCTCGTCAACATAAATTATGTCGCGCAGTTGGAACTAATAGAGTGATTTTTATTATTTATTAATAATTAATAGTAAATAGTAATAGTAATTAATATAACATTCACCATCATAATACATGCTCTCCGTTGTGAGACATGCCTGAATCCTTTAGAAACACTCACTGATTATGCTCCTGAATGTTATAAACTGTCTTATGAATATTTTGCTTCAGTAGCTCCTCAGGTTTTACGTCAAGTACATCAGTAATTTTATATGAATGAACACGCAGCTGAATGGCTTTATACGCACCACCGATAGATACAACAACTTATGGGGTAATCATATTAAAGACTTTTGAACAGAATTTTCTAATCAATAGCCTATTTTACCGAACTTCTCCTTTGTTAAAACCCCGCATTTTTGGTCTCGGTTTCCTGTCAATGTAAACGGTTTGAGTTCGAACTTAGTTTACCAATCTGAAAATCGCACTACTAGATGCAGATGTTACTCCTGAACATTTAGCAGAAATTTCTCTCCTACCGTACATATACGGTTTTTTTTTTTTTTTTTTTGCACATAGTAATCATGAATGTTATTTATTCTAGAGTATATTTCAATCTGAGCATACTCCACAATGCACAAATATACAATAGAAAATGTAATCCATACTACCCACAGAAAAACAACTGAAACAGACTACGTGATAAATACGACGAGGAAGCTCAGCTGCCTGCGTCAGCCTAACATTAACTACAATCTTACCAGGAATTGCGAAGTAGAATTAGGACACTGTATATAACAGTTCTTGTGAAGGTAGAAGGATGCTGTAATTTATGAAATTAATTCAAAGAAAACATGCAATTTTTTATAATTATAAAATAATGCTAGAAAATCAGTTTATAAGCACCAGTTAGCTCGGACATTAAAGATATAATTATTTTGTAATATGAATGATTAGTATAAACATTGCTTACATTTGTACATCTTACTAGAACATAGATGTTATATTAATAATGTTCAGACTTTGTAATGTCCAGGCAAAACGTTTAGTTATATGATAATTCTGCAGTATTTTGTAATATCACATGTTAACAGGATCATGTGTTAGGCAACAATAGTAATCGGTTGACGTGCGATTCCCGAGTCACAGCAGCGCCAATTTCTGACCTTTCATAACGAAGACTATGGTTCCAAACTCTTCTATCCAGTTTTATCTCCCTAATCGGACGTAGGCAACTAACTTGCTCGTAGTGTTTATCGTGCCAACGGTTTCAGTAGGAATGCGAGTTAGACTTTCCACCATACATGTGTTTTATTTGCAGACGCTCTTTAACATCTCAGGTCATCAGCGTCCCATTCAATTCGTGAAAAGGACGATACTTTTTGTTCAAAGGCCTCTTCTTTCAAACTTTGGGTTTTTTTACGTGCTGTAAATCTATGACATGGGACCCACGGTTTTACTTCCCATCCGAAGGAAGCCATACTTAGAATTTTCCGCCCGAAAAAATCCATGGACTCTGGCCGGGATTGAACCCGCTTTTAGGATGCAAGTATGGCTGCTGCTACTACTACACCAGCAGGACCAACATTGTGTATCGTGGAGTATACATCGGGTGATATATACTATTTATTTATGATTGTTATGTGCAAAAGAAATCATATAAACACTGTAGGATAAAATTTTGTGCTAAATTTCCAGGAGTAACATCTCCATCAGGAAGTGCACTTTTCAGATTGATGAACAACGTTTTCGTTGACAAGAAACACAGACGAAAAACCGGGTTTTAATGGAGGAGAAATTTATGAAATAGATCATCGATTAGACACTTCTCTTGCATGACTGTCGGTAATGCGTATAAAGTCACTCAGCTACTGCATCTTCATGCATATAAAATTACTGCTGTATCTGAAATAAAACAAGTGGAGGCGCTGAAACGAAATATTCGCAATGATAAACTGTGGCGAGTGTTTCAAAAGGACTAAGGCATGTCTCCCAGCGGAGGGCAGGCACTTCCAGCATTTACTACGGTGGTGAGTATAATATTAATTACGTACAATTTAGTACTAATAAACAACGAAAGAAACAAAAATGAACGCCATTAGTTTAACACGGTAGGTGGCGAGGCTGTTAAGCAATAACTTTCCGTTGGCAAAATCAAAAGTGAAACTTGTATTATAATGTTCATTTAAAACAAGACTTCATAGTGCAACTTATGAAAAGGAAAACTATGTGCCAACAATGAGTTCCGCTAGATAAGGTGATTGCGGATGATTTTGTCATTTATGTGGGCTGTGCAATGCCTCGTAACTTTGTAAGTTTAAAGTTCAAATTGATAAATAAATTGATTCTTTGCTCTCACGATTGGCCCACTCTTTCCGATCAGGTGATGAATAGCCAGTGTAAACCGGAAGGGGTGGGTTTCTAGTTGATAAGAGAGCGGTTATCATTTCCGCGACCCTAGTAGCTCGCTTCCTGTCTTGTTCATTCCGTTGCGAAATAAACCTTCAGCTGATCCGGGCGGAACAATGAGGCATTGGCCCTTTAAGAGAAGGCGTCCGAGCTTCTAATTGGTAATTTGTTTAGAATAAAGACGCGATTTTTCAGACTCTTGAGCACGTAAATTGTACATTTAACTAACTGAATGTGTATTCACTCGAACAATTGCCGAACAGTCTGAAAGCATTTTATAAATTAGTAATAATACTATGTAAGTAACAATGGATTGTAATAAACATCTGATAACATGTTTTCTTTTTCTCAGTAGGTGTTAGTAAATCGAACAGTAGCATTCGATTTTCGCCTATTTCAATCTCACGTTTCTGAACAGTAGATATTCACTTTATACAATATTCCATGCGCAAAATTCAAACATATATATTGAGTTAATTTTTTTTTTTATCTATTCATGGAATATTCCTAAACCTGTATTTAGTTCTTCTCTATTGGCATTAGTAACAGATGACATTCGTCTGTTGCAAGATGGCTTCAAAAGATCAACTACTCATAATACAAATATGCAATTGTTACAATTTTATAAGCCAAATTTAAGAGAATTATATTTAAATTATTGCTTTATTTGTGAAATAGTCATAAATATTACTCGAGAGTCTGAGCTTTCCAGACAAATTCATAAATGTAATGATTATCGGCAATCTCAGATCCTCTTGTGATATTATTTGTGATAAATTAAATATATTAAAGAAGACGTTAATGAAATCTTCTGAAATCGCCTTGCATAATTTTAGGTTGAGATAGAGTTTCTCGAAAAAACTCATCCAGCAAGAATGATCTCAGGCCACCATTTCACAATTAATACCTGGGCCATATTACCGCTGTAGAAGATAGGACCATAATTCAAAAAACTGTCAGAAAACGATATGTACAAGCGGCGCCTGTAAATAATAGATGGCGGAACCGCAGATAGAATACTGCTCTCACTGACAAAAACTTGCGACTTACAAATAGAGCTACATGTACCGCTAACCACAACACGTTGAAACACTCTCTGGAGTGTAGGTTTTTTATTTGTTGGCCGAATATTAAGGTAGTCTAAATTTTAAGCTTAAAAATTAAAAATATAAATGCAAACATGTTTTATGTTTGTTTTAAGTTTTACAGAGAGCTCAACGCATCTCGTTGTGCACGAACACAAATGTCATTTTCATCTTTGTTGGAGACATGATTCTCTACCAATAATTTACCCTACTTATTTAAATCAACTTGGAACTTGCCCTACAACTCTGTACCATTAGGTAACGTTTCAAGTTTATTAGTCATGAAGCCTTTAAATATATTTATCACAAATCTTCCTATTTTCAGGAAACACTAGTAGAAAGTTAGAAAAATACCTGTAATGCTGTTATATAAAATTACAACAAATATGAAAAAAAAAAAAAAAAGTCGCTTTCTGACAACTTCTGCAATAGTTGTTCTCTCCTGAAATGATTAGGTACTGTCCAAATTTTGGGGGTATTAATAACATTAAGAAAATTGGCAACAGTGCCTGCAGTCCCTTCTAAAACTTTGTTATTTGACACGGTGCGGTGAGCATGCCACTTTGCTCGCTACAAAAACCAGCACTGAAATATTTAACCAACTTAACTACCAAATTACTCCGTGCCATCAATTATGGATGTCCGGATAAAAACATCTAATAATATAAAGGCCAGGGAAGCAAGTCATTAAACTTCAGGTTCCTTCGCAAAGCACGGTTTACGCTTCAGGTTGGATGTCCCACAAAGAAAAAAGAATATCCAACAGCACAAGTTTCGCTTCCTTGCGGTGACATGTTGTCCCATGCGAAGTTCAAACCTTTGGAAGTGCAATGTTTTACATGCGAGTGTTACATAGGCAACATTTCAGTGAATAGAAAGGTTCTGTAAGTGTCAAACATGAAAAATAACAAGCATTAGTAAAAATAAGGTTTTAAAGTATAAAGTAACCGCTGTCCTCTAAACCCAAGACTCAAGCCCTTCCAAGATCGATAATTTTTTCCGTGGGTCCTTAAAGAAAGCACCGTAATTAACTCCTAACCCTGCAAGTTATCGGCCACCTCGCGTCCAAAGAATGCCCTAGCATCGCTTCTCTATATCTATCTTTCTGATGATGAAAAATACATTGTTCATTTATAATGTTTTATTCAGCATAAGAAAGTAGTAACTTAAGATTGTTTGCGAGAGAATCGAATATTCTGACGAATTCCTTTATACAGTACGGTAACTTATCAACTGGTTAATGAAGTTTTTGTGTAGAATATATATATATATATATATATATATATTTTTATTGCAAAGACTTAAAAAGAAGCAGAACTTTGCCTGACTCCGCCAAGCTCCTAAAGGCCACTTCCCTGCACTGCCTTAGTGAAATACACAATATGTTCCCAGGCGTTATGAGAGAGTAGTACTAGTTGATAGACTCTTATTACTTGCTTTATTAAAAGACGCTCTTTAATATCTCTGATCATTAGTGTCCCATTGTCAAACGGCCCATAAATTTTGTTCAGAGGCCTCTTTCTTCATTTCTAAGATTCTTTTACGTGCCATTAATATACGACACGGGAACAATGGCTTTACCTCTCTTCCAAAGGAAGTCATACTTACGATTTTTACGCCCTATAAATTCATTGATCTTGGCCAAGTTAGAACCCGCGACCTTGGGGTTGATCGATTGTGACACTAATGTAGCATACAGTGGAATTAATTCAAGGTCACGCTGTCAATAAGCGCAGGCCTATATTCTATTCTTTCGCATCTTCGTAACGCAGTGCGATGAAAAAGACCTCGTTTGTGGCAAGGAGATGCATTAGGCTCACCATCGGGACAATGGTGAGCGAATTTCTCCTTCTTCATCTTCCGTATTCTCCAGCTGCTTCTGGAAACCAAAAACTTGAGAGGTTCGCTTCGGCCAAAGAGGTGAAAAGCGCACTCTGCAGAACTGTTTCGAAAAGTCGTAAGGACACTGGGAGAATGTGTCACTGCCCAAGGTTCTATTTCCTCTGTAATAAGTGTCTACACATGTTCGGCTTCTTTTTGACTCTACCAGTATGTATTAGCACCACGAATTATTGGAATGTTACCTTTTTGCAGTATGTGATTTCGCTTATTTTCAACATATTAAATCACATTTCAAAATTGAATAGAAATACGCACAAATTAGCCATGTGTAGTGTAGCGTTGGAGCTGAAATGATACAACACAGATATAGAACTTAGTTTTGGAATATATTATTTTATATTTTCCAATTCATATAGGCTATATTGGCCGACTTGGTAATCCTGAAGCTCTGTGAGCTTCTAATTTGAAATCTGTTCAGAATAAAGATGAGATTTTTCTATCTGGAGGTGTTATAGTTATAAATTTTACTTCAGAAATAAAAACATATCTGAAGAATAAGTTCTTTGGCAATAATTAGGAACTATAAATTTCTATAAAAGCTTAAAATTGGTATCTTCTAAATATCATCACTATTATAGCGTTTATATATATAAAACGCCATAAAGTTTTGAAGTGTTTGTGAAAAATGTCGTAAATATTTTAAAAAGACGATGTTTTATTTTTTTCATATAGAAAGTAAACTTTTTATTTGTTTGTTGGCTACAATATTAATTAGTTACTACTTCACAAGAGACTGTAAAAGCCAGAATATAGTAGTGGTGAAGTAGGCTTCATGAAGTCTTTCCGGATCGTGTTGTTTTCCAGGGCATATGTAACACTTCACATCCTGTTGCCCTACCCTGCTTTCTTTTCTAGTAAGCAACATTGCCTTCCTAATGGACAGATCATTCTTTACGTGACTGCGGTATGAGAATGCTACGGTACATCACATTAGCCTGACGTCGACGAAATACAAGTAATAACAAACGTCACCGCTTGCCATGAGAAAATAACAAGCCTGAGCAATGGTAAAAGTCACAGGACACGTCATCAAGTGGAAGTACTGAGGGAGGAAATAAGAGATTAAATGCTAGAACTGTGCCAGCTTTCTCGGAAACGCTGCTATATGATGTGCGTAAATACCGGGTGTTAATTCTGCCATAATATTGGGCCCATTTTGTTTACCGACACATACAGGAGACGACTTACAGCAAAGTTAAATAATATCTAACACTTTCCACACTATCTGATTAAATTAATAATTCCTATTCAGAGAGGGGAGGACTTCATGGCACAATGTGAGCACCTCTGAGAAAATTAATGCAAGCCGATTTTAATTACACCAGAGTGTAACACTTGGGTCTCGTTCCGCGTTCAAATCTCTTGGGGCCGACCATCCTGATCTTGGGTTTTTTTCGTCGTTTTCCCTGATCGCTTAGGCGAATGAATGACTCTTTACTTTTCACGAAGTTTCACGTCATTTTATTCCGCAGGGTCGATAGTATCCGGCGAGGTGGGCTGGTGCTGTATACAGTGAGGTGGTGAAAACGTTTCATCTCCTGAGGTGCCCAGTCGGCATCAGGGTGCTCTATCTGGAAATATTTGCGACGTTTCCCTCATCTCACTGGGGACGTAAGTACAAACGGCCAGCCCTTAGCAAGGCTAAAGTACCGAAATATCCTCCTCCATTCAAATATCCAAACCAATTAACCCAGTTTAGATTAGCCATGTGATGATAATCGCAAAGTGAGATAGTTCCGAACATGGTAGGCTCTTCTACAGGTGAAACCGTAGGATTTGATTTATTTATGGACGCTCTTTAACAGCTCAGGTCATCAGCGTTGAAACAGTAGGCTCGCCCTAACCAGGTCTGCTACTGATAACATTAAATCTGTTAATCCTTTTCTTTTTACAAGCTAACAGCAATTCAACGAGACAGTGACAATGAAGACTCTCGTTTTATCACATATGTACTATTTATAAAATAAATGGAGAGAAAAAGAAAACCGGCTAAAATGGCATAGTGTATTCTGGAATCGACCTAATTTCAAATTACTGTAAAACATCAGCGATTAAAGATATAATGAATCAGAAAGTGCCATCTGAAAGGCAATTCATAAAGTTTTGTAATGTTTTCAATTACCAACAAAAGATGGAGAAGGAGTCGGTTTATGAGTGAAGTAATTGGATTTTGCTTCTTCGTGTAAAAATCAATCGGGCATACCTAGACATGTTATAACAGTTCTTCTTACCTCAAATCCAACACCTACAGCCCCGCCCCATTGCAGTACCCCGGCCATTAGGTAGACAGCATGATCCTTGGGTCCCCTCATCTTATCCCCTTGGATTTTTTCCTTTGCGGGTATGTAAAGGATAAGGTTTACGCCACCCCAGTCAGAGAGACGTTAATAGCAGGAAATTATCTATCTGAGGCACACTTAGAGATGCGGTGATTTGTTTCCATAAAATGTAAAATTATATCCTGTGATAAAAAATTTGGCGAGTTTTCCTTTCAGATGACACACTGTGTTTCATTATAACTTCCACCGTTAACTTTTTACAGTAATTTGAAGTTAGGTCCATTCGAAAGGGACACCTGCTAGAGGTGTTACCGTGTGCAGTTTTTCAGTAACTTTAATGTTATAATGTTCAGTAACTATAATATTGTTTAAAATTCAAGTTCCCTCAAATGTTAACGTAAAGTACGAGATAACCTAACCCCCCTGGATTATGCAGCTACCTATTTGTGTTATTTGATACGATGAAAGAGGTGTATTAGAATTCGCTGAGAAAAACAACGTTGCCACGTCTCTGCAATCCTTTTCAGTACAGTTTAGTGCTAGCAGAGATCGGGTATAGAAACGAGAGTAAATAATTTATTTATTTGATGTTTAATTATTAATTAAGGCACTCTAGGATATTCATAATAATATAAGAAACAGGAAATGTATTATTATTATTATTATTATTATTATTATTATTATTATTATTATTCCACTCCCCCATCTGCATGTGCAGCTGAACGCAAGTCACGTCGCGCCAGACGCCGCTATCTTTAATGAACAAATTTCCTTCGTAACAGCTGTGCTTCGTAATTTTTTTCAATTTCTGCGCTGAAAGGCATTTATTCCAAGTTTTCCACTGTTCTGGTGGTAACTCTACACAAGAGTAAAATCAAACAACATTGGCACACCAGCAGCCTGTAATGACTTAGAGTTATATTACTCTTTTAAACTCAAGCTGTTATGATAATACAAAGAAGTTAATTACGATAGTCAACATACAGAAATTCTTCGTTATATGACAAGCGGCTGGCGTGAACTAGGACCTGCGCGCGCTGCGCTCAGTTACGAACGCAGGCCAAAATTGGCTTTCGGAAGAACTCAATACCTAGTTTGCTACCATATTCTGACACGGTAACAATAATTAAAATAATATTGTGAATATGATAACAGAAATACTTACGGTTTCGCAGGGTGAAATAAGAAAGACTTGTTATATTTTAAAATGTTTAGAACAATAGATGTACACTAATTGAATCGTGACTCTTGAGTGTTAATTAGGAGAGAAAACGTACTACACAATTTACCAAATTTTAAAATTAGACGCAACATTTGCAATTCACAAATGTTTTAAAAATAAATACTTTCTCATAAAAGTGCTTTTATCAAAATGTTCATACACTATTTTGGTATTTATAAATAAATTTTACAGACATTCCAAAATGTTTCTTGTTTGAAAGAAATAGTTTATACATTTTCCCTGGAGGGAATATGGAAGAAACTTTACATGAATCTCTGAATAATGTAACCAATATCTCAAGGTAATTTCTGGTTTTAAACATATTTGGCAGGATTAAATTACAAATGAAAATGTATATTTTTATTATTAAATTTTAATTATATATTATACTAAATGTAATTTTTTCGCGCTGAAAGAATAACTTGGGCATGCATAATGATGAGGTCATCTGTTCTGGATTTTCTTCCAGCCTGACATGTTCCAAGCATGCAACATGCAAACACATAAATCTTAAGAAACAAATTTACGTAATATTCCCTTTGAGCGTCATAATCATTTTCATTTTCATCTTCATCTTCACCATAATCTCCAATGGGGTAACTTAGCTGGCGCCCTATGAGCTTCTCAGCGTTAGAAATCTGCGACAATAGCGTTCTGCTGATCACCACAAGTGACACCATCCATCGGGAGACAAGAATGGAGCACCTTGTTGATAATAAAGCTCGTGAATTGCGGGCAAAAATTTATGTCCAAAATATAGGAAGAGGCCACCAGAATCATTAAATTCTTATAAACTTACTACAGCAACACAGGTCGCATCTGTGTACATAAAGTAGTTGTACGTAGGTTTAATTTTTACTGTCTTAGATTTAAGGGAAAATATCAGATTTAAATTACCCTGCAGCCCTTCCAAAAACATACACTTACAAAAAATTGCTACCAAATGAGGGAACCATAAAAACGAATTATTTCTCTTGATGTCAGGGGTCCTACCTACATCATATACGAGTTTACAAACAAACACTCAATGATTGACAACCAATAAAGTAAACTGTACACCAATGTAAAATATGCCTGAAAGGTGGTCCATTGTAGGCCACAGGCGAAACTTTTGAATAAAATGAATCTGAGTACCGCCATGCTGGGGGGGGGGGGGAAGCCCACAAGTTCATGAGAACAATAAGTTGCTCGATGATAATAAGAAGAATGTAATATCTGAAATTGCATTATGGTCTGGTTTCAAACCCGCAATGAGCAATGAAAACATTTTAAAAAAGTGTCATTTATATCCACTTAAACATATTAATAGTAATCGCATTGTGTTGAATTAAAGTTGATAATACTGGAGTGTTATAAAATGCAGTTTTTAGTTTTTGTGTTAAAAGAACTACTTTTAGCATGAGCTGCCGAAAAAATTATTTATCTGACTGCTTCCTGGAGAACTTTAATCCTTAAGCTAACCCAAAACTAAAGTAGCTAAAAACCATGCAATGAAAGAGAATTTAAATTTGAATACTTCTTTGGCTTTTAAAACAGTTCTCGTCATATAACAGTTTAAAATCTTCCGGGTAGAGTCAGGTGTTGTTCATCGTCCAATGATGATGCCAACCGTATAAGTTGGTGAACATTATGGTAGCATATTAAACCATTAATCACGGCAAAACGGCCCGGAAGATTTTAATCGTTTTAATTTTAATTTTACTTGCATATTTTCTATTGTCGCTTCTAATTCTCCATCACCATAGTAATCGAGCTTACCGAGGCTAATATTGAAAAGAGAATGCACCCGTTTCTAAGCAAAAGAAAGTACTTGGAAAGTACAAGCTTCTTCTGAACGAATAAAACGTCACAATCACTTGAGCATTCCAAGACATCCTTGGCCAAATTTCTGTCTCCTCTAAAGACCTCCACTGTCCATTTCTGGATATTAATACCACAAAAATGGCTTTGGTAACATTAGCTTCCTGCCATATATGTACGCGACACTTATGATTGGTGTCTCTAATACGGTCATAAAAATTCTCATTTTGGGCCGCACAGCAGGCTCTCCAGCATCGGATTATTCCTACGAATATTTGGCGTTCAGACATAGGTACCTTAAGCTTCATTTAATAAAATTGAAAAGTGTATCTACAGTAATGTCTGTCCGAATGTCTTCTTCCATTTAGACCGATTGCTTCACCTTCTCTTCATTTCTGAGCTCATCACTTCTAATTATTCGTCCTAAAACTACCTCAAGCGAAAGCAATTAATTCTGGTCTTATCGTTTTGTTCTGATGCCAGTAATTTTATCCCGGCAACAGTTAATTTCCAATTTTCCGTTCCATATAATATAAGTGGTACAGTGTATATATTACTTTTTCTGTTCTGTGTTTCATGAAGCCCGTCAGTAACAGCAATTGAGCAAAATAAGTTTTCTGATCATGAGACCAATGGTAGGTTACATTAAATCCCAAAAGATAGAAATATATTGAAGTACTTCATCATTAAATTTTAAACTCTATAATTAGTACTGTTAAATTCATTATTTATGTTCTAAATTACTTGCAAGATCTTGGTCGATTACAATTTTTTACATGCCATACCTAAAAATTTTAAAATAAAAATAACTGGAATTACAATGGGAGAGTGGGCCTTTAGTTAATCATTAAGGCAGCTCAGGAACTATGCGTTAACTTTTAAAATTGATACAGGGTGACCCTAAGGAATATGACGGTTTTCAGAACCTTCCTGTGGGACACCCGTAGAGAATCAAATAAAAATACTTTTTCAAGGAACAAGTAGCACAATACAATTTATTAATTTGAACTTATTTTTTAAAAATCGCAAATGACTCAATGGAATTTGATCGTTTTCAGAACGCTGCCGTTTCTAGCGATTTTACGTTACAGTTATGATGTTGGTTGCTATGTAACCTTCCTAACATGCAATTTATTCTGTCCGTTTGGTAAACAGCAGTGAAACGTGCATTCGCTGTTACAGATTTATTGAATCTAAGTCAATCCCATACATTCAGAGAAGATTTAGGGCAGAATTTAATTAGCAACACCGAACTTTCAGGTGGATGATAATGATGAAAGTGAGTTTTGGTTCCAACAGGATGATGCCACAGTTCACAACGCTAGTGAAACAATGAACACTCTGCGGATCCTGTTTCCTGGACGTATAATTTCTCGATTTGCTGACGTTGCCTGGTCAGCTCGATCTGATGGCTGCAGACTATTTTTTATTGGGATACTTGAGAGTAAAGTGTACTGCGACAGGCTATCATGTAGTTAAAAGAAAACGTAACTCGTGAAATTAGGGACATTGATCACGTTTTATTGCAGCCAGCTGTGGTGAACTTTCAGAGCCGATTACACATGTCATAGAGCCCACTTAAATATGCGATTAAAAACTGCATTGTGCTACTTATTCCCTGAAAAAAGTATTTTTAATTGATTTTATACGAGTGTCCCACAAGAAGATCAGAAAATCGTCATATTCCAATGGGACACCCTTTATGAACACATGACTTTTCAAAATAGTTTTGCCTGTGTCTTCTGAATTGTGACCTGTTTTCTATTAAAAAAAAATGTCTCTTATGAACACAATTTTTATGTTTGTCTTTAATTTAACGTGCTAATTTAATGTTAATATAAATTGCTAGAATAACACCAGTACCTCTGCTTGATATCGAATCCTCGCCCATTAATTAGTTGATAATCTTCATTACGGCGACTCGTCTAGAAGCGCGCTGTAAGCAGCAATTGCACGAGAGGATAATGCAGGATTTTATATTGCTACACTACTAGCATGAATGTAATGTTTCAATGAGAAGGATGTATTGTGTATATTTACAATTGCTTAACTAAGAGCAGGCTGAAGTGTTGATACAGAGTAAATAACTTTAACAATTCTGAATGCTTGAAATATCCGAAGATCAGTTAAAGGAGGTAACAAAGAAATTACACCGGCTTATCTTTCAGAAAAAAACATTAAAATGTTGGTGCATTTTAAAAGTGTCTAATTATTAATTTTATTTCAGCTGTGAAAATATAACTATAGCAAATATCAATTACAATGCTGTGTTAACTAATTTTCATTCATTTAATTTTGTTTTAGCTTTTACTAAGCTAAATACGTTACTCCAAAAGTGTACTTATTCTCCTCCAATTCTCTTAAATTAAAGATGCGTTTCGAGGAGTGAATAAAAAAAAACATTAATTAACTCTTGTGAAGGTTGCCACGGTCGACTAACTAAAGCCCAGTTTACACGCTAGTAGTGGAAAAATTTAACTTAATGCTAAAGCTGAAATAAGAATTTTTTCTTACACAATTCAAGATTGCATGTGATAACTAAATAGTATGGGACAAATCTTGTTTGGATCCGAGGTTACAGTCATCCAGATGCTTATACATAAGATAAGATGTATCAGGAAAACAACATTGTCACGTCTCTGCAATCTCTTTCAGTACACGATTAGTGTTAACAGAGATCGGTAGTGAAGGTGATAATAAACAACATATTAATTTATTTCTTATTTATTAATTGGGGCGCTCTCAGACATTCTTAATAATCAGAAATAGTTTGTGCTCAATCTTTGACGTAAGAATAACAGTGGCAGCACTGATGAATTACCAGGACAGCGTTTAGCTAGACGACAGAGCTGGAACTCGGTGGGATGCAGCTAGGATTTTAAGTAGTTCTACACTTTACTTTTATATATTATATGTGTGTACACGATGGTCATATACATTAATATGGCAAAGTAGTAAAAACGAGTAATTGTTGTTATAATACTGAAATATTCTCTATAAGCAATGAAATCGTTAAAATATTTTAATTTTACAGAAAAATCGAAGATCTATATCTAAAATAGAGCAAATAACAAATGAAAAAATATGAACAGGTTCTGAAACAGAACTGAACACCCTTTGGTTTAAAGCGCGCTATCGGTGTGAGTATTTTGATCAATCCCACTTAAGCGAAAAGACGAAACTCACTAGAAAGTCATGTGTCGCATTGTTTATATTATACTTGGAATGACAGAGCATTTTAACGAATATTTAGTCGCCATGTTCACAATTTGAAAAACATGTGACCAGTGTAAAGATACTCCTAGCAATAAAAGTATGTAATGTCCATAAAATAGCTTTAGTCAATATCAGAAGTGTTTTGTTAAATATTTTTCAATTACCACTGGACAAAAGTATGTGTTTTCCTTGAAGATTCCAGGACATCGTTTAAAAACTGTGAACAATTCTCAGCAAGTAATTATGTTTGGTGCGAAGACACTCACCGTGTCGAAGTCCCAACCAACCATAGTAGCGATCCGTGTAGCGAGGCCTGTCTGGGCAGGAACCACAACGTCTGTAGTAATAAGGTCCACAGAGAAGAGGTCCTGGTACCCTGATGCAGTTCACCGTAGTTACCAAGATGGCCCTCGAGAGCTGCACGATCACTAGGAAGAGGAACACGTCCCATCCCTGCGCCATCACCAGCACCACAACCACCCCATCCTCGCTCCATGCACGCCGCACGCAAACTGACTGTCTATACCGCGCACGCACTCCTCTCGCTTGGCGCGTGACCGGACTTCCCAGCGCACCAGAAGGATTTGCGCAGCATCCCTTCTTTTTCTTCGCTGCAAGGTGCGTTCTGTACCCAGCTAATGACCTCAATTAAATTGGGTCAACACATGGCCGCTAGCCTAGCATGAGCTGAGCAAATTGTGATGAAGAGGCAACCTGAACGGTGGGATACAATGCCAACTTCCTTCTCTAAGCATTGGCAACGCATTTGAACGACGTATATGTAGCAATTGAAAGCAAACGGAAGAACCAGTGGCGGCTCAAATTGAGCGGTTTATTAGCTCTGCTATCGTGAGCATTGTCATGGAGATTCTGTTTATGGTCTGTCCATCATAATTTTATACTGACTTACCAGCTTAAGATTGCGAAGTAGTACCTACCGCTTATGAAACAAATATGCAGCATGTATTAAATATAAAAGATTTCTGCCAAAAATGAGTGGTAGCGTATTTATTTCTACAATATGTTTGTTGCAAATATAACTCATCCATGTGCACGTACGTTTTTTACAATGCACTGAGAAATACATGAAACTACACAAGCCGATTTTCCACTCTTAAGGGATAAACGACACAGAATGTTAATGGACCACACCGAAATAATTTCAGAGAGGGTAGAGATGTCATATTTAAGCAAATTTTATGGAGTATCAGATGCCGATAAGTCGACGTTATTGCCAGCTGGGTGAAAAATTGGTATAAAATGTCTTTAAAACTGCCTTGCGAGTATAGAAATATCGATTTTCCGCAGCTCGTTTTCAAAGTTTTCAAGATTTATTGCCATAAAATCCCTCAAATCTCGAACTAATCATTTGACAGTGCGACATTGAATATCTAATAACTGCCTTCTTGCATTATGTACCTACTCTAGAGAGACCCCTTTAACTGCTTGCGTGGCGTAATGCATAACGCAAAAACTGATGTTTCGCAGGCCGCGGGTTCAATTCTTGTCATGCAGTTAATTATTTTTTTTAATGTGATACGCATACTAAAGAATTATGAATGAAATTTACTTAATGCTTTCAAGTTTTACTGTCTTTCTCAATAATGCATGTCGTCCTGGTGGTGTAGTGTACTTGCCTTCTAAACCCATGGTCGCGGGTTCAAACCCGGCCAGGATCGATGGATTTTTCCGGTCGTAAAAATCCTAAGTACGGCTTCCTTCGGAAGGGAAGTAAAGCCGTGGGTCCCGTGTCGTACATTTACAGCACGATAAAGAAGTCTGAAAGAAGAGACCTCTGAGCAAAATTTGTCGGCCGTTTCACGCCCTGGATTGAATGGGACGCTGATGACATGAGAAGTTAAAGAGCGTCCTTAATTAACACAAAAAAAAAGATCAACAATGCATGTATTAACAAATGCACTGATAATAAGCTTACTATTAACATGATGCCTACAACTTAATTTACTTAGGACACGACTCTGATTGATAATAACTACAAGAGTTTAGTAATTATACCAAATGATGTGTCAAGATTTGCTCGAACACAAATTACAATCTCTTACTCGAAAGCTAATGTCATAACCATGAGCCAGGGTAATACGTTGTGGAACCTTCCTTCGTTATCGTGTGCTACGCATCTTCAATCATCAGTGGCGTACTGGCGAATTAGAAAACGTATAACCATAGCTTCGAAATTTGAATAGATAGCCCATGCGTTTTCTATCTCAAATTACCTGTCTAAGAAAAGCCTCTGAAACTGTTTCGGTGCTCAGTTCATTCCTATACAGTCATATGCTAAAGAGATTAAACAAACAAATAAACAAGGGGGAAAAGTTAGAAAAAACATAAAGTGAAAAGAAAAAGTACAAAAATAAATAACTTACACACCAAGAGATATGTATAAATATATGCAAAATAATTTTGTGTAATATTCCCTTACCTCCCCCTCCGGTAGATACCCTTTTCCTCCATTCTTTCATCCCCTTGCACGCAGATGTATCTCTCTGCCTGTTACTTTGCGTCTACCTAAAACAAGCGAGCGAGCCCCTGTTTGGATGTAACGCTGCATCCACCATGCGATTTATCTCCAGCGAAACTTGTTCTGCATACTCCGAAAGAGTCAGCTGCCTCAGGTTTCTTAATTTTCCTTCAAGGTCCCTCGTATTGCGATCCGAGGTCTCCCCCCCCCCCCCCCTGATAGCAGATCGCCCTAACTAGTGCACGACTTCCGTGAAAAATTCGTAGCTAGGCCTCCTGCACTCTACAGTCCCGTTATAGACACATCTCTAAGGATTCCGCAATCTCTCTTTTTAGATAATCCGTTTTCACTGATCAAATTTCTCTGCTCACTCCCAAATTTTGGCTCCATGGTACTACTGCTGTAACAGTCGTAGCGCCAATCCGGAATTCTCTTCTGTGTTTCGGTCCATCTTCGTTCCATTCATCGAGATTAGTTCGAGGAGCACGATATTGTGAACTCATGAAAATAACAAGCGAGTTTCTGGTTGACGGTGAAATCGAGAGTCAATAGCAACACAGAGGTGGGACAGAGGTAAACCCGGAGTAATATTTTACCATAAAGTTGCGTGAGCAGGTTATACATCTGTGCTTTCATTGACAATGGGGGGGACTGGATTTGTTCATTCGATAAGCTCAGAGGCTCACAAACTTTAACATTATGGAGCACTTAATTTCACCTATCCCTTAAATTCCATTATTTAACGATGAAAAGTAAACATTTAGATTTCAGAATGTTAGATACGCTTTAATTCATTCAGAATTTGTATTCTATACTCCATTTTCATTATATACATTTACAAACTGAAAATAGCAAGATATTGAAAACAAACTCAAAGTAATTTGTTGATTTGTTTTATTTACGGAGACTCTTTACCATCTCAAGTCATCAGCGTCCCATTCAATTCAGGGCGTGAAACGGTTGATAAATTTTGCTCAGAGGTCTCTTTTTTCAGGCTTGAGGTTCTTTTTCGTACCGTAAATCTACGACATGGGACCTATGGCTTTACTTCTCTTCCGAAGAATGCCATACCTGGGATTTTTATGCACGAAAAAATCCATCGACCTAGATGGGATTGAACCCATGATCTTGCGTTTATGAGACAAGTATGGTTACGACTAGACCATCAGGATCGAAAAACTCAAAGCAAGTATTGATGATGTATCATCTTCATAAATCTGGTACTTAAACTCATATTCAATGTGCAAAACCAAAACTGTCGCTAAGAACCGTAAAAGACCCATTCTAATGAGACGAACTGTTTATCTGGTTTAATTTGGATAACTGCAACAAAATATCTGGATGTGCATAAAGAAGTGATCTATATTTTGGTTTGTACCTAAACAAACAGAGAATTTTGATTCACAACATAAATAAGTAGTTGCAAAGGACAGGATATTGATTTGAGTTTATCTGGCAAAACTGTAAATTCCATCAGACACCAAAATTCAGATAAAGACTTTTTATTTGAAAAATGTTCTTTTATCATACAGTTTGAATACTTGATATCAATCAAGTATTCAAACTGTTGAGATGTTGACTTTTCTGACACAGCAGAGAATGGGTTTATAACCCAAAAGTTTTCTTTAAGTTCTTACAAAAAATAACTGAAGCAAGCTAAGTAGTTGAAAAAGTTAAGAGCAATGGCGGGATTAATTACCGGACATGGCCATTTCAGGAAGCTTCTTCAGAAAATGGGAGATGCCATCTGTAGACTTTGCAATCTATTTCACGAAACTACTCCTGGAATGTGAGGCTCTGGAGAGAAGGAAACACCAACTCTTGTGTTCACAACCATACCTAACTATGGATGATTCCCTCATAGGAACTACGGTTCTGGATCTCGGTATGGTGCTGCAAAAATGCCCATGGCTGAAGTGCTATCATTTGAGATATCCCCAGATGTTTGAAACCAGTTCTTCTCTAAGCTGTCAACATTGCGATTTTTCAGCAACTCTGCCCAAAATCGCTTTTCTTTGTAAACCCTCGCACTTTACCTCTGACGTCAAATCTCTTTAGGAACGCTAGGAAATGTTTCGCGGAGCAGTTTGGGAACCGCGGATTACCTCATTTTTTAATTGCTTTCGAAAGTCCCTAAAATAACACATTTCCCTCAAATGTTCTTTTAGCTATACAGTTACATTCAATGCCCAATAAACTACAGTTTTGAAATTTACGGGATTAATTAAATCATCTGATTCCAGATGTTCTTCCAGACTTCAAGCTCCACACTGAGTTTGATTGTAGCTAATTCGACATCAGGAATTTGCAGGCGAAGTTGTTCATGTGACGTCATACTTATGAGTGAAGTTCGTTCGTGTGGCCCGTTGTTCATTTTAGCTTCTCATGTCATCAACTTCCCATTCAATGCCGGGCGTGAAACGGCCGACAAATTTTGCTCAGAGGCCTGTTCTTTCAGACTTGAGGTTCTTTTTCGTACCGTAAATGTACGACACGGGACCCACAGCTGTACTTCCCTTCCGAAGGAAGCCATACTTAGGATTTTTACGCCCGAAAAAAATCCATCCATCATGGCCGGGATCGAACCCGCGATCTTCGGTTTAGGAAGCAAGCATGGCTAGCACTACACCACCAGTACCGACTTAAACGACATGACAAACCGAACATTTGAGAAATGTGCAGAAAGAAGTGTATGACAGTGATAAAGAGACCATAACGAGTGTAACCTCAAGAGTATTCTGAAAGCTATTATGCGTGTTTACATTCAAAACTACCTTTCCCAGCGCATAACTTTGAAATAGAAACCTACAAATGCACTTTAGAGAGCCATACCTTACAATAAAGAATAAAGAAACAAGAGTCTCACCAGATATTACGCCTAGAGACAGTACATACCACATTTCCATACAATCTTAACCAGTTCTCTAAAATGAACCAGTCAGAAGAAACAGGGGTCGAAATACACTACTGTTTGCCAATCGGCCAAAATAACACAAAATTTGATGTCGAAATAGAAGTTATAGAGTATACAATAAAGTGTTTAATATTTAAAACAAAGAAATTTAAAAAGAAACTTTATTGGTAGATTCAACATCTGCTTTGCAACAATTGCAATAAGAACAATAGCATCATATAAGATACCAAAAAAAAATAAAAATATTGGAAACATGTGAATCGACCAGTTAACTCAAAGAGCTAAGACTATAGCTGTTCAGTGTATATCATCCCACATGAATCTCATAGGAGATGATATAACCGATAAATTGGCACACAAACATCTTCAGCAAAAAAGACTAAATTATCCTTCCATAGCCCTCGATCACTATCGCAAAAGAAACACAACAAAAAATAAATTATGAGAACAAATTAAGAGTACCTGGGATAAACACTCGCAAGCGGCAGATGTCAGACCCAACAGCGTCTGGTTCGCCACCTGCTCTACAAAATAAAACTATAGGATTTTATGTAACTGTTCAAAATAAGTATATAATAATAATAATTTTCTGCCCGTTTTTTTAATAAAACATGAAAAAAGAAATGGTTATAAAACAGGTGAAGAGCCGAAGAATGGGTAAAAAGGGAACAATTATACTAATCCTATGAAAAGGTGTAAAAATCATTTCATGTCCTGAAATACAAATCTCAAACGAAAACGGATATATTTTTGGAAAGGTGCTCCAACTTGTCTGCAAATGCATGAATTGTGTAAAACACACGTGTCTCTTTAATGGTTTTAGAGAAATAACTTGTTTCAACAATAAACCTTTTTTTAATGATTCTTACCAAATATCTACATTGATTTTTCTATGCAACATTGTTATTTTAAGAACCAGAGCATTAATTTAGTTCAACAAGTAGCCACCGCAATGTTGTACTCCAACAACAAAATATATGAAAATGCTAAATCACCTTAGAGGCAGGTTTAAAACTGCTCTCTACCTCTCCATTTAAGAAGTAAAATGTACAAATACAAAATAACTATTTTCTACGCAGAAAAGGTAATAATTTTTCCAATAGTGATTTACTCTCGCGTTAAATTACTTTTCTTTTACCTACACATATGCATAAGACTGAGTTACAAAATGATTGTTTTGGTAGTGTAAAACAAAAGCTTTTTTTAGTGTGTTATAGCATGAAGTTCCTGTTCATATTCGCAAGCAAACTTTATAGCAAGTGCAAATAAAAATGTCAAGAAAAGTGGCAAAGACACTCGGCGAGATTTACCATATAATATGTACATTCGTGAAACTAGCGGCCTGCGGGCCACATGCGACCCTGCCAATCTTCTTACTCCATAAAATACTGGTAACGTCTTTGAAGGGCGTTTATTTATACTCATAAGGCCTAAATAGGTAAAGATAATTTCAAATAATATATTCATAATTTTCAATGACGCAATAATAAATTGATGTAAAACGCTGATAATGTACATGGTAATATAACTTGTGTTTACACCATCAGAACACGTAGGTACCCGGAAAGTACGTACTAACCAATAACATTTTATACGTCGAAACAACCGGACAGACACTATATGACATAATAGCAACAACATTGTAATTTTATTTGAACTATAGTAATCCTTAAGTAAATAACAAACCGTTCTGGCAATATATACAATAAAATGCATTTATTTAAACTAATATCATAAAAAATAGTAGAGAGCGGTTATCGACACTCTCAATGTCTCGAAATTCAACAGTCATCAATACCTTTGTAAATGAGCTCGATCTTATAAAGTGTCGTAAGAAATATGTGTCTTTTTCAATAGTAGGTAGCAGGTGCCAAGAAAATGGATGAGATTCTAAGATCGATCCCATAATAAATCTGCCGCCATTCTGATGTCTGAGCTACAAATGTATTAAAATCACGTACCAGAGCAATAAAACGTGCTGAATTGCAACGAGCTACAGTTAAGTTGCACGTTTTGCACTTTTTGTGAATGAGGAGAAACATTCTCCACCCGAAAATAACCACAGTTCTGGGTCTGACAATTACGAGAGAGGTGAAACATCTCACACTAGCAACCTAAAATACGTTTCACCTCAATTTATAAACTTGTTTTACTGAAGACCCCAACTCGATGGATAAGGAAAGTTAGATCTATTTCTTATTTAATTTTCGTACATGATGTACACCTTTGAAAAAAATAAAATAAATAAATTGAGTCATCCCCAGATTCTATATGTCGATAACTTCGGGGACTCCAGTAAACGCTAATGCAGTGACTGACACACTGCAGTGGGCGATTTGCCCTTAAACACAATCATAAGAGAATATTAGGGCAGAGACGCAGTGGCCGAGTGATTTAGAAGGCATTGATCTCCTGGGTTCAAATCCTACACAACATTTTTGTATTTATTTTTTATTGTTATTAGTTGCATTAATATATTTCATTTGAGTTTTATGGCATTACATAGGGACACACAAAAACGTAACCACAAAATAATACAGCAACATTCATCTTCTAAAGTGAAAACACGTAGAGGTAAACACAAGTTGATATCGGTGTGTGAACCCTCAGCATGTGTAACTGCCCTCAATCTTCGGGACATAGACGAGAGGTCACATCCCAGGCCTCTTGAATTTGTGCCCATAAGCCGTCTTTTGTCCTCCGTGGACATGCAGGCAATGCGAGTGTGACATCTTGTATTTAGTTAGCACAAATACTGAAGGAAATATAATATTATTCACGCGTATGGGGAAACAATATTAGGAAACTAATATGCTACAAACGTTATTTAAAAAAAAAATGTGTTTCATGCCGAGAGGCGAGCGTGTGTTCTTAACCACGACATGACTGCACACACTGCCACAGAGCTAATGCATGTCATATAACACAAGTGCTGCAGTGGCCATACAGCCTTGTGAACTGCGAACTGTATCGAGTAGGACTTTGAAGAATTTGGTTCAAGGGATGACTCACGTTTTTGGTGAAAGGGTGTATCTGTTGAGCACTGAATTCAGCAGTGTAATTTTTCTCTTAAATATTGAATTATCCTCTAAAATTGTTCCCAGGTAACTCCACTTTGTTAAGTTTTATCACGCCAAATTTTCCGCGAGCGTTCTTGAGCATTTTTTAAATAAAAGTTTAAGCAATTCCGTTTTCTGCTATTGTTACACATAACTGGAACGCATGCTATGTTTTCTCCATTTGCTACTCTATTTTAACTCGGTATGAATGAATGGTGTTTAACGCCCGCTTTTGCTACAGAGGCACCACAGGCGATGGACACTGATGATACATGAGATGAAATTATATATTGGGAAAGGAATTTATGGAAGGAATCGTTCCAGGCCTAAGTTTAGGGTACCTCCCCGGCATTTGCCATTTATGAGGACTGAGGAAAACCTGGAAAAAACCTCAGTCAGGAAGGACGGTCCTGGCGGTATTCGAACCCAGACCTCCCGCTCACGAGTCCGAGATTCAACTACCTCGGCCACCTGTGGCGGTTTTTTAACCCGGTGTGCTATATTCCCAGCATTTAGCCTATTTCTGGTTTCTTTTCTTTTCTTTCTTTCTTTCTTTTCTTTCTTTCTTTCTTTCTTTTTTTTTTTTTTTTTGATCAGTCTGTGTCCTACTCCACAATATAAGTACATACTTTGCACGAGAGAGAGAGAGAGAGAGCAAGAGACATTTTCCCTCCTGTTTTTCTTTTGGTCTTGTTCTTGTACCCTTTCTTTAAACATTTTTTTGCCTTCCTTTTCTTTAATTATCACTTTGTCCTTTACCCCAGTTTTCTTCTTGGGTTTACGTCCGGTATAGGTTTGTCAGACACAGATTTGCAATTCAAACTAGTGACATTTGGTATTATGATGCGGTACATTCCTGAAATGCATAAAATGCTTTAGTTCTAAAGCTCAAGGTGGTCAGCAATAGCTCCATAGTCAGCATTATTGCAATCTTTACAGATTCTGAGGCCCGTCTTTTGCTCCAAGCAATGCATGATACTATTTCCAAACAGGCGGAGGAGTAAATTCCTTGTGCTCAGAATCACAACTCTTGTCATTTTTACAGCTTTGTTTTGTCTTGTCGCTACTAAACAATTAAGAGGGGAAGGCAGCAGCTTCAGCTCGCTTGCTGTAGAAATTTTTTGACAAAGTTTTGACTACGTGTTTTTAAATAGCGATGCTGCAGCAACATTCACATATTTTACTTGCGCTGCTTTCTAAGGTTATTCCCTATTGCGTGAAATCTCTTCTCTGTGCACTTCTATAGTTGCATATTTTCTGAAGATTTTTTTTCTTTGTATAAAGTTTTACAACTCATAAAAAGAACATTTCCACTGATTGTATTGTTCTTTACTTTTCCCTCCGAATATACACGCTTCACAGTTGGCATTAATAACGTTTCTTTTACTGCCCTCTGTCACGCATTCCTAGAAATTACTCAAGTTTCATTTCATAACGTGATGGAAATAACATGCTTTTGTTCTATCCAAGTTTTTGCTCCGACTGAAGATTCAAGGCTTAAGGCGCAAGGCACCTGTCTATAAATACAGACACATCTATTTGCAAAATCGACCATCTCCTATGCGATTAAATGCCCTAAAAACCAATGTTTATGTTGAAAAGTTGTGTTAACATTTTCCCCTCGAATCTTAATACTTTAGTGATCTTCAAATAACTAATATACAAATAATGCCACAATTATTCTTGTAATCGTCTAAAGGTGAATTCGCAATGGGAAATACCATCAAAGGTGGCCGAGGTCGTTATGGCGCGGATTGTGAGCGGGAGGTCTGTGTTCGAAACCCACCAGGATTGTCCTCCCTTATTGGGGTTTTTTCCGGGTTTCCTCAGTACTCATAAATGGAAAATTCCGGGGAGGTACCATAAACTTAGGCCTGGAAAGTTTCCTTCCTTACAAATATCCTTTCATCTCAGGTAACATCAGTGTCCACCGCCTATGTGCTTCAGTAATAAAGACGAGCGTTAAACACTACTAAAAAGGGGGGGGGGCTTTTTTGTATAGAACTTGTGCTCTGAACAGGTTTTGGTCGCTATGGTACAAGCTCCTTCAAGTTTCATAAAATTAATGAGTTTTATACATGTATAGGACAAAGTTCTGTGTATCGCTAAACGAGCGAAAACAATTCTTGTTCGGCAACTTGATCATGGCACATTTACTCAAACAACGGCATTTTTTCTTTTTCCTCCCATAAACAACAAACATGGAGTGGTTCGCCAAAAAGACATGAATTTAATAGAAGAAATGGAAGTGAGAAAATGTTTTTGGGATCCTCAAAATAAGAATTTCAGAGACAGGAACGCATGCGTGAAATTGCTTCTGTCCTTAAAGTTGAGGTTGGGGAAGTGTAAAAAAAGAACACATTACAAAACTTCAGGATCAGGCAGGAACAAGACATTAATTCCTTTTTCAGCCAAAAAAAAAAAAAAAAATGCTTGTCCATCACCCCCCCCCCCCCATTTTCTTCTACAACAACAGCACAAGTTTAGTTTCAACATGGAGGAAACTTACTTGCATTTGACATTCAAAACACGTTTTCTGACATGTTAACAAATAGAGCATATTGCAAGCGTTTCAGTTATCTAAGATGTAAATACATATGCATAACACAAAAGCATTTTTACGTGGCGTAAGAACTGTGTCGTACACGCTGCTGACAAAACCCTTAGGTAACCATTGTAATTATTAGTAGAAAAGAAAGTTAAAGATTTTAAATTTAAGACAGAGTTCTTATAAAGTATACGGATCCCTTTCTGATGCTAAAAAGAAAAAAGTGACATCTTACAAAATAACAATAAGTGGATTACTTACAGAAACAAGCATAATCAAAGTGTGTACAGATAAAAATCCACCTGGAAGCTGCTAAAGCTACAAAACATATTTCCTAAATCAATTTGTGTTGTGCAGGGAACAAATGTGCAAGCTAAATGTTGTTCTTTTGCGAACAATATTATTGAGATGATATGGAAAATGATCGGTTTATTTTTTGAACATTGTACCACGCAGTATGAATAGATTCCTATTTTAAATAAAAATGTTAATGTAAACAAATCAGTTGCATAACAAAATCCAGTTTTTTTTTTAATATATTACTAGAAAAAAGTTTGTAGTCAACGTTATTTTAATATTTGGCCACATTTTTAGTCACGCGAAATTTTATTAGGAAAAAAGTCTGATTTCTAAGTTGTAAAGTTTAGCAGATATTCAGTTTTTCTCAAAATCTACTCAGCTGAACTTCAATTCTCTTCCAGAGCTGTGTTCAAATGCACCTTTTCGGTTGTCTTAGTTTTAATGGAAAAGGTAAACTTTGCACATTTCGCCACTGAGGCTCCATGATTTAAGTTACGCGCTTAGTAGAGTAGATCACAAATAGCACTCTAAATCATCATTAAGGTTTTGCGGTTCAAATAGCAACACATTACCTCATTACAACTCTCTTCTAGCAGCGCGTAGGCTTTTGTAACAAGTGATTCTATAATTAACTTCTCCTCTAGCGGAAACTATGTATTGTTACAGTAATTACTAACCTGGTTTTCCAATTAGATAGGGGCTTGTCTTTAACTACTTCATTGAATAGTATGAAGAAAGCTGTTTTTTTAAAACACAACCCATTTTTCAAATAGACAACTTAAATGGCGAGCGTAAAAGAAATAAACACAAAAACTTTCCTGGTTTTTATGCTAAAGCTGATGACAACATTTTAGATAATTCACACGAATTGTACGATAACCGAACACATCAATTCTTTGTTTAACGAACAACAAATAAATAAAATATTTTTTTCATCCAGAATGTATTTATTTCTGAGAAAATTGGCGCAGGTAAATATACATTAAGTAAAATAATCTGTAGGCTTATTTAATTAATTGATAAATATCAATGCATATACTAGCGCACTTAGGATATTTTGAATGCTACAACCTTTCTGCAAAGATCAATTTACAATACACAATTTTTAAATTAATTCACGTTATTTTAGAATTATAACCTACAATGTTAAAAAAAATAATTGTATTGCGTACTCTAGGCATCCCTGTGCGGGTAAGAGCATGAAAATAAATAATTGTCGTAACTTTCTTTCAACAAAACTTTTGGTTTTAACATTAAGCAAATAAAACTAAATGAATTCAGCACATGATTATGAAAAATGTCACATATAGGGGACGTTGTCAGTTTAATTTGTTTTAAATGAATGCTTGAATCAGATTATGATTAGTTAACAATTATCGCATTCTTGCCAACCACTACACTGACTGACATGCAGCACTAATACAAATAACACAGTCACAACACAGCAAGCCGTTGGCTTACCATAAACAACAATGTTATTGAGCATACATATTTATCACAAATTATTGCACTGCACGTTTTCCCTCCCCATCTCTTCTCCTACCTGTATTAGTAAAGTGATTCGCCAACTCGCAGTTTGCTCATCGATTGAAGCTAGTGCGGATACTATTTTAACTTGCTTTGTGAGAGGGTTGAGTTGGCTTCGGAACTCCAGGGTAACCAGACGTTTTGGTTTTCAATTTAAAATTAGTTAAGTCTGTAGCCTTCTCCAGGTAATATCGGGCTTTGCTCCGTTGGTTAAAGTTTTCTATTAATATAAGTCCAGCATGGGCAAATTCTCTTTCGTGGTTTTGTAAATTAGAAAGGAAACTTACTATTGCGTAAATATTGTACTTCAAGGCTAGCATTAAACTCTTTTATCAGCGACCTTAACGGGAGAGTTTATAAAATGTTTGTTCCCTGTTAGTCATTTTCCAATGCTTTGGTACATAATTTTATTTCAAAAGTGCCATTTAAAACTCTTTGTTGGGTACTGGGTGTAACAATAAGGTACGGCCAAACTTTCAGAACAGATTCCTCACACGTAGAAGAAGGAGGGAGAAAAAAAATTAATGACATGGGTCGGGAAACGCTTTGTTTCCTTGTTAGAACTCTTCATCATGGGAAACTCTTTCATGGTTAGTTCTGATTAAGTTCACCGCCAGTGTTTTGTGTTCCATTTGAACGAAAGTAATTTTGACATGCGACCGGACCTAAACTTTTATTTGTGAAAGATCTTATATATCGAACCCCGTACAAGATGCAGAGAGTCTTAGTGCACGCAGTTCTTCAGGAATATATCGGCGGTTGATGTTAGCGGAGGGCATTACGAACATTTCGTGCGTTCTGTTCCCGCCTGTTTTCCATGATTAAAGTACTATGAAGAGTTGTAAAAAAATGAGTTCTAACATG
The DNA here is from genome assembly GCA_030762175.1 of Metallyticus violacea. Taxonomy (NCBI): domain Eukaryota; kingdom Metazoa; phylum Arthropoda; class Insecta; order Mantodea; family Metallyticidae; genus Metallyticus; species Metallyticus violacea. Next base: position 109,437,049 of record CM060830.1, on the reverse strand, counting down.
GAAATAAAGTGTTTCCAGACTCATGTCATTATAAAACATTTTCTTCTTCTACGTGTGGGGAATGTGTCCTGAAAGTTTGGCCTTACCTTTTTGTTACACCCGGTATAATGCAATGATAGTTAACATGTTTTGAATGTTTTATTACTGTTTGAATGCTGTATTACTATATTGCGCTCTTTAAACAGGCTATTTAATTAAAACTTGTAAATTATACATTGTTATACTGTTGAACAAAATAGATCGCAATTATAAACCATTCTTCTCCAGTATATTGAAAAGTAATCTTTTCTCGGCGCAATCCTTGAGGGTTCTTTCTTTCAGCATACTCCCAAATCTCAAGTTTAAATCTTGTCTGGACATTAACGGGAGGGTGTCAAGTATAATTGCAGACGGTGACAATTTTAGATCTTTACTTATATGTTTCATTTCTGAATTCCAGATCACCTGCTGCCAAGATATAAATGTATACATGTTATTTGCAATGAAATGAAAGATTTTACAGTGCATACATATGCATATTTTAGGGGTTAATGCATATATCATTATCAGCGCAAAGGAAATGTTATTTTATATAACTTGAAGGTTTATCTAAATTTAAGAGTACGGAAAATCGGATTAAGAAATAAAAGAATAGGAGACAATGAAACACATGTTACGCAATTAAATTAAACTTGCTGCAATCTGTAATAACACACTATTTTCAGCGAATTATTGAGGGCATTCAACAAAGCATTCATTCAATAATAAAATGATTGTTGACTCTCAAAGATGAGATTCAAAGTAAGAAACGGCCTTATGCATAAAACATGACAATTGCAGCAAGAACGCTGTAACATGTAACAGGAGTTTCGGTCGCTTCCCTTGAATGACTTTATCTGAGGATGTTACAGTAGGAGTCGATACTTACAGTTTGTCCTTGAGACTGGAATGCTATACCTTCGTGATCTCAGGAGACTGCGAGCATCACTTTCCCCGTCACTTTATATTCCCGCAGGCGATGCAGGATGTTTCCATTGCATTCTGGCAAATCACCTGTGAAAATCGCACTCTTCAATGTCACAGCGATTGAGATGCTGTAATGCACAGGCTTTGTGAAAACCCTACCTGTCATACATTATGAGATAGGTAGTGCTCAGATTAAGTCTTCAACCAGTTACAAATTCGCTTCTTTCGCAGAGATGTGACAAGCATGTCTTACCGCAGATGCGAAGCGTTTATTTATACATTTTCTTTGATTCCATAGCACAATGGAGTGGTGCTCGAAAGTTGTGCATTTACTCCATCTTGCAACTGTTGTTTCACTATCGTAACCATCGATTCCATCGTGTCAAATGTCACCAATTGCTACCGGGCTAATGCTGCCATCTAGTCAGGTGCCTCAGGTCTCTCTGTATCAACTGCAGAGCTGCATATTTAAAGTTCTCAAGACGACAATCGCATCCTGAAGGAGAACGTTATTGGTATAGGAATACCACGGGGACGATTGCAACTGCAGATTATAGGTGAGCATCCCATCCTATTTCGGTTTATCCTTTGAGAGTTTCTACACCAATGATACAGAATGCACTATAGACTTCTGCTCATCGTTACGGATGATTAAACTCTATGCTGTCCAGGGGCGAAGCGTCCATGAAGGCTGTAAGGCTGAGCCCACCGAAAATTAGCGTGTTGGCTAGTGCGCTGTGATGTATATAGCCCATAAGTAAAAATACGATCGAAGGCTCAGCGCAAGTAAGCGACAGGTGGATATTTAATGGAGTTATTTCCATTGTAGGCTAGCCTTGGTCTCAAGACCATGTCTCCCCTCTTATAGATTGTAGAATCTAGGAAGGACAGATTGCAAATGATTATCAATTTCAAATATAGAATTTCGCTATTTTATTTGCATTATGTAATATGAAATAAAAAAAATATTTTTTTAAAATTCGTTCTTAAACTATCTTAATCGTATTTTAGTTTATATGGGACCGCGTTCGTATGATTAGATCGGTAGTTCTTCATATATAATTGTTTTTCCTGCATTTCTACATATTTGTCAATTGTAACGGAAGACGCGATACTAAGATCATAGAGCAGTTAAATGTTCAGTAAAATATCAAGAATTAATTTCAAGAGGGATTCATGTATGTACACTGAAAAAGGGCTGAAGGATTGGGCTCATATACAAACAGATTTAAAAGTGAATCATAAAACAATACATTTTTAATACTGGTGTAATTTAATTTAAAATCATTTACTCCCATAATTTTGAATACGAAAAACTTAATCATTATAAGTGTTGATTTAAGATAAATTAGAGTTTCCATTAATTTCGACATACCATGTCTCAGTCTAACCTAGTACTTACAGTCTAATACCACGGTAAAATACATACTTTTTTTTAAATAACAGATAATGTACATGATGAGTCAAGACCCCTGTGACAAATTCGGAATAAACAACGAGAATTTTGTTAAAACAACCTATGTTCTCTTACGCGATGTACCCTTGTTTGTTTACGTTTACATATATGTTCCAACGTTAAACCATGTGACACTGCCTGTCCTCGCCTTGTACCTCTGTGTGCAAATATCCATTGAGAATGGATGTCTCTGTGCACATGACATGAACTGATCGAGCGAACATTTGCTGCTTTAGATCAATTACGACACAAGCTTGAAATGTCACGCATTGCTACGATGGTGTAATGAATGAAATAGGGCAGGTACTTCAAAAACCTTCTGTAATCTGTATTAAGGGTATTTGTCGGACATTAAAAATACAGTGACACAATTGTTAAATGTCCCTAAAACCTGTTTCTGTTTTTCCTTCGATAATGTCTGCTCCCTAAACGGCGCGTCAGGTTCTTTAACAAAAAAGTTTTCTCCTTATGAAGTCTCTCTCTCTCTCTCTCTCTCTCTCTCTCTCTCTCTCTCCCCTCCGAATTTTTCGCACACCCTGTTTAGTTGCGGCAAAGATGCTAACATTTCAGAAATGTTGCAAATAAACCCAGAACAAGTAGTTTAAGACGCGCCAGAATGACAGTGCTGAATAGATGTGAACGAAATTGTTCCCAAATCTTTTTTTTTTAATCTTTATTTTTTAAGCATTTTACTGCCTAGATTTCAATTTCATTGTTATGCAATGCACTATTACCATTCATGATCGTTTCTATATGATACCGGTAAGTCAAAAAGTAAATTTCTCCAATATTTTGTACGTAAAAGGTAAATATAGCTGAAGATAAAAAAGCAGTTTTTTCAACACAACTTTATTACATAATCGTTCGACTTGCAAACTAACGCCAGTTTTTGCGTCCATATTTGTTAGATATGACATCTATACATAGACACAAGCTATCAACAGGTCCCATATTTTTCGCCCACAGAAATCTGATAACTGCGCGCATTAGGTGCTCTTGCTGCATCTATGTTCATTGCACATGGCCACCTACCAGTGGAGCTGCATCCCTTGTTTTGGAGTAATAAAATAAGGAAACTTACATTCTGACGTACCTTCATATTTTAAACACATTTTCAACAATGAGGTATTTCGCTCTGCCCTTTAGCTATCATTAGCAGAAGCGGCGTTAAAATATTAGCGTAAAGGACAAGTCACCAAAAAGTAACAATGACAACACTTGGTGATACACAAAGTTAGCTTAATGTATAGACATTTAGTTAAAGAGTTAGAACGTTTAACGAAATCGATAAATAAAATTTAGCTGTGGAAAAACACCGCAGTTTTCCGCTTAATTTCAGCATATTCTTAATCTTCACTACCCAGTCTCCAGCTTTCTAAACTATAACGCAAAATGGAGAGAACCGTTATTTTTAAAACTAGGTAGCCTCACATTTTATTCAATTATATTTTCGAACCACTTTTAATTTTTGTGCGCTGCAAAATATTTGTCCCAAAGCACTGACCATGTTGATGTTACAGGAAGGACAAAGGTGATAAAACGTTGGCAGGTGTTGATCGTGACGAGAGGGCTGCCATCCTTGCAACACGCGGTACATTTTATAACTTCACCGCTATATGAATACTAATATCGTGGTCACGCCCGACTGGGCAGATGTTCATGAAAGTTACTCACGCCCCAAACTTGTCACTTTTACTTGTGTACTGCCTTCAACCACGTTTGGCATTCATTTCCAGTCGAGACATCGTGTTGCCGATATATTAGTGAACTAATTTCAGCAGTCTCGTTTTCTCTAAGACCCTAAGAACCTCGTGTTTCCATAATAAGGACTTTTCAGTCCCATCATCTAATTCTGTAGAGTTTGTTCATTTTATTTGAAAATATTTATATGCTTATATATTTTTTTTTTTGAATGATTTATTTATGGACGCTCTTTAACAGCTCAGGTCATCAGCGTCCCATTCAACTCAGGGCGTCAAACGGCCGACAAATTTTGCTCAGAGGCCTCTCTTTCAGGCTTGAGGTTCTTTTTCGTGCCATAAATGTACGACACGGGACCCACGACTTTACTTCCCTTCCGAAGGAAGCCATACTTAGGATTTTTACGCCCCAAAAAAATCCATCGGTCCTGGCCGGGATCGAACCCGCGATCTTGGGTTTAGGAGGCAAGTATGGTAACCACTACACCACCAGGACCGACTTTATATGCTTATACTCGTGACAGAGCCCACTTTCACATGTTTAATATTCTGTACAGAGTTAGTTAAAAGTTGCGTATCACCTAAGGATATTTTATAATGAAACTGACAAAAGATATATTTTATGAGCTTCTACTTGTATATATTTGATAAATGCCCTTCGTGATGCTATATTAGCTGATTTACTAAGACTACGAGTATTGGATTTGATAAGGAATTACATACTAAGCGATTCAGTGAAATACGAACCAAGTTGCAATGTTTTCCACTGAGGTCATGACCCAGTATGTAGACTTACTAATGGTTGAGATTACGATCCGTTTTGATCTGTGAGTTTGCGAAATGAATTACATCTCAGGGTATGTTTTCTACTGCACAGGGTGTATGTATTTAAATTTCATGTTGTGGCACTGGGTACTTTGGAATTGTATATTTTATAATTGTGATATGTTAACATAGTAGGCATTACTATATGTCCGAGAGGGGCCTTTGGAATGGAAAAGGGGATGCGCATGCGCGAAAAGATGCGTTAACTTGTTTAAAAATTAAGAGATATCCGTTTATACTTAACCCATACACGTAGAAGGCGTCTACAGCTGCAAGTCAAACCATTGCGAAGAAAGCCGAAGGCTACCGTTCGGGAATAGCCAGCAGAGGCCTTCCTTTCGTATGCAAGCGCTAATATTACTTTTTTGTGTTCTATTTTTATTTATTTATTGTTGAACTGAACTAAGTGAAAAAGTAACATTTATTGGATTAACGATAGTGCAGAAAAATGAGAAAGATAAGAAAAAAGGGCAACAAATTAGAAATTGTTACTATGCAGCAATAATATTTTTTATGTTCTATTATTTTTTTGTTAAACTTAAACTGAAATGACCTAACCTATGAAAAAGTAGCATTTATGTAGAAAAAGTATTAAGAGTAAAATCAGTTTGTAACATTTTGAGAGAAAAAATGATTACAAAAACAAAAAAAAAAAAAACAAAAAAAAATCTACCCATGGGAAATCGAGTCAGTAACACGCGACGCTCCTAACAGGCCTTCAAGCTCGGAGCGGAAAACTATTCGCCTAAAATAAAAGGTACTTCTAAATCGTAACCAGTCGGCAGTCATTGCTACCTTTCGGGACAGAAGTCGGCGATGCCTTCCTTGGCGCATGCAAAAGTTATCCTTCCTCTTTTCTTCGCGAATGAACCAACCAGATTTCCCACAGGACATTATACATTAGAGGCATATTATTTGATCAGGTATCAACAAACTAGTTTTTAACACGAAATGAAATTTATAGTTTCATTTATAATAATATTACTTTCTTTATTACCTATCAGTTAATTTCTAGAACAAGGATACAATAAATTAAAATCCAATGTCGTGTATTTAGCTACTAATGAGTGTAAACAATACGCGAGTGCACATTAAATTAAACATATTTGGTTTTAGGCAAAGGGCAGATAATTAGTGACGTACCAATGTGTTAACTCAGTCAGCTTATAGAGTTCAAAGACATTTTGAAAAAAAATATTTTCCCTTGTAACAGTTCCATAAACCATATAATCTTTATAATAACTTTCAGCATGGGTAGCATTCAATCTAAGAAACCTTGGATTCTCACCAAAGGAACATTAGGTGACATTGCGGGAATCTCCCCCAAAATCACTTAGATACGAGGGTAGGTCCACAAGTTTCCGGCCTAACCATTTTCTAGGTATGATAAAGACAAAAACTGTACTTCACTTTTTAATATAGTTAACCGTTATTACAATACACTTCTCACATCTTTTAATTAACATTTCAATCCCCTCCCCCCAATAGTCAGAAATCATATCTGCAAAATGGGCATAAATAGCATCCAGAATTTCATCATTAAAATTTCCTTCCTCGAAGGTCCTTCTTGAATTTTCAGAAGAGGAAATAGTCACCGGGAACTGGATCTGGGCTGTAGGGGGGACGGTCGATCTCCTTGAAGACACATTTCTTCACAGTTTCCTTTGCAACAAAAGCTGTGTGCACATGCGCGTTGTCGTGAAGAAGGCGCACGCCACCACTCAGTTTTCCCCGCCGTTTCTCTTTGATGGAAACATGTAGTCTGTCCAGTAGGCCAGCATAGTACTCCTCATTTACTGTGGTGTTCCTTTCCTTTAAGTCAATGAGCATTCCTTTACAGTCCCATAAGATTATGGCCATGATCTTCTTGGTTGACTGAGTGACCTTGGCCTTTAGAGGCGGTACTTCGTCAGGTTTATGCCACTCCATTGATTCTCTTTTGGACAAGGAATCATAGTAAAGGACTATAGTTTCATCTCCTGTAACAATGGTTTGCAGAACTTCTCTCTCGTTGCCACGTTGGCAGAGCTACTAAAATGCCTGGCAACTGATGACTCGTTGCTGCTTTTGGACTGAGGAAAGAAGTCTTGGTACCCATCTTGAATAATTCGAAGGACTGTTGTTTTAGAAAGGCCCAACCTTGCTGCTATTTCTTAACTTTGAGTCGCCTGTCTTCCATAATTTATCCTTCCACAAGAGCGACGTTTTCAGGATTGAGCACCTTCAAGGACCGACATACATGCTCTTAGTTTTGAATGCTTTCTCGATCCATTCGAAAAAGTTTGGCCCATTCTTTTACGGTAGAATATGAGGGGAATGCTTCCCCATATACACCGTCCAATCGGTGTTTAATTTCATTTGGAGTAAGTTCTTTTTTGTGACGAACTTAATAACAGCTCGATACTTCATTCTGAACAAGCCATAATCTTCTACACATAGCCTTCTTTATGAAACTATATCTGAACAACTGAACACAGCGGAGTGGAAGTCACAGCTGCAATTATTTACTTAACAGATAAGGTATGACACCAGATAAGGGTTTTGTGAAGGCGATAATCCTTGTCGGCGAGGCCGGAAACTTATGAACCTACCCTCGTATATACATTTAACGAAATTAGTTTCTAAAATGAGGGGCTTCTTAGCTAAATTTTATTGTTGTATCTAGCGGTATGGAGTGCTGAACTGCCCTATATCAAAATTAAATAAAACGTGAGATTTTAGAAAGAAAAACAGAAAACAAAAAGCAGTAGTGGTGTTTATTTACAAAATATAATTTTGATTAAACCATATCGCCCAGTTCCTCCTTCCTATCTGCCAGCAAGCAAAGTCCAGCACTCCCTCTCCCCCATTAACAAATGGGCCAGGTAGATACCCCCCCCCTTTTTTTTCACTCTTCCTTTCCCTTACAGTGCGCCAAGATTTTTTCCTCCACATATAGACCTAAACCTAGCGAGCCCCTGGTTGCAGAGTTTGGCTCTGTTTTGGATGTAACACTACATCCCCCACCCAATTTTAGCTCCGGTTGTTATCTCCAACGAAACTTTTTCTGTACACTCCAAAAGAGATGTTCCTCAGACATAATTTATTTTCCATTCATACACCAAACTTTGGGACACAGAAATTATAAAGAAAGAAAAATGCCATTAATGCTGACATCTGAACCATTGTACGTTGTGCGTTCAGATACATTAGAATAACGTTTAAACGTGATATAAATCTAAGTCGCTGAAGGGAAATGCAACTCTAGTAGCACGAGAGATTGTGTAAGTTCAACAGTAGTCGCGTGTCTGGGTGCTGTGACCCTGAGACGCTGGTAATGACCTCATTGTGTTCATAGCGGAGCTGTCTCTGCAACAACTGTGTTAGCATCACTTGAATATCTTAAAATTCGCATGCCTGCTTTAAGTGCATACTTCTCTTCTTCTGGAACACCATACATCTCAACCCAAAGTTCTGACTTGTGAAGGGCGATGAGTTCTCATTTCGCTTAGCAATCGGAAATTGATTTTGTCGAGGTAAAGATAGTGGGTCATTTGTCAAGAAAAATAATGACGCGCACAGCACGCATTTTGTTTCTTTTGTTACTTGTAAATATTAATATTGTGCTCACCATCATTGTAGATACTCGAAGATGCATTTTGAGACACTCTACCGCAATTTATCCTTCCGAACATTGTATTGTTTTGTCCCAGCGCCTCCACACGGATAAAGATGCAACGGGGAGCGGCTTTGACCCCTTGCTAGACTAATCGTAAAGACTTTCAAGGAGACCTTTCTAATAGTCTATTTTATCAAGCTTATCTTTTGTTAAAACCCGTTTGTTTGTTTTTTCCGTCTCGGCTTCATGTAAATGAAAATGCTTTGGGTTCCAACTTGTTTATTAATCTTCTCGAGGGAGATTGAGCACGAAATTATCTTTTACAGTTCATAACAATCATAAACAAACAGTCCTTGTTCTAGGGTGTTTACTGCTAGGAGCTGGAGAGGAATGTGTTGATATCGTTCAACTGTTCACTATTAATATTCTGCTTTTGTTAACGCAAAGAGATGACTGGGTCTTTAAGTATTTGAATAGATGATACATATGCAGTGCTTAATAGTTTACTTGGCGTATAAAGCCCTCTCTCCGCATACGTCGCTAGCAATCTCTCCAGCTCCCAGCAGTACCCAAATCTCACTCTCTGCAATATACAAATACACAAGTGTATTCCTACAGAAATGCAAATGAAACCTTGGCGTGATAAAACGATTGAGAAAGCTCACGGAACGTTAGCTTAGCCATACTCCGATGTCCACTAGTGCATACAACCTCCGACTGCGTAGCGGAACGAGGGCTCGGTATGAAAAAGCTTCAAGACTTGGGAGAGAAAAGTTCTGAGCAGCGTCAAACAAGCGAGAGTACTGCACCAGAAGCACGGCGGAAATGTTCACCAACATCTGTTGTAGATCATCATGCCATAGGAAATGTCTGCAATATCAGCAACCCAAAAAGAATGCTCTAACTACCATACAGCAGGAGAGTTGAGCATAAACAATACTTTTGTAACAGAATGATTCAAACGAAAATCTTAAATATAAATGGCACACAATTGTAACTTTTTCTACTGGTTCTCTAGCGCTTACAAAGTGCACTTATTACATACACAGCCTCTCATGCACCGTCTGGTGTACTTCCTCATCAACTTCCAACGCCCCAAACGTGTGGGGAAATATGACGAGTGCTCCAAGATTACGCGTTGTCCGTCCCAAAACAGAGTCTGCAAAACCTTCCCGGCAGAACTTTTTGGGTTCGTTGATGAGAGATGGGCTCGTCTCCAGTAACGGTTCATGCAAGAAGGTTCTTTATCGCCGTTTAATTCTAGCATGATACTTTGCTCAACTGAGCAACAACTTATGTTCAGAATTGCGACTATTTCATCACCATTTCAACACTATGGCTTCTACTGTTTCGGGCGAGGGTGTGTTTTATTGAAATTACGCTATTTCCAACTTCCTATGCACTGTACACTTATGGCTACGATAAACAAGCATCATCACATTCATTCAAATGGTTTTACACCTTCACTGCTCAAAAAACGAATCACAGAATGCAACTGACACTATGACCACATTTTCAATTTCTAACAATTACTAACATCCCAGCAGACACGAAAAGTTCTGAATCAGCTACGGTTGCGCAATATGCAACTCTCAGAAAATAAAACCCTTCTGTATGAAGACCATACTACAGAGAAAATACGTTAGTTATTTCCCATTCAGCTCTTATCTAAAGTGCACGACTTCTGTTTGACAATTGAACGCAAAAACACTATAAAAGTGTCCTAAGATATTTTATTATTGAATCTTCTGTAAATGCGATAGTAAAAATAATGGGATGGCTCTTAAGAAAGTGGATATTCCAAGGCTATTTCTTTGCCCATCCTTGACTATCTTTAAGGAAAGTAGGCGTGACAAGTTCCACGCAGTTGCGCAATAACCTGAAGCCGCGAAATGGCTAATTACCACCAAGTTTCGCTAGATAGCCTGGCCTTGTCTCGTCATTTACTGACGACAGCTGACAGTCGGGGTGTGTCTTTTGGTGCAAAACAAGTTGAAGAGTATTCAAGCCTCTTTGGAGACAACAACAGTTATCAGTCAACTAATGGAGATTGAAATCATACAAGCGGTAAATTACGCGCTCGGCGTAGCATTTAGGCGTGATCGAATGTCAAAGAGTGATTTCCTGTAGGCGAGTCCTAATTTGGAGATAGTCTCTCACTCGCTCAGCCTGGCTCGTCTACCGTAGCTCGAATTAATTGGTCAAAGAACGGGCGTTGTGTACATGCAACATATGTGCGTCTGAGAAAAACGAATTTTATCAGCTTGTACATTACTTATCGAGTATTGCTTTTTTATTGCAGGAAATTCTAAAAATTTATCAAAAATAAAATAATAGGCTTGAATTTGTTAGAGATTTCCTGAAAACTATTGAATAAAAAACCATATCTAATTAAATTTCATGACAAAGCCAGAAAGCGAAATGTCTTTTCTACCTGGATGCAGACATTCAAGAATCAGATAGATATGAAAATGTTTCCGTACATTTGGGGCCGTAGGACCAGTTTTTCTTTTGCTTTTATGCTTTCTGTTGTCTATTTTAAGGTTTAAATCTTTTTTGTCTTTTGTGGGTGGTTATGGATTTTTACTGCGATTATATACACATTTTAAAAACCACATAAATGATTTCAATATATCGAAGTGAAAAACGTTATAACACAAAGATATCTATTGAGAATTACTTTCTTTTCAAGTCGTCAGAAACAACTTTAGCTCTTTAAATAAAGCACAACGTTAATTAGTGAAAGGAGCGCACAGTTACCTCGGAAATAAAAGTACCAGGCAAATGAGTTTGTATCGGAGGCGATTTTAGGAAATTTGTGATGGGATAACGTCTCAATTGCAAGCGAGAAAGATGAGAGGAGAGTGCAATAAACCGTCCCTACAATGTACGGAAGTAAGAGAGATATTAACCTGATTCCCCTATAAACGCATGAACAGGAAATGAAATCGACCAGAAACCTGCACATCTTTTGCTCATTCGCCAGGACTAGTAAGAACTGCTTTGCTTTGTCCTGATTAATATTTCTGTGATGTTCTGTTGTTACTGATCCGAAATAGCTTGTTTCAAATATGTTCCAATCACTTCGGTGGAAGTAGAACGTTCTTTTTTCATGATGACAAATGTTCCTCTCTGACAAGTGACTATGACAATTTATAACTTAAATAAAGAAATTACTAAATATTTTAAATATATATTTTCATTAACAATGGGTGATATTGCTCTCTGTTTTCACTTTTAATAAATACCGCCACGGGTGGCCGAGGTCATTAAGGTGCGGACTCGTGAGCGGGAGGTCTGGGGTTCGAATCCCGCCAGGACCGTCCTCCCTGACTGAGTTTTTTTTTTACAGATTTTCCTCAGTCCCCATAAATGACGAATGCCGGGGAGGTACCCTAAATTTAGGCCTGGAACGTTTCCTTTCTTAAATTTTTTCCTCAATATGTAATTTCATCTCATGTATCATCAGTGTCCACCGCCTGTGGTGCCTCAGTAGTAAAACCGGGCGTTCAACACCACTTGAAAAAAAAAAATTTAATAAATGTCTATGTTAATTAATTACTGTCCATTTTCAGCATTTTAAGAGCTTTTTTTCACCTTTTTTAAACAAAACAAATACCTGAATTTCCGGGCTCTGCTCATGAACATAAACCAAGATGCAAGAAGATTCAACAAGACCTGGAATGCACAGAACTAAGGTTTTGTTTTGAAAAAGCGGTTAACGAATTTTATAGCCATATGTTACTGTCACTCAAATAAAATATTATAATTTCTATATATTAACTACCTCACCGTTACAAAATAAATACTACACGTTCATGAAGCGATCACACCAACAGATACAGCACTTGTGAAAGCTTTTGTTTCAAAGAAGTTAAATGTGAATTTTTAGGGCTATGTTGGTAGCATTGTGACACATGCTTCATGGTGATCGGGCGCACGGTTCATTTCCTCTTGCATAGACAACCAAAATCTTTAAATTGCACGGATAGATTTATCTGTCAGTGAACTTTTCCATATTCTTCCCGAAGTTGAACTGATTATGGATTTTAGTACACGAAACACCTTCACCAGCACCCTGCACCCTGCACCCTGTTTCATAAAAGCTGTTAAGTGTGACAATTTGTTTGTTATATACAATTATACAACTATTACAGGTATAAAATTGTAACAAGGCAAATTGCTGTTTCATAAAACTACAATTATGTAAAAACAAAATACGATCATAGTAGTATTAGCTGTATTCATTCAAGACAGTCTGTTATTTACCGAACGTTAATATTTACTTTCTTTGTATTCATATTATAATAAATTATGTTATACTGTACTGACGAAGCGCAATATATTTGATAATACTTTGCAACGAATGAAATTAGCATATTGATCTCCGTCACTTTACCACGTATGAGTATAAAAGTAAACAAACGATAAGTTAGCTATGGCCGACAACTTTCAACTTTTCGCTTTCTAATGTAAATCAGCTGAATGCGTTAAGGGGACTTTGTGGCCTAAGTTTTCCAGGCATTCGCCTAAAGAACTGGGGTAATAAAAAAACAAACTAACTGAACCGGGAATCGCTAAAACTAATGACTGTACCAAGTTCCGTAAAATGTCTCGCTCAATACTACTCGCAACCGATAAAATAAAAACTGTCATTTATATTTTACTCACTCTCGTACATAGCGAGAACTTTAGCAAACTTGAACACTCAAAGTAGCCAGCCGATAAAACTGAGGCAGAATTATGCTGTGAGTTATTCAAACATTAAAATTATTTATAATGAAGGATTTTTACCTGTTTAGTTCAAACATGTCATCACTTACCTCCAGAGGCAACAAAACTCTCAGATAAGAGAACATGCTTGTGAGCAAGGTGCTGTATCTACATTTCTTTTGAGTAAGAAGCTTGTATCCATTTAGTTTTACATATGTTTATTATCAAAAACACTAAGTGACCTTCGTTCACTTTGAATTGGATTAAAAGTAAAAATTAAGAAATTGTTGAATCGGAAATGGGAGGAATTATTCAAGGCAAAAAGAGACACTACTATCGTGCTATTTATATATTTATTTGTTTATTTATTAACTACCTGTGAACGGAGGGGGGATATGAAATAGAACGTTTAGAACATTCATCATAGAACACTGATTAAGAAGCAAAATTTTTATGTTTTAGCGTGAGTAGTATTCAATAAGGGCAATTTCATTTTAATATATTAAAATACTTCCTAACTTTTTTTTTATTTGTTTATTTACGGACGCTCTTTAACATCTCAGGTCATCAGCGTCCCATTCTATTCAGGATGTGAAATGGCCGACAATTTTGCTCAGAGTACTCTTCAAAATACTTCGTAACATTTTAAATATTTTGAATTATTATTACGATTTGTTCCAACCTAGTTTTTAAACTTAAATTATGTAAGGTTTTAAGTTTTTTCCTCCAAGATTTTATTTTATATTCATCAATAAAATCTCCAACATTTATGAAACCCCTAATGATACAAATATCTTTCAGTTTCGGCTCATACTGTACTTTTCCTATTATGTTGGTTGCACTCTAGAACATTTCCATCGACCGACATTTTTAACGATGGTTATACGAGATGTTATTTGATTGGCTATTACAGTACACCAGAGGGGCTAAAGCCTTGGTCGATGTGGGCACTTAGGCCCACTTACTTCACCTTTTCTTGTCTTCTCTGAGCTCACGCAGTGCTAGGCTGGTAGGTAAGAACTTCCAGTGGGGAAAAAGTTTTGGTATATAACCATTAGAAATTGTAAATAGAGCTTCTTTTCTACTGTGGTGACTCCAGATTTTCTGTTGTTATTTATTTGGTACCTTTTCTTAATTTGCACTGCTCGAAATGTAAATCGTATGTAAAGCTGTTGCCTGATTTAGAGGAAATGTCCTGAAAGTTATACAATGCTCGGACAAAGACTCATCATAGCACATGCTCTGTATACAAGCAAAACATTTCAAGTGTTTTAAAAGGATTTATTGTTAACAATTCTTTGTTTATGATATAGTAATGTTCACAGGCTTAAATTGTTCAGTTCGTCAGAATATATGGCATTTGTTCCCTACTTTTTATAAATAATGTAAAAATGACTAAATCCTGATTCGTTTTTTTAACAGGCACACAATATTTTCGTAACCCCACGGTTCACGTGACATTATTTACTTGTTGCGCTTTTAGACTCAGAATAAGCGGCCCTTCCTACTTTTGATATTGTTCCTGCCTGAAAATGTGTTCTGGAGACAGTAGTTCTGAACTTAGATTTTGCACGTAGGGAGCAAGATATGTGCAATTGTTGAAAAGTGCTTCTGCACTCAATATCTGAATGCCATTTCTTAAAGTTACTGGGAAAATGTTAGCTCCGGCTAGGAAGAAATGTAACAAATAAAACAAGATACCCTGGTAATGCCCTGATCACATTACAATAGTGCTTTCTGGTACTTACAAGAGCCACCAGCTATAGTACTTAGCGTATTTTGTTGTGCTTAAGTCTCACGGCTACACAACCGATGGGAAATCATCATGTGCAAATATTGTAATAAGGAAACCAATAAATTTATTTATTTACAATGTGTGCATAAATGAAACCGAGTCTAATTGAAAATATTATGCATATTACTAATATTTGAGTGTTTCTGTATTGCAGAACTACGCCATTATAACCTATACAGTGTGAATCCCCTAAAACTTGCCTGCAAATATTTCTGAAATGGAAGAGGCTATTGATGTGCTGCTTTCACAGAATTGAAGTTTAGGGAGGGACTCATAATAGAAGCCCATGCGCAGTTGTTGACAATCATTAAAAGGTGTAAATTATTTTTTTAAAAAAAAAAAAGGTTATGTTTTTTCAAATGGAACAATGCCAATTGACACCAAGAAAATAAAACTAGAGGAAATTAGATTATCACTGCAAGTACGTTATGAGCCATAGTAATATGAACAGTTTAAATATCTATATCTATATATTATACAGATAATTTATATATCAATTAGTTGTCTGCTCATTTACTAGGTATGATATTCGTGTGTTTGTTTACTTTACACTGATTGCATTGGGATTTCTTTGCCAGTACTTGAAGTAGAACGTGCTGGAAAAGTAGATAGGCTCATGGTGTATGGAGTATGTAGCAAGCATTTGTTCTTTTTGCTGAAAGATGTCCCAATAGAAGGGTCATCACCGATTGTTTCAAAATATTTGGATTGGACGAAGGGGAGTTGCACGGTGGCCTGCCTTCACGCGATTTAACCCCTTTAGACATTTCTCTGTTGGTAAAGCTAAAAGACACTGCCCACATAATACGACGTATTACAGCTACACGAGATGCTACAACATGTCAGCAATCCTTGCATTACAGAATGGAAGCTGGGTAGCCTCATTTTGAATGCAACCTGTGAAGGCCATGTTTCTCTTTCTTCTTCAAAATTTACAGAATTTGTTTATTCACATTTATATTTCTTAAGCGTGCTGACACGTGGTACAGTAAAACACATAAGTACAAAATGTAACATTTGTTTTTTTGGAAATTCAGAAAGCAAAAATAATCACACACACACTAAATAAGAAAATTAAACACACGAACATTACAGCCTAGTAACTAAGCAGTTAAATGGAGCAGACAACTGTGGATATTTAAATTTTTCATATTGCTATAGCTCGTAAACTACTTGTACTAGAATCGTGCAAAAAATACTACTCACATTCTAACTTTTTCTAGTTTTATTTTCTTGATGTCAAGGACATTGTTCCATTTGAAAATAAATGTAACTTTTTTAAAGAAATGTACAATACGGGCTGCAATTATTAGCTCCTGCCCAAACTTAAAATCTATGAAAGTAGAACACTAATAGCACCTCGCATTTCAGAAACATTTCATGTGCAAGTTTTAAATGATTCCAAATAAATAAATAAAAAATAAAAATACATTTTCCATAAGCCCCCCCCCAAAAAAAACCAGTTTAAACTTAACGAAGTTTAAACTTGGGGACATATTGAAACTCTAAATTGTTACAGTCATACATATTACGATACTAATCTTTGGCTTTAAAACATTAAGATATGGCAATTTATATGTTTTTAAAATTTTAAATCAGAGAATTTCAACTTCTGCAACAAACTAAACGTGCGATGCAAGGAAACATTAATTTAAAAAAATAAAGCAGCATTTGTTCAGACATTCTTAACAACTGCTTTAGGTTCCTTCCATTGCCAACTGAAATCTTTTCCGAGGAACCTTGTGGTACTATGGTATCGGTAAATGTTATCACTTAACATTTTAAAATGAAAACTTGAAGAATTTTTAGAGAAATAAAGCAACAGCACGGTATCATCTGAGGCAAAAGTAAGAATAAATTGTGTGCAGAAAGTACTGAAGTTGTAACACACCAGAAGGCAGGGCAATCTGTTTCAACGAACATAAAACTACAAAATATAACATGATGTGAGTTCGTCATGTTATGTAGCTTTTCATTGCACGAACACATTCTCACTGAGTGCAACTTCTTGTCAGAAAACATGAGAAAATGCTTGTAATTCTTCCAATTTGGATATATTATTTTTTCAAAAATTGCTTCATATTTTAGTCATGTACATTTCATATTTCGTCAACTTTTTCCCCTTATTTTTTCACCTTCTAGTTATAAATTAACTTTTTTTTTAATATTCCTGTTTTGCTCCACTTATGCAGTTATTCCAGATACCAAATCATAAAAGGGGGGGGGGGTGTCCATGGCTGACTTTGGAATAAATGGAGGTGACCTTGTTTAACTGTAAATCACTGGCATACGGAGAATTTAAAAGTGAGCAGGTTTAGCATAAGTACCTCTCTCTCTCAGTTTTTCTGCAGTAATTAATTCTCCCTTGATGAAATTGGAACCTACTGATCAAGACACGATCGCAAAAGAATAATGTAATTAGCAAGAAAATGTACCTCCATCCATCAGACTAGAACACAAAGCGACAGTTACTTGATTTGCGGTAGGTACATGAGTTATGTTTCTTCCTGGGGAGTATGGATGAACCCATATATCACCCAGGACATTAGCATAACCCGAACTGAGCTTTTATCTAAACTTGCCTAATTTGTACAGCCCAAGCCTTTCGGGGAGACAGGAGAGATAAGCAACTAGTTGTAAAAAGTCTTGGTGTCTCGGCATGTAAAAAATATAATTGAAAAATGGCTTTCCTAAAAGTACAAAACACTAAAGGGTACATCTTTTAAAAATGATACGTAAATAAAGTACCTATTAAATAAAAAAAAAACAAATAAAATACTATAGCTGAAAGCATCTCAGTGATATTAAAACCTACCTATGTGATAATATTTTAGACAGACATTATAAGGTTATTTGAAGATGTTTAAAAATATGGGGGAATATTTTAAATATAATTTAAAAACTAATTAAGATAAAGTAATAATAATATCGTTTTAAAATGTTTATACTGATAATCATTTTAATAATTTTTATTTTCTTATACTTTACAGTAATTATTTGACATGTTATTTATTGCCTTTTTGAAAAAAGGGAAAAATCATAACCAGTGAACACTGAATCAATTAAATAATGCGAGCGAGAAGAATCGTTCTCATTTGGCGCAGAATTGTTCCATCACTGCGTGTGCGATCTCAAAATTAAGCAAGTCTTTCCTTGTTACCCCCAGTAATGGTTAGCGTCAAACCTGTAGAGCTGAAGAAATAAACAAAGCAGAAATCGCTGGAATAAGAGAATGGTTTTGAAAGGAGATTATTATGTTTCGAAATAAAACGATTTTTCCACAAAAGTTATCTTTTTTTATTTTTCTTATGTTCTCAAACAGAATTCTATGTTTGTAGTTATTCAAGACTGTATCCAGTATATAATTATTTCTGCAGCACTGCACATTACAGAGATTTGAATTTTTTTGTACTGTTTAAATGTTGGGCTGCTGCCTGTGATATGAAACATGATACAAAATTAAGGAGAAAGATGAAATAAATGGATAATGACTAAAGTCTTAATGTATGAACAACTCTCAGAGAAAGGCAAGTGTGTAATAGCAATATCCAAAAACGAGAGGGGAAACTGCAAAACCAAGAAAATGCTAAGTTATGTGAAAAAAGAACAAAACAATAATATAAATAATAGTAAAGATAGCAAGGGGGAAAAAGGATAACGAAAGGTAGAGGATAATGAATTAGTTTCAAATAACAGAGAAAGAATTATATTATTATACATCTTTGCCTGTTCATGCTCGGCGCTAGTGAGACTTGCACATAGGTTGGGTAAGCGTGGAGTACGCATACTCCCTGAATGGATGTTCAGTTCAATGTCAGGGCTACCTTAAGAGTACAAACACAGAAAGAAGCAGGCATATAGATGAACTGGAAGATAAATTTATTACGAACTCGAGATAAATGAATTGTCGAAATACCAAAATTAACCACAAATATGAGAGAAATAAAAAACATGAATATGTTCTCTGAAATTCAATTTACTTGAGATTTTTAACCATTATCTTTCTTTTGTCACGTTCCGGTAATATTAAGGATTAATACCTATGCAATTGTTTTTGACTAGATTGTTTTTGACTAGCCCCAGCTCTTTCTTTTATGAATATTTTAGATGATAGATTGCTTTTACGTGTCTTAAGTTTTTTTAAAAGAAAAAATGCATTGAATTTTTACGTAAGGGGTAACAGTTTTGCCGTGTGCAGTTTGCCAAGTTGCGAGGAGGTAATTTGCTTGTCTCACTACTTGAGTAGATTGATCGCTTGATGAATGGTTACGCATAGCGTAATTTTCCAGTCCCTGGCTGGCGTTTAATAAGTGACTAGCAAAACGTAACGTTCTGTGAGGAATCACGGATATTACCTAACCTGGAAGTCACTAGACTTTAAAATAACAGTTTAATTACTTCAAACTTCTGTTGGCCAAATAGACATTTTTTACGGTGAGGTTATTTGAGTTATAGCCCATTTGAGCGCAGCTGCGGAGATAGAGTCGCCGTGCATAAAGTTAGTAATTTTATTTTGGTATGTATATTTTTACTGGGAGCATAAGATATAGATAACGGGAGGTTTTATTGGAGTTTCATCGATCTCCCGCACCTTCCCTGGTATAGAAAGAGTATCAACTGTCTCGTCAAATGAGTTCAACTTTGTCGAGTCCGACTTTCTAAAGTGACCGGGTACTGTAATTAATGCAACTGTTTCCTCAGACATAGGAAAGATAAGAAAAGAGTGCTGCGTGGACTATTTTCCTTGCATAAACACTAACATCAACTTATAAAAGGTGTTGGAAATGATGTCCCTCGGCGGCATCTGCGCAGGAAGTTCCGGTTTTTCACTCAACTTTTCACCGCCACGGGTGGCCGAGGTCGTTAAGGCACGGACTCGTGAGCGGGAGGTCTGCGGTTCGAATCCCGCCAGGACCGTCCTCCCAGACTGGGGTTTTTTACAGGTTTTCCTCAGTCTTCATAACTGGCAAATGCCGGGGAGGTACCTAAAACTTAGGCCTGGAACGCTTCCTTCCTTAAAAAAAAATATATATATATATATTCTTTCCCAATTTATCATTTCATCTCATGTATCATCAGTGTCCACCGCCTGTGGTGCCTCAGTAGTGAAAACGGGCGTTAAACACTCAACTTTTCTTGTAACTTTTTAAAATTTGGCTAACAGCTTCTCTATTTGGAACACGACTGCCAGGATATTTTCTTGCGAATCGCTTTACCACTTCTGTGCAAGAGTCCGATTACACCCTACCGGTCTGTAAATTAAATATGCCATTGACAAATGATTAGATACAGCCATCGCAGGTTTTAATACGGGTAAAATTGGTAATAATATCAGATCTTTCAATATTTATGTTGAACATTAAATCACTTATTGCAAATACTAATTTCCATAACGTACTTAAAGTAAGAAAGGGGGGGGGATAAAAAGAAAGAAAGAAAAGAAAAAAAATAAAGAAAGGGAACAAATTTAATTAAACCATTATAGGCTACAGAAGAATTTACTATTATTAAAGCGTTTTATACATTTCAAAACACTTTTTAGAAATTAGAAAGAATCAATTAAAACAAAATGTTATATTCTTTTGATTTGAAAAGTGTGTCAAACCTGGAGAAAGCCGGAATTCGGTACTAAATTACTTCCAATGCTCATCTTCCTAATTAAAATTGCTTAAAAGACAGTGCTTGTAAACATTAATTGAGAGTTGATGGAATTAATTGGAAAACAACTGATTGCAAAATATACGGTTTCGAATCAATTATTGTTGTTACTATTATTTTTTAAGGTAACTTTATTCAGGGAAGTTGAAAAACTCCTTTAATGCTGTCAATTTCTTGAGCATGTTTGTTTAAGAAACACTAACAGATGCTAAAATGAATGAGATCACATTACGGTTATTAATATCTCTTATAAGGAGACTCTGAACGTAACGATACTACGATGTTACGTTGAACACTCAGCAACCGGGTATTGATTGCTGATCTCGGTTCAGCGATGCGGGAGT
The DNA here is from genome assembly GCA_030762175.1 of Metallyticus violacea. NCBI lineage: Eukaryota > Metazoa > Arthropoda > Insecta > Mantodea > Metallyticidae > Metallyticus > Metallyticus violacea. The sequence continues at coordinate 109,416,015 of CM060830.1, read as the reverse complement.
GAGTTTTTGGTCAAAATCATCAAAAATCCAGAATATTTTTTGGGGCGTCAACAGAGATTCAACATTTGTATGCCCCCCTCCCCCGCTCTTCAGACTCTACAGCCATTTAAAGTGCTCCGCGTGCTCTTTTAAATCATACTGTTTCCCAGTATACCTTTTTACAAAAGTTTATTTTCACACATTCAAAATGTCCTACGCGTAAATTCAGTTAAAACTTTCCAGAATGTGCAGAAGTATCCATTATAATATTCTATAGGACAAAATACATGCTAACGCCAATAATAATAACTAAAAAAAATCTATAAAATTATATTTTAAGGATTAAAATTTCTTATATATTTAAAACTTATCACAGTTCACTCATCATGAAATTTATTTAAAATATCTTTCTATATAACTTTTGTATGTGGTTCAAAGCTCCAATTGAAAAAAAAAATTCTCAACTCATGAGCATGGAACATTATGATTATGCGACATATTTACATAATAAAACATACGAAAGAAGTTATAACTCGCAAAGTATTTGTCTAATTTGAATGAAATGTTGTATACTTATTAAACCTAACAGTAATACAATCACAGTAAAAGTTTCAGAAAAATTTATACAAAAAATATGAAACTGAAAATTCGCTGCCTGTATACCTTTAACACTCAAGTGCAGAATGAGTGAGTAGATAGCTCAAATGAGTTTGAGAGAATTGTCCATTATGTATCTTCTTAATCTTAAAGAACACAAATTATTTCCAATTAGCCATTTGGGCATATCAACATAGAGAACTTTTAAAGAAAAACTGCTTAATTTGAATTTGGGGGTTCATTTATATACAAAATGTAGTTTCTTGGAAATTATATTTAAGATCAAGAGAAACAGCATTTTACGGAATCGCCTGTTTCCAGTCTGGCGGCTGATAAAAAGTGACGTCACCCCGGTGATAACGCCGTGACAAGCTTACGTAGTTTTAATAAACAATAGCACCAAGTAAGGGAAAACAGTTCTTGACAGCCACGTTTTCTTCACAGTAATGATATTCGTTCATGCATGCAAATAAACATGTTCTGATGTCTCCACTAAGACACAACAACTTTATTTTATACAGTGTGGTTCAGTTTTTCCAAGAATACATCTTACATTTTAAATTATTATTACTACGGTCTTAAAACACAACAATATAGCAACTAGTTTATTGTTCGCGACTCACACTGCTAAAGAACGGAAGACACAAGGAACGAGGTTGCAATGTAATGTAATGTAATGTAATTCCATTATAAATTGTAAGCTTTCGCCTTTTGCGGAAATTATCTGGATGTCATTACTTTGTTGATCATAGACTGCAAAACTCTGCAATTTTCTTGGAATGAGATAGAAATCAGCCAGAAGAGAAGATTTACCTGAGCCCAGCCGTTCCGTTTCTCGCTTACTTCGTCAACTTAGACGCAAGTTAGATTTGATTATAAACTTTAGGTTTTTAAGGGCCCCAAGACTCTCCCACTACGTGAGAGAGAATTTTTTTAACCTGTGTACACATAAAGAACAGCAGAGTGAAAGCGAGATAAAAAGAGTCTTCCACCAAGAATATTTTCCCCTCTTCCGTAGCAGAATTGAAGTGAAATGTCCTTCGTAAATCTTCGCTGGTAATCGGATCGAATGTTTAAACGTTTCTTCGCTAATTATTCGTGCATTTTTCGAGATAAACAAACATTGATAGTGCAATATAACACAGCGCAACAATTTGTTTATTGGAGGTTAGACACATTGAAATAAAAAGATTAATAATAGCTCTGCTTCGGTACTATCCACAATTATATGACAAATACGCCCGATATAATGCAAACTAGAAACGTTCGTTTTAACTTTAGGGTGCTCATTTGAAAATATTGCATCACATTTATTTCATTCCCAGCAAGAAATTAAAAAGCATGCGAAATTCACTAGGAGTATCTCTGGTATCATTAACCAGTATTTCCCTTTGTTTCTTCCTTCTAAGTCGCTTCACATTGAGCACATCTTCAGGTCGTTCCGCTAAATGGGAGCGGGCCATTAATAAATTACTCCCCCCTCCTTCGATAGCCAGAGTAAAGATCCCCTGGGGCCGTAGTTGGCCTGCGGGCCGCCTGTTGGGCCACACGCGAAATTTGCATTTACAGAAATAGAGAATCTTTACATGTTATGTTTCATTTACTAAATATATTATTAAATAATTATTATTTTTAAAATGTCATTCTACACTTTATTTTTATAAAAGCAATAGAGAAACATAAACTGAACTGTTGCAGTGATTGAAACATAAACATAAATGTACACGACAGCCTTCAGTGCTGTTTCCTGCACTACTGTGCATCAAGGTCATATTGCTAGATAGTTCTCTATGCATTTCGGTTAGAGTATAGCCATTACTTGGTTGCTATTGTTCTAAGTGTGGAAATATCCCTTAAAAACCTACTGCACTTGTTGCAATGAGTGAAATAGATTGGTCGATTCGTCAGTATCTATTGGGTAGACATGCGTTACGATGAGTACCAGGCCACGGAGGCATAGAATGGAAATAAGGACAAAATATACTGGCCAAGAAAGAAGCAAATAGTCCCTTTATTTAATCTGAAACTGTTTGTGGAATTAACGGATCGTTTGTAAAATGCGCAGTAAAGCATGGACGAGGAAAGAAATTATCCTAACGCCCTGATCAATCTGTTGGCAAAGTGCCAGCTTAGTTCTCAAAACATTATGAAACTAAACAGAGAGGTTGCATTAATTACTGAACATAGGCCTTTCAGGTAACACCTGAAGACGGTAGGTCTTTCTATAAGCAGCACGTTGAAAATACTGCTACAGTTTGAGGTCCTGAAGAGAAAGAGATTTCAGCTCTTCATTGCTGGGCAGTATGGAAGATTCTTCTACAGGAGCGAAGGTTTTAGAGCTTGCTAAGAAATCAGCGCTAGCACTTTTATGAAAGATAAAGGTGGCATGATTAGACTGGAGGCTGACCTGGTTGGAATTTGGCCCTCAATAATCCCCCCATCACTAGTGCCGATCTAGCTCCCAAATGGAATATTTATGCAATTAAACCTTCAAAAAGTGTATGTACTGTTCAAAATTTTAAGAATTATTTACGTCTCATTTTATCCTATCTTACCGAAGAACTTATCTGCATCATCCTTAACACATACATAAAGACGCTTCAACTTAAAAACTTAGATGTAATCTGCTTACATGCAACCTAATTATGAAAAGGCAGGCTGTAAGTTAACCTCAAACCGCTAAACATTAAATCACACACATCCATTGAGAAGCATTTACATATTCTTAAAATCAGTATACCTTGCTGGTGTTTGATCTTCCGTACCCCATAAATATACCTCGTCTACTCACTTAGCCAATACCACCAAGTCGATTTTGTAGTGGACCAAAGGGGTTCAATACTTAGGATGTAAATCAGGATTGTGAGACACTCCTTTGTGCAATTACCTGCTGAATTACTGGAGTTGTGTGTTTTGGCCATGAGCAGCAGTAATCCGCCCAATGAATTACAGGTGCGAATGAAGGGCAACAACATGCTCAGGCTCATAATCTGATCCCCGTTACAGTGCAGCTGTCCCAGCGTTTCTGCCAGGCTTAAAACATATTCGCCTCTTCAGCTATCACAACTGCTTCTGATTATGGGAGTGATTCTTCCTCAATTAAACATGGGCTATGGGGGGATGAAAAACACACTTCGCGTTCATTTTTGTGATGTGCGGCCGTGCAACATGCGGCGTTTTGCAGGTAAGACAACCAGCAGAAGCAACTACTTCAGTGTTGGTGGTGATGGAGACGTGTTGCTGCTCTCGGGACCCAAATATGTAGCCCAGTTCATCAGCAGTGAAGGAAACTTCGCATCATCTTCAACTGCACGTTCCGGAATCAGTAGTCTTAGAACACACCGTGCACAAACACGTTATCATGTGCAACTGTGCAGTTACCACCCAATGCAATTTTCAGAATTTGTAAATGTTCTTAAAGTTACTACACAATTTTCTCTTACAATGCCCGTTAAAGTTGTCCTATGTTAACAGTATAAACTGGAGCGTCAGGTCCACCTACCTTTGAAATTGATTGCTTCCCTTTTTTTTTAACATTTTTAATCGTCTTCCAGCTGTAAGAACAAACTCCCCACAGGTCCTGTAACATCGCATAAGTCTCAGCTGAAGATATATTGTGAAGAAAGCAGAATTTCAGAGTGTCGCCTCCACTCAACATTACGCATTAAACTAACAAAGTATTGAAAAGTTAAATTTTAGCTCCAGCAATTATGAACTTTATTTATTGAACAGCCCTTGTAGTATTCAGTCTTACCTCGCGTCTGAAAATGTCCAAAAGTACCCCTTGAGAATCCCCGAACCCTGATTATTGAATTTCTTACTTAAAAGTGATGGATATTTCCATGCTATCCACATTTTCATTCTGGCTGGTAGTGTTGAATTCGCATTAACAACGCGTCCTATTTCATCTGCATACCGAGAGAGACAGACACTCGTACACTTTTCGGAGATACAACAGCTCATGCTTCTAATCATGAAACTACCTTACTCGCCTTTTAACTCGAAACATTTCCACAAGTCACATACTTTCTTCCATCGCTATTGCAATCTTTATTAAGCAAATTTTTACATTGTTTGAGTGAATTTCTGTATAATTATTGCTTAATGCAACAAACCTTGCTGGAGTATCTCTCTAGAAAATCCTTCCGTAGAAAATGAATTTACTTAAGGGGGGGGGTGGTAAGTGCGGAGTACAGCATGGTTTGCCGTGCACAAGGTGTATATGCCATGATTTTTTTTATAAAGAAAAGAATTAAAAATAAAAACATTGAATGGTGTATAGCTCTGCGGTTGACATCAAGCCCCGTATATCTAGCTGCCCAGAAGATATGATTGAGATTGTAGCAGCTATTATCCACCATTTTGAGGTCTATTACAAGGAAAATGAATAAGAAGAATTATAATAAATAGATACATATTGGAATTTAATACGTGGTTAAACATAACTGAATTAAAAGCAACATCGGTAAAACATCATGTGTAACCAGTGATACCACGAGTGAAATTCCTACAAATTTAACAAAATTATTTCTAAAGAGGTAAAATGTAAATATTACATTTAAATGTCACATGTCAGTGTTTTGAGAACTGATTGGAGCATTAGGAATGAAAGTTTATTGTCACAAACCAGTTGACGAGGGATCTGTCTGCGCAATTGCAATCTTCTCAGCTATTATTTTGTTACTACAATCAAATACTTTCACTTAATAAGTAAAGACACCAACTTAGAAGAAGGAGGCCTAAGAACCGTTACATGAACCACCTAGCACTTACAGATGACCATTATAAGTATTAGAAAGAGAAATCCAACATTTTCAAACTTGTAAATAAAAATTAAGCCCAAAACCATTTATATTTTCTTACATTTACCAGTTTCAAAATTTCTGCACAAGTTTGGCAACACTGGAACTGGCAGATGGTGTGTCGAAGCTGTACCATAAAGTTTTATTTATTGTGACGTCATCTCTTAATGTCCAACATTCAAAATAATCCCGGTGAAATAAAAAAGCGACTTTTTGTACCGTTAATGGTTTAATTAACAAACCTACAAGTTCTACAACTGTTAAGCACGTCTGTAGGCTGCAACGAGTTATTTACATTCATACCTGGTTACTGGTGAATACTAACTACATTTCCATCTATTTCCTTGTTAAAATGCATGCATTGCTGCGAATCTTCCTATTAGTGCGTTAACCTTTAAAAACGAAGTATTCAAGATGTCAGAGGAAAGAAGCTCTGAGCATGCGCAAGATAATTTGTAACACATGACCTCTCTGACAGAGTGCGTTACACGGGTATGACAAAAGACGCACCCACTGCCAACACACAAGTTGACAGCCGCTTATCCTGACCGGACTAAAAAGGAATGGCTGCGACTTTGTATGTTCAGAAAGGAATGTCAAATTATTCAGAGAAGCGTAGATGTGTGGCAGCAAATGCGCTTTACGTACAAAGCAACTATTGCGATTGCTTTCCTTTCGAAATGGCAGCAGTGGAGTGCACATTATAAAGGGGATGTTGTACAGAGAGGTCTGCGCATCCCGTAGGTTTTTACATTAGGACGGCACCTAGAAGCTATTCCGACCCGCCGTTCGGCTGTAGACGTTTGCGACGCCCAGACGCGCTAATGCCTTAGCTACCAGATCCTTACTGGTGGAAAGGTCTCATCTAGCAGGACCTACTCGTATTATGGAGGTGAGTCACCCCAGCATTTAGGTAGCCTCCACTTTCCCCACAAACGACAGCGATTCAGAACATCTGTCCCAAGGTACACGCCTTCAGCACTCCCCTGGGACACGCTGCCATCGTGGGTACATATTTTCCCTTGAGTTCCGGGACCAACTGCCAAGCCGAGTCCAACCCAATTCGGACAACTCCCCTTTGGGAGGGACTTGAATTAGTCCGGCCCGGCTCCTTCTAGTAACGTCAGAAGTACCACGGGTACTCAGGGTCCGCAGAGCTCGCACCAGGAGCATCTGAAGAGCAACGACCGTAGCCCTCCCCCTTACGGGGAGTGGAGTGCACAAAGAAAAAGCGAGCGATGCTCTTAATGAGTTCCGTTTTGTCGCTTCCTAAACATAAGTCGTGGAACTTTGGGTTCAAGCTTCCGGCGGTTGAACAGTAGCTGAGTTGCTGCTTGAACTTGTCATTCAGAGTTTAAATATAAATCCTTGTATTCATATTAGTTTAAAATATCAGTTTTTTTGCTTTATTCCTTTCTAACTTAGGGCAAACATCTCATTTGGAGCCTTTCGTGCGGACTGCCAGTCTTACTGAGCCAGCGTGAGTTATTCCTAGCGTAGGACAGGATAAGATGAACTAAGGAGAGGAAACTTGTGCACTTTTTAATATAATACTTTACAACCAACCAGGGAGAGTATAAATTTTATTTCTGCAAATTCTTTCTTGAATATGCTTTATGTAAGTGTCCAATTTTATATCTCTCATAAGATTTGGAACTATCATTAGTTTTGTAACAATTTACCACAAAAAGGTGAATTCCAGGTAACTGTAGATGGTAAGGACTCCACAATCACTTGCATCATTATTTCATCCATTACATTCATTGTTGAAAGAACTTAGCACTTGGCAGGATGATAAACACTTGCAAAAAAAAATAAATAAATAACTCTAATGGCATCTTCCTACCTGCGGCCAGATATGGGGACGGAAATATCATAACATATCTTTAAATAATAAAGGACAGCGGAAGCCATGGTGATATCACCTGAGTTCTCAAGCGGAACCTGCCAGAATAAGAAGTTCTTTAAGCGAAAATCCACCGCCACGCCGCACAGTACCAACCCAACTCGCCTGGATATTCGCAATCGAGAACAAAATGATATGAAATGGAAAATAGGAAACGTGGAAACTCTTTTCTAAAGTGACCAGGGGAAACCACGAAATAAACCCAACATCAAGATGACCGCGTCAAGGGACTGAACCTGAGACTTCCAGAATGCTAATTCCAAGCCTTGGATTGGATTGTTTGGAAGGGAGTAGGATGTTTCGACCTTGCTTACCGCTGGATGTTTGTGCCCATGTCTATGAGACAATGGAATGATTGTGAGGGAAACACCCTGGGCCAGGATCCACGGGTGCTGATTGGGTCCCTAACATTTCCAGATAGATCACCCTGACCCGAATGAAGGTTCCCCTTTCAAGGAGTTAAGAGCCCTTCAGAAGGTCAATTTTCATACCAGACGCCGGGACAGAAACCTTTACAAAGCGCAAGCCACCGTCGACCGCGACAATCCACCTCGCCTTGGTACTTTGGCCCCGTAACGAACCAACGGAATGTAATTACATGAAATGGAAAAGCAAAACATTCCTGTAAAGTTAACAGCCAGTGCAACATTCACTTAAGCAACATGGGGAAACCATGAAAAAACCAAATCAGGATGGTCGACCCCAAAGGATATGAACCCGGGACAATCTCGACGAGCCATCCTCTACCTTTTATCGTTGAGAAAGTGACGAAGCAGCTGACAGCAATCCCAAAAGAAGACTGCAAATTAAAAAATGAAAGAGATGCTGAGATGGGCATCAACACGGATAACAGTATACAGAATGTGGTGTGCATTTTCAGTTTTAAAGCGCTAGATATTTAAATGATTGGGTGAATTTTTATTCGTTTTATTTATGAACACTCTTTAACATCTCAGGGCATTAGCATCCCATTCTATTCAGGGAGTGAAACGGCCGACAAATTTTGCTCAGAGGTCTCTTTTTTAAGGCTTGAGGTTTCTTTTTCGTGCTGTAAATGTACGACACGGCACCCACGGCTTTACTTCCCTTCCGAATGGAGCCAAACTTAGGATTTTTACTCCCGAAAAAATCCATCGACCCTGGCCGGGACTGAACCCGCGATCTTGGGTTTACGAGTAAGTATGGTTACCACTACACCACCAGGACCGACGATTGTGTCAAAACGCACACCTACATAACAAGGGTTTAATGGTACTTAGAGCGTAGACACTGAAAATAATGATGACAATGTAACTTTTAATGATAGTAGTACATTTTGGAACACCAGCACCTGAAATGGCAGTTTTCATTCTTCTAGCTTATTTTATCTTCTATTAAATCGCTGGAACTTCGAACAAACTTCATTGACAAATTAAAAACTTCATAACTCTTGTATTTCGGTGCTTCGAAGTTTTTATTTTAAATTTTTATTTTGAATTATTGTTATTATTATTATTATTATTATTATTATTATTATTATTATTATTATTATTATTATTATTATTATTATTGGTGTATGTTGCGACGGTTTTTATTGAGGGGGAGGGAGAAGGAAGAAAATGGATGGGTTTTAATTGATCAGAATACCTATAGTATTTTGTAGGATCAACTTCTTCGCTCTCGCCGCAGTCTCGATGCGCCGCTATGCCACAGCTAGATTTGGTAGAGTGCTGGAATTTCGTTACCTTTTCAGGTCAACGGGGGAAATAGTTGGGAACTAGGAAATGTATAAAAGGGAAGTTTAAGACTGGAGATGAAACTATTTATTTACTTTTATCACTTGTTCAATATTAAGGGTCGCCTTTCTAAGTTCTGTTGAGCGGTTCCTAATTCTTACTTGCCCTAACCGAAATAATTGTCTATCACAACACACTCCCCTTTATTGCTCTTCTTTCAATTTCTATAGTTAAAATGACTTTACATAGCTAAAATTCACTCTGTCTGATCACTATCACCCACACTCCACTGATCGCTCAACTCTCTCTCTCCCTGGCTCGAAATCCTAATCTTTTATCAAAAATCTCCTCATCCGGTCCTTAGACCATCTCCCACCATTTCGACTATTATTTCTGTTAAAAATTTCTCTCTATTAACCGAGGGGCGTGCATGCATGTATTCTAAGATTGCTGATTGGACCTTTCATAGGCCTTAACTTTAAGCATTACTTACATTTTTCTCCCCTTTGGTTCCAACAAGATGGTATATCTGGTTTATTTCATCCTCATGATCTTGCTCTATTGTCTATTATATTTTATGGATGCCTTCGGAATCTAACAAAACGGAGTTTTACCAGAACTCTAGAAGGCGACCCTTTTTGTAACACAAAAAGATACAAAAGACCAAACACAAAAAAGACTCCTGGTCATCTGTTCTTTGTCCAATACACAAAACACATTCGCTATCTATATTGTCTGCCTTCTTTTCTAAAGATTCTGTCCGCCAGAACTTATCCTTCTTACTACTCATGATATACCCAATAACAAATAACTTAACTACTACCATAAATACACATAAAGTGTACACACTAATTGTAATACCAATTATAATATTTGTAATTGATTATGTTAACATTTTGTATTGTTTTAATTGAGGAGGGCATCTTATTAGTACTGCTTCAATGTATGTTATTTCCCTAATCGGTATAATGTGTAATAACGTATATTTAACGTTATTACACAACGTTTAATAATGTGATTAACGATATTTAACAATTTAACGTTCTTTTTCATACGAAATATAGCTGAAAACTCAGCAAGAAGGAAATCTGTTGCTTTGTCTGCCGTACAGAGAAAACCCTCTGGTCAATGGTAGTATTGTGAAAGTCAGGTCCGTTGTAAAATAGAGGTGGAAGTCTTTTATTTCTTGTTCCTTTAAAGACATGTGTTCTCAGCAGAAAATTGCCATTCCTTTAACTTGCGTAAGATTTAAAGCCGCTAGGAGATAAACAACTTAACAGCTGAAGTGAAAGGTTCTCTATCATGGAAGAGGTGTTAACTTCCCAAGTAAAGAACAAATCAGACAAATGAATCAAGCCAGTGACAGGGGTTTAGTTTAAAATTATGAAGTTAGACGCGATTCTCGCGGGACTTGAGCGTCCCAACAATGTATATTTAGGCAAGTTTTGGGCCCCGAGCTTTATTAATCTTCAGATATTCGTCTTTAGACTTTCGACCCGAGAGATTCTTCGCTTCATTAACTGCATAATAGATTCTCCGGCTCTCAAGTGGCTCTCGCTTCGATTCTTTGTTCGTCGTTCGTTGTATTCAGTGTAGTTAAAATACGAAGAATATATCTGCGACTTTAGTAAATTTATCTCATCGGGAGAGACAGCCCGCGGAATAGTCACCCACAGCGCTCATTCTACTCACGGCAGAATACTGTTTAATAAATCATTGGGGAAAGTTGCTTCTAAGTGCCTGTTTATTTGTAACTGCGATACCTCTTCCTAACCTATTGATCCATTATCAATAAAACAGCGAAAGCTACCGACATCTTGCTACTTCTACTTGGAACAAAGGTAGCAAAGCACACCACAGCAACCGAGGCAATATTCCCCTACTTCGAACCTACAACGTGAGGCCGCCTATACCTGGGCCCACTGTCGCCGTCCTTGCAGCATTACAGTCCAATATTTTGGAACTACAACGAGCCGTCATTTTGAGACAAAGCGCACACCAGCGGTAATGTCCCACAGTACATGGCGCCGTTTTTGTTTAAAAACCCGATCGTAAATTTATACTTGAGTAACAATTGATTTATTGCAGCGGGTTATAGTTGCAAAGCGATAATAATATGCATGTACAGACTCGGTTTGTATTCGGTTAGTAATTAATTTTCTATGTTTTTGTACGTCTGAAAAAAAATTGGGAATAATAAATTAAATCGTATAAATTTCGTTCAATGGTGTTTTAGCCTGTTGCTATTGCCTCGCAACAATTGTGGATATCATATGGTACTTGAAGTAGTTTCTATGTATACAACAAAAAAACGTACTATCTTCGGCAATTATTTAGTCATAAAGACAACAATGATCTGTACGTTACATAATAAATAGAGCAACACATACCTAATAGTCCTGAAATGTAAAGCTAAGTCGAAATATGACAGCCCTGCAACCTGTGTGCCAACCTGCACCTATCCAGTGAATGGAATGTGCAATGCAACATCTAAAACAAAAGTCTACACTCTTAATTCGCCTTCAGACGAAGCTGCTGCTTTAGAAATCGTTCACATCTGTATAGCGCTTTGTATACCGTCTTTCCTTGGAACCGAACAAAGTTTTTTTCTTCTGTGATCCAAGCTTAAAGAATTAAGAATGTAAATGTAATTTGTTATTTTTTGAGATATGTATTTTTGGATGTTATGCAATTATCAAATATTTATACCTTGCTTTCAAAATATAACGCTTGAAAAAAGACAAAATTATGTCTTAACAAACACTTCCGTAACCACGTCGCTTCTCCAGTCGAGTTACGCAGTAATTGAGTATGACTAAACCACTGTGAAATATGACTTAGGTTGGAGATGAACGGCAATTGTTTTAGATTAAGTACCAGCCCACACAGTGAACGGATCCAGACATCCAAAAGAATAAGATGGATTAGCGAAATTAAGAAGTACAATTACGTCACTACTTTTACACTTTATCACCCCAATGTTCGAGCGAAATGGCTTGATAGCATAGCAAACAAAAGTTTTCACACGAGAAACAATTTCTCTTTTATGCACATGTGTGCAAGTGCTTTTGTTGATTACAAAACTCGATGTCACTAATTCGCAACAAACCGGCAAGCTGTTTAATATATATGCGAACATAAATGTTGTTACATCATGTTGCTGCTAATTTCCTACCGTTTTTTTTTTTTTTTTTTTTTTTTTGTAATTACTTATGTGATTGAAGCTATATTGACTTACTTCTTGATGATATTCAGTATTCTCTCGCGCGAATAGGATGTAGTATACAATAAACATTCTGCACATTTTAAACAATGTTTATACAATCTAAGATAAATAAAAATAAAAGCGGACTCTCCAAGCGATTATTTGTCTTAAGTTCTGCTCGGCTCCTGGCATGTGTCTGCTCGCCTACCTGCCTACCTGTCATCAACATATCGAGATCTAACGGTTAACATTAGATCTAACGTCTAACGGTTAACAGCAGCTAACAACGAGAGTTACCGAACATCAAATACAACCCATATGTGAATTATTTTATTGCAAGTAAAAGTAATGGTTAGTATACACATTTAATTGCAAAGGCTTCACATTTATGTTTACACAAAAAAGAAAAACGTTAGTTTTAAAATAAATAGGAAATTAGTAAATACTTTAAATTAAAAAGAAAATGTTGGATGTCTAAACTTTCCGCTTCTATCACTGTCCTCATTCTTCAGGGCATGGATGAAATCAAACTGCAAGTGTCATGTATTTGATTCCAAAAAGCTGCTTTCATCCTGTACCAGTTTAACTCCACTACTTTTTTCACCTCTGCCCACAAATTTTCAATGGCATTCAAATTTGGTGAGCAAGAGGTCAATCGATGGTTGCGATATCTTATTTCTGCGAGAACCACTATGTTGACATGCGTAGACAGGATGATTATCCTGTTGGAATTCAATGATTCCATCAGGATAACTCATGATGTGTTCGAGAATGTTTTTATTCGTGGCAATTTAGTGCGTCACAAGCCGCCACAACACACCCGTCCTGTGAGTCACGTTTCTTGCCTCGTATCGTGTTCCTCTCTCGTGTTTTCTCTCCGTTTGTACATGAAAATTTCACCTAGTCTGCGAGTATAACCCTATTCTAGTTGCGGTTGACATTTTCTTCTACAAAGGCAAGGCGAAGTAATCTTTGGTCGTCTTTAAGACGCTCTTTCTTAGCAGCTGATCGAGCCTTACGATACATACCGAAATGGATACTGCTTCTAAAACAAAGTAGCATTCTGCTGAGAAATAGCAGCATATTTCAAGTGAGCTTGCACCAATGTGTACTGAAGTAGTAATCTTGTGACTTCGTCTTTGTGTGTACGCTCAGCCCTAGCGGAGCTCCGCATGGCAGCTACCGAACAAAGCAGATATCAAGTCTGTTTTAACCTAGAATCTTCCATATGATGCGCGCGCTTGAACCCGCCAGCGCCAGTGATAACCGAAGAATTAGAGTAATCGTAGAAGCGAAGGGCTTACACAACCGATATCAAGGTAATTAATATTCCTTTGAGATTTTCAATTTAAAATATTTATGTGGAATTTATTTTGAATACGAAGATTATTAATTTACGACGCTTGAGCATAACTATATTACTTCCGTGTATTGAACATTAATTTACTTGCAAAAACTAACAAATAAAAAGTTCAAGCATAACGAGAATTCGAACCTAGAATGTACTTTTGTCTGTTCAACCATCAGAGCACATGTTCCTTAAACGCATGTTGTTTATGTATTGTGAAATACTTTCGAATCGGACATGCTCATGTTTTCTTTTGTCTTAGGATGTGCATAACTTTTATCTTGAAATTTTGCCCTACAGTGGATTACAAGCTTTCGCTGAAGTGTTCCCCAGATAAAACAGCAAAAGTTTTCATATGTTTATGACCCTCTACGTACCCAGTTTGTTAAACGTTACATTTTTTTCTATTTCGTTTCCGATCGTTTTCAAAACAGTTTTCTATCTTTCTCGCCGCAATATATTCTTTTTGCAGCAATAATTATACAGTTTATTTATTATTGTTGTTCTCCTTCAAAAATACTTGTGGTTTGTAGAGAAACACAACCTGCTGTGTATTAAGAACACTTCTCATTTTCGAAAGCTGTTCAGTATTGTTGTGGTTTCTTCATGTTAGTTATGAACATTATAACTGTAATGATCCAACGCCACATTAATCCTCTCACCCTTGACACAAGCAAAATGAAAGGGATAGCTACAAATTGTAACGATGAAGTTAACATTTTTATATTAAAATTTGGATGCACTTTCTGAGGAAATTGGAGATAGAAAACAGAGCAAGTGAATTAAAAAATGACTGGCACCCCTAATTCAGTGTTAAATAAATAGGTTCATAAATGTACTTTTACAGGATAGCTGTCAGCAGATTTTGAAGAAAAAGGGAGAAACACTAATGACAGGAAGAAAATACAGACGCCAGCAACCTGTGACAAGACGGCGAAGTTACTCCCAGTCTTACAAGACGGCATTATGAAGCGATAGAGACCTGCTGGACAATCCTGCAGGACCTATCGCTACGGTGCAGGTCACAGGCACTATGTTTGAGATTCGGAAGTTTGCAGTGCATGCCTACCGAATTTTGTTTCATTTCTGTAACACATTTCTGGAGATGTGGGCTGCAAACTCAAGAATGGTTGATATCTGAAGAGGCGCCTCTTGTAGTTAAGGTTGGCTAACAAGTAAAATGAATTTCTGAAGTACTGAGAACTCTTCCCAATTCCATCACAAAGTCAATATATTGCGGGATCATTGGCCCGCAACATGCAGACCACGATACCAGAGATTGTGGTACTCAGTCCATTAGGTGATTCCTCTCTTGCTTTGGCGACTTACTCCGACTCATTGGTTCACCGAATTTGACTGGGGCCACTTTAAGTCCCGAGTCTATGAAATGGAAGTGAACATCAGCAATGAGCTATTGCTGTCTATAAACCGAGGAGAAGGTGACTGAACTGCACGAATGCTATGAGAACGACGGCGGGAATCTGCAAGACGTGATTTTCAAAAGTTGCTTACTATGTCAAGTTTTATACTCTTACATTTCTTTTATTTCTGCATTATCCTGTGTATTACCGAAGTAGTAACAGGGAATCCCCTCCCTCTACCGCATGATTGACTTCCTTCATTGAAATGTTTTACCTTAACCTTTTAGATTGGCTCTCCAGTTACGGTGGAAGAAGATTAGCTCGTTACATCCGGTCCTACTACCAGTATCCAATGGGGGATCGGTCGATCGCAACATGTCGAAGAAAACACAATCTCTCCACATTGCCAACCCAAATGAAAACAGAAAACAAGTGACGACTATATTGGCAAATGATTACTGATAATAAAGATACAATTGGATAAACTAATTTCTTTGCTTAAACTGTTTCATAATCCAGTCTATAGCTTAAACACCCTGCAGATTTCAGTAAAAGTATGAAATACACAAGCAGCTATATTTCGAAATAATAACAAATATTACAGCTATGAACATTAAGAACT
The DNA here is from genome assembly GCA_030762175.1 of Metallyticus violacea. Taxonomy (NCBI): domain Eukaryota; kingdom Metazoa; phylum Arthropoda; class Insecta; order Mantodea; family Metallyticidae; genus Metallyticus; species Metallyticus violacea. The sequence goes on along the minus strand of CM060830.1, from coordinate 109,400,480 downwards.
ATCATTTCCCAATACGATGGATCATATAGCAATGAAACCTAACAGGCTGCCAGATGATTGAACATTGTCGCCCACTTTACACTAATAAAACGCCAGAAATTAGCCAAATATCCCATAAAATGAGGTAAAAATAAACAATACTATGCAAAATATACAATGTATTGTTAAAAAATCTTGAATAATAAATTCACCTGTAAATAAGAATATTTTTTTAATACTTAAATACCCTTTTGAGCAACGAAAGCTCAATACAATTATCTTCAGTCTATGGCCTCTTCTCCCAAAAAGTTTTGAGATATTAATTGGATGGCAATCCATTTTGGAAAAAATCCTAAAAATGTATTATTTATTAATTATTTAAGTATGACATGCTTATGTTATCAAATTAACTAACTCCCATTCTTTGATATGTTTTCTATTTCTTATTATACTTCGGTATTAGACAGGAATGAGTATTATTTTATACATATATAAAACGGAGAAACCTTCAATATGAAACTCTATATTCATAAAACTAAAGTGATGGCAATGTAAGGAAAGTATAATAAAAGAGCTAAAATCGTAATAAAGGATCAGATAATAGAACAAGTGAATCGTTTTAAATACTTGGGATGCGACCTTTGAACCAAGATCTAGACCATAAAATACAACTTAATAAATGGATGCGTCAATAAATACTTGAGAAATTCAATGAGGAAGGAAGTAAAATTCAGATTACATAATACCAAAGCTACTGTATAGTAGTGAAGATTGGGTAATTAGGAAAAAAGACAAAAATAAAACTGAAAGTTCAGAAATGGCGGTTATGCAATATCTCTAACAGATACATTGCTAAGTACAAACACAAGAATGGAACTAATATATCAATCGGATACCCCATGACAGACTAAAGTCATTTATTTATTTTATAAGTTAACTTTTACATGTCAATTCATGTAGCTATGGCACAGATCACTTTTTAGTCTTAAAACGAGGCGAGGAAAATAGCACGAGTGTGAAAACTATGCAAGATACTTTATTGAAATTTCATAGGACAAAGAAACTGCAGGAGGCAAGTAATTCCGGTTTGATATGACAGTAGTGAGGATATTACTTTTGCACAGAAAGAATTAAATAAATAAACGCGCCAGAAGTCTCAGCCAAACAGAAAAGCGCCACGTGCGATGCATTATCATGTCAAAACTATTGCAATCATGTTTGCTTGACAGGTAGGCTAGCAATGTCTTTCATAACCATATAAATACAGCTACATTGTTATTTCAACAATAGATGCGCCTTCTGCAGCGCCGACGCCGGACAAGAGGAAAACTAATTACACGACAGGCAGACAACATAAATAACATCGCAAGATATTTATAAGGAAGTTTCTCCATGTACGCCGCTTGAATCTTGTTTGGAGAGTGCGTGAGGCCAATGATCTAGGCAGCAGTGATAACTATGAATAATTCATACTGGAAACAAGATAATGAAGTTCGCCAAAGCCTTCATCAGAACCGTGTATAAAAGGGGACGTCATTGTCCTTGACCTCCAAAATTGCAATGAAATTTAGTTCTTCGTTCCAAGTTCACCTACACAATACAGGGCGTAGGCTTTCAATGGAATCTGACCCTGAAAATCTTTAAAATTACAAGAAAACCACATTATCTCAGATTAGCTGCGAATTCTTCCCCAAGCATAGATCATAAACTATGTTGTGACTACATGCTCATATTTTTAAATCTTCATGGAAATTAACCAATAAAACTTTTTCATACATCACTTTAGGTTGTACATAAAATGCATAACAACTGGTATCTCTCAAGATTACTACAATAACTAATCCTTACTAAAGTTTAAACTGTAATTTCTTTCAGGGACTAATGTCTTAACATTAAGTCGTCCTGGAGTCAACGAGAAAAGAGCTGTACCACATGATTATAAAGGGACATGGAGAAGTTTCTCCGCAACCATTGTGTAGCCATATTTCACTAGAGAAGCGAATTCGGGTGGCTGTATTAACCGCGCGTTATGTGTGTTCACTTAACTACCGAGGCAAGCACACACTTCAAAGTCCAAACGGTACGGTGGGCGGATTACCTGCTAAAATTTGGTTTCGAAGGAAGGAAGAAATGAAGGAATAGAGGAAGGAAGAAATGAAGGAATAGAGGAAGGAATGTCAGTAATATAGGAGTATCAACTCTCTCCTGTGCGGGGCACCTCACTCAAGTGGGGAGGAACTAGTAGATGGCCCGTTATTTAGTTAGGATAGAAGTAACAGCGAACAGATGATAGTATTAGGCTTCGTAGTCAGCGTGTTTGATTGGTAAGTCGAAACTGGATCCGAGTCCTGGCATTCTTGAGGAATTTTTCTGAAACTGGGTGAACAACTGAGGAGTTGTTTGATGAAAAGATGGTTCATTTCGATATTGGAAGCTGAAACAATTGTTGGTGAGATGTATTTGTTAGAGCGAAAATCATCTCGGCTGGCCTCCACTTGTATAAGTTTTTACAAGAGCGACCTAGAGATCCATATATTTGCGTGGTTTTTGTCTATTATTATTTTGTGAGTCTCACATCGCCCACGCTCTATTTAAGTCTGTGAACTACTCGACCCCACTTCTTGGATACTATCAACTCTACGTGATTCAAAGGGTCTTAAAAGACTTATTTAATTTCATTTACTTCTTCATTTCTTAACCACTCGCAACGCTCAATTTCGTTTTTGTCTCTGATTATTTCTCAACATTTTAAAAAATATGACTGTAGTACGGTTATTTGATTTACAGGTTGCAAGAGCGTTGCTGGAATTTAGAGAAGCCAGAGGCCAAGGCCGTATAATGCATGTGCAGGTAGCAGCTTGCATTTATTTTGAGCCCTTGTCAGCAAGTGGTCCTGGTTCGTGTGTTATCGGTGCTTTCATTGTGTGTAAATTGTATGCCAATTATCCTTCGTTAATTAAGCCAATACAATGATATAGTCTTGAAGATTCATATTCTTGCAGAGCAGTATTAAGACGATTCGCAAAAGAGAGAGAGAGAGAGACAGAGAAACTGTTCGCCAACTTGTTAAAACGTATGCGAAACAGGATGACAAGAAACGTTTCTCAAACCTCCGTGTTCTTACAAAAGAAAAGTTAAATGAAATAAAGGAATATCCTTTACATATGCCGGCAATGCATTGCCGCTGAGGGGCATCCTTTTCAACATCTCTCATAACATAAGTTAGTGCTTATTATTATCAATTTTAAATTCAGTATTATTTTATGATTTCAGTAAAAATATAAATTCCAAAATAAAAGTATTAACTTTAAGAGCGGAGTCTGCAGTTCCTCAGTAACTCAAACGTGTATCCAAAAGTTAGGATTTAATAATTGATAGAGAGCCATGCAACAAAATCAAGATAATGCCGCACGCTCTCTCTCTTCCAGCTCTAGACAAGACAAGTGCACGACAATGTCATCAAGGACTCATCTGATTTGCCTCACAGAACAATAGCAATGACTCTGTGTACGCTGTTGAGAAAAGGATCGGTGTTTATCCCTAGAGATCGAACTATTTTACACCGCTGTAAATTAATGTCTGACAATGCGACACTGTGTATTCTGCTAAGAAGAATGCCGGATGAGACATAAAACGAAAATCCTGTAGAACGAGAGGCGTCATTTCGGGTCATCAAAATTTTGTAATTCGGTAATGTGAAAGCTATAGTAATTTCCACGTGATATGCCGATCCATACTATATGCCCAATCTGACTGTCAACTGCAGAATTTCTACTCATTTTTGGAACAAAATTTGCGACCACGTCGGGAAGCCATCCATAGAGGGCATGCAGTGCAATGTGTCGCTAACTTGTTTCAATCGATGGAGCTACCACCACCGTACTTTCCCCTGGGACTTCGACTTGATTCCTAAGATTAAAGGACTACTTCGTGTCATTTGCTTCAGAACTGTTCTAGAGATTCTTCAAGCAGCAGATCGCTCTATTCGAGCTATCGACAGAACAGGCATTGCCGACGACATCTTAAAACTTCCAATGGTAGCGCTAGTGGATGACAAAACATGTCCAGTGGCTGTTTTCTTTTTTTAAATTTTAATTGTGCTTTTGATCCTTAAATTCTAATATACTAATAAAATAGTTTAAGTTTCAATTTCCACTACTATGAAGCATTTTTCTACCCGCAGTAAAGGTTTAGAATAGTTATGATATGTATATTAAGTGCTAAGAAAATTACATATACAAAATACATCAGGGCCTCCACCTATCTGACCCAGGTCATTTTACAATTACAATTATTTTTACCATAATACGTTTAATTCTATTACATTCTCCTAAATACAAAATACAAAATATCTGCCTCGGTTTAGTCAATTCCCAGACCCCGGTTCATCAGCAGTAGCCTACTGGAATTCCAGGGGACGATTCAACCCGAAGCACCAAAATAAATGATTAATCAATTAACCCCAGACTATTTTTACTTACTCAATGCCTTATAAATAACAAATATATTACAAGGCTCACTCCCAGATTCTAGAACACACTCTCCTAATCTATTGTTCCTTTCTTCTCTTCACAGTTCATTTCCATTTATTTCTTACTTTCTCTAAAAATTTCCCTATATCCTTATAGTTTTTTTTTCTGTTATTTTGTTAACATTATTTTTCTCCTTAATGTTTAATCTTATACTTTCTTTTCTCCAAGTCTCAGTTTCTTTACATTCATAAATTATGTTTTACATCTTCTTTATCCCCACATAATGGGTACATGCCTTGTGGGTATCCATTTCTTTGACCTTTTAACCTCCATATTCCTGCTCTTAGCCAGGCTATCCCCTTTCTTTCTTCATTATTAGCGTTATCTCTATACTTCTCTCTTCCCCAGCTATTTTTCATTGAGACATAAAAAACTAGTGACCTTTTCTCAGATAATTGACTAAATAATTTTTGGATCTCTATGTCCTCGAATCTTTTCCTAACTTCCTTCCAGAAACCTTTGTGGTTTATTTCTCTTTTTCTCCATATATTCCCTAATCCATTACTTTCTAGATTATATCTCAAGTTACTAACCCAACCTGTGTTTTGTAAACTTGATTCTTGATATTGCAAACATTGTTTCAATAAATTATCATCATATACATTTAGAATCCTATACCAGTATTTTAAAGCTCTCTCCATAACTATTCCCTTTCTTGTATTTCTTCCCATTTCAATCTGTACAACTTCGTTTGCTGTTGCTATTGGCAGCCCTAAAGCTTCCTTACAAAACATCCTATGAACGTGATTTACAACCTCCCAACCTTTCTCAAGTCCCCAAATTTCAATACCATAGAGCATTCGGGTCTCAACCACTGAATTGTACACCCTTTCCAGCCATTTCATCTCCATCTCAGGCATTTTATATAGGCACCCCCTTACAGCCATCATAGCTGATTTTCCTTTTGCTAGTGCGGATTTCATTTGTTTTTGCCATTTTCCCCCTGCATCTATTCTTATACCCAGGTATGTACAATCGTGCAAAACTTTATATTCTTTATTTCCCTTCTTCCACTTTTCATGTTTACTCAATTTAGCGCCTTTCTTAAATGCTAGGATTTGGGTTTTCTATCTATTTACTTTTAAACCCCATTTTATGCAGCATTTATCTACCTCTTGTAATGACCGTTTTAACCCATTTAAAGTAATGGAGCCTACTACCAAATCATCTCCAATGAGAAGTCCAGGGATTTGGAATTTATTTATTACTGGCAAAAGATGATTATTATTGCTTATATTCTTCAATATGTCATCAATAAACAAATTAAATAACATTGGACTTAGCTTGCAACCTTGCCTTAATCCTTTTTCCTGCTGTATTTCCCTTGATATTGCCCTTTTTTCATATTTTATGCAAAGGTATTCCCTTTATACAATCCTTTTAGAATAGTGACCATTTGTTTACTCACCCCTTTCTCTACCGCCTGTGGTGCCTCAGTAGTAAAAACGGGCGTTAAACACTACTCAAAAAAAAAAAAAAACCCTTTCTCTGATAGCTTATGCCACAATAGTTTCATCTCTATTTCTAAGTCAATAAAGGCCATATAAATTTCACCTTTTTTACCTTTTAAATATTTGTCCACTATAGTTTTTATAACAAATATGTTATCAACCATCTGCCTTCCTTTCCTAAAGTCCATTTGAAATTCCAAAAGAATGTTATATTCTTCTGCGCATTCCTGCAACCTATCAGCCAATATCCCTGTAAAGATTTTTCCCACATTGGACAACAGTGCTATACCCCTATAGTTACTAGGTTTATCTAAGTCCCCTTTACCTTTGTAAATTGGATGTATAATTGCTTTTCTCCAACTTTCCGGTGTATACCCCTTGGCTTTCATTGTATTAAACATCAGTGTTAGTACCTTGAGTCAATTCTTATCTCTACACCATTCTTTAAGGAATTCCCCTGGTGTATCATCTATTTCTGGTGCTTTGTTTCTTTTTATTCTTTTAATCTGATTCTGTACTTCTCTCTCCATTATATCCCTATCTAGCATCTCTACATAGTAATTTTCTATCTCTGGAATTATCCTCCCTTTTATAGAGCTTTGACATGCAAACAGATCTGAAAAAATATCTTAATCATTTTTCTTGGGTTATATTATATTTAAATACATATTTTTTATATAAAATCTTTATACCCTTCCATATTTTACTTACATTATTCTCCGCAATATCCTTGGTTAATTTATTGATATTCCTTTCCCTCCATATACGTTTCTTGCTTTCTAATAATTTATTATAGTAATATTTACCCCTCTTTTGATTTAGGATCCCCTAATTCCCTCCATTTTACTAGACATTTATGTCATCAAACCAGATATAACTTTTAATGTGGCTCTTGTTTTTAGAATAGTTAGTATTCAGTGCTCGATATTATCCTCTGACTGGTTCTCAGAAGAGCGCATTCTATTAGCTGCTGACATGTTTATCTAGCTAATATGGCCGAGTTAAATGCAAGAAAACGGCATTAACCTTATCACCTTGGGGCGAGAAGGTGCTGAGAAAGAGGCAGAATGAGGGGTGGTTCTGGCCGTGATGGGTAGGGCACGCTCACACTGGGTGGTCTTGCGTGTGACACGCAACTGAGAAGGTGCCTCATCTCTCATCCTACAGTGTTTCGATTATATGCTCCAGCATCCTAACCTTCTGAAGACAAGGATTTCCTGTACACAGATATCTGGATGTATCCCTTCAGCCTATCTTGTGGCAGCTCGACGATGTGTGAACTGGATGGCCTTTTCTCCAACTTTCTCTGTTGTAAAAAACTGGCAAACATTTGAGGCTGCCCAACGAGCTGAGATATTCCATTCTTATTATTTGATCTCATATCCGTAATGAAAGCCGTTATTATATGAGAATTAATACAAGTGTTTTATAGCCATACATTTATCTATTAATCTTTTCGCTTCTGAGTGACTTTTGTAGTTCTTTCCTCTTCTAATCTGCAATCAATAAACTGTCCCAAATTTAATTAATTTAAAATCCAATGGTCAGGTGACGTTACTCTTTCCTTTCCTACCTACCTTCCGTTCTGCCTAACTCAGTCTCCAGCTTGTCTCCCGATTCCCTGAGTGTTTTCGGCGTATGTTGTCTGCGGTAATGGAAAAGATGTTTTGTAGAGACGAGGAAGGGCATAATTAAATTTGTTTTTCCAAGTTACTTCAGAATCAAGCTTGCTTCACAGACGCAGGTAACCAGATGGTATGTTGATAACTTTTTGTTTGACAGTCAAGCATTTGATTTTCTTTGTTCCATATTTTAAAGCTTTTACACGAGGGTATGTTAGATAATGCATTGGCGGTTGAATGTGTATTTGTAATTGAAATGTAGTTGGCAAATTCAACTGAAATGTATTTTTTTATCCTCAAAAATTTCCTCATAGATAACGAGAGATCAGCAGTATGGCTGTAGCGAAATCTTGTGGAAAAAATGCTTGTTTACTTTCAACGTCCGATAATTTTTCGAAGAACAGTATGATTGTGTTATCTATGCATCTCTGCACATTCATAAAATCTTATAGTACTGAGAAATTTGTTTGATCTCTTCATCTACAACATCCAGACTTTCTGCAATGCAGTGTCTGTTGTTCTGTGCCTAACATTATCCAAAACTTAGTTACACAAATTTACATTTTTTACAAGCTGTAATTTCTGAACAGCGGTTATTTCATGCATTTTTATTTTTTATTGTTGTCTTCTCACTGGCATGGTGGACAGAAAGCAGGATGGTTGGCGGCGCTCAAAAGCGATGGTTCTTAAAACTGGAACGACCAAGGTTTGCGAAATTAAAACCTGGCTAGTTCTAACCTTTCTTCACTTTCATCAATATTATGAATAGTACATTTGAGAGGTACAGGAACATTGGGGAATTTTCTTACAAATCGCCGTCTCGCTTTTCGCACGTTAATTTTCACATACGAGTCATAAATGAACGTTGTGTGTTCTAAAGTGTATTAACTTTTGGCATTACAAATAAAGCGAAAAAAACTTTTTTTCACAATTTATTCACTTTATAAATGTCGAACGGCAAAAAAACAACGCTACGACTGCTTTAGGCGAGACACCGAAGGTCTGACAGCTTTTGTTTCTGTCTGCGCTCTAGTGGATAAACGCCCATTTGAAAGCACTGCATATCATCTTTAAAATGTTAATATTTACAACGAATCGCAACGAATGTAATTGATACTTTATGAAACCATGATATAAAATAATTAAAAAAAAACACTAATACACCAAGCAGGCAATTCTATTGGAGCCAGCCTAAAAGACCAAAGGGGAACGATAAAACCTTTTGACAAATCGTGAAACATTCAATATTTCCTTACCTTTTACTGAAGCAAGATTTGATCTCATGACAACACAATGTTGTTTTGACACATCTCTCAAGATTCACGTAAAGTTGCGAGAGGATTTTTCAGACGGGCAGAAACTACAAAAGGTTCGATGTCATCTTAAGTGGTTGACAGGTGGTATGCGATATACAGTACATCCCCTGGCTTTAGTGGTGCATGATGTACTGTTTTTCAGGCAGAAATATTTACGATTCTGACCTGCGCTCAAGGAACAGTTGAGTAAGGCCATAAAAATAAGTGTCCAGACAGTCAAGATATTCTTGAAATATTTGACTCTTACCAAGTTAAGTTTTTCTTCAAACTCTGTTGACATTGTCATAGGACAACTCTGTAGAGTTACAAGGGAATGAAGAAGCAGATAAACTAATCAAGGAAGGAGCAAAAGTCTTTTATTAGATTTGAACTTGAGTATGCAATTATTAAATCGTTTGCAAAATCCGCAGTCAAAGCAGCAAAGTTCTTGTCAAATGCTCCAGCACAGCTCTAACTATATTTGAAGAGGAAGCAGAATTGTTAGGTTCATTAGTGCACCTGGGTCGTTCAGTAGACATCTGCAGACTGTAGGGTTCTTTCAAGGAGATCTGATCTGTAGATGATGAGATCACGTAAACAACGAATTGAAACTGCCTGAGTGTGAGGTCCTGGAGAGATCTTTGAAGCTTCATCACTGGGCAGTATATAAGATTCTTCCATAGCAGCGACAGAAAGATGAGGATTAGGCTGACATGCGAGGGTTCATCTTCATCATCACCACTGTTGCAAAACTTTTACTCGTCGGAAGTAATAAGAGTGAAATAGTCAATTAAATTTAATATAATGCGAAAATGTTTATCCTAGTTGACTGTGACAGAACTTATCAAGGCTTTCACATCTGCCAGATTAAATAAATAATTAACAAACACCACCACCCCAACTCTTCTTTTCTTCCTCTGCAATCTTAAAAATCTTCTCACTTATTTCGTCTCATAAACACCGAATCAACCTAGTTAATCTTTTATAACAAGAAAAAGAAGATTCCTAAAAATTAAAGTTTACATCACCAGATTTTTATGGCTCTGTTGAAGTCATTTATGAACATCCTATAGGCAGAGCGAAAGGGTGCTAATGTACCGTAAAGAGCATGGCAATGGAATGACGGGTGCAAGCATAGGAACAAAGGAGAAAGGTTTGGCCGGCTTGATCACTGCAGGAAGATGTGTTTACACGCCCTGTTGACTTTAACGCCTCACAAGTGAAGTTCTTCACAAGGTGATCCTAAATAAACTACTCCCGCTTTCTGCAGTTGAGGGTAATATCGTTTGAGAATTAACTTTTGAGCAAATAACCACAGAATCTGAGAAATAAGGAAATTTAGAGTTAAAGCAAAATGCGTTGGATTCCAGGTTTGCAAAAGTGTTGAAATATTATTTTTCATAAAAAAAAAAATCGGACCTGTAATGCAATATCACAGACGTACGTGGTGCATCTTTTGGTAAGTCTTAAAACACTAATTTCATAGAGACATTTATGTAAGCATTGTAAAACAAAGAAGAACCTGTACTGGCATCATAAAACTATAAATAATTATCTCGCAGGCGTTTACTTTAGCCATAAACTGACTTAAACGTTATCAATGGAATTTATTGCCATTTTAACAGTACAACACGTTGAATTTTCTTTTTCCTCTCCACATAAAATTAAAAAGAGAACCGAAAAACTTTACTCTCTCATATTCAGGCTATAAGACTCTTCGAATGATGAACAGAGTTTGTGTTAACATGCTGAACACTGGTGACGTCACTATGAATCCGTTCAAGAACAGTTCCTCTTACACACTTAGGGCCTATCTCGCCAGTTTCTTATAAAACAAGAATTAACTAATTAAGATTAAATTAATTGAGGAAGTTACTTCCCAATTACATCTTTTGCATCTCACCAAACGCAGTCAATTACCTAATTTAGATTTAAATCATCACGGCCTTCTGAATTATAAAAAATCCAGGATTTGAAAGGTCAAATGCTCTAAGCACCATTTGTAAAATAGCGGAGATCGTTACTAATTCGTTTTTCATGACAATTGCACATCAGAAACGGAGAGTGTTACATTAACATTTGAGCGAAAAGTAAATGCCTTTAAACTGCTAAAACAACTGACAAATGATGCTGTCTGTATCTCATTAAAAAAATAAATAAATAAATAAATAAATAAATAAAAAAAATATTAAAGGAATATTTTTGACAGCTCATATTTTTTTAACACTTAAATAGAAACTGTATTTTATAAACACTGCAGAGTTACCAACTTTGGCTTAATATGACAATATTACACAAGTGTTCATTCTATTATGTGAGGCTGAAGTTGATTCCGTCATTTCGCTTCTTTTAGCGAGAAAATCTTTATATCAAAATGTATCTTGTACAAAACTGCTGCCACTTGGGAAACGTTTTCTCTCTTGCTAGTGACAACTAGAAACATGAAATATTTCGCAATGACTGAAATAAATTACTAATTATTTATAAATATTAAGAGCTGTACTTTACGTGCTATTTTGCACATTTTCTATTGAAAAGGTGTACTTTTTGTAATAGTATGCATGGAAACAGGACAAATGGAATCTAGTTCGTGAAATACTATTTTTGTAAACAAAACGGTTATTAAAAAAAAGACAACATGTATGTAAATCAGGGGCGGCCCGGCATCCTTCCCCCCCCCCCCAAATTCCATAATTATTTACCATTTCCTCTTCTCCTGGTCAACTTTTAAAACAACAAAATGCATGAAAGTAGCCGATTAGTTCTTACGTAATGAGCGCATTTCCCGCATGCGGGTCCGCCAACCCGGAAAATTTAAATGTTTTAAAATTATACTTTCATGGGATAGGGGAGATCTACAATTGTCAGCCCCCAAGATGGGTTAGCCTTTCTTCTGCTTATTTCTGTGCTCTCTTGGGCCAGCAGGAAGACTCTCGTGGCCAGCGCTCGCTCCAGATGTTTAGGGGTTACTGACTTCGCGCACAACTGACTTGGGGTTGTTTTCGCACTGTGTTTGAAAATTGGGTGGCTTTCTCACTGTTTGTCAGTGCATTGACATTCACATTGCTAAGTGTTAAATTATTAAAAAGCGCATCTGTTTTGTTGCAATGAACAAAGTGAAATTTTATTGAAGACTCCATTTTTGCATCTTATTTGGAAATGAAACGATTTGGACTTCATCAACCGAAAGCTTTAGGAAGCTTACTTAGCAAGATGGCACAAAATAAAGATTTATTATTGTTTGAAAAAATATTTTGGTTGACCGTGTGTGAAGTGAGAAAAGTATCTTGCATATAAGAATGAGATCAGAAAAGAAATAGAAAGGGCAATTTCGTTTCTATACAGATTGAAAAAACCGCATATATTACACGCATCTCACAAGTTGGTTGTGATTTTACGATACACCAGTGAGGGCAAGCAGGTGGAACGATTCTAAAAATTCATTGTTGTTTCTGAATTGACTGCAGAAGGTTTAACAGCTGAATTAGAAGAGCTCTATATAACCAGAAGTTTATAGAACAAACGCCCGATGGCGCTGCAGTTGTGAATGTCGTGGAGGAATATAAGTCTTGATAAAAGAGACTTCCTCTAGACATTTGAGTGAAATGTATTTATAACCCTACCCTGCCCTTCTTCAGGGACCACGAGCTCATATTGACGTAAACTATTAAATGTAATCTAAATATATAATATGCTAAATTAACAATGCTCTTACATTATGTAACTTTTAGCACATTCTTACCACTTTTCTTCTGGTGCGGATGTATTTGTTTTTATTACACAGTAAGTAAGGGTTTAAATTTGCAGCTTTTCTTATAAAGCGCTCACGTATTTTAATCTCAAACACATCAACTGACATTCCTCATCTATTATGAAAACAATTAATTGTAGTTTGCTGCGGGAGCGTTCCACAGATAGGGTTTCTTGAGGTTAAGTACTCTAAAGGAAGCGGTAAGGGCGCATGCGCAATGAAAACAAACGGCCGCTGGGAGAGAGCACTCCACTCAGCACAGCAGACAAATATTAGTTAATGCGAGAAACCTGCTCTATTTCCATACATGGTTAGCAAAGCTCTCGGAGCCCACTTTAAGTATTTTTTTGCGTTTCGATTTCTCTATGGAACCATTACCTATTTCATCAATCGGTCAAATCGGTAATAACAACAAAGACAGTTTAATTTTGTTGTTCGCGGTATCTTCCAGAATGCGATAAAATACTCAACAAGCTACACCTGTCCTACAGAAATTTATTCTGGAATGGTTGTAAATATTTAAATAAATAAAAATGAATTTTTAGACTATAACAAATACTAGGCATGCTGAAATGAATGAAAATAGCAACAAACGCCTTAAACAATAAACAATTACAGCATAAAAGTGACTCTGTTCACTAAATGCCACATTAACATGAATTAAGAGACGCCTACGTTTACATGCCTACACTTGGAAAATACATTCTTAACAAATATGAATAAATAAAATACCTTCTTTTCCCAAACGAATTTTACTTTTATATTTATTTCCGGACGCTCTTTAACATCTCAGGTCATCAGCGTCCCATTCAATTCAGGGCGTGAAACGGCCGACAAATTTTGCTCAGAGGCCTCTTCTTTCAGGCTTGAGGTTCTTTGCCGTGCCGTAAATGTACGACACGGGACCCACGGCTTTACTTCCCTTCCTAAGGAAGCCACACTTAAGATTTTTACGCCCGAAGAAAAAATCCATCGGTCTTGGCCGGGATCGAACCCATGAGCTTGGGTTTAGGAGACCACCAGGACCGACACACACAGATTCGACAGGAAATGCAGGTGCTCTCAAGTGTCCCGCCACATTCAACGTCCTATAAGGGACTTTGCCTTTATTTGTTGTGTACACATTGCTCCAGGACTACTTCTATTTTTTCCCCCTTTATTTTGTATATAAGAAAATCTACAAATAGTAAAATATAATTCAATGCCTTATGTTTGTCATTTCTCATTAATATAAAGTTACTTGCATTTACTTATTATGTTCGATAAAGCAGATTCTTATAGTAAATGGTCATTTAATTGAATTTTACATAATGAGATTTTTACATTAATAAATATTACAGAAAAAGTATTATTTCTCTCTTCTGTACCAGAAAACAAAACAAAATATTTCATGGACCAGTATTTGAATCCCGGACCTTCATTGCTAAAGCCCAGCGCGAACATATTGAGAGGTGCATAGTAGTCAATTCTGCCGAAATCGATGCGAACAGGGGACAGTGTTTACGGGATAGTCTGTAGAACGCCAGGACTGCACAACTTCCCAATCCGCAGGACAAGTCACTTATATAATAAAAATAAAGTAACTGATCGAACAATGTAACTAACAAGAGAGGCAGAAATAGATAAAACACTTAAATAGTCACACAAATTTCCCTATATTTCGACCCGCTTGTGTTCTTTTTTAAGGCAGAAGTGAAGGTGCTGAAAGTAAGAAGCCTGACGGTAACGTATTGCACGGAAACAGATACACGCAACGTTGGGAAAAGGGTGGAGGAGGAAAAACCAATATATTAATAATTGAAAAAGAATTAAAACAATAATAACAAAGTAGAAAGGGAAATGTTAATATGTAAAATATAAAGCGGATTTGTGCAAATATATAACTGCTAACTCTATTTCTGAGGTAACTTTCAGAGCTATGAGTCGATAACGCATCAACAAGTGTTAAATTAAAAGCAGTGAGACGGAGCATGTTGGGCAACCGACAAGGGAGACTTGGTTTCTATGATTGTTCATACGTAGCGAAACAACAGCACATTCTTAGAAGTAAATGAAGTAATCTTAAATTCTTTGGATAAAGTGGGGTTGCAGAACGCATGGCATGGCATAATAAGCGCACGGGTTTCGCATTTAAGGCATCGGCAAGGACAAGTTTGCGACCGTACGAGATATGGTTGCGGCGAAATATACTTTTAGGAGATGTTAAAAGCAAGGCGGGGTTAAATTTAGAAAAAAAGATCATTAAAAGATGAATGCATTAATAAAGTGTTGTGACATTCTTTTAAAATAGGTCTGATGCTCTAAATCTCAGGTACCTAAGTGGTAACAAGGTTAGTGAAGTTTTTTGTTTGCATTGACTTTTTTATGCGATGGGATTATAAAAAGTAGGAAGGATATTTTTGGTCTTGGAACTTTTGGGCTAAGTTTTTAATGTAGGTGTATCAATAAAGGAAACGTTGTTAAAAAGACGTGCCTGCGGATTGAAAGAGAAAAAGGAATTTTGGATACATAGGTACAAATGCACGTACCATTCCATCGTAATGTTTCCTTCAATATTACATCACTCGTCTTCTACTTTTAAAGAAGAACACAAGCTGTTTGAAATATAGCGAAAATTGTGCGACTATTTAAGTGTTTTATCTATTTCTTTTTCTCTAGTTCTTGTTATTTTAGTTTTAGTTTTATTGTATTATATATTAAGGATGCAGTCCGAGCATAATATTTTGGTAAAGACACAACTGAGCAGAACAAGTGAAATCGGCAATGTTGCAACGGTTTCTGAGTCATTCACTTTGTGTACGTTCACTTCGTTACTGACATAGATGTGGTCTTGAAAATTGTCAATTGTCATTCAAGTGGACGAAGTCTTTGTAGTTTAACCCTAAACCTTTTTTCGGAATGAACTAAAATGAGTTGGTCACCGCAAGCACTTGTTAACAGTCACGTAAATGGTTAGACGTTTTACACACACAAACATATATCGCGCCCGATCCATCTGTCACCAAACGTTTTGTTAATTATCCTTACACACAGAAAACCGAGCCTAATTCCAGGTAGTATAAAGGCCTGATGGTTCAGTTGTTTACCGCAAGTGCTATTAATGTGTAGGGAGTGGGTTCGATTCCCCCAGAGACTAATTTTTTTTTTTAAATTTTCATAATTTTTCTACATTGTTCCAATATAATAACTTTTAACTATTTTAATAGTTAAAACTTGTAGTGTTAAAACAACGCATAGGTTGCACATTTAGGTTAGCTTATGTTTAAATATATATACAAAACTTATAGTGCTAAAAGCGTATGCCTTTCCCCCTTAAGTGTTGCAGTGCTACATCATATTTTCTTATTTCATTTCGCTGTGTACCAAATGTGATTAACTATTAACATCATCCGAAAATTTAATTTTTCGCACCATTGCTTGTTTCCGTGCGTTACGACTGATCCATCCGACTGCATTTGTTGCCACTACCACTCGATTTTCTTCGTTGTCGTTCGCACAAAATCCGACTGTCTGTAAGGGTGATTTCGAACTGCAAGTGAAAAATGTACAGGAAGGCGTCATGTTGGAACTATAATTTCAAGACAACGTACTATCCAGCAGGCTTCAAAACGCAAATGCTGCATAGACCCCCTAGCGATGGTGACTAGTTGCGTTTAACTTATATCTAGTACGGCACAATAATATTGACGTATGTAGCGCAGTAAAGGGGGGGGGGGTTTAATAAAAAATCTCTATTTTATTTTCTAATCAGGTGAGCTCCATGCATGGGAATTCTAATTAAGTTTAGTGTCTACATACAGAACATACATGCAATGAAACCTTTTCTTTGATTCACTCATTAAAACACATAGCAAAAGATCTACCTCTCAATCTAAAAAAGAACATCATTCAATTGTTTGTTACGCCTCACTTTCATTATTGTGATGTGGGGACAGATCGACAGATCACACCGCGTTCATAATGCCTGTGTTCGTTTCGTCAACATTCTTAAATTTAATCATTTGACACTCCAAGGAAACAACTGTCATGGCTACTTCTAAAAAACGCAGGACTTTCCGTTCCCTTACGCTCCTATTCAAAATCCTTTGTACTTCTACCCCTCAGTACATCGCTCTTCATGCACCTGTTCCTACCTCGAACCCATAATATGACTTACTGTCTGTTCCTCATTCAGCGTGTCAGCTCTCCGAATTTCGAACTTCTTTCCTCCTCAAGTCTGAGAAGGTCGGACAATAAAAGCAATTTAAATTGTAATATCAACTTTAGGAATCACAACACTTTATCTTTCGCTTCTTCTTGTTCTTGTTCTTCTTCTTCTTCTTCTTCTTCTTCTTCTTCTTCTTCTTCTTCTTCTTCCTCCTCCTTCCTCCCCGAAAAAATTATTGAAGAAGTGAGATTTTAACAGTTTATTTTATCAGCTTTTACTTTATTAAGATATGTTACATTATATAACTTGAATTTGGTTTTTTACTCTGTTTTATATAATTAAGTATATAGTATTTTGTATTTTTCTGGTTTCTTTCGCTTAGTAGAGTGTGGAAGATGGCTTTAACTGTTGCCAGGGTAAGTAAATATATTAATAAATAATAAACAACTAAGGAAAAATTTATCACAATTAATTGGGGTTTCATAGAGAAATTTAAGTTAGAACTGAATATAACCAACAGCATTAGGCTTCCCCGCTCCCCTCTCTCTCTTAATACATGGAGAAAAATTTACGGAAATAATTAAACAAATGATAAATTATATACATATTTGTATTGTTATCTCAAAACCAAAACCCATTAATCAGCACCTACTAAAAGGACATCAGAATATATTAGGTCTCAAAAGTTACCTTACTAACAAAATTCAATGTGTGACTAAGAAGTAACAGTACTGTCTGTTTATGCACAGTAATTATGAAGCCAGCTTTTACAAATTCAGTGGACAAATTTACTTTTGATGCTTGGAGAGAAATTTAATTTTCAAAGTATCATTAGCATTCTTAAAAGCAACCACTGTCGGAGCCTAGAGGTCGCATTTGCACTTCCCAAGGGCTCGATTCCTGGTTGGGTTATTTTCCTAAACAAGGTTTTATTCTGTAGGTGAATTCCTGGAAAATTTAGGCTACAGTCCCATGAACTCATTCGGCAAGTTGTCATTTATCATTTGAAACAATTGATCTTCAGGTCGTGGTGTCATGATATTTGAAAAATACTTAAAAAATGATTGGTCAGTATTTAAGAGTATGAAGTATATTATTGTTCAGTTGAGTCCCATAAATGACATAAGTACATGACACAAACCGCTATCACCTTATTCCTGTATTACACAGAAAAACGACGTGTATATACGAGGGCAGGTCCCTAAGTTTCCGGTCTTGTCGATAAAGATTATCGCCTGCACAAAATCCTTATCTGTTAAGTGCAGCTGTAACTTCCTCTCCGCCATGTTCGCTTGTATGGATATAGCTGCATAAAAAGGCTATGTGTAGAGGATTGTGACATGTTCAAACTGGAGTATGGAGCTATTATTAAGTTCCAAAGAAAGGACTTACTCCAAATAAAATTAAACAGCGATTGGACGGTGTATATGGGGAAACATCCCCCTCATATTCTACCGTAAAAGAATGGACCAAACTTTTTCGAATGGATCGAGAAAGCATTGAAGACGAAGACGTGCAGGTCGGCCCTTGAAGGTGCTCACTCCTGAAAACATCGCTCTTGTGGAAGGAGAAATTATGGAAGACTGGCGGCTCAAAGTTACAGAAATACCAGCAAGTTTACCTTTCTAAATCAACAGTCCTTCGAATTATTCACCAACATTTAAACACGAATAAGGTAAGTGCAAGATGGGTGCCTAGACTTCTTTCCTCAGTCGAAAAGCAGCAACGAGCCATCAGTTGCCAGGCATTTTTGGAGCTCTGCCAACGTGGCAACGAGAGAGAAGTTCTGCAAACCATTGTTACAGGGGATGAAACTATGGTCCTCTACTGTGATTCCTTGTTCAAAAGAGAATCTATAGAGTAGCGTAAACTTGGCGAAGCACCGCCTCTAAAGGCCAAGGTCACTCAGTCAACCAAGGAGATCATGGCCACGACCTTATGGGACTGTGAAGTAATACTCTGGAGAAGAACACCACAGTAAATGGGGAGTACTATGCTGGCCTACTGCAAAAACTACGTGCTTCCATCAAAGAGAAAAGGCGAGAAAAGCTGAGTGGTGGTGTGGGTCCTCTTCACGACAATGCGCCTGTGCACAAAGCTCTTGTTGCAAAGGAAGTTATGAAAAAATGTGGCTTCAAGGAGAACGACCATCCACCCTACAGCCCAGATCTAGCTCCCAGTGACTATTTCCTCTTCTGAAAATTCAAGAAGGGCCTTCGAAGGAGGAAATTTAAGTGTGATGAAAAGTGATGGGTGCTATTTATACCCATTTTGCAGACATGACCTCTGATTATTTGGGGGGGAGGGTTTTGAAAAGTTAATTTAAAGATGTGAGAAGTGTACTGCAATAAGGGTAACTATATTGAAAAGTGAAATATAGCTTATGTGTTTATCATTGCTAGAAAATGGTTAGACCGAAAACTTATGGACTTACACTCGTAGGTGGCAAAGCTTCTTATACCATTTCCATTCACTAAGTCTGAATGTTCAGCTTCAAAATTCACTAATTTATTGCCAATAAAATTTTTTCAATAATTGCAACTATGTCGTTTTAACACGCCAAAGGAGCACTTACTATTGATTATAACTGAGGAACTTCAGTTTATCAGGGAGGGGCTTAATAATTAAAATACTAATAATGAGAGCGGAACTTAACAATCAGTTTATTGTATTATTCGTGTTCCTCGTCCCCTAGCTTAAGTTTATAATGCTCAGAATTTTAGGGATTAATGTCAGGACACGCCCCTAATGTCGAACCTCGTGCAAAGTTGATTGAAAAGAATAATGTAAAGCGAGTGATATTCGGGGTTGGTGGAGGCTCCAGGCAGATTTTTGTGTGAGGTGCCGGGTATACACCGGGATATATAGAGATGATTGTGGAGGAAAAGTGCTGTAAGTTTTAATTTTTTATAGTGAACTAATAAAGTTTTTTTTTTCATGAAATATATCACAAAGTTCACTCGCTTTTACATAATTTTTGCAGTTAACTTCACACAAGATTTAGCACTAGTCCCTAACATTCCGAGCACCATAAGTTAAATTAAGGGGTGAACTGATTGTAATGTTGAGTTACAGTTTTTTAATGGTCTTACCTCATGGTATTATAATGAGAATGGCGCTGGTCAGGGAGAGGAGTAGTGCATCTTACCCGTTCAAGTCTGTTGATAGACTGGCGCTTTTTCCTCACCAAAACCACTGAACATTGCAGCTATACGCATGCGCAGAGCTTGGTATTTTCCTATCTAACACACGCCAGACGGGCTTTCAATTAGCTCTCAATTATTGCCTTCAACAATACTTTATTGTTACAATAATGATGCGTCCCATTATTAGTCTTTTAATTACTAGCCCAGCAAATGCCACAATATTCCGAGTGGCATTTGCTAATACCATTTGCGAAATAAAATATTTAGAAAAGAGTACTATGCTGCAACAGTATTTAATTTAATTGTTCATATATATGTCAATGCTTTTTAAATACTTTGCTTAGGCCTTAATAATAATGATGATGATGGTGATGATAATAATAATAATAATAATAATAATAATAATAATAATAATAATAATAATAATAATAACAACAACAACAACAACAATTAGTAATTTCAGTTCGATAATATTGCAATGTCGGTCAACAGTCGACTGAGCGAGTTGTAAAATGAAATGGTCAGTATTCAATGCCTATGAATTTAACAGTTTTTAAGACCTATTAAAAATAATGAAAATATCCTATTTAATCATTAAGTGTAGAACTAACCTTTTGCCAATTTAGATTTTGACAAAAGTGTTGCGAGTGATTTCCTATTTTTTTTTTTTTTTTTTTCATCAAACGTTCTTATACAGAGAGGTTATTTGAGTCGCAGGCGTGATAACGTACTGGGAGAAGCCAGTCGTCATAGTTTATTGTGTTGATGGACATTATTTCGTCAGCGATGGTTCGTGTGTTACTCGGTACTTTTATTACGTGTAAAATGCAAACTAATTATTCCTCCTTGTGCCATTACATTAATATAGTCTTGAAGATCGGGATTTATGTAATATATATATATAGATAGATAGATAGTGCAGCGATTCGCAAGAAAATATCCTGGCTATCATGTTTCAGGTTATGAAACTGTTCGTCAACAGTACAATACTACAAGACAATTTCAACCAAAAACATCTATATCCAGACACAAACTCTGGTGCTCATATATTTATTTCAAAGTTTTTTTACAATATAGTTACGGTAGCAAAAATAATTTTTTAGAACTGGTTAACGCTTGATTTGCTTCCACAGAGTTTACAGCTTAAATATACATGGCCTTTGGCATCCGGATGTTACATCGACCAGCAACGCTAATGTTACACAGACGCTGCTAAATTAACACCGTTCATTTTACTCCCTAGAAGTTAGAACTCTTACTCTCTCTGTGCCAGAGTTGGTCATTCCATGATGCCACTGGAATGCTTTCGGTCCGCCGCATAAACTGTATTTTAATGTTTCCATTGTATCAGGGTTTTCCGTCTTTCAAGCTGTCCTACAAGTAAGGTCGGAACATACATCAGTTAGTTTTGTAATCCAACACTTGAAATCGACAGTTGCGTATTTCTGTTGGAACCAATCATCTTCCAGAAGAAATACCTGTGAGAATTTTCAATTTTCATATTAAATACAATTCGCTCGATAAAAGCCCCAAGCAATGTTCTATAAAATGTTATTTATATAACGAATTATAAATATATAATATATATACTTATGTATCTTTTATTCTTTTGGTTAGAAGATATTAGAATAGGATATATTATTCGTACATAATAAAATAGTGTTAGAAGGGAGCATAAAATTATATACATATATATACATAAATACCCCTAGGGATGTAAAACAGCACTGACATAATGGGCTCGTCCAGTGACCTTCATTGTTCCGCGTCACTGCATCTCGGCGTTGTAACGCAAAAATCGCGTGATTAACAATGTACACAATTGCACAGTGTTCGTAAATACTGCCAAAAAGGTTCATTTGAAGCCTGCCCGATAGATTTTGGTGAAAGAGTTAGAAACAACTTTCCCAACCTCATGTCATGTATTCATGAACTGAATGTGGCGGACCATGGAAAACGTGTTCCAAAATCCATATCTTCCGATCCAACGCCTCTCGACTTCTTTTATGGGGCCTATTGAGGAAAAGGCGTACAAAATTAAATCCTGCACAACCGAACAACTCAAAGAAGAGACTAAAACCGTCGATGCCTTCATTTTGGGTTAGTATTCCAGAATTTGTTGAAACGCACCATTAGCTAAATAACATAACATTTTTTTGTAGAAAACAGTTTAAGGCCTCTAGCGAGAGAATTATACATGTTTGTGTAGAAAAGAAATTCTTATAGTTTCTATAAGATGGTTTTTAGAAAGCCAGCTTTTAGTGTTACGATTACAATAAATGCATATCACTCCAATGAAACATTAATATTTATACTCTGTCCGCAGCCGTTCCAGGCACGTTTGTATGGCACACATCTAAAATGTGACCCCTAAATTTCTAGTGATATTTTTTCAATTGAAAAACTAGAATACCGATTAAGAAATACAAGAAGAGAAGATAATTATAAACTATAAGGTGGTCAACTGAACAGTCCCGACAATTAGCGGTAATATAAACAGTATACGGCATAAAGTATACAAAAGATATAGAAAACTTCTAAAATAAACAACGGAAAAATAATACAAGAATTATTGCAAATATAAGTCAGCTAAAAGAGATTGGCCTGGAATGTTTTTGAAAGCTTAAAAAGGGGAAGAATAAAGGACTTGCTCTTCGTAAATTATTATTTATTTTTATAAGCATGCCTACTGTTATAGACATTCGAGGCTTTAATTAATGGTACACTAAATGGTCTAGTGTCTACTTTTGCGGGAAAACTTGAAAAAATTAACCTATAGACCAAACACCTGAATCAATGGCGGATGCACATGATAAACACGTTTTAAACACGCTAACATATGATGATGAGTAAAAAAGCGTTCCTAATAAGATATTAAGAAGTAACTAATTCAGATGTGCGCATGCGCAAGTCAGCATCTTGCAAGTAATTTTAGTTTAAACAATGCGCTATGACCGATGATATTTGAAATAATTTGTACTTATTAGTTATTGATTTATTTTATTTACGGACGCTCTTTAACATCTCAGGTCATCAGCGTCCCATTCAATTCAGGGCGTGAAGCGCCGATAAATTTTGCTCAGAGGCCTCTTTTTTCAGGCACGAGCTTCTTTTATATGCCGTAAATCTGCGACGTGGAATCCACGGCTTTACTTCCCTTCCGAAGGAAGTCACATTTAAGATTTTTACGCCCGAAAAAATCCATCGATCCTGGCCGGGATCAAATCCGCGATCTTGGGTCTATGAGGCAAGTATGGATATCAATACACCAACAAGACGGAAAATTTGTACTGAAATGTGATTTTTCACACATTTAGGCTAAGGTTTAAAATCCAAAGTCAGCAGGAAAAATTGAACGTCATGACCGGGATTCGAGCCACGGACTTCGGTTTGCCGTTCCGATGCTCTTATCAATTGAGCTACCGTGCTCTGCCCGATCATACTCAAAAGGAGGAGAATTGCGGAAGTTGGGTAGGGCACGTTAGCTCAGATGGTAAGGCAAGGAATGGAAAGCAAAGATGTGCGTTTCCAGTCTCAGCCATGACCTCGATTTTTTCCAAAACAGCCCGCATTTACCAGACCCAAATGTAGACCAGATGGTGGAAAATGTAGTCCATGTATTAATTACATGACTTTGTTAATTTGGTTCGTTTTAGTTACCTGTTTACTACAGGGATTTATACTTGGAAGTAAATCAACACTGCGTGTTAATTTTTTTTGTTTTGTTTTTTATTAAAATAATATTAATTTAGTGAAATCACACCAGGAACTTGTTTAATAGAAAGTGTTAATACCACATGGGTTGCTCTTGTATGTCTTAATTTACGGCAGTGTACCATATAATGCCATATTTAAATTTCCTAAATAGGAGCAAATAAAAGATGAGTATATAGCATGCAAATTTTGCAATTAATGATGAGACTGTGGTGTATTAAACATTTGTAGTTAGAGAGAATGTTTTCCTTGTCAGCTTTCTGTAATCTACCATCGTATGTAATGGCGTGAGTTAGGCAAGATCCTAAATAACGTATGAAGCGAATTTTGGAACGAAATGAAGAGAATTTTAATTAATGGTGTGAACAGGGTGTTATATTTTGACTTCTTTGCAAGCGAGCTTAAGACAAGACAGGTACACCGATTTATAACTAAAGGAAGAATGTGTTCTTTTCATGAATATAGACGATGATAAAATTATGCTGTTTCATCTATGTCCATTAGTTTTAATTTATCCAGTAATTAGAAAGTTAAGTATTTTATAATGATTTGTTCCTACCTGTGAAGAACTTAATAATTCGTATTATTTTATATTTCGTTTACGTATGAGAAACATTGTTTGTAAACAATTTCAGTTTCTTAAAAGCCATCGAAATATTTTCTAATGATGAATAATATCTTCTTGTAAACGTAACACTGTATAAAAGCTTCGTATTTGCTACTGACAGTAAGTAGTTGGGCGTCTTGAGCCGTCATCGTTTTTTCATATTGGGGTCTGGTAAATATAATCGGTTTTAAAAAATTCCCTATAACTGTTATTCCAGATTTGTACTTTGTTTTTATCGCGTCCTGTTGGCATTTATTTATTTTTCTGTAGTTTTTTGGAATTCGCTGTACACTTACGTCCGCTGATTTAGCGGATGTGCGGCACTTAGTTCAAATAAAGAAAAAAAGTCACCTTATCGCGCGCGGCGAGTAAAGTACTTCTGAGTGGCAATTGTTCCAACCTGAACTGATTGAAAAGGCCATACGAACCAAAAACCTAAAAAGTGTCTGAAAATCGCCTTACTGTTTACTGGCTGAAAGCACGTAGGCTATAAAAAGCCAGCCACGCACGCACGTCGATCTATTCCAGCTGTGCTCGTCTCGGAATGAATGGGGTGTCTTATCTGTCGAGGCCGGGAGTGTTTCATGAAGGGAAGCTCTCATCTGCATACCGCACTCCGACAATAATTCACTCATGCCGGTTACTGTTTGTGTTTGGAGCAACGTTATTGCGTCCCTCTTTGGTTCTCGGCTACTGTAGTAGACAACAACAACAACAACAATAATAATAATAATAATAATAATAATAATAATAATATAATACTTTCTTTGTGAGCCTAAATACCGTGATTTTGAGAATAGCCTACAGAAATAATTATGGAGTTATGCACGCATTAAAACGCAGAAAATGACCCATAGAGCACTCTCACATTTTATCATTCAAGCGTTAAAAGTGACATTTTATTTTATAGATAGTTGTTAGGAATCTACGAAACAAATTATTTCTTTTTTAGACAATCTAGGTAAAAGGAATATTTTTAACAGTTGGCAATAATATTAAAAATTCCATTTTATAAATAAATAGTGTTAAAAACGATTTGTCTTTGACACCGTATTAAAACCAACTTTCAAATTTTTCAAACAAATGACAAAACGACTTTTCCTTAAAATACGCTATTAACAAAGAGTGAATCACAACTTTATTATACCTCAAATGTAGAGTATTTAAAAGGTGATTAACCTCTACAGAAAATCTTCTGCACAAAGCCTAACACAACAGAGCATTCGAAAAAATCCATCGATCCTGGCCCGGTTCGAACCCGCGATCTTGGGTTTAGAAGGCAAGTATGGTTACCACTGCACCACCAGGACCGACCGAATGTTAAGTCAGTGTTAAGAAACACTAAGTGAAAATTTACATAGAATAGATTTTAGGTACAGGTAAGGACACGCTACTCAGAAAACACGTGAAGAAATAGCCGCCTGAAGCGAAAAGAAAGCGTCTTAAACATTCATGTTGATGTAGAGTTCTTGATTCGACGATTAGAATACAGTGAAGTTAGCAAATGTATTCTGGCGTTTGTGTTAAACAATTCGCTTGTATTGGAAACATTTGTGAGTTATGAGATGCCACTCCTTGCCAAAACCAGCCCGATCATTCTGGTAAACAAATGGCTTTTCTACGTCATACGGCGCTAGAAACTAATTTGGTTGCAGTTGTATAAAAATATGCCATGTTATTGCAATGTGTCTTCTTCCATAGCGGGAAACAAAACATACGCGCGGGCGCCTGTTTCTAGTGTTCACGACGGTTCAAGACCGGACTATAAATTACAGAGGCTAGGGCAGACCAGGCCATTACATGCCCAAATAAAGATCCCCACGCTCGAGCACACGCCGTATTATTTGCATTTTATCGAAATGCCGCGAAAGGACTTCGACCCACGTCCGTATCTGGCGGGGAAGAGAGCGAGAAGTTTTTCGGTGGTGGCGCGTGAGGTGTTTGCTGTTGAGGATATAGCTGCTGCAACATTTCCTTACTTGAGTTTTGCGAAACCTCAGAAACGAACAAGATACCTGTACACAACCTACGTTTCCTAAATACATTGGATTCCTTAAAGAATAAGAGAAAATTTTTGTAAAACAAAGAACTTAACAGGGATAACACTATATTCAATTCAAATAATAATAATAATAATAATAATAATAATAAATAAAATTAGTTCTTAACCCATAAAGTGGTTTAGTAGACTCCGGCTAAGTGCCCCAGGTTGGGCACCAATTTCGAAGCGATTTATTGTCGACGTCGAGTGGCCTCACTTTGTGATGCCAATTTTGAAGTGCTTTGGTAGATTGATTGTTGATCGCTTTGGCGTTGTTGCCTACGCTTCAATGACAATTTCTCAGGGTCATGCGACGCGACATAATACATATTGGAACTTTATATTATGTTCAAAATCTTTCGCGTACTCTGGTGTTTTGCGTACAATAGATTTAGCTAAGTCGAATACAAGCTTAGCTCGAGTGAAACTTACGAATTAAATGTGTGCTGCGTGTGTCGCGGTGAAATATATTACAACTGAGTGCTTGTCGGAGTCAGATTAACAAGTGCCTCTCGCCTGTGCGATACTTACAGACGAATGGAACACGTGTGAAACTGCTTAACTGATGTATCACAACTGTGTCAAACTTATAACGAGTACTGCGAACTGCTTCTATCTTGCCGCGTGTAGAACTTATAACTGCTTGTTCTCACCGCGTGTAGAACTTGCAATTGCGTACTGAGGAACGAGAACCGCTTACATCAGTAATCTCAAACTTATTACTGCTTGCCCCAGCAACTGTCTCCTTATATATTAAATTCAAATCAAGACGTAAAAGGGGGTCACAAAGGAATGCGCAAAATTCGCATCTATCTTTAAAAGTTTAAACATATATTTTCCATTGGCTGGTTTAAGTTCACCTGCCCCGTGCCATTCGCTATTTTTTTGAAAGTTTAAAACATTTTGTTGGCAATGGTTAGTTTAAAGGCTGGTAGTACAACGCCTGAAGGAGTCAAAGTTCCAAACGGATTTAAAAGTCCTTCAGTTTATTAACCTTGCAATATATATGTTATGGCCTTATTGACTTCCTAAGCTACCGTAACCGATAAAAAAAAAATCACAGACTTTCTCTTTTGTCCATTTGCAATTGACTGTTAACATTATGCCATATTATACATGTATTATATTTACACTATTAATTATAGCCCGGGTGATTGAGGCCATTAAGGCGCGGACTCGTGAGCGGAAGATCTGGGGTTCGAATCCCGCAAGGACCGTCCTTCTTGACAGGTTTTTTCCAAGTTTTACTCAGTCCTCATAAATGCCAAATGCAGGGGAGGCACTCTAAACTTAGGCCTGGATCATTTCCTCATTTAAAAATAAATCCTTTGCCAATATATCAATTCATCCCATTTATCATTAGTGTCCATCGCCTGTGGTGCCTCTGCAGCAAAAAAACGGCCGTTAAACACTTTTAATCATTCATACACTACTAATTACAATACATGACAATTAAGTTATGCATATTATGTTACATTTATTTTTTAGTGGGGGTGTATTGTAGGAACAGTTACAACCAACAGCCTCGGAAGGCCAAGGAGTCTTGTTGCGTCTAGGACAGAACGTAGTACTGTGATCAGCACAACGCACCCAGCCGACAGCTACCACGCGGCGCTCTTGATCATAGGCCGCTACCTCTCCACCAGGTAGCTATGATCAGGTGCCGGGAATCGAACTAGGAACGTCCAGTAGTTAGCAATGTTAACCATTAGACGGAATAGGCGGTCTAATTCAAATAATGTTTATATAAAAACATTAGCATTTTAATAGATAATAGACAGAGGAAAGTACTTGCAGGATATACGTTTGTTTTTAACGTTTTATTTGTTGTCGCTTTGACTGCATTGGTATTCTCGCGACATCTGCAGATTGTGGACTGAATATTAGAGGTGCCAATCTGCAGGGAGAATTAATGATGGCACAAAAGAGCTCGGCGCCTTAAAGCTGTCTGGCGTTCGTCTTCTCAGGGTAGGGAAAAACTTAGAAAAGAAACTTACTACCTGACCGGGATTCAAACCCATTAGATCACGGAGTCGGTCAACTATTTTATTTTATGTACATATTGGCAATGAAACAATGGAAACTTAAAATTGAAAAATTTTACGGAATTGGGTTTTAGAAGACCGACAGCTCTGTGATTTGCAAATATCCGTTAATTATAGCTTACGACTAGCAGAGTGGAATCGCATTCGGAAGGTTCCAGGTTCAGAAACCGTTGGGCCTTTTTACCGCGATTTTCCTATGTTGTTTAGGTGAACGGTGGGAAGAATATTTACTTTCCACGAATCCTTAGCTCTCTCGTTTCATCATTTCGCTCCGTTGGTTCTGTTAGCCAAGGTTGGTATGGATGCCGGCCTTCTGGGGGGCTCCAGCGATGATAGAGCGTCTATCTGGAAACAACGTTAGCCAACAGGTTTTCCTTCATCTCCAGGAAGTGCCCCTATTGGGAACGTAGATACAAACGGCCAGTCGTGAGCAAGGTTGAAGTACTTCCGCCCAAATAATGCAATCCAAGGACGAAGTCATTGTACAGAGTGCAAAATTCTACTTATAATTTTACCATATGAACTACCAAAACCTTTAAAAAAATAATTTACATAATTACAACAAAAATTCTATAGACAAAGATGCTACAGAATAAATGATTTAGGTCACTAATTATCACTTTCAAGAAGCTTTAGATTATAAAATCACACAGTTTAATTAGATCTGTGGAATTATAACGAGAAAAGTTAAAAATAAAAAATCTGAAGGTTTAACCGTTAAAGGAAATGATATAACTTATTTAACCTCTGCAAGCTGAGAGTACTGGGAAACAGTGGAAACCATGAAGTTGATGACTAAAGAATAAGTGATGTTTACAAACAGCTGCACAAAAATAAAATGTTATTATTGCTGCTACTTGTATGCTTCATGTTAACACCTGAATATAGATGAAATTATTATTTGGATTCAGAAACACGATGTACTTTTATAAACAATAGAGGAAATTGTGCCCTTCCTATGGCACGCTATGCAAGACATCATATTGGCATATCGTTCTTTTAGAAATCTTGCTGGTTTATCAATATAAGTTAAAAGTTGCATATTAAAGAGCAATTAACAGTAAACAATAATTCACAAGCTAGCCGGTTACCTATCTGCAAATACAAGTCTGACGGAATCTGTTATTTCCATGGTTAAAATCCACATATTCTCATTTCCTGACTTATTTCTTAGTTCACATATGTTTGTCAGTGTCTTTCGCAATGAACGGTGTGCGATTTGTTTGTTTCAAATCCACGCAGTTTATCATTCTGTCGTTTGCTATCGGCTGTAATAAAAACTTCGCCTTCTACAACAGATTGAGCAAATTGTGTACTGTTGCATCTCACGACAAGCGAGTTTGTTTATACAGAAGTAGTTAAAGTCCGGCACCATATAAATAATTTTGAAGCTGAAGTTGACATGAAACTTGATGTTTGGGGAAAACTCAAAAATAATATTACCGACTTTTGTCTCCTCCCGGAAGCAACTTATATTTTTACATTTTCGGTAATGCTTATTAAAAGCTTTTCAAAAGGTACCCACACTACATACTTTATTGTTGCTAAATCAAGAAAACAAAAAAAGTGTATCGAATAATAAAATGCTCCTTCCTTAACAAAAATAAACAAACCTAGCTCAAAGTTTAAATTCTGTGTGCAAAATGGTAGCCCTCACTTGTTTGACGATGTGTCATTCAATCACAGAGACCATTTAAAGAATGACAACCAACTTTTAGGAAAATGTCCTATATGTATCGTTCGATACTCCATATATTTTAAGTTGTCACTTCAAAAGGACCCACAAAAAGATATCCACGTGCGACAAATGTGGGGATCTTGCTGGCCACTCTGTGCGACCTCTCCTATCAATCCATCGTTATGGAAAAACCTGACGAACATTCTGTCCATAGGAGCTGGAGCTCCATTTTGTTGTAAATAGATGTCATCTTTGGGTAGCCCAAGGAAACAAATTTTCGATGGCCAGTACTGCGTGATTTCTTAGCAAATCCAAATATTTATTGGCGTTTACCATTTCTCTAAAGAAGAAAGGACTACCCAAACATGAAGTTATTGTGCATATTGCCTGTGGTTCTCCTCCATGCATTGTGGATCTAAGTCTAACCAGTGTGTCGATAGAATGTTAGAACACAATTTGTCAAAGAAAATTGGATTGTTGGTAATGTGCACACAAAACTGCATCGGGATCGTAATTTTGAAAGCTCTTGCAAAAGTTGAATTTTATAAGAATGTCGCTTGGCACTTGTACATTTTGCCTTATATTTGATTCTAAAGGCAAGTTGTAGTAGAAAGTTTTGCATTTTCTTGCACGCGGAAAACACCCAATGAAGCTGTAATCTGTTGAGTTTTCAGAATGTGGTTGTCCTGACACGTCGAGTTTCATATCAACGAACCACATGCTTCTAAAGTTATTCCTAGGTGTTGCGGCCCTTTTAACTAACCGTGTACATTTGAAATACCCGGAAGTTCGGACATTTATTTTCGTTTAAAAAGCCAGGCAAAAAGACATTTAAAATATGAAAATAAGCATTAATGTAATTAAAATAAGCATTTATTAAAAGTGTAAATTGAGAGTAACATCACGCATTATTAATGAAAATAGGTATTTAAGATATCTAAGGCTTTCTTTATCATATAATTAAAGTATTTAAGCTTACTCTTCTTGGCTACAAGCAACAAGATGGTTTTTCAAGGTATCAGCTTGTCAGAGAGAACATTTTTCATCATGGAAAAAGAACGCTCTACTTCCACTGAAGTGATTGTAGCATATTTAAAACCAGCTATTTCGGAAGGACTCATACCAGTTACCACAGAAGAATCACCTTTCAGGACATCGTGGAAATGTTGTTCAAAACAATGTAAAATGGTTTTGAATAGTCCTGACGAATGAGTAACAGAAGTGCGGTGGTTTCTGGTTGAATTCATTTCCTGTTTGTGTGTTTATTGAGGAATTGTGTTAGTATTTCTCTTACTTCCGTACTGAACACATTGTAGGGACGGTTTATTGCACAGCTGTATCGCTCTCGTCTTTCTCGCTTGCAACTGTTTGTTACACAAATTTCCTAGAATTGTCTCGCGCAGATCGATACAAGGTCAATGGTCGTCAAGACTACTCAAAACTACAGTACTTCTCTCAACCTCTCTGTTTCCTGGTATTCGCATGCCCGAGGTAACCGTGCGTTCCTTTCACTAATGAATATTCCATATTTCAAGAGCCTAGGTGAATGAGATGGGTTGAAGAGAAAGTTTTTACTGCTTGAAAAGAGATAAATGTGTGAATAGATTCTCAATATATATTATTGTGAAGTGAACATGCCATTAAATTTATAACTTTTTTTTTACTTCGATACATTGAAATTCTTTATGTGGTTTTTAAAATGCGTAAATAATCGCAGAAAAAACCCATAACGATCCAAAACAGGAAAGAAAAGATTTTAAACCTTAAAACAGACAACAAAGCAATAATACGCAAATGCACAGCAATATGTACATTTGTATCTGACTGTTTTTTAATATATCCACCCAGATAGAGAAGGCATTTTGTCTGTTCTGGACTATTAGCTATATCAGTCTTGCTTGGCATTCTGTAGGAAACAGAACTAATGCAATCTTTCTCTCATGTACTCGTGCTGCGTGATAGGCGTATCCTGCACATTACTGACTTTAGCAATACTTTTTCCGTAGTTTGATTATGGTCTATACACTGAACACAATACGCTTTATTAAAGTACTGAAGAACTGAAGACACGGGAACATGTACACCGTTGCCTTTGTCTTCCTATTCCTCCATGTTATCTCTAGGTCATTAGCTAATGCTTAAAACGAGCTGTACGAGTTCATTAATCTTGACGCAAAATCTCACTTGTCGAACGTACTCTTCAAATAACACACCCGACCTTTCCTTGAGGTAGGTTTAGAAGCAAGGAACGGAAGATGAAGCTGAGATGTACAACTTGGCTCTCTCTCTCTCTCTCTTCACAGGAATACAATAAACATTCTTCGAGATGGAGTAAGTGCCCGCGACCACATGCTGACTGTCAGAGACCAAATTGAGATAGGTAGGAAAAACAAGGTGCCGGCGGGCGGAGCTAATCTGACGGTTATTCATCATTCCCGTAACAGCTGAAGGGCACAACCGTCTGACCCTGCTCATTGTTACCGTCGCTCGTTCTACCTAGGCATGCTAATAACAACAACATTTCAAGTAAAGTTAGCTAGGACAAATACTGTAAAAACAATGAACACTACTGCTTGAGTATAGTCAGGCAGAGAGCAATATGTACCTCTGTAAAAGCTTAGGGACTTCGGGAAACGGGTAGAAAATACAGTAAACAATGATAAAAAATTGCAATATTATTGGTGATACTAGTGTTAGAGTTATCCAAAAAAGCTCGCACCGTAAACCGGCACTCTGTCATATTACTAAAGTTACATTTACTGGAGTTTTATGAAAGTCTGAATAATAGAAGCTTAAGCACAATGATTACGTATTGAGCAATTTGGCCTGAAGTTCGAAGAAGTTTTCAGGAAATATTTTCTGGTGGCAACCTTCTACTTCGTTCAACGACGTGAATACTGTATTTATGGCGAATCTAATGCGCCATCGAATGTAATGCGCACCTCAACTTTGAAACTTAAAATATCTCTCTCTCTCTCTCTCTCTCTCTCTCTCACACACACACACACACAAAAGAGCATATTGTTGTACACGTCTTAGAGATAAGTGCTTCCGCTTCATAAAACGACCAGAACTAGAATTTAAAAGTGAACTGTTGTTACATCTTGGAGCACTTAGGATAAAATTCATCACTCGTGCTGTTGCCAGGACAGTTCATCAAAGAAGAAAATTATTTCTTTTGTGGTGTCACTTGTCACAGTTTGCCCGTTCATGTACTGACTGCAAAACTTTTTCTTCAATGTCAGGATGTCTTCCTACTTCTGTGGCCACCACAAGTGAACGTTGCTGTCAGCTACATTGAAATCGCTTCCTGCCTTTCTGTTACCATTATTTTTTTTTCATCATAAAGAATTACTTTACGCTTGAAAATACCATCATAACATGTTGTTCTCTGTTTTCCCTCCATTTCGTGATCACCTCCATTCAAACGCTCTAATAATAGGCCAAAAATAAATGTAAAAAAGTCGAACATTGAAGCAATGCATAATGACGTACTAACGATAAATTTGATGAAATTACCGGCAAACTACAAAAAGAATTTTCACTCGAATCTAATGTCATCGGATTTAATGCGCACCACAATTTTGAATGCTACACTTGATCAAAAAGGTGCGCATTAGATTCGCATAAACAGGGTAAATTCCGGCGATGATCGAGCGGGTTGGCTAAGGAGGTAACGATTAGACTAGTACTAGGCAGGTCTCAAGCGGCCAATTAACTTGAATGAAGTTTTCCATGGTTTTTATCAGCCTATTTTCAGAAAGAGAAAACGCCGGGTTGATATTCCTCTACTGCGGATTCATTATTAATCTTCATTTCTATGTATCTATCTCTTTCTGTGTTTCTGATATTTTCGAGGCAACCCTAACATTGGACTCATGACTTATTTTGGGAATTCTTCAGTGACAGAGAGTGTGTACTTTATGCTGTTCAGAAATAATCACATAACACTTAAAAATCTCTACTTCGTCTTTCGCAGCAGTCAGTTGTTTCTTACACATCGTGCAAGACGCAACATTTTACAAATTGACGTTGTTGCAAGAACTATGCAGCATCCCCAAGCCTATTCCTTGAGCCTTTTATCTCGGGAGTAAAATTTAACAAAATAATCCAAATGCCTTGGAATGACTGAAAGATAGCAACTAGAGAGACAGATACCAAAAATGTTTGTATTTTTTAAGTTTTTTTTTTTCCTCCCAAGATTTCCAGTTTAGTAGATAGTATATCTGAGCATTGGTGTTTTTAAATGTCATATACAGAACCTAAACAATGTAATTGTATTTTGAATGTATTATTTTGCTTTAATTAAAAACAATCACAAAAACTTGAATTTTGTTTTCTAAAGTTGTGGGTAAATTTTAAAATTTGTAATTACAAAGGCAGTATACAGCACAGAAGTTCAAGTAACATTTTGCTTCCTGTGTTATTTTGTTGAACATGATCCAAGTACTGAAAGGTACAAGATTTAAATACTACACAATTGATGAGAAAATTGTGATGTAATAAGGAGACGAGTAAATATTATGAAAATACATTTACACCACTTATATGCAAGTATGTCTTCGTGCCAAAGAACTACGTCATTACGGCCTACATACTCTGTGAAATACAATTACTTTCGATAATGCAGCCTAGTTTATAAAAAGCACTTTCTACTCTTGTATAAATTGCACAGGCTTCTCAACAAACGCGACAGTGAAATTATAATGTAACATGACATTGAATGTCTGAAGTTTGCTAATCGGGGAGTAAATGAACCTGCAATGACCAGATTTGGAAATTTCTAAGTACTAAACATGGAATTAAGTTCTGCTGATATTGAACTGTACACAACAGGTGGGAGTACAATAGTCACGAATTATAAACCCCCCTCTATTCTTATGCCTATTGCTTATCAGTTCTTATCTGCTGGACGGTGGTTATAGCCTGTGTTTTGAGTGTATCTAACTTGATATCAAGTGCTCAAGAATTTTAATGCCTACTAATGACTAAAGGTAAGGCAAAAATCCATTCCAGTGAATATAAAGCTATAAAATGCGACATAAGTTCGCTTCTGACGCAGCTCTTTATTTTTAAAAAATGATTTCTTGTCAGCAAACACGGAGAACATTCTTGTAATTTACTGCCTGAAATTCTAATTAAAATACTGTAACATTTGTTTTATTTACGGACGTTCTTTAACATCTCAGGTCATCAGCGTTCCATTCAATTCACGTGAACAGTCGACAAATGTTGCAGGCTTGAGGTTCTTTTACGTGCAGTAAATCTGCGACACGGGACCCACGGCCTTCCGCAGGAAGCCATACTTAGGATTGTATGTCCGAAAAAAAATCCATCGATCCTAGCCGAGATCGAAACCGCGATCTTGGGTTTAGGAGGCAAGTACAGTTACCACTTCACCACCAGAACCGACTAGTTCAATAAAGGTGAAAAGACAACATATTCAAAAGAAAGACTTGAGGAAATCGCATCTTATTCCTCCAAGAAACAGGAAAACAATGAGAACCATTCGACACTTGAAGTGGGACCTCGAAAACTCCACCATGTATCAAATTAGTTGGGCTGCATTTACTAATTGTAAGCAATCGACTGATATACCTTCATGAAGTCAACTACTCAAGTGCCATGCAGCGGTGGACTACTGATTGGATCATCTCATATGAATATTATATTATGAATTCAGGATATTCACTCGTGCTAGGAAGCAATAAATAATTGCAGTCATTAAAATATCGTGAATTTGGAGTACAATAAGATAAGAGGGTAGGTTCATAAGTTTCCGGCCTCGCCGATAAGGAGTATCGCCTTCACAAAACCCTTATCTGGTGTCATATCTTATTTGTTAAGTACATATTTGCAGGTGTAGCTTTTGCTCGCTGCGTTCACTTGTTCAGATGTAGTTGCATAAAGAAGGCTACGTGTAGAAGATTGTGACATGTTTAAATGGAGTATCCAGCTGTTATTAAGTTCTTCACACAAGAAGGACTTACTCCAAATGAAATTAAATAGCGATTGGGCGTGTATATGGGGAAACATCCCCCCATATTCTATGGTAAAAGAATGGGCCAAACTTTTTCGAATAGGTCGAGAAAGCACTGAAGACAAAGAGCGTGCAACTCGGTCCTTGGAGGTGCTCACTCCTGAAAACATCACTCTTGTGGAAGAGAAATTATGGAAGATTGGCGGCTCAAAGTTACAGAAATACCAGCAAGTTTACCTTTCTAAATCAACAGTCCTTCGAATTATTCACCAACATTTAAACACCAATAAGTTTAGTGCAAGATGGGTGCTAGATTTCTTTCCTCGGTCCAAAAGCAGCAACGAGTCATCAGTTGTGTGGCATTTTTGGAGCTATGCCGTGGCAAAGAGAGAGAAGTTCTGCAAACCATTGTTACAGGAGATGAAACTATGGTCTTCTACTAAGATGCCTTGATCAAAAGAGAATTAATGGAGTGGCATAAAGCTGGCGAAGCACCGCCTGTAATGGCCAAGGTCACTCAGTCAACCAAGAAGATCATGGCCATAATCTTTTGGGACTATGAAGGAATACTCTTCATTGACTTCAAGGAGACGGTAAATGGGGAGTATTATGCTGGCCAACTGCACAAATTACGTGTTTCCATCAAAGAGAAAGGCGAGGAAAGCTGAGTGGTGGTGTGCGCCTGTGCACACAGCGTTGTAACACAGGAAGCCGTGAAGAAATGTGGCTTCAAGGAGATTGACCATCCACCCTACAGGCCAAACATAGCTCCCATGTGACTATTTCCTCTTCTCATAACTTAAGAAGGACCTTCGAGGAAGGAAATTTAAGTGTGTCTAAGAAATGATGGGTGCTGTCTATACCCATTTTGCAGACAAGGCTTCTGGCTACTTGGGGGGGGGGGGTCTTGAAATGTTAATTCAAAGATGCGAGAAGTGTATTGCAATAAAGGGTAACTATATTGAAACGTGAAATAAAGCTTTTGTCTTTATCATGCCTAGAAAATGGCGAGGCCGGAAACTTACTCTTGTAGGTTGCTTGGTGAAAGTTGCTCATATCAAGAACCCAAGTGCACTGATGTATTTTGTCTGTACGAGCTTGTTCAGAGTTCTGTAAATCTACAAATCCGTATAATCATGATCTAACATATATTGTTAAACGTATGTCTTGACAAAAAAGTTAGTCAAATACCGGTTTGTAAAACATATCCTATTCTATATGTCGAGCATACATTTTATTTGCCTTTTTTAAGCTATCTTTATTCGCAAAGTTTCGATTCATCCTGATAGTTTCGCGCTGAAAGTACATCCACTTTCCATTTTTGATGTAACATTCAACTTCTCTGTGATGCTGTTAAAGATACATGTTGTAGCAGAAAGTTAAGGGCGCCTAAGTGCTTAAACTGGATTAAAGTGGGTTTTGAATGGACAGGAAAATAAATCCTGTGGGGAGTGCCGGCAATAGAGATAAAGGTGAATCGGTCCATTTGCGGTTATGTGAAGTGGTTTCCTGGGATACGGGTGTTTCACGGGTATCAGTGGGGTACTGGCTCGCCTTAAAGAGAGTGTTTTCAATTCATTGCATGAGCGCCAACTGCCTTTACTCCCCCCCTCCCAAAAAAAGAACTTTAATTTATATATGTAGAATGGAAGTAAAATACAGTATATATAACAAAGGTTAAATAAATGGGACATACTGACAGTTCCATGTGAAATCGAAGAGACATTGGGAAAAAATTGACCTCACTTTTTTCATAAAACGTTTATGCTATTACGGCATATAAAAAACATGTATTTTATGAAATGTGACATCCCAAAGTCTAATAGGTGTCGTGAAAAAATCCGCGACAGTTACGATATTATATTAAAATTGTCTTTTTTATGCCATCTCTTGCATCCCTTAAAATAGAAATCTAACCAATTAATTCATTTTAAATTATATTAGAACACAATTATTTGTAAAACAGTAATTATTTCAAAATAATAGACGAACCGCTGTTTTATACATATAGAACGATTTCCCCTCAAAGAAAATGAAAATAAAAAATAAGGCATAAAGGCAAATTATTAACACAAACAACACACAATATTTGCATTTCTACTCCAAATAAATAAATACTGTATAAAAATAATTTCACGCTAGAGGTAAATTCCTCATATATCTGTGATCAGTGAAGCTCGCTTGCAAGCCTGCTTGCTTATTTGTTGACCTTGCTGGCTGTCGTAGTCATAGCGCAGGTGTACCCGGGTATATGTTATGTTGTTCGTTTAATTCGACAGTATACATAAAGTGTATTACACCTCGTGTATTTACAATGGCACAGCGTGTCTTTATATGCGATTCATATGTTAATTCACTGGTGAAAGATCATAGGATCATTTTAGCATACAGTTGATTCTGTTACTTATGTAAATACCATCTAACCCCCCCCCCCCCGAGAATTAACCGACCGGGAGCTTGATCATGCACTTTTTTCATCAGAACTCTGCCACTGCTCACGCTGCGAATAATTCCACAGAACAATTCACAACGTTTCCACAATACAGAGTTATTAGTAGGGATTTGCGGCCCTTTCGGTACCCTGATTAAACAACCGGCGATTATATCTCTGGGGTAAGTTAAAAATGGTATGTAAAAGACTAACCCACACACCATACAAGAACTAAAAGATAATATTGGTCAGGAAATCGTCCGGATTTATCAAAGTGAACTACAGCGAGAGATGAATAATTTCCTAAAGAGATGCCAAAATATGTGGAGAATGAAGAGGTAGTTTCAACACCTCATTTGATAATTTGGTAAATAATGAGCCTCTTAAATTGGTTTGTATTGATGTATGATTAGTTTATTGCATTGTTTTGCCCTCGCACTAATTACCGAGACCCGGCTGGCCGGCTAACCGGTTAACGAGCGGCACGCAAAACACTCCGGGGGAAAACAAAACTGATCGCAAGGCACTATCAGGCTATCAGCTCTCAAGTGATTTCTCGATTGGCCCGCATGATATGTAGACGTAATCAGGATGACTTTTTAATGGTGTTTAACGCCCGCTTTTACTACCGAGGCACCATAGGCGGTGGACACTGATGATACATGAAATGAAATGATATATTGGGAAAGGATATTTTTTAAGGAAGGAAACATTCCAGGCCAAATTTAGGGTAACTCCCCACATTTGCCATTTATGAGGACGGAGGAAAACCTGGAAATACCCCAGTCAGGGAGGAAATCGAACCCCAGACCTCCCGCTCACGAATCCGCGCCTTAACGACCTGGCTACTGGTGGCGGTCAGCATGACTGCGTGTTCCAAATATAATTTAAGGAAATTATTTTTATGGCAGTTGTTGATGAGGTATTGAACAATATTGATATATTTATGTAAATTAATTTTTATTATTTATTTTTACTATTCCAAGAGGAAGTTAGTTAAATAGGAATAAACTTATTTATGTTCCTGTTAAAATTTGATATTAATATAACACATACTTATAGAATGTATGTTATCAGCAATAATGTCAACATTTTTAAAAAATATAGCACTAGTCTTTTCGAATTTATACCCTGTGACTCTTAATTTTGAATATGTCGTAATATTACTAGGTAGATCTAATGCATGCTATATCTGTGCTCAACCTATGTCACATAGCCGAAAGTGACTCCTCCATTACCTGCTTTGACGACATTGATCTTTCGGAACATCGCGTAACGTAAACTCCATATATGGATGTCTATTATCTTAAAAACAGCTAATTACATACACTTTCCCTTCTCACTCACTCAAGTACATAATTAATGTTTTCTTAGAAAAGATAGCTATTATAGAAGGTTGTACGCAGGTGCAGATGTTCTATCTCTCTCACTGAACGGTTTTCTCTTTCGCACAATTACAACTGCAAGTGAAAACTTATCGTGCACGAGGTCTTCTGGGTAGGCTTGAAGGTCCTTGGAAATAGCAACGGTATTGTCCAGGTACTCATTTGCAGAGTGCGCTAATTCTGAGCGAACCTAGCACGACAGAGAGGAGAAAAGTCCTCCTGCCACTGCCGAGGAGTCTGTAGACATTACCACCGGAATGCTTGGGAATATTTCTCCAGGGATTGCATCTGGGCAGCTGAACATGCCACACCGGCCGCGCCTTATGCGTCTCGATTTGGATTTTCAAAATGCCAGTAGCGTTAACACAACCATGTCTCGTCAGATAAGAACAATTCAGTTACTGATGAAAGAAACCACTCACATGCAATGGGATTACCTTGCCGTAGACAATGGACACAGGTACAATTATAAGGTTTGAGTTTTTACAAGTTTGTTGCTGTACTGAAAACGCAACTTGTGCTAACTTCGGTAGTGATTATGTTGTCGAACGTTCAAGATTTGCGGCAATTTCGTCTAATTTTTTTTTCTGTTTAAAACTGTCCGTCTTCATGTGTCTCTTGTTTTGCACTGAACAACAGTATCAAATTTATTCACAAGATCATGAATTTGTAAGGTGACAAATGTCCGGGGAAGTTTCGAATAAATTCCTCACGAACACGACGAGCTATTCGTATTTATAATAGCATGCGAGCGGTGAGAACATATTCGGGTTCGGAGTTTTCATAAAATCATTCGAACCCAGCAAGGCGGTGGTTGTTTATCGTTCTAACGGGAGTAATACTAGTAATTAAAACTTCAAAATCTCAAATGGAAAGATTTTTAGTTAGAAAGCAAAAAATTTCATCTATAAGCAGACAAAATAGACAGAATAGACAGAAAGGATTAGAAACTCAAGAAAGATAAAGTGAAATTTAAGAATTATAAATGATGATGATGATGATGATGATGATGATGATGGTGTAACTTTTCACCTCATTTTTTTGTATAATCGACAGTATTTTGGAAGTACAGGAACAAAAAATAGTTGTTTTATAATTTTAAACTGAGATCCATCCAAAAGGTCAATACTTTCATCTAGAAATCTGTCAGAAGTAGATCTCCAGAAATGATCAGTAGAGAGTAATTGCGTCATTCGTATGAGAGAAAAATCTAATGCCAGATAATTGTCTTGAGCCTGAGATCATGACATTGTGCACTTTGCCATCAACTTGAAAAGTGTCTTCCCCAAATAAAGTAAATATAAGTATATAGAAACATTACTTTTATGTGTTAGTCATTATTGTAGATAATGCAATGTCAATTATGACTCATTCCTTCTATATTTCCAATCGCTTATTTCATATTATATTAGTTTTCCTTAAATTTGTATCAGTATTACTATTATTATCAGGTTTATGTCACTATTCTGGAAGGAATGAGACTCTTGGACATTTATTTTAATGTTGTTTACATTTAGAAACTTTTTAAAAATAATGATGTTGAAAAGGTAATATTGCACTATACAGAGATATACTTTTAGATATCTTAAAAACAAGGAATGAAACCACGGTTACTTTGATAACTGTGATTGATGTTTTCTAGAATAATTTACAAATAAAGCTCAGCCTTTCTGATTTGTTGAAACTTGTTTTCACACCAACTAATTAATTCTCTATCAACTTCTAAAGCAGAAAATCATTATGAGTCTGGGAAGAGTGGAAAAACAATTGATATTAACAATGATTTAATAATGCCTAAATCTTGTGAAGAGATCAGCTCCTTGGACACGGATTCTATAGCTAATGGTATCATATCTAAGTCATAGGCATAAAAGTCAATTTTTGCTGTTAAAATGTAAACTGTTTTCATTTATATGCAAACTAGTCTGTACTTTACTATAACAGCATAGGTTTTCAGGGGTAAGACATAAAATAGTTATAGCTAAAGTAATAATGAATGTAGGAATCCACACAGTGAAACGATCATAAGATTAGATTAATTAAGAGTGGAATGTTAAGAGTGTTTTTAATGTGTTAACATATTTTTAATTATGTTTACTTTTAATCTATTAAGAGTTATAAAGCAATTGAAATAAATGGAAAAATTATATTTATGTCTGTTTCATTGAGGTTTCTGATGGGCAAAATGATGAGGAAAATGGCAAATACCCATCACTTGAGATTGAAAACCAAGCCTAAGAGAGTGGATAGCATTTGATCTTCCTGGACAGACCCCTTTCTCTAATATTTTCTTCAAATTGGTACCTATGATTCACTAATTGAATGCTCTTAAATTCCACCTTAATTGTTGATAACCATTTATAATGCACATATTTTATAAACTATGTTTTTCTATATTTCTATTTTTAAGTAAGGTTCTCATTAAGTAATTTTCCTAAAAGCCAGTAACATATACAGATGTGCACAGGTAAAAATTTCCTCATACCAAAACAGAAAATCAGTCACAAAAATTGAACAATCTACCATCAGCAGAATAGCTGTAACAACATTCACTCAGTTTAAAAGCATTTGTAAGTCTTTGTTCAGCATGATTTGAAGAAGTGAAATTAGAAATTGGCACTAGAACACAAGCACCTCTATTTCTACAACTAAGGTATACACTGTAAATCTATATATTTCCAAAATATTTTAAAGACCTCCTGCCCCCAACTTTATCCCTTGTGCTTGTAATGCATTCCAGCCCATTGTGTTGGACAAAATTAAAAAAATGTTTATAAATTGTATATTTTGTACTTGCTTTCAAGTCTTCAAAATAATAAATTAAATTAATTAAAGAATGTGCATATGAGTTCAGAGGCAGATGATGCCTATTACCTAAAATTTTCACATTTTCCTTTTTTAAGTAAGGGAAGTATCTGGTAAAACCTCACCTTGGTACATGAGACCTAACTGAAGCAGCTTCATGACAGTGTAGTTATCTCTGTTGATAGTATTCCTTCTTTCTGATAATTTTGAACAAAATAAAAAATAATTTTAGAAATAACCGCTGGTTGGATGACCAGAGTAGTTCTATCAAAATGCATATTACATAACACTTTAAAAACCCAAATACATATCACAAATGAAACAAAATAAAATCAAGGGAAAACAAAAGGAAGCATTAAAAAACAAGAATTCATGTAAAAAGAAGCATCATTTTTAAAATATATAGTCAATTTCTGATTTTCTACTAAGAAAAACTGTATTGTTCTTCCAATTAGTTATGTTCATGCACATCTTAGACTGAACATCAACTCTCACTTCAACGCATCCATTGAAGGAAATCAAATACCATCAATAAGTGAAAATTGGATGTCAAGCAATAACAGAAACCCAAGTAGATGCACCATCTATATTGCTGCAACATTAGGACACAATGGAAGCTATTCAAGATCCAGGGCATTTAGTTAATAACCACCACCAACAATATTACATAACAACTGAAAAGAAAACAATTATTTCTAAATTTAAAGTTGGAAAGTTGATTACTCACTCTTGCAGCCTGTTGCAGAGAAGCCAAAATGGAGATCCTGGCAAGTGTTGCAGTGCGGTCCATTGACACCAGGATGACAAGGACACTGACCTGAGACAGGATCACATACTTCTGATAATGAGCCTTGAGAGTTGCAAGTACAAGGAACACAGCCAGCAGACACATTTCCATAACCAGACTGCAAACAAATTTACCATCTTATCTTTCAGAAATTTATTAGATACATATTATTACACAATGAAAATAAACTTCCTCAATAAACATTTATATGAGCAAATGTATAACCTACTATCAGTTTAAACATCAAACTTTAGGTGTTTGGTTATAGTTTCTGTATGCACCTGTTTAAAAACTTAAAACAGCAGATGCAATTTACACATAGGGAAGGTTTTGATTCATTTTTAAAATTTGATAAATAATGTGAATCATACGAGATATATTTACAGGAAAATTTCTGCTAGATACCTCCAATATTGTGCCATATGATTTTATTGTTTGGTATTGTCATGATGACTAGTGAGTGGGTCTCTATTAAGATTTTTGAACATTTTGGAAGAAGTATCTAGTTAGAAAGGCATGTTCAGATGTGTGCCATAGCA
This sequence comes from Metallyticus violacea, assembly GCA_030762175.1. Lineage (NCBI taxonomy): Eukaryota > Metazoa > Arthropoda > Insecta > Mantodea > Metallyticidae > Metallyticus > Metallyticus violacea. The sequence continues at coordinate 109,356,545 of CM060830.1, read as the reverse complement.
GAAATAACTGAAGTTCATGGCAGTGTGACCAAACACATCAAATTACAGCATGGGTTGGAATCTAATATTGGAAAATCAAGATGAATAGGCCAACTCACGACTTGCAGCATATTCTATTAGAGTTAAGGTATGCAACTCAAGCAACCATAATCTGAATCTGATATTAATATAGAGTTGGTTTGGTGATACTTATGCTTTACTTACTTGGCATCATCAAACCAACTTTATATCAATATTATTTTACTATTTCACTATTAATAGTTTCAAGAGTATAGTTTCATATAAACTGTAATCTACTTTTGGTAAAGCAAATGGTAATAAACCTATAGTAAAATGAACTCAGAAATTATATGGTTATTTGGTAATCTTTACTTACTCCACTTGAACAAGGCAGTGTCAATTGAATAATGTAGGTATTTTCCAAGTCTATGTTTCTGTAGGAGCCTACACCCATGCCCAGGTGTCCTAGGGTTGTGTATATCAGAAAGAACTAGTTCAACCATGGTGGAAAATATACATAAAAGAGCAAATTAAATGACAAAACATGTATATAGTAAACAACCTATATTCAACAAAAATAATTTGTTAATTAAGTAGTGAAACGGTTATAAACAAAAATGTGAAAGTGTTTACCATTTTTATTAATGGATGAATAGTAAAAACAGAATAATCATGAAGGAATTCTTCTGATACATGTAGCCATTGGTTGGCCAATCGCAAGAAAACACAGATTGAGCACTTCTTATTATGTGAGTGCTGATATGATGCATACATTTAAAATGTCATGCCTTGGCAACTAGTATAAACCATAGTCAAAATGTAGTCACAAAATAGACAACTTATTCAGTGTCCTCATGGGGAAACAATGATTTTTCAGTTCCATCAGCTAAAATTTATCTTTTCTTCTTAAGCAAAGGATGTCCATTCCGCTATGCAACTGGAAATTGATGAAGTTACTGCACAATGGCCTTGTAAACCTGGCAAGAAAAATCATGACGAGAAGTAAGAACTAATTGTGCACATTTTTTTTATTCATTATTTATTAGTAGTAAATATTAATTAATATTATACTCATCATCATACAGATGTCTGAAGTGTCTGTCCTCTATATGCCTGAATCCTTTTGCACAAATTTTGAAAACTTGTCACAATTCATCTTCCCAAATATTGTAAACTGTCTCCTGGATACTTTCAGTACCTCCATGGGATTTATTTCAAATATAACAGTAATTTAAATGGATGAAACTGTAGCAGTTGAATGGCTTTATATGCACTGCCAACAGATACACAACTATGTGTTAAAGACTTTCAAGGAGAAATTTCTATTCATAAGTTTATTTCATCATGTTTCTCTTCTGTTAAAACCTAGCTTCTTGTTAGTGAGAACACCTTGGGTTCGAACTCAGTTCATAAGTATGAAAGTTGCACTTCTTGATGGAGATGTTACTATTGGAAATTTAGCTTGAAATTCTCTCCTACATTTCTTTTCCACTTTTCATAAATAATCTATATCTAACTTGCAGTATACTCCACAATACACAAATACATAGTAAAATGCACTTATTACAGAAATGCAATTGAAATAGTTGGCAAGCTCAATTATCTGCTTCAGTGGAACTTACTAGGAATCGCACAAGCACTTAGGTCATCACTGAAGACATATATATATATTAACTCTTGATTGTAAAGCTAAACGAGGGCCTAGCATAAACAGTAAAAGTCTACGTGTTTATAAAATGAGCTATGACAAATAACTTCTCTTTAGTGCTATTTACCTGGTACAATATAAGATGTGGACATTGACATACAAAAACCAGCTTCTTCATTTGTTGCCAGCATGCCTTAAAATACCATATCATCAATTGCATAGTCTGGATGTGCTCATGGTAGCTTCACATGGGCTTATGGCCATTGTGGGTGTTTTGCTAATTCTCCAGTGCACAGTGTAAAGGTGTAGAGAAAATGCACAAAATTATAGTTGCCTTTGGGGTATCTATATGAACCATAACTGTTGTGTTAAGACACAAGTCATTCAAGATATTTAATCATGTATATACAGAGTTTCCAATATTTGAAAACTTGCTTCAAATTATTTTGCATTAGGAATTCTAGACAAGCATAAATAATAGGTTTTATTAATAATAAAAGATCTAGTAATAGCTATGATTTTGCCAGAAAATACAATTTTAGATTCAGAAGGCAAAAATTGCAGACTAATGGTTGACCATCTAATATGCATTCTGAACATCTAGACTTAAAAATGAAATTGTCTGATTTAAATTCATTCTTCATGTTTTTCTAATGTGACATTGTTAACTTGGAAATTTAAGATTAACAATTGCCAAATTTATTAGCAAATTAATGTCAAGTTCCGATTACTCATAATGTCAAGTTGTCCAAGGGATTTTCTTCTGAATGTCATCTTCAATATAAGAATAATAATTAAAAGATAATTAGTAAGAAAATTCTTTCTTTCCATCAACAGTACAATCTTCTTAACAACTTGCTATGGACACAGACGTTATCATAACAAGCACTAAAGGGAAGGGAACAGAGTTTTCCATTATATGACAATTGATATCTAGACAATTGACTTCTGAAGGTAAAAGGGTGTAAGATGATATCCAACAGAATCTACAACATTAGTTTTAGAAAATAATATGCATAGTGGTGAAAAATCAGTACAAAATCTGTAATCTCTTAATTGATTCATTTTCCAAATGAAAAGTACTATTGCAGATTAAATTTATTTACATACTTCACACTTGTGACAAGCTCTCCCTGTAAAGTGCTCATTGCATTGGCACTGTCCTGTTTTCTCATCACATCTGTCAATAACATTGCTGCCTATAGCACTGCATGCACAAGCTGCAAAAGAAAGAAGAAAAACAATAAATTTATACCGATATAAGCAAATACACAATGTGAAGTTCAGATGATCCAAGCATTCATACCAATGCATTTTTTAATCGTGGTTTTTATTGGAAGAAAATGAAACTCACATTTACAATCTGCTTGTAAGGGGTCCCCATAATGATTTGGAAGGCATCGCTCACAGTGCCATCCTTCTGTATTGCCACGACACTGTAGACACTGCCCTGTGAGTCCATCACATGGTCCATCTCCACATTCACAAGGTTTGCAAGTTGAATCATGTTCAGTGGGAGAGCCAAAGTATCCATTGATACATCTGTAAGACAATAATAATATTCATAATTTTTTATCATCATTATTGATATTGGTTCTTTTATTCTTTATATCGGCTCAAATTGAGCTAACCAAACCTAAAGTTAACAGATGTGTTGTTATATTAGCTGATCTTAAGTAAATAACTTTTTTAAATGTGACAGCTTTGTTTTCAAAATTCCTCATAATAATGAATATTTTATAATAATTTCTGTAGCAATAGTTATGTTTATTTGCTTGTTAAATAAATTTTCCCCCATATACCTTAGTAGTGGGCTATAAAGAGAAGTCTATACAGTCATTAAACATAAGGCATCTTCACATTAATACAGTTGGGTATCAATAAGTTATGCAAATTCACTGTATTACACCAAGTGAACACTCCAGGTATTTCAAATTCCTGCCAAAGGAAGATACATGCTTTGAGAAGGTAAGGTATTTGTCTGCAGATATTATGGCTTGCAAATGAAAGGAAAGTTGATAAAAATGACGCACTTTAGCTGTGGTCACTGTAGAAAAGCAACAAGCAGTTATAACATTTTTATGGCCAGAGAATGTAAAACTCGAGAAATTCATATAAGGATGTGAAAAAGGTGTAAGATAGGTATAATAGCAAGAAGAGTGTATGAGTGCATAGAATGCATTTAAAAGTGGACATACATCAGTGGTCATCCTAGCAAGGATGTGACTGATGAGTGTAGGACATGCTGAAGCTATGATTCGAGAGAATAAGCTTATTTCTTTAGAAGTTTTAGCCAGGGAATTTAGTATCAGTATTGGATCTGCTCATACTGTTGTTATGGAGGTTCTCAAGTACCACAAACAGCGTGCATGGTGGGTGCCTAGTACACTCACTAACAAGATGATGTTTTTCCTCCTTTGGATTACCATTTGTTTCGAACTCTGAAGAATGCCTCGAGGGAAGGACAATTTTGAAGTGAGATGAGGTCAAAGAATAGGTGCATTCTTGGATGTAGACATAACCAAAACATTTTTTCTGGTGGAATAAAAATATTGGTGCACCAGAGTGAGAAATGTAGAAATGTATTGAAAAGGAGGGTGATTATGTCAAAAAATGACATTATTTGTATCTCTAGTTGCAAAATATATATTTGAAAACATACAGTTATCTGTTCCTTTTTGAAACACTGATCAACTGTTCAGAGTATAATAATCAGCTATTATTGAAAACAATTCCAGACAACTTCAAGTTGGCCATAAAGATATTTTTATAGCACTCAAGAGAGAATAAAATATTTATTACTTGTCTACAAACAATTTTTCATTGAATGTAGTGACTTGCAGTAACTATGTTCTGATTTTTTATCTCATCCCTTCCACTTCATCAATTAAATGGCTTAAAAAGTCTTTCACTAAATTATCTGCTATACAATGTCTTCAGAGAATAAAATATTATATTTTCACTGCAAATTCTATGATTGTTACGGTTTTATTTTTCCTTTTCTTGAACATATTATTTTATAGAAATGGGATAATAAAATGGAAATAGCCAAAGTAACATTTTATCTTAGATATTTAAAAATATACCACCTAATACAAAAGTAAATAGCAACATAAATATGCTGAGTTTCCCAGTATAATATTGAAGATGAAGCATGAAACATAAAACATTATGCTATAATTTTCTCACTTTGGAGATAGTGTCATTTTCAACAGATGATTAAAGGCTAATAGGCTAGAAGATGCCTAATTATTTGTGCAAGATAGCAGAGAAATTATATTAATATATGTTAAGCTCTTGGGAACAATAAATAGCATGTCTAAGAACATTTTAAGCACTGCTTTCCTGTAAAATGAAGCATGTATCAATAAATGAAAGGCAACCATTTTGACTTACACATTATTTTTCTTGTCCAAGCTATCGATTACCATTGCATTAAAAAAAATGCATCTTTCACAGAGATGCAACTCTACAAGTTAAATGTTAAACAAATATATAGATTGTAGTTACAAGCAAATCTGCAAAACTTATTAAACTTATTTTCACAAAATACCCATAATTATACATTTGGAGGGAGGGGTAGCATCGAAATGAAGCTTGCATTGATTGCTAGGTCATTTGTGACAAGCTATAATAAGACAATGTAATGTTTATTTTAACATTATATTTAACTCACTCTTCTTCCAATAAACTTTTTAGAGATATTACTCTTAATATGATTGCAATCAATTTTACAATCAAAACCCATGCTATGGAATGGCTGCTACAGGAAGTTTTCTGTCTTTTTATGTTGACCAAATGTTAAAACAGACGGATATGCAGAGAAAAAATTCTGTGGCATTAGCATTTGAGGATTAAATCACATGAGTTGTATAAGTAACTTTCTGTTACATTGCACATGCATGTACATATAAGTATATTGTATAAATATTTGTAAAATATTATTATTTTATTTCTATTACTCTTCTTTGTGTTTTTATACATGATGCCATTAAATTAAATGTAGAAGGTTTGTATAAATCTAAATTATTTTGAACACTGACTGAAAAATATATAGAGTTTCTAAGCAAAACCATGATTTTCCAAATATTTGTAAAAATTGAACTGATGGCCAATCTAAAAAATAATAACTACACAGAAGAATACAAAGCTTACTCCTTATAGTGTCATGTAAAATTTTGCATAGTTTTAAAAACATGAACTTGAATGTCTTCGAACTTGGTACCATACTTTACAACAAGTAAGTGGAACATTAAGAGTGTTTAGGTTGACTTATCTCAAATTATTTTAATCATATAGCAAGCTTCACTGTGTTAGTTCCATATTTTTAAAAAGAAGTTTTTAAAATATAAAATGCAGCCTTTGTTTAAAATCTGTAATCTGCAACAAGAAAACAAATGCTGCTGTGACTAATATGGAAAATGTTAAAAATGTGATTTGATTTATTTATTGATGCTCTTAAACAGCTCAGGTCATCAGCATCCCATTCAATTCAGAGCGTGAAACAGCTGACAAATTTTGCTCATAGGTTCTTTATCGTGCCATAAATATATGACACGGGACCCAGGGCTTTACTTCCCTTCCAAAGGAAGCCATACTTAGGATTTTTATGCCCGAAAATAATTAATCAAAAATGATGAAAATTCAATCAAATCCTGGCCAGGTTTGAACCCATGATCTTGTGTTTAGAAGGCAAGTATGGTTACCACTACACCACCAGGACCGACGATTTAAAAATGTGAGTTACATAATGTTTTGTAGCATGAAAATAAAAATATTGCATGTTTAAGGTATGTTGGTTTATGGGAACAAGAACCCCACTTAAGATAATGGATGTGTTCTTTTCAATCAGATCACATCATTGTGAATCAGACTATTCTAGTATACTACACTGTTAGTTTAAAGAGAAATATAAGTCATTCATAATTTAAAAGTGATTAATGCATATTAATTCAAGGTTAGTCTTTTTTTCTCTCTCTCTTATTAACAAGTACAAACAATCACAAAGCTTACTTAGCACTTACTTTTCACAATGATCCCCATCATAACCAGTAGGACAACTAGTACAGACATACTCATCATCAAAACCAGGCTGCAGCTCACATTTTGGACTAAAATTATTACTGTGTTCCAGAAGAGGACAGGCACAGGGCTGGCAGTCTTCTGGTGTACCTTTTGTAGCATCTCCATAGTAACCCAACAAACAAGTATCACAAGTTGTGCCATTTGTATGATGCTCACAAGGCTGAAATAATATTTATTTTATTTTGCTGCATTGGCAAATAAAAATTACTTTTATTACTACCTTTACCATATCCTAACAAGAAATGTAAAGTCTTACACTTGTGATGCCAGTGGAAATCTGCATACTAAAATATTTAATCATAGAAATACTAAAAAGACCCAAAGGTGGGATAATGCCACAAGTTATTATAAAGGCAATTAACAATTTAATGGTAGCATAATCTGTTTGTCCTGGCACCTAGTTATCTTTTGTAGCTTAGTTCATAAATTGATACGGGATCCTGTCTAGGTACAGATTAATCATCTCATATGTTCAGTCCAGCATTAAAATTAAAGAAATTTAAAAAATAAATTATGATTACTGTAAGTGGAAAGATCATTTCCTATTTTTTTAAAAAATATTTAAAATTACTATTTATAAGTTATTTATATTCCTCAACAACAGCTCACAAGATCAGAGTTCTACAGGGAGATCCACTTAGGTCCCTTCTGTTCAATGTTGCCAATATAGATGTGACAAAAGCAACTATGGTGGAAGATGTATTAATCTACATGTATGCAGATAATGTGGCATTGACCTCAACTTCTGAACAAGTACTGCAACAAACTTGTCATCTGGGCAAGAAATAATCTACAAATGATTGTACTGAAGATGCTCAGAAACATGCAGCAATGAACATTTTTCACATTGATTCTAACCTATGCAACAGAGCATCTCATGAATTCTGACCTAGTACTTCTCCAAAAGATGAAAGCACATGTCTACAGAAGATTTTATGCATAGTCCTCAAAGCTGGTGCACAAGCTAACACATGAGCTTCTCTACTTGAAGTTACAACTTCCCTATACACTACAATACCAGGCACTACTTGACAAACTCAAGGCTAATACGGAAAGCACATGGGTTGACTTTAACACCCGAACTGCTGAAACTTCGCACTTGACTCTACCTTATCACTGGCAGATTAACAAATGAGGAATGCTACTCATTATAACTTCAGAACAAAGTAGCATAATTAATCAGGCAGTCACAATGTAGAAGCTGCTCTGTTGCCAATTTTTCTTATTGTGTGTGTAGTCAATTTCCTAATTTCTATCACATGTTTGCAGTTGAGTTACTGTGATTATTTGAAATGGTTAATTTGCAGTAGTTAGAAAACGTTCCAAAGAATCATTTGCAGAGTGATACCTAATACTTGCACCAAGGTGCTACATGAATACAAATGCTCTATGAGAGGGCCAAGGGAATGAAACTGGATAGACAAGTTTGGAGCTGCATTGCATTCCCATAATCATCACTAAAATGTCAGAAATTGGTGCAAAATGTGATAACCAATGTGGTATCCAGTTGCAAGCATGATTTTTCTATCTGTAGGTAATCTCTACATAACGCACATACTGTAATGGTTCAGAGCTTTATCCTACATAAATCGTAAGAAAGTTCAAGGTGGTACACCTTTCACTATTTAAAGTTTCTTCTATGTTTGCATTCTATATAGCAATTTATTTGCAGCTATAAATAATTCTACATCAAAGTAATTCATTATTATGTATAATTATTTGTATTTACTAGGCAAAATTGAACATTATATAATACCAGTCAAAGCAGTGGTGGCTCTTGCAACATCACAACTGCAGCAGAGCCAACAACTGATGCTAACTGTCAAGTGAAATGGTATGCATCACAGATGCCATGACATTGTCAGAGTGGAAAGAATCAGGATGTGGATTAAGAAACACCATGATAATATTTGCTGTGCATGAAGTCTGCAGCAAGAAACACTACCATGGGCCTGATATAGACTGCACATATGTGTTATGTGGAAAGATTTCCAACAGATATATAAAATCATGTGAAAAAAGAAAAATATCATTTACAGAAATATGTTATGAAAAGTGACAGATGAATATAAACAATGTAATAAAATTTTGTTCACACTAACTCCATTGACTTACATAAAAACTGGACATATGTTTCGGGAATGGTCCCTCCCATCTTCAGCCTGTAGACAAACTGTTGTTAGACGTGGTGGTTGGGTCTTTTGATGTTCTTGTGGCGGCATCTGTTGGTTCTATTAGGAACTTGCTGAGTTCATCCATTGGAGGGAAATCGAAATTCATCAAGTTATCCTTGTTTTTTGTAATGAAAATGTTTTCCCAAGTGGCAAGTTCTATTGCGTTGTGGATAACATATTTGCAATAATTCCAAAAAAACATATAACAGATGCTCTCAAATTTCTGAATTTGCAACACAAATCTATAAAGTTCACCATAGAGGAAGAAAAAAATGGATATCTCCCCTTCCTAGATGTAAAAATCACAAGAAATGAAATCTATCTTACATTTGGAATTCATAGAAAAGATATTCACACAGAAAATTACATAAAAATGACAGTTTTAACCCCATTCCGCATAAATATGCAGTGTTTTATAGTTTAGCACACAGATTAATTAACATCCCACTCACAGAAACAGAGTACAAATTGGAATACCAACAAATCATAAAGATAGCAGAAAATAATGGATACAGCAAAGACACAGTAATAAAAATCATCAATAAAATCAAAAAACAATCAGAGATGTTTCCACACTTAAAAGCGCAAAAGAAAGGTACAAATTCAAAAGTTTCACATACCACCCAATTTACCATAATAAATTCAAAAAGATTTTCAAAGCACAAGGAATTATTAAGTAAAAATTGTACTTACGAAGCTGTAGACAATGGAGTGGTAATATATGTTACATTAATGTTTTCAGTTGTTAACACTAACTCCACTTACTTATTTAAAACTTTGGACTAGTTTCAGGAGAGGTCCCTCCCATCATCGGCTGCTGTTGGCTGTCAACAGCAGCCGATGATGGGAGGGACCTCTCCTGAAACTAGTCCAAAGTTTTAAATAAGTAAGTGGAGTTAGTGTTAACAACTGAAAACATTAATGTAACAAGGAATTATGTTAGCCCCAAAGAACAATTTTAATATAAAGAACTTGTTAGGTTGCAGAGTAAAGGATTAACATGCCAACAGAACAAAAGTCAGCTATTTATGAAATAAAATGTGCAGAATGCAATAAAAAAATACATTGGAAAAATGAAGAGGAATTTGGAAATCCAGAAATAAAGAACACTTTAGAAATATTCGCTTAAAACAGATTAATAAATCAACGATAGCAATGCACTTTTGGAATAAAAATCATGAAATTAAACCAGAGATGAAACTACTGAAACAACTTCATAACACAATAGAACTTTCCACTTGGGAAAACATTTTCATTAGAAAAAACAAGGATAACTTGATGAATTTCGATTTCCCTCCAAAGGATGAACTCAGCAAGTTCCTAATAGAACTAACAGATGCCGCTACAAGAACATCAAGAGACCCAACCACCAAGTCTAACAACAGTTTGTCTACAGGCTGAAGATGGGAGGGATCACTCCCGTAACATATGCCCAGTTTTTATGTAAGTGAATGGAGTTAGTGTGAACAAAATTTTATTACATTGTTTATATATACCACTCCATTGTCAATAGCTTCGTAAGTATATTTAATTGAGTGACAGATGAATGTTGTGGAACTCTTGTCTTAAGCAATTTGTATACTTTTCGTAATTTAAAAACATTCATTATTAATGAAATATAAATTTGGAGGACAAACCTGAATTTGCAATGAAGAGAAAATGTTTTGAAAAGTACAACAGAAATGAATGGTTATAAAATTCAGTGTCTATAAAATAAATTGTTTGTTTATGAAAGATTTTAAGACATAATAAGAAAATTTTAAGGAAATTAAAGAAAGTAGTGCTATCTCATTGCATGTTAACTTGTCAATGTTAATAAAATTCATACTTGTCATTTGACTATTTTCTCTTAACTTTACTTATTTCTATTTATGAAAGTCCCTAGTTTCATAAAGTGGTAAATATGGTTTTATTAACAAAACCCTGCTTTTAGAATAACTGCTCAATTTTTTATTATGAAAGGAGCTTAATAAGAAATCAATATATGAACAACATAAATATACATAGTAATAACTAAATCTCAGATTTTTAGGCAAATGTCTATTTAGTTCCTTTAGGGAAATGAGCAAAATAATTGCAGATGTTTGCAATTCAAGGCAAATGATATATATTGGAGTGTTTTTGTAGTGCCTAAAATGACCTAAAATGGGGGTTAGTGTCTATTTCTGCCTTTTTGTGCCTAAAACTGCCTAAACAAGCAATTTTTAAAAATGAATATTGTCACTTAGAAATTACATATTTTTAAATTTGCCTCAAGTACAGAACATCACCATATTGTCATGCAAAGTCTACAGGCAAATTTGTGTTAACAATTCAAAACTAACCATTCATGGCTGGCCGTGCCAACAATTGATATGCTTCTGATTAACATTTGAACTACCACCCATGTTGAATGCTTCAATGATAATGTGCAATACATAGACTTCCGGGAGTTTGGCAACAACTAATTCAGATCTTTGCTGGGCATTGACAGCAGCTAATACTCCATGGAACACACTGCAAAATCAGGTAATCTGTTAATTTTGGAAAAGTACTGCCAAAAACCCATTCCATCTGAGTCCACATTCAGGAAGACAAATTTGGATATTGAGCATCACAGAATACTTGCTGCATTTAGGGAGGAACATAGGAGGTGAGACAACAGATGCTCTCAACAGATTTATTGCAAGTATAATAGTTGGTAAATATGATGGTATAACTTATATGTATAATTTTTGAAGCTGTTAACAGTGAAGTCATCATATTTAAAATAATACACTATGGGTATACCTATGATGGTATGCCTTCTCCTTTGCCTTTATTGTAAACAAAAGCTCACAGTTTTATTTCTTAATGGTGTTAAAGAGAGTAGGGTTTTTCTTCTCTGCACAGATGCTGCATCCTATATGATCTCAGCCTCTTCTCTTCTGAAAACATTCTACCCCTAGCCTTATACATGTCATCTCTTTAGCCCATGCATTTCACCAGATATCAGAAACCATAAGGAGTACATTTCTGCTAGTCAGTACCCTGATTTCTTATATGAAGTAAACTTCCTGCAAAGCTCCGTTCCTAAGTGCATTCTTCAAGGGAAAAACTTCCATAAACTCCTCATACTCCTGAACTTATTTTAACATGCTCAGGCCCTTGAATAGAGGCAGCTCTATATCATGTATAACAATGAGATGACATTACTGCTATGGTAAAAGAACTTCCTATGGAGAGTACAGTTTACGTTTTGTCTGCAAAAGAACTGTTGAAAAATTTCAACAGTGAAGTGAGAATTGTTTACATTAATAGCAAAGCTGGAACACAAAGGAAAGTTGGATCATGTCAGTGGTGCAAGAAGCTGAAGTGAAAATTATTGCTGTAAGGGTAAAGTTGGGAGCAAAGTAAGGTACAAGTGGGAGAGTGTAATAAAAACAAATCCTGGAATTGCTATATGGTCTGAGTGGCAAATGTTTTGGTGGGGAAGGACGAGAAACTTCAGAAGAAGTGGGTGTGAAAAATGTAAACTAAATAAAGTTTGTTCCAATAACATCTGTGTCAGTTAGAAAGGCCATTTTCAGCCATTAAAATGATTTTAACAGACAAAGCCCTAACTGTTGAAAATTTGGAGAAAAACTTGATAATATATTGTGCTGCAAATTATGAAAATATATTAAGTGATGCTTATAGTGCTTACAGTCATACTTATTAAAATGTAAAAGTACTTACTTTCCTTCATGTTTAAAAAAGTTGTACCTAATTTATTCATTTTGTGGCCCATTTTAAATTCCATAAACATATTTTCTTGCCTAAAATTATAACATTGAGCCTAATTAAATAATTTTAACTTATTTTAGGCGCCTAAAATATAATTTTTTGTGACTAAAATTCTGAGGTCTAGTAATAACACACGCCACTCCATAGCTTTGCTTTCAAAGGTGGCATGCTTCTAACTTTTGGAGCATACTATTTTATGTCCCTCGGGAAATACAAGTTTTCTTAAGGGGATATTACCAGAGCCAGGGGTCAGTGTTTATCCAGCAACATAAGGAGAATTGCAGAGCTAGAGCTGGTATCAAACATTCAAAGACCAACATCAGTAGATGTGATGTACTAACTCAGTTGATGACTACATATCTAAGATAATTAAACTAAATTCTATAGAAACAAGCAAAGTTCTGTAATCAGAACATTAAAGATGAGTGATAAAGTATGAGCATTTGATTTGAATATACTGAAAATATTTTTCCATGTGTATCACAGACAAGAATTGTACTCACAGCACAATGTCCAGTAATAGGATCACATGTTGGAGCATGTCCATTACAGTTGCAGTGCCGACACTCCCAGGCATTGCCTTCAAGTGTTACACGTGTATAACCATAGTCACATGATTCACAGGAAAGGCCAGTATACCCTGAAGGGCAATCACATTGCTCAACCAGTTCAACTGGTAAACCAGAGCCTCCTTCTTGTCCAACTTCAATCCATGCTTCTGCTAAGCTGTAATACAAAAAAGTATAACATTTTTATAGCTTTCAAATCTATAATTGATAATATTATGATGCAAAATATTTTCATAATAGTTCAGTTCCTCTGATTAAGCTCTTCAGGGCTATCCACTAGGTTGGTTTGCCACTCTCAGTAAATCCAAGGGAAGGAAACCATCTTCAATGCCAAATAAGTAGGCAGAGCTTCTCCTTGGTTGGTTTGAAGGACTAGACTTGTCCAAAATGTCACTTGTTCCCCTTGAAATTTCTGTTTATTATTAAGTACACTGTGTTTCTGTATTTCCATAATCAAATCAATTTAAACTATATCAATTAACTAATAACAAACTATATATGCTTTTCATTTTACTTATTAAATAACATCATTTTGTCTTCACAAAGTACAAAATTCCCCTATAATTTTACATTGAGAAACATTAAAATATTTACAAATGCTAACTCCTTTACCATTTAAACCACTCCTTTTTTCCAATTCATAAGCCTTAACAAGCAAATAGAATGTAAAAAGCACCTTCATGAGGTTTACAAGTAGGTAGGGCACATATTGTTATACTCACTTTTAACTCTTCAGTTTTCACACTCCTAAATTACCATACCTTCTTACCCTTTTTACATTTTTTAAATTCATAATGTAAACTTTGTGTTAACATAAAATTTTAATGAGCTCTTCTCCCTTGCCCTGTCGGTCCTGGTGGTGTAGTGGTAACCATACTTGTCTCCTAAACCCAAGATCGCGGGTTCGATCCCGGCCAGGTCCGATGGATTTTTCGGGCATAAAAATATTAAGTATGGCTTCCTTCGGAAGTGAAGTAAAAAAGAAGAAGAAGAAGAAGAAGAAGAAGAAGAAGAAGAAGAAGAAGCATTATTTAAGCGCTTTATATTTTTTTGAAGGTGGCGGCGAGTAGTTCGATTACGGGAAGGTACAAAAAGTTACCGATTTTAGCGGTATTACTGTGAAAAAAGTAGGAAATAATAATGAGAGCATGAACAAAAAAAGTGGAAAAATCAACGTAAATGAAATTCAGACTACAGTGAATACAGAAGAATGCAAAAGAGAAGAAGATATGAGCGTTCAAGCTGTATGCCGAGAAACACGAGTTGCAGATGCGACAGTGTCATTGCAAATGGTTAGAGATATTAATAAGAGATTTGCAACGCGCAAACGAAGATATAAAAGTACTTAAAGAGTGAAAATGGAGAGTTAGCAGCGAAATTATTGCATGTGCGAGAAGAAAAATCATACGCCAAAGTAACGACATTCAGGAATGACGCGCAAGATAAGAACGAAGTCGAATGCTTAAGAAGAGACGTTCAAAACCTATCCACAAAAATCAAAGAACTGGAAGGAGAAAAGCAGATATTAAAAGAGGAAAATCAACGATTCAGACTAAAATATAGCGATCAAGAAAAGCACATAGAGGATTTTTGCCAGCAGACCACGTGGAGCAACAATGGGAATCACACAAAATGGTCAAGAATTACAAAAAAGAGCCAAGGGATGAAATTCAAAGAAGCAATATCTGAACCACCGAAACTTAAGTTAACCAACAAATATGATGTGTTATCCACAAATTTACAAGAACAACAACAAAGCTTGGCTAGCGAAAGAATGCCTAACCTCAACAAACCTACGCGTGATGCAGCAACTGAAGAAAAAAAGTTAGTGACGGTGATTTGATAATCTTCCATGCGAATGTGAAAGGTGCGCACACAAAGAATAACGAGGAAATAAAGCAGAGCAACTATGCAAAAAATAAATAAATAAAAAATAAAAAAATCCATGTGACTGTGAAAATTACCAGAAAAACCTGGGGTAGTCGTCCTCCATGTTGGGACAAACAAATTAAAGAAAGCAAAGAATCCGGAGGAAGTGTTAGGAGAAATGTATGAACTGATAATAACTACCAAAGAAATGTTCCCAAATGCGGTAGTGGCCGTAAATAGTGTTATCAAAAGACGTGATGTGCATCCAAGTTCATTAGATTAGTAAACGACAACATAAGGTGGGCTTGTAATACATTACGAGCACTGTATGAAGATGTAGACAAATATGTGGAGTGTATGCGCATTGGTACACTTAGTGGGTGTGTACAGAGACAAAAATAAAAGATCAAATGGGGATACAGTAGTCCAGAAATCACAGAATAATCCAATCAACCATCAATACTCAGAGGTTGTAAAAATCCTTTACATGAACATACAATGCATAAGAACAAAGGTTGATGAACTGTGTGTGTATCTTAGGGATTTTAAATGTAATGTTCTATGTTTAAGTGAACATTGACTTGAGGAAAAAGAGATAGATTACGTAAAATTGAGCATTTCAAATTGGATAGCCATTTCTGTCGAAGTATCTATAAAAACGGGGTGTGGCAATCTATAGTCATTGTACTTTAGAAACAAAAAAGCTGGAATTGAAAATTTTCTGCATAGAAAAAGTTTTTGAAACAATGGCAATATTATAATAGTCACAATATATAGGTCACCAGATGGCGGCGCTAATCTGTTTCTTGAAAGCATTGAAAAAGTCTTGATATATCTATTTAATTTTAAGTACAATGTGATAATTTGTGTTGACCTAAATGCTCATTTTGACATAACAAAAAAGGGTAATACACTAGATCTATTTTTAAATTTATTACAGCAAACAGGTTATCACTGTATAAACACAACTCCTACTCAAGGGTCTGCATGCCTATATAATATTATAACAAATCTAAAACCAAAATGCTATTCATTTATGGTCTTGGAGCACAAGGTATCAGATCATCAACCTATATTCTTTGAGGTTATAATTGAAAAAAATCTTGCCCAAATAACAAAAAAGGTTGTCAAAGAAATCCGAGATTTAGAAAATATAAATAAATTTAAGGATAGTCTAACAGTAGTAAATTGGGAAGAAATACTATGTAATACTCAGAGGTCAGCTGAAGAAATATTTGAGGTTTTCTTTACAACACTTGCTAATTTACTCAATAGTTCTTGTAAAAAACATAGATGATTAGTTATTTCCAAACAAAAAGTTAAAACTATTGATACTTATAATTGGTATAACTCAGAGCTTGAAGAAATGAAAAATAAGTTAATAATGCTTCAGGACATGTATAAAAAGATACCAAATAATTTATTGTTAAACATAGTAAGAAACTATTGCAATCAGTAAAGGAAAGCTTTAGGGGGGGGGGGAAGCTTATGAAGACATAACTTTTCAGGTAAATTCTTGTACTGACACAGCAATGAGTTTCATAAGTGATGTGCAACACATGAACGATAATGAATGTTTGGAATGTTTAGTACTTAAAGAGGTAACATGTAGTGAAGTTGAACAAGTGACAAAAAAACTTAAAAGCTCAAAAAGTAGGGATATGTATGACACTTCAAATAATTTCATTAAAGAAATAATACAATATATCGTAGTTCCATTAATCTTTTGTATCAATAGATGTTTCAATGAAGGTGTTTTTCCAAAGTTATAAAATTTTCAAAAGTAATACCAATATACAAAAAGGGTGACAGGGAAAATGTGAGTAGCTATAGACCCATTTCACTAATTTCTACAATATAAAAAATTACTGTATGCTTGCTAAAGAGTCTATTACAAGATTTTTTTTAAAAACATAATTTAATTTTTAATAATCAATTTGGATACCAGAGAGGGAAATCAATCATATTGGCTGTTGATGCATTTGTAGAAAAAATCTATCAAGTTTTTGAGGAAGGTAATTGGGCACAGGCAACTATTTGTGATCTAATAAAGCTTTTGACTCTGTGCAACATATTTTATTCAAGAAACTAGAATTCTACAGAATAAAGGAACAAAATTTAAATATATTTAAATCTTATTTTGAGGATCGCAAACAGCTAGTATCATGTGGAGGAAAGTACTCTCATACTGTTGATGTGAAAACTGGTGTTCCACAGGGCTCGGTGCTGGGGCCACTGCTTTTTTTGATAATGATAAATGATGTCTCAAAATGTTATTCCTGCCAAAATGCTATTCCTACAGTTATTTGTGCAGATGACACATCTTTCCTTAATGTAAATAAAGATTTCAAATTACTGTCACAATCTGTAAATGAAACTGTACAAAAAGCTCAGCTTTGGTTTAGAAGCAATGGTTTTTTGTTTTTTTATAATGGAAACAAAACACAAAATATAATTTTCACCCTTAAAAAATATAGACATTCTCTGTGACAATGTGAAACTTCTTGGCATAATTGACAAGCATCTATCCTGGAATCCTCACATAGATTTTATATGTAGTAAGTTATCATGCACTGTATTCCTACTAGCAAACCTAAAAAAGTCTATTCCTAAAGATTTTGTTCGTATGGCTTACTTTTCGTTCTTTCAAAGCATTTTTAGGTATGGCTTAGTGTTATGGGGTAGTGATCCAAGGATAGCAGAAGTGCTAAAAATTCAAAAAAAAGCTATTAGAATATTAACAAACTCTAAGAAAACTGAACATTGTAAGCCACTATTTGTAGATCTAGAAATTCTTAGTTATTAATTTATATGTTTATGATGTTTTGGTACATTTTAAAGAGAATTTGCAAATTTATAATGTGAGGGGTGAAAAACACACATATAACACACGTAACGGGAACAGAGTAGATATGCCATATCATAGGTTGCAGAAGACCTCTGGATATTATAAAATAACAAAAATAAAACTTTTCAATTCACTTCCTTTAGAAATAAGTGCTGTAAATGCTCAGCTATTCAAAGAGAGAGTATATAAATGGTTAATTAAACATCCTTTCTACAGCATGCAAGAATTTGAAGTAGAAAATAAGAGTAATATGAAATAATAACAAAAAAAATGTATATTGTATATAATATATATAAGCTGTTGCTCTTCATCCATAGACTTTAAGCCTCTTTCTCCTTTTTTCTTTTGACAAAGCCTATTGTAATTACCAAATGGTGAATAAACTATTATTATTATTATTATTATTATAATAACTTTGGTTGAACCATATTCTCCAGTCTGACATTGATAGTCATCAAAAACCTCTAGTTAATACTTTCCTACCTCTCCATACAACTCCCATCCCATTTATTATTAAATGTTCCTAACCTAATTTTACTGAACCCAGTTAAATTTATATCTAAATTTTTTTCTTGTAATTTTAAATATTCTTTCAAAATATAGCCTTCTGACAAATGTCTCAATCTAAACCAAAACTTCAAAGTTCTCTCAATCATCAAACCTCCAACACTCACTACTACCATTTCGAACATAGAACTTGTATTTGCTGTGAGATGAGTAAACCTAACATTAATTTGTAAAAAATAGAAATTGCCAAATCTAATTTCTTCTGCCTTTCATTTACTCTTTCCTCTTTGTAAGCATTCTACGAGAGCCTTACAAACAATTTGAACCATACCATGTCCATTACGGATGCTATACACAGAAATTTCCTCACTAGATAAATAACTGATTCCCCTTTAGATAATGCAAACATCTTCTGCTTTACACAATTAACTAGGCTCTTAAATTTTAGACTTAAGCAATTAAATCTTTAACACTCTCAGTACCAAGCCTGTATTATCTATATTTCTTAGAAACCAGGCAATTTTGAGAAAATGCTTTCTCCTAATCAGTGGAGTTCAATTTACAATATGCAATGTGAAAGATAAATTTTTATAATTTCATTTCCTGGAAATTGCATTTAAATATCTTAAATGGGTGAAAGTTTTGCTATGTTCTTTATTACAGTATTTTTAGGAGAAAAAAAAGTCAAATATATTTAAGTATAAAATTTAATTTCTGGTCGGAACCAATATAGTGAAGCAGCAAATAATATATTCTTATTTGAATATATTCTTAATTATCTAGTTAGTTGATTTGATAATCTTATGCTCCACTTACTGTTGAATTGTGCAAAACTAGTTTTGCATCCTCAGTTTCGATCCACTGTCAGATTCATTGTTGGTTGGCTGAACTGGTGTAGCTCTCGTGCACATTTTATGAACTTCTAGATTAATTTACCTTCTGTTGGGATCTCAAAGTTCATAACCTTATCCTCATATTTTTTATATAAATTTTTTCCCATATTCCCAGCTCTTCTGGCTGATCTATGAATTTCAATAATTTCACTCCCATTTCTATATGCGTTTATCTCTCCAAAAGTGATGTGCAACCACTGATTTATCTGATTGTACTTGATGTTTCTCCAGTGTTCCTTCAACCTAATTCCAATGCTTCTTTTTGTTTTTCCAATATATACTTTGTTACATTCTGAACAGTTGATTTATTATATTCCTGGCTTCTTCTCCTCAGGTATTCTATCATTATCACCAGAATTGAGCAGATTTTTTAAACTAAACTTGTTTACTGGGGACAAAGCAATCCCAAACTCTCCAAGTACTTTTTGGAATTTTTTGGTGGCCCAAGGATAAGTATATTTCATGTGGATGGTAGATTCTTTTATTGCTGTCAATGTTGTAACCTGCTTTAACCTCTTCTCTTGCTTGAATTTCTTCATTTTCTTGTCTACAATTTCTTGGCCATACCTACTGAATTTTGCTCTTTGTATAATATAATTTGCTGTATTCAAACTCATTCATAGGTATGTTAATGAGTCTATGCGCTAACTATTGAGAACTGCATGTTTGTGTACTGTGGGATTGAATCCACTTGCCCTTATGTAATTTTGAAATTTTCAAATTCCAAATAATTGCCTGTTCTTATAATCTATAAGTCAAGAAAAGGAATGATGTTGCCTTGTTCTGTTTCAGAAGTGAATTTAATTTCTTTATCTTGTAGGTTTAGCATTTTCAAAGCATCATCAAAGAGTCTCTTGTTGACCAGTGCAAAGATATCATCCACATATCTGTGCCATACTTTGAAAATGTATGGAAATGACTTTGTGATGTGCATTTTTAAACTACTCATATACAAATCAGCCAGAAAAGGCAATAATAGATTCCCCATAGCTAAACCTGCTTCTTGTTTGTAAAATTCACCATTGAACCTAAAGAAATCCTGACTCATACAGACTATGGATAGTTGGATGTGTTCCTCAATCTCCTCATAGCTTAGTTTCACAGACTGTTACCATTTCTGAAGGGATATTGGAAGTTTGCATTTTGGTATGCTGGGAAAAAGTGACTTTACATCGAAAGACACTAAAAGATCATCCTTTTGGAGAACCAAACCTTTAATTTTCTCCACCAGTTCTACAGAATTCTTTACACTTAAGCTATCAAATTTAGGAAATTTTTGAAATCTCTGGAGGAGCCATTTTGCTAGTTTGTAGGAAGGTGTGTTTCTATTAATGATTATTGGTCTCATGGGGTTTCCTGGTTTATACATTTTTGGTAGGCTGTTGCTAATGAGGTTGTCTGTTTTTAATTTTGGTTTCTCCTTGGATGGTATGATTGTGCCTTTGTTGACCAATTTGTTTATAACCTGTATGCATCCCTTCAAATATATTCATTGCTGAACCACTCTAAGATCAATAAAGCTACTTTTACTCTCATCAGAAGAACTCCCACACCATAACAATTTCCTTTTAAATATAAAAAAAGCATCCTCAATAACATTCTAATAACAATAAGAAGGCCAATACCTTAAAGTGTTACATTTTATATGTAAGTTTCTTACAATACATATATTCAAGCATGTCTGTTATCTTCCATTTCATATACGAGGGTTGGAACTTAAATAGTGGCAACTATTTATTTACAACCGATACAAAAGAGTTACATGTTAGCATCCTTTACTGTTCTTCAATGTAGTCACCAGCATTGTGTATAACCCATTGCCAGCAATGTGGAAGTCATAGTATACCTTTAGCAGAGCCTGTTCTCTTGATGGTGCAGATGGAGTGGTCTACTGCCTGTCGAATCTCTGGAACACTTCTGAAACAAATGCTACGAAATGGTTCCTTCATCTTCAGAATCAAATCAAAGTCACAAGGACTTAAGTCCGGGGAGTATGGTGGATGGTACAGTACTTCCCAGCCCCATCGACCGCACAAATCAGCCACAGCTTGCGCTGTATGCGCCTGAGCATTGTCGTGCAAAATGATGGGTGGATTCTGCAGAAAGTGTTGCCGCTTCTTTCTCAAAGCTGGTCGCAGGTGATGTTCCAAAAACGAACGGTAATACTCAGCATTGACGGTTTGCCATGGAGGAATGTAATGCGTTAGAATAACACCATCACAGTCGTACACGAGAATCACCAAAACTTTCACCGTATTGGGGCTCTGACGAACTTTCGACTTTCGTGGTGACCCATACTGATGCCATTCGTTCGATTGGCGTTTCAATTTTGGCTCATACGATTTGGCCCATGTCTCATCCAGGGTTATGATACGACGTAAGACTCTCCTTCGCGCTCATAGCGCTCCAAGTGCGTCTTAGCAGCGTCGAAACGCAACCATTTCTCCATTTCCGTCAAATCATGCGGAACCCATCGTGATGTAATTTTTCGCATGCCCAGGCGTTCCTTCAGCATGTGAAGCACAGTCGTATGCGCTAATCCGGTTTCTTGGGCGAGATCACGAATCGTCTGGTGTCAATCACTGTTCAGTAACGCGGCAAGAGCACTTCATGCACTTCTTCACTGACGCTCGTAGGGCGAACTGCCTGATGAATGTCTGCCACTGTTTGCCGACCATCTTTGAAGGCTTTTACCCAACGTGCCACTGTTCTGTAAGGAAATGCAGATTCCCCGCAAGCCTCTTGAAGACCTTTATGACACTGCTGTGCTGTATGACCTCTGGCACATTCAATCTTGATCCAACTCAGTTGTTCCTGTTTCGAAAACATAGTGACAACAGTACGTTAGACCGTTAACTCACAAGTGACTGTGTTTCTCTCGATGGTGCGTATGCGGTGATGTGGGAAAGGAGAGTTCATTTGCTCTGAGAAAAGATAGTTATGTAAACAACGGTGCTATCAGCGACAATATTAGATTCCGTTGCATAGCGTCTCCACAGCAGTGTTGCCACTATTTAAGTTCCAACCCTCGTATTTTACTATAGAATTATTAATATTATTATCTGCATTCAAAATTTAGATTATTTCTTCCTTAGCTAGTGCTGGTGGCATCTCACAAACTCTACTCAGCTGTTTGTAAACAGAAAATACTATTTCTTTAATGCACTTGTCATGGCTTTCTTGAAGCATGCATACTATAATAGCAGCCAAGTGCCCATTAGTGTGCGTAATATGATGCAACACATAAAATTGTAGGCAGCATTTTTAAATAAAACATTATGGCTGACCCCACAGAAAAGAAGGGCTGGTAATTTTAAAGGTAATAGATTCCATAAAATTTATGGGCATGATTTCTTAAGTGTTCTACTTGCATGTTTTTACCATTCAGGAACCTTTTTTCAATTCCTTTCAGTTTATTGCCTCTTTTGAACACAACTACCTTAGTTTTGTCTTGATTAATTCTAAGTTTCCATTGTTTGTAATACCACTCAATTCAATAATTAATTTATATAATCCAACTACTGATAGGAGATTACTGCAAGTCAGCTACAAATAACAGTTGTGAAACTGTCCATTTATTGATAATGGGCATAAGAACATTAACTTCTTGCAACCCCCCCCTCAATGATATGGCATTTATATAGATCATTTTAAAATATGAGAACAAAACAGAAGTATTTCAGTACATTTTCCTTGATTTATTTATTAAAAAAAGTAAAGGGTGCTGAAAATATGTGATTCTGTGATCGAACACTCCATAATAGTGCCCTAGTAGAAATTAATACCATCTGGTTCACTAACAAGGGTTTTTAGGCCTCAGCTATGGTGCATTAATTCCCAAATCCCAGCAAAAGGAGTATAATGATGTTTAATCGACTTTCCATATTCAATGTAAAATAATAAAACCTACAGGAAATCTCATCCATAAACAATATGTATTAGTTTTCTATGCAATTATTGTATAAATAAATACCATCTGAATGTTCAGTATAGCTATTTCAATGTTTACTGTATAGAAAGGGCTATTCCAAGTGTTATACCTGCCCTCTATTTGATCAGTATGAAACTTGGCCCGAAGCAGCAAGTGTCTCACATTGGAAAGAATACCCAAGAGATCAGCTCGTGTGGCAGGTTTTCCACGATGGTATTCTTGGCCACCAATGTCAATCACATCTGTAGGAATGTGGTACCATGCTTTCTCCACCAAAGGGACTGATAAGGTGACATTTGATGGCTTGTACCACCCTGATCCAGATCCTAGTCTCACACCATTATGTCCCTAATAAAGAAAATATACTTCATTTTAATGATATCATATGCAATCCCACTTCTTAAATAGAGAAACAA
Source organism: Metallyticus violacea (assembly GCA_030762175.1). NCBI lineage: Eukaryota > Metazoa > Arthropoda > Insecta > Mantodea > Metallyticidae > Metallyticus > Metallyticus violacea. Next base: position 109,332,861 of record CM060830.1, on the reverse strand, counting down.
AATGTTTACAAAAAATTTATTTTAAACATTTTAAGCACGGAAAAACAGTAGTGAATAGTATTAAACTTAAATAATTTCTTCATTACTGTATTGTCTAGTTACAAGTGTGCTTTTATAACAGCTAATATTTGCAAACAAAGTAATTGCTTTGCCCTGCCTTTGTATGAATTTCTAAACGCCTGTTTCTACAAAACTGCACAATTCTTTTTATTGCCTTTATAAATAATATACCATTTTCATCAGATTCCAAGATGGTATAACAACAACATGCTCTGGCCCAAGATAGCACGTTCAATTCTGGCCAGGGTCAATGGATTTTTTCAGGTGTAAAAATCCTAAGTATGGCTTCCTTCAGAAGGGAAGTAAAACCGCAAGTGCTGCGTCATAGATTTAGGGCACAAAAAAAGAAAACCTCAAGCCTGAAAGAAGAGGCCTCTGTGCAAAATTTATACTGGCCATTTCACATCCTGAATTGAATGAGATGCTGATGATCTAAAGAGCATCCGTAAATAAAAAATGAACAATATGTATTTAAAGAGCTTTTAAATCAAAACAAGTAAAATACTACAAATACTGTAAAAATTTTCTTTGAATCTCATAATTTTAAATGTGATATTAAAAATACTACTATAATGAGTAGTATTCATCAAAAGCAAAACCTTATACCTATTATAATATAAAAAGCAAAACTTTTCAAAAATTTCTCTATTTAATTGTAAGCAATAACTTAACATGGGGATATCATATAGACCATGTGTGTAAATCTATTTTCCTGCTGCTATATTTTCAAATTGTTAACCACTTTAATATATTCACTATATTCACGGCCATTGTATTTGCAACGAGAAAAAAAAATCACCATTATTATACAAGATATATACAGATTATTTTAGAAAAGTGTTTAGTAAGAAAATATCTGGGAAAAAAAGAAAAAGAAAAAAAAACAGTAAATGTGCAAGGTTTAATCTTGTATAGCAAATTGTCAAATAAAATTAAACAAATATCTGCAACCAAATTAAAAATATTTCTAATCAACAAATGTCTGTATAGTCGAGATGAATTGTAAACTCACCTATAAATAATCTTTTCATTTTATTAGGTTTTCATTATTTATACTTAATTTTAAGTTTTAGTTATTAAGAAACTACTTTAACAATGCCAAAATTTGCAATCAATCTGTTGGCAACATTATTATTATTATTATTATTATTATTATTATTATTATTATTATTATTACCACAGGCAGCATATTATAAGACAAAATGTATGTATATTATAAATTAAAAGATTTTTGCAGTCATTTTTGATTTTCAACCTTTTTATTTACCATTACTAACTATAAAAAGTATTCAAAATGATAAATTAACAAAATTGAAGTGCATAAACATCAAGAGATTGTTCTGTTGGCACCAAGAACGATTTATTTAGATGCAGATATTTACAGAGGTAAGAGGTAAAAAGCTAATGTGTTAAAGATAAATTAATAATCTTAGCTTCCGGTTCTTGCCATGTCTTGAAAAGTTAAATTGAGTGCAATGTTTCATGGTAACTTAGCCATGCTTTATCCAGTAATTTGTCTGCGTGACCAGTTCTTTTGACTGGCATAGTATGCAGATAACTCACATGATAAAATGCAGCCAAATTTGCACAAAATGTCTTGCCATAATTTAACTTTTCAAGAGTGGACAACACCGGGAAGTCAAGATTTTAATTTATCTTTTAACTATGACCTTGAGCTGTGAAAGCTTGTGTATCCATTTAAGTTAATGTGTACTTGACACTGTAATTAGTTTAATAAATTGTGCATTTGCATTTTTCTCATGAAACCGGAGATGCTACTTCTTGTTCTTTGACTGTTTACCCTCCTCCAGTAGTACATTCCTTAGAACATACAAGCTGATGCCAGGTTGCCTATTCAGCAGCTACTGATCTCTGGACATACACACAATGAGGGATTCCCTGAATGGGTGGTAAGAATCAATGTCAAGGCTGCCTTGAAGACATTGCAAACACAGAAGATAATGAATGGAATGAATGTGAGTGATGAAATGAAAGGCAAATCCATGACTGAGAAATGGTCTTTTCATTTCTGAAAATGGACTGAGGAAAACTATGGGAAATCCCAATCAGGTTAGTTGATTTGAATATGGGACCTCCTGAATATGAGTTCCAAGCATTACTATCAGTCAATCCACAGTAAACTAAAGATGCTAGGTGCAAAAATGCAAGCATGCAGGCAACTTAATCACACATTTTTTGGCTCGAGAATTATGAAACAGACTTTAAGAAAATTATAACAATTCTCTTTAATTTCTATTAAGATTATCTTTATATCATATATTTGATAAGATTTTGTACCCTTCCTATATTTTTAAATCTGTATATTTTCATCTAAATTTAAATTACAGCACTCATTATTATTGTAAAGGATATGCCACAGACAATCAAACATCATCTTTGCCTGCAAATGGTATGCCTTTGGCATTCAGAGCATGATATATGAAACTTGCTGACTTAGCAAATAAAATTCTTCCCTAACATTATTACTATTTAATGGTCTATATTAACTTAAACAGGGAAAGTTGGAAGAAAGTTCACTTACATAAAATTAACCAACTTTAAGCATTTGACTCCCATAAATTTTTCACATCTGAATTATGTTACCTGGCATTTATTTTTTCTAGGATGGGAAATCCTACACAAAGTTCAAGCAATTTGTCTCAGTTGTGAATCAAAATCAGACATGCCATTGCCAAGCACAGACAAAGTCTGAGTATGGCAGTTAACAGAAAACAATATTTTTTACTATTCTGATTACTATTTACTTCAATTCTTTTTGAGAGTTTTAAAAATTATGAGAATAAATAAATAAAAATAAGCATATGCTTGACAAGCATAAGGTAACAGTTTGACTCCTAATATTCCAATAAAACATTGAATTCTAGATAAAAAAACATGGAACATGCATCTGACAGCTTTATGAACAGCATAAAAAAAAGGTGAATTACTAAAATAGTATTCAATTAAAGTGAATAAAGTTTTAAATTTAATTTAAAAGTATTCCTATAACTGGTCCCTGGAATGTGAGAGAGGAAAGAGATTGTTAAATGTTATGGTAAATTATATTAAATATAAATAATATTCATCATGCTCTGTGAATTTACTAAAATTAATAATTCTTAGGCTAATTAAAATGGAATGACAAGTAAGTGAAGCATTAAGAGTGCGTAGTTTAACTAAATCATACAATAATATCAATTAAATTCTTAGGCTTTTAGCTACATAGTTTCTGTACTTAAAGATAATACCTCTTCTTATTTCACCTCTTCATTTCTATCGATAGCACTAATATTGATAGCAATATATTTACAATACACTTTATGAAACAGTAAAGAAATTCCTAAGTAAAATATAAGTTTATTTATTTTTCAATCCTTAGACCAATTTGGACTTATTCATGTAACATATGACGTTCTACATATACAAAACACAACAGATACTTACCACTGATCATTGTCCTGATGGTGTAGTGGTAACCATACTTGCCTTCTAAACCCAAGGTTGCAGGTTCGAACCCGACCAGGATCGATGGATTTTTTTGGGTGTAAAAATCGTAAGTATAGCTTCCTTCTGAAGGGAAGTAAAGCCGTGGACCCCATGTCATACATTTACGGCACGATAAAGAAACTCAAGAATGAAAGATAAGATCTCTGAGCAAAATTTGTCAGCCGTTTCACGCCCTAAATAGAATGGGATGCTGATGACCTGAGATGTTAAAGAGCATCCTTAAATAAAACAAATCTATTAATACGACTGATCACAGATGTATCATAGTTTAACAGCAACACTATGCTTCATAATGATTTTCAAGTTCCTGAATATATACCAATACCAAAGTCCTTGCCAAGCACTTTAGAAAACTTCATCACTCATTTGTGATCAAGTTATTCCCTTTTTAAATCAAATTCCAGCATAAATATCAACTCAAATACATTAAACAAGATTAAAATGGTAGAAACATACTGACCTTATCAATATATATGGAAATAACAGAGGACCTCCTTTGGCAGACATCCTAAACACATGTTTCATACCTTATATATATATATATATATATATATATACCTACCTATCATTTTGTCCATAATTTAACAATGTAATAAAGTTTTTGTTAAAAAGATAAGCATAAGATGTTTTAAACTTACAACCAAAACAACATCAGGACCATTTAAACTTACAACCAAAACAACATCAGGACCAAGTGTTGGGCGTCCACTGGTGTCACCACGCATTACAACCCAGCCAACACTGAAAACCACATTGGAGCCATAGCTTGCCAACCTGTTGCCAAGATACAGCTCTGGAGCAAGCCAGAAGTAGCTCTCCACTCCTGGTAACTCATAATTTCCTAGCTGTCCAGTTTCTTCATCCAGTGAGGGCACCACTGTTCTTCGGACAGCAAGGTCACTCACTAGCCAACCTGCCAGTGTACCACCAACCTGTAGTTTAAACATTGCTCCTGTTTATGAGAAACTAAATATGGTATTTGAAAATTACTTTCTTTTTTAAGAAACTTTCCCTAAGATCTGGCAAAAGAAAATTAATTACGGTGGAACACAAAGGAATCTAGAACCCATTGGCAAACAAAATTACCTGAAGTTCCCTTTTATAACAAGGGAAAAAATGGGAGAAAAACTAAGTAAGTAATTTGTTCCAATAGAAATCAATCAAAGATTCCAAATTAATAAGTAGTTTTTGGATTTGAAAGAAACTTCTTTGTTAATAGCACATAATATAATTATGGGAAGAAAAAGACCAGTAAGAAGGGAGAGTTTAATATTAAAATTCATTTATCATCATCATCATCATTATTTTTTTTTCCTCCCTGAGCATTCAAATTTGTCATGACCATGACCATCAGTGGAATCAATGAGCAAATCACCCTTTAAAAGATCTGCAGTGAGGAAAAAATTTTTCTTTTCTTTCTTCATTCTGTACTTCCTTCTTTGTTTTGTAAGATAAAACACCTTTTTAAAATTATGAGAAAGAAAATGCCTTCTATAATTTAACAACTGAAAAATTACAGTCACCCAGAAAGTAAAAGATGTTCCAAAAATAATACAGAATATAAACCAAGTGTACATTTTTGTTCTGTGGATTGGCAGCTTCTATGAATTTATGTCCACATTGCAGTTAGTCATTATGGAGCAGTAAACATTGTAGTGGACACTGATTGTTAAAACCTATTATAAGTAAAGAAAAATTTTACTGAAATATGTAAAATTTAAGAAACAATTTTGGTTGAAGAAACATACAAAATGAAATTACTAGCCCAAATATACTGTTGCTTTGGGCATTAACATGACTGAGTGTATTTTATTCATTATGTCGTGACTTTGTGTCCATAAATGATAAATGCTACTGCTGATTTCTCTATTTGCTTGTGCTTTATGTTCCTGAAATGTTCCATTAACCATGTGGCTAAGTTTCTCTTTGTTTTTCCAATGTAGATTTTTTTCACATTCTGCACAAATATACTCCATGCAATAGATTTTGATGAACAATCTCCATTTGCACTCAGGAATAAAGTAAAATTAATAAAATCAGTATACAAGGACCTAGGGAACTAGCAACCTGGGAGAAAATCTACATCTACAAATACAAAGAGTCTAATGAACTCTGACACTGCCGGAGATGAAAACAAACTACAATTTTATCACACCGCCACCAGAGTAGCTCAAAGAATGATCTGACAGTTGGATTTTAGCCTGGCTGATGATGAGAACTAAATGTTCTCGAAACCAGTTCCATACATTATAACAAGTAAGTGAAACATTAAGAGTGTGTAGTTAAACTAAATCATACAATGATATCAATTATAAAGAAATAGTTCAGAGTTGGGTGTGACATTCAGGGAGTGACTGTGCAAACAGTAAATGTTGCCTACTTTGTACATAAAACTGTGCTCTATCTACTCTATTAGTTATTTTCAATATTTCATAAGTAACAAAACTTGTACATATTGCAGTTTAGGACCCTTTAACAAATTTTCAATTTGTTCTTTTTGAGGCATAAATTGGGGGATTACTCCTTAAATACTGGTGATAATCGGGTAGTTTGACAATGTAGTGTGAGCTTACATATTGTTGGGCATATAGGCTAAGAAATAAGTTTGTTGTTTGAGGGGGAGAAAATTAGTTTTGTGCATGCACATAATATGGATGCTATGAGCTGTGTTTCGAAGCATATTGCTTACAAAGTTGAAGGAGAACTATGCCAACAGCTGTAGCCAACAAGAGTGCAAGTAATGATGTAACATGTCATTAAAATGCTATAATTGAATTCAAGAAATGTTCTGTTGCTGAATATTACCTCAATCCATCTCATTAGTTCTTGGTTTTCCTTTGCTTTTAATTAAGGATGTTGAAGATATATTTTGATACAAGAAGTTAAGCTAACCCCATGTCTGGCTTTGTGAAGTTGAAATGGATGAAATATGAGGAATAACCCAGTGGCTAATTGATAGGCCATGACAATATTAATAATTTTTTTCCTACCTTCCCAATAAGGAGCTTCCAAATTATTTTTCATTTGTTTGTTGCTATCAAGTTGACTACATTTCAGTACATGTTCTCTGTTTAGGGTAGTGCTCATGTCCTTATAAAATGGGCAATAGCAATCCTTAATTAATTTAATCCTGAAGAGGTGTTCTGACAGATAATCATATCTGACAATTAAGCAGAATTAGGCCACTTCAATTTTTCTTGGTTTAAATAAGATGTTTGAAAATCTTTAGATCTTCATTTAGTTTTTATTTTAAGAATATTCTGTGTTCTTGTTCAGTTATCAATATTTTTATGATTTTCAATTTAGAAGTTCTAGTTTAAAAGTTGGTTTCAATTTTTATGATGACTGCTTTTTTTGCTAAAGTATAAGTATTTTTTTTCTCCTTTAATCTAACATTGTCGGGATTCAATGTAAAACTATTTCTATAGTCTAGAGAAACAAACTAACCGATGTCAACAATAAACCCAATTTATTATAAAAAAAAATTGAAGACCGAGAAAAAAATTCTCCTTTTGAATGTGAATTTGGATTAATATGGATAATTGGATAATTGATATTTTTATCTTGAATTTAATTTATTTCTTACCTGGATTGTAAAATATAATTTTCTTAATTCATTTATAGTTTACATAGGTGGATAACTGTAATTCATTATAATATGTAGTGCTACTTTAGAGCCACTTAAGATAAAAGTTCTTTTATGTTAGGTTTATACAGCAGATTTTCTAATACTACTCTAATAACTATTATTTTGCCATCAAAATTGTTAGCATATTGCCTCAAAGATATATATTGAGAGATTTCTTCTCAGTTTATTTAAGGCTGCTTCTCCATTTTAAGTGGTCCATCTGTATATATGCTAAACCTTGTATTAGTTGGATAATAGTTTAATGTACTAAATGCTGTCAATCTTAATACTTCAGGTAGGTCATATATTTTATTCCACATTAAATATTATGTTTACCCTTTAACTTTATGTGAGAACACTGTTAATTAATGAATAAACAAAAGTATATTTTTAAAATTAAATCTTGCATTTCCTTTGGACAACCTAATTTTGTAGTTATGTCCATACAATGGATTCTTACAAGACAATCCCTAAAACCAAGTTTAAAAATGAAAGGAACAAAGTGTATGTGAAAACCAAAATAGCTTGGTTCACAAAGTTGTTCAACTATTTGGTACATGATGAAGAGTTAAAAATTATAAAATAACATAAAGAACTTAACATGTATTTAATTTGTTAGAACTATTCCATGTAATGCAATTTACCTTGGCCTGATGAAGATTTTTAGCAGTTTTGCAGGATGTTGCCAGCCCAGAACAGAAGCAAGGTAGACAACCTACATTTAGTGCAAAATAACCAGGGATACAGGAGTCACAGAGAGGTCCAGTAACATGGTGTTTACAGGTACATCCCTTTCCTTCACAGTCTGCAGTACCTTGTGGGTCACAGGGACATAGTTCACAATGTGGGAATCCTCTGAATCCTGGGGCACAACCTTCACATTTCTCTCCTGAATATCCTGGTTTACATTCACATGTGCCTGCTTTCTGCAGCAAAAGCACGAAACAAAAAAGCTCAATAAATGTACTATGAGTACATTACAAGAATAAGCATTCAAGTATTCTACTTTATTTAGCATTAAAAAAATATAGTACACATTATTATATTCAGGAAGTTAATAGTTGGAATGGTTTAGTGATTCTTTCATTTATTTGTTTTCTTTTAACTGAACATATTTCAGGAATAATCATTACTATTCCTGCCAGCAAACCAACTGGATAAGAGGCTCTCTGATGTTGGTGGAAGGAAGTTGTTGAAATTATCTAGCGATGGAATTTAAAAATTCAGTGTTGTTTTTATACTTAATGATGAAAATGTTTCTCATATTCTTAATTCCAAAATATTATTGATGTGTTTTAGCTTCAGCACCAGTCTTGTGATTTTCAAACCAAATTTGTTTTCTGTTTTTTTTGTAACAAATATTTCTTAAATGCTCTTTTGTGTGGGCTTTCAAATTCCTTTTAGCTGTTCTGTTACATACTCGTATGATTACATTCTTTGCAATTAACACCTGATATTTTGTCAAATATTTTTCATGTTGAATATTTTATAAATTTCTGAAGCAGTATCTGTTTTGAGGAACCAAAGTCAAAGTGATAATATGTTTTCTGAAAAGTTTTTAAAATTCGTTGAGTTTTTCTGGATGATAAGTGATTTTGCTGTATTGCAAATCCTCCTTTAATTGCATTAGGGTATTGGTTTCTTTGATGGTTTTAATTCTTGTACATATTAATTGCCTGTTGATATGACACCAAACATTTATTAAATACAAAGATTTAATACCACATGACAAAAAAAAAATCAGACATTTATCTCATTGATTGTAAAGAGCACAAGTGCGCACGCGCACACGCACGCACACGCACGCAAGTACTGGAAAAAATATAAGTAATTTGAAAACCAATTCAAAAAATAAAAATACATAAATACTTAAGAAATTTGAAAACCAATACAAACAATAGAAAAAATCAGAGTTGCAGTCAGAGAAATATGAAATTAATACTAAAACTAAATTTATTAAAGCTCATCAATAATAATCCTTTGGAATTAACAACATGAGAAAAAATTTTCATCATCAAAAATAAAAACAGTGCCATGAATTTTGAGTTTCCATAACTGGATAATTTTAACATGTTCTTTATTCTACCAAATCAAGAGTGTTCCTACCCCTGTTAGTCTGTTGTTGAGAATGGGAACAAGTTTTCCCAGAACACGTTCAGTTCAAAAAGTGAGTAATTGAAGCGTAACTCCAATTATTAACCTAATTTTCTATTTCACTGTAAATTTATTTTATAATATCCATGTTATGATTTTTATATGCTATGAATAGAAATATCTCACCTTGCCTTCGACATTGCCATTTTGAGCACAGTGGCCTGTTGCTCCTGGGGAATTTCCACATTCACACTGCTCACATGGCTTGACTGCTCTTGGGGATACTCCATGAGGGCGATACCATCCATCTTCACATCGCTCACAATTCAGACCAGTTGTATGTTTCTGTAATTAACAAATTCCACTAATAAGGCTGACAAAGAGGAAATCAAAAGACATATATTCTTAACTAGAGATGCTAAATGGAACTTTTACTTTAAGCTAATCATATATATAAGATCATTGTGTAGTTGGACTCAATCTTACAAGGACACTAATTACATATATTATTGTTGTTATTGTTCAATGACTAGATATTTAGTAATGATGCCATTTATCCTCTTGCATTTCAATAATTTTGTACTAGTGCAGAATGTCTTTATACATGATGCATAAAATAGAGTCAGGAGAATTTAGTATTCATACTAAGATGATTTGGCAAATGATCATGTTCAGCAATTAATTGGTGCATTGCAATTGTAGAATTTTGTGGTAGTGTAGGATTTCTTCATTACTCTTTAATAAAATTTGTTATGTTTTATTTACTTTGTTGGTTTTGTGTGTTTGTTTGTAAAATAACTGAATTTTTCTCTTAATCCTTTTACTGAAATAAAAGGAAAGCTGGTTGAATTCTTTGTAGAACTGTAATGCCTTCCTTAGCTGAAGGCTGCAGATTTATCTCTACAATTTCATAATGTGATGAGATTCTCTGTACAGTAATTTTTCTATTTAATTTTCTCAGATTTTTTTTTTTTAGACTCTTGAATTTTCAGTGATTTTAGTAAGTGTAAATTACTATGACTTCTATACCTGCCCATGAATCAGATAATATGAAAACATTTATTCATATATTTCATATAACATTTATTACATATATAAGTACTTTAAAAGGTAAAAGGAACTAGAACATATTACTTATCCTATGCATCGCAGTAATTGTGAATATGGAAGTTATTTATTATTTTGATTTCATTAATTTTCAAAATTTAATTTTTAATTTATTTATTATTTTTAGGAGTTTAATAGGAATTTATGTTCAAGTTAATATTAATGCAAATACACAATTTGCATATAATAAAAGAAAACAAAGAGGATCACGAAGAAAATAATTTAGAAATTAAAAGTTTAACATACAGCATTCAAATGAGGATAAGGTGTACTTCTGAAGATTTGACTGCTTATAGACTAAGCAGTTTCAGTGTTTTCATATCAAGGTCTAGTGACTTTAAGACCCACTAAAAAAAAAGAAGAAAAAAGTACCAGGGTTCAGATTTGTGTGTGATGTAAGTCTGTTGCTTTATTTAAAAACAAAACATTTGTGATAGCTCTACCAAGAGACATAAATTAATTTGAGAGGAAGAGATTCTTATAAATTTTGATGTACACTTTTTTAAATAACTGTAGCAAATGCTGAAGAACTGTAGTTGAAAACTAAGGAAAAATTTACTCTGTAGATATATTCTGGATGTAGAATGTTACTTAAACAGCAGTCAGCCTTTAACAGTCCTTCGTTTCCTTCCACAAACATAATGCAATTTCTTACATTAAAATAAAGCATTATTGAAGTTATATGATGATGTTTCCAGCATCTATAAACTTAGCCAGTAAAATTCACTTTAAATCAGATGTAGTAGTAATTTTTATTTTTAATATAATATTCAAGTAATGACCAATACCACCACTGCAAACATAGTAAAACTAGACTAGAAACTACTAGAAGTCAATGCTCTAATACTAATCACTGGGGAAGAGAAATCAATTTGGCATTACAACTTTATACAAATAGCTTACCTATAAAACAATACTTACTGAACAGTTATTGCACACTCCACCGCCTCGATACTGTCCATGTGTATCTAGACTAGTGTGTACTTTTGGGTCATAATGACAGCTAGTTGCATGCCCATGACATTCACAAGGCTCACATTCAGCCCCATCAGATGGTGTTCCAGCTCTCCAAGGGAAGAGATTGTACAGAGGGCAGCAATGCTCACAGTTTAGCCCACATGTGTTGTGCTGGCATTCACAATGTAATCTCTGTAACATTAATAATGAAAGTGCATTACAGATAAAGTAGCATCATTTTATTTTTAATTTTTTTAGATTTATATATATATATTTTTTGAATTTCAAGAAGAAGCTAAATGCACTTACCTATAAAATATATAAAAATAAATAATTAAAGCAACTCTTAAAATAGTGGTACAGTACGATGTAAAATAAACAAACACAAAAGTAAACGGAAAAAGGTATGGAGAGGCCGAATATCTAATTATAGTAAAAAAAAATGGATTTAAAAAGTAGGGCCATCAAATGTCAAGTCCTGCCACTTGACATTTGATGTAAGTACATAAACCAGAACAATACTAGGCTTACCCCTGATTTGCTGTTGTGCGGACAGTGGCTTGCATGCCCAGAACAGACGCACTGACCGCCGATGCTGATGTCCTTGATGGAATAGAAGAGACGCCGAGAGACATAAGTATCATCAAGGGTGCCTATGGACGGCGACATGAACTCGGCGTTCAGTGTTCGGATTTTTTGCAGCCTCAGCCTCACGTAGCGGGCAAGTGTGAAGTCTCTTAACGTCGGACTCGATTCGTTTGCTCCAGGTCTGCCAACCACCAGTGACGTATGTATCTGCAAAGAGTACGTCTTATACCTTCTACACATTCTGAAGGCTAAATACAAAGAAATGTAGCAATTACTTAACTACATTAAGGACCGGTTGTATAAAGGGTTAACTTGAGTTTAGGACATAAAACTAACTATCGTTATACTTAACTTGGGATTTTGGTTGTATAAACATTAATCTAAAAATGTTTCGTTTTACTTCAAATTAAATCTAACTCGCGAAATTTCACAAGTCAAAGTACTAACCAGAGTTTAGTAATTGTTAAATAAAACATAGCCCAGAGTACAGAAGCAGAACTACTTCAGTTATAAATAAAATGGCGAGTCTCGTTTATTTTAAATTCATGTAGGTAAAGTTTCTTCGTTGTTTCATTTTTCCGAGTAACATCAACGGAATTGCGTTCAAATGAGGTTATATTAGGTTAACCTTACAAGTAATGAGGGGCCAAAAAAATGTATACACACTTTCACAGCAGATATCTATTTAATATATTTCAAAGTTGGACCGAAAAACAACAGTAATGTGTATTATGCTGTTCTGTAAACAGATGTGACTTACATCATGATAGCGTTGCTAGGTAACAGGTAAATCAACAATAAACAAATCAAGTCAAGAATATCGTATGATGTTCTGTAAACAGATGTGACTCACATTACGTTATGCTAGCGTCAATACAACAAAACGGAGCCAATATTATCTTTTGAACAGCGGAAAGCAATTTTGAAGTGGTATTGGAAAACCGAAAATATTATTGAAGTTAAAAGGCAATGGACACGTGAGTACACAACAGAACCACCAACGCGAGTAACAATTGCACGCATTCCAGACAAATTTGAGATTCATGGTGTGCGATGTTCTCAAGGGCAGATCTTGGAGACCTCGCACAGCAACAAGCCCCGCGTCCTCGGCTAGGTTTTGAAACGTTTTGAGCACTCATCGCAGAAATCTACAAAACAATGTGCACGTGAGACTGGAATTAGCAGAACCAGCGTACGTCGTATTGAAACAGAAAAGTTGACAGTTTTCATTCCTGATCGGAGAATGCAGTACTCTGAGTGGTTTCGGAACATGGTGCAAGAGAATGAGGCCTTCGTAAGCAAAGTTGTTGGATCCGATGAGGCACAATTTAAGTTGAATGGCTGTGTCTACTGGTGCGCAAACAAGTCACTGTTATTTTTGAAAAGGATATTAATTTACCTGGAAGTAATGTTTGGTGTGGGTTGTCATTTACGGGTCTAATTGAACCATTCTTTTTTGAAGGAACAGTAACTGGCCCAATTTACTTGAACATGACACGCACATTCCGCCATTCCTATGGCAATGAGGAATTTTACTTCCAACAGGATGGTGCATCACCACGATACCACCGAGATGTACATGTGTACCTTGATGACAATCTTCCAAGGCACTGGACAGGACAAAGAGGTCCGATTGAGTTTCCAACGCGTTCTCCGGATCTAACTCCGTTGGGCTTCTGCCTATGGGGAACTCTTAAGGATGTTGTTTACCGTAGAAAACCAGCTTCACTGCCAGTACTTCGGGAAGAAATTGAAACGGCATGTGCTGCAATCGCTGAGGGCACTTTCGCAAACGTTACCCGACCAGTAGTCGAACGTGCTCAGAAGTGTATCAATCCGTTGGTGGGCATTTTGAGCAATTGTTGTAACTGTAAAAATCTAAGATGACTAGTGCTCATCATTTTCTGTTTGTGTGAATTCAGTTTTGTATATTGACATAGTTTTCTCTTTGCTTGAAGTGTGTGCACGTTTTTTTGGCACCCTCTGTATGTTTTGCACAATTTTTTTACAGATTTCTGTTTCATTCGATGATGAATTTCGCCGTGTTCTTTGTGTATTTCATGAGAGAAATAATCCGTCCCTAGAAATGAACGACAAACAATTCAAAATGCGAATTTGCTTAGCAAAAATGTTATCGAAGAACTAGAATAGATTTTAGGTCCCCGATTACAATCACAAATTAAGCGAAATCATGCTCTGAATTCGATGTTCGTGATACTACTAATTTTAAGGCTCTATGCGACAGGGAGCTTCCAAATAGTTATTAGAGATATATTCATAGTGGAAAAAGGCCAGTGGAGAGTGATGTAAAGAAAACGACGCTAGGCTTCTATAACATTCCCAATTTTCCTGGAGTTTTAGATGCTATACACTGCACACACATACCCATTACATCGCCTGGGGGTAATAATGTAGAAGTCTTCAGAATTTAATTATACTCTTTGGCAATTTTATCCCATCTACGTCCTCTATGCTTATATACAATCGACTCTTTCCCCCCCCCCTTCTTATATTTTAGCACCATATCAACGATAATACCCTTCTTACGTTTGCTAAAATTTGCCGCTCGCATTCGATTTGACTGGTAATCAGTGGCTTTGACTTTTCCTTATTCATGTTAAATACACATTAAGAAGAAGAAGAAGAAGAAGAAGAAGAAGAAGTATAGGAAGCGGAAAAGCTTCATAATTATTGCTTTTCTCAGGGTAAACAGTTGAACATCAACGCTCCAAACATAAATTTCTCTATTACTTCGCGATGTTGCCAAAGGTTTGACAGTTTTTGCAAACTCGAGATTACGTACTGTGAACCGCCGCGGGTGGCCGAGGTCGTTAAGGCGCTGACTCGTGACTCGTGAGCGGGAGGTCTGGGGTTTGAATCCCACCAGGACCGTCCTCCCTGACTGAGACTTTTTCCAGGTTTTCCTCAGTCCTCATAACTGGCAAATGCCAGGGAGATACCTAAACTTAGGCCTGGAGCGTTTCCCTCCTTAAAAAAAGAAATCCTTTCCCAATATATCATTTCATCTCATGTATCATCAGTGTTCACCACCTTTGGTGCCTCAGTAGTAAAACGAGCGTTAAACACCATTCAAAAAAAAAAAAAAAAAAAGGAAAAAGAATAAGAAAGAGGTTATTTTTATGTAGCAAATGATGACTAACCTCCAACTACTTTTTAAATAATAGTTAAAAGTAATCATCAGCTAGCAACTTTTATACAACTGGGCCTAAGTCAAAGGTTTTTGTTAAAAACCTTTTTGTTTCTCAGGCGGTAACATTTGAGAATCGCATTTGGGAGGTCCCGGGTTCAAATCTCGTGGGGTTGATCATCTCAACCTTGGGGTTTTCGTGTTTTCTCCTAGTTACTTAGGCGAATACTGGAATGGATATTTACATTCCAAGAATGTTTCGTTCTTCCATTTCATTCCGTTGGTTCTGTTACAGGGTCGAAAGTGTGATGTTGGTTTGAGCTTTTGGAATGGAAGTGGATCTTCCGAGGGGCTGGAACAACTCGGAGGAGCGACGTGAGTGTTTTATTTGGGAACATGTTAGGGAACCTATCTGCGTCCGCGCAGTAACGATCCGTAAATTCTGCTGGCTTAGGCGCCAAGGGCCAGTAGTGTGCAAGACTCAAGTACTCAAAGTATTCAGACCATCTATATATACAAACATAACAAAATACCTTCTCAACTACAGATGTAACAGAATGAACCGCCATCCATGCAAAACAATCTCTTCAGAAAACTGAAGCACAGCTACTTCTTCTCAGCCCGGGGTGAGTCTTGGCCTGCTTCCTCTACCTCCGTCTTACGACTCCATTGATAGAGGGCAGTATTGTAGGGGTCATGCAATCAGTATACCGGCACCCCGCAAGTAATCTATCACGCGGCTTGCATGATTGAAGAATGCCACCTCTCCATCAGGTAGCTTCCCAATTCCCTCAAGGCTGGGTAGACCGTTCCAGAACTCCCTAACTTAGAAAAATTCCTAAGCAGGTACCGGGAATCCAATCCCGCCAACCCATACAGCAGTCAGCAACGCTAACCACTAGACCAAGGTCACTGGAGCAGAGCTACTTAATAAATCAATTTGATTTGATTTCATCGGCCGCAAAGCCGGGAAACGTTTTATTCCTCTCTGTCGTGGCTACATCATGATTTGTATAGATTTAATCTGGGCCCTGTTGCATAATACCGAAGTTACAAATTACAATAATTTACAAATAATACTAATTATCTCTGTTGCATAACTCTCAGCCTTTTACTAATAATATTAATGACATTCCACCATAAAGTTTTACAAATAACAAAATCATGACAGCTCTGGAATATAATTTATTTTACTTATTTAAGAACGCTCTTTAGCATCTTAAGCCATCAACGCCCCTTTCAGAAACCCCTTCTTTTAAGTTTGAAGTTCTTTTATGTGTCACGGCTTTATTTCTCTTCCGAAGGATATTTACTTAAAAATGCTTCGACCTTAGCTGGGTTTGAGCCCGCTACTATGGGTCTACAAGTCTACAAGATCTTTACCACTAGACTACTAGGAACGATTCTGGAATATCACTGGCCCCTGAACACTCTATTCAGAAATATGCAAAATATAATCTAGTCGGCGGTGTACATAACTATTGTCAGTTTGAAATATGGGAGTGCGCAACAACAATTCAAAGCTGCAGTTTATGCGCAAACTGTAGATTTACGTTGACCCTATAGTGTGGTACTGATTGCCGATCATGTCAAGTTATACAAACAGCACCTTTCAACCAACCCCTTTCTGCATTGCTAAAAAACGATCATAAACCTTTCATAGAACACACAAATCGTACTGAAAGTCGCAGTTTATGTGGTATATAAGTTTCTTCATTAGAACCATCAAAAAGATGGTTGTCAACGGTGCCGTTTTTCCACATTGGTAAGGCTAAGCTAGTGCATAATTGACTGATATACTCGAATGGCAGTGCCCGCTGCTTGCTTAGGCCTTTGCGGGAGCAGGGCTTCCTTAGCGCTCAAGTGTTTATTTCTATAAATGGGACAAGGACACTAAATCTTTACGGTTTGCACGAAGATTTAAATCTGTATATTTCTTATTCCGGTTTTCTTAACCACATTCCTCTGTTCCTCTGTAACTTTTGATAATTTGTTTTTGTAGTGATGGAAGATGTAAGCTCTGTCAATTATAGAATGTTATAGATTTAAATTTGTTGTTTTATTAAATATAAAACAATTAAGCATTTAAATTCAAGTACGTGTGTTTTTGTTCAGTAAATGCTTCTTGGCCGAGTTATAATTCGAGGTTGGTTTGATATTAAGGAAAACAAGTTTAATATTGAAACGTACTTAATTTTTCGGCTAGTCCCTTCGAGATTTAAAGCACTTTCTCCGTTTCTGCATTATTGATTCCCCCGTGGAAGTGGGTTTCTCACAGGTCCTCGAAATATTCGTTTACCTCCTATATGAGCTTCCCTTTGACTTAAATTTGTGTCCTGTGAGAAAATCTTTTAGTTTCCGGAACAGATGAGGAAGCGTTTCCAACCATGATTCGGTTAATTTGTTCTGAGCGACGAGTTGTGGTCATTGTGAAACGGTACCTTCTTTCCTGGCCATTCCGCCATCACTGTCTTCAGTCTCCCCAAAAGTGATTTTTTTTTTATTGATGATTTATTTATGGACGCTCTTTAACATCGCAGGTCATCAGCGTCCCATTCATCTCAGAGCGTGAAACGGCCGACTAATTTTGCTCAAAGGCCTCTTTTTCAGGCTTGAGGTTCTTTATCGTGCCGTAAATGTACGACACGGGACCCACGGCTTTACTTCCCTTCCGAAGGAAGCCATACTAAGGATTTTTACACCCGAAAAAATCAATCGGTCATAGCCGGGTTCGAATCCGCGATCTTCGGTTTAGGAGGCAAGTAGGGTAACCACTACACCACCAGGACCGACAAATCCAAAAGTGATGCACAGTATTCTCTAGTAATGGTTTTCCCCTTCACCAAGTAGTCAATCAGGAAGTTTTCCTTTTGCATAATAATAATAATAATAATAATAATAATAATAATAATAATAATAATAATAATAATAATAATAAAGTCGAAGCCAGCACTTTTCCAATGAAATTTTCAGAACCGTTTACACTGCTGTTTCGTTTCCGGTATGTAACAATCCAACAACTCCATTTTAAACATTTCCAAGTGGTCGGCCGATGTTGACATGCGATTTAGCCTTAGCTTCGGAGAGAACAGATCTTGCACACATATTTTTGTGTTTAATTCATAATGCAAAATAAAAAGCGGCCCCTCTGTTGAGATCCGTACTTTCTCTCGTCTGTCAGCCAAAACAAAATCATTAGCTTTGGCGATGATTTTGGAACTGCAGGACGTCTTCGACACTTGTTCTGTCTCATTTATCCACAGTACAGTTATGTCGGTTTACATGTCCCGTAACTTAAAGGTGGCCTCATCCGATCATACATTGTTTTGAAAGAAATTGGTGTCATGTCATATAATTTCATAAAGTGTCAGAATCATCTGCCGACAAATAATTTGGAATGTACACTTGAACTTCTGCCGATTTGACATTAATCGTCTTGGACCAGTTGTGACAGATATTGAGTTCCGTGCTGTCCGCGCACTATCAGGTACATTAAAAATAGAACTTTCAATTTCAAATGTGTATTACATTGTAAATATGTTGGTAGATCTGACTTGGAATGTTATGTCAATTCCCTTAAACCTCGCGGTAACCGATCTTTCCTCTTTCATTAACATTTTCAACGGTTAGATTCATTTCCTGTTTCCTGTTCTTCCCCCGACAGTATTATCTACCTAGAAACATATCTACAGTACATTTAAAAACAAACGAAGAAGGAAAAAGTTTTTAACATAACTTACAAAGAAGTTTTTTTTTTTTTTTGATTGATTAATTTATGGACGCTCTTTAACAGCTCAGGTCATCAGCGCCCCATTCAACTCGGGGCTTGAAACGGCCGACAAAATTCGCTCAGAGGCCTCTCTTTCAGGGTTGAGGTTCTTTTTCGTGCCGTAAATGTACGACATGGGACCCACGGCTTTACTTCCCTTCCGAAGGAAGCCATACTTACGATTTTTACGCCCGAAAAAATCCATCGGTCCTGGCCGGGTTCGAACCCGCGATCTTGGGTGTAGGAAGCAAGTATGGTAACCACTACACCACCAGGACCGACTTACAAAGAAGTGAAATCATGTTAACTGAAATTCACAAAATGTATAGTTACTTTTGCACCTTCCTGCATATCAACCTATAACGAAATGTGATATTGAAGCAATGGCCAAAAGCACCACTGCAAACATGAAAAACTAGAAACTACTAGAAACAATGCTCTAAGACTAACTAAGCATTACAACTTTATACACACAGCTTACCTATAAAACTGGAAATCAAACAAGCTGCAATTCCTTATATGAAACTAAAAGCGTCTACAAATTTGGCCGGTAAAGCCCCACTGTTAAAACCCACGAACCTTCAATGAAAAGTAACCAAGATTTTCTGCATCAACTCCAAATCCCCAACAAGCAGGAAAATACTAAACCCATTAAATTACCAAACATACAACACGAATGTGACATTAATAGACGAAGTTGATGAAAAAGAAATTTTCCCAGAATTGATCAAACAAACAGCAGAAAGATATCCACCAGACGAAAGGCTGAGAATCTACACAGATGACTAGCTAATATCTAGTGCAAGAGTAGGCGCCCGAGTGTTTTCTCGTATTGCCGTCGGTGAAAACTTATACTACAACAAATAGTTTACACATCACAAGCATTTAACAAGACTGTAATATTCCACATAAGTAATAGCATCCAATAAATGCCCTCTTTCAACAATCAATGAAACACTGCAAATAATCAAAATTCATTTTTAATGGGTATCGTATGTCGGTCTAGCCGGAAATGAAACAGAAGATTCCCTAGCCAAAAGAGGAACAACATAACCCACCAAAACATTGATGAATTCAACAAAACTTTTAATTAAAAAAAATGAAATACTTCACATACAGCAAATATAAAGCCATTGAAAAAACATGCAAGACAACTACCGCAACAATAAAAACATTAAGAAAAGAATCAACGACAGTATTTGGACTAAATACCAGCAACGACCGCCTCGCAGCCCATGTGCACAATATACCAGTAGAAATTTACCATAGTAAACACTGTACTATTCAATCAACCAGACAATTTTCAACATACATTATACTTTCTGGAATGCAACAAATAGAATAATATATAAAGTGTATCATAATGCAGCTTGCTTCAAATGATTGGTAATCTTTGTAATAATATAGTAGGCAAAAAACTGGACAAACTATTAAGTATTTTATATTTCAAAATAACTTATTTTAGGCCCGTAATCTTTGAAAACAGTACACTGCGCACTGTAATAAGAAATGTTAATGCTGACAGAAACGTTATTTCACAGAGACATATTTGCATGACTTTTCCGTAATTTAGTAAGCCTGATCATCAATAGTTCCTTCTATTCAAATAGGATGTTCTTTTTTGGATATGGCAACCTTTCTGATATCAGCCCCTAATATCAACCCGCTCTCAGGCAAACATACTTTAGATGCTTAGGCCCAATAGTGGGACGTGTGTTAGTCCCTTGCCGCACCAATCGCGTTCTTACCCAGAGCCATGAGGAACTTGCCTTACAGCAACTTACTGGCTGCTGGCTGCAGCGGAGAGAGCCCAGCTTCTCTTGACTAAATAATCTGCACGTAATTGTTTGCTTTCTGGCTTAACTCTCACCATTGTAATCTGGCAGGTGGTGAATACATAAATGAAATAGTTGCACCTCATTTCACATTGATAGGCGTACGATTGCTATCTTTTTTACAAAAGGCACTTAGGGGTGTACTATAGAGACGTACTTCCCTAGATGTTTATGTACTCAAATCCCCACCACATTCCAGGCATGCGAACGCTTTAAGTGCAGTCAATATTACACATCACTTACTCTACCTTATTCACACTCCACAGGAAGCCGAACTCCTCAGTCCCGAACGGCAGAGGCGGCAATAGTGCAATCTTGAAGGGAAGATGTTCGCCTCTTACATTAGTTTCTGCAAGGGGAATGCGATGAGATGTGTTTTCTTTTCCATCTTGCAGCAAAGAAAAAGCGATGACGTTTCCCTCCATTGTATGGCGTTTTGCAAGAAAAATGCAATGAGCTGTTTTGTTTTTTTGTTTTTCTCTCTTTTCTTTCTTTCTTTCTTTCTTTTTCTTTTCTGTAGCTAAGAGTCTTCTCTGTTGAAAAAAGTTTCTTCTTTTGGGGCATTTCTGTAGTTTTGGGCATGGGTAATTGTTCATTTTGGTTGCGAACAGTTGCAAAATCTCTTGTTGTGGAAATTCCGTTAATGACATCGAAAAGCAACTCGGAAACACTTTTTTCCATTTATTCTGATAGGTACACAGAACAGTTGGGACTTTCTTGTTTGCTCACTTGGGCTAGTATTTCCCTCCTTTCATTCAGAAAAGAAACATCTCAAGTCATTCATATCTTCAGAATGTCCTATACTGTGTTCATTGCAAACCTGAAATTGACATATGCTGTGTATGTGTTCACACACATTTAATGCACGTGCAAGAGAACCTGAGTATGCATGTATTACATTCAATGCAGATTAATTTCCATTTACAGTCCACATCATTATCTTACATATAATTTATCTCACGTCACGTTCGACGAGGATGGGATCATTCAACCGCAACCTTCCCTAATAATGATGTCTTTGTTTATTTTCAAGCTTGCTTTGTATCTACGACGCATATCTTTCATTTTAAAGCTTAGTTTTCCTTTCGTAAGCACAATGAGCCTGTCGACAAAGATTATAGCAATCTTGCTTTATCCAGACGTTTCACGCGTTTTCCCTGCAGATACATACATATATATTTGAGCGTGTGACGCATTCCTCTATATGCATGTTTGTGTTAATGCCAGGATGCAACCTGTGACTAAGCTCACATAGTAGTTTTCATGCAAGTATCAAGCAAACTCAGAGGTATCGGGGCCACATTTGCTGTAGGAGGCATCATCTCAAATGCTGTGGCATCTCTCTCTTCCAGTAATTACAA
This sequence comes from Metallyticus violacea, assembly GCA_030762175.1. Lineage (NCBI taxonomy): Eukaryota > Metazoa > Arthropoda > Insecta > Mantodea > Metallyticidae > Metallyticus > Metallyticus violacea. The sequence continues at coordinate 109,310,807 of CM060830.1, read as the reverse complement.
TCCTGTAAACATCTGCTTGTATTTCTTGGCCTCGACTTTTTTCATATTTTCTCCATGCTGTCTACGTGCCATGTACAATAGAATCTCATTGTTGCAACTTCCATTGTTGAAATCCAAACATTATAGAAGAACTCCGCTTAATCTGACATAAAACTTTAGGGGCAATGTTTCCAGCTACCGACTTAAATTGACTCCGGTTGGATACAAGGAAGTCCCGTGGAAAACCTTCACTCAGTTATCCAGTACTAGAAGTGTTATGAGTTCGAAAGCATTGCTATTAAGTCCATGCTTTCCGTTAAAACATATACAGTCATTCCCATACTTTTTAAATAGTTTTCCTTGTGCGTTGTTCATTATAATCATACAAAGTGTGTTTTTTTTAACTCCGGGTGGGAGTCACTGACCGTATCTTGTGGTTTATAAAACAACACAAGGGCTGTCATTCCAGTTCATTTCATGTACCCTGTTGGTCCTGGTGGTGTAGTGGTAACCATACTTGCCTCCTAAATCCAAGATCGCGGGTTCGATCCCGGCCAGGACCGATGGAGTTTTCGGACAACCAATCATAAGGATATTGGAACATCATATTTCATTTTTGGTGCATGAGCACGAATACTAGGAACCTCTTTAAGAATTCTTATTCATATTTAAGTACGGCTTCCTTTGAAGGGAAGTAAAGCCGTGGGTCCCGTGTCGTACATTTACAGCACGATAAAGAACCTCAAGCCTGAAAAAAAGAGGCCTCTGAGCAAAATTTGTCGGCTGTTTCACGTCCTGAATTGAATGGGACGCTGATGACCTGAGATGTTAAAGAGCGCCCATAAATAAACCAAATCAGTTCATGTACCCATGCCTCAACACCTAGTCCCATCAATTTGATGCCTGATGGGTGAGAAGCACAAATTATAGCATCGTTCCATATTATATAAATCCTGTCTGGTTAATAGATGAATTCTTTATAATTTAGTATCTGACACCGAATCTCTAATTTTGTTCAGTATGGTTTGAAAAGGAATTTTGTTGCCAATGTCTGTAGCTATATTATCTACTTTCTTTTTCTGACAGTCCCAAGTGACTTAAGTCTTGTTGATGACCAGCACGAGCTGAGATAAATTTGACTAGGCATTTTCTATCTTTGGCTACGCCGCCAATTTGATTGCTGCCTTACAATTTCAAGTGTTTGACACCTTTACTTTGAGAAACAAAATTGCCCGAGTGATGACATGCATAATAATGTCTTACAATATTGTCAGAAGAAGTGCAGAAACCATAATTTTTATAAATATCGATCCCATTGTCTCAATTTCCTGCTTCCAAGTTTTAAAATCGTCAAAGGACGAGAACTGCAGTTCTTCCGATTTTACTTTTATTTCATGTACTGATTCTAAATGTTCAAATAAAAGAAGTTCCGATGTATCTTCATGACTACATAAGCTGCAGGTCATTGTTTTCTTTGCAGCTAGCTGTACCCTCACTACATAAACTCGTTGATGGCCTGTGAAGTTGGATGCATAATTGAAATTCATGTTGCATATTTCAGTGACAGGCGCACGATTCCTGTCTGTATTTTGAAAATAGGCGCGATAAACTTTTCCGGGTGTAGTGTAGAATCATGCTGTCTTAGATTTCTATTATAGTTACACCCCTTCTCACATCCCAGACACCGCCACGGGTGGCCGAGGTCGTTAAGGCACGGACTCGTGAGCGGGAGGTCCGCGGTTCGAATCCCGCCAGGACCGTCCTCCCTGACTGGGGTTTTTTCCAGGTTTTCCTCAGTCTTCATAACTGGCAAATGCCGGGGAGGTACCTAAACTTAGGCCTGGAACGCTTCCTTCCTTAAAAAAAAAATCCTTTCCCAATTTATCATTTCATCTCATGTATCATCAGTGTCCACCGCCTGTGGTGCCTCAGTAGTGAAAACGGGCGTTAAACACTACTCAAAAAAAAAAAAAAAAAAAAACATCCCAGACATACGAACTGTTTTGATGCACTCATTATTACATAAATTTTCTTATTCACACATTGCACGTAAACGAGAAGTGCAAAATGTGCATCTTCGTTCGGGACTGAGGAGTTTGGCATTCTCCGCTGTCGCTCGGGACTGCATCCACTCCGAGAATGTCTCTTGCTGTAAGGGTAAAATGAGGATTTTAGAATTATCACACTGGAATACCTGCACTTTCGGTAGTTCTACATGATAGGCAGGAAAAGGTGACAACAATATTCTTGGTGAGAGTGGAACGATAGTACAATGAAAGCGGTAAAATGGAACTACCAGAGGCTGATAATGTAATCTCAACCTTGATACAGCATTTGGTACCCCATCAATCGCGAGAAATTGATTAGAATATATCTTTTATTTCAGCTAGCTTTACGTGAAGGGTTCTGTTTGTAGTAATGTCAAGAAGCGCGGGAATTTTGCTCGGACAGCAGAGAAACCGTTTTGGCAGACAAAGGAGCAAATACCATCTATTGTTATTAGGAGGACGGGTGTTCGTCCCGGCCAGGTATGCTGGGAAAGAACAACGCTATAATGCCGCTAAGGCCGTTGATCTGTAACGTTCAGTAAAACTTGAAATCAGACGCTGGACGAATCAACGAGTGGTTAAGCTCAAATAATCAAACTGGCCAATAATATGAGAGTGGCATGAAGTCACAGCTAACCTATGAGGATGTCTAAAGTCATAGTGGCGGGAAAATAGAGCATCCCTGCATCACGTGGTAAAGCGTGTTACATTGGGTATTTAAGGACGTGAAATCGCCCTTTTCGAGGTCTTTTGGTCTTTTTGGTTCGTCTACTCCGTTACTCTGGGAACTCTGGTCTGTTCTCGTCATCTTGGTTCTACAAGTATTCAGCGTTCAGATGTCATAGGAATGCCCATGTTCGAGCGTCACTTCAGCTCGACAAGTCTTCCGAGCGGTCAGCAATCACATTGCTAGTCAAATATTACAGCTCCGCGTGTTTGCCCGACGTCTCGTTACTCCGGTCCGAACAGAAACGCCATGAGATGCGCTCTTTGTTAAATAAACGATGTCAACCTGCAGATAATGTTTCTCTGGTCGATATAAGATCTTTAATTCCCTTCACTCAACCCGGCACTACCAGGCCCCGAAAACCAGCTACATCCCTGAGATCGACGAGAAGAGTTATTGAGTGGTGAGCCGGATCATAAACAATCAAACTCCTATCACCTTCTCCCCGCCACCTATAATCCCTTCAAACCTTGACCCTCCAACGCGGGGCAATTATCAAAATTAACCGCCCCATCATACCACCAGTAACTACTTCAACCTTTACCAGAATATCAGATGTACCAGTAAGCAAACTTTACGAGGGAAATGCGTGAGTTTCTTCATATTTATAACAATACAAGTTATTTCTTGTATGTAGAATTTATTGTTTTGCTACCTTGTCCCCCAACATTATTTTAGCTATATCTATAATGCCCCTCTGATCGTGTGAGGTTTTCCCACCTTAACTACTCAAATTGATGCCTCCAGAGCCTTCATGTTAGATCCTGCATATGAGGTTATTTGTTTTTCCTTGATCACAAATCTGATAGTTTTCTGAAAATATTCTAACGGTTTGTTTCAAATCACAATGCTTGATGTCAAAAGTTGCGGAATCAGTTGGTGAAACGGGACACGAACTCCTTCCTATCTTACACCTACAATATTCTGTGTGCGAATTTCAAACATTTGTTTTTTATTCTTATTCGTGAAATAGTCCTAATAAATATTACTCGAGGGTCTGAATTTTCCAGATAAATAATTCACTCAGTACGTTAGTGAATTTATTGGAAATTTCAGACCCTTCTATGACATTAGTCGTGATAAAAATGGCTACGTTAGACCAAATTCATTTCGACCCCCGTTTGCATGAAGCTCAATCCGGAGTGAATCCCATTCCATTCCCAGTTTTTGGTGTTTGAATCTCAGTCTACGTGAACGTTTTCAATCCGTAAAGTGTATTTCGGACATGTAAACGTAGTAATAGTAACCGGACCGTTACAACCTTAGGCTCATAGAAGACGTGTTAAATGTATATGGATAGTACAAAAATAACTACGAAAACTGTGTAATGGAGACATGGTGGCAATCAGAGGCTTTCCCCAACTCACCTCGCCTCCTTCAAGAGGGTTCAATTTGGAGTAGTAGGAGGTGCAGATGACCTCGTCATCGCTGACGTAGTGGGGTTTGCCTCGCGTGGGCGGAATCCCGTAGCGGGTCCAGCACTCCTCGTCCGTCTGGGCGTAGTATTGCCACGGCCGGTACGTGCTGCCATCTACTGCTCGCTCCAGGATCCAATTGGCCGGCCTCGGCGATATTGCAGATTTGACGATTACGTAGGCCACCTGATACACCTGCAAAGTCATAAGAAACGCAATAATACAATTTTGTCATAAACTCAATCATTTATATTATGATATATTGGTAAATATGCTCCAAGAGCTTATAAAGAGAAAAGTGCTAATGCGTGCGCTTTTTTCCCAATCTCCATTATATAAAACTTTATTTTATTGGAAAAGAAACGATTCAGAGTTATGAAGTCGAACGTGGAGGTTACAGGCGGTCGACGCTTAGAACTACTTGCTTTCGTCCAAAGTGTGCGATACCTTACTGTCGCTCATCCCAAATACTGTCAAGCTATAAAACTTAATCATCACGAACTCACTTGAGACGAACATGGTCTCATATGCCACTATTAATAGTACTTCGGGTTTAGACGAATTACCAACTGTGTTCCTTTGCAAATGAACATTATGGCTTTTTGAGTTGTGACTTTGTGAATATGTAAATTTATTTGGGTGCTGATATACGAGTCAGCAATAAATAAGTAAACAAACAATTAAAACAGTGTTATTTGATGCAGAAAGTTGGAAAGTGGCAAATGTAGCTTGTCAACAATTAGTTTTTAATCTACAAATTCTTTTCAATAATGTACAACATTTTTAGGAAAGTAACATATTCAACAATAACGGTTATTTCTGTTCTTCATTAAGCAGGAATCGATGCCATCTCATTATACAAATACAAACAGTAAAATATAAGACCTTAACACTAACTGTGGGAATAGAGGAGACATTTTCGGTACCTCAACCTTGCTTACGCCGGCACTTCCGGGAGGAAGGAATGACGGGACGGCCAAGGCCAGGGATGGTGACGAAGACGGAATCCTTAACACTGTTTCCACAATAGTAAAACTCAGATACTGATGGAGAATCTTGAAGGAATTCGAGCCCCCGCTTCCACACAGATCGGAGGCTGAAACTTTTCCATAACCGCTGACTTAGTCACATCTTCAGACTAAACTGGACGAAGAAGAAGATTGTGCTGTGAAACATTTGGAATCGCCAAATCTTTCTTATCTACAATAATTTAGGCCCGTGACAAAGTCTGAACAACTTTGTAGAACGAAGCAAATGCGAAGAAATTATAACAGCACTTTCACAATTGTTCAATTCCAATAAACCCATCATTCAGTCAAAAACAAAACAGATCTCCAAAAATTGAAGGAACGAGAGCTTCCTATGATCTGCTTAATATGAAATGAACACGATATTTTTAGAATAAAAGGTGATAAGTGCTGTGTGCAATGCAAATATCAAGGGAAAATACCGTATATGAGTGATCGGCAATGCCAGGAAGAAACCATTTGCTTTTAAAACAAAACACGAGTTCTTTAAGTTGTGGTAGCAAGACGAGTGGCTTCTTCCTTTAGCTGCACTACTAAGTGAACATTCAGTCTTTGGATCTTTTGAAAAGAGCTGCGCTACTAACACTACACGGCTTGGAAATTGTTACTGCTCTAACAGAGCCTGACGACTAATGAATTGATCATTTTTACGAGTTTGATGGTGACCTTCTACAAGACGTTGCAAGTGTGTTAGTGTAGATGATGATGTTGCCGCTGTAATCTATCAGCAGGTGCGTTTGAAGCGCTAGAACTGTAGTCGAAATCATTTCGCCTTGGATACTTTATAACCAATAGTGAGGTTAGCATGTTAGCAAAGAATACACGAACTTTAGAGCTTTATAAAAATATTAGTTCTCATTTAGGAAGACTTTTTTTAATATGAAATATTGCTTTTTCGATCCCTTGTAATTTGTAATAAAAATATATATCTTTATATTTATTTACAATAAAAAATATATAAGGAGAAATGAATGGGATATTGCTTAGAGAATAAAATAAAGCGCGGGTCAGCAATTGCTAAATTGAATGGCATTTTTCGGAACTCGTGTTTTAAATATAAGCAAGCAGGGTGGAAGGGAACTTAGTACCATAAACAACTCTGATATTGCGATTCATAAATTAGTTAACACATTTCGGAAAACCGGGAGTTTTCGAGATAAGAGGCGAGGACGACCAGCACAGTCGTCGGACTTGTCCGGAACATTTCCCGAGAGTTCGGAGTCTTGCTTAGCAATCTGTCGGCGAAGTTATTTAAATTAAAACCATTTAAGTTTAGTTAGTGCGATGTTCTTCAATATTACATTTTGTGAGTGGATAAGCGATTCTTGTTTGTATCTTATTGTGTTTGTTTCATGATTATGTTAATATACAAAACTACCGATAAAGAATTCAATTAGGCGATGTTAAAAACGTTTGGAAAATGAAGGAAAGCAGTTCTCCTTGATTTATCAGTCTGTACTTGCAGTACTGAAGTTGTAGCACGGCAAAGCGCGCACTCTGTTGCAGGACGGCTGCAAGCACAGACTGCGCAGCCTCTGCACACGGTGAAGCGCGCACTCTGTTGCAGGACGGCTGCAAGTACAGACTGCGCGGCCTCTGCACACGGTAAAGCGCGGACTCAGTTGCAGGACGGCTGCAAGCACAGACTGCGCAGCCTCTGCACACGGTGAAGCGCGCACTCTGTTGCAGGACGGCTGCAAGTACAGACTGCGCGGCCTGTGCACACGGTAAAGCGCGGACTCAGTTGCAGGACGGCTGCGAGTACAGACTGCGCAGCCTCTGCACACGGTAAAGCGCGGACTCAGTTGTAGGACGGCTGCGAGTACAGACTGCGCAGCCTCTGCACACGGTGAAGCGCGGACTCAGTTGCAGGACGGCTGCAAGTACAGACTGCGCGGCCTGTGCACACGGTAAAGCGCGGACTCAGTTGCAGGACGGCTGCAAGCACAGACTGCGCAGCCTCTGCACACGGCAAAGCGCGGACTCAGTTGCAGGACGGCTGCAAGCACAGACTGCGCAGCCTCTGCACACGGCAAAGCGCGCACTCTGTTGCAGGACGGCTGCAAGCACAGACTGCGCAGCCTCTGCACACGGTTAAGCGCGGACTCAGTTGCAGGACGGCTGCAAGTACAGACTGCGCAGCCTCTGCACACGGTGAAGCGCGGGCTCAGTTTAAGGACGGCCTGCGAGTACAGGCTGCGCGGCCTCTGCACACGGTAAAGCGCGGGCTCAGTTGTAGGACGGCTGCAAGTACAGACTGCGCGGCCTCTGCACACGGTAAAGCGCGGACTCAGTTGCAGGACGGCTGCGAGTACAGACTGCGCAGCCTCTGCACACGGTAAAGCGCGGACTCTGTTGCAGGACGGCTGCAAGTACAGACTGCGCGGCCTCTGCACACGGTAAAGCGCGGACTCAGTTATAGGACGGCTGCGAGTACAGACTGCGCAGCCTCTGCACACGGTAAAGCGCGGACTCTGTGGCAGGACGGCTGCAAGTAAACACTGCGCGCCCTTGCACATGGTAAAGCGCGGATTCAGTTGCCAGACGGCCGTAAGTAAAGACTGCGCGGCCTCCACAGACGGTAAAGCGTGTACTATGTTGCCAGACGGCCGTAAGTAAAGACTGCGCGGCCTCTACACACGATAAAGCGCGGACTCTGTTGCAGGACGGCCGCGATTACAGACTGCGCACGGTATACTCAAAATCTGCTCATTCTATTTAAAACTTTCCTCTCTGCTTTTAGACTTTTTGAGAAAATAAATGCTTTGTCTGAAAGCATACCAATAGAAACACTGCTTAATGTTGATTTATAATCAGCTTCTTTCTTAATATCAACGCTATGACAACAAGATTAAGCTCAAAGATGCCAAATCTTAATTTGAGAACTAAAAGTATTCACATAAAACTATTCAAGTGAATTTCCGTCAAAACGCTTCGAATGATGAAACAGAAGAAGAATACATTATTTGGTCTATTTTTCTGGAATTCTGACGCCTTAAAATATTACAGTAAACGAAGTATTATGCACAAATTTTTTCGGCGGAATAACTCGTCTATTGCCGAAACTTACGTAGAGATTTTGTTCCATTTATAGCATAGAATCATCCCATAAATTTATGACAACGAGTTCCCTTCCACTCTGAATAAGATTAATATTAAGTTTGAGAGTTGTTACGGAGGAACATGACAGATAAAGACTAAGGGCAAAATCAAATGCAACAGAATTAAAAATGAACGACAAGAGAAAAATAAGTTTTGATTTTTTAATTTTCAGATCGTAAAATTTAATCACTTCAAACAGTTTGATGTCAATAGAATGGATAGATAGTTTACAAATTAAGGAATTTAGAAATGTTCTAAAATCAGAGAACAGAATAACGAAATGAGGACAGAGAACACTCGAAAAACAAGGTGAAACATTTATTAGATATAACCTAAGCCAAAAGCAGCATAGGAGGCAGTGTACGCGCGCTACCTTTAATTTTGAACCCTAAATACCTTTAAACAATTTCTGCACAAACTCTCAACTCAAAAATATTATAGAATTTCGAAGACGCAACCCCTGAACGTTTCAGCAGCAGCATTGTTAATATTCAAGAGAGACGCGCGGTATGTGTGAAACCTTGTGTCCAGATTTAGCAGGGCAGAATGCTTTACGTCGGTCTTGGTGGTGTTACTTACCTCTCTAAACCCCAAGATTGAGGGTTCGATCCCGGCTAGGACCGATGGATTTTTTCGGGCGTAAAAAGCCTAAGTATGGCTTCCTTTGGAAGGGAAGTAAAGCCGTGGGTCCGTGTCGTAAATTTACGGCACGATAAAGAACCTCAAGCCTGAAAGAGAGGCCTCTGAGTAAAATTTGTCGGCTGTTTCACGCCCTGAATTGAATGGGACGCTGATGACCGGGGAGGGGGGGGGGGGCCTTACTCACTCACTCACTCACTCACTCACTTACTTACTTACTTACTAAAAGTTAAGCTGGTGGGCAAGGAAGCAATAAAATGTTAAGTATAAGATACTCTTGCACTATAAAGGCAAGCAAACTAAATTACATTTTAAAAAGAACCGGGTATTATCCTATAGGAGTGTAAAATCCACAGCTTTAGCACTTCAGCCCCTCACTGATTTGTTGAAATTTCTTCACACTGTCAAGAAAAAGGAGGAGGCATCGCAGTTAGTTATTTAAATACATTGCTAACATTAATTATTGCTTCTGAACGTAGCGAAACTGTTAACAAAGATGAGAAACCTAAATGAAAGTGTAGTGAGTATTTTCAGTAAAATAAAAATTGAACACCGGTACAAAAATTACTTTTGACTACATTTTCGACAAAAATTAAAGTGTAGATTTTATGCAAAGTTATTTTTATACGCTGTGCCCCACTAACTAAAAGGTGCACGAACTAACATTGACAGGAACGTATATGTATATTTAAACCTGAGTAATAGCAATAAAAAAATCAATTAGAGATATTAATTTTGAAATATTGTTATCGAATATTAGCTATGTTTACAAAATAAGTAAGATTAAATCAACGAGCTACACATTCAGACACACTTTACACAAAATTTACACCTAATAAAATATATTGCATAAACAATTTAAATTAAGATTATAGGCATTTACTCAAACGGTAATATTGCAAATTTCACGAAATCTTAGGTTCAAACAGATTTGAATTGCTAAGTGTATCGAATTGAGCAGGTGTGAACTAAAATCAAACTAGTCATATATTGATACAGATTTTTCTTTCTTCTTACATTGAAAATATGAGCCGTGTTTACTTTCTCACATAAAATGGACCGATAACCTTACAAATTCCAGGCTATTTTTAGGAACTGCAACAGAATGAATAATAGCGTTCACTTTAACAGAAAGCAAATGGCTTTCAGATTTTAACTCCACTCGGGAGAGATAGGGAATCTGTGTTTGCATGATATTCCTCTCCCGAGAGTATCCGTCAGGAGCGATGGATTTTTTCGGGCGTCAAAATCCTAAGTATGGCTTCCTTCGGAAGGGAAGTAAAGTCGTGGGTCCCGTGTCGTACATTTACGGCACGAAAAAGAACCTCAAGCCTGAAAGAGAGGCCTCTGAGCAAAATTTGTCGGCCGTTTCACGCCCTTAGTTGAATGGGACGCTGATGACCTGAGATGTTAAAGAGCATCCATAAATAAATCAACCGAGAGTATCCAGTATGAAGCAAGCACACATTTGAGGATAAGATATTCCGCTATTGTCTGTTAAATGTAAGAGCCAAGATCGTGTAAACAAATTAATCCATTGGCTGGCTGAACAACGTCACAAAAAATAGTAATGTGAACATTTAATGATGGCTTCTATCAGATACTCTAATATAAATCACAGCAATATTACGGTTATTTACGTTATGCTACAAATCCAATACAAATTGAATATTTGAATTATTATTATTTAAAATTAAATTAGCATACATTTACATTTTCTTTCGCAATGCTTTTTATAGTTGAGAAATGTAATACATTAGGTACTAATGGACATGAATTTGTACGATATAAACAGCTGTTCAAAAGTATAAGTTCAGTTTACTGTAGTGCATTGAATAAATATTTTAATTGTTGGTGGGTGGTTTTGTTTTTTCTTAAGTTAGTTAAATTATTTTTAAAACAACAGAAAAGTTAAATTAGCATAGTTAACAAACATATCTAATGAATTAAAATAATATGTAAAGTGATCGACAATGTTGATATCTATTTTCAATTTTGGTAGATGCTGCCTCAATAATACAGGGGCATGTTTCGTTTACTTTAGAATTTACAGAATCCGAAATGTAACATTTCTATACAGACTACTGGCTGTCATTCTATAAGTAGATGAAAAAATTATTGTAACATGACATGGATAAAATTTTTCCTATATACTCGTAGTTTCGGGGATCTGCGGGGATTGTAACGCCACCGCTGGTCACAATATAAACACTGACTGTTCAGCTTGTACACGGCCCACCATGATCGTTGCTGGAAAGAGAAGAACTCACAGCCCCCTATATCCTCACATTTGAAATCAAAATATTTAGACGGCGCGAGGCACAGTGTTTGTGTAGGTTACAACCAATAGCGCCTGCTCTCTCCCTCCACACAAACTTCTCCTCCTGGCAGCTCTTTAGCGTTTTCATTTCATTCATATTACCTCGAGAGACTGCAGAATTTCGCAATTGCCTGTTTCATTGCCGTTTACCGTGTGCGTGAATACAAACCTGTCCAGTTGCCATACCACTTAAGCAGACATTCGTCTTTTGTTTGTTCGCCTTTCTTTGCTACTGCAGAAGACAATACAGAGAACTTAGATCACATATACCCTTTAGACTGACCCAGAGAGAAACATTCATTCTAAGCCAATGTTAATGATATTAAGAAAAATTAAATATTAAAGCTTGAAATTCCATTAAAATAAATTACCAAGCTCTGAATTTTCTTAAACTGCGGGAGAGGAAAAACTGTAAATGCCTAACAAGACTACGAGGAGAAACAATGACTTGATTAAAAAGTAAACCAGGAAAGTTGGTACATAAAACGCGATATTTCGTTTAATTTAATACCTTCTTCGTAGTCAAGCTGAGACATGTTAACTACATAAGGCTAAAGTGCAAACAAAGTTTCTCCTTTATTTTATAGAAGATTAGACGAGAGTGCTCGAAAGTAAAAGTAAAAGTAAAAGTAATAAAAATATGACAGTAAAGTAAATATATGAATAGCTAAAGCAGTAAAATGTAATGCATTAAAGTGAGAAGATATTTGATAAATGCAGTAATTATGACAAAAGAAAGGGGAGAGAGAGAGAGGAGGAGGACAGAGTTATACGCTAGTTAACAGATCTCAGATATAATTAGAAAGAAACGTTACAAATTGGAACACAAAACTAAAAATAATTCCGGACTTTTTCGCTTATATGATGTCATCATAAAATGCATCAATGAAATGAAATAAAACTTTGAATGTTGATCAGTTACTGCCTTCTATCACAGTGAAATTATCGTGAAGCTTTACCAAATCCCTTTATCGTGCGCAGTGCGTCTTATAAGTGTAGCCAACTGTATCCCTCACTATAACTCCTGAGCATGCCTCAAATCGAACGGAAGCGATTGTAATAGTCATTTTGTCTGTTCATTCTCACGATAGTAGATAGTCATAAGTAAGAATAACATTTAAATTTTTAATATTCTATCCGCGAATTTCAAATATATTATTATTATTATTATTATTATTATTATTATTATTATTGACTCTTCTCTATTGGTATTACTGACAATCGACATTCGTCTTTTGCAAGATGGCTTGAAAAGGTTAAGTATTCATGATACAAACTTACATTTACTACAGTTTTGAAGTCAAGTTTGGCATTATATTTAAATTCTTATTTTATTCGTGAAAGAATCTTAATAAATATAATTAGCGGATATGAGCTTTCCAGATAAATCACTCAATATACGTTTTATGAATTTATGGGCAATCCTACACCCTCTTGTGATATTACTTGTGATAATTTATGCTTTTAAAATGTACAAACAAACAGTTACTTGAGCTCACCCACGAAAAGACTTAATTTGTGTAGATTTGTAGAGTCGTTTTCATTTTTCATAATTAGTATGTAAGCACACAAAAATCATTTCATTGTTATTAAAAGTCTGAACAAAGATTAGGTCTAGGACCTGTTCCAGTCCAAACAGATCGTATGAATAATTTTAATTTAGTTGAATTTAGCACCTACAGATGTCAGAAGTATAGATGGTCAACCCATCGCTTCAAGTGCCAATTAGTGTGATGCTTGGACGTAAAATGACCGGTAATTTGTCCAGAAACCACTTTTTCTAGCTATAGAGATTTTTAACCTGTCGTAAATCTTGAAGTCCTTAAGATTTTATTACACTCTTAAAACTGAAAAGAAAATGTAGCACATACAGAATGGATATGAACTCTATCGACAAACTTTTAGAGGTTGTTCAAGGATGATTGCTGAGTGTTTTGATATAAGGTCTCCGGTAATTCGTTACCGAATAATTTAATATAGATAAGCTAAACCTGCGGACCGTGACACCATATCATATGCACAGAAACAGATAACCAAATTACTGCACCTTAGTTATGCAACAACTTGCACTTTTGTTAATGATCGTTAAACTGTCTGTTACTGTACAGAATCGGCCGCCATGATCACAAGTATAATGAACTGTCACACAAGAGCAGTGGCTGCGACAATCCTAGCAACCAGGTCCATGGGAGTGTCATAAACTCACAAGAAGAAGTCCGTCGGCGTCATATCTAATGACCGAATTGGTCATGGAACAGGAACCTAGTTTACGAGACCCTAGTCGACTCCCTTATCTGTCTCTGCACGCACGATATGATATTATAGTCATCGGAAGATAACGATTTACAACTGTCACGGTCCGCGCGTGACACATCAACATAAAAACATCGGTACGAGCTACCGGAGACCATGGGTTCCTTGTATGTAAACATACCTCAACCTCTGAAAATTTATTGCTAGATTTCATATCCGCTCTTTAACCTAATTTAAATGCAGGATAGAAAAGAAGAAGAAAAGAAAGAAGGAAAATAAAAAGTATGGAAGAAATATAAAACAGAGAGCTTTCACGTAAAAACTATCCCACGTGTGCGGTGTTTTAAACCGTCGGCTGCGAGGGGCGCTCCCCACTCTTTCCCCTACAAGTCTCCCTCACGCTTCAAACCAGTGCAGTAGTTTATTTTCGCCAAGATGGGACAGTTGACTCTGGAGCAGTGCATTTTCGAATGTAAATGTTACCACAAATACGAGTCCGCTCCTCTTGTTCGTACATAATTTCGTTTTCAGAACCCTGATCAATAGTCTCATTCCAGAAAAGCAATTCACGATATTACGAATAAATTTGATTCTACTGGATCAGTGAGAAAAACAAGAAAGAAAGGAAGGAAGGAAGGAAGGAAGGAAGGAAGGAAAAGCGGAAACTTACAGTTTTAACGGAGAAATAAAGCTAGACGAAACTGGCGCAAACCTTGAGCGTTCGCCAGCAAAAATCACTCCAGAAATTAGCACAAGCGGGTGTTTCAGTGGGCTCTGCACATAAAGCAACAAAGTTATTAAAGCTCAAAACGCATAAGTGTGCATATGTTCATTGTTTAAAGCAAGGTGTCCCAGTAGCAAGAGTGCGTTATTGTAAGAGGTTTTTTTTTTTTAATGAAGGTTTAATGAACCCAACGCTTCTGTTCTTCAGACGAGGTCTGGTTTCACCTGAACGGCCGTGTGAACAATCAAAACATGAGCTACTGGTGCACCGAAAATACATTTGTGTACAGGAAACCCATCTTTATGATAGGAAAGTTAGAGTTTGTTGTGCTGTTAGCACAAGGCGTATTATCGGCCCGATTTTTTACGAGACGACAATAGATGCAGAAAGGTATGGAAAGGACATTTTGACCCCATTTTTTCAGCAGCTTACAGAAGCAGAGAAACCATATGGATGATTTTAACAAGATTCTGTAACTGCTCATATAGTAGTGGAGCTCATGAATAAAATTAAGGAATGGTTTGAAGATAAACTGATTAGTGCTGTGTATGGTCCTCTATCTCATCAGATTTAACCTGTGGGGACCTGCAGGAGAGAGTTTATAAAACAAACCCTCACACATTGGGGGAATTAAAGGAAATATCAAAAATGAAATCAGAAACATTAAACGTGGCAATCAGAACGTGTTTTCCAGATACAATGCCAGTTTTAGTCGAAGGGGGACAACATTTCCAGCATCTTCTACAATTTTAGAAGCGAAGTATTTTCTCGGGTGGCCGCGACACGTCCAGTCGCCAAGAATTAAAATATCACACTGGCGGAATAGTTTCTACGTGAGAGTCCGGTACTAGGAAGATAAAGTGTTTCTGGAATGGAAGAGTAGATATTTAAGAAGAAAGGTAGAGAATGCAGAGGCATAAAATAAGCAAAGAAGGAAAAGGGCAAAGAGTAACTTTCGATGTATTTCGTGTTTTTAAGCGATAGGGCGAGGAAGGGTCACGGAATCAAATCCGAGTGGAGGAGAGTGACCCAGCGTGCAAAGCATGACTAACTCTTAGGTCAATAGCTTCACATTGTGCGACCAACAATAGCAGTAGCGAATGTTGAGTCACGTTGTATTCTTTCCTGTTAATTACGCCGATTTCATTCGCTTAAGAAACGGAATGGCTGTCGCTATATTAGTCCTACATTCACGAACGACTCAGCATTTATTTTCGGTGAGCCAGTTATAACTTCTCCTCTCTTTACCCAGGTACATTTCCTGGTACTGAAAGAAGGAAAATCGGAACGTCCGGGATCAATGCACACCAACAAGAAAGTTCTTAAAGAAAACCAAAATATCGCCGCACGTTGCGTTATTTTCTCTCTTTTCTACATATAAAGCATTTTTGCACATCACTTGAGTTAAGGTAACAACCCATAATTAGTAATGCGACATGAACTACAAAGTTTTGCAATATTTTTAACGCTCTCTGCAAACATATCCGTTTGTCTTCCAATATCTACAGGCTTTATGAAACTAGTTCAAACTTCTTGCATAGTGTTATGGTCAAAGGGTTTTCACTGTTCTCTGTTTAGGGATCCACGAAACATTAGAACACAGTATTCTTGAACGTATAAATACAACTAATGAATTCAGAGAAAGCGAAAGATGATACAAATCTACGATTTGTATTTATTGAGATAAAGTCAATTAGAATAAAATTTAAGGCAGCTATTTATTCCGATGGAAGTTTTCAAAAAACTGAGCTAAAATTTGAATCAGAGAGAAAATTCATATGTACCCTTGACGCTTGGCCAGAAAACTGCGTAGACTAGGCCTTGCCTGCCTCACCGATATATGAAAGTTGATGAAAGTACTGATGCCTTTCCAACAACTTACTTGTGTGAAATCATTCTCTACACCCATTTGTTAAAACTCAGAGAAACCGCTTGGAAAACTAGGATTAGTACTCAGAATATATCAGGGCTTGTAAGAGAAATGCACTTTATCACTCTCATAAAATTTACGAGTTATTAATGTTTATGTTTATATTGTTATAATTATTACTAATGTGTATGAATACATTACAATAAAATGAAAATATTAAAAAAGTGCAATTATTTGTTTGTTCATATCTTAAACCAGTAATGAACAGCTTTATTATATATATTATATATTATATATATATATATGAGTGACATTTGGAATTTTAAAGAGTGCTGACTGGGGGTAAGGGGTTGAAAGGTAATTTTAAAACACATTGTTTTAAACTTCAGGTCGTTGTATGATCATTGATTTTGAATAGGATGAAACATAAGTCAGAAGGTTGTAGAATGAAAGAAAAAATGGAGTAAATCTATTATTAATATTACATTATACAGCCTATTTCGGACTGATTTCTTATATTCTGTTCCTGCAAAAACAAAAACACAATTATTACATTAAATGCCCAGTAATTTTTATTGTTGTATTCTGTTCAAATTCAAAGCAATAACAGCCTAGGTTGTCCGGCAATGATTAAAAAAACTATATAATTAGAATTGCATTCTTTTCAAAATTTAAAATAGGGGTGTCATTTGAAATTGCAAAGTGGGAGTGACTGGGGATAAGGAGAAGAAACAAAATTTAATTTAAAATGTTCCCCTCAATATAAAAATTGACTTGTTTTTGTTTAAATATGTAGTTATTCAGACAAGTAGGATCTGTATAAATGTGGCAAGCAAAATTTGCGCAGTTTTTGGCTTATATAATTATGAAACTCCACAGAACTCACGTTTTCATATGATACGAGCAGTATAATATATCGATATTTTCTATCATTAATATAATAGCAAATAACTTATCACCAGATCTCAAAACAATACGGAAAGTAACTAAACAGATATTAGCCGATTATCTAGAACTAACGAGAAAGCAAATCACAACTAAGAACATAGTGTTGTTGCATAAATTCGTTCGCTTTTTACTATCTTTCAACCTCTAATGACGTCGCCGATGGCCGAGGTCGTTAAGGCGCGAACACATGAGCGGGAGGTCTGGGGTTCGAATTCCACCAGGACCGTCCTCCCTGGCAGGTTTTTTCCACGTTTTCCTTAGTCCTCATAAATGACAAATATACGCTAAACTTAGGCCTGGAACGTTTCCTTCCTTAAAAAATATCCTTTCCCAATATATAATTTCATCTCATATATTATCAATGTCCACCGTCAGTGGTGCCTCATCTGATAACACTGCACAGCCATGACAGAGAAGTTGCCAGACAGTCAGGGGTGGGGATCAAATACACGATCATTTAAAGCAAGTCACACTTTAGTAAATTTATTTTTGTTATTGGCAACATATTCTCATTTTCTGGAAGCATATAAACTAAACACAAAGTATGATATTGTAAAGTGCAACCTGATGCATCCAAGGTCCGTCTCAAACACCCAACAACTAGTAAAACTCCAACCAGGACTACAGTTCAAATCTACGGACCTTACTATAAAAATTATCTTACGTGACATGGTTCTTAGTGATACAGTATTTAATTGCCGTAGACTCCAATAGAGAGCTCGTTTTTTTTTTTTTTTTTTTTTTTTTAATGGTGTTTAATGCCCGTTTTTACTACTGAGGCGCCACGGGCGGTCAGATGTTGTTTACAGTATGCAAGCTACAATTAATCATTACGATAAAATCACCAATTAAAAATGGCAGATATTTCTAAATCAAAATCACATTGGTAATGCCATTTAAACTTATTACTGGAAGCCCCCCCCCCCCTTTTTGGCAAAATATATTTTTTTAACTGCTGACCACCAGAAAGTATCTAAATGTACATAAATTATATTTACGAACTATTATACTCTATGGGTTTATTTCTGCTCTTTTTGTAATTATTTTCTTCTTTTTGCAATTTTTGTTATTGTAGTTTAGCACTTCATTTACGGATATAAGAAGTACTTGTTCTCAGGCAGCTGTAGTTAGCGGCAGATTGTAGGAGATGCTATTCCTACAAGGAAGACCTTCATCAACTTTTAAAGTCGGGTTAGTGAAAAGCAAAACATTCGTGCGCAGTTTGGAGATGGGGGCTGGTGAGATGCTTGAAAAACAATAGCTGGACCAATTCAAGTTTAGCTTAGAGATACTGTTTAGCTATGGAAAGTGGGCAGACTCTTGAAAAATTTAAGTTGTATTATTTAAAGCTATCCAGCAACAGCGCAGTTTCCTCCCTCTCCCTCGCGTTGTTACATTTCTCTCGTGTCTTACCAGTTCAATAATAAGTAGGTTGCTATAGTAGTCTCGACTTCATGGTGAGCAAGCGGCATTCGTTTGTGAGCTACCGATCTCAGGTTATTATTGACTAGTAAAAATAACTTCTGAATTTATAGCGCGGCATGATTACAAACTTAAACAATAGTGACGAGATAAACATTTTTTAGATGCCCTCATCCGTAATTAAAACTGCTATACCAATCTGATTCACCATGGTAAATTTTCGCAGAGATGCCGCCTTACAACCTTAGACTTTCTGACGGTTAAATACATTTTAGTTACATTTTTTACAGCCTATACTCGTATTACTTATTTTAAGTGCCTGCCTTTTTCTACCTGCCCATCGGTCCCTATTCATCACTATAAGCAAATAGCAAAGCGCGTACTGCTGGGAGCTGGAGAGATGGCTAGTCAGAGGAATGTGTTGATATCGTTCAACCGTTCACTATTAATATTCTGCTTTTGTTAACGTAAAGAGATAAGCCGACTCTTAAGTATTTGCATAGATGATACACCTGCAATGCGTAAAGTTTAAGTCGCATTTGTCACTAGCCATCTCTCCAGCTCCCAGCAGTAATTAGCTACGCCCGCTGATTCATAGCAGGGTCATTGCTCTTTGTCCATCAGAAGCGAGCGAGCGGATTGTGATCATATCTTGTTACTGCTCGGTGAGCGGGACTAGCAAGACGAGTTCATGCATCAAGCACTAAAATAATTGTTTCTCATCCGTTCAAGCATCCAACAAAGATACTGAGATCGCGGACCAGTTGGTGGGCTTTAAAAACAAACCAGAAGACAGAGAAAATTCAAATTACATTTTCAATAAGTATATTTTGAATGTCATAGTTCCACATCTCCATTAATATCCGATGAGCTCAATTTTTTGTTTTCAACGCGTGGGAAACTCCCTCTTTAGACTAAAAAATACCTCCAACGTCAATGAGGATCATGTCAAGTGGCTGAGGAAATAAAACAAGCATCCGGATGGACGGACAGGACCCTTTTCAGCGGCTCTTTACCTCATAAACCTTCACACACACACACACACACACACACACACAAAAAAAAACACCAAAGGAAAAGTTCACAAAGGGACTTTTGGAGGACGGAAAAGCAGAATAGAATTCCACGAGGAGAGCAGTATTGCGGTTGTCGACACTGAAATATCCATCATGCACGTGGTCTTTATTCGCGATGATCATTGTGACCACTCGCGCAAGCATTATCCCAGGAAAATGAACCTTCACAACCGTGAGAACAGAGCCTGACTAGGACCTCCCGGAATGCAGTCTCCAGGAATCCGTTCTGTTTGTTTGTCGCTAATAATAATATGTATATACGTGCACTGGCATGGCAACAGCCGGAGACGGCAAAGAGTATGTAAGAAAGCCGGTTCAGAGATGGCAGGCTGCAGATAAAACTTCCGTGGAAAACAATAGAGCGACGTAGAAGGTAACATAACCTCAATCCTGGCACGTGCTGCACATACGAGATGCGGAGAAATTTTTTTTTCTTACCGAACAACAGACGATCTCTTCTTAAATGGTAAAACCATTACCATAATCTGGTTCTGGCTTTATACGCAAGAAGTTTCCTCTCCTCTATCCGAGCAATAAATTTGCGGTCGACATGTGTAAAACAAAACGACTGAAAACCGAAACGCGATCTATTGATGCAATGGTGACCAATAAAACAATCTTTCAAGTTTTGCCGAAGTATCGATTGTCAACTACAAAGCTTTTTAGAAAAGGAAGAACAGCTGTGATTCCCGGCAGTTTCTTCTGATCGGCGGCACATGTGTTATTTGCAAGGAATCGTGAATTAACTATGCGTGCAAAATAATATTTTCATTAACTGAATTGGTTGTTGTGCAAGAAACAAACACGCTACGAAGAAAGGAAAGACCAGAGTAGCGGAGAACGAAAGAAACAGTTTAAAATGTTCAAATATTGCCACCAAATTAGATTTTTTTTTTCTTTCGCCTCTGTAGTACTAAAATTGAAATTGTTGAAATTATTTGACTTAATAATTTATATAAAACATTTTAATGTGCTTAAAGTTTGCAATTCAAGCCCTGATTAGGAATTAAAAAGAATGGGAAGGAAACGAGTGATATTATAATATTTTGCTTATTAGCTCTTCCGGTATATGTAAAGCTTATCCTCAACGTTTCTCAAACTTTCATTTGCCGCGGTTAAAGGTCTCAAAGTTTAAAATCCTAAATTACCATACTATATCTCATATTTTTGAAATTTCATCACTGATTTACAAAACTTAAACAAATAGACGCAAAACTGTTTCAATGTTTGTATTGTTATTATAGTGAATCTTACATAACAGTATTGATCATATTGTTATTAAATTCAAAAAACTATATTAACCCAAAAATCATTGTTAATAACTAGTAATATATTATTATTTGTTAATTTTAATTCCTGAATGAAAAGGATGCTGCTGTATTTCACTTACAAGCTGCGGTATACTGGGTTTAACAAAAGACATTTGTGTTCCGCGTTTAGATTCCAAATTGTATCTATACTGGTTTGTTTTACATAAATTAATGTAAAGATTGACTGTTGATACAAGTAGGTAAGCTGTTACGAAAAGCATATTTCATGACTTTCTTTGATAATTCAGGAAAATTTTGTACGGGCGAGCCCCAGCCTGTGCAGATACTTGCCGAAAGATACGCGGCGCTGTTGCCAGGGTTGAAAGCTCCCTCAACTGTGATACGATTCTATGTACTTTATCTCAACAAATATAAATCGTAATGTTACGTTTTCTCCTAATTCGTTGTTTATATGTATACATTCAAGAATAAGTGCTGTTATCAGTACTCCAAAGCTTCATTAACACCATGAGGGGGGGGGGGGCTAGTGGTTTACACTTTGAGAACCGCTGGTATCGAGATTTAGATATTTTGTGCTGAGATACTTGTTGAGGATGAAAAAGGAATATAATGACTCAAAATGCATAAGGGCGTGTGTACTCTTCCACATTTTAAACTGACTGACATAGTAGACCAATGGTGCTATTCAAACATGTCTATGTAATTGGCTAACTCCTTCTTTTGGTGATTTTATGTGTTTATTTCGTTTATTTACGGACGCCCTTTAACATCTCAGGTCATCAGCGTCCCATTCAATTCAAGGCGTGAAACAGTCGACAAATTTTGATCAGAGGCCTCTTCTTTCAGGCTTGAGGTTCTTTTACATGTCGTAAACCTACGACTTGGGACCCACGGCTTTATTTCCCTTCCGAAGAAACCCAAACTTAAGATTTTTACGCCCGAAAGAAATCCACCGACTCTTGGCAGGAATTGAATCTGTGATTCTGGGTTTAGGAGGCAAGTATGGTTGTCACTACACCACCAGGATCGAATTCTTTTCAGAGAGGACTGAACCTTCTTATAATATGATTACGTTCTAATACTCCCGATATTTAATTTTAATAATATACTGCCGAACAAACAAGCGTTAGCATTCGTGAAAAATTTCTTTGTACTTGAAATGTGTTACGGCATCCTGTTCATTGCTAGAATTTGCTTTCATGTGCATTTTGCAAACAGAATATGAAAACTTTTGGCTCTTAAGAGATACCCCTCATGCATTTAGAAGGTGCTTGCCTGATTTGCAACATTGTTGGGGTACGCCTGTTAAGCGCTTTATCGCCAATTAGACATTGTTGCGATTTCAAATTGATCATTCCAAACAAATCATTGTTGTTATCATGTTCATTCAGTATTGCTATAGTTTAGGTGCTCCGAAAGATGGCTTTGATCGCATTGGTTATCGCATCTGTAGGAACAACTTTTACAATTATTCTGCAAGCTGTTTCGGAAGCACAACGCTTATGACAGGATCAGATTGCGAAGAGAGGACCATTTTTATCACACCGTATTATTTTAGTTAAGAAAACAGAACAGCGATGATAAACGCATCACTTCTTTTATTTAATACCACTAAGTGCATTTCAATAATGAAAATAACTTTTCTCGGGCTATTAGCCAGGTGAATTCTGGAAGGAGTTCCAATATGACTATAAATACAGGCATTCCCTGAAGGTGAGAGCAACGTTAGCTCTTGAAAGCTTGGAACTCCTTCCAGAATTCACCTGGTTGATAGCCCGAGAAAAGTTATTTTCATATCGCCGCCAGGAAAGCTCTAAATCATGAAATGGAATGAACCATTATCTACTAATTACATTACTACCGACTCTTCGTGCGTGCACACCGTTAAACACGATAGCTTTGATGAATTACTACAGGACGACAATTTGAGGGGATTCAGTACCTTCTCCCCCTCAGGGCACCTGTATTTATACGAATCGGAAATAAAAAGAAATTCGGGACTGTACTACAGTACTATAACCAAGGAATTAAACAGTTCGGTTTCTTCAATAACTGCACCCCTTACTGCTTGCATATGGTAGTGTGATAATAGTTCCTGGGGGAACTATTTATTATTGAGTAAAATGTACATAGGACCATTTAAAAAAACCGAAATTCCTATCCCGTATCTCCTTCATTAACAGAGATATAAAACGAATATCATCAGCGAGAACTCCTCGTGTTTTATTTGAAATAATTTTTCATTTGATGCATCACAAGGACATTATTTTGAGTGAGCAAGATAAATGGGACACCCTGTACAAAGCGGATGTGAAAATGGTGAATAAAATGACAAGGAAAACCGATGTGTCCAGCCTCCTCAAAGGTAAAAACGACGTATAAGTACCTAGGCTTAGTTTTCATTAGTTTTTGTTTTGTTTTTTGTATATGTGATCTGAACATATAAATTGTATGTAGAAATAGTTCAAACCTTTGAAATTCAGATAAGGAGTTCTGCAATTCATGTATTTCAAGCGACGACCTTGTAGAGGAAGGTGCCTGCTTGCAGCTGTGGAATTCTCTGCTTTGTGGTAAAACTGCATCAGCATTTGCATTGGCTTAGTGAACATGAAATGACTGCCGTAAATTAAAGCCATGGGTGTCAATTAATAGATGTATGTCACATTAAAAAACTCCATACCTGTAAAAAGGTTACCGGCCATTTCAAGTGCAAGCATCACACTAGGCGGAGTTGAAGCGATGGAATAACCACCTGTAGGTAGAAGTGCAAGTGAATTCAAACAGACCCTAAGTCTATGGTGCTAAGTGAATGTCATATTTTTATCAATCCACAACTGATAAATTTAAATTAGTTTTATCAGCACATAGTTGTGCAGGACAAACCTAGAAAACCATTTTGCTGACTGATAGTTCAAAGGGCTGTTTCATGCACTTGGTAATGTACAATTCATTAAAACATTTTTCTGTAGAACTACCAGGCATTCATATCTAAAATTTGATAGGGGTTTTGGTCTTATATCAAGGGAATTTAATAGACAGGAAACAATAATTGATGTCGGCGCATTGAACAATAAGATGTTGGGCAAATTGACATTTTTTGATTGATTGTTGTGAAAATACCTCAACACATTTCAAGCTTTCTCATCCTATTAGGTGTTATCTGCAGTGAAGTCTCAAAAGACAACTTTCTTGTAGGAGGGGAAGTGAATTATCAGGGATAGAAAATTTTATTACAAGGAAACAAAAGACCTTTGGGATTGTTAATGGAGTTCAGTTAGAATTTAAGAAAAATAAGAACAAGCTAATGATATAAGCGATATGCTGTTAAATTTATATTGGCTGGAAACTGATGATTTGAAATGATACATAAACGACGATGATTAGAATTGGAGTTTCTAAGCACTAGCTTCAGAATGAAGTTATGTTGAACTGTAGACAACACGTAAGAGGGGTATAATAATCCACGAGTTACAAATCACCCTCTTCTGCAACCGCCACGAGTGGCAGAGGTCGTTAAGGCGCAGACTCGTGAGCGGGAGGTGTGCGGTTCGAACCCCACCAGGACCGTCCTCCCTGACTGGGGTTTTTTCCAGGTTTTCCTCAGTCCTCATAACTGGCAAATGCAAGGGAGGTACCCTAAGCTTACGCTTGGAATGCTTCCGTCCTTAAAAAAAATCCTTTTCCAATATATTATTTCATCTCATGTATCACCAGTGCCCACCGCCTGTGGTGCTTCAGTAGTAAAAACGGGCGTTAAACACTACTCAAAAAAAAAAAATCATCTGCCATGCATAAATTTTTTATACCTGCCAGAAGGTGTTCTTGCTTTTTGTATACTCACATAGTAATTTGAGTGTACCTACCTTGATGTTAAGTGCTTAAGAATTCCGAGGCCTAATGAGAATTACGAGCACAATGATTAAGATAGAGAATGTCACGTTTTACATGTTTTGCTTTTCTAGTATTAATTTGTTTCAGTGGAAAGATCGAGATAATTTATAACGCTGCCGATCTTAGAAAGCTAAAAGCACAAGGAGAAAAGTGATTGTCCTAATAGAGGTGATGTTGCATTGCAAAGGTAGCCAAGTCTTCCACATTTAAAAATCTTTTACAGCAAAAGTAATATAAAATTGAAGTATAATAAATTAAAAAGTTATGAAAAACAACGTAAAGGGACATAAAATCAGTACAATTATAAGAAATTCCGATACGAGTTTTTTTATTTATTTACATTTTCCTGAAGGGGAAAGAAAAACAAAATGGACTCGACGAGGTTTTAATCTGGAGGCCTGGGGAAATCTGCATCCTGCCTCAAGTAGAAATGTAAAATATTAAGAATACAATCACAAATGAAACACGATTCCTTCAGTGAGTGCCCTCTCTACTTCTCATGTTTTGCTATTACGTAACAAACGACAGTTTTTTTAATGGCGTTTAACATCCGTCTTTACTACTGAGGCACCGCAGGCGGTGAACACTAATGATACATGAGACGAAATGATAAATTGGGAAAGGATTTTTTAAAGAAGGAAACGTTCCAGGCTTACGTTTAGGGTACTTGTCCTGCATTTGCCATTAATGAAGACAGGAACACCTGAAAAAAACCACAGTCAAGGAAGACAGTTCTGGCGGTCGAACCCCAGACCTCCCGCTCACGAGTTCGCGCCTTAACGACCTCGG
The DNA here is from genome assembly GCA_030762175.1 of Metallyticus violacea. Lineage (NCBI taxonomy): Eukaryota > Metazoa > Arthropoda > Insecta > Mantodea > Metallyticidae > Metallyticus > Metallyticus violacea. The sequence goes on along the minus strand of CM060830.1, from coordinate 109,285,305 downwards.
CAAATCGTGGCGATACAAGCAGATTTGACAGATAAAGAGCATCTTTGACAGTTCGGCTCTATCTAAGCGAATTTCTTCTATTGTACATCTACTACAGGTACCGTCCTAATGCTGGGGTAGCACAGACCTCTGTGTTATACCCCTGGACCCAGGGCCTAGTAGTACCCGAATCAACCTGTTTAACCGTACTCTCGTGTGTAAATACGCAACACCTAGCCTACCAGCCGCCCCTGAAGCTTCTCTCCCAGTAGCTTCTGAAACTACAACAGGCGCAAAAACGGGGATGGACTCGTGCCCAGGTAAACCTACAGGTGCCACGTGTCGCAAGGTATTGCGTGTAGCGTTGTACCCTTCATTTGTTTCAACCTTCATCGTGTGGAAAATGTGGACATGCAACTGTAACACGAGACACCTCTTCCACTTCGCCGCGGTCAATAGCGGAACCAAACACCATGTGCCCCGGAGGTTCTAGATCACTGATTCTCAACCTTGGTGCCGCGATTTTGACGGCAGGAACCCACACAAAAAGACATTGCACGGATTCAGCCTAATAGAGTTGCAAAGATCCTTACTGTAGGCTGTTTTTAGTAACTAGCATTTCTGTTCTTCAGCAACGGTAAGACCACTAACAAAACCAGGAATTATTGTATACTAAATCTTATCTACCGAGCGGGGAGGTACGGTAAAACAAGTTGTAAACAAATGATTTGCTACCATCATAGATTGCGGGTTCAATCCCGGCCAGGGTCGATGAATATTAAGTATTGTTTCCTTCGGAAGGGAAGTAAAGCGTGTGTCCCGTGTCGTAGATTTACAGTACGTAAAAGAACCTCAAGCCTAAGAGAAGAGACATCTGAGCAAAATTTATCGGCCGTTTCTCCCCCTGAATGGAAATAGGAAGCTAATGACCCGAGATGTTAAAGAGCGTCCGTAAATAAACCAACAAAGACCATATAAGCATTAGCTGTATTCATTCAATTCTCTTTGCTATTTACCTAGCATTAACATATACTTTCTTTGTGTTGATATTATTATATCGTAATATATTTTAACGCACACAATGTTACTTGATATTATTAACTGTAATAATATCACAGGCACTGTCGTTATCCCAGTAAGGCTAAAATTATTATATCCCATATTGCGCATCGCCTATCTCCTATCGGATTTGTTTGACAATTGTTTGTCACTATTGTTTGTAACATTTTTATTTTTCATGTCAATTTATTTAAAAAAAATTGTCGCTTTTTATCAGTCACCTACATTTTTTATGAAGCAGAAAATGACTTCACAACTATGTAAATTAGTCATGCTTTATGAAACAGAAACTTATTTAATTGCAAAACAAATACCTGTGACCTATCGAAATGCTAACTTTTTAAAACAGGCCCCTAACCTTGGGAGTTTTGTTGTTTCCCTTGTTCGCTTAGGCGAGTGCATCTTTCCTTTCGACGAGTTTTCCTTCTCCCATGCATTTAATTTCGTGTTTCTGATACATGCAAGATGGGCTGATGCGGCGTAACTGCGGCTTGCCCTTTAAAAAGGTTTATGCCCCGGTGTGTGGTATGGACTCGATCTGAGGGCCTCGAACTACTTGGGGGAGGGCTCTGCCGGCGTCGGAAACAACGTTTCTGTCTGCATCCATACCTCACTGCCGTGGATAATGGTCACTCGGTGTCTCTTCCACCTTCCTTCCTAGTGGGAAAGTAGGTACAAACGGCTAACATTTAAGCAATATGAAATACAGAAATATTCTCCTCCTCCTCCTAACAATTTAATTCAATCCAATAAAATACAATCGTTTTTATATAAGAAATAGAAAAACAGAAATAAATAAAATACTGAAACAGCGTTTTATTTTACCCAAAACTATCTGATATTAGCCAGTTACGGCTCATTCTTTCACTGACGACTTTCTATTATTAAAATTGATCGTTACCGGGGAATTTTGTTGCGCTGTTTGGTTTAAAATTTAAAAATAAAAACTTTCGTTACCTACTGAGGGAAGCATCATCAGTGGGCTGAATGAAGTGTTTGGAGAGGCAAAGGACAGAACTGTTAGAAGTGGGATTGGCAGGATTTTTTGGAGAGTTGTGTTGCAGTTATTTGTCGACTAACAACCCTCTCAGAGGTTTTCAAATAAGCAAAACCTTTTAAGTTCATCAACAACTGAACCACAACTAGCCCTTACCACTTCTAACTGTCCTATCCCTTTCTGCCTCTCCGGACACTTTCACTCATCCACTGACGATGCTGACTGCAGTAGCTAGCGAAAGCTTTGGTTTTTTAATTTCATTTAATTCAATGACCATGGCAAAATAGTCGGATAATGATCAATTTTAATGATAACAGCTAGGACCAGTACATATTTGGTTACAGATATTTATGTCCAGACCATCTCAAATTATAGACTCCTGTCATTTTATGAATATACCTAAGAAAGAATACTCCTCCGCACGTCCTAATATCACATCCTATCTGGTTCTCACTCAAACCGATTTAATTATGAAAATAAGTACTAAGTCACCAGAATAACACCATCTTATGCCTTTTCGGGGCGTAAAAATCCTAAGTATGGTTTCCTTGCAAGGGAATTAAAGCCGTGGGTCCCGTGTCGTCCATTTACGGCACGAAAAAGAATCTCAAGCCGGAAAAAAGAGGCCTCTGAGCAAAATTTGTCGACCGTTTCACACCCTGAATAAAATGGGACGCTGATGACCTGAGATGTTAATGAGCGTCCGTAAATAAAACAAATCAATCAAACCAAACCATCTTATGCCAATATTTTTATGACTCGCTTAAAAGAGGAATTCCTAAAGTCAGAATCTCTTGCATCATTACTATAGGCGAAATATACGAGTATTTACATCTTCACGTTCCTTTCGAAACTTAACTTCACACTTCAATTAAGTTCGCCTCTTCTGTTTCGCCTACTGCTTCGAATTTCTTAGATATTGATATATTTTTATACAATGGCTCCTTCCTTTGCCTTTGTGAGTATTAAGCCACCAATTTACACAGTACGTTCATTTTTATGGTTATCATTTACATTACAATAAGGTTATTTGATTTATGGACCTCCTGAACATGAAAAAAAAAAAGGAAGTTTGAAATGATATTTAATTTAAAACTGATAATAATAAGTAGTAACCTGTATTGTAAGAGATGTTGAAAACGATGCCCCCCAGCGGCCATACATTGCCGGCATTTGCATAGCTAAATTCCTGTATTCCTGTCCCTCGTAACTTTTAAACAAGTTGGAAAACGTTTCTTTACCTGGAATACATCCTGTGCAAGAACCGGTTTTCACATATGTGCCGCACATTTTTTTTTTTGATTTATTTATTTATGGACGCTCTTTAACACCTCAGGTCATCAGCGTCCCATTCAACTCAGGGCGTGAAACGGCCGACAAATTTTGCTCAGAGGCCTCTCTTTCAGGCTTGAGGTTCTTTTTCATGCCGTAAATGTACGACACGGGACCCGCGGCTTTACTTCCCTTCCGAAGGAAGCCATACTTAGGATTTTTACGCCCGAAAAAATCCATCGGGCCGGGTTCGAACCCGCGATCTTGGGCATAGGAGGCAAGTTTGGTAACCACTACACCCCCAGGACCGACTTTACTCTTCTTTACTCGTATATAACTACCATACACAAATATACACAGTCACTAACTAAATTGAGGTAATATACTTTAACTGCTGTTTTTGACAATTCTAGAGCAAATTAGTAAATTAAGTCGTTGAAATTGATCAGGAAATTACTCACGCTGTGTAGTATACAATTCTAAACCCTATGACCGATCTAAGATACTCTTTAGGAACAGTAGAAATTATACAGGAAATCAAAGTCTGTCAAGCATTAGACCAGAGTGATGAATTGCTTTTTAGAACCATGCCGGGCATTTCTGAAACATCTCCTACTCCAACAGAGACGGAAAGACATGTCCTTCCATCTCAAAGATATTTGTTATCAGGGGCGCGAATATGTTACATTTTAGGGGTTCACACCGGCATCCGTTCCCAATTTTCTCCATTTCAATAATTAACTTAACTCGCCCACCAGGATTATGAACGGCAGAGTCGCGAGTGCGATATACACATTTAGGTATACTCTGATGTTGTTTCTTTATTTATTACTTTGTTATCCGAGATATAGATCAACAGTTGAAAATATTTAAGCACCTCGCAATATTAAAACTATAAATTCTTATATTATTTTATTCCATATGCTAGTCGATATATCTTGATTCGTAAGGATGCGTTAAGGCAAGTGTTAAAACAGGTAGAATTTTAACAAAGGTATTCATTGAAGCCCATGTCTAAAGTGTCAACGAGAAACTGTAAAAATAAATAGATAATCTAGAGTTTGTAAAATTTGCGTTCGCAAAACTATTGCGGTGTAGCCAGGGCTAGGCTTCGGCCTAAACGCTTTCCTCTCGCTAGGGCACTGCGGGGAATAGCGCTTGAAGCGGTTAAGTAGACTCCGGCTAAGTGCCCCAGGTTGGGTACCAATTTTGAAGCGATTTGTTGTCGACGTCGAGTGCCCTCACTTTGTGATGCCAATTTTAAAACGGTTTGGTAAATTGATGAATGACGTTGTTGCTTACGCGAGAACAATTTCTCTGAGCGAATTCTGTTATTTCGTTTGTTGTACTCAACAGCGCTAGGAGAGGAGTTCGATAGTACAAATAAGTACGCGATGCGAAACAATATACATACACTAGACCTTTAGTATGTTCTAAACCTTTCGCGTCCTCTGGTGTTTTGCGTACGATAGACTTAGCTACATCGAAAACAAACTTAGACGCCGCGAGTGGAACGCAGTGTATACATTGGAGTTGCTTCTCGCCGCGTGTAGAACCGACAAACGAGCATAGCAAACGCCAAGGGGGGTTATAAAGGCGCGTGCAAGTTTCTGCATATCTTTAAAAGTTCAAATATACATTTTCCATTGACTGGTTTAAGTCGCTTGCCACACATGCCATTAGATATAAAACATTTTGTTTAAAGGCTAACAGTACCACGTCTATCGAGTTCAAAGCCCTAACGGATTTAAAAGTCCATTAACCCTGCAGCGGGAGTCCTTTTAAACGTAGCCTTATACTCGACCCTCGGGTTTACTGTGTAGAGTTTTATGACCCTCTTGGCTTTCCAAGCTACCGTAACAGAAAACACCAGAGACTATCTCTTTTGTTGACATACAAGCTACATTTTATTTCGTATTATACTTATGCGATATTTATATTACTAATTAAAATACATGAAATATTATGATAATCAAGTTTGCAACATAATATTATGTAATATTTATACTTTAGTGGTGATGGGCCGTAATAACTGTGTTTTAATTTAATTGAGAACGCATCCTATGTTCACTTTAGTCATTAAAGAAATTGCATATTTATCATATTATAAAAACTATTTACTTTTAACAGTAGCAGTTGTGAAATATTTTATGGAATTTAGTATGAACAGCTAATATTCCTGAATGATTACATTCGGTAATAATAATTATTGGATTTTTATGGCATGCCTATGCCTAATATTTATTTATTTATTTATTTTATTAGAAAGGTTGTAATAAATGTTCTATATTTGTATTCAATGTTGGCATCCCTTCATTTATGTAGAGCCATCTGAAGGAGAACGCAGGTAGTACAATCAATTCGTGACATACGCACTCAGAATTCATTCCTGCTACCCAAGCTGCCCCTATTGTAATACTGTGATAGAACAAATGAACAGAGGTAGTAATGCAACACCATTCCGTCCTAAATCTCAAACTTATCGATAATTTAATTATCACATAATTTTACCTGTTTAATAAGCATTAGATTTAATAACATTTGCTGTATTTGTACTAAAGCAAAACGTTTTTAAATCTTTGCTTACATGTGTTAATGAAAAAGATAGCATATACTATATATTATATTTTTATTTAAGCGTTTATGTATTTGTAACTTGAAAGTAACCTTGCATTCTTTTCAAATGTTGTAATAGCTTAACTTTCTAGTAAATAAAGCACATCACAGATAAAAATACTGCGAGTTCCACCCCACATCACCAAGAATATTTTAGTAAACTGTTCTAATAACTCACCATCTGAATCAAACTCCACAATCGTAAAGGCAGCAGTGCAGATTTGCCGCACGTTTCATTTTAGGAAACAGTGTGTTAAAAATTCACAACGTTGTCGATCAAAGATCTGGAGAAGCTGTGACTCCAAACTCTTGCGATACGATCTATAAGCATACAATGATTACCTAGGTTTCTGTCAAAACGACAGTTTGAGATGCATGGTACTCATCCGGTGCGGTGTTCTGCAGTTCGCTCTCAGCATCAGGTAAACTTATTTTGTAATGCTCTTGTAAGACTAGTTTCGGCAGCAGTTTTCATTCATCGTTTCAACTTCTGTCACCATTTCTATATCCTAATAATAATAATAATAATAATAATAATAATAATAATAATAATACACCGATTATTTTTCAACTAAACTTTTAGTGTGTTAAAGACATTTAGCACAAATTAATGCCAAAATGTATATGAAACATTGTCTTAAACAGTGAATAAGTAATAATATTCATTTTAATGCAGCAAAGTGTTAATCCCGATTACTTTATTTACTAATTTGCCTTTTCTCCCCAACATGTTTTAAAGAGACGCTTTTCCTCCTGCTGGCGGCACTGGTCTCCAGTTTAACCCAGCAGTGCATATACTCGTTTAAGTGGCGGGCGCTCTGCCGCAAACCTCTTCAGAGCAGCAGCAAGCTCAGATTAAATCAAGTAGCGGCAGTGCCAATGATGATCCCTTGGCATACTGCTCACCTGCATCCCAGCCACTTTTACTTTCACTGGCTTCAGCAACCTTGCCTTATTTGGGATTACCTCAACTGTTACGGCCGGGTGGGATATTATACACATTTATTTGTTTTCTTAAAACAAAATTAATTTTTTGTCATATGTTTATGAATCAGATTTGGAGTGATTTAAAACATATTTAAGTTTGCATATTTGTTCATCTTTCGGAGCATAGTCCGTATTTTTATACGTTTAGGGACAACTCGTAAATCTTTACACAATTTAACATTTTATTTAAAATATTTTATTATTTACTTTTAAATGTACTCTTCTGATATAATAATTTATTTTACTAGCACATTATTTAAAGCTGGGTTCACGTTTTTCCATGAAACATGGAAGGCAAGAAATCAATCATAACTACGGGATGGTGATGTGGATAGAGGAAGTTAGAATACTATAAAGTTAAAATTAAAGCCACCGAGAACGTTTTAAGTGCTTTAGACTCTTTTTTACTTTTTGATTACTGTTTATCTCCTGTTTATCACCACAGGCGGTGGACACTGATGATTCATGAGATGAAATGATAAATTGGGAAGGATATTTTTTTTAAGGAAGGAAGCGATCCAGGCCTAAGTTTAGGGTACCTTTGCCAGTTATGAGGACTGAGGAAAACCTGGAAAAAACCCCAGTTAGTTAGGACGGTCCTGGTGGGATTCGAACCCCAGACCGCCCGCTCACGACTCGGCCACCCGTGACGGTGCTTTAGACTCTGAAAGTGCCACCTCGATTGAGTTCAAGTCCGTAGTTGAGGATTAAACAGTCAAAACTGATAGGTACACACCCCTCTGTCCAAAAGTCTTAAAGTGACAAAATGTTGCAGCAGAGGTAGTGAAAGCTAATCAAGAATCCACGCAATAGAATAATTAAATTAGACGAGGTGAAGTTAAGTGATTAGTTCTCGTAATATTGAGCAAAGTTTTAGCAAATACTAGGCAACTTTAAGAGAGAGAAGCAGTTTAAAAATTAAAACAATGTTTTATAATCTACTGCTTTGTAAACGATAATTATAAAAGATTAAGGGAAATATTAAAGGGAATGGGGGTCAAAATTATATTTGGAAATTTCTGTTTATTTTCATTAATGTTTTTAGGTTGTAAGTATTTTTAATTATGTCACTGCAGAAGATTTTTTTTTTATTTCGCTAGCACTTGTTCGATTAAAATGCTGTGTCTCAGGAACTATTTGCTCTAGAAGGTTCTGGTTTCTCTTGGATGATAGAAAAAGTTGTATTTCATAAATAGGCAGTGTTTGTTTCCACAACATCAAAGTTTGTTGTTTCACAATGTTGGAGGGTTTTAGCCCGGTGTTTCCCTGGTAAAGTAGACAAAAAAAAAAAAAATGTTGCAGTGCAATTGCTTAAGTTTCCCATTTTTGTAAGATCTATGTTAGCTATAACTTTGAAATTTTTACCACTTATTCAATTATTGTGAGTATGTGGATCTATTATGGTAAAGTTAGAAAAAATGCGATAATGTAAAAAAATAAAATGTTGGAAACAAAAATAAAAAAGCAAATAATTGAAAAATAATTTGCTTCAGAGTCATGCTATAGCAGTGAAAACAGATCAACAAATTTCAATTATATGCATCTGTATGCTGTAAAATTTTCATTTTATTAGCTTACATAGTCCTTGAGAAAATGGGAACTGAAGTTGGTAAATTGTTAAAGTTAAAGCTATGTAAAATAACTGCAAAGTTGAATACACCGCCTGTGATGCCTCAGTAGTAAACGGGGTAACTAAATTAAAAAAAAAATATGTGAATACAATTTTGCCGCCCATTTTAATGAATTAACCGCCAGAAAGGATGACCTTCCCTTTTTACAACAAGACCCTGCCACAGCTCTACAATGAACATTTTGACGAGAGAAATTAAAGTTTCAGAAAGACAAAATTATTAATAAGTGTTTGTGTCCCCCCTCGGTGCGCCTTGCGACTTTTATCTCTGAGATAAATCAGTAAACAAGACAAAACACGCTGACTACCCTGGAAGAATTGAAACAAAAACATCCTCCAGGAAATAGCATTACTCAACGTAAACGACAATAAGTCAAGACTTTCTTTAAAGAGTGCCAAAAATGTATAGACAACGACGGTGGTACTCCTCGATATCGGCTGGTGGCAGAAAGCGCAGCTTTCTACTGTAGGCAAAACACCGCAAGTTGGTTCATAGTTCGTTGGACCGCTCTGTAGTATATATAAGATTCTTTTTTTGAGTTTGTTTATTTACGGGCGCTCTTTAACATCTCAGGTCATCAGCGTCCCATTCTATTCAGGGCGTAACACGGCCCACAAATTTTGCTCAGAGGCCTCTTCTTTCAGGCTTGAGGTTCTTTGTCGTGCCGTAAATTACGACAAGGAACCCACGGCACATATAAGGAAAAAATTTGAGTCACTGATATATTTGGTTTCAATAACAAGAAAATCAGCATGGAGTCCTGTGACTTGCTTGACCCAAAAGTAACTGATTGATTTGACAATTAACGGTAATACGAAAACTGAAAATTTTGACTTAGCTATCTAGTTTCAACAAGTTGCCATTTAATTATATTGTCTGTAATGTAACTCTTTGCAAAGAAAATATTGAACATGTTGAGATTTTGACTTTTAAGCAAATGCAGCACATCTAATTACCGAGGTCGTATACGGACTGAAGAAAACTTATGTGCAGGGTTTGCACTTGTGTGCTTTTGCAACCTGTGCTGACCCAGCTGACGATTCTCCTGTGTTCAAACGTGGCGTAATCCTCAATAACTGCTTCTAGGTACTTCACAATGATTCAACTATTTGATTCATAAAAATGTGCTGGTTTGTGTTAAAAAGACAGATTTCTGACAAAGTTAGAGAAGATGTAGAAACACTGACATATACTATCACTGAAGCCCATGTCTAAAGTGAGAACGAATTAACAGTCTTTAAGAATTTGTTACAAACTAATGGGTGTAGCCAACCCCGCTGCCAGGGCTAAACTTCGGCAGGGAATATCGCAGTCTAAACGCTAAGGCACTTAGATCGGCAAATGCGGGAAAGCATTTCGCCAGACAAGCGACTGTCTCCGAGATTCTCCGAATTGAAGCGATGGCTTTGGAAATGGAAAGAGAGCTGTTTATAAATTGGTTATTTTGTGAAATACGAGTTATTGATCCTAGAATAGTGTGTGCAGTATAGAGCATTGACTTGTTTTAAATGGTTGAATTGAGTGGACAACCCATTCTCGCGGCTGAAGATAATTTGATTATTGTGAATAATTAAATGCATACTCCAGCTGTGCCCCATCTGCAATGTGAATCGAAGAAGTAGGAGAAGACGAAGACGACGACGACGACGACGAACAAGAAGAAGAAGAAGAAGAAGAAGAAGAAGAAGAAGAAGAAGAAGAAGAAGAAGAAAGCCCCTTATAAGAGGTATTTTAATTATACTGCCTAAGTCTTGTTCATTGTGGCTTCACTTTAAACTGGTACCCCTTCAGGTATATTTACCCTCTAAACAGTACATACATAGACACAGACAGCCAAGACTCTGGAAACAAACCGGCCGCCAAAGGGGGAGTAGCAGAGGCTTTGACAGCCCTGCCACATTGTTTCTTGTTCTGCGCCGTTACTCTTTCTCTCTTTTTTGAAAACCTGTCCTATTTTGTTTTCGGGCTTTACAAAAGGCTGGACAAGGAGGCATGCCCTAAACTAATTACTTTCAGCATTTTATGTTGGTTTGGCCAGTCAGAGGCTGTTACACCTGTGGCGCCAGATATCTAAAAGGACTTAAAAATGTTACTCTAAGTAATTTCTAAGGCATTCCTAAAGGTGAAAAACGCAGTATTATAATGTTTAAAGGAAATTTCAAAAATATTTCAATTTTGAATGGAATAATGTTATCCTTTCATATAAATAAAATGCATACACATTTTCAATAATTTAGTTCACGATATATTATTGAAAATAATGAAGTTAATTCTGTACAATTAGGAACAGTCTGAAATTAAAATTATTTAACACTAAAACAAGTTATTGTTGCTTTAAATATAAAATACAGTGAGCTTTTACCGTTCGGTAGAGCGAAACTGGGAGAAGTCAGTTGTCTCGGCATATGCAGGTAGAAGTTTGAGGGAATTTCATTGTGTTATTTGGTTAGTTATTCTTGAAGAAAGGTACGATGCATATGTGAAAACGATTCTTGCAAAGTAGTGCTAAGGCGATTCGCAAGAAAATACCACAATCGCATTCCAGATAAAAATAAATTAAAAAACTGTTCACCACTTTGTTTAATATTAACGAGAAACAATTTCTGTGAAAAAAACCGCATTCCGAATCGCCATGTTCTATACTGGAATTTCGTACGTATATGCCAGTAATATATATATATATATATATATATATATATATATATATATATATATGTCGGGCCTGGTGATGTAGTGGTTACCATACTTGTCTCCTAAACCCAAGATCGCGAACTCAAACCCGGTTAGGACCGATGGATTTTTTTGAACTTAAAAATCCGAAGTATGGCTTCCTTCGGAAGGGAAGTAAAGCCGTGGGTCCCGTGTCGTACATTTACGGCACGATAAAGAACCTCAAGTTTGAAAGAAGAGACCTCTGAGCAAAATTTGTCGGCCGTTTCATGCTCAGAATTGAATGGGACCCTGATGACCTGAGATGTTAAAGAGCGTCCGTAAATAAACGAAATCAAAAAAGCAATCAAACACTGAGGGGCATCGTTTTCAGAATTTCTTAAATAACATAAGTTTGTACTGATTATTATTATTGTTATTATTATTAATGTCATAAATTTAAACACAGTTATCAATAAAATAAAAATACTAACTCTGAGCGTGGCGCCTCCATTTCTCTTTTTCCGTTGCGGTGACTGCAAGAGGCCCGTAAGTGAAATAACTTCACTGTATCTATTAAATATTAATATAAACCTTGAAAGATAATAAAAACTCTAACTTTAAATGCAATTATAGCCTTGTCAGTGAACTTTTACGGTGTCTGCGGAACATCCTTCGATAGTCACAGTTTTGAATACATAAACGTTCGCGATAGGCTATCATCTATGGAAGGAGGTCTAACATTCCAAAAAATCGAAACATGCTATGGCGTAAGGTAATTTTTTTTAACAGTGTTTAACACTCATTTTTACTACTGAGGAACCACCGGCGGTGGACACTGGTGACACACGAAACGAAATGATATATTGGGAAAGGATTTTTTAAGGAAGCCTAAGTTTAAGATACCTTCCCTGCATTTGTCATTTATTAGGACTGAGGAAAACCTGGAAAAAACCCAGCTCAGTCAGGGAGGACGGTCCTGGCGGGATTCGAACCCCAGACCTCCCGCTCACGAGTCGCGCCTTAACGTCCTTGGCCACCCGTGGCGATACGTGAGGTGATTATTACATTACTTAGGCAGAACAATAAAATGAGGAAGAATTCGTCCCCTCCAAAAGAACACATGCAGTATCACTTTTCTATTTTCATGCCATATAACGGAAGAATTGTAAATAACAATAAAAAACAATGACAGTTAATTAGAGCGCCAGTCTGTAACATTACAGACACAACGAAAGTACACGTTAAAAAAACCTGAATTCACTTCGGCACATACCAATAGTTTTATGTTCAGTAAGCTCTACCTGTGTGGGAGCTTGAATAAAACCTTGTAAGAGTGTGGTACCTGTTATCAATATAAATAGCCGGTATACTGACTACTAATGTTGAATAAAATTCAAATAATAAAAACAACTGGTTAGGATGCGAGCGAGCCTTATACGTTAAAAAGCTCGGCTAATCAGCTGTAATATGATAGATTACGTACGACGTAGTGAAAGATAACAAAATCTACTTTATATCTAGCTCTCCATGTGCCACCGACTTAATTGTCTTATGGGGTAAAATAAAGATGCTTCTTTCGCTACATACTCCACACTCTTGTCTATAAAAATGTATATTATTTAAAATGGCTTGCACATACCTTGAACGATGCAACACAGGATAAGCTATGGTGTAAATCATCTTCTCCCACTCTGATTTTCTGTGACTGTAATGTATATTCACGAACAACATAAGGGTTTTCTGTTGTCCATATGTGCAATTTACATATTCACGTAATCAAGTGCCGTCTGAAATTCCAGATTCTGAATAAGAAACTCTTATTAATCAGATTGAATTCTGACACATGGTATGGGGGTAGCTGTGCATTTTTTTCTCCCACTGCTCTTTGATATATGAGATTAGAACCTCGTAATCATTTTGATGGCAATCATTTATAGTAATGTTGAGTGAGAAAGTTTCCTTTTATTTTTCAAAATTTTAACAACTTTTTTGATACAATACATAGATGATATAGTCTCTTTTCAAATTCAGTTCTACAGTGTCATCTGCCATGCTTTAAATAAACCTACTTAAAACATTTACGAACGAGAAATGCCCGTTGTGCCCATTGACATTAATAATCATTCAACAGTCCAATCGCAACTACCGAGATGCGGTGACACGAACATAAACAAATGAAGGTCACTGGATGAATACACTATTTCGCGGGGGTTTCATCGTCGTATATAAATATGCACCGCAATATCTAAATTATATATATATATATATATATATATATGAAAAATAGTGGAACACTATTAACAACGTAACTAAATTAACAATAATTAGAAAAGCAGAAAAGGATAAAACTCTAAGAAAATTTCACAAATTTGTAATCGATATATTTAAATGGTATAATAGCGGTTACAACTCTGTGGCTTTATTCTTTTCTGCATTTCTAATTATTCATAAAAAGCACTCAGAGTGCAATATAAAAAATTCACATAAAAAACCGTAAAACTAAACACAGAAACCACATGATATTTCGAGCTTGGCTCTTGAATAAACTCTCAGCGCGTGATCAAGAGCCAAGCTTGAAATATCGTGTGGTTTTAGTGTTCAGTTTTTAGTGTGAACTATTTTACATTGCATTCTGAGTGCTTTTTTTTATGAATTTTAGGCTTTTTAGAAGTTTGTATTATTCCGTGAATAATGTGTGTGTGTGTATATATATATGGGTACTCCTAGGCTTTGGAAATCTTTAAAAACATACAACAGTGGGTTTATCATATTCATTGTAGAACATACAAAGCTGCTGAAAGGCTATGATTATCAGTCTGGGAATTTGATCCCGTTAACTCACAATCTGAATTCATTTTTCTGGTAATTACAAAATACGCAAGACCAACTGAAATAATTGATCTCTAGATCAGACAGAGTAATAAATTAAATATTACTAATTTTGTACAACATGCTTCTCGGTATTGAATGGTAGGCAATGTGCACACCAAAAAGGCAGCATGAAAAAACATTTATCACTAATGACCTACTTCAGCGAGAAGAAAAGTACACGTTTGCATTTTGCTTAAAGCAAATATTCTGTTTGCACCTATGGGTCTCATTGAGCAATGATAGCTTTGTACACCGGCAAACATATTTCTAATCTTCCTCAAAGTTTGGTGGTTCCTGCTTGTGAAAAATTAACACCTAATAAAATAACATTGTCAATATTTTAAAATTGTATTAATAACATATTGAACATCCTCGACAGATGTTCATTATTATTATTATTATTATTATTATTATTATTACTGGCACCACTAAACCCTAACTAGAGACATTCCTTAAAATGAGCGATATAAATTTTCAAAGCACTAGACGAGGAAAGAATAATTGAAAAACTAGTAATAAAAGCGAAATTTATTAATTAACCATTGTAATCATACCTTAACTGCAATCTTGAAAGTGAAAGGCACATGAAATCTTTTTCAATATTTAGTTCGAATAAATGGAAAATAATAAATGCCCATTTAAGCGCCTATATGTATAAATCTGAGTGAAATATTTCCAGGGTTAGGGAATGAACATGATAAGCGGAAAGTCTGTGATTCGAGTCCCGGCCGTGACACTGAGTTATCAGACTCCAGTCTTAGCTAACAGGCAGTTATTTATGAAAAATCCATCTGAACTATAATATAACTTTTAGACTCAATGCATATATAACTCGAGATAAAAGGGGACAGATTGAAAGCTACGAAACTAAATTTGGGAAAAAATACTTAAGAATTTCTGGTATACCTATTAATGTATCTGTATGAATACATGGCACGCCATTTGGAGCAAAAATGTGCCACACTAAAGGTCTGTCAGTAGACATAAGAGATGCATAGTGGTAATTCGTTGACTATAAAACAAATAATGTAGCAGGAAACTAGACAATCAAAGAGGGCAAAACAGATAGAACGGGATTGCTTAGCCGAAATCAGTCTTAAGCTTTTCAGAGAATGCCCCCGTGTATTTTCGTAGCAGGTGTAATGCTGGATACCCCTGGACAATTCCAATTCCTTGTTTTTCCTCCAGACACTGTCCCTGTTTGTTCTCTTTCTTACAGCGAGTCTTCGCGCGGACAACCTGGCAAGTCGGACGGTTGGCTACAGTCCGTGTTAGCGAAACAAGCTTCGTCGTAAATAAAATCGACCATTTGATTACAAATCGAACCTCCTAGCGTAACAAAAGGTTCCATTATATTCCTAAACTTCCAAATATGTCCTGTTTCTTCTTCGCCTACTAGTGCTCGTTTGAGGTTGCCACGCATTTAGGTGAGCTTGCAGTGCTGCAATAACAGAGCATCCCTAACAACTGTAAACCTTTTATTACGCGCAGCAATTGAAGGAAAAATGTTTAAAACAAGGTAATTCTAATTTGAAGAAGAAGGAATGTCGACATTCTTACCTCTAAGTTTAGTGTAGGACGCGTTCTCATTTATGTGTTTCCCTTCAACTTCTGACAGACAAAGTCCACTATTTCATAAAAACTCGTTAACATAGAACTATACGTTTCATAACTGGAGCCCTGCGTTTAGACACCGAACGTTCCAAGCAGTATAACTGCTTGGAGGCAACCCACTCCACTTACACGCAGGTAATACAGGCAGAGCACTTTCAACTGTTTGGCACACCACAATTGGCCAACACTTAACGTGTATCCAAATTGACCAGACGTAAAATGAACCAACGTTTTCTAAATTAACCTTTCCAACTGTTATGTTTTATTAATGCTTCATTTTTGAACACATTTATGAAATGCAAATTTTAATACGTGAACCGACTCGGTAGTAATAACGCTGAGGTTAATTTCAAGTTTTCATATGCATACCAATAGAAAACGCTCTCAATTCCATGCTCATGTAAATGGCATGCAGATCATAACACGAAAGTTATTTGAGTATGCATTTCATTTGCAGCGCCGAATCATTAAATTAGGAGTTACATTACTTCTTTTATAAAGCACAATTACTCGTTTTAAATATGTATGTACAAATTAAACGAGGCAATATGTTGTTATTATTTTTTTCTTTACGATATTATTTGACGTAAACTCCACAGTAAACAACACATAACTTTAAAATATTATGCTCATGCATTTTAAACGTGAGTTATAGTTAAATTTTTAATTATTTGCTTCCATTTTATGCATTATTTGCACATTATTATACAATATGTAAAAGAATCCAAAATATATATCTATTGTTGGTGTAATTTAGGATTCTGTAAGCAAATATGTGGCTGATGTATAAAGTTCGACATTACGCATCAACGCTTTAGTAGCATTCGTGCTTCTCAACTAGGGAGTCCGGGTTTGATTTCCGGTTAAGGGTTTTTCTGGAATTTTCCTCAGCTCTTAAAGTGAATACCTGAGAAAATTCTGATCTTTTATCTTCCATCCTCCCAATAGACACCATGCTCATCCTTGGGAAACTGTAGCCGGGCCTTCCAACCTCAGAAATGGGCTACGCTCTCGCCAGGAGAGAATGAGAATTCCACAAGTCTAAAAGGACATGAGCGGTGGGGTTATGGAAGTGAAAATAATCCTCAGGTCACCACAACAACTTAAGCTATGAATCTGCAGTCCACATTGTAAGACCTCTCTCAATGTATAAAATAAAGCTGGTCCGCGAATCATAAGAGATCCTTTAGAATCTTCATTATTTAGTAAAATTGTGCATTAGACCGAACTGCATCATTGAGTATCGGGATTTCCATTGCAAAACTTTTCTTTCCTAAAAATATGTATTATGGATTTAAAGTATTCATACATCGTACATTTATTTAACTTAATAAAGTATAAATTACACACTTCTATTCTGAAAAGTACCTGTTTTATAGACCTACATTATTATGAACCAATCTTCAAGCACAAAAAACGAATATGTAATTTTCTCTATTAATCCTAATAAAAAGAAGGGTCATTTTACTATATTTTAAAAATTAACATATACACAATGCACAATAACAAGGATAGAGTAGGGAAAATGTTCTGGCAAGCTTTTAACTTATAACAGTGGTCTTCATTTAGAAGCGCCCATATAAAAGGGGGGAAAAAGACAACACCAGTTAAAAACACATTTCTTTTAGATTTCTCATATAACAACTGAAAATATTCAAACAAGAACCGAAATATGAAGGAAATAATTGTAATCAGGAAATTAAAGAAGTTGAGGTTTATGAAATGGACGTGTAAAGCAAATGAAAATATGCCGCGAAAATGGCACACCAGTCTTGTGCAGGTTACAGCGCATTTGTAATAATAACAGTAAATAATCTGATTGTTTCACTCTACGGACACAAATAATATAAACATTTCATTACTTTTTTACATCAAAACTTTTATTATATTTTGTGTATTTTTACCACTTAAGAAACAATATTAAATTACTGAACTTTACAAAATGCCGACAAATTGTCTAAATAGAAAGTAATTTTACAATTTGACTGATCGCACTTTCTGGCATATTGAAAAAGCTCGGTTCCATTTAGTCATTTTGTAATAATAAAGTTGATATGATTTTAATTTTAGGAAAACATTACACAATCAGTTAATGCTTGTTTAAAATTAGAGTAATACTCAATGTAATACAATTATATTGTAGCGTGTAGTATTGCGCGGCAAAGAATATTTTTATTACATCTATCTCACTGTCAGCGCCGCGCGGAGAAACAAAAACAACATTTCGCTGATTCGAAGCAACATATCTGAAATCTGTTCAGTAATTTGTAGAACAGCTTTCTATTTGAAAATTTGCCCACATTTTGTAAAATTTCTAGGAGTTTTGTAAAAAGACAAAATTTATAATATGCGTGCAAAAAATTGATTGTACCATAGTGTTCTAACTTTTTCATCCCAAAAATAAATACGTAAAAGTAACACTATGAAAATAAAAAAATATGGAGAAACCAAGAAATAAGTTACTTATATCGCAAACTTTTGTAGTTATTAAATTTGTCTTTTTCTTTTCTTTTAGTTATAGAAAGTGTTGAACACTATTTTAACTTTAAAAACACCGTAAGAATAGCTCTGCTTTCTAATGCTCGATAAGTCCGTGCAAAAGCAAAAGGTGGCAATACTAGATTGTTTTCAACGTTACCTTGGTAACGGTATGACTGTTGAAGAACGATTATATACAATTACGAAGATTAGTTTGTGTTTGAGAACCATTTTCCTGCTTAAATTTGCTAACATGTGTTCAAAATGGTGAAACAAGACTTCGTGTATTGATAAACGTTACTTTTTGAAAGGTGCAACGCCCGTAGAAAGTAAGACAAAGATGGAAATCCTTGCATCCTCGCTTGAAACAGTATAAACGAATGTGGCCGTCGCCTGGAGTTTAAGCTTGCAACTTGTCCCTAGGAGTACAGAACACACTTTTCTCTTATTTCTTATTTCTTTTAAGCGGCACATTTTACAGATGGTTCCTTTTAAAACTGGTTTTTGCTTCAGAACATTCCTGGAGTAGATTACGGCACTTGTTGGTATAACACCATATTCTGGTAACAAACTAGTCGGGACTCCGCCCAAATGGTTGATGCCGTCTGCAGAATACTCGAGTGACTGCTTGCTTATTCTTCTTGATATTCTCTATTCAGAAGGCTTGATGGCCTGGTGCCAAACTGCGCGTGCCCAGCCAATTCTTCTCAATGAACGAGTGAAAGACCGGCATTTTCCCCGAGGGTTTTCTCGAGAAGGTCAAGTAACTCTAACAGTTAGTGTAATACTCTGCATGATACCATAAGCCAAACATGCCATAAAGTTCTGTTGGTGAACAGGTGGCAACATAAAGAGAACCTGTTTACCGTATTGTGAGCTGCTCTCGATATTTTAAAACTTAATCATCTATTAACAAATTTAAAGCACGCACTAGACTTACTTAGATGAATAAATACGTTGTTATTATAAGAAAAAGAGGCACAGAGAGAGAACGTTTCTTGTCAACAAGTAATTCCTTTCAACATGGCTAACTGCTTCTGACTTGGATGACATGCTAAGTATTAAAACTTAATTATGAATCTTAGAAATTTTAGAACATGTGTACCTATTTCCGAACTTCTCTCTAATATCGTTGATTAATTGATAACGTAAAAAGTGCGTTTGAAAATATCGGACAATCCAATTATTGATAACCAGCGCTCAAAACCAGTCGGGGCGGTCGGGGTAACCGAACTGCTGCGTTGGCCTTCAGATTCAAGCCACTCAGTCAATGTTGTTTGAACAGTGAAAGAAAAAACATGTTTGCTCAACTAAGAATACTAAATGGCAAATACTAAATCTAATTATTTCATTCCACGAATGCTCATTTATGATTCGTATGCCCTTCGTGCTAACAGCAGATAATTTGAAGAGAAATTCCAGGTGATTGAGTTTCAGATCGTAATGCGATTTATAAATTAGTAAATAGATTTCGAGAAAAGGGAAACGTTCAAGATAAAACGCAATTAAGACTACAATGTTCACATAAACTCTTGATTTTGGATACCGCCTGAGAAATCTCCTTAAAATCTCTTTAAAAATGATGGTTTCTTACGGTTCTATACAAAGGGCTACAAAGCTACTTAACCCATATAGAAAACTCTATAATTTCTCAAAGAGTATTATTAAGGGTAATAGATACTTTAATAAAATAAGGCAGGTAATTTTAGCACTTTCTTTCGTGACGGATAAACATATGCCTTTTTAGGAGAACTGAGCTGAGAAACAACAATTATTTTTTTACCATAGGCACATGAATTGCATATATAAATATAATTCATGCAATTTCATACAAATTCATGAAATATTTCCCGAAAAAAAATGTTGTATTTTATGCGCACTCTAATAACATTTTCCTAGCAGTGCAGATTGCTAAATTGTGGGAGGTAAGGAGAGAGAGAGGGGGGGGAAGAACAAAAATAAAATTGCAGATTTGTGTTCTAAACACTTGATAAAAAATTCTCAGTCTAACTTTGTGCATTTTGTTGTAATTTTAAATATAAATGGAATTATACGAGCAAATATATTTTTTCTTTATCTATTTAAAACTTTTTCTATGTATCCATGTCTCAAGAGCCTTTGGTGAAAATTTCAAGTTAAATGGTGATATTTAGCACCGGAAGGAGCAATTGGAATTTGCATATACATGCAAGATAGAGCAGTTTTGAGGAAAACAGTTTTAACATTTAAGAGATGATATTTGTCCACGTATAAGGGCATATAAAGTCATGTAACATTGTACCGTTGTTGCACTGAAGAACGCACGTTAATCGACATTCCTGTTCCTTTCTTGTTTCTTGGTGCTGCCACGTGGTTAGAATCGCGTCATAATTCAAACCCATGCTCAATGGTCAGCAGTCTTACCTTGAAACGTCCATGAGCTAGAAGGCTCTTCCGTGACAATGTACGGGGCATTCTCTTCTGAGCTTTTGTAGGAAGTGTACGTAGGTAAGAAGTTCCGGGAATGGGGTTCTTTTCAACTTTTACTTGAATTTGATCCGAGCTTCTTGTTGGCCTTAGAGTTTGTTAGGCTTATTTTAAGACATTGTAACGTTAAATTAAAACTCTAAAGTGGTAGGTAAACCAAGCTTTCTTTTGATAATTTTTGCCATTTGACTGTATTACAAGAAACTGTTTGGACGTTATCTTCCTTTCTTGTTAGCGGTATTGCATGTAAATTGTATGTTTCTTTGTGCCATCACGTTTTGTAGAGATGCTTACAAACTTTATGAAGGATTACAAATCAATCATTATTTAATTACTAGATATTTCAATGAGCTATTTATGGTACAGTTTCACTACAATGTTTCAATTTAAACAGCCACATATACTATTAATTGTTTGACCTTCTAGTATGTAATTATTTGTAATAAAATGGAATAAAATTAATATTTAATTTTTCTTAAAAATTGTTAAATTTTTAACGTCCTTATTTTCTATTTTAGCGAACCACACATACTTCCACAGTTCCTTAGGGACGTTAATATGACCTCAGCACGTCATCCACATGGAGCTTAAATTATTACTTGGTACATAAATGTTAAGTCGTATACATAACAATCGTGATTATTAGGGTATTAATTAAAATAAAATTGCCACCTTCTGAGTGACAGAGTACGTCAGAAAGTGCAAAGTGACGTCTCAGAACTTTTAAGTGAAAATAGGACAATTTAAAAGTACTGAACTATTGATCTGCAAATAAATAAATTAAAATTAAAATAAATTTTAGGCCATTTTTGAAAAATTCCACAGGTCAGTTCCCTTAAGTGCATTACAATTTATTAAACTGTAACGGTGTTACTCGGTAGACCGTTAGAAATGACTTACCAGTTGATGCAGCACTAGCCGCAGAAAATTGGATACGATGATTGTTGCATGTGATTGAAAGTTGAAATCTGTCCTCCCGAGATATAGTTAAAGAGTTGGAGAAAGCCTGAATGCTCTTTCCTGAAGAGTGCTTGAAGAAAGAATTACAAGACATTAATATCTTGTTTTCTATTCCAAACTTCGAATAAAAGAAGAGAGTTTGGCTAAAAGTCCCCCAAAATAAAACATAATTCTTTCTGACCGTCATTATAACTGTTGAAGCGTGTTTTCTCCTTGCTGTAGCGTAGTGGATCCAAACATTTGAAGCCCCAGATTTTGGATGTCAGTTTGAAGCGGTTTTTTGTTGATTGCCTCGGCCTGTTACCTACGCTTCAGGAAAACAGAAACTCAGAGTAATTTTCGCCTCAACAGGGTTGGGAGAGGCTACTTTTGTTACCATAATTACACGACGTAACATTTTACGTTGATCATAACGTTGTTTACATTAGCAGGCATTTCTGGAAACTACCGATGACATTAACCTACATTTGAATTTGATTTTGATCTTATGATTGCCCCCCGTCCTCGCATTTGGGTCAACGGCCCTCTAGTTGCGATGCATAAACTTTCCGTTATTCACACGGTTCTAGAAGTGTTGATTTTTAAGCGAACGAGCAATGATCGACGCGGGTTGTTGCGTCGAAGCATTAAAATTTTTGACGAAGTGTAATTGAGTGACGGACAAGTGACCCCAAACGAGGCGAACCGCCCTTTATATACTCCCGTGAAAAATTACCTCCATGTGGTTTACAGACGCTGACGAGGTTCATAGGAGTACGCTCACGCTACTCGAGAGACTTTAAAATATACAGAAAGTATTGTGTCACAAGACGCGAAAACTTAGCTTTCTGATATGGTCATAACTACCCTTCGCTTGGAGATTAAAAGGATATTAAAGCTTGCCTTTCGTGTTCAGATTTTATTACATATTGCTACTTCATCATCTTGAAATCCTTTCCTGCTCTCACTGAGTTGTACAACAAGTTGGCATATAAAAAACTAATTATCCTAAAACTATACATTAAGATTAACACGTAATACAAACATTATTAATTAAACAAAATAATATATGGTAAATATTTACAGTAATATAACATTAAAATTATAACGGATGTATGCTATGAAGAAAATGGATATTAAAGGAATGATCGCTGACTATTCCTACAGCAGAACTATAAATAAATCATATTTATATTATTTGCGAACAATACAGGGGCTATATGGAAGACTAAAAATCCTAAATCACAAGACAAATGAAGAAATGTTCTTCTAGAGTTGGCGAAAGAACTATTAAGTCATGTCTGAAAAAGAGCAGATTGGGGAAAACAAGCGGGGTGCCATCTCGATATGTGACTGGGAGAGGAAACGGGTCCTGGCATTGGACGGTTAACACTGTGTGTAAAAAGGCCAGGAGATCCAGAAAGAGATGCAATAATGTGTTGTATTTGTAACGAACATTCATGCTTTAGAGGGGTTAAAGAGATTTGGTGAATGAAACTATCACATTATAAGAATGATTAATTTTATTATAACTAAGTTGATAGATCTTCAATTTTTTGAAACAATAGGAACAAACATTATTTTATGTTTGGTAATGTGCGTAAATTCCAAAGCTTGGTATTTATATTCAGCGACAGCAGTATTGCAGTTGTGCGCCCCCACTTTATGCTAAAGTGACTTAACAATTCTCTCTGTCAATTCTGAACTTTTAGCCATTTGGGCCGGCTATAGCACCCTTTAAGAGCAAAACGAAATCATATCGCAAGGCCGTTAGTAATCCTTAGCTCGGCATCATTACAATCAGGTATATGGGCATTATTATGTATAAATATTTATTTTTGATAATATGCTTTCACCAAAAGACACATTCATCAGTTGCATTTCACAACAGCTTTTTTTTAGAATTTCCGGTTAAATCATTCTTTTCATTTGTTTCGGTGACGTAGATGCGCTTTTAGCTATTTCATCACATTTTTTGTTTCTTTTAGGTTCCATGCTGCTCGTAGAATCCTCTCTTCAGTTATCTCCTCCCTCAAGGGTCTACGCTTCACAACACAATAATGTTTATTGCAATGTCTCATAAATTTAACGTTTCATATATAGGACCACTACTTTGTTCTCCTCGCGTGTTTACGAAACTTCAAATCGATTAAAAAGTATGCATTTCTGTAATAGATATATTTTTTCCTCTGCTTCAGAAGTGGTATGTTTTATTTGGAATAAAATATAGTATAGGGTGATCCATTTGTGTATGAATAATATTAAACATGACTATATATGAGACATTTCTTGCCCTAAAGGATGAGAATTTCCATACATGGCAAGAATGAAAATGAAAATGACTACTACCTATCAACAGTAAGTGCAATGCGTTCGTTGATGGGCTAAATTTGAGAGTGTGAAAACATTTCGACGTAAGGTATGTGTGCATAATGTACCTAAATAAGATTCCATAATGTTGTGGTGTAGAAACAGGTTCCATGTTATTAAGCATGCAGGAGGTCACATCCAGTATGAGAAGCAGATATCTCGGAAGTCATGATAACCCTACGAAAAGCTCAAGAAGACTGTCAGCAAAGATGAATGCACCACATACGTCCTGTCAGCGTATTGTTCGAAAGTACCTGAAACTGTACCCATATCACTTACAACGTCTACAAGCCTTGCGCAATGCAGATCACAAATCTCGTTTAATTTTGCATCCATGGTGTGTCAACGGATTGAAGATGATGACGGCTTCTTAAACAAATGATTGTTTAAGGACATGTCAGCGGAATAGTAAACACTCGCAGCTGCATTATAAGGGAAAATCCACGTATCTCCTACGGGCTTGAAAGAGTGAACATCACCGTTATGAGTTGTGCAGAGCGCAATGGGGGCCATGTAACTTTCTGAGAAATTTCCCATCTTTCAATGTTGTAAACACAAAGTTTGAAAATATAAAGTTAAGTAGTAAATGTTTTACAGTATTTTCATTTATCCATATCCATCACCCTGTATACCCTTTAGTACTTTCATATTTACTCTCTAATGCACGTCTCCTTTCGCTGTGAAAAAAAGATATATATATATTAAATAATTAATTATTTAAGTTTTCCGTTATTGGTTCATCACCATATTTCATATGCTTTCTTTAAAGAACAATAAATGATTTTGCCAAGAAAGTATTAACTATAAAGTGTTTTAAATTTAATTATTAATGAAAATACCAATCTTTTTGGTATTCGTTGCTAAATGCCAAAAAGTTCTGTCAAATCTTGGTGGAAGCAAAAAGCAATATCTCACGCATTATATTTTAAATCTCTGTAGCCACATATAGATCCTACTTCTGGAAAAATACTCATCTCTTTGGCAGACAACCACAGAGAAAGAAACTGCTGTTGTAGTACCGATAACTCTGCTGCCAACTTCAACATAAATCAATCAATGTCTGAAAGATGGAAACTTCAATGTATAGGGGCTGGAACACAAAACGTTGTTGTGGCAGAGGATGAAGAGGAAATAAAAACAAAACCAGTTACGTGACGACAATATTTCACGTCACTTTCTCACCAGAGAAATAATAACAGAACATGAAGGAAGAAACGGTTGCTTAAACAGTTGAACACTTTCCTACCAAGGTGCACAGTAGGTAATGAGAGCAGAACAACCGCTTTCATAGAAAAAGAAGCGTTATAAGAAATTGATACCAACTTTATTGAAACGAGAATCAACTTCCTAATTGTCAACTGATGGCAGGATGAGAAACCATAGTCAAGGAATCGTACAGACATGGTCAACGATGTATTTTTTTACACGACTAATAAATAAGAAAATTTATTTATTTATCGAATAATTGTTGGTCTATCTCCGCAGCTGAGTGCTGCCAATAGCAAATACATGAGTATTATTTATACAAGATGACATTTATCACTAAAAATACTTTGATAATTTTAAGAATATGAAATTGTTTACAAACAATTAGTCTGGAATGTAAATGAAATATAAAAATAATATTTATTATAAATTTCTTCACAGAACTTTATAAAATACACTAACTCCCAAATAACTGGACACCTTAAAACTAATCGACATGCTAGGGCAGCATCATATTAATCATCGTCTATTTCAATGAAAAGAACACAGTCTTCCTTGGCATCCGTCTTATCTTGTCAAGGAGTCAAACATAACACCCTGCTCACACCACTCATTAAAACTCTCTTCATCTCGCTCCAAAACCCGATTCATAAGTTCTTCTGGATCGTTCCTTTCATTGTTTACCCTCACTGTCGCATTGATGGTTGATTAGAGAAAATTACCCAAGAAATATGTCCTCCCTAACACAAATTTTGGTACGAAATGTTTAATACACGCTACAGTTTCATCATTAACTTCAAAATTTCATGGTGTATATTTGTTTATTCACTCTTCCTTTAATTACTTCTATTTATAAAATGTAAATGTAGTATTATGCGGTGAACTATCATAATTAACACATAGAAGAGCAACCCATGTTGTACTAACACCTTCTATTACGCAAGTTCCTAATATGATTTCGCTAAATCAATATTAAAACAATTAAAGAACTAAAGAATTAACATGTTACTGTTTATTTACTTCCAACTATAAACCCCTGTAATAAACCAGGTAATTGCAATGAACCAAATTAACAAATACATGTAATTAAACACGGATAACATTTTCCACTATTTTGCCTGCTATCGATACCTACACTGGGTTCTGGTAAATATAGCGGTCTTTATTAGTGATAAGATAATCGAATGACAAATAATCGATTATTCCATTATTTTGTTCATTCAATTTATTATTTGAAAAACAATTTGATTTATTAAT
Organism: Metallyticus violacea; assembly: GCA_030762175.1. Taxonomy (NCBI): domain Eukaryota; kingdom Metazoa; phylum Arthropoda; class Insecta; order Mantodea; family Metallyticidae; genus Metallyticus; species Metallyticus violacea. Next base: position 109,258,911 of record CM060830.1, on the reverse strand, counting down.
GAGCCAATTATATTCCGAATGAATGTAAATGACTAATTTGGGTGGAAATAGTTTATACTTTGGAGCAAAAATGTCCAAGGTAGTAGCCTACATGACACGAAGGAACACCTATCATGATATAGTTGTAAGCTTACATATTGATGATAAAAAAAGACACTCTCCATGTATCTGCATTATTTATCAGATAAAACATTTAAAGTTATCTTGAACAGCCTCAATTGGTTAATAATCAATGAGCTTGGAGGTCATGTTGCAGCGGAGAAACATTGGAAGGAAATATGATCACTTGCAGGATTATTAAAGCAACGAATTAAATTTTTTCGAATTAAATCAAGCAAATTTTTCATATAGGAGCTAAGGCTAACGATTATATTCCTGATGAATGAATTGATATCACAACGTTAATGCAATTTTCAGAATTTTAGAATTTTATAATTTGAAAATCAACAATATAGTGGAAAATATTTTATTCTATCTTAGTTATGTCAATATAATAATCCAATAATATTTCAATAAAAAAGATAGATATATACCGTGGTGAGAACAAATTATGTCCCTACACCTGTGGCGAGCAAAAATTCAGAAATTCGACATTTTCTATTATATACTGCATTTGTTACATCATTAATTGTATAATATTACATAATTTAAAACTATCACCACAAATATAAAAAGGGTTCACCAGCAAAATGTGACAGTTTTGCCTGAAGTGAGATTTCCATATAGAAAGAGCATTTTGTTTTATTGCCTCAATATGATGGATGGAAATCGGGGAGCTGAAAGCAAAGCATTCCTAACCCGTAAAAATCCTAAAATATGTTTTTTTTTTTTTTCTGATGTGAAGTAAAGCTTTCGGTACCTTTCGTAGATTTACGACATTTAAAGAACCTCAAGTCTGAAAGAAGAGGCCTGTGAGCAAAATTTATCGGCCGTTTCACGCTTTGAATTGAACGGAAGCTAATAACTAGAGAAGTTTAAGAGCGCCCGTGAGTAAAGCAAATAAATTGTTCGTCATACCATAAGAAGACAAAGGACTCAATTGCATATTCCCATATGTAATTATTTCATAATTATTTTTTGATTGTATGAGTTTCATTCGATTATAAAAATTAATCGATTGTCCCATCGCTAGCACAGATTACTCCAGTCGCTTACAATAATAACAGTTTGCGTGCTAATGATTGCTAGTTGCAGTTAAGAGAGCATGTTTGTGTTTGCAGTTCAGTGGAAGTCTTTGTGTTATCCAGTGGTAATACACTGCGCCATTAAACCCTCCCCACATTTTCTCACAAGTACGGCTCATCTAAACTAAGACCGCAATACCAGCAGGTGTCCGAATGTGATCAAGGGGGAACTGTGTGCTCGTGTTGGACGAAATGCGTCCACAGCGAACTAGTGTGAGATCAGTGAATCGAGGTACGACGAACACACAAACATGACAACAGACTTAGTTTCTGTATGAATACGCATAATATGTTGAAATTAAATGGTCAGCTTGTGTTAGTGAAGAAAAGTTATACTATGATGTATTTTATTGAAAAGTCAGAGGAACTACAAAGAAAATATTATGCAGATATTGGATGCAAATTTCATTCCAAGATGTCAGAAAAGTGTGTCTGTAGATGGACCCACTTAGATCAACAGGGATACTCATTAAGAAACAAAATAATATTGTAATATTGATAAAGATTTTCCGAATAGAAATGGGAAGGGAGGAGGCAGACGGCGACAGCTATGGACGGACAACTACACTTCAATACTGTGTACATACGTGTAATAGAAACCAATCAATAACGAACAAAAATTCAGAATGAAGTTCTGGCCACGAAATAGCAACGGTTGAGTGTAGTGGAAGCAAGGATATATATACAGAAGGCAAGTATAGTTCCCACTATAGCACCAGGACGGTAGAGGTTAAACCGGTGTAGAACGCTTCACATAAACAGTGCGATCAGCGATGCTTTCTTCTGCGAGCGAGCCCACTCGTTTGCAGCGCCCGGAAGGGTGTAGCAAGGCCTGCTTGTTTGCTTACTTGATACCTGTCGTAGCCGTAGCAGAAAGTGTTTTGTTCGTTTCTTAATTCATCAGTAAACAAAGTGTTTACAGCGGCACAGCGCTACATATGTTAACTGAGTCAGCTTGTGAAGTTCGCAGACTGTTTCGGGTGTAGACGTTTCAGATCGTAAAACAGTCCATACCCTGTGAGCAAAATTTCAGGACACTGAAAGTATCCAGCCTGAGAGAGAGAGAGAGAGAGAGAGAGAGAGAATGTAGGGTTTTTACAGAAGAAAGATTATATGACGTTGGTAAACAAGTGGGAAATTCATACGAGTCCGTGAAACCCACCCACCCCCACGGAAATGTAAATATACGAGTAATATAATATATATGGGCAAATCTATTCATAAAATTTTAGTAATGTAGATATCATATATGTAAATGTGTTTCAGGAGATGTAATGTTAATATGCTATTTATATGTAGCCAAAAGGGAAAGTCTCTGGTGCTTTCTGTTAGCAGTAGCTTGGAAAGCCAAAGAGACCATAACACAAATGAGCGAAAAGTAAATCTGAGAATCGAGAGTGATGCCACTTTTAAAAGGACTGGCGTTGGAGGGTTAATAAACCCAAGGACTTTTAAATTCGTTAGGGCTTTGAATCCGACAGGCCGTTGCACAGATAGTCTTTAAACTAGCCAATATCAATAAGAGTTTTAAACTTTCAAATAATAACGAATAGCACGTGCTGGCAGATGAATTTAAACCAGTCAATGGTAAACGTGTATTTTGGATTCTTAAACCAAGGCGCGAGACATATGAGGCAACGATTATTTAATTTGAATCAATTATATAAGGAAGAGTTTGCTCGTCTGGGGCAAGCGGTGCGCAGTTTCAGATCAGATATCAGTTACCTCACGCAGATATCAGATATCAGTTCACGCAGTTAGAGGCGGTCCATGCAGATACTTCGGTTTAAGTAACTAGTTTCAAGTTTCACATTCTGCAGGGACACTTATAGGTTCATCACGCGGCGAGACACACTCAATGTTAAAATCTACGCCCAGCGACGCACGCATTTCTAAGTTCTACACGGACCGAGATATATGCTGAGGCATTCATAATTTCTATTACAGGTGAGGTTTTCAGATTCAGTTCATATCAGAGGAAGTCACGGCAACTAAATTTATATTCGATGTAGATAAATTCTATCGTACGTAAAACACCAGAGGACGCGACAGATCTCAAGTATAATAAATTACCATATATATATATATATATATATATATATATATATATTAATTCTCATCGTGTGATTATTTATACTACTGGTCTCCTCTCACAGTCCTGTCGAGTACAAATGAACAAAATAGGGCAAAAACCCCGTTAGAAATTGTTGTTACTGAAGTGTAAACAACAACACATCAAACCACTTCATAGTTTGGCATCACCAACATGAGAACAACACCACCACCATCACCGACAAACCATCTCACAATTTAGCATCCAACCTGGGGCCAGATATCACCCGTTTCAGTAAGTACAAAAGTCTACTAAATTTTAATCTTTGGAGTAAATTAATAAATTCTGTGTACAGATTGAACCTGCAAGAACTCAAGATACAAGAACTCAAAGATAACGTTCGTCAGGATATTGAATTTCTCAAAATAAATAACAGCCAGTAATGAATATTTTCATAATTTGACCATTTTGTAAGTAATGGGCCTCTTAAAATTGGTGTGTATTGTTGGATTTTACCGGCTACCGAACGGTGCTCTCGCCCATAGGCAAAACACTCGGGAGAAGAACAAAACTGATCGTACATGACAGAGAGTGTGTCAGTCAAATACTGAAGCAATTATAGGAATTAATAATAGAAGAATTGTTCAACAATGAAAACTCGGGAGGTCCTTGGGGCCGACCCTCCTAACCTTTGGTCGCCTGGCAAATGATAGATTTATCTTCCTTTTCCGTTTCATATGATGGTGACATGGGCTAGTGAGGCGTGGCCGCCCCTCTATCTGGAAATAATGTTAGGGATACCGTCTAGGTCCGTGCCTGGCTGCCCATAAATACTGATCGTCGAGTGTGGCACTTGAGCAATATCCTCCGCCGACCACAAACATACTGCTGGTCACTTTTTGACCCCAGGAATATGTAACACCTAGTAGCTTGTGACTTCATGTAACGAGTGTCGTGTCGTGGAAATCGCCAAAACAAGAATTTAGCATTTGCTTAAGACACTCATTTAGTTTTCCACTCTTCAGATTTAAGAATGTGGCAACGATTGAAACAGATCAGAGCACAGGAAGCTAATAACAGGATTCGTTACTTCACACAATTACCGCTCATCTGGTGCCTCGGCTTCGGTTGGCATCATTCCCAAACATTTTACTAATGTTTGCGCGCAAATGCATTGAAACTAGTTTTTTTGTTATGGTAAAATAATCTTGGAATTAGTTTAAATTTCAGTTCTGTAATTTCAGACAAAATAGGGCTTATGTTCAGAGTTGAAGTGATGAATCACAACGATTTCTTGCAACAAGATATAAAAATGAATATTTGGAAGAGAAGATTAATAATATTGACACTATTAGCTACTGCAGGATGTCCCACATAAAACCGGTCCGCCTCAATGTCTCTCTGCCTTTCACGAAAAAGGATATGCCACTGTATTATATTGCTTCCTATGTGAGTATTGCATAGTTGTAGTACTTTATCACAAGCGCTGGAAGTGCTCTCCACCGACATTCAGGCATCGCTGCGTTCGTGCGACAATGTTCTGATTTACACGTAGTAGTTCTTGAGGAGAGATGTTATTTATCTAATTTGTAATGCTCTCTTTCAGTTGGTTTATCTGAGGGTTGTTAGCATATAGAGGTCTTTTAGAGCTGCCCATAAATGTTAAATCCAACTTAGCGGAGGCCACAGCTTTTTGCTGCCAAGCCTGTTTTCGGGAAACACTTTGCTGATAGGGACCGTACTTATCTTTGTCTGGTTCTTTCAACGCTGATGACCTGAGATGTTAAAGAGCATCCATAAATAAATCAAAATGGTTCTTTCAATTCATGCACTTATCTGAAATAATATCCTTATCGATTTGGGGGGTGGGGGGCTTCTCGTCATGTCCATACAGAATTCTGTAGAATACCACCTGGGTCTTCATTGTCGTACGCTTATTCCTCTTCACATTCGCAATGGACCGTGTAGAGCTCCATTTCTTATACAGATCTTGAATTGTGCTGGTTGTGGAGAGTTGATATCAGATATTTCGCCCCAAACATATCTTAGTCTGAAAAATTGCACATATCAATTTGGAGTTCAACTAAAAACTGCACAATTTCTCTCACAATACTTCCACGATGTTCTCTTCTCTTCTTTTCTGTTCTGTTCTGTTCTGTTCTCTTTTCTCTCTTCTCTTCTTTTCTTTCCCCCACCCTTCGGTTCCACCAAGTCGGGCTATCTGTTTTATTTCACCCTGATGATTTGATTCTTTTGTCTGTTCTATTTTACGCTTGCCTTCGGATTATAACAAAGTTAATCTTCTCCAGAAACCTTAAAGGGGTGACCCTTTCTTACACAAAAGGATCTTGGAACAAAATATAAAAGGAGGCATATGGTGATCTGTTTTTTGTTCAATACACAATACATTCACTATCTACATTTTCTGGCTTACTTCTAAAGTTTCTGTCCGCCAGTTTTTCCTTCTCACTACCCATGAGATACACAATACACAAATAATTTAACTACTAACATGAATACACATAAATTGTACACACTAATTGTAATACTACTTGTAATATACAATTGATTATGCTAACATTTTATAATATTTTAATTGGGGACGGCATCTGATTAACACTGCTTCAACATATTCTTTACAAATAACCAAATAAATACATAAACAGAAACATTTATCTTCTAAAGTGAAAACACGTAGAAGTAAACACAAGTTGATATCGGTGTGTGAACCCTCAGTATGTGTAAATGCCCTCAATCTTCGAGACATAGATGATATCAGATTTCTACAGTAGTATAGACAAGAGGTCACATCCCAGGCTTCTTGAATTTGTGCCCATAAGCCGTCTTTTGTCCTCCGTGCATATGCAGGGAATGCGAGTGTGGCATCTTATATTTAGATACAACAAATACTGAAGGAAATATATTATTCCCCTTTTATGCTTTATATTCTTAATACGTCCTTGAGCATAATATTTTTGGTAAACATTAGCCAATATTTTCAGCATAGAAATACTGCATACAAATATGTTGAGAACTCAGCAGTAAAAATGTGATTTTCCTTTAAGTGTATTCATTGACCAACTTTCGATCACATCATCACCTTTAGAAAGTTAGATTACGGCAGATGCTCCTGTGAAACTGAACCTTTGCTTTCAGGAAATTCTTAAATTCCATATTAGCTATCACCTTTTAGCAGAGCCTTCCTGCTTGAACATTCAGTGCTCCGTGCCGGGGTTGTAAGCCTTTAGGGCAACGATTGAGGTGTATTAATCAAGATACAGATGAGCCTAGATCCCGCAGGGGCCAGACTTATTTGCTTTCGCAGTTGGCTCGAGCACCTTTACCAAAACCCAGACACAGCCTCTGCTTCACATACAGCATTGGCAATTCTAACTTTCCCAACTTGTTTCTACAGCTGACAAAACAAGGAGTGATGCTGCAAAAATAGTTTAAAAATAAATAACTAAGGTAATCTGATTAACAACTGATTTACTTTGTAGTGCAACATTAAATTGCAATGTTTTTGGCAATGCATTACCAAACGTTACAATGGAAATCAAACAAGCATAAATCTTGTATATCTATATATGTTTCCACATTTTTCATACGTTACAAACTTTACAGTTAATCTTTACCTGAAAATATGAAACATATTGCCACCACACTTAAGTATCGTCAGATGGAAAAGTATGTACTTACGTGTGCTATATAAAACATGCAATTTTATAACAAGAGTTATTGGTTCATCACGAAATTAACTGGTCACAAAGCCTGAAAATCGCCACTGGCAATATTAAGAAAATGCGCAGGGAATTCTAGAGAGACCAACTAGTGGTCAACGACAGTATTTGAAAACTAATGCAGGTATAAATATCTAAATATTATTTACTCCATACACTTCTATGCATAAGCTCATGAGCTTGAAATACGGAATGCCTGCTATAACATACAACATGTCATCAAAACGTAAAAATAATAGGAACATAATTTAAATGACAATACAGCAAGATTATTTTGAGTTAGGGCCGGCATAGCGCGGCTGCGGAAAAGTCAGTCATCAAGGCCGGTAATGCATATGCACGTGGCGGCTTGTAGTTAATTTGATTGAGGCTTTGTCAGGAAGTGTTTGTGTTGCTCGGTGCTTTCATGTGTGTAACTTGTATGAGCTAATAGTTACGCCACATAGTCTTAAAGACTGGGTTTTTATGTACAATAAACATGTGAAAACAAAATCTTGCATAGCGTTATAAGGCAATTCGCTAGTAAAAATCTTGACAATCATATACTGGGTGGAGAACTTGTTAAAACGTTACAAGAGACACGATCCCTCAATGACAAGAAACGTCATTTTCTTAAGGAAGAAATACATGTATTTCTTAAGCAGATGCCGGCATCATTTTAACATTAATTATAAGGTTAGCATTATTATTATTATTATTATTATTATTATTATTAGTTTTAAATATAGTATCATTTTATGCTTTCAATAAAAGATAAAAACTAAAATAAAATACTTTTTACCGCGGCGCTTCTTCCAGTTGCGGCGGCTGCATTAAGCAGTAACCAAACCGCCTTGAGCAGCTCGTAACTCAAATAACCTCCCTGTACATTTGATAATGGGACATCGACAAGTTCCTCCGCACTCGGGAGATGTGCACTGCACAGGAGAAATTTGCAACCCCTACATTTATGACATTCTTTTTTTCCTTCGGTTTTTAGCAGGTAATCAGCCTACCGTGGCTAGTTTGGACTTTGGAGTGTGTGCTTGCTTGCCTTGGTGGTTTAGTGAACACCATAACTGTACACTTGACGCGCGGTTAGTGCTGCCACCCGAATTCACTTCCCTAGTGAAATCTCGACTACACAATCGCTGCGGAGCGACTTGTCGGCAAACCTTTATAATTTAAAATGTTAATGTACCATTATAGAATAGAGTAGGGATAGCTGCATCAAAACGAACATTGTTCAGATGTTTATCAACTAATTTCAACTATAGTTGTTTTAAATTTACCTAGTTTTTCATGTGGTATACGTTAAATTTTACTACCATTGCATAGTTTCTCTTTCTGCATAGAAATTGCCTGCAGTTCTTGCAATATAACTGTATAACTGAAATTATTAATATTAAACGCAATATTTTAAATTTTGAGCTTCAAAGTATTGCTACATAATGGTGAAGGATAATACGCTTGATTCTGCAGAAGGACTGTTTTATTGTTTCCTTCTTTAACATTTATGATGATGATGATGATGATGATGATAATAATAATAATTATTATAATAATGATAATACAGAAATTGGACGTAGTTAAAAGCTATTGCAATATAAAAGGAACAGTTACAAGCAAGGTATTCTGAAATATAAACAGAATAAAAGAAGCAAAAAATAAAATATTTAAATTATTATTATTATTATTATTATTGTTATTATTATTATTATTATTATTATTATTTGCATAGAAATTAATTTATAGTGCAAAAAGCCTTGGCCAATAGATATTGTGATACTTCGGTCTTAAATTTACTGTAAGAAATTAGAAATCTCATCATACAAGTTAATTCCAATATATGTTGGTATTTTTTCATAGGTATGAGCCTATGGCTCGTTAAGACTAGTTGCTCTTTATTTCGAGTATTTAGTTATGGAAAGTGAAGGAGGATTGTACTGTAAAAAATGTCACTAAAATAAGATTTTGAAAGGAATTGTTACATTTTTCTAGGGGTTTGCTTTTTGTTTACATGGGGGAGGCATTTATAGTGTCGTGGACATTTTCTTCCGAAACGAAGGGGAAAATCAAAAAATGCTTCAGACAAAATTTGAAGTGCCCCTAAGGGGAGGGCATAAGATAGCGAACTTGACTCGTCCTTGAAACGTTATTTTCAATTTAGTTTCAACGTCTAATTGATTTTTTTCAAATAGAATGGTGCATTGCTTTTCCCGGAAAGGAAAGAGCTTTCAATTTTCAGTATAAAAGCTCTAGTACATCTATCAGCTAGGGGTGATAGACGATGTGACATGGGACAAATAAGACAGCTCACTTTCACTCCTCTCTCTTTTATTTTGTTATTGCTATGAAGTAAAGTCATTTGTTTACACACAGAAGCCCGTTTGTTGACATCGGTACACTAACTGCCACTTCAAACCTCAAAGGATACATTCTCAGCCAGTTGCACTTCATTTTCAATAATGGCTGTTCGGTACAAGATCAACGAGAGGATCGACATGTTTTACATTTATGGCGGAGCTCAGAGCAGCTTGCAACTTGTACGGAGGTAGTCATCTGTTAGAAAGTTTCAATTACTCGCAAACGGGAGGTGTCGCATCAAGAAAATACCATCGAATGAGAAGTGCTACTGGGGAAAATCTGGAAGTCACTGCTGTTGCCTCTAATCCTCACCGAAATTCCCGTCAACTGGAACATGATTCGGGAATCTCTCAAAGGAGAGAGATCAAGCGTCACAAATGCCATCCATATCACATTAGCCTACATCAAGCTCTTCAAGGGGATGATTTTCACAAGCATGTTGAATTTTGCCAACGGCTCTACTACAAATTGCAACGTAAATTGATGCCAGTAAAGTGAAAGTAAGCAAAAAACATTTGCTGTCTTATTTGTGCTACATAACATCACCCTAGCTGATAGATATACTAGAACTTTTACACTGAAAATTGAATGCTCTTTCCTTTCCCGGATAATAAAATACCAAATACATTTTAAAAATCCGTTTGACCTTGAAAAGACATTTAAATGGCATTTCAAGGACGATTAAGATCGCTACCTTACGTGCCCTTAAGAGCACTTTTTTTCTCTCTTCGTTTCGGAAAAAAATGGCCGCGACGCTATAAATGCCTCACTCTGCATATTTAATGAATATTTTTCTGAAGAATGAAGATCCTATGAAAAAGTTTAATTCATGTTTTAATTGCTTTCAATCTTTTTGTGTTAACATGCACAAACTGCAGATGAATGAATGCACCATTTATTGCTGATACTTTATATCATTGTTTTTAAATGTACATACTATCACATGAAAATATTATAATTATATTAACAAATTATCGGGGTAATGAATTAGTATATCTGCGAGTGCAGGTCAATAAAGAAACGTCATATATTTTGACAACATATCTTTACTCATCTACATATTTTTGATGATTTCCATCAAATCAATCAATCAATCAGTGTTTCTGCTAGTCTTCAAAGACATTCTGGATATAATTTATTGACAAGTCCTTCAGAGTCTCCTTCGCAGTCTTCACCCCTGCTTCTGATGGTGGAAAGTTCAGAAAAAGGGAAGTAGCACGGGCTTAATTTCGACTGTAGGGAGGGTGAAGGACACGCTTCAAATTGATATGTGTGAGATATTCAGCACCAACATTTGCGATGTGCGGCCGTGCATTATCGTGGTGCTTGTTGCATGGAAATGTGACTTTTTGAGTGTGGCATGGTCTTGCAGAGTTTTCAGTACATCTTTATAGCGTTGCTCATTTGTAGTGCAAGTAAGGCATACAAGTAAATTGTTCCTTGAATATCGAAAAATGATATGACCATAACTTTTTGCAACTATTTTTGTGTTGATCACACAGCAGTCTTGGAACCCACCGTGCACAAACACGTCTCATATGCAACTTTTCAGTTACTAACGTGTGGAGGTTACTTTAAAGATCCTCTTTTACAATGTTAATGTTTTCTTCCGTTAGAGCGGAAACTGGAGTGTTGGATCCAATTTCCTTTGAAATTGATTGTCTTCCTCTTTAAGAATTGTAAACCATCTTCTAGGAATGTTATAGGGAAGAGCAAACTCTCCATGGGCCTCTTGTAGCATTGCAATAGGCCTCAGATAAAGATCTGTTGAGACGAAAGCAGAATTTCAGATCAGCATACTGTTATTCGCGTGTCACCTCCATTTAGCTGTAGGCGGAACTGAACATGTCTCTATTTGCACGCCTCTCACAGGCAGAGACCAGAAGTGACATCAATGAAACTGTTACATTAAAACAAGGAAATTTCGTAATGTTACATTTTGGCGGGAGAAATTATGTCTGGAAAAAGTTATGATTGTTCTTTATTGAACAGCTCTGTATATATTGAATTGAATCTTTAGAATCACTCATTAAACAGAAATCTTATTGCTAAATACATATTTTAGCACGTCTAGCACTAATAATAAATGTTGAGTATCGAAGCTGAAGAGGACTTAATATCCATGTAAACTTTTCCTAATATGTGATTTATTTCCACTTGAACTTGGGATATATATCTGTGAATTTCTGGTTTTGAAGTGAAAAGGAATTTTGGAATACTTCAGAGGAGACCAAGTGGGAAATTGTCTGCATCTGTGTGAATGAACTGAGCATCGATAAAGCAGGTGTTGAAAAGGAAAACACTTTAAGACATCTTATTGTTTTTTGACCAGCACTCACACAGCTCCGCCGTCGGTATCGAGACACGATCTCGGCTAACTTCAAAACTCTGCGCGAGGGTGGCGCCACAAGGGCTATCATTCTAATTTTTTTCCCATGGAGTGGTGCAAGAACCCTCTAGATATAGTATCGACTTGAGTGAAGAGGTTTTTCCTTATCACAATGTTTCCCACGTCACTCATTACATGCAGGGAAGTCCTTAACTCCGACACCTCCAGAGAACGCTGCCACAAAGGTCCAAGTGGCTTTTAAGCAAGGGAAAGCTTAGCTGTACTCTTATGTTCCCTTTCCTTCTTTCTACTCTTGCTCTTTGTTCAATTCTACCCATTCATTTGTCCCCTCAGCCGCCTGGCTCTTGTATCGCTTTTCTTCTGGCTGCTCTTCGGTAAATTTCTTCTTACGTTTTTATACAACTATTTCTATTCTGTCCATTTGAGCTTTGTATCACCAAGGCTAATGCAAGGGTCACTAATGAAAGCAGGGAAACATGTTAATCTTCGCCGTAATCGCATTATGTCTCCAGGCTACGGTGTTTAATAATTCCAAGCCTTTTAACGTAACTGTTGTTAGTGTCGGAGTGTAACAAGAAATACCAGCAGTGATCACATTCCTAAAGACACATATCAATTTTATGCTATTGAGGTTATTTTGCTTAGAGATATCCTTTTAAAAAAGGAGGAAGATATTGTTATGATTTGCATCTTAAAAATGCAACTCCCCAAGCTTACATAACAACAATGGTGTGGACAAGACCGACTACATTTACCACAACCCAACATGGAAAAAATGGCGGCCGAATTCGCCCTACACTGCTAATTGAAACGGTCTTTACTGAGTACCCCCATTAAAATATGTTGCAAACCTAATTACATGGTAATTAGTGACAGAAATATTGTGCACATAAGAGTATGTATATCATAAGGTTTAACTTCAATATGTGAATTGTACGTCGACAAGAGAGAGCGGGAGCCCGGAACACCGAGGAGGCCATAAACCACCGGTATTCAAAGGAAGAAGTTTTGCGTATTTAACTAATTGTCCTTTTATTAAGCGAACCAAGACATTTTAAATAAAAACTCTAAGACACTGAGCAATTTGTTTTGTTATAAAGTTACAAGAAATGACATTCTTTGGTTACCGAATCTTCAAACCGTGACTTAAACAGTACACGCAGACATTAGAAAATTCCACTCATTTCCACTGTAAGCCATCTACGGATTCTCGCCCGGTTATATAGCGCGTTGGTGGCACTACGAGCGCGTAGGCATCAACTGCCGACCTCTGTCTCAAATGCACTAGACGATGGTAGATGCTGAAAATAGATACACACGAGTTTTCCGTAAACTTGACAACCAATAACCTCGCTGGAAGTCAGTACAATTTACAGGCAAGTCATGTAAAAATAAAAGTACCAGTTCTCTCCTTCGAAAAATGAGAAATTTGCATAAAATAAAAAAACCAGTAAAACATTTTACAACAAAAGTTCTAGTATTTAGTCCTACTCCATTGTTAATTTGCAATTTAATTTAAGAATGTATTACTCAAATGCATATTTTGCAATGATGGACATTTGGTACATACGTTGCCGCCACGGATGCCCGAGGTCGTTAAGGCGCGGGAGCGGGAGATCTGGGGTTGAATCCCACCAAGATCGGCCTCCCTGATTGAGATTTTTCGAAGTTTTCTTCAGTCCTCATAAATGGCAAATGCAGAGGAGGTAGCCTAAACTTAGGCCTGGAGCTTTTCCTTCCTTAAAAATCCTTTCTCAATATATCATTTCATTTCATGTGTCATCAGTGTCCACCGCCTGTGGTGCCTCAATAGTAAAAACTGGAGCTAAACATTATTAAAAAAATACATGAACCATAAAGTACATGTACTGAGTTTCTTACTCATAAACCTCCTGTTCATGGCGATTTTTTTGCCCTTCCTCCCCGCAAAGATTGCTCTTTACTCCGATTCGAAACTCATTTTACAACTCAGTCATTCAGGCGCAAATTATACAGACGTATTGCAGTGAACCCTCAATAGGGCTTAAATCAGGACTTCTTCCTTTCTATGGAAACTACACCTTCGACACTTCAATGCCAGAATTGTTGAAAAATTAAGTTCTTCGTACATCAAAATAAAGTGATTAGTAATTTCCGTTTCACTCACGCCATATTTAACATATCTTTAGCGCAAAATGCTGCCCATTTGAACTTTCGCAAGTGTGTCAATAATACTGAAAACTATCTGGATCTCCAAATTAAACACTTCACTTTACGCATGTTTTTCAGCAGCAGGCATTGCTTAGCTGCTTTAATGAGAGTAAAACACAATCCACGCGGCATTGTGGCACTGAAGAGCGAGTAAGCGTCAGCGGCACAAATGACCATATCTCTAAAACAGCATCTTATTATTCAAGGAACAATGAACAAGAAAACAAGTGTACTATTTTTTTCCCCAAAATGAATGTCTTTATACTCCACTGCTGTAATTTTGAATTATTCTACACATATTTTGTTGTTTCTTTAGCATGCCCCCCCCCCCCTCGGAAACACCCTCAATTTTTCCGTCAAGGTGGCCGTTGTTCCAGGACATTTTGTTCTGAAGAGATGCCAGTATGTTAAAACACTGACATACTCCAATTAAAACTTTCTTGGCTAATGATGAGATAATTCTCTTTATAGTCACTTAACACGTTTCTATCCAAATTAATGCCAGTTTTTGAATAATATTACAAAGACTTTTCTTGCTAGCAAATGCCGGTCAAACTTGGTGTTCACAGCTCCTTTATCAGCCGCACTCGGATGAGTAGCCTTCAAGACTTCTGTCTCCGTTTCAGATTTCTTTGTCATGTCTGTGATATTTTCCCATTCTCCACTCTTTCAGAGATTTCTCAGATCAAATAGTAATTTCTTTTAGCCACGAAAAGAATAAAAGGATAGCACACAACTAGTTTTCTTCTATTGGTGGGAAAGCTCGCAACTATTTACATCCCTTGTTATTGGTGTCCTTCCGCACCTCCCTGATTAGTAGAAAAACATGCAGGGATGCCAGCAGAAGACACAAAAACAATGTTGAACATGCACAGAATAAAGTTATCGCCAATTCCGGCCATGATTAAGTACATCCTTCCCTCTCACTTGTTACTAGCTTGACGTCAACCCAGCTCGGTGAACACTTGTGTGTTATTAGCATCACTCACGTGTAAAAGAAGGTAATGCTTTCCTTAACGTGGGCAACTAAAATTACAGGTATACATTCGTATTTTATTCTCTGGTAGGGGTTGATGCTACTTAATAAAAGTTTAACCCCCCCCCCACATACACACGCGCACGCACTAACATTCGAAAAACTCCACAGCATTTTGGAGTTGCGCCGTTTAAATTTTTATAACAGTTTTTAGGCTGGTGAATCCTAATATAGACCTACATTTTCATTTAGGCTAGTATATTTTCGTTCTAAAATATGTAAATAAATTATATTCCAGGCCCCTAGAATTTTGAAACGATTTTTATTTAGTAGTGTTTAACGCCCGTTTTTACTACTGGTGCATCACAGACGATGGATATTGATGATACATAGAAGTCGTGGATTCTACAGAGACGATGATCGTCTGAGGTTCTTGGTTATTGAAGACGTTATTGTTGAGGAAAATGTTTAAGTGAAAGATCAGCTGAATATGTTAAATGACGTAATGTTTTGTAACCCTGCTCATCCAACTTCTGGAGTTATGTGGTCGGCGGTTATCGTAAAGAAGAACATGGCTAGTGCTAGCTACTTTTCTTGTAACTTCTGATGTATTTTATCAATTTCTTGACAATATTTCTCCCAAGTAATTGTTTCGCCACGATGCAGATTAATCCAATCGCAGTTGTCTTAAGAGACGTAATTTGTTTTTCGAAGTGTTCGATGCTTCGTCAAAGTTCAGCCATTGTTCCGTTTGTCATAGTCAATCCACTTTTCATCACATGCCACAGTATGATCTAAAAAGGGACCATTTTCATATGTACTTTTTAAAATTAATTAAATACAAGAAGGAAGTTTGCATTTTGTAAGTCGTTTCTATATTTTTCACATATAATAAATATAAATTTGATTAGTTAATGTTATGAAAACGCGGAGGAAATGAACCCAACACTCCTAATCTTAACTTCATTTAACGTTGTGAAACACTTATCACAGTAAACTCGACCGTCTCCTATCGTTTTGCACTACTAATGCGCACATCCTGAGTTCGAATCCCGATCAGATCAATGATTCAGCGTATGTTTTTTTTTTTCTGATTATTTCCTTAACGTGAGAAGGTGAAAGCCAGATATCTTTGTCCGAATTGATTTGTGTCATCATTCATTTCATTTCATTTCATCAATCCCTGTAGACTTGTATTCAGTTTACAGATGTGCAACAAGATCAATGCATGTTTACATGTAGACTTGCTAACACAGTATAAAATGCTGAACATCAACCTACACGTCTTAGTGATCTCCTAGTAAACCACCACTACTTGCATTCAACAAGGTACTTGTTACTTATTGCTGGCATTCAGCATACAATTCGTGTTTCGTCACGCATGTCTAAACTATACAAGAGCTTCCACTGCTCCACATGTCACCATATTACACTTTTGATGATGTCGAACTGTATCCAACGAGCAATTTCATTTTCAAAACTTTTTCCGCTTAGCTCATGCAAGACTGACATGCCAACATTAAGCATTGTTAATAATTTATTCTCTTCTGTATTTAAATAGCACGGTGGGGAGCGGCCCCCCAGCAGATGGGGCGTGTACCCAAGTCTATCTTTCCTAAAATGGAACGGCTTTATTATCCCGTTTGTATAAGTTTCCTGGAAATGTTAGACAGTCTTTTCTCCGTTTACCTACCTACTTCTTCAGGTAAGAGCTCATTTTTCCTTCTGACAGTGAAATCTGTTACACCATCTCGCCCCCGAAATGTCTTGTTAAAACAACACCGCCGAACTTCCACAGGTATATTTAATAGCAGGCGATTTTTTCTACAGCAGGCATTTGTTTTAATGGCTGTTTAATGCACACTAGCAGTATACAAAATGGTAGGAGGGTGGGTCGACTTTTGGAAACCTTCCCTTTAGTTAATTTTTTTCTCCCTTTTAATATAATTTCCGCCAGGAGCACGGATTCTCCATTTTACTTATGTAGCAACCTAATTTCCTACTCTTGGTTTGACTGTTAAATGTTAGGAAGATTAAAATAATCTATGAGAAAATTAAAATTTTCGATTCCTAGTTTTATAGCGTATTTAAATTAAATATATCCTCTGATGAAATATCTCTAATGAGAAACAGTTTAGCGATTATTAAAAGTTTGTCGCTGGGGTAAAAAGACTGTTTACAGTTTGGATGGTTCGGAATTCATTTCGGCATCAGTGTAGAAATTTTCTCTGTTCTGTCTTATAGGACAAGCTTATCTATTATAACATTATGCACGCTTAGACTTTTAAAATATAATGATAAATATTATTGTATTCCCACAAAAGGAGGTATAATTTAATTGCAAATTTACATCTATTTAAGGGTATCATGGTGAAATTTACTCGAAGTCTGCAAGAAATGAACATTTTTAAGCTTAAAATACTGGCACTTTTGCTTAAATAACAGGTATATATGAAGAGGTAAGAAAGTTTTAAAACATTCTAGTTACATTTTAAAATAAGTATTTTTCAATTTTGATTTTTCATATATATTTGCATTCAAAATGTTCCATACGATGCAGCTTTTATGCAATTCATTCAGATTTTCATTACCCAATCGGAAATGCGAGAAGGGAAAATATGATTTACTTAACACCATTATATTACTCAAGATCTACAATGATTAATTTTGTCAACTATGACAAAATGTTAAAAATACATAATTAAAAAGGTAGGATTTTTGAGACAGTCAGGTAGTACGAAAAAATCTATACGATAGTTCTTTTCTAACATCAAATAAATAATTAATATTTTTATATTGCCACATTATGAATTCTGCATGGCGTAGAAAAATTTATATAAAATATATAAACATAATTTTAA
Organism: Metallyticus violacea; assembly: GCA_030762175.1. NCBI lineage: Eukaryota > Metazoa > Arthropoda > Insecta > Mantodea > Metallyticidae > Metallyticus > Metallyticus violacea. The sequence goes on along the minus strand of CM060830.1, from coordinate 109,241,211 downwards.
AATTTATTAGAAATATCAACATAGATAATTGATTGGTGTATTACTATATTGGTAGAATGGTTTCTAATAACAATTTGAACAAAGTTGATTGACATCTCAGTAGCAAGATTCCCTTAAACTGTAAAAGGGCATACAACTTTCCCCTTTTTTTGCATAACGAATTGGAGATGTCAAACGGAGCGTTAAATAGACAAGTTTTTAAAGATCTCCCTGTTAGCTCAATATCGATCTAACTGGGAATGTGGCTGAAATGTCCATATTTATTTTTACAAAAATATTTACTAATTCTTCTTACGCTGCATTAGTAAATCTGGAATACCCGAGAATCATATTTGCAACATTGTAGAAAGGAGTGAAAAGAAAACTCAAAAAATTATAAAAATATCCACGTGGTGTTTTTAAGCATTTACTGAGAAGTGCTGATGAAAATCTATGATTATATTTTATAATTTCAGCAGATTAAATAATTTATATATTGAAATACTGAAAGTGCAAAGTTATTAGACACAGTACTGTTTGTGTCAATTCTTGCAGGTGCATATATATAAGACAGCGGTTCTCAAACTATGGTTCGCGGAACATAAGTTCTCTATTGAAGGATTTTTTAATGAAAAACTGAACATTAGTCCGAGGAAGATGGAGAAAAAATATTTTTGAATTAATTGGGGATCACACCCTATTGCACCGCCATGGGTGGCAGCGGTCGTTGAGGCGCGGACTTTTGAGCGGAAGTCCTGGGGTTCGATTCCCACCAGCACCGTCCTCTCTGACTTGAGTTTTTTTCAAGATGCAAATGCGGGGTAGGTATGTTAAACTTAGGCCTGAAACGCTTTCTTCCTTATTTAAAAAAAAAAATCCCAAATTTATCATTTCATCAATGGCCTTCCCATGTGGAGCATTAAACAGTATTGAAAACACCACACTGCTGAGAATTACGGTATTCACTCTGCAAGTTTTCTATCATGAAAGCATGGATTCTTTGCAACATGCACATGACCCTACCAACATACATCTAAACACTGAACTACCCAACATTCCATTAATAACATAGAGATGATATTAATTCTGTTGTAAAAGATAAAGTACTTACATACCTATATAAATGTAAAATAACTTTCATATTGTTTAATTGTTTAAAATGGATATGCATTTTTCTCATAATTAATCATATTATAAAATCAAAAGGAATGTAATTAATGCTAAGTTATCAAAACAAGAAAAATTATATATGCCTTCGAACAGGGCAGAAGAGGCCCCCACTTGAAACTAGTTTATGACATAGAACTTCTTACCTGGCGCAAGGTACAAAAAGAGAGACGTGTCTGAGCACAACCTTCTAAGTGGAAAGTTCTCGCGTGGCAATAAGAGAAACTGCTTTAGTTTATGTCATTTCTGCTTTTAAGATAATAAGCATCCAAATGAATGCAGTTCAGTTTACATGAAAAAAGCTGATGTAGCAGGTACTAGAGAAACCGTTTCGACTGCGCTGAGTGCAGAGATATTGTGCGTTAGGTCCACTCTATCTCTGAGGCTGGGAGGGTCCTATAATGCCCTAGGAAATGAGAGGAATAAGGATACTAACCAGAGGCGCCCCTTCCCAAAGAAAATGTCATTTTCTCTTCTCTTAGTCAACTTTTAAAATAAAAAATATATAAAAACAGCGATGTATAACCGATTAATTCTCAATTGTATCTTACGGAAAAAGCGATTTCTTCTTCAGTGTAGTAGCGGTAGCATGCGGGTTCTCCGTTAGCGTGGGAAACTCATGGACTAGCCCGGAAAAGTTTACGCTTATCTTCATGGGCTAGGATAGATTTACAAGGACTTATATTTGTCTTCCTCCAAGAGGGGGTAGTCTTTCTCCTCTTTTTCCTGCGTTCTTTTGGGCCAGCAGGAAGACGGACCATGGCCAGTGCTCGGCATTCTCTCTTTTCTTAGGAACCAGATGTTGAGGGGTTGTTTTCGCACTTTATTTGAAATTGGGTGACTTCCTTACTGTTTGTCAGTGGAAAGCTGACTTTCATATTGTTAACTGTTAAGTTACAAGAAAGCAGATCTGTTTTGTGTTATGATATTCGAAGTTCAATTGTGAAACGACTTGGACTTCATTAATCGAAAGCTCTAGGAATTTACTCAGCAAGACGACACAAAATTAATTTTTTTTAATGGTTTGAATAACATCTGGGCTGACAGTGAGAAACATAGATATATTATCTATAGGAATGAAATTAGAGAAGAAACGTCAAGGGCTAATTTCGACGATTCATAAAATTCATAGCTATTTCTACAGAAGTTTAAGGCATATCGCTGCAGTTATGACAAAATGTCGTGGAGGAGTATAAGTGTTGATAAAAGAGCTTTCCTTCACACGCCATGTAGTTATGCCTCTGCTCCCCCCCCCCCTTTCCATAGGGGTCAAGAACCGCCACTGCTCCTAACGTAAATTTAAGCATACAAAACACCCACTCTATGGTCATCATCGGAGGAAAATACTCATTACATGTCCAGGGATTGAACAGGAGGCCTTTAAAATACGATCCAGAAGCTCTCAGCTTTGGGTTTTTGGCAAGAAATTGTATTGCAGAAATCAGCAAAGCTTAAATAGAGAACTAACTAACTAAATGTGCCAAAAATTTATGCACAAACTCTATGAATTTACAACTTCAAATTCTGACATTAAAATTATTATCGTCTTTTTTGTTTTGAATCCTTTACTAATAATCTCGTTCTTCTGTTAGCTTGTGAACATTATTTCTCTTTGTGCACATATATGTGTTTATGTTTCTGAAGACTCAACCGGTAGGGTTCGAATCCTACCAGAACCGTCCTCCCTGACTGAGCTATTTTCCAGGTTTTCCTCAGTCCTCATAAATGGCAAATGCATTGGAGATACTCTAAACTTGGCCTGGAACGATTCCTTCCTTAAAAAATCCTTTCCTAATATATCATTTCGTTTCATGTATCATAAGTGTCCACCGCCTGTGGTGTCTCAGGGGTAAAAACGGGCGTTAAACACTATTAAAAATACAGTACGGGGGACTGTAGAAAGAAGAAAGCCATACTTACGATTTTTAGGCCCGAAAAAATCCATCGACCCTGGTCGGGATTGAACCCGCGATTTTGCGTCTACGAGACAAGTATGGTTACCACTACACCACCGGGACCAACTTATTGAGAGCTAAATATACATCAGTCAGATAACGAGTATATACTTCTGAAAAACTTCCAAGAAAACAGTTCACTGAATTAACATTTCCGGACATTTCTCTAGAATCCATTCAAATAATTCAGGTTGATTGGGAGGAACTAAATAAACAAAAAATATAGTATCAGTTAGTAGATATTGAACTGAACTAAGTCCCATCCATGGCTAGGACTCCTCAAGTAAAGGACTCATATGATGAGCTATTGTCCCTATGAGTTTGTTAAGTCTATACTGTTTCTTATTTTACAAGGTTCAAGTGCTGAGTCTATTAAGTTATGGTATCACTTTCACTATTGGCTTCCTTTCTGTAGCTCTGTACCTAGGTCTTCCAGGTTCTGCGGTTCCGTGCTACGCTGGTCCAGTATGTCCCGACTGCTTTCCTGAAGGGGTCTACCCACCTGTTCTCGGTCTCCCTCTTCCTCTCCTTCCGATACGTAGATCTCATATGTCCCCATCTGCTGCTTGGTAGCCTTGCTCCATTTCCACTTCTGGCTTTTTGCACGTTGAGCCAAGTCACTTAGTCCCGACATCTTTCTTATTTCCACAGATGACATTTTATCCCTAGTACTTTCCACTTCATTTTACGTTGACAAATGCTAATATGATTCTTTTCCACTTCTGTAAGACTCCAAGTTTGGCATTCACATAATAGTGTTGGGAATATGCACGAGTTCAGCACGTATAACCTCAGCTTTCGACTCAAAATATTCTCCATTAGTATGAATGTCAATAACCGAACGCTCTCCATGCTGAGGAAATTCTTTTGATTTCCTTGCCCTGTGGCAGATATATCACAGAGTAAAATAACATTACTAACTTTGCGTTTTTTCTGTTACTAGCGTAGCAGTCACAGCATTAAGCTGAACTGATATTAGAATACGTACGTAGAGAGAACAATATAACATTGTTTTAAAAATAGGAAAAACTAAACCGCTAAATACAAAAATAGCAATAAAAGGTTCACAAAAGTACAATTATCTTAGTTTAAGATTGATTTAACAGTGGCTGAATTGAAGACCAAATTTATAGCTTTCATAGTCTAAGATCATGCAGTTCAAATAGCTGTTAGAACATTTAAATCACACTATCATTGTTTCAATTAGTATAGAAAATGAACTACTCAGAAGTAAATTAAACATAAATTCAAAATTTTATTACAGAGCAATAATCAATACAGGAATACCACTGGAACTCAAATGAAATGATAGAACGATAATCTAAACGTATTGAAGAATTGATGTGCTTTCGAAGACGAGCAATTTAAAAATGATAAACAAACATTGAATGACCTTTAATCGTAGCTAGTTTGCTAAACGGTGGAAACAAAAAAAAAAAAAAAAAAAAAAAAAAAAACAATGCGTGTGTTAAACGAGGATATCCATACACCATAAATGCATTTATCACTCGCGTGTACAAAACATCAATGTCTCCATTCCCCAGGTAACAAGAGAACAAGAGAGATCATTTTAATATAAAGAGAAGATCTTTTTAAAATTTAACGAAACCTAAAATAATAATCAACACGATAAAGTTGAATAACATAAGGGTTTAGAGAAAAGTGTTTAGTTTTAAATGTGATGTACATTGATATGTATGGGCTTTAAAATAGTTTTTGGCAATGCATGCATCCAGTAATTGGATTTGCTTAAAACCAAACCAATGTTGCATATATAAGTTCGTATTCAAATTACACACTCTAAAAAGCTTATAGGAAGCGAAACATGCTGGTTTATACATACAAACAAAATACAGGATGATCCGTTAGGGTATGGATAATATTGAATGTTATTATAAAAGCTAACACTATAAAGGAGACTTTTCTTGCCGGTAATATTTTGCTTAAAAGATGGGAGTTTCCGCACATGGCAAGAATGAAAATGAACAATGCATAAATAAAACGAAAATCGTACATTGCAATAACCACTACAAGTCAATAGCGACCGCAATACGTTCTTGGTATGCTGAACTTGAGTATTAAACAATATCAAAGAGGATTTCAATGTTAAGATAGTATACGATTTTATAATGTTGTCGTATCGAACATTTGTAGAAAACTTGTAGGAGGTCGCACCCAGTACGAGAAGTAGGTATCTTTGAGACCGTGACAAGGAGCCCTACGAAAAGTTAAAGATGACTGTCAACAGAGATAAATGTATCACATACGTCCTGTCAGCGTATTGTTCCAAAGTACCTGAAACTGTACCCATATCATATGAATTAGAAAGCTCGTTTCAATTATGCATCCTTTATGACATGCTTACTCTTAGACTTTGCTGACTGTCCTAGCGCAGCCGTTCCCGGGTATGTGTTGTGTTGTTCGTTTCTTAATTCAACAGTATACATAAAGTGTATCATACCTCGTGTGTTTACAACGGCACAGAGTGTCTTTATATACGATTCATGTGTTGATTTACTAGTGAAAGAATCATAGGACCATTTTAGCACATAGTTGGTTCTGTTACTTATGAATACCACACTAACCTTTTTTTTTTTTTTTTTTTTTTCCACAGAATTAACTGACCGGGAGCATTTTTTCAACAGGACTCTGCCACTGCTCACACTGATAATAATTTCATGCGAGTAATTCACAATACAGAGTTATTAGTAGGGATTTGTGGCCCCCTGGTCCCCCGATTTAACAGCCTGCGATTGTTATCTCTACGGTAAGTTAAAAATGGCATGTAAAAGATAAGCCCACATTCCAAACAAGAACTGAAAGATAATATTCATCAGGAAATTGTCCGAATTTCAAAATGAACTACAGCGAGTGATGAATAATTTCCTAAAGAGATGTTAAAGTGTGTGGAGAATGAAGAGGGGCATTTTAAACACCTAATTTGATAATTTGGTAAGTAATGAGACTCTTAAATTGTTTTGCTTGTTTCATTGTTTTACTCTCCCTATCACGAGACCCCGACTAGCCGGCTAACGAGGGGAGCCCGCCCATAGGCAAAACACTCCGGGGCAAAACAAAACTGATCGTACGATACAGCTGTCATTCTACTGCATGAGAACTGCAGGCATTTTGTAGCAGGCCTCAGGAATAAGAATTGGTAACCAAACTGTCAGAAATGGATTAAGATCTGGAGACGACAAAGAGAAAGTATTCATCTCAGGGTAAATAGCTTCTGGAAGATAATCAGTTGGCATAAAGGTGGATACTGATTTCTCTTTCATTCGATACGAGATCTTAATGGTATATGCATTCATGAGATTATAGTTCACATTTATAGCTTAAAAGAAGGATATGATAACGTCAAAGATTCTTCCAGGAAGATGATTTGAATAGTCATCTAGGAATCCAATTGAACAGCCTGGAACCAACTGGAACAATGCGTTCACAACAAATGCTGCTTCAAGTGAACATAAAACGCCTTGTCGTAAGCATGAAGAGGCATGTGCTATTGTTCTCCATACTAGGGAAGAACCCACTTTCTCGATCATGTACTTATCATTGAACAAGTGAACACTTTGATTTAGAACATTTTGTTAAAGAAAGAAATTTAATTGTGTAAGAAAAAAATCAAGTTTCTTTGTTGTCCGCTAAAAATAAGAACAAATGTTTGAATATTATTTTAATTTTGAGTTCAGTATGTAGCAATACAATAAAATTAAATAAAATCGGCCGTTTTCGCACGCGCTTCCTTTCTTTATCCAAATCACGTCAGGATTGGTTCCTCACCATGATATTGACGTAATCGTTATAACAGCCAGATAAACTCTCGTCTTCCTTCTAAAGAGGAAGTCGTCTCCGGGAGAGCGTGGGTTATACTTTCTTCGACCTTCTTTTCAAAATTGTTAGGCCCAGAGGTTTCTCCGAAGAGTAAATCTTGTGACCCAATTAACATAATAAAATATATTGACGTAAATTGCCTTTCGTAAATTTTTAATGAGTGGGGAACTTGGATTTGAAAGTCAATGAATAAAATTTTATTGTCATTTTGGGCAGAGTTCTAACTCTTTTATCTGCTGTTCAAGAGGGGCGTTTTATTAAATGCAATGTTGTATAAAATGTTTAATTAAATTAATTCTATTTTATTTTGAGAGCTTGTGTCTTTTTACAACAGATATTGACGATTTATCTGTTGTATGTAACTTTGTCATTTTCAAGATCAGATTTATTAGATGGTGTATTATCTTTACAATTTATTGTTTAATAAAGCACGTAAGTAATATTAACGGGTGATAGTCTCTAAGTATGGGGTAATAAAGAAGCTTATGTGTGAATTACACTACTAAAGTATTAGCTGGTGGTTTTATGCAGATATTTCTATTTGCAAGACTTTTTAAACGACCAGGAAATAGCAGGTAGAAAGTAGACACCAACCCTGGCGGTGTCGTAGCGTCCTATAAGGCCATCATGTTGGTATGCATATTTGAATATGGCACACTGCGTGTTTCGCACATTTTATGAACCTTTTCTGTATAGTATGAAGATGACTTCCCTTTTTGCAAAAGCAAATGCTGGATGTGAGTTAATGGAATCACGTCAGGCATTATCTGGAAGTTTACCAAAGGCTTAGCAGATCTGGCTAAGATTCCAAAATTAAACGGATATACTCCTTACTTGTTTGGTCTTCCTTTTTTTTTTCTACACGTTTACACTGCAACATTTTTAATACTTCTCTTTAATTTATTCTACTCACATGATTATATTAATTTCCGCCTATTTAACTAAATATGTTCAGAGCTATAAACATACGAGGATGAATTAAATATAAACCCGAATAATTTTTATTTATTGGATAAATTTAAATAACGGGGGGGGGGGGTATTGAACTCCTGCACACCAGCCTACAGGCTTATTGTGTACCCCATTTCACAAAATCAGTTCCTTAAACAGAACTATGTTAATGTTGTCCGTTCCCAGGTCTTAATGGTTATGGTACGGCTTATTGTGATCCTTAAACTTCTTAATGCTGCTGTCTTCAATAGCACGTTAGTTGTTCGTAATATTGGCGCTCTGGGTTCTTTTTCATCAGCCACTCTTTGGTGACGCTATTTGCACAGGAGAGAATGTGAGCACGCTCCCATATTCGAGGGTCTGAAAGGTCTTTATCTCTCTCAATTCGGTCCTCTGAGAGATTACTGCCTTAAAAATTGTTAACGAGGGAATAGACCGCCCAGAGCGTCACATCCCTCTCCTGTAATTTTGCGATATTACGTTTAGATCCACATTTGTAGGATCCCAGGTAATGCCTTTCTGTGCCACAGGATGTCCGCTTTTTCAAAGGCTTATGCCAGTCCTTGCCCGAAGTTTCATGTTGAACTTCCTCGGTTGCTATTGAACAAGTGTGATTCTCAGTAATAGATTTTTCTTCTGTTTGGTCCGCCTACCTGGGTAAGACTTGCTCTAGAGATCGCCTTGTATCCAGAGACTCATTAGCACTACACTTTAGGGTAAGCCGTTTCCTTGTCTGCTATCTCCCATGAGTGACAACCTCCTCCAGTACAGCCCCTGCCCCCAGTAGCTACAGGACTGCGGTTTATACGGGGGAAAATGAAATAAAAATGGTTGCATACTTTCCCGATTTACAAAAATAGTTTTCCCAGAGGACAGGACGCTTCTTAATTGCATTATCAAAGAAAAAGTGGGGTTGAGTTTCCATCAGTTGCGCACGAATGCTTTCATGCCTTCGTGGCTTTCGGATCTTGACCTTCCAAACCTTCTTTAAATGGGCCAAACAAATGATAATCACAAGGCGTTGTGATTTGGTTTATTTACGCACGCTCTTTAACATCTCAGGTCATCAGCGTGTCATTCAATTCAGTACGTGAAACGGCCGACAAATTTTGCTCAGTGATCTCTTGATTCAGGCTTGAGTTCCCTTATCGTGCCGTAAATGTACGACATGAGACCCGGCTTTACTTCACTTCCGAAGAAATCATTACTTAGCATTTTTAACCTCGAAAAAATTCATCGATCCTGGCTGGGTTTGAACCTTCGATCTTGAGTTTAGGAGGCAAGTATGGTTACCCTAGACGACCAGGACCGACTAATCGCAAGGCGATCTGTGGTACCAGTACAAAGGTGGTGGAGGGCTGAACGTGGAATCCTGCAATGCTGGATGTAACAAAAACAATTATAATTGACCTAGGAAGCTATTAACAGCAGGCAATGTCGGCGATGTAAGCAGATCAGTAAGACCAACTTGGAGGACACATTCGCCAGTATGAGAGTGATAACAGTCTATTGTTGTATCAACACAAACATGCTCCACATTTTCCCTCATTTCGCTTGAATGGACCTTTTCCTCTTAATAATATACATACGAGTACTTGCATGCATTCCGTTGTCTACTGATACTTTATCACCAGCAAAAGGAGAACATCCAAATTAAAATCGACCCTTTTCATAACATGCACATTCTTAGAATGTCCGTAGGCTTTTAGTTAAGAGACAGGATTTTCTACTGCCATTTGGTATGTGAGTTAATTACTAAATTTCCAACAATTTAAACAATATTTTATGTAGCACATAATGCATATTTTGCCTATTTTGTTAATAAGCATAATATTTGAGCAGGTTCCAAATTATGATGCATATTTTGCTTGTTTTACATATACATGTGTTATAAATATATTTTATTTATTTTATCTTATCTCATTTACAAATATGATATTTCCGAATAATATGTGCCATCGAGTCGGTCTTGAAGCTTGGCAACACTGATGATAGCTCACACGCAACACAATCAATAGGTCATGTCACATCGATGAATTCCCGCCTTATCTGGTCGTAGCTATCACGGTATGAAGGTGGTTGTTCAGGAATTCTCGGAATTGATTCCAATTGTGACTTATAAACGTTAGAAATGTAGTGAATACGATTTGGTTAAAACTATTTTTCATCAGTTAAAATTGCTCAAGATATATTAATGAACACAGAAGTAGAAACTAACCGTTCTTACATATCTTCATATTTCTCTCTTCTTCCTTTCTCTATTACTTCTTTGAAAACCGACAGTGTTATGATGTGTTCGTCGTTAATGTACTTTAAACCACTGTCTCCAAATTAAATTTGGTACCTGGAAGTGTTGGCAATGTAGTGAAGGAGAAATTACATAGCATTGTTTCAAAAACGCCAGGATATTATCAAATGTGTGAGATTGAAGAAATCTTAGCAGTGAAACGTTCCGAACTGCCAAGTGAAATATCGATAAAAGCAGACCAAATTGTAGCTTTGGTACACAGAGTTCTTGTGAGGTGGAAAGAAATTTTTTCCTCGCTATAAGGATATCTTAAAAAGCAATAGAAGGCGGCTAACTATGGAAAATAAAAAAATTTGGTCTTAACAGAAAAGAAGTTGAGAATGTGCACAGCTAAAAATTTGAGTACAATTATTATTATTATTATTATTATTATTATTATTATTATTATTATTATTATTATTATTATTATTATTAAGGAAAATGATCCCAACTCTTCAAAATTAAAGATAAAGATAAATTATGGTGAGTTAAATAATTCATATGATTTTAGTAATTTTTTTTTCACGAAGAAATTACATAAAATTGGGTTAAATTTTTATTTTATGCCAATATGATGTCTATATACTTTTATATGGGCATATTTATGTGTATATTATGGAATTGCATAATATTAAAGGGATTATTAGAGCATAAAATTCCTGTCCTTAACTTAAATGTAAACAAAAGCCGAAAGGACGTTTGGAAGACCACATGTAAATAAAATGTGTAATACTAAGGGAACAAAACCGAAAGCAAAACGAGACAGAACGGCGAAGAAGAGGGTATTATATCCGGTGAAGACATTTCCAAACATTACTCTGCACAAATTTAGTCTTCTTTAAGCACTTAAGAATGACAAGCGACTAGGGCTTTCCCAGGAAGAGATCTCGGTTAATAAAGGACAGAGGCATCAGGATAAAAGAGGCAGGACACCTTTGTTGATTACGCCCTCCGCTGCTGTTGACACTAATGACAGCTGCTGTTCTTTTGTCGCTGACTGCTGCGTCTAGCATCAGCAATGCCCATCTTGTTCTGCTCTCGAAAACAGGAAAAATCCCTTTACACACTCACAAACCTGATGGCTGGCCATAGCTTGGGGCGAGGCCCACAGACCGGTCACGGCCCTCTCATACACCGCGGCCCGACAAACGCTCGTCCAGCCCCGAAATTTAACAGGTAGAAAGGAGGGGACTAATGGAGGAGAAATTGCTTTGCGTGTAACAGCGATACAAGTAGCACTTTCTTAGGAACACCAAGCAAACGCGCACCAACAGGGGTGGACTTGAATCTCTGTTTACAACAATGTGAATGCTGACACCCTTCCATCCCATATGCCAACTTCATTTACAGGGTCATATGGGGCGTCATCATAAAATCGATCAATGAAACAAAAGTTTGAATTTTGACCAATCAGAGTTCGATATTGCAGTGAAATTATCGGAAAGCTTTACCAAATGCTTTTAACGCACGAAGTGTATTCAGTCTAGCCAACTCTGTATCACTACTATAATCTGAGCATACATCACTGTACACTTTTGCTATCAGATGGTGGCAAGGTGTTGATAGCTACAAAACTGACTATCGATAATCACGAGGGTTTGATGATGAAACAATTTGTAAATTATGTAACAATACCTGCCTAAGCAACAATAAATTCTAATAAACACATTTAGAATGGCATGATTTGCTTTTCTAAGTTGGTATTAGTAAATCGAACGGTAGCGGATGTAATAATCGATTTTCGGCTATTCAGTCTCACCGTTTCTGAATAGATAGGCATTCATCACTAAGTAAAAATGTTACACATTTGTTAATATTCTGTGCGAAAATTTAAAATATATTACTTTTATTCTTATCATATTCATCAAGGAGTTCTAGCCTCGTCTCTATTGGCATTACTGATAATCGAATTCGTCTATCGCAAAAGGTTAAGTATTCATAATTTAGTATATACAACTATTACACTTTTGTAAGCCATGTTTTGGGGAATAATATTTAAATTCTTATTTTATTTGTGAAATAGTCCCAATAAATATCACCACGTTCGTGAATTTATCGGTAATCTCAGACCACTCTGGTGGGATTACTTGTGCTAATTTTTAAATGTTTGTTAAAATCGTTTAAATAAAATATAATAATAATTTTCACAAAACTTTCGTGATATTTTTCTCCACCTTGTGATATCAAAAAACGCATACACTGTCTGAATTAGCACATCATAAAGCTGTTAACAAACAAAAATATTGGTATTTTTGTTACATTTATGTAACTCAGTGTTATATAAAATTGTCATTTAAAAAGAAAAGTGAGCAATTAATTGCGCCCGCTGCACGATGTGTATTAAATATCTCTGTATTCCTCTTACTTTCTTACTTTGTCATCTATGGTAACTCATTTCTGTAATAATTGACTTCTCGTTATTATTTTTACTCCTAAAATTTACATTAGCCTAACACATTTTTGTTATATTCTTCCTATCCTAATTTGTACAATTTTAATGTCCTATACCAGGTGACGTAGGTCAAGTACAACTTTCTCTCTACAAAATGATTTAATACAAGATCGCCGTATGCCTTATTGTCCACTAGTAAACATTATCGGCAAATATGTTGAAAGTTACGACCAGAGCCCGGAAGTTCATGCATTTATTTTGGTTAAAACAGTCACCAAAAGGCACTCAAAATACTGATAATAGGTAGTAAGATAATTAAAATAGGCTTTTATTAAAAGCGAAAATAGAGAGTAGTATCATTCATTATTAATGAAAATAGGTATTTAAGATGATAATTTATTTATCGCATAATCAAAGTACTTAAGCTTACTTTTCTTGGTTACGAACAACAACATGATGTTTTTTTCGATATCTGTCATAGTCAGCCGCTTGTCAGAGAGGAACATTTTTCTTCATGGAAAAAGAACGTTCTACTTCCACTGGAGTGATTGGAGCATATTTAAAACAAGCTATTTCGGAGGGACTCATACCAGCTTAACTAATTTCAGGATGACTGTTGGCGTTCTCACAACGACGCTTCCATTTCCGTATATCAAAAGGTACTGAAAGTGTATTGTAGCTAATTATACAACTTCTTCTCTTGCCTGTGCATCATGTTATATTAATAAATAATATTGTACACATGTCTCAAATACTCTGCAGTAATTGTTATAGAATGTTAAAGAAGATGGAATAAAGACTCGTTAAATAATCCTAAACAATTCTTACACTGTCTCAATACTTTTAATTTATAGCCTGGAAGGACTATTCTGAACGAAAGATGGAAGTTCAAGGTGTGTGCAGAGCCAAGAGCTTGGATAACACTTTCCAAAGCTTTACAGCTCTCTTTGTACAATGCACGCATTTTTCTGTTTATAAATGGAATCGCCTGATTAATGCAAAAACAACCTAAGTCACAAATTTTCGTCTCATACTTTACTCTTCAGACACCAAAAAATTTTATTTATGTAATATCAACGATCTTGAAAGCGTTCTCTTAGATAGTATGAGATTAAGAATTCATAAAACAATGTTTTACGTAACTCATAAAAACCATTTTTTTGTATCAAACTTTCAATACGATAAGGGTTTTTGGCGCTCTAAAAGAATCCAAGCATTCTTTCCAAGAAGAAGAAGAAGAAGAAGAAGAAAAAACAGACATTTTTCCAGAACAGCTTCACTGCTCAATAAAACATAGTTACCTAACTTTTATTTTTATTTTACACGTAACTAAAATACTTAAACGGGGAAGAAATTGTGTATAAATTAGTATTAACAAATTTTATTTACTAATAACTTTAGTAAACATATCACCATTTTAAGCTCGTTAAATTAAAAAGAATATTAAGATGAGGACACGTGCTAGATGAACACTTTTATTTGCAAAAATGATTATAGACGTAAGGTTGTAGTAATATTACATTCCTGTAAGAGAAATCGTTTTACATAATGGGAACATTGATCAACTGGGAAAGGATCTTTTTAATGTTATTAAATGTAGCAAGCTTTCCAGGCCTAAGTTTGGGATACCTCTTCGACATTTGACATTTATGAGAACTGAGGAAAACTTGGAAGGGGGGAAAAAACCAGCCAGGAAAGAAGGTCCTGATGGGAATCGAACTACACACCTCCCAATTATGACAATAAGCACGTGACTTAAGATATGAAATGCTGAAAACTTTATTTCTGGCATCTTTTTAGAAAACTGCCATTCACATGCATTCAGTTCATTTTCCGAAATGGATTCAATTTGAACTGGAATTACAGGTAGGTCATGCTGGTTTTGAGTAAAATTGTGTAATTAAATGTTATGCAGCGTTAATGATAGAGTTAATTATCCAAACTTAATATTTCTTACTGATGAAGCTCATTTCCTTATGCAACTTTTCTCATCATCTAAGGGAGTTTCGTGTAAAAGAGAGTACGTTCTGTATTCCGGCATTTATTTTACTCGAGTAAATGGAACCAGGCATTTCGGAAGATGAACTGGTGCATGTAAATGATGCTTTTCTAGAAGATGCCAGAAATATATGCATGTAGCAGAATAACGTTTCCTGTCCTTGCAATTGCGAGAACTTGATCTTTGGGACTGTCGTGAAACGGTCCTTAGTAAAATGCAAAGAATTGTTTCACGCTGCTCTAGAGCACTCGGCGGTAATGGAATGTAAGGTTAGGTTTAAAAGTTTTCTTACTTATCCAGTCTCCGTTTGCTTCTTAACAGGGCAGATGTTACAAACGACAATTGTTTCTCTTCTAAACACTTTCAAGATATCACCCCAGTATTACTGACTGTTTTCCCTTTCTACTCTATTGTAGTAAAAACATTTATTATTGCAACTTTGTAAAAACAGGTTTTTCCATCGAGTTTTTTTCAATGGGTCGTAAAGTTTAACGCACTACCTTTCCTGGCACACAATTAAACCACTTTTCCCAAAACGGAACGCAATTCTAATTTCAACTTTAATTTTACTGCTTATCACTTCACTCCAGAGCCATCTGTCGTCCTGTCAGGCAGACTGAGGATGCGGATATTTCATTTTAGCTGTCTCGAGCGCGCTTTCATCGCCAAGTGGATTCATTTGTCACTATCATCGTTTTATAGGGCTTAAGTTACAGGCGCGCTTCTGTCTGCAGGTGACATCGGTAGAGGCGCCTTAGAAAATCTAAAATAATATCTTCTAACTTGTGGCCTTGGCAGTCTGTTCTAGAACACAGAGATCGTGGTATCGAGGTCCGCTTTGTGCATAGAACTTAATTCTCAGTTAAAAGATGAAGCGAAAGGTCATAGTGGAGAACATTTCTGAGAACATTATCGTAGTTATATAATATTTATATGTGTACTTTATTTTTAGTTCTTTAAAATTTTAAACGCTTCTGCTGCACCATTAATTAAGTTTCAAACTCTTCCTTCCTTCCTTCCTTCCTTCCTTCCTTCCTTCCTTCCTTCCTTCCTTCCTCTTCTTCTTCTTCTTCTTCTTCTTCTTCTTCTTCTTTTTTTACGCAAGCCGTATGTTAGCAAGGTTTAGAGTCAATCAGTCAAATAGGAAATTGACACGGACACGGCAAGCTGAAAATCTGTGGTTCGAGTTCCTCTGTAACCTTGCATTTTTTTCCTAATGAACTATGGTTTTAGACTGCTAAGTTTATTGTTCTATATTGCAGATTATTTTTTCAAACATTAGACGGGTTGTACTGCAAATATTTCTAAGCTCGAAATAATACGAATATATTTTGTTAATATTTCTAACTTTTTGTATGCAAACTAGGGAATACCAGTATGAAATTCTTTCAATTTAGGGCTTACATAGAGGGTGGATTTAGAAGTGGTACATGGGCCAATGAAAACGTTTGTTTAAACAAGTGAAACTAGAATTTTGAATTATTAAACCAGTTGATACTAACGTATCATACTTAATGCTTTGGGACACATTTGGGTTATATATTAGATATGAGTTGTATATTTTAAATTGTTCTATTTAATATTTTTATTAATTTGTTTTACAAGCCTAATAACAGTTTTAACCATATTTACAAAATTAGGCAAATCACTAGGTACAGATATTAAATAATTATAAATCAGTATTCAATCTTCTAGGCTACAGAAATGAAGTTTGTATAAAGATTATGCAATACTTCAGATTGTTGCGTAACCTTCTTGTAGAAATTTCTTCCGATATGGCTTAGCTAATACCACAAATTGAAATATCTAGGACAATGCCTTCAAACAGAATTATTCCCACTTGGTAATAAAGACCAGACATTTTATTTTATAAGCCATTTTTATTTTTGTTTAAATATAGCTTTAAATGCTATATTTTGTTACGTAGTGCAATGTAATGTTAATGTTAAATCCTTTTACTCTGTAATTCTCCATCTTAGATTTCAGAGACCACCACTGGGGCGAGCCCGAGTTCTTTGGGTCAGTTTCTTGATGGATGTTTTCCTCTCAGTTCTTAAGGTGAAGGAAACTCAGTCCACAAAGTCCCCCGAACTCATTCAGCCAATTTATTCATCGTTTATCCCCCCGCCCGCCCTCCGGCACATATTATTGCGATAATGTAGTCGCACTTTCCAGGCTTCTCAACCTCAGAAGTCGACTACACTCTCGCCAGGCTAAGGGAGCAAGTCCGATGGACTTTGGCGGCATTGAAAAATAAAATACATTTGAGGCTTAAAATAAAAAAGGTACATACAATGAAATTATTTATTATGTTTATGTATAGCATTTTCTATACATAAACTTGTAACTGAAATCACTTTTCTTATGCTTAAGGCTTTTTATCATAGTGTACAATTAGGGCTGCATTTAATTAAGTCAACCATTAGGTTCAATGCTGCTTTTTCTGCAAATAATCGTCTGCGGCATATAATTGTTAGGAAAATTCCTAATGTTCATACTGCCAATCTGTTATACATGTGAAATAACCAGCATGGTTTCATTCAAAAGTTTCAGAATTGTTGATGCTCTCTTTCACCAGCCCAGAATCTAATGGAAATGAGATCAACAGAATTTTTCTCCATTTGTGAAAACAAAACATCTGCGATTTAGACATCGCAAGCAACGCAGTTACCAATTTGAGGTACACAAGAGTAACGTAATGACCATTTCTATAAATGTTCTTGGGCACCGTGACTTTCTGGAAGAAAGAGAGGAATACTCTTAAAACACGAAGATGGCCTGATATCAAATACAGATCGGGTCATCCAAGTATCAGATGACCGCGTCGCGGACTGCTTTGGCTGATAGGTCATCGAACACAACCAGCCAGGCTACACAAGAGTAAGTGGTAGAGATACATTAGAGCGAGTCTAATAAATTCTAATGCAATTAAGTAATTTTCTATTTCAGGCAATGAGATGCCTGAACTGCATATATTCATTTGCCACCATATTTCTGGTATCTTCTTATGAAACTACCATAAATTCTTTATTAATAGCATTACGATTATTTGTTTAAATAATCTACTAACAGCACGAATGAACTCGATACGAACACACGAATCATAAATAAGAATGAAATACTTACATCTAATATTTGTTATTTAGCAGACTACTCGGTTGTTTCTGTCAGTATTCAAACGAAACTGGTGTAGATTAAGAAAGGTCAACGTAGCAGTTCGGTAAGCACCAATTGTCTGCCCCAACTCGTCTAGCCCGGCTAATTTAGAGCGATGGCTTATCGGCAGATAGTTTCCCGCCTCGCTTCGGTCATTACATAATTGGGTAATCTGATCTTTTACAATGTATATACTTTTTGATAACTATGAACACAGGTAAAGGAATCGAAATGAAATAAAAGACCGTACCCAGGAGCAACCTTTACCTCATTATTGAGAGCTCTTATAGATTAACAACGCATGCGGTAGAATTGTGCAATATCCAAAATGCAGCCGATCTGGTCAAAGGGAATAAATAAATAAATAAATAAATAAATAAATAAATAAATAAATAAATAAATACATGGAAAGAATGCACTTTACTTTCCAAATTTACGGAATCTAAAGATACTGGGAACACGTGGTTAATCATAAATTATACTATTGTCATTATTAAAATAAATAAAATAGTTAAACAAAATAACATTTTCTTTTCCCATTTCGAAAATATCCAACTGTCACTAAAAGAGCGGGTTAAAAAAGTGGAATGCTATACGATTTCATTAACTCAAGTGTTCCAGAAGTATATTTTAACACAACTTTAAAAGTAGAAAGTTTTTACAAGTCCAGCAACGGTTGTTGCAGCTCTGGTATTGAAATAACAGAAACACAGTAAGTTATAACTTCACTTTTCTTCTATAAGCTCTATATATAACATGTTTTATTTTTATCCCAGTTCAAGATCATCTCTCGTCACATTCAGATAATATTTACCAAGCCCTTTCCCTGGACTTTCTTTTCACTGCACCTCAATTATGGAGAAAGAAGTGAAGAAGTGTACATGTTATCAACAGAGCACGAATTTATGTCAGAAACGTTCTAAGTGTACATAATGATATTTGAGATTGAGGCGAAACGTTTGAGGCTTTCGGGGGGTCCCACGTTCAAATTCGTGAGCCTGCCATACTGACTCACGGCTTCCCATATTTGCTTACGTGAATGGAGATTTTCTTTCCACGAATTTTCCGCTCTTCCATTTCATTCCCTTGATTGTCATATAGATTCGAAAGTGCTAGGGCGAGGTGGGTTAGTGCGGTGTAACGGTGACTTGCACTTTGAAACGTTTCTGCCTATGGAAGCGGTCCTTCTGAGGGATACGAACCTCTTGCAGGGGGATGTTACTTCTAGAAATATGTTTGTCAGTGCCTCACTGTCCTGTATTTCCTTCACTCATTCCTTCCTTACGGAGGTCCCCCTACTGGAGACGTAGGCACAAACTGCCTACCCTTGAGTAAGGATGCAGTGTCGAAAATGCACCCTCCTATCCAATCCACTTCAATAAAATGTTATTTCTACTTTTGCGATAATTCTGCCCAATGGCGGAAATAAGACGTAAATGTCTGTTTCAATGCAGCTGTTATAAAAATGTTTTATTTCATACTGGAAATACTCCCTGCTAGGTTATATCTTCATAAGAATTTTAATTCCAGTAGCTGTCGCTATATTAATCTCGATTACATTGCGAGCATTTGTTTGTAAGCTACCGATCTCGGTTTACATTATTGATATGTAAAAGTATCACTGCAATTGCAGCGCGGCACTACTCCGATTACAAACACAAAGAGCAACAATAAGGAAACTTTTTGTTAGATACCGCTCGTCTATAATGTAAATTAAATTCACTCCTATATCTGATTTGCCATCGTAAACTTTCACTGAAATGCCGACTTAAACATTATTATTATTATTATTATTATTATTATTATTATTATTATTATTATTCTTTATCAGAATTTGCTGCGGCATTTTCAACAATGGAAAGATTCTCTTTTCACAATCTCCACTTTGTTAATACAAAAATATTTAGAAGCAAAGTCAGTCAGATGTTCATTAAATATATTTTTATGATTTTTCTTTACAAATAATGTTATTCTTGTTTAAAAAATATGAGAATAGTTAATTACATTCTTTTCTTGTAAAAAAAATTGAATTATATAAAACTACAGCTAACTAATTATATAAAACAAGAATTATTTTTATAAATAATGATAAATGAATACAAATAAAATTTTAGTTACCAGTAATAGCTTGTAATGCCATTTTCCTGTCTATATCACACATTTTAAAGTTGTTTAGCCTGTCTTATTTTATCTTTGATAGACACTCCAGTCCATTATCCCCACATTGTTACTATTATCTGTTTACCAAAATACGATGTCAACCATTGCACAAACGTTGCATTTCTCCTTCTTTATGAATAGTATAAAAAAAAAAAAAAAAAAAAAAAGCAGTTCAACCCGTTATATAGGTAATCAATAAATAAAATTATCAATACATATCTCTAGGAGGGTTTTTCAAGCAATAATCATTTTAATTGTGTATGAAATTACTGCATTGATATTATACTGTGGAACGCATAGAGAGGAGTTTGTTAGATTTTTTTCAATGTTTTATTTATCTTCCCTTGGTCTTCTCGTGACGTTTGTTGATTGTGGACTGAATGCATTACATGTAACTCTGTAAGGATGAACGAAATGATGATAGCGCAAATGAGTTTGGAATCTTCGGGGCCTTAAAGCTATCTAGCGCTCACCTTCTCAGGGTAAGGGAAAACTCCGAAAGAAACCTTACCCAGATAGCTAATTTGATTGGAATTCGAACCCAGGACCTCCGGATTAGTAGTCGCAAACGGTACCACTAGACCACGGAGGTCGCCTTATTTCATTGTACACGCCTTACTCTCTACACCTCTGTCCGTGGCCAATCATAAAGCCTAATCTCTTCCTCTTCCCCGCCGTTCTACTCGGCACGAACGCAGGAGGATATAATGTTTGTTGACCTGCTACTACAAGTTTTTTTTTTTTTTTTTTTTTTTTTCCTGTAACTTTTCAATAGCCCATGAAACGGTGAAATCAAGTTGAAGGTTCTCGAAGTTGCTTTCTCATTCCATTGAAAACAACTACGAAAGTTTTGTTCGAATGTGCCGATTCCTTTACTAGGTTATGGTCACTATAATAGAGCTGCGACAGTTTTACCAACCTTAAATTATTTGAATTCAAAACGCCTATAGCTAATTTAACGATTCACTAAACATTTAAGGAAGTCTGTATACTAAAATTGAGCGGTGTATGAAGTTTTCTTTTCAAAAAACTAATAAGAATATTTTGTCCATCAGTTAACATTCAATAACTATTACTTGTATCCTAAGGACGAACTAGTAACAAAGAGCAGTTAGCTAAAGCGAAAGATCTGGTAAAGCTCTTCAAGTTTGAGAAATATTTCTGTCAGATAGTTGACAGAAACAGGAAATGCACCCGAGTTCTTCGCTATTGCACTCGGGATTATAATGTTTGATCGTTCTAGATAGAAATAAATAACATTTAAGTTTCAAGAAATGCAATGTCTGCAAGGAATTGACGATGGAGCAGGTCATTGGCGAAGCTTAGTACGTCCTAATTACTTGACCTGAAGCATTGCTTCACACATTATTAATAGAAGCAAGAAACAAGGAGTCATTTTACTTTCATTAATATCCAGTTGCCGTCTTTGCCGTTTAGTAACTTCTGATGTAAAGAAAAAGCAAAAGCAAAAAGGTCTGACAGGGAGCAAAAGAAACAAAGGGGAGGGTACAAAAACCTGAAGGAGTGGCAGACGGACTGTCATTGGCGACAACGGTAAAGCGATAAATGAAACAAGAGTAGTGCATTTGAACACGTAATTATCAAATGTGTCATGTTATATACATCGTACATGTCAGGAATAACAAAGGCGCATCGCGACTCGCCAGGTTAAGTTACGCCGGCACGTTAGGAATTGAATGAATCTGAAGTAGGTCCATAAGTTTCCGGCCTTACCCTTTTCTAGGTATGATAAACACAAAAACTATATTTCACTTTTCAATATAGTTACCCTTTATTGCAATGCACTTCTCACATCTTTGAATTAACATTTCAACCCCCCCCCCCCATTGTCAGAAGTCTTATATGCAAAATGGGTATAAACAGCATCCATCACTTCTTCGTCACACTTAAATTTCCTTCTTCGAACGTCCTTCTTGAGTAAATCAAGTAAGGTTCAGTGTGGAATGTCCATCACATAACAGATTCCTCCAACCAGATTTTAAGAAGAGGAAATAGTCACTGGGAGCTAGATCTGAGCTGTAGGGTGGATGGTCGATCTTCTTGAAGACACATTTCTTCACATCTTCCTTTGCATCAAGAGCTGTGTGAAGAAGCTGCACACCACCACTCAGCTTGCCTCGCCTTTTCTCTTTCGATGGAAGCACGTAGTCTGTGCAGTAGGCCAGCATAGTACTCCCCATTTACTGTGGTCAATGAAGGGTATTCCTTCACAGTCCCAAAAGATTGTGGCCATGATCGTCTTGATTCACCGAGTGATCTCGGCCTTTAGAGGCGGTGCTTCGCCAGGCTTACGCCACTCGCTCGATTGATTCTCTTTTGGACAAGGGATCATGGTACCATCCTGTAACAATAGTTTGCAGAACTCCTCTCTCGTTGTCACGGCAGAGCTCCAAAAATGTCTGACAACTGATGGACTCGTTGCTGCTTCTGTACTGAGGAAAGAAGTCCAGGCACCCATCTTACGCTAACCTTATTCATGTTTAAATGACATGAATAATTCCAAGGACTGTTGTTTTAGAAAGGCCCAACATTGTTACTATTTCTGTAATTTTGAGTCGCCGATCGTCCATAATTTCTCTTTCCACGAGAGCGATGTTTTCAGGAGTGAGCACCTCCAAGGGCCTATTTGATTTGATTTATTTATGGACGCTCTTTAACATCTCAGGTCATCAGCGTCCCATTCAATTCAGGGCGTGAAACGGCCGAGAAATTTTGTTCAGGGACCTCTTTTTCAGGCTTGAGGTTCTTTTTCGTGCCGTAAATGTATGGCACGAGACCCAAGGCTTTGCTTTACTTTCCTTCCGAAGGAAGCCATACTTAGGATTTTTACGCCCGAAAAAATCCATCGATCCTGCCGGGTTTGAACCCCGATCTTGGGTTTAGAAGGCAAGTATGGTTGCCACTACATCTCCAGGACGGACAACCAAGGGCCGACCTACACGCCCTTTGTCTTCAATGCTTTCTCGGCCCATTCGAAAAAGTTTGTCCCATTCTTTTACAGTAGAATATGAGGGGAATGCTTCCCCATATACACCGTCCAATCGCCGTTTAATTTCATTTGGAGTAAGTCCTTCTTTTGTGAAGAACTTAATAACAGGTCAATACTCCATTTAAACATGTCACAATCTTCTACACATAGCCTTCTTTATGCAACTACATCTGAACAAGTGAACACGGCAAGAGCGAAAATTACAGCTGCAATTATTTACTTAATAGATAAGGTATGACTCCAGATAAGGGTTTAGTGCAGGTGTTAATCCTTATCGGCGAGGCCGGAAACTTATGGACCTACCCTCGTAAGTACCAGTTAAGGTGCTCTATGATTTGTCGCAATCTGCGCTTTGAATCACTGCATATTCAGTGCATAGTTGCAGGTATATCAATGTATGCACATTTAAACGAGACGTTATTACCCATGTCTCAAATTTAACACTAAAACGCCCGTTAGTGGTCAATTGTTATACAATTTTAATAATTTTTCTCGCTGAAAACTCCTTATCGCCTACTGTGATGTATAGAACTGAGTGCAGAACCTTCACAAGTTTATTGTTTCTGTTAGTAGGATGTTGGGGTAGTGCTAAAAGACATTCTTGTCAGATTACACTTAGTCATTGAGCTATAGCTATAGCGGTTGGTTCAGACGGATGTAACATATGTACTCGTCTTTACGCATCCTTATAACTGTGATGGTATTTCTCAAGGTAGGAACTAATTTGTTGGATATAAGTTACTGTCCAGTCTTCAAAGACATGCTGGGTACCACATGTTACAGAATCGTCTCCGCAGATTCTGATGATGGAAAATGCCGCTTACGAGGTTTCCTTCAATTTGAAAAAAGGAAGAAGTCACAGGGGATAAATCTGGCCTATAGAGAGGATGAGGTACACACTTTACACTGATGTGTGTGAGATATTCAGCAACAACATTAGCGATGTGCATTATGCAGCATGCTTGGTAAACCATTCCATGAAAAATGAGTTGACTATAACGTTCCCAAGGAAATAACAAACTTTTGTTTCCACACCGAGCTTTGCTCTCAGGATCGGTAGCCAAGTTTCATCCCCTTTGAAAGAAGTTTCGCAGCTTGCTGTAACATCTCCAACTGCATGCGGGAATCAGCAACTTTTCAGTGTGGGTACTCAGTAACATTTTCTGAAAGTGTTTTTAATTTACTCGACAAATGACAGCAGCGGCTTTCCTTATTTAGAGCACCTTTGAAACGGATTGCCATCCCTCTTTAAGTATTTAAAACCATCTTCGAGATGAGCTATAGGCAAGAACAATCTCCTGTTAGAGTGCACAGAGATTTGAGGGAGATGAGAGCTCCTTCATTGTGCTATAGGCGGAACTGAACATGGCTCAACTTGGACACCTCTCATAGGCGGAATAACGAAACTTGTTGCATGTTTTCAGTTAACAAAATATTGTAAAGTTATGGGAATATGCCTATAGAACTTTTAATTATTGTTTACTAAAGTTTTTCTTTCAATTTTTATCGGTTCTCTATTCGAGGCTACAGTAGTTAAGACATTACCGTTGAAATAAAGCAGACTATAATTATACATCTTATTTACCTTTTTGTAGATGAGACAGAAAATGAACAATAATTACAAACCCCCGTGCTATTGATGGTTTTGCCGTATGTCGAATTCTTGCATATAGGGACCATTCCGGCTAAAGTTGGCAGCACTGAGGTTTCTTAGGCATTTAACCTTGGATTCTCTGAAAGGTGCGACTAGATTTTGTTTAAAGTACCGTAGGGGCATATAAGGTGGGGCCTATGGGTACCATAAACACTTTCCCTTCCTGTGACCCCCAGTATTTCCTAGGAACACAATGTTAGACCCAAGGATGCGCTTGCCCACCTACCACTAAATCTCTGACAGGTCGTCCATTGTCTCCATTTCCGAAGTGAGGATCGTAAAGAACCCTGTTTTATCTGCACTCCTCTCCCAAGGCTTTGTTCTGAAGGACCAGCAACTTCTCTATTCCATTACAGCACGTTCCAAGTTTTGAGCAGTTAGCGGAAGGAATGCGGTGGCAACTGTAGTTTTGACGCTAACTGAAATTATTTTTAGAAGCTCTAAAATCCAGTGCAGAAATGTTTCAAAGGACACATGGTCTAAAATAGCGGCAGGAAACACTTTACAATTGTATTTAAAATTGTCATTATGTTCTGTGTTTACTTATCACAAACATGTACTAGATTAATAAAATTGCTGAAGAATATAGTTTGAAAATATGTAACAAAAATGCAGAACGTCGAAAATAAATTGCAACATGGTGGTCTTTCACGGCACTTGGCGAGTCGGCAGTCAGAACGGTAACTTGCAGTGAAGTGAATGTAATATCAGCGCATCTGGTGGGAGTTACAACTCAAATTACAATGAAATAATCGCTTACATTATGACAGGAAATGCTTGAAAAGTTCTACTGCCTCCACACGTTTCCGGCATCTTTTTGGAAATTTTTCATTCAAATGCTTCAGTTTATCTTTCAAAATTGAGTCAGCTTCTTATTTGATATTTTCTTTCAATTGTTCTAACGTGAGGTGTTTGTTCCATAACTTTGTTTTTCACCTTCCCTCATAAATAAAATACACTGTTAGTGTATCTTTCTGCATTAATTGTATTCTCAAAAGAGACAAGCTCTATTAGTTTGCGTGCATCATACACCGATTTTCTCGTCATTCAATGAGAGTTAGCTTTTTGTACTCTGACACTGTTATTTTGTGTCGAAACGGTCACGTAAATGAAACCATGTTTCATCAATAAATATATTAATCGCAGATCAATTTCAAAACATCCAATTACTACAATTTATCCGGATCACATGCCTGCAATTCGTGGACAACAGTGACCTTACATGTTTTCAAGTTTAAATTGATTCAATTGAAAGATGAAGTGATGCTTGTGAATACAAAAGAGAACTATGTTGATACAGTAGAACATTCTTCTACCATAAAACGTATTTATTTTATTGTAATTGCACTTAAATTAATTGAGAACTTGAATCAGAAACGCGGATTTTACATCCGCTTCGCCGAGAGTACCGATCTGCCTGTTGTAAAACGGGCAACAAAACCATGAAAACCCCAATGTGTGTAACAATATGATGGACATTGCAGTATTCATATATTATTGTGAAATATGAGTAGTCAAAGTTAAATAGAGAGCGGGTGTAGAAGGCAGTTATTAACATCAGTGTCTAGAACAGCTCAGAATATTACATACAATAAAACACAACTAAGAACGCTAGAGATGCCATGGTAATATAGATATTATTAATACATCTTTTTCCAGTTTATAGCGGATTTGTTTACTAAATCACTATATATATGTTTTCAGATTTATACTAGACTCTGTAAAAATGGAACCTTTTATTTAAATGTTCAACTATTATTCACCGTATAATTTCGGGATATTTCTGATGCACACCCAAAGGTTTGCGTTAGTATATAAATGTATTATTTAGGTAAAAACTACTATGGCGGATACAATATGTATACACATATACACATTACAAGAAGTAAAGTATCCACGTTGGCTTTCATGACTACCTAACAAACGTTTATAAGTCCTTGAAAATATTCTGATTCTATTCTTCCATAATTGGATATCTCCATCCATTTTGTCTCGTAAGAATTTCAGACTCTGATGTATTTCAGTTTTCTCTGTTTCCTTTTCCACACTCTACTCAAACTATTTATATTGCATGACACTACACATTGTTATTTTCACAGTAAAAAAACATAATAGACGCTCTTCCCACTCGTTTACATTGGCAAATATTCTTCTGCTGTTAACACAGCGCTCTTTTTTGGATACGCCTAGTGTCTAGCTCATTGGAGTCTCTGTTTTGTGTTGTTAGGTTTTAGCAACTGTCACGTGCCTAATCTAAAATTCTTCTTGTTCGTTTATATCGGTTCTGCACATATTTGTAATGCAGTTTTAAATCTGTTACTGGTAATTCTTAAGAATTTATCATAACTTTTTATTGTTTTTCCGGGTTATCAGGGTCGTAATTGCTACAGTATTTGCGTGGCGGGCAAGCATGTGCTGCATTCCCCATATGGGGGGGGGGGTGACAATGTGGGGGAACTGGTGCTACGTTGTAACATTGAGACGGTCAGTATTTAGAAGTGACGGTTGGTGAACTGAAAGTGGGAAAAATAACTCTGCGCATTCGCAGAAAAACAACATGTGAATAGCTCATTCATATTTATTAGGTACACTTCTGGGCTTATTGAAAAATCATATTTATACATTTTTATAACCACAACACAATACAAAGTGGAGTATAGTTCTCTGTTAACCGGTACCTAGTATTTATAAAATTGCGTTTTGAAGAAATATTTTTCTTCGTTCTATCTAAGTATAGCCCGTAGCATCATTTGTCAAAAGTTTTGAAAAGTTCGATTTTTTTTAAATAAGTTTGTCTGGTGCTAAAAATCTACTTTTAGCAATGACTTTATAAAAATAAACAATGTGACTTGTATAATGAAACAGGTGTCTCTGAAGGCGCTCCCATTACAACAGTGGTAGGAAGCGGAAAGGGAGCTTCATTTTCCCCCACCAGGAATCGAACCCAGGTGGAGCGCACCTGGTGGAAGGTTAACTATTTCTATCGGCCCGCAGGCAATCTGCGGAGTTCAACGCCTTCAGCCAACAACAGTTGTTCTTTAAAACCAGTTTCTCTCATTCCCGTCGCCCTAGACGCAGTAATGTAATGCTTGCCTTGTGCGCCGCTTCTGATGGTAAAAACTAAACGTTGGATTTCGCTTTTCGATATCCCCATACCAATCGCCGCTTCATACCTGCGGGTATCCATTGTACAGCTTCTTGGATCAACCTCCATCAATACTTCGTTTGAGAGTTCTAAAGCACACAAACCGTTTTTGTTTTACGTTATTCATCTTCTTACGTCTGCATGTCTTGCTCTTTCCTTGCAATCAAATCCTGCACAGAGCTTTGGTATGATTACAATAACCATTTTAGTGATGGTAAAATGTGTCAGAGAGCACAATTTCTAACCAGGAACCCATGTCTATAGTCGCATAGTTTAGAAGACAACTATCAGCTGCAATTATTGCACCTACCTCCTGATGATGGTATACGATACGGTCACATTGGAAATCAAATTCATTCGGATTTGGCCACGACTCAACAATAGATTACGTAATAACTAGTAGGGCAGCTTGTCTTGAAGGGGCGATGAAAGCGACAGACTTTGAGAGTACGGTACGAGTGGTTGAAGAACTAACCTCACTGCATTTTATAAACAAATGTTAAATTTTACCTTTGCTGACAGCCAAGGAAGGAATTTTGAATAATGTGCTTTTTTTTTTGATTGATTGATTTATTTACGGACGCTCTTTAACGTCTCAGGTCATTAGCGTCCCATTCAACTCAGGGCGTGAAACGGCCAACAAATTTTGCTCAGAGGCCTCTCTTTCAGGTTTGAGGGTCTTTTTCGTGCCGTAAATGTACGACACGGGACCCACGGCTTTACTTCCCTTCCTAAGGAAGCCATACTTAGAATTGAATAATGTGCTGCCGACAACACACGAGCACGATCTTTATCGAGTTGACAGGTTCTATCTGCTTAACCCGAGCTGTAGCTGGTTATAGTTTTATTTTGTTTATGTTCATTATTTGTATTATTATTATTCACATGCACGGATAGATTGTGCCCTTAAGCCCAGTAAAAGAATGCGAGAGAGGGCAAGGTTATGCTGTCTTACTAATAGTAGAGGTTTAGAGTTCAGATAAACCTTGAAAATTCAAAAGTTCAAAACTGAAAAAAATATTTATTTAGTTTGTTTATGGAAACGTTACATCTCAGGCCATCAACGTCCCATTCAGGGCGTGAAACGACCGATAAATTTTGCTCAGAGGCCTCTTCTTTCAGGCTTTAGGTTTAATCTGCGACACTGTACCCATGCTTTGCTTTACTTCACTTCCGAAGGGAACTATAGAAATTTCACGCCCGAAAAAATCCATCACTTTGGTCGGGACTGAATCCGCGATCTTGGGTCAGAATTGAAAGGAGTGGTGGCCTAATGTAGGTGATTGCGATAAATGACATATTTGGGAACATAAGCAAAATGTGAACGTTGTGAGCCAGACCATTCGGGAGAATATTTATTTTTAATGACAGGTTACATCATCTGCTGTATTTAGAAGTGGCGAATAAAATTTCTCTTATGAAATTGTGGAAAACTGAATAAGCAATTACCACATTTTGTTTCATTTCTAGTGGTAGT
Organism: Metallyticus violacea; assembly: GCA_030762175.1. Classification (NCBI taxonomy): domain Eukaryota; kingdom Metazoa; phylum Arthropoda; class Insecta; order Mantodea; family Metallyticidae; genus Metallyticus; species Metallyticus violacea. Next base: position 109,212,042 of record CM060830.1, on the reverse strand, counting down.
TGTTGGTTTAGATCCACATTCACTCTCGTATGCATATTTTCAAAATTTACGGAGGGTGCAGGATGATAGAAAGAAATATTCCCAGCCTAACCGAGAATCAAACCCGGAATTCCTGGACTTAGTAGCCAGCAGGCTGTCTACTAGGCCGCAGAGGTGGCTCATAAACATTTGAACAAATGCTCTAAATTATAACGACATGTTAGTATCATTTTTGCGTCTATTTAAGCAATTTTAAGCCTTGAATACATGCATATTTGTAATGTCCTAGGTCATAGAAATCCGCCCTTTACTTTATAAGTCATAACTTCCCTTTGTTAGTTGTTGTATACAATGTATTGTATATTTGTTGATCGCAGTGACATTTATTCAAGTTGTAAGATCCACGGTACGTTTGCAGTATATGCGATAGCAACACTTTCTTGTTCCTCGAGCATATTAAATTTCTGGAATAAGCAGTAAATGTAATATCCCGTTTCTTGACATCTTCCATTATAAAATCTATTTATTCGGTGTCAAGCCAAGCGGATTTCAGATGATCCCGGGAACAATGGAGCTGACAGTTGGTCTGAAATGTTTTTGCAGGATACGGGGAAACCCCGAGAATTAGACATCTCCTTGTAGGATTACGAAGCAGATACGATACCCGACACCACGAGAAAGACTTATTATAAAATATAAGGTATTAGTGATAATCACCAGATAAGATGTATTACGCCGATTGGTGCTAGTTCGCGTGAGAGTAGTGGCAGATCCAAGTTTCGGCGTCAGCGCCACGCCTTACTAATGCTCCGCAGGTGATGTACCGCATATTCCTGCCTACCGCGACCGTATATTTATTTGTGTTTACATTTTGTTTCCTTTAAGAATCAGTTCAAAAACATGAAGATGAGAATAATGGTAGTTTTCGGGCTTAAAGCAAGCAGCTGAGAGGAAAAGAAATAGACCGAGAACAAAAGGAAGAAAATATAACGAATATATGGAAAAGTAGAAGAGGAAGAAAGAAAAAGCACAGAAGTAAAAATCACCAACGACCAATCCAAATCTATGATGAAGGTACAGGCAAAGTTGGGGGAAAAAACACAAAAAACAAACAACAAATGAAGGAAAAAAGAACAGAAGGAAACTGCACTGTCAACACACCATGGTCCAGTATAGTTGAGACCGGCAGCAACCTCATTGATGTCCAGGTCCTGATGCCAGGAATTCCGGTAGGGAACAGCCTGCATACCGAGCGTCAGCAGAAATGAAGACTTTAGATAATAAACTGCATAAAAACTGTAGATTAATTAATTGTAAAAGTTAAGACGTTTAAAAATTACCTTGTTTGGTATATATATGAAGTGTAAAAATTTATTGATACTTTATACCAGTAGCAATTGTAGGTTTAATTATACGTTATAGTTAAAATAGCTTGGTGCTGGTTTCCAGTACCAGTTTAGTTCTTTGAAGTTTTAGTTATAGTAGATTTTAACATTTGTAGAATTTAAATTGTAGTTTAAATTATACTGATAAATGTAAAAGAGGAATAAATAAAAAGTAACCTGGGAAATTATGTCCTGATATAGAACCAAGTTGTCAGGATATAAGTATTGCAAAATAAAATAAAAAAGAACTGTTTCCTATATACAAAGTACAACGAGATGTCACAGAAGTAGGGCGTTCTGGATGTGCTGGAGATGATGGTAATGATTACTAATACTGAATAAGCCAACAGGATGGTAATGTATGGAAGAATGCCGTGCTTTCTTGTAGTTGCCGCCAGAGAGATAACCACCAATATCTCACTATAATTTCTCTAAATGTATGCAATATGCGAACATACTTTTATTGATTTGCCTAATTATAGGAATTCTCTATAAAGAGTTCAAGCCCTACATTTGACGATATCTCGTGAATTACTTGGCCTAGATTCCTACATTAAAATATAATTTAGTTTTGTTTTCTTGAAATCAATAGATATTGTTCAATTTGAAAAAAAAAAGAAAAAAAAAAAGTAACTGTGCTAGAAATATACCTTCTAATAATTGTTGGATTTTTGGTATAGTTAGCAATTTTGGTATATAAGCTCTAATCTGGCGGTGAAATAGCGCAACAATAGCACATTTTATTTCAGAAATATTCGCGTTGGTGGCTATCGGTGACCCACTCTGTGTGCTACAATATTTCGAAATATCTGCAAATAAAAATTTAGTGATTTTTAAAATTACATCTATACGCTAAAAGTCCATAAATAGATTTTTCAAAATGTAAATAATTTTTAATGTTTCTTTTTAAGACGTTTGAATATTTAAAATTACCACCATGTTAAACAAATAAACATATAATTAAATCAATCAATTGTTATTTTTAGTTCAAACGCAAAATCAGCTTCACTATTAAGTTAAAATGTGAATAAAACTTGCCATTAAAGTTAAATGCTCAAATTTCTTAAATTGCCAACAACTTTAATTAAAATTCCAGAGAATAGTTTTGAAGCGTGGTAGTTGTGCTTATTAAATGCGAGTTGAAAATGACAATTTACTTTTATTTAATTCTAACAAAAACATTCTTTTCTGGGGTGCCCCAAGGAAGTTCTTTCATTTAATATCCACCGCTCGTTATCTAACACAAATACAACAGACGAGCGAGAAAGCATTTTAAGAAGGAGGGGTAAAGCAATAAAACAATGGATGCCGCTGGCATGCGGTAAACAAGTGCGCTTTCGCTCTGAGAACAAAGTGGGGGCAATAGAAGTTGAAAAACATAGATGTCGTCATGATCACACCAGGTGGCAGCGCTCCATCTAGGCACGTATGCTCCTGGGAACAATGAGTTTATCTGCTAGCAGCAATTTTATACATTTTTTTTATGTAAAAGGGGCTTATCAGATGGGCAACTGTAGCGTGCAAGTTAACTTAGATCTTTGCAATAAGGCAAGTAATTATGTAAATATTATATTCCAGAATTTAAGTTTTCATAATAAAGTGTAAAAATCGCGATTACTTTAAAATGCAACATTAAAAAGCTCAGTAAGTGCTTATTATAAACGTTAAAATTAAATGTGTATTTGGAATACGTATGCAATTATTTAGAAATGCGGTCAGCTGGACTCTGCAGATAACGTACAAAATAAAATACATAAAAAAAAAAAAATTATCTTTTCCGTAAGTAAATACAGACACATCTTTGTGAACTGATGATACAGTTTACCTCATGAATCAGTGACCAATAGGAATATCAGGAATTCCCACCAATCACAGCTGCCTATCACATTCAATTCATGGCACCAAAGTGCAGTTGTTTTTATCACATCATCGCTGTAAGTGTATTACTTGGTTTTATTCGCTAAATAGTCATATTAAGTTATGGAGCTCCCGTTATATTACTTCAGATAAAAGTCCCTGTTATTTGCCAGTTGTTTCAATAGCTAAAGGGCTGACAGAGGTCGCTAGGGACGGAGCGCGAGGTCTGGGGTTCGATTCCCACCAGGATCGTCCTTCCTGACTGGGGTTTTTGTCAGTTCTCATTAATGTCAAAGGCCGGGGAGGTAACCTAAGGCCTGGAACGTTTTCTTCCTTAAGAAAGGAAAATTTCCAATAAAGTAAATGCATGTGACACGTTTTCCTGTAATATTCTACTTTAATATAATTAATTACTATAAAAATATCTAGTTCGAGTACATGTGAATATCCTGTACGCACTTCCTCCGTTTTGTAATGCTACTGCATTTGTTCTGTTACACAGGCTAATGTTGCTATACACCAATGGAACGATGTAAAAAGTTACGTGCCTTTGTTTCAAGAGGGAAACTTAATTTTTGACTCTCCTTTGAATGATTTGAATTTGATAAGTTGCGAGTAGAGTTCCTTTATTAGAAAATGGGAAACTTCTAATTAAGTAGAAACAAATACTTTTACTAAAATGCATTACATTTACAGTTGCCAAATGCCAAAGTCTGGGAATGCAGGTGAACAAAATGTGGAAAATTGAAACTCAAGAAACTAAATGAGTAAAATCATCGCTACTTTGTGTTCCATTTCTCCTTCTGCCGTTAAAAAACCGCAAATACGTTTTGCTTTTTTAATTGCTAATATCAGGGACATTGAAAAAAAGAGTGAAACTCCGTTTAGAATATATGAAAAAATTTCCATGCATAAATCGGGGCAGGACAGAAATCGAAACATTTTGTAATTTTGGTTGGTAATTATGCATAAAAACAACGGTTCTCTTAGTGTTTATCAAGATTTCACATTTCAAATAATTATTGCACAAGTAAATATGTGAATATGGACAAAATAAGTGTCATTTATCCACCATTCGCAATAACCTAAAAACTGGGTTAGTGCTTACTGGATATCAGTAATGGAGGAGGTTCATGACCATGCCAATTCCAAAACATAAAATAGTATGAGCTCTACGTCCAATTCCAACCATTGACCACCTTTCATATTATTCAATCACAAACACTGAGGTGTTCTCCAGTGCAAATTAAGTATAAGCAGTATTTGTAGGTGTAGTGTTATTTAATAGCCGTTTTAAATAAATGTGTATATCTTATATTTCGTGGAGAGCATACTCTTTTAGAACAGAATTTGTTTGTTTAAAAAAAATAAAATCTAGTATAACGATAAGTAATATTCCAAAATTCCTGTCAATGGGTTTGTTTCTTTAGAATTGAGAGTTTGGGCACGAACTTTTAGGGGACTGGTTTATCCAGGGTTTTACTGATTTTGGGTGATTATTGATTAGATATTTGATTTATGTTCAGTATTTTATTTATTCTTATTGTGTAGAATATATGCTAAGGAAACTTAAAGAACAGAATGAGAAATGCAGCCTTAAAATAAAAGAGGGGAAAAAGAAACTATCTAAATGTGTGTTGACTCAAATTAAACAGATCTGTCATTTAAAATTATATAAAAACCAAACTGAAATGCCAATACCCAGGAAAAATATTTAGCCAGAAATGTACCCATGAAGCAGAGATTGATCGCAAAATTGGAGCCTTAATCTCAATTATTTGGAGACTGTAGTCGTATATTATAAACAAAGTTAAATTTCTATACATAACACAATTATAAAACGTATTTTGTATGTAGCTCTCAGATCAATGAGATACTGTGCAGAATATTGTAGAGATGGATTTCCTGCGCAGTCAGCGAGAATTTCTAGGTGAGATAGAGTCTACAACAAAAGAATAAGAGTTACGATATTATTGAGCAGGTGGAAAGATAACAGTTGATACAGTAATGGTACGGCACACCCCAACGAAATATAATATGTATGTGCTAACTTTATATCTTAGTAATGTAGAATATTGTGTATGTATATATGTGTATAATATGATATAACTTTAATATGTCGACATTGTTTTCTGTTTACGGTAGCTTGGAAAGACAAAGAGGCCATAAAAACTCTATGCAAAAGGGCGAGAGTAAACTCGAAAGTCGAGTGCGATGCCACTTGTAAAGGGACTACCGTTGGAAGGTTAATAAACCCAAGAACCTTTAAATTCGTCAGGGCTTTGAACCCGACAAGCGGTTGTACAGTTAGCCTTTAAACTAGCCAATGTCAACAAGAGTTTTAAACTTTCAAATAATAACGAATGGCATATGCTGGGAGGTGAATTTAAACTAGCCATTAGTAAATGTACATTCTGAACTTTTAAACCAAGGCATAGCCATATGCTAGTTTGGGTGAACCCCCTTTGGCGTCGTCAAGCCAAGGATTATTAGATTTGAATTTAAAATAAAAGGAGGTGTTTGCTCAGCTGGGCCACTCAGTTAACGCAGTACCCATAGACTGTTAAAGCAGTATTCAGTTCTCAACCCAGTTCAGTTCAGTTAAGCATAGAGATGCAGTTCAGCATATCAGCTCACTTCAGAAACTTAGTTCTAAGTGTACATTCGACCGAGGCGAAGTTTAAGTTTGCTCTGCGAGGGCATCAGTTCATCGGTTTAGCAGTTGCACCCATATTGAATACGAGTCCCAAAATAGCTAAACAAATCCCTGAGATATTGTAGTCATGAAGCGTGTGCAACAACACCGAAGCAACCTGCGAAACCGCTACAAACTGGTGCCCCAACCTGGGGCTATTAGCCGGAGTCTTATAAACTTGGCGCCCAACACAGGGCCACTGGCTTCGACAACAAAGCGCTTCAGGGTACATCCAATGTACGGAGGAAGAAAGACTACCTCAATTCATCTGAGAGAAGAAGAGGTAGACCTATGACTTGAAGGAGTGACCAGTTTTGTGGAAAGTGTGAAATGGAGGTTGGTCAATGCTTTTCAGAAATACAGTTTGGAGTTTGGGAACCAAGAGATGGAGGCATGCGTTGTAAACCGCAGACAGACATACATGAATTAAAGTGTTTTGGTGGGGGACCAATTGAATTACCTGTCGAGCATATCCTGGCAACCCAATCATTCAAATTTGGTTGAATAACCAATGTCCGAACGCTATGTTGAGAAACGGTGAAGCAGCTTTCATGTATTTTGCCAATCAGTGGGGGGAACCTTAGGCGAATGTGTGAAGTGACCTTTCCTCAGTATGTACTAATGTCGGCATTTGTCCATGCTTCATATCACGTGTACATAGGTATTTCTTTTCTCTAATGGCTGATTGACCCATGGATTTTTGCCTTTGAATGGGAAAATTTTTATCACCAGCATTAAAAAAATACATATGGTAATTTCAAAAAGTACTGTGCGAATTGAAAATGCTGAAATGTATATTTTGGAAAGGACTATGGTGCTATTTAACCAGATAAACTGTTCTTTTAAATACTCAACAGCTGTACACTGAAGTGGTTTGGGATATATTATTGATTGGAATGTTGTTTCTGAAAATAACCGGGTTCCCTGTAGTGATCTTGACCTACATCCGATCCTCATAACATTCCTTTGCGACGAAAACGGTATTTAGAATCTAACTTTGATAGCAACTGTCCTCACGTTTGGGTCACTGACCCTCTAATTACTATACATAAACTTTCCATTACTCACATGGCACTAGAAGCATTAGTTTTCTAAGTGAATGAGCCATCAGCAATTTAAATCTTAACATAAATTTAGTGGTTCTTGTGTCAAAGCGTGCGAATCTTTTTGACATGACGGAAAAGTGATGGTAGAGAGACTTGAAGCAGTGATCCCGAATAAGGCGAATTACCTCCTTATTTACTGTGAAAAATCATCTCCACGTGGATTACAGATGGCCGAGGGGTTCCTAAGAATGCTGTAAAAATTCAAAATATACATAAAGAATTGTTCAAACATAATTATTTCAAGAGGAGCGAAAACCAGCGTCTTAACGCGAACAAAGTATAAATCATGACGCTTTGTCATTAAAAAGATATAAAGCTTGCCTTCATATTCACCTTTTGTTACATGTTGCAATTTCATCATCTTGAGATTCTTTCCTAGCAGCATTGAGTTGTAGAAAGGAGTTTTCATATAAAAAACTTATTATCCTAGAATTATATTACAACGAATAGGTAATAATACATTATTAATTAAACAAAATAATTTAAAATAATTAGTATATATAACATTATAATTATAACGGAGGCATACGATAAATACTGCTTCAATATTTCATCGCACCAACAGCTTCAAAAATGTAAAATATAAGCATTTCCTATTTTACAATGTATATATTAGTCAATTGTATTTATTTAATTTATTCTCTTTAAGGAAAATTAACGATGACCTTGACTCAACTTTTCTATGGTCTTAAATGCCAGGAAGTCTAAAGTTCTCCTAATAGAGCATTCAAGATGGAGGATGGACATTTATAACTAGCTACCGATAGTTGTAAATGATTTTCATTTCATGCAATCCGGTTTTGAAAAACCAGGATTTTACATGAACAATCACCTAACATGGAACGAGCAGCTAAATCATATCTGCAAAAATTTCCTCTCTTTTACTGTCATTGAAGCGATGAAAATTAAAATTAATCCAGTACAAACTCGGGCAATGTCACACTTTGGCTATTGACTTTACGCAAAACTACAGTATGCATATGCTACCGTCCTGATTAAAACTAACCGATCGCCGAGGTATGCATTCTCTCACACGCTTTTTTCTAAATCCTGCATACCGATATCCCAACCTACTTCGCTTCGTGATTTCAAAATGTACCCGCACAGTATTAACTAGGCACCAGGTCTTTACTCATATCTAGCCAAAGACAGAGATGGACCGAAATTATGTCATTGTATGAAACTAAGATTAATAATACATTTCCATTTCAATTTTTACAAATATTTGATAAAAGCTATCGTCTGCCATATTTTGTTTTTCAATCTCTTCTTGATTTCGGTGATGCAGGTTGTTTATTATTATTATTATTATTATTATTATTATTATTATTATTATTATTATTATTATTATTATTATTATTATTATTATTATTATGCCTATATACAACTTCATTTTTTATTTATGTATTATTAAATTAAACTTCAAATAATTAATTTATTTATTTAAGATAGTTACAAACTGATACAATTAAATTGTGGAATCTAGGTTTGAGTGATACAAATTTAATTACTAATTCTAGCTTGTAACTGACTATTGATTATAATTATTTATCACAATTCACGAGTGAGTTTAAAAAGTAATCTGACATTATGTGCATTACTTATTTAGTGTTAACTCAAGATGATTTTTATTTGATTAATTTACGGACGCTCTCAACATCTCAGATCATCAGCGTCCCATTCAATTCAGGACGTGAAACGGCCGATAAATTTTACTCAGAGTCCTCTTGTTTCAAACTTCAGGTTCTTTATCGTGCCAACACGGGGCCCCTTCTTTACTTCCCTTCTGAAGGAAGCCATACTTGGGATTTTTACGCCCGGAAAAATCCATCGGCTCTGGCTGGAGTAGAAATTCAAGATGTGACATAAAACTGTGTACATGTTATAGTTTAAACGCTCATTTATTTTCGTTGCATTTATTCACTGGTTGAATGGAAGAGATGGTCTGTCAGTTAAAATAAATCATGATATTCTATATAAAGGTAAGGGCGTCACTTCCGACAGCCCTACTTGTGATGCAACATCCGGAGAGGCATCTGTCATACCACGTGACAACTCCGCCAGCTTTTTTATTGACCCAGGGACACGAAGTAGTGACGAATATAAATAAATCCGTGCAAATATCAAGCCTAGTGCACTTAGGGAACGAGGGCGGAGCGCATGGGGGCGGGAACTGAGCGCTATCAGCACGTGGCGCGCTAGGCGGGTGGCCAACCGGAAGTTAGTTATTATTTTTTACGTTATTCTGATTATCGACAAGTTTCCTAGCCGGCGTCTTTTATTAACAGATTTGTGTCTTTGGAGAAAGTGTTACCATACCTAACAATGCAACCTTGAAATATTACGATTTTTTGGTAATAGTTAACTTTGAAAACAATAATCCTTTGTAGATTATTTTACTTGGAAGTCTAGCCTATAGAGAACGTTGTTTTCATTGTAACACCCAACTCTTCTTGGCAACCAGGAAGCACTTATATTAAATATCATGAGAGACAGAGCCGGGAAGCAGATGTCTGACATATCGCTGCGTTGAATAACTCGCAACAAGGAAGCATTTAAAATAAATAAATAAATAGTTTCATTTTGTCGCAACTGACATCATGACATGACTGCTCTGCACTTTACAAAAACCTGAAGAAAGGACGTTGCATAAAGTGATTTAGTTGATAGAATATGCTAGAGACACAAAACCTTATTATAACAATGTCATATTAGACAATTATGTGTCATTTGGAAAAAAAAAAATATAGCAAATTAACAGTTAATTAAATGAGCTAAAATAAAAATCTGGAAATTCAAATAGAGCATTTCAGAAATATAAGAGAAACATATTGGAATAGTTCAACAAATTAAACAGTCAAAATTAAAACAAACGATGGAACAAGAGGAAAGATAAATATGTACATGAAGATTCTTTGTTCACCTGAAAAAATATCAAATTTACAGAAAGGGTAGAAGAGTCAAACAAATAATTTTTGTTAAATAACCACAGGTTTAAAATTAAAGAATAGTCTACCTGTGAAAGTTAATAGGTGTTAATCAGGAATAAAAAGATTGCATGTTCTAATCGTTCACAAAATTGCCATATCTTGACGTGACTTTAGTTCAAAGACCGCATACAGAGTTAACAATTGCGTGCATTCGAATGATGATTCAAACTGCAATGGATAAGTAAGGAGGTGCACCGGAAACGTCCTTGACAAACGCAGGCACTGCCGGTAGTCTGATGGTCATAATCCATTGATGAAAACTGTAATGTTTTATCTTTAAATGCTTTTATAATTTCCATTTTTTTACTCTTAGGTTGGCCAAATATGTAAACTTTTCAAACTAGTTGCTTAACAAAATCACTTGTTTTGGTCTGTCTTCATCTTGTTAATAGCATTTTAAACTTCATAATGCGAACTTGAAAACTTGTTCACAACTTCCCTACGAAAATACGTACGAACTTTAAAGTTGTGGCATTCTAAAACGTCAAAAATGTCATTAATGATTTGTCTGTTATTAAACTTAAAAAGTTAGTCTTTAATGTCACAGGAAGATTTTAAAGTAAATAAATAAATAAATAAATAAAGCAAACTCTAAAGCACCAAACAACGATAACAACAAAGAAGAGAAAATAAAATATAAACCAAAATTTGCTTGCGCTACTTGGTGTCACCATATTAAAGCTCCTCAAAATGAAAGAGTACGCATATTCCATTGGACAAAGAGTAATGTAAAAACAAAACCTACATCTGCACATAACTTTAAAGTCAGAATAGAAAGAAAATTACTCCTGATGCATTAAACCGATGGGAAGGAGAAATATACAGTTTTCATCCCACATGCAGAAATATTCTTCAAAGGTTGGTACACTGCAGCTCCAGTAGACTCAGAGCACACTACATGAACAAAGTGTAGCGGTTTACTTTAGGTATAAGACCGGAATCAGTCAATGCGTATTTCTTTAGAGTAACACCAACCTCCTCTTTGTGCAGCGTAACAGTTTCTTTCGGACTCCCAAACTTCACATTTCGAAACAGAAAAAAGTCACCAGGAATCAAATCTGAACCGTTTCTTACAGAGAGTCCATTGTTTTCAAATCAGTGCGCGTAGAGGTGGTGAAGTAACAACCCGTAATTCGGTCTTCTTTCTTAGTGTCCTGCAAGCTGTGGTGCACCACTTTTTATTCCTGGAATGCAACGTTTGGAAGTACGACTACTTTCTGCGAAGATCCGGGACGTTGATTTTGGATCGTATTTGTAATCCATTTCATCATCTGTGAAGATGTCATTCCTGCTGCCTTTTGTTCTGTGAGGTTGTCGGATATCTCCCTGTAAGTTTCTCGCGGATCGTTCCTCACTATGGCTTCTATATGTGTCTATCGGAGCGTGGTGTAAAAATAATTAGCAATATTTTATAATACGCTTTCATTAAAGGGAGCAATAAATGCTAATCAGGTATTCTAAAACAAAAGTAGGTTGGCAGATCTGGAATTGTAACACGAACTGCGAGTTTGCAGAGAAATAGCAGAATCAGGGCATAGCTGGTAACAGACAATCACAGTAGGTCAGCATTTCGTAAACTTCGCAAGAGACAAAAAGTTCTCTCACTGTACGTCTCGCCGCTCTCTGAGAGACTGGTCTGCTTCTGCTGCAACTTCCAAAGGTAAGATGACATTGTCAGGTATAAGTCTGACTCAAGCTTTCTGTCACGAACGACGATACTGGACTTCCCCCCGTGGTCTCCAAACCAGCTATATACAGATTTTTGCTTGAAAAGAAACGGAATTTTGAAAAGTTCTCGTGCCATAACCGTGAAGAAATGCTCTCCGTCCACCTCCATATTAGAACATCACACGCGAGTGCACGACCATAATTAACATTCTGCTGCAGCTGCGACAATAGGTATGATTAGTAATCAAGACACGTTCTTTCCAATACTGCCAACAAGAAACCCCTATCTGTAATGATTTCTTCAAATTGCGAAAATTAAAAAATAAAATGCAATATCCATAAACTATGCAGCTGCAAGTGAAATTCATGATAATTTCTTAGTCATCAAAATAATTTTAACGTAAAGTAATGTTATACCAAAATATTTAAGAAAATGGCTATAACAGCGGAATCTTCCTGACTTTCCTAAAACTCTTCTAGCACCTGTGTTTGTTGGAGCGAGTCTAAATGTTCATCCTAAGTTGATCAAAGCAAACTTTACCGTCCCGTCTCGTACACATTCCTTGTGTCCACTAGCAATTCCATTAGGCCTTCAGATGTTTACATGGCCGCGTGCGCAGGGCAAGCATTTGCTCATCACACCTTTTAGTACGAAACAGCTCACTGCTCTTGTACCTGAACTAATCAAGCTTAAATTTAGTGAAACTTGCCCCATCTGTACGAAGAGCTTTCTCACACTCTGGCAATAACTATTGGTCAACAAGAATTTTATTTTCCTTTTTTAATACTGACAGATATTTTAATTGTTTTGTTTCATAAATTGCACTAGTCTGCGCACAAAAAAGAAAAACTGCATGCTAAATTCAATACTGAAATCTGTTTTCCCACATCACGCAAAGTTTTTAAATAAATAGAAAAAAAGAATTTTAACAGAAATCCATTTTTGTGAAATAAAATCAAAATAGCTAATGCACAAAACAGGTACATTAAAATGTTCGGCGTCAGATCAGCCAGCATATTTTCAGTTGTGTTGATTTACATTTATATTTCGGTTGCATGTCTTCTCTCTCCAAGCACCAACAGTAATCCGTCAGCATTGCTTCCTTCCATCTCCTTAATTTCTTGATGAAATCTTTCACCTTGCTCATCATTCATGAGTCCCAAATTAAGTGAAATAGAGTTCAAGAAATGAAGTTTCAAACTCATATTGCAGTCTTTGCAACACATTTCTTATAGTTTCTTTGTATTACATGTCTTTTACATATTCAAGGGACTTATTGATAACATCCCTGAAAGCACACCATACTTGAAGCTCTATATCGTTCATAGTGTTCAACACGCCAGCTGTCTGATGTGAGGTCCCTGCCTCGGACAAAAGTGGAAGTTTACGATACAATTATTTGAAGCACAAGTCATTCTTGTCTAGCGCTTTGACGAAATGCTTCATGATACCAAGTTTAATATGAAGCGGAGACAATAGCATCTTGGGTCAATTAGGTTGACACGTATTGCATTTTGTCTCTTAGGCCATTCTTTCGTTGACCAGTTTGTCCCTTCATCTACTGTCCCATTTATACAAAAAACAAGGAAACTTTGTACACTTGCCCTGCTGACCAAGTAAGACCACAAACTTTTACATCTCCACACAGTAGCCATTAATTGTTGATTTCGTTTATTTATGGACGCTCTTTTAACACCTCAGGTCACTAGCGTTCCATTCAATTCAGAACATGAAACGGCTGACAAATTTTGCTCAGAGGCCTCTTTTTTTAAGGCTTGATTTTCTTTTTCGTGCCGTAAATGTACGACACGGGACCCACGGCTTTACTTCCCTTCCGAAGGAAGCCATACTTAGGATTTTTACGCCCGAAAAAATTCATCGATGCTGGCCGGGAGTGAACGCGCAATCTTGGGTTTAGAAGGCGAGTATGGTTACCACTACACCATCAGCACCGAAATAGCTATTGATGTTCCGGGTGTTTAATTTTTTCTAAAATGGATTTCAAGCTAAACTTTGAAATATGCAAAATATATTTTTCTAATAAACGGAATATTATTATTCTTTTGTTTCTAACAAGCACGAACCACATATGAAATAAATTATTTGCATTGTTCACACATTGCCGTTTTGGTGATCCACAGCTTGAAGGCATCTTATTGTTAGTGCCTGGTACTTTATGCACAGCACAAAGAAAAACTGAAATATAGCACTAAGCAACAAATACACTATCGACTACCACGACTAATGAATTTTAATTTACATTTTTGTGGTTTTGGACTACGACGCATTCCTGCCCATGTGTTGATAAGTTCAAGTCATGTTGGAAATTTTAATCACATGGCAGAGGAAATAAGAAAATAAGGATTGCTTTATTTTGATTTCTGCATTATATTCTATATAAGCATTTATATATAATTTGGTATGCTAAAGTGATTCATGTTTTGCTATAGTATCATTATCACCGCAGTAGAATATCAGATTACAAAATCTGTATGTGTTAAGAAAAAATTGATATAATTTTAGAAATCAGCAGGCCAATTTCCATATAAATAGTTTATTTTCACCAAAACAGCAAAATCATAGCAGACCAGTGTTATTTATTTCAAATTGAACAAATTTATTCATAAAAAAGTAAAAATTATAATAAGAAAGAATGGCAGCATAAGATAATATATAAATTAAAGTTTAGTTTTTTTTCCCTCATAGACACGGTTAAAAAGAGAAGGGTGGTAGTTTCATAGATACCTGGCAATAATGAACGAGTATGATGAAATGATTACGCATTGTTTGTAAATTTTAACCTCTCACCAAAGGTGTACAGAAAGCTGGACGGCAAATGTTCGCTGGCTACTAAAGTTTTTATAAAATGAACAAATACTTTTAAAAAATCTTTGTTCCGCTTCTGTTCAAACGTGGATTGAATCCATGTGCACCTGATCGGCAGGTAGGTGTTGATTTCAAAGTAGGGCATCTTATACCTGCTCTCATTCCGCTATGCAGTCGGAGTTTAACAAGTTGATCTTCAGTGGAAGTGCTGAAGCTTAAGTTCCGCTGATGCATGCAATTGAGCTTGCTCAGTCGTTTATTAGCATTCCTGTAATGTGGAGTATCGAGAGTGAGATAATCTAGACAATTAATATTGTTAAGTACTGTAAGAGAGAAGTTCGTGCTGAATTTCCAGAAGTAACAAAACATTTTAACAGTATAATTAGATCTAAATATACGACCATCACATTCCGTATTAAACATGTTGGTAATACTGGCGTGTTACAAAATTCCTTTTCTGGTATTGGTGCCTTGTGTTAAAAGAACTATGTTTCTAAAAAGTATATTAGATCACACGAGCACTAACCGTTTTGTATGTTTTGTTTATTTAAATTAAATTATATACAAGTATTACATAGAAAATACACTGCTTTCTTTTTACTTGTAAAATTACCAGGGTATCTGCAAAAAGTAAAATGTTTACATAGGTGAACTGTCACATAGGCTAATTAATGTAAATTTTAAACAAAGATAAGGAAAACTACATCTTTGCGAACTCCTTGATTTGTCTCTTTGACTTCATTTTATTCTAATCTCTATTTTTGTTTTCAGATATTTTCCTATTTTGTGTTACTTTAAAAAGGTACTACAAACAGGACATTAAAAATACAAAATACGAGTATTAATGGATTTACAAATTTGAAGAAAAAATATTATAGGAATGCAAGTGATAACATCCAAAAGAACGAAATATCTTGGGCGGAATGCGACGGATACCGGAAACAAATTTAAAAAAGAAAAATGAAGGGGAGCGAAGGATGCACGCACATCCTGAGACTTCCTGTACTCAGCGCCCAGACGTCCCCTCGGTATAAATAAAACAAACACTCAGCTCTGTTTCACGACTGTCAACCGTTTGTTTTCTTATTTTCGCACCGACATACCCATTTTTTGTTCTATTCTTTTCTATAACGAGGTTCAGGGCTGATGGACAAGAAGGAACAAACAAAATGTCTGCAGCAGTAAACAAACCAAGACGTTAATGCGAAGTCCTACAATTGACGTGAGGGAAAAAGTGCACGCAAAGTTTGTTTTATGTAGCGAAAATGCCTTCTGTATTTGACAGTACAAATCACTGCTAATGTCCGATACACTTTTTGTTTTCCTTGATCAGTTCGGAAAGTCAACGCCGCATCTAGGAAGCGCTTCCAGTGACCTATTCGCGGAACGTCAAGGGGATTTCGTAAGAAGAAATTGTTAAAAATTAACTAAGAAAGCAAACGCCTTTAAATTCCAATTATTTATGGCTTATTTTGATGAAAAGAAGAAGAAATAAATGCTACATTGATTCTTTTATAAATATTTTTCGTTTAAAGCATTTGTTCATATCGTATAGAATCCTTTCGTGAAGTTTCATCTCGAACTTCATACACCGATTCTTTGGGAATGTGTAAGCCACCTCGCTTTGTTTACAACATACTGAAACACCAGAAACCTCTCATTCTATCTTGTTTTTCTAGTTCAATGTTAGTTATAAACAAAGTGACGGAAAACAACTGAGAGAAGCCATTTAAAAATCATGCAAGGTCTTCTGTTGATTACCCTTTGCTTTTGTATAAATTTTCTTTAACCTTTACAGTATCCATAAGCAATAGGTGGAAATTGTAAAAGATAAAAGTGTAGTGTAACAAAATGCCTTACCTAGAAATAGTTCATATGGCTCACCCCCACTGAAATATAAATATATATTATAGGCCAATCATCATTTTTGTGCATTTTAATTAGTAATATAGGTATTATGTATACATGTGCGTATAACTTTAATGTATAAATGCATGTCGTGAAAAGAGAAAGTTCTCTGGTGTAACTGTCTACGGTAGCCCAGCCAGAAATGGGGGAAAGCCAAAGAGGCCATAAACCGCTATACAAAGAAAGGGGGACAAATGTATGCCACGTCTTTCAAGACCTTCCGTTGGCGAGGGTTAATAAAGTGCAGGCTTTCGGATACGTTAGGGCAATGAATTCGCCGGCCGGTTGTACAGTTAACTTTAAACCAACCAATGCAAATAAATGTTTTAAACCTTCAAATAGCAGTGGGCAGGTGAATCTGATCCAACCAATAGTAGCTGTATACTTTGAATTTTTAAAGCAAGGCGCGTGTTAGCATGACCTAGTGGGCTTAGTGAAGCCAACGTCTATTTAATTTGGATCGAATATAAAAGGAGCCCTTTGCTCGGAGGGGCACTCAGTTCCGATACATCAGAAGTTAAGTTTACATTGGTGTTTAACATCAGTTGAGTTAACCAACCAGTTCAGTTCAGATAGTCAAATAATAATATCTTGCGAATAATAACTTGTCATACATATTCAGATCTATTAATCGCGTGATTATTAACACAGTTGATATTCCCTCCTAGTCCTGTTGAGCACGACTCACAAAATAGTGCAACAAAACCCTGAGATATTGTCATGAAGCGTGGGCAACAACACCAAAGCGATCGATAGTCGATTAACGATACGAAATATGGCGATCAACAACTAAATCGCTTCGTAATGTGATCAGCCCATCCCCCACTGACAAAGCCATTTCAAAATTGGAGCCCAACGTGGGGCTGCCCTACACCAAACCTCTTTAACCTTTAAGGGTAACCTTGCCGAAACGAATGTGCGGTATATGATTTCATGAATCGAATTAATAAGAGAGCAAAGTGCAACAATAACACTTTTAGTCAAGTAAATACACGCATGTTATGGTTCCTCAAATAGAAATATTCGTGCTGAAGCAATGAGGCGTTAGAATATTAAATTGAGCACCCCAAATTTCCCCATTTTCCCAGTTATATTTCCATTCCCTGAAGTTTGTTGTATTCATTATTATCACATACGACCAGATAAATCCCAGCAGGGACCAGTAAATGTAAACTAGAACGCTATATTCTCTTAGCTTTCCTTGCACCCGCGGCTATGCATTTCAATTTATGCATCATTGTCAGTAATATAAATGTAATTATCATAAATGATACAGGTGAATTAAATAAATAAACGATTGTTGATTCTCGTTTGTTAATAGCTAATGATACAACATTGGCAGTAGCTTAATATACAAGATTATTGACTTACTAAAACTAATAAGCTTTAAGGAATAAATGTAACTGAAAGAGATTTAATTACAAAGTATATTTTTATGTAATAACTTTCGCTTTTGGCAATTTAATACAAAAAGATTACCTTCAAAACTAGTCATGTGCATTTAGATAATATATCTTCTATTAACCCAACCATTTTCTACATTTATGGTTCTTAAGTTCTGTTTAGCCTGCAAATCTAGCAGTCAGTTAAAGTCAATTTAGTCGCTGTTAAATGTCGGCGTCTGCTATTTTTACGTAATGCAATATTATTCCGGTCTGTCAGCTAATTTGACCTTGCATCCTCAAATCGCAAATAATTTAAGGAGAACGGGATGATTTCAAAAGGGCTTTAATGGATGGGTACCTGGGCTCTCCTAAAAACCTACCTAATTCCTGTGTCCCTTGCGTATGCGCGTTTCATGCCTCTACCCATCACCTTCTTTCCTTGCCTTGGAGCGATAGGCAGTATCTCTCTCTGCTTGGACGTGTCTTTGGCTACTTTACTGTTATTGTAACATTTTCCTTTAAATAATTTAACATTGATATAAATTCCTCAAGCGCAGTTTTGTTTTTATATTCCCCTGGCACACTCATTCGTTTTAGTATTTAAACTTACTCACCGGCGTTTATCTTGTTAAAAGATTGTTTTAATATCGATGATTGAAGCTTTTAATTATAAGAGATATTATTTTGGTTCGTTATATCTTTGCCTTTAAATAGTGCACACATGTTGTACTCATGTATACGTTAATGCTCATTACTAGCATCCATTTAACGACATCTTATTTAACGATTTTGGTCCAGCAAGTCTATCTCTGACGATTAAGGTACAGTTTGAGAAAAGAACTGGTCCCGACAGAGGAGAGGAGAAGGAACTAGAAAGACCGACGGATCAGCGTAGGACTATGCTAAATTCCAATGGGTTTGCCTGGGAAAATAAAACAAAATCTACTACAAGTAAAGTTGGAAGAATTTAGACAAATGGTGTTAAATAATTATGTATATACTTTACCAAAGGGCAATTTTCTTACAACCAAAAATGTGGACTCCAGCGTTGTACCAAAGACAGAACTAGTTTGCTCTACGTCTCTCACTAGTCAAGCCGTTCCGAAGCAACGGGAAAATGTGGAAGGGAGAGGTAAAGGGAGGAATACGATTTGGAGGGGCACCCAGTTATGCAAACAATACACTGAACATTTTTCAGATGTTATTAATAATATAGCGCAATTTCATTTTATATTTTGATTATAACGCTGTTATCATCGACCACGTTTAGTTTTTAATTTTCACAAATAAACAAAGACCGTTCACTTACCTGTTTTAGATCCACAGTAATGGTGACCCATTCGTACTGGGGTCCATATTGCAGGCTTGGGGACTGCCACCAACGCGGACTACCATCGATGGCATGTTGAATAGGGTGGCGTCGCTCTAGATCTGACGAGTTGCCGTCACAGGTTCCGCACTGGGGTGATCTCGTCTGCACGTGTTCTACCTACCAGCACCATTAATTTCTTATCTGTTCCTTACAAAACCAAAGCTTAGCTAACCATTAATTTCTTATCTGTTCCTTACAAAACCAAAGCTTAGCTAACCATTAATTTCTTATCTGTTCCTTACAAAACCAAAGCTTAGCTAACCATTAATTTCTTATCTGTTCCTTACAAAACCAAAGCTTAGCTAACCATTAATTTCTTATCTGTTCCTTACAAAACCAAAGCTTAGCTAACCATTAATTTCTTATCTGTTCCTTACACAATCAAAGCTTAGCTAACCATTAATTTCTTATCTGTTCCTTACACAATCAAAGCTTAGCTAACCATTAATTTCTTATCTGTTCCTTACAAAACCAAAGCTTAGCTAACCATTAATTTCTTATCTGTTCCTTACAAAACCAAAGCTTAGCTAACCATTAATTTCTTATCTGTTCCTTACACAATCAAAGCTTAGCTAACCATTAATTTCTTATCTGTTCCTTACACAATCAAAGCTTAGCTAACCATTAATTTCTTATCTGTTCCTTACAAAACCAAAGCTTAGCTAACCATTAATTTCTTATCTGTTCCTTACAAAACCAAAGCTTAGCTAACCATTAATTTCTTATCTGTTCCTTACACAATCAAAGCTTAGCTAACCATTAATTTCTTATCTGTTCCTTACACAATCAAAGCTTAGCTAACCATTAATTTATCTGTTCCTTACACAATCAAAGCTTACCTATTTTCGAACATTTCAGAAATTATATAAAGCTTCTAAGCCTTAACAGTTTCCAAAATTAATTTTGTTGCAAAAATATTTTTCCTTTCATTAATAGGTATTTCCCCTAGATGTAAGTTACAACACAAAAATGTATCAACGTTTCCACAAAGCATTAAAGTGTAATTGTACCTAATATTGTGTAGTTTGCTTTCTCTACACAACTACACTGTGTTGTTTACACAATTTAAGTGTTTTAGACTCTTATCGTTTAAACACGTTTAAAAATTAAAAGATGGTTGGTTCTAAATAAGCCTATAATACTAATTAAATAGTTTTATACAGCAATTTTTTCATATTCTTTCTCTGCTGAGTCCATGTACTCACTAGCAATGATGTGCGTTAACATTTAGTATTGGAAAGTAAAAACTCTGCAGGATTCGATTTATATAACAAGGTAGGTTTTTCAGTTCTAGCTTATTGATACAGGAAACTAAACGATTTGTTGCGACTTTGACTTATCTTGTTAGGGTTATGCATCTGAACATTTACTATAAATATGGTTCATGCACAGAATGAAATGGTTTTCAGAACCTTCTTGTGGGACACTGGTATATAATTACTTTTTAAGGAACAAGTGGCACAATATAATTTATTAATCTGAACTTATTTTTCAAAAATCACAAGGAACCCAATGAAATATGTCGGTTACTAGCAATTTTCCATTACAGTTATGTAACTATGCAGTTTCATTCTGTCCATTTAGTATACAACATTATTGATAATTGTGCGTGTTGTTACAACATTCATTGAATGTAAGTCTATCTCACGTTCAGAGATGATGTAGGATAGAAACACTGGAATTTAAGATGGTGAAACTGAGTTTTGGTTCCAGCAGGATGGTGCCACAGCTATTCGTGAAACAATTAACATTCTATGAATCCTGTTTCCCGGATGCATAATTTTTCAATTTACTGATGTTGCCTGGCGAGCCCGGTCTCCAGATCTGACGGCAGCAAACGATTTTTTTGGGGATACCTGAAGTAAAAGTAAAGTGTCCTGCGACAGGCCACGGACCATCATGCAGTTAAAAGTAAACATAAATTGTGAAATTAGGGATATTGATCACGTTTTATTGCACCGAGTTATGGTAAACTTCCCGAGTCGATTACACGAATGTGTTCGTTGTCATGGAGTCCACTTAAAAATACGATTTTTAAAAAATATGTTCAGATTAATAAATTGTATTATGCTACTTGTTCCACGAAAAAGTATTTTTATTTGATTCTATCCGGAAATCCCACAAGAAAGTTCTGAAAACCGTCACATTCCTTTACGTTACCCAGTAAAAACCTTCATGCCATCCTATGTATCAGCGGTAAACGATCCATGGAACTTCTTTACTACGAGGGACTCGAAACCTAACCAATGCTAACGAGCTTGACTATTTCAATTTCAGGTAAACTTTCTCGCATAAAGGAAATATATAGCTATAAACTTTCCATCATCAAAAGATTACAGGTCAAGAGCTCACCAGTTTACAGTACACTTCAGGAACACCTCTCTCGCCACAAGTAGCATTTGCTGTGATGTCGGCTCTCGTCGCTAAATTGAACACGTTAGGGAACAGGCCACCACCTGCACCGTTGTTGTTATTGTTGTAGGTATAGAGATGTTGATACAGCGTTTCCACACTTTCTACACCTCCTGTAACAATCAAAGCATCATCATAACTTGACTTTCCAGCATTTACAACTGATACCCATTAAAATGTAACACTTTTATTGTTACATACGAGATGTGCTCTTAAAATGTTCGAACTTTTAAATTTCCGTGCTAAGACGTGTCGTGGTAGATATTTCCGTTTGCGCGCTTCTCGGCGCTTTCAGAAATGAAGCGCCTTTTGGGAGGTATATCAACAAAGGGAGAGATTGCTTACAGAGAAAAACGAGCCACTAAGTTGTAAATAAAACCAAAATTTAAACAATTAAAACGTTCGGATATTTTTGGGCAGACCTCGTACGTGAAATTACTATTTCAAGGCAAAAGTTACAACTTTAGACTATAAACATCAAAATATAAATATTTTTATATTCTTCTATTTATTCTCCTTCGTTTGTAGCACTTACAGGCTAATACCTAGATCAGCTATTTATTCTGGATGCACTGAGGAACTTCCTGAATGGATGAACAATCCCATGTTAGAGCTACCCCAGTGACATTACAAACACAGAAGACATAGACAGTTGAATGATGAAATGAAAGGTGAATCAGCGGCAGAGAATAGACATTTGCCCTTTCTTAAAATGAACTGAGGAAAACCACGGGAAATCTCAGTCAGGTTAGTCTGCCGCAGGATTTGAGCCTGGGACTCCGACTACCAGTCCCAAACTCTTAGTTACTGCAGTACTAATCTTAGAAACTGTTTCAAACGTTTAAGCCTTGGCAGAAATCCTTTTGATAAAGCTCCAACACCGCTATAAAAAAACAGCGCAAAGATTTTAACACCGGAAGGTAATGATATGGTTGTGTGAGTAATGCGCATGTATTTGTGTTAGCAGAACGCCCAACGAAGCCTGCAGTTCTTCAATTGTTAGCCATGGAGGCGGACCTGTGATCATTTTATGAATGGTGGTGTTACTGCAAAAGACTACCTGGAGATTTCGGTTGAGGGGATTGAATGTCGGGAAGTTAAAGAGTATTTATAAGCCCTTTACAGATCCTTTGGCCAAAATATATCTCCTTTCTTATTTTTCGTATGTCATGTTGTGTTAACTTTTAGATATAAAAAAAGTAATGGCAAAGTCATTCTTTTAGCATTTTTACAGCCCTTTGACCAAAATTAAGTTCGTGGTTAATGTTTAGCATTACTGAGTAAAGGAAAGGTGTGCACTAACAAAACTTACATATGTTTTTGATATTACTTAAAAACTATAATTTTAGCAATTAAATGGCGTTCAAAGACATTTCTAAATGCAATTACTTGTTTCTGTAAATACAGAAACATTTCCTTAATTTCTTTCTCTGCAGAGGCAGTTCTAATAAAGTTATTTTTCAATATGAAAGCACTACCACACAGAGATGTTCATTTTTAATTTAAGGAACCTAAAAAGAATTGTCTTCTCTTGAATATAACCTGACTTAAATGTGATTAGAACTTATGGGATAATTAGAAGTAGATTTTTCCCCTTCATCTCTGAAAACATAAGCAACTTTCCAATGGAAGACACTGAAATCCGTACAAAGTTTGTTTGAAATTAAGGTCAGATTTTCATCTCAGTAGGGGCAAACATCATCATAGTGCCTAATAAATAAAAGTGTTCAATCTGCCCCTCACATGCATTGCACTTGATAACTTTTATGAACATGTTATAACAAATCAATTAAAACAATATTCTGTAAAATGGTAAATAATAATTAGAAATCGCTGACGAATTCATTACAATTTACAACTTTTGTGATTCATAAATTCTTTTTAAATGTAATGAAACGTCCACGGAAAGATTGACTAAATAATTTTGTATACAGTAGGAGTTAAACTGCCGTTTGAAAAATTGAAATAGCGTTTTCATTGTCACGCTGAAATATGGGATTATGATATTAAAGCATTAAATGGCTTCAATCACATTCATGCAGGAATTATTTGAACAAAAACCGAATTCGCCCCGTGTCCTCGTGTTTGTTATCATTTTTCCTCTTTTGATTTTATATTTTCTCATACATAAACAGCTAAGATTATTATTATTATTATTATTATTATTATTATTATTATTATTATTATTATTATTATTATTATTATTATGTTGTTGTTGTTCTTGGCCATGTTTTCAGGCGTCTTAGAATATTACAAAACAATAGACTACTAAAACGTAATATATTATTTTAAAATTATTATACTAAGATTGTTCAGAACAAGCCCAAAGTATAATTAATGTACGTTTATTATCAAACCTCAAAAAACTTCATGCTAATAATTAGCATTTTTAAAAATTCCTGAACTTTCATACACACAGCTACACTTTGTGCACTAACATTTTAACTCCTGATGTTTAGCTTTTTTATTATTAGATAAAGGCCAATTATATCACATAGGTTCCGAGTTCAGATTTATCAGCTGTTTGTCAAAACTCCACGTAAAATTAAAGTTGGTTGGTTGTCTAAATTTCAAACTATATTGTCGTCTCATTCTAGTCTCTAAAATCAAAAACTTGTGCATAAATTCAACAAATGCCCTTTGGTATGCTTACAGTAACTTCAGAGTGCGAAATATTTGAAAAGGATTTGAATTACCAGTTATTTATTGATTTGGTTAATTTATGAGCGCTCTTTAACATCTCCGGTTATCAGCGTCCCATTCAATTCAGGGCGTGAAAAGGCCAATAAATTTTGCTCGGAGACCTTTTCTTTCAAACATAAGGTTCTATTGTATGCTGAAATCTACGACATGGGACCCACGGCTTTATTTTCTTTCCAAAGGTTTAAAATGACCATATATTGCTGTCTAAAGGATAGTACAGTTTTTAATTTCCTCAATAACTTCTTCAGATTGTAAATGGAAAGAAATTTTCTAGGATACAGTCTGGCTCAAAACAATTTCTTTACCAAGGGTTTCAGCGTATGCAGCGGCGAGTCGACCGCAACAGATCCGTTAAACTTTTCAATTCTGGTAAACGTTCTTTCTTCTTTTAATCCGAGAAACCTCCAAATGATGATGCGCCTTAAAACACACAATTTCAAATATTTTACATTATTGTTAACGAGTGCACAATTTACGAGTTATCGGAACAAAGCACAAAATGGCGACATAGCTGATAGAAGTTATTCTTATTTTTCAACATAACCTCCCTCGATACTAATGCACTTTTGTCCAGAGATGCTCCAAAGTCTTTATCCCATCCGAAAGTCAAAGGCTTCAATTGATAATTTAAGTTTTTCATCGGACAAACATTTTGTCCCACCAAGGAATTTTCTCTGTTTAAGGAGCAGATGGAAGTCCGTTAGAGTCAACTCAGGGAAATAAGGCGGATGTGGCAGCAAATCCAATTCACTGATTTTCACTATTGCAAAGATACATTTATGAGCGGTACATTGTTTTGATGTTGTTCTTTAATAAACCCGGTGTTTCATTACTTATTGTCTTCAATAGGTCCACAATTAGCAGCCGATTGCACACAGTTGAAAATCGTAATGCTTACAATAGTTTAGACTGCTGTTTTATTTCAGGTTTGCAGCAGTGCAATCATTTTTCATCATTGGTCACAAAGTCCACGGTATCTCTCTGTAAACGGACCAAACTATGAGAGGTTTACTCTCCGATTCGCTTTTGATCCTCAGTCAGCAGATAATTTCTTCAAGAACAAAAATGAAACACGCGTTCACTGAAATGCTCAGAGCTTCAACAATTTTAAACATTTTTAATCTGCAGAACCATGTCTTGCACCCTATTGATAATTTTTGAAGGAGTTTGTTATACGCTCTTTCACGGTCACTTGGAAATGTATGAAATGAAGGTATACAGACAGTTTCCTAGAGTGTATGTCATATGTATGAATTTACTAAGCGCTTAATAACCGCACAATGTTCTATATTTGCCATTTTTCCCTTCTATGCATGTCAACAAACAACTGTAGCCACTACAATATGACCAACCCATGCATTATTGCACAAATATTTCTTTGGAAGAGGGCGAGTTTTGGTAACAAAACATCTTCGGAACTGCTGCTGTAATCTGTGGATCATTCCGAGAACAATACAAATGACCCTCGAACAAGCAGATAACAAAGACGTTTATTGTAACACAGTAAAATATCATACAGTTGTGCACATTATCTCAGTAGGAGCAATTGCTTCTACTACCTCCCTCCTTGCGGATATATTTTATTAAGAAGGTTAATAAAACGGTTTCTACACAATTTATTTTATTTTGTTCATCATTTGTAAGTACCTCGCAAACAAACAAATGAATACATCTTGTACTGTAAATGTATACAGATTCATGTTTTTAATCAATAAATAGACATGAGCATATAAAAAGGTGCAGGACCGCCGAGTGCACATGACCAAGCCAAGCCCTGAGTAATTCGAAAGGGCGAGTCGTTTTAATGAGTCATCTACATAGAGGTATCCCGAACACACCCTCCCAGCCTTCTTCCTACCTGTGAACAATGCCACCCCTCCCTGTAGGAATGTTGGAGGGAGGTTTCTAAAACAAGAACTTGCCCCCAACGTTCCGACGCTAAAGCACATGTGATGGTTTTGCATTGGTGGAGAATCGCTCGCTACTCAACCATATGCACCTGTCGCGATGAATGGTTTCGGAGTTTTTCTTGAAAGCTTTGGTTCAGCTGAGGATAATTCTCAGAGACACGGAAAATATATTACTTTCGAAGTCTAAGAATTATTCAAGTTTTTATTACAACTCACGCCTTGCAAGAAACAACCACGTTGAGGCATGGAAAACTTTCTTGAAACAAGCACTTGTTATTGAAACTGAGAAATCAGAAATATGCATCATGGTTACTCGTTCTGGATCGAGTCGAGTCGATTTTCATTTTGATCCTGTTATACTTACAAGGGCAGGTTCATAAGTTTCCGGACTAACCATTTTCTAGGTATGATGACAAAAACTATATTTCACTTTTCAATATAGTTACCCTTTAAAATGGGCATAAACAGCATTTATTACTTCTTCGTCACATTTAAATTTCCTTCCTCAAAGGTTCTTGAGTTTTCAGAAGAGGAAATAGACATTGGAAGCCAAATATGGGCTGTAGGGCGGATGGTTGACCTCCTTGAAGCCACATTTCTTCACAGCTTCCTTTGCAACAAGAGCTGTATGCACAGGCGTGTTGTCTTGAAGAAGGCGCACACCACTACTCAGGTTTCCCCGCCTTTCTCTTTGATGGAGTTTGTGCAGTATGCCAGCATAGTCCCCCATTTAGTGTGGTGTTGCTCTCCTTGTAGTCAACGAAGAGTATTCCTTCACAGTCATAAAATATTGTGGCCATGATCTTCTTGGTTGACTGAGTGCCTTGGCCTTTAGAGGGGGTGTTTCCGCAGGCTTACACTACTCCATTGATTCTCTTTTGGACAAGGGATCATAGTAGAGGATCATAGTTTCATCTCCTGTAATAATCCTTTCTAGAACTTCTTTCTCCTTGCCAATGCAGAGGTCGAAAAATGCCTGACAAATGGCTCATGGCTGCTTTTGGACTGAGGAAAGAAGTTCTAGGCACCCATCTTGCACTAACCTTATTCACGTTTAAATGTTTATGAATAATTCGAAGGAGTGTTGTGTTAGAAAGGCCCAATCTTGCTGCTATTTCTGTAACTTTGCGCCGCCGGTCTTCCATAGACGGCGATGTTTTCAGGAGTGAGCACCTCCAAGGGCCGATCTGCACTCCTTTCATCTTCAATGCTTTCTCGTTTCATTCAAAAAGTTTGGCCCATTCTTTTAGGGTAGAATATGAAGGGAATGCTTCCCCATATGCACCGTCCAATCGCGTTTAATTTCATTTGGAGTAAGTCCTTCTTTTGTGAAGAACTTAATAACAGCTCGAAACTCCGTTTTGAACATGCCACAATCTTCTACACATAAACTTCTTTATGCAACTATATCTGAATAACTGAAAAAGCGGAGCGTGAGTTACAGTTGCAATTATTTACTTAACAGATAAGGTATAACACCAGATAGGGCTTTTGTGAAGGCGATAATCCTTATCGGCGAGGCCGGAAACTTATGGATCTACCCTCCTAGACGTTTGATATAGAATTTAAGAATACCCAGTGTATGATTATGTGGAGGCCGTTTTCTTTAAAGTATACGAGTTAATTTTATTTATGAAAAATCAACAATTTCAAAAAATCCGAAAAAATTGCTGCAAGACACTTAAAAAGTTAGTATTATAGATAATACAACACGTCCTATAAATATGTATAATTTCAACAGTGAAATAAATAAATTTATTTGATAACTTCCCTACAGAAAACAGTAAAAATAAAAATGTCGGGTGATTTTGCTCTCTCTCTCTCTCTCTCTCTCTCTCTCTCTCTCTCTCTCTCTCTCTCTCTGAAAAAAGTATCAATGTTATTTTGTTCCTTTACCCATAAATTCCTTAAATTATATTTGAAACAAGTTGCCTTGGAAGATCTGGGATTGAGCGAGAAATCAGCTGTACTATTATGACTTGAGAATGCCGGCTGTGTTAAGGGCTCTATTAGTGTGCAAGACAGATATAAGTAGTTTACTTCTTTTTTTTTTAGCCGTCATCTTGGAGCACAAATCAAAAAATTGTGCCACCTGCTTAATAATTTGCATTTTTTCATGTTTTACATTTTATAGCAAATATATGCATAAAACATTTTCTACTAATCTTACAAGTAACCATATTAAAGAAATTATTATGTAACAATATATAGGACTTAAAAAAACTATTATTCATAATTCGATTTTAAGGGATTCAAGAGATGTTTCTATAAAATACGAATAGTTCAGTTAGTTTCTATTGCCATGGAAAACTTTTAATTTCGCTTATAAAGGACAGAGCGACAGTTGCTAAGCTCATCGGCTCTAGCGCCATCTGATAGGAAACTAAGGTATTATTAGAACGTGAAACGACCGATGATTCTGTCTGGTAAACTCTTATTTCAGGTATGAGATTTTTTAATGTGTTGTAAACCTAACAGGACCCATGGCTTATAGTGCCCTCCGGAGGATTTACACTAGAGATTTGTAGTCATAAATCTATTGGCCTTGGCTGGGTTTGAACTCACCAACTCTGGGTTCAGAGAGTGCGCATTACCCCCAGACCACTGAAACTCACAATAAAATTCAGTAGACTTGACAAATTTTAGCATTAAAATAATTAGACCTGGAGATGTGATACTTTGTAGATAAATAAACAAAATCGTCTTTATGTATTGCAGTAGTATAAAATGTGAGGTCAATTTTTCGTTCGATTTCACACGGAATCGCCCTAAGTTACCTATTTTTACAATTTTATCAACCCCAAAAACTCGTACCGTAATTATTTTATACATAGCTATTTCAGAGCGTTCGCAACAGTAAAGTATTTTCGCTGACTACTGATATTGAGAATTTTGAGTTAAGTTTTGAGGGGAAACTTCTGCAGATGACCTATTTGTGCGATTTCTTTTGCACGTAGCAACTATAAATAAATATTGCGTATATCTCACTCTCGGCGTACTCCACAATACACAAACAAGCACGCAGTAGAAAGTATAACACATACTTCCTACATAAAGCAACTGAAACAGTTGGCAACAAACTCAATTGCCTGCTTCAATGGAACTTCTGCGCCAATAGTGCACATTTATAACTCCGATTGCGTAGCAGAATGAATAGTGTCTGTGTTAAAATAGTGGCTGTGTTAAAATATTGGGAATGGAAAGAAATAAAAATCTGCGTTTAAAATAGAACAGTTCTATTGAAATGGCAAAATAAAAATGTGTATCATTATTTAATTTAAAGATTTTTAATACAGTATGTTTGTTTGTTTTTTAATTCAAGCACTGAATGTAAAGATTACTAGATTCTAAGTTAAATTCAAATGCTTAAACAGACATTTGTATGGACCAGTGTTTAGTTTAGTATTAATAGAATGTTTACGTCTAAAGTGTTCTTGATGTTGCAGTGGGATAACGCTGACAAGGATTCAGCGCTTAGCTACGTAAAATTAGAGCAGCTGTAAAATTTGATTATGTTAGGAAATTAATGTTCAATACATTAATTCATTCATGCCCAATTTTATTTTAGGGAGGGAAAAGGCCGGATTTTGCCCTTTTTGCTTTTTTGTTCTACTGTTTAGATTTATGGGCTAAACAAATTCATTTCAACATAAAATCATACAATACATGGGTTTTTATAGAGCCTACAATTCCCTACTCGTCAAATAGGTGCATTTTAATGTCGTATGACTTTCATTTGTTATACTTTTAAACACATATTTTAGCTTTCACAGTATTCACATTTTCTGCAACACTCGATTAATGCTAGTTACAACAATGTAATGTAATATCAGAATACGATAATGTGATTTAAAAGATATAGCCATTGTCAACTACAATATTCTCAATGTTTTGTTCACCGCCACGGGTGGCCGAGGTCGTTAAAAGGCGCGGACTCGTGAGGGGGAGGTCTGGGATTCGATTCCCACCAGGATCGTCCTACCTGACTGTTTTTTTTTTTTTTTTTTCAGGGTTTCCTCAGTTCTCATAAATGGCAAATGCCGGGGGTGGGGGGGTACTCTAAACTTAGGCATATAACGCTTCCTTTAAAAAAATCCTTTCTCAATATATAATTTCATCTCACGTATCACCAGTGTCCACCGCCTATGGTGCCTCAGTGGTAAAAACGGGAGTTAAACACGATTCAAAACATTATGCAATAGGAATGCATTTTCAAGAGAATGCGTGGAAGGAAGAAGACATCCTAGAAGAAGTGGTGGACCGTTTTATTATAAACTTGGGTGGCTCAGTGATAGTGAACACGATGAAATGGAAATTGACAGCTAAGAGGAGCAGGAAGAAAAAGATCTTGGAGTGCAGCAGTAGAGAACGGAAACGAATGAAGGAATGAGGCAGCAGGAACCTCAATTAAAAGGTAATTTATCGCCTAATAGTGTCACGTTTTTGGTTTAAAGTGCCAAAAAATTAACAGTAAATATACTTTATCAGACAAAGTACAACTTTTCTACAAATGATCAAGTCATATTTTGTCGTATGTATCAACGTTTTCTGTTGCACAATATTGAAGTTAATTTGAGTGATATCCCTGCAATTTCAAGTAAGTTGGGATAGAGGCGCTTGTCTATTGCATATGCAATAGCAATTATTGAACTTCAAAATGATTAATTTGAGAATGTTGCAGTAATCTCCTGAAAGATCGGTATTAGATGGCAAGTGCAAACCGATTTTGAGTCTATGGATTGATTTGTTTATTTACGGACGCTCTTTAACATCTCAGGTCATCAGCGTCCCATTCTATTCAGAAATGTACGACACGGGACCCACGGCTTTACTTCCCTTCCAAAGGAAGTCATACTTATGATTTTTACGCACGAAAAAATCCATCAATCCTGACCGGGTTTGAACCGGCGATTAGTATGGTTACCACTACACTATCAGGACCGACGAGTCTATTCCTGTGATGGTGAAAGGTGTATTACCTACATACAAAAACCTGCAACAATTATGGGAACGTAGCTGCACGCATTCTACAAATCACCCCGCGTTTGGTTAGATAGCACCTTAGCACTACAAACAGCTGATGCAACGTATTTAATTGTTAGCTCTGGTCACTATTTGCAAATCTCAATAAGAAACATTTTGCACGATAATATTTTCGCCACTTTTCAATGAATTTCCTCGACATGCTAGCAGATCAGCTCATGCATGGCGCCTCTTTGCAATAAAACTGATTGCACTGCACATGTACATGGGTTACTGACAGTTAAAATGCATCTGGTATCTCTGAAGATTATTTCAGTATTCATTAACATGGTTCTCTCAATGAAAATTAGCGGTTATTTAAGTTTAAACTGTAATTTCCTAATGACTTGTCCTCGAGCCAATGACAACAGAGATGCACCACACCGTTATATTTACCTTGGGATAGAAGTAACAGCGAACACACTTTAATAGCCGACGATGGGAATTTTATTTCATCAAAAACTTTTGTTGTTCCCTAAATAATTATGAAATTATTAATAACTTGATGCTCAACTAGTTAGATACAATTACTAACATATCTTTTACAGATTCTACATAATCCTTAGCTGGCTGAACGAGAGAGGAGACATGTATCCTAAAGATTTCCTGTCCGTTTGTTTCTCAAACAATTGTCGCGGTGGGAGAACATCAATCATATCAAAACTTTTAGTAACGACACCCAACCGCCACTTTCAAGGGACTTCTCACGTAACGGTTACTGAAGACAATGTATATGCCACAATATTTACAATGTAAAGATTTTTCCAGAAATAGTTGTTTGATAACTTTTTACTGCTTAAACAAATATACATTTTTAGAGTTGCTTACAAAGGAGCCTATTCTATAACTTTTAAGTGACTATTTAAAAAATATTGTATTTTTGGACGTTAAAATTACTTTTAATCTCAATAACAGTATCAAAAGCTCATATATTGAAGTCGACCTTGCGGTGAATAGAAAGGGAGAAAAAAAAATAGATATCCACAAACATAAGAACGTTTTATCCAGTGTGAAATAAATATTATGATTATCAAATTGCACTAGCTCTGAAGTCAATAATTGACGCATGCGATATAAATATTAACTTCTGTATAGAAAAACGGAAAGGGAACTGCAGGTCACTTCGATCATTTTGTAAACGCCACGTTGCCAAGCACTTCAGGTAGTTTTGTTGTAGAATTGTTGAAATCATTTTAAAGTGGGTAACGCCAACTATAACAAGTTTAGGGAATGTGAGTGACAGATGACATGCGGTCGGTATTCTTAATGGTGAGGCGTGGATACCGCGGAACAGATCAAGTTCTAGTGCTGGGAATAGCTTCCATACTTATTTTATGAAAGACAGAGCTTATGTCACGAGTATAATGTCAAACGACTTCTTTTACATTCCATAATTCCTCTGTTCAACTTGCTCGTATCAGTTTATTTTTAAATTGAGCGTAACGCTATTTCGAAGATTTGACAAATTTATTTTATAAATGGTAATCTTGGTGTTTATGTAGGATAGCAACATGAAGTTATAATGTCTATATCACTTATGTAACGTAATCTTAAAATCGACAAATGAAATGAAATAACATTTTGAATTTTGACCAATCACAACCGGATTACGGAGTGAAATTATCGAAAAAAAAAAAAAATATCACATCCATTTTATGAGCAGGCATCACTGACCACTTTTGCTAGCAGGCGGTGGGGAGCTATTATAGCAACAAAAGAATGGACAATTGACAATCATAACGCAAAATGAAGAGTTCTTCAAATTGATATTCATAAGTATAACATTTTATACAAGTGTTAATATTCTGTACGCGAATTTTATATATATATATATATTATATATATATATATATAATATAAAATAAAAATAAAGTAACACTATTAGCAGTGTAACAAATTAACAGTAATTATAAAAGCTTTAAAAGGATGAAACAGTTAAGAAAAAGTCAAACTTAAAATCGCTATATTTCGAACTCAACGAGCTATAAAGCTTCTATAATTACTGTTAATTCATAATGTATATATACATTATTATATATTATATATATATATATATTACTTTTATTCTTATTCTATTCAT
Source organism: Metallyticus violacea (assembly GCA_030762175.1). Taxonomy (NCBI): domain Eukaryota; kingdom Metazoa; phylum Arthropoda; class Insecta; order Mantodea; family Metallyticidae; genus Metallyticus; species Metallyticus violacea. Next base: position 109,178,743 of record CM060830.1, on the reverse strand, counting down.
GAAACAGTCCTAAACCCGCATTTTGCTCTTCTCTATTGGCATTACTGACAACCGACATTCTTCTGTCGCAAGATTGCTTGAAGAGTTAAGAACAAATATAAAATTATTACAATTATTACAAGCCAAGTTTACAGGAATCATATTTAAAGACTTATTTTATTTGTGAAATAATTCTATTAAATATCACTCGAGAATCTGAGATTCCCGATAAATTTACTCACTACGTTCGTGAATTTATTGGTAATCTCAGACCCTCTTGTGATAATTGCTTGGAGCACCATCAGAATGGAACTTATTAAAAGATAGTTTTAAAGCACGGTGCTCAAAAACTAATAACTGACAGCTATTTTCTCCTACGTTCATTTTTGTTATTCCTATAATCTCGGCTTCGATCCAAATAGGGATCTTGTAAGCCTATTCTCATAAATTAAACAACATGATATAAATGAAATAATATACGCAAAAAGTATAATTGAGATTTACTGCCCAAAATAGATCAATTTACTATGAACTTCTATTATAACTTCAAATGTTCATTTGTTTTTAAGAAGTTCTTATCACAACATATACAAACAAAGAAGTAAATCGTAATTGTTATAACAGTGTTCAATTTAGATCTTCATGCTATTCTGTTTGGAATAAAACTTAATACAATTAGTATATGTTTTCAGAAAGATCAAATAGGTAACCAAATTACTTCAATAATTATAATTAAAAACATCGTTATCGCATTACAATTATTTCACCGAATCGCCCCCTTGCTTATACTTTCTCTTAGATAATTTGATTGAGTTTTCAAACTCATACTCGTCATTAGATAATTATTATTATCCTAAACCGTAAATAAATTCCGGAAAATTATCAGCACTCATGGTATTACTGAAAATAATATCTTTATTATATTATTCACTGATTGTTAACAATTTTTCACAATTAATGGTTACAATAATAGATTCAAAAGGCTTGGAATGCTTAAAATATTACGAGAAAGTAGTTTTGACAAAACTTCAATAAATGCTGTAGGAGTAAAATAGTTTGCAGTACCCATTCTGCACAACAATTGAAATTTATGTCATTTACAGTCACATAATAAATTGTAGAGAGCTTTAGCTACACCTAACCTAACTTCAAACTTGTTCTAAAGATATAAAACGCAAGAACTTCCATAATTTACCTAAATATTTTGGAGTATACGGCACAGGGTCTTTACATATTTACTTCGCTAGACAGTAACCCCTGCTTGGCTAATGATGTTATCAAGATGATTGAAATAATAATGTTAGTGGTTGAAAACCCGGGTGATATTCTGGCACATTTCAGCTTTTGCAGTCTTCTAAATGGTTGAGTTCATTATGTTATTTATTTATTTTCATCGATGCTGCCTGTTTTTCATGTATGTTGCTAATTTCTTGACAATACTTCTTATTCTTCAAAACTGCAATAGACCAGACACAGACGCCATGGCCTTACTTCGGTTCAATTTCGGTGCTTCATTTTTCATCTACAATACTACCAGCAAATCAACGATGTGCACATTTTAATTGACAATTTTTCTCTTCCTTGCTTAATATTTGAAATGCATATATGCAACTCTTTCCCTTTCTCTATCCACCCTTATCTCAAGTTAAGCGTGCCCCCCCCCCCCCCCCCCGCTCTTTCCTTGGAAGTTATGACGGTAAGGCAATCCATATTTGACACTCAGGTTCGCCTTCACTTTCAACGGTTAATGAATATAAACATGGCCCAATCAACCTTGAAGATGACACGTGAAAGACGTTCAAAAAACGTGACAACAGCAGAATTCATTGAACAAATACAGGATATTGTATTAAAGTGCGTGAAAACTGCTGAGGTTGTAGACATTTCAAAGGTTGTGTCTTATACGAAAAACCTTGCGCAAGATGGGGGGGGGGGGAGTCCTCATTGGTATGAAAATATCGCAACAGAGTTTGGAGCATTTTAACATCAAAACTGTAAGAGATTTTGTTCCACCATCACTACTAGCGGTCATAACAGTGAACAGAGGCCGGTTGTTGAGCGCCAAAGAAGACAGAATGGGGGACGCTAAAGAAGGGTTAAACCATAACTAGAGCGTATTATTTAATCTGAAACCAACTAGATGAGACAACAGGTGAAAAAAGACCTGGTTTGCAAAGAAATAAGGAATAAAAAATCAAATTTTCATCAAGGTAATGCATCTGCTCGTGGAAATATTTTAGCGATGGAAAAATTGAGAGATTTGAACTAGAAATAGTTGAAGCATCCACAGTAATGCCTATATTTGGCTCTCTCACACTTCCATCTGCTCCCAAAGCTCAAACCCACTCTCGCTTGTCAGTTTTTCATCAAATCAATGGATGATTGCAGCTGTAGAGATCTTTCGGAAAACCAATTAAAAATAAGGTTAAGTTAAAAATTCGTTCCTTCATTTTTAGGCTGAGCACTTTTTAGACCACTAGCGTACATGCAAAGCCCAACACTTGCAATTATAACGAAAACAGAGTCTAACTGGACGTCACTATAAAGAAAACAGTTATAAAGAATTTAAACATTTTCGCATTACATTGTTTAAAGATAATATAAAAACCAAAATTGATTGCCAAACATTTGATAATTTGTCTTTATCCCTTAAGTTGCTTTACACAATATATGAGCAGTTTTGTTTTTTAGTTTAATATGAAATTAATTTAAGTTATTGTGTTTAATTTTATGATATATAACAGTCTGTACCCTTTACTTTCCTTTTTACTACCTCAGCCGGTAAATTTATTCCTTCGTTATCGTATGAGTTTCGATTAAATCGCTCTGATCTGCGAAATTTTTATGACCAGGAAACTAGTCCTTCACACAGAAGGGCAAGAGTGCTCTCGTCTATAGCGTAAGTCTGCTATTCAGAGGGATAAAAGACATGTGAATTATTTGTTCCGGTTGTTCCTCTTGGCGGTATGTTATCGCAGAGGATAGTAGATTGCAGGTGAACCGGTTTCCAGTGTAGGTAGGCTGTCCAGCGGTCGATGACTTTCTGGAGAGCTTTGCACGTCTCATCCACAGAACCTTGTATTCCCTCCAGACGCTCTATCCAGCGCCCTCCAGCAAATATCCAATTAAAGAAATGAAATATATAAACACGGAAGCTAAATTATCACAGTACATCTTATAACAGAAGCTAAAACGATCTAGGATCCAAAATAGTGAATTCGCAAAGTCTGAACTGTGGCGTTAGGAGCTGCGGGGTTTAAAAGTGAATACTCTTTCCATTCTTTCGTATTTAGAGCTTGGGAAAAATAAAAACAATGAAACATTTACTTTAAAGAAGAGAAAATAACAGCAGTTTGCGTAGAATGAGCAATTCTAACTAAGGCACCGTTAATCTACTTAATGATATTTCTAAAAGGTTAACTGTAAAATATCAACAAATGACACTCATTCTTAGGTAAAAACCCAATTAGATCCAAAATTTTGATATATGTATAATGCTGAAACAAAGTTTAGTTTTAATTATCTGAGAAATGAAGTATTTTATAATAATGACAAAGAAATTCAAATAAAACTTGCCCATTTCCAAATCTTTTGGTACACTCAAAACAAAACAAATATATATAAATTGGTTTTTAACTAAAAAGAAGGAAGCAAGATTTATTAAGCAATGAGAGATCATATAGAAACAATGATACAAATTAACTCCTCGATCAAATAAAACATTGCAGAACAAAATGGATTGAGCATTTAGAAAGAATGGAAGTGCCAAAAAGAGTTTGGAGATATACACATTGAGAAAAGGGCTGAAGGAAGATCAAAACGGCGGTGGAATGAAAAACCGGACAGTACAGTATTTTGAAGACTGAGGGCTAGTTTCATATTTTTGTTAATATTGTGAAAATATTTTAACTAGGTATAGATTAAGACTCCTGCGTTCCACCAAGTATACCGCTGGTTAACACGTTGTAAAGGTTCCCAAGTATTACAAATAGCATGGTATTGAGAAGGCGGTGTCATAATCCAAAGGCTTTCGAACGTACTCCAATGTACTTTTGTTTGCATAGAATAATTAAAACATGTGGCACAAAAGTGTTCTAACCGTTCTCGTATTTCATCTACAATCTTATGACACTGTTTTTCACATTCTGTATCTTTGTAAAAATTGCTGTTTTGCGCAACAATTTCAGAGCAATTACATTTTACAATCCTTTCTCTGTTATGAACGACTTAATATATGCAACAGTTCAACATCTACTCTCACTGTTATTAATTGTTAAACTTTTAAAACAAGGGAAAAGGATATAACTTAGCACGAAGTTTAACACGTTGTTAAAGTTAACATTAGTTGCTGAAATACAATTTTTTGTTAATTTGAATGTTAAGAGTACCTTAACTCCTTGTTAACTTTAACATTTGTTGATGAAACGGGCCCTAAAAGTGATGCTTAGTTATTCAATATAGACTCTATCTGGTCAGGGACGGTCCAGATATCCATGTATCAAAGATATAATAAAAATACAAACATTCTAACCTACCACTTCAGCAAATTAAGTTTTTGTAAAGATAGTTTATTTGTGACGGCGCCTGTTTGAGGCAACCCTTGTTCGATATCAACGGGCATAGGTGTGATTTATGACAAATAAAGCGATATCTTCTCCCAACCAGTAATTGTACCATCGTCACCTGATTCTCCACCGCCTCCTGCTCGTCTCCATCATTTAAAGGAACACGCACTATCGAGTGACTTGAAACTTGAAAATGAACTCGTAACTTCAACTTCTTAAAGGAGAGGGAGCTTGCATTGGAAATTAATAATATTTTTATTTGTTAACATACAAGATTACAACTATACTCTGTCATGTATTATTACTGTTACATGTAACTTAATCAGCATTTTAATACTTTTATTGTTAGGTTGATGCGTTTTTGTTTTGTCATCTTAACACTGCTTTGCAACAACATTGTTTATTGTTTGTTATTTGCAGCACTGTACTTATAAATACACCTTGAATGTTGCACATTTTAAGAAAGTTTGCGCTATTTGTGAGGCAAAGAAGATGGATATCAAGTAGAAAAAAAAACACTTCCGAATTGTATTCTTTTTAAGTTTAATACATGAGCATAGGCAGCGAAGGAGACTGGAAACATTTGCGGAAAATGCCACTGGAGAAAGCACGACACGAAAATTGCTCTATCGCTTCAGGACACTTAGTAGAGACAACGGCAATCTCAACAGAATACAACCTGAAGTTTATGAAAAACTGTAATGTCTATTGGAATTAAAAAGTTACCACTTATTTCTAAATTATAAACTGCTTTTAAATTTGGCTAACATTTAGTATTTTATAATTATATTAATTTTTAGCATATACTATTCTCCCAAACAATTATACTCAGAGTTTGAATGTTACTTAACATTACTGATGAAATGATATAAAATTTAAAGCAAAAGTTTAATTTTTGAAAATATTTTCACATAGTGTTATTATTTTCAAACATTTTATTTTTTCAGAACTCTCGTGCATGCATAAGTTAAATGTTTTCACTAGATACATTTTGCACCAGCACAAAAGAATTCATAGCTCTATCTTACACAGCTTTTAAGAAAAGTGCCTACAGTTAAAAATATGTAAGTTACGGCAAATAACAAAAGAAAAGCGTTTTTTCTGTAACAGCATGGTGGAGTAATCTGCAAACTAGGTAATTTAATATTATGCATAAAAACAAATTGTTGATTCAAAATCGGAAAGAGTAAAAGGGAATGTGACAGCCAGGTCACAACATTTAAATGTCCATTTTAATTCCGAAGCAATCCAACATTTTATATGGGTATAATCTGCGAATTATGCAGAACGAAGACTTTCAGAGTTTCACGTTTGCTTATTCAGAGAAAATAGGCGGTAGACAATCAAAGACGAAGAAGAAACCTAGTCGTATATACTTGTAAATTTAATTCCCTCCAAGGACAGACCTTAAGTTTCGCGAAGGCGATATATTTACAACTTATGTGTTCGATTGTGTTTTATTTATTTTTAAGGGAGGGTAAAGATCACAAGTTATAGAAAAGCGTGCTCCAGCTGTTTTGAGTAGTTTTTCTAGACGGTAATTATTTCTAACAATTTATTACAATGCGCAAACAAGGCAACAATCCTTCACATTATTATCAAGCACAGAACAGTTTATAACACACAATATATCACTAACTCTTTACAAAATATATTATCATTGTTGTAAACAATGCCCACAGATGTAACACTTCAGTCAGTTATCTTGGGAGTCCGCAAGAGGAGCTATGTATGTCCTACATTAAAACCACGAAGGAACATTTTTCCAAGAATGGGAGGGAGTTTTTCCCCCAGCGCCATTATCTACAATCACGTGGTGGGACCCCCATTGTCTCTAACAACCCGCCCCGGTAACATTATATGCAGAAGCGGTACAGTCTCAGCATCTCAAACAGAATACCTTATGTAGTTTTTATATACCGGGCAGGGCACAAAAAAGAGGCGTTCAGTTTCTTTTGCAATTACCGTTTACACAAAATCGGCATTTAAATAAATTAAAATTCATTATCATGCATAATTATTAAATAACTAACACATTATAGGTTTTGTTATTTTTAGAGTTGGAGAAATATCTTGAACTGGGTGTTTCACCCAGTCAAATATACATATACAGCAGTCTATGTATTTCAGGCATCGTTGTTGTTTTCCGTGTATTATTATCAACCACAAAGTGTGCATCAAGTTTATTTATCTTGTTAGATACACCTACTGTTGAAGACACTTAAGGTGATTACATAGCTTCAAGGGCGGAAATATCACTTGAAAAACACGCAGCGGTTGTAGCATTGAGGAAGGTAGATTTATGAATTCTCCTTGCGCAGCACACAAATACTGGTAGTAACAAAGACGGCGAAAAGTCTCGCAAAACTACAACAAGTGATAATTTCATAAGGCCCGGTTACATATATCTACTCATAACTATCTGCTCCTTAACGGACAGACAACTTCCTAGCTAGAATTAAACCTCTCTGTTTGAAACTGCCCAACAGATGACAAATTATGCAGTTACATTACCTGTCATATTGTTATGAAACAACATCATAGAATAGTTAAGTGTATTAGTACAAATACTTGTAACATTTGCTCCACGAAAGAATGTCATGTCACATAAATTATGATGGAGCAGCACTTGTATGCCTTCTTGAGTTATGTTATGTTAGTTTTAATGTACAACATCAACTAATGCACATTTACATACATTATTACATAAATATATGTTAGTATATTTTCATGTTTCGGTTATGTCGCAGTATCAATTTCACAACAAACGAGCTTCTCAATTGCGCTCGAGCGCAATGTTATGTTGATTTTTGTTTATGAACATTTATTACAAGCAAAAGTTATGAAAGGGGCGTCAAAAGAGGTTACTTTAAAGGAATTTACCGAGAACCTTCAAAATAAAAAATTAAGATGCGGGACAGAAGTGTGCACTTGAAACTAAAGTGTAACTAGTCTCTCGTCATACTTTAACTGTACAAGTGGCTGATAACGTTAAGATGCAGACTGGTAAGCGGAAGTTTTGGGGTTCGATTTCCGTCAGGACCGTACTCCCAGACTGAGGTTTTTCCAGATTTTCTTCCGTCCTCATAAATGACAAATACCGGGGAGGCACCCTAAACGTAGATCTTGTACGTTTCCTTCCTTTGACAAAAAAATCCAACTCCAATTTATCATTTCATTACATATATCATCGATGTACAACGCTTGTGATCGCTTAGTAGTTTAAAAGGGCATTAAACACTATTCAAATTTGAATTAATTGTACTAATTAAGCATAGAAATACATAATTGAAAATAAAAGAAATGTGGCGCTAACATATAATTACTAAGTTAAAGATTCAAAAGAGGAAATTAAATTTTTTCTAGTTTTCCGTCAGATACTAAGCGAGGGAGGTATAACGTCAATAACAATGCGTAGATTTATTCCAGTTTTCATCGTTATAATTTGCCAGCTGCAACTGTACACATACTTCCCAAAACGCAAACCAATACCACACAGCACCAACCTCTTCGCCTGGTATTTTCGATCCTGCTACAGAATTAACGGAAAGAAGTGCAACGAAATGGGAGCGGGGACTAGGGGAGAGAAAAAAAAAATGAATGAATGAATGAATGAATGAATGAATGAATGAATGAATGAATGAATGAATGGTGTTTAACGCCCGTTTTTGCTACAAAGACACCACAGGCGATGGGCACTGATAATACATGGGATGAAATGATATATTGGGAAAGAATTTATTTTTTTTAAGGAGGGAAACGTTCCAGGCCTAAGTTTAGGGTACTTCCCCGGCATTTGCCATTTGTGAGGACTGAGAATAACCTGGAAAAACCTCAGTCAGGGAGGACGGTCCTGGCGGGATTCGAACCCCAGAGCTCCCGCTCACGAGTCCTCTCCTTACGACATCGGCCACCCGTGGCGGTGAAAAAAAAGAAAGAAGAAGAAGAAGAAGAAGAAGAAGAAGAAGAAGAAGAAGAAACCCAAGATCAGGATGACCGGCCAAGGAATTGAATGCAACACCTCCCAAATGCGAGTCTCAGGCGTTAATCTGAGTTAATCTTTGTTATTTAATAATTTCTTCTCATAATAAACACACTTTATACTTCCAATGTAGAATACAACAAACTAAGAAATGCTCACATCTTCTAAAAACTTGTATGTTTTACTTTCTGGAACTAATTTTTATTGAAAATGACATATGTCACTTGCTACACATATGTACTTATTTTTAAAAATAAAGTATTGGTAATTTACAAATTAGTAAACAAAATAAAATCTTTTAGTTTTAAAGCCTTAACTAAAATAGCTTACTGACGTATCTTGGGTATGCCGTCATAGCGCATTCCAGAGCGGCAAGTCATGAAAATTACATCACGTAGTTTGAAGGAGACGCTGTGCATTGTTATTGTAATTGTTCTGAAGAGAGATCACTGCGTCAGATATATCCTGGCTGATCGAGCACAAAGAGGGCAGTTTAGCCGCAGAAAGAAACCTTAGCACACATACATCAGTTTGAGTGTGGAGGGTTATCAGTTACAGCATTTTACTTAACAATTGAAATAGTGTTGCTAACTTTTTATTTAAAAAGTCATAGCAGTGATGAGTTATTTTTAACATTCACTGACGATTGGCGTTAAGTCTTGGAGGTTATTAATGAGATCAACCAATGGCAACATAAATGAGCTAAACCTAGATATTACCCGTTAATTTTGGTGGAACGTACATCCCCAAATCGTAGAACATAACGCTATTGCAGCCTTGTAAGGAAGCACAAGGTACAAACACAGAAACACTTTGACAGGCTGCACATAAAATAAATACGGCTCAGATATAACAGACAGAACCGTCCGTTTATGGGAGTTTGACATCAACACGGTTCCTCGGGTGATATCCTTCTAAACAATGATACTTCCTTTGGCTGTTGGCAAACTTATGGTAAAAAATACTTAGTATATATATATATATATATATATATATATATATACACACATATATATAATATTAATGAAACATAAAAATAAAGAAACACTATTAACAATGTAACAAATTAACACTAATAATAAAAGTAGATAAAGATAAAACACAGAGAAAGAGTCACACTTGAAATTGCTATATTTCGAACTACTGCGAGTTCTTCAATGGCAAGAAGCTTGCCATTGCTTTCTCTGTGTTTTATCTTTATATATATATATATATATATATATATATATATATATACCGGCACTTCACCTCCCTATATGTATATAGGAGGTGAAGTGTTTACAATAAAGGCAAAATTCTTAACAAATATTTTTATCATAATGAAATATTTATTTACATCAATTATTTCTGGCCGAATTTATTTATTACCTAATAAATAATTTAATAAAAAGTCATACATTTGCTCTAAGTATATATGTTACAATTTCACGTTAAATAAAACTAACAGGTAAACTATAATTTAAATGTTACTTCGTTTATGATCCAGCTGCTCCAAATGTCGAGTTTTCTGCTGTTTAGTGAACATCTTGGTCTCCGTAATTGGCCGAGTATTTTTAATTTTTTATAAGTAGTTTATTCGGGGCGACAGTGGGGCATGAACGAGCGCAAGTATGTAAATATTTCTTCCTTAACACGTTCGAAATTTCCGCGGTTTATTTACAACAAATCGCACACATGTCAAAAATACCTCTTAACACCAACATAACTAACTAGACGTAATCTTTTGTCGTACATTAGAGTGACTACAGCGAAAAGAAAATGTGCTAAAAGAGATGTTTTAATCCAGGCTGTTTTCTGAACCTAGTTCAATCTTAACCTCTAAGTTACCATTGAAGGGCAACTGTAGTAGTGTACTAATGGAATACTGAGCAAGCTAGGAGTTTAAAATACATGCAGTCATTATTTCTGATTTGATGAACATAATGTGCTAGCTTTTGGCCAAGAGAAAGCACTCACATCCCTAGCATATAGCTAGACGAACTAGTATTTATACAAATTTGCAATACATTTCTTTAATGGGGAGTTTATATGTGACTTTGCGGAAAATTTTCAGGAAAGATAGATATGAACAATGTTCAAGTCCGGACATTTTATTGTGTGCGTATTCTAAGACCGCAGAATAATATTTAATAATATTTAAAATGTTATAATATTATATTAAATATTATATTAAAATATTTATTATATTTAAAACCATATTTAAAAAACTTGGATATATCATTGATTTAACTTTTAATTTATTGATAAAATTGCAGTACTCATACAAAGCTTGCACCAGCCTTAGATTGGTGTGCCATAAACGAGTTCTTCAGCTGCCCCACAAAAAAGAAATTAATTGTGTTAAATCAGGCGAACGGGCAAGACCTCGCCTGGAAACAAGACAAGTGCATCATGCTGCTTGCAGATCAAGAGACCTGGTGCACATTTAAACGTTTCGGCAGTATCGATACCCCCGCAGTGTTCCAGCAAATCATTATTGACGATATGAGTGGAGATTTTCAACTGCTCAGACATGCCTATTTATGCTCATTTCTGTGAAGCAAGGTTCATCAAGTAACTATATGTATTTGCAAAATAGTTTTTCGCTATATCTATGCAAAAACTACTGGCAAAAACCAACTTTAGGACCATAATCACCTTGGTACAATTCCTGGAATTTTTGATCATAATTTCGTTAAAGGCTGTGTTCGTGTATGGCTCTCCACACTGACATATGAGAAGAACTTGTCCGATTTGCGATCAGTCAGATCCAGCGGTTATCCAGTGGTCTTACAGGATGTTTGATAAGTAACTTGTTCTCTTACTAATAGAGGACAGCAGCAACACCTGCTTTCTCTGTATACTCGCCAGTCATTCCAATGCTGGCAGGTGTTTAAACACAAACATCGATAAGGTTGGAATTCGTTGGGTGATTCAGTTTTTTCTGAAGGGAAAATGCATTCATGACGCATGCCCTTCCAACGAAACCGTTCGACTTTGGATAAATGTTTTCAACATTGAGGACGCACCGCGTCCTGGAGCTCCAAAATCAGCTGTGAGGTCAGAAATCATCAATAAAGTCATGATTTGCCTGACAGACGAGTGAAAGTGCGAGAGTTAGCAGAGGTCTCTGACATCTCAACCGAGCGGGTTCATTTTATTTTACACAATAAAAAATCTTTGCACAAGATAGGTGTCGCGTCTGCTCACTCCAGAGCAAAAGCAAAATCGAACATCGATCAACTTAAGAGCAATCCAACCGATTTGTGACTACGTGGACATTTTACTAAACGCTGGACAGGAAACGCAATCTAAACAGTACAGCAAAAGAAATTCTCTTATTTGACTACTTGGAGAAGGGTAAAACTATTACTGGAGAACACTGCTAATCAGTTATATAGAAACTAAAGACAGCGATCCGGGAAGTTGTTTCGCCATGACAAAGTGCCGGCGTCTCAGGGTAAACTGACCGAACTCATATGCTTTCGCATCTACCCCATTCACCTGATATCGCACTCTTGGATTGCTGTCTGTTTTCGAAACTCAGAACTTCCCTGACTGGACACAAATTTAAGTTCAATGAAAGGTCATAGAGAAAGTAAACGAGCGCTTTCAGCACCTCCACAAGGGAATCACAAACTTGGAGAAACGTTGAATTTAGAGGAAATGTGTAAATATAAAACATGCTGCCAGACTGGATTGTTTCCTTTAATATTAAACACCCTCATGTAAACTGGTATGGGCTGGTAGACGACTCATTGAATATGCAGCTCGTCTTCCATTTCCATTTGTTTTTCTATACTAAGGTTATCCTTCTAGAGAAGTTAGTGCACCGACACCACAGTGTCTAGCTCTCGAAAGAAGAATTTCCAAATTTGGGTTTTTATATGAAAATCATTCATATCGATCACTCGTATCATCCCTGAATGTTTGTAGCAATTATGTAACAGTGTATTTATTAAAATAATAATTAATATAACAATTATTATATTGTTTACTTAATGAAGCTTTTTAATATTTCTTCCCTTCCCTATACTTAGGATTTTTATGCCATAAAAATCTTTCGACCCTGGTGGAATTTGAACCTGCTACCTTGGGTCTACAGGACAAGTATGGTTACTACTAGACCAGGTTAAAATGTATACGCGTAAAACGAGACGGGATGGAGAGGAGCCTTCATTTTATATCTTTGTTGGAATATGCAAAACATCTGCACTGGACAGAACGTAATATGAAAACGTCACTTGTATTAAAGAATTTGAAACAAAAACTTGACACACACGTAATAGATCACATATTTCTGGAATCAGGACTTTCGAATTTAATGACGCAACTTTGATTTGCAGAAACAACACCATAAATCATCAGAAGACTCTGTGAGATAATCATTCAAAAATGAGTTGAAAAACACATAGTTTGGTTCATCAATAAAATTTAATAATAATAAAACAATGTTGATGACCACATATTAATTGTAATTTACTACAAATCCAACTTGAGAAAATTATAAACCTGCATTGACGAACCTGTCATAGAATTTTATGGTAAAGAATCCGTTTCAGGGACGCAATTTAAACAAGTATAAGAGTTCCACTTAGAGGTGTCGTGAACTTTTACAAGTGTAGACATTGCAAACCGATTTACCCTGCACTCCATTTACCCCTTCCATTCACGGTGAACACACCTAACAGATCTCTGTTCTGCAATCACAGAACATTTTGTGTAGCGTGTTTGTTACACAACGCCAGACTTGCCAGCACACCATTGTTGTATACACTTGGGAGAGTATCTGTATCTTGTAACAAGTAAGTCATAACAATATCTTCTTCTGCTTCTGTGAGCATTCATTTGTTGATACCTCTAAGCAGAGCACCCTGTGTAACGAACACGGCAATGTAGCATATATTTATGAAAATAATACTTATTTTTAAAATTGTTTGACTACTCAAAGCGAGGTGCGTCTTATATTTGCATTAAAATGTGAGCATTTCGGTTTATTATAGAAATATTACGCATTATATGTTGATAAATGCCACAAAAACACAATAATTAAAACACAAAATTCTTTGAAACGTTAACGGAACGATCATTAATCTCTGAAGGGCATCAAAATCGTTCTCTCTCATTAGTGTGCTGTGCCCCGTCCTCGATTGATCACTTACATAGAAATGATATGGTGATGGTGATACTAGTTCAGAGGGCAGAATACAATATATATATATATATATATATAATACTAGAATGTTTTCACTTCCTACACATTCTATTTTGGGGTATGCCTTATATTTGGAAATATCTGGATGCAATTTTTTGCAACTTCTTTAATAAAATTTTCCAGCATTTGCAGAAATAACTGAAGTTTACGGAATATTTTTCAAAGCTTTCTGTTAATATTATTGCTTATGTATATTCTTATTAATAAGTAAATTATGGATTCTCTTGGAATTATATTAAATCACAATTTTCTATTCAAATTTCTTTGAAAACCATCGTTTTTACTATCGATTAACTACTTTTATTTTCCGCGTCCCATATGTGCTTATGTTTTTATGCGGTTGATTGATTAGCGAAGTATGCAAATACTCTTAGAATTCAAGTTATAGAGCCTTTAGTTAGTCCTAACTTTGTAGTGTAAGATCTAGAGCTCTAGAACCTTTCCTGCAGGCTTAGGCGTTACATCTCCCAAAGAACTAGGGATGAGATTTTTTTTGTCTTTCCAGAAGTTTACAATCTCATCATATGGAATTTCATGGTAGAGTGCTATCGGTGTTCCTGGAAAAGCCATATCCAGGAATAATCGTATTCCCTGTTTGCTTTCCATCCCTGCGCATTAAGTTCTTAGCCAGAGTGCTTTCGAATGTATTAATAACATTTCATTTAATTTTTAACCGGGTTTTTAAGTTCTTGCATCTTATCTGATGGCCTTTCATTGTTCTTTGATATACTGCGGTTCTAGCAGTTTTATTGCTAATGCTATAAACTCAATCTTTTGCCAGTTTATGTACTGCTTTGTTACATTCTATGCCCTTATGCTCAGACACAGAACAAAAATAAATTTATTCTTTGTGGGAAGATTAATGAAACATTCCCATATAAGTATAGAGTTGTGCTTCAGTTGGAGGGGGGGGGGGATCAAAAGTTTCCTTCAAAGATGTTCCAGGAATTTTTATTGGTTGTTGTTTTGGAGCAATTCTTTATTTTTTATTTTCCTACATTTCATCTATCTTCTTTATCATGCACACTTTCTGTTTCAAATAAAATCGCAGACTTTATGATCTAGTACTTGTGTTCATAAGTCAAGCCAGTCATATTAATGGGGAGGTACTCTGTCAACCCTGAAATACTTGAGATGAGCTGAAAGATCACGGCCGAGGGGGGAGGGCTGAATCATAGCAAATAATTGCACCTCCTCAAGTCAACGTGCTGGAGTAGGTGCTTCACCAACTTACTTGTTGTCGCTTCACGTAGACATGTCACCAAGTGTAGAACATAACAATGAACATTATCTTAAAGATAAGTACATATTAAAATATGTTTTATTCTCCATTCATGCTAAAATTTTTAAAGCATGTTTTTTGGAATATTTTCTTTTTCCTGGAATAATGAACCCTTGTTTACTCAGATTATATTTTATATGAAACTATTTTTAATATATTCACATAAGTGCTACACAATATTTCAGTTTAACAATCGAAAATATTCATACGATTCAGAACAGAGACAAATTTCTGTATATTGTAGAAATGCTAAACGCCTCAGATACAAGAATAAACAATTAAAAATGTTAATTTATTTACTTTAATTCAGTATAAATGTACACAAAATTAGAAATAAAAACTTTTGCAAAAGTAGTAGATAGCCTGTGTGAAAGATGCAGAAAATTCGAGCAATTAAAGTTATCTCTTGTTTTGAAAAGTCTGGTAAATATAAGGAGACGTAATTAAATGCAAGATAAATTCTGATCTCAATAACATCAACATAATAAAAGAACTCCTCAATTTGGGGGAACATATCTTTCATAAAAATGCACATTAACGTAATTTCGTTTCATACAACACAGTTTCAGTTACAGCATATTTTTGCACTCAATCAGGTCTTGATTGGGGAGACCGAAGACAGTCAACAAATTAAATGAAACATAATATGAAAATTAACACAACATACACTGTGACACTTTTTGGAAAACAACATTTAAATATAATTATAGAAGTTGATACTTTTAATTATTTAGGATAAAGTGTGAAGACATTAACAGAATGTGTGCTACACTGAAGGTAAAACAAGATGCAACTGTACAAGATGATGCCGGTTCCCAGGTGTTTCTACATAGAGCGAGATTAACAACAAAGGGACAGACTTTAGGCAACGTAATAATTTGAAAGAATATTTCACTTATGTGACGTCATCTTAAAATCCATAAATGAAACGAAACAAACTTGAATTGTGACCAATCATAGCTGGATATCGCAGTGAAATTAACGGAAAAAATTATCAAATCCGTTTTATCACGCGACGTGTATTTGTCTTGCAATCAGTGTAGCCAATTCTATACCTCCACTATGTAATTCCTGAGCATGCATCATTGACGCATTTCTGTGTTTTCAGTTTCAACTAACTTAATTCACTCAAGCAATTGTTTTGCGACGTGCTTTTCTCCATTGGCAATACTGACAATCGACATTCGTCTGTTGCTAGATGGCTTGAAAAGGTTAAGTATTCATACACAAATGTACAATCATTACAATATTGTTAGCCAAGTTCACGGGCATTATATTTAACTTCTTATTTTATTCGTGCAAGTCCTAATAAATATCACTCGAGGGTCTGAGCTTTCCAGATAAATTCATTCACTGCGTTCAATTTATCTGCAATCTCAAACCTCTCTTGTCAGATTACTTGTGATAACTGGTTTACACATATATTTAAGACGACAGATGATAGACTTCCCAAAATATTTTGAATTACAGACCTAGGGGTAAGAGAAACATCGGCCTTCTACTGACTAGATGGCAAGACAACCTCTTGATGTGGAAACAGGCCAGAATGGAAAAGAAAAATAAATGTACAAAAGCCACTGGCATTCTAAAATGATCTAACCTTAGGTTTTATTTTTTGCTGCTACAATTGTTAAAAATACACTTTGTGATCGAATGCACTTCCCTGTAATTTTCATAAGTAATACATTTGTGAGCCTTAAATCAGCCATGCTTGCAAAACTACACAAATAGTAACAGTCGTTTAGGAGAAATTAAAGGTGGTCATTTTAAGTTAACAAAAAATTGCCGACAGCTCCAACTGGAAAATTAAGCTGGGGAACTAATGAAGCAATGCCAGGGTGCGACTATTGCGCCAGGAAATTTGATCAATGAACGTCTCTACACAAACACACTAGGTAGCTTTTTCAGAAATATACTTCTTTGTAATTTTGTATACACATACAAAATATAAAGAGAACAAACTGTTAAAAACGATACACTAAAAGATATACATGAAACACGCATATTTCGAATAATTATGCATCCACCGAGTGGAATCATTGGAGATCTTTATGCCAGGATTCAAAAGGGAACATAGGATGCAACGTCACAAAAACAACGTATTGTTAAACATATCACTTGAAACTGTTTCAAATGCCATTAACACACAACAAATATGTAATAAAATGACACACAGTTGTAACTAGTGAGCGAAAAAATATGAAGATTATTTTGAAGAAATAAGCAATTCATATCACTAATAGTTATAAAAAAAATTTTTTTGTTGAAAATACGAGGCTGAGCCAAATAATAACCGTAATTTAGCAGAAATGTTGTACTGCACACTAGTAGTTTAGTAGTCTCTTCTGCTGGAGGAACAAGCGGGCACGGCATCTTGGGAAATGTGACGTCAGCGACCATGACAGTCCCATTGGAAACATGCGCGAACAAGGAGTAGCGTTCTTCTTCTTCTTCTTCTTCTTCTTCTTCTTCTTCTTTTTGGTAGTGAGGGCGAGAAACGAACGGAAGAGGCAATATGGAGATTCCTGTGTGTCACTTAAGCACAGAAAGTTCAAAATGTGAGTGATCCGGTCAACCGATACTGCGATTACGCTGCAGTGGTCCACTACTGCCGAGCGAGCAGAGTGGCGGCTGTCATATCGCCAAAACCTTCCGTACAGCCGGCAAGTGATGCTGACGCTCTTCTGAAACTCTAAACATTACCCGCCCATAGGACGCAATGTTAACAGAGAGGCAACTTGAGAAACTGCAATCAGATCGAAATGTCGAGTCTCGTTTACAACAGCAGCAGTTGCAGGTCTTCATTTTGAGTGCATCCTATATCCTGTTCACCGGTATCCTATCTTTCGACAACTCAAAGGGGCACTAGACGGCAAGAAGCTCCACACTGACGACGCGGTACAAGGATGAAATCAAGGGATTGGTGAAAAGTTGGACAGCTGTATTGAACTTCATTTTTCAATTTCTATAAAGGCATATTTTATGAATAAACATATTAAGGTTACTTTTTGACTTCTCGTAACTGGACATTTTCTGATTGCACCAAGAAGAGCTCTCGAAGAATGATACATTTGTAGTACACTGTATTTGATAGTGATAACCGCAGAAGGTGCTCTGAAATTATAGTTCAAAGAAAAGACACACAGGAAGATGTCTCTGCTCTCATTTATGTAAAATGTTAACAGCCAGTCATATTGGGATCTGCTTGAGAACCATTTGAAACATGCAACCAGGTCGACCTGATAATTCCAGTTATCACGTCTTTGCACCATATAATGTGCATCGCAGAATTTTTCATCAGCTTGAATCTTGAACACGAATCTCTTGAAGTAGACCGCAGGATATGTCTATGACCTGTCCAGTCATAATATCCGTGATTTTATTTGTTAAACTTTCTTTCTAGGTGGAGCTAAGTATTCCCGTACTTTAAGAAATCACGTTCAGATTGATCTAATTTTGTTTTCAATTAATGCAGAGCCATGTTTCAGTAAATCCAACTCAAAAAATAGAATTACACATGTTTTGGTTCTATATGTGGCATTAAAAAAAAAAAACCTAATAGCTCAGATTTTCGAAATTCGATGACATTTGATATAAAGTGTGCCTCGTTTATCTTGCTCACTATTTCCTAATGCGTCAAATGGAAAATTATTTGAAACATAAGTTTTTATTTGACGCATTATAAAAAAAAAGTTATTTTGGTGAGCAAGATAAATCGGACATCCGGCATAAGGCAAAAACCCACAATAATCATAAAGCATCTTAAAATAATGCGTAGCAATAGAAGAGGTCACAATGACCTATTTGCAGGTTTGGAAACCATGAAAGACTTGCTAATGTTGACAATAGCTATATCTCAACCTCTATGAATGCACCTTGAAGCGGTTGTATCGGTGGGGACAAAAGCGATATAATTATTGATCGCTATATTTTGTAGCTGAGTATTATTTTGACTGTTGATCGCTTTGGCGTTGTTGCCCACGCTTCATGATGACAATATCTTAGGATTTTGTTAAGCTATTTTGGAAATCGTGTTCAACAGGACTGGGAGAGAATATCAATTGTGTTAATAATCATGCGATGAGTATATCTGAATTTGTATGGTAATTTATTATTCGCAAGATTCTTCGCGTCCTCTGGTGTTCTGGGTACAGTAGAACTTAGTTCCATTGAATATAAATTTAGCAATTTTCAAGGAGATGAACTGAATCTGATAATCTGAAGTGTTCCTATGAATTGCACTTGTCTGACCTGAGTATGTCAACTGCCTATAAGAGCTCAGTTGCTAACTGCGTCTCTCTGCTTAACAAATGAACTGATCTGTCCGAACTGGTCTGATGTCAACTGATGCCCCAGTGGAGCAAACGATTTCTTAAATGTTCGATGAGAGAGCTTCACCAAGCCCACAGGATAACAGATGCAGCGCAAGTCCCGCATCTTGCTTTAAAAATTCAAAATATACAGCTACTATTGGCTGGTTCAAATTCACCTGCCACCAGCTACTTTTTAAATGTTTAAAGCCTTTATTTAAATTGATTGGTTTAAAGTTAGTTGTACACCGGCAGGTGAGTTCATTGCCCTAGCGCTCATATGTTTATTTTAACCTGAGCTCTTTACAGAAAACTATAACTTTGTTGAGCTACTAACAAGGGAACGTTTAAGTGGAAAGTCAAGTCCGGATATGATTTTTAGAAGAATGGTTGTTGAATTGAGCAAAAGATTGACATTGTGTCTATGGCGCGCCTCCACTGAAATATAAATGTAACATATATGTTGTAAGCCTAATAATTATATGTTGGGCATTTTAATTAATAGTGAAGATATTGTGTGTGTATGTGTGTGTGTGTGTGTGTGTGTGTGTGTGTGCGCGCGCGCGCGCGCGCGTAATTTTACATGTGTTAAATTGTATGTCGTGAAAAGAGAAAGTTCCCTGGTGTAACTTTCTACGGTACCCTAGCCAGAATCGGGGCAGAGCCAAGGAGGCCATAAACCGCTATATAAAGGAAAAGGGATAAGTGTATGCCACGTCTTAAAAGACCTTCCGTTGGCGAAGGTTAATAAACTGCAGGCTTTCGAATACGTTAAGATAATGTATACAACACTGACGTGTGAGGAATTCAGTTAATATTTTAAAGTTATGAAGCATTCTGCTTCGCAATCGAAGTTTGTACATAATAGTGCAATTCGGTTGACCTTCAGAGGACGCGCGATACCATGTAAGACTGGAGTTAGGTATCGCAGACGCATTCAATTGAACTTGCTTAGTCGTATTTATCAGACCAACTGTTTTAATTGCATTTCTGTAGGAAGTGCGTGTAAGCTTTTTCTTTGTATTTGTGTATTGTGGAGTATGTCTAGAGTGAGATACGCTAGAACAATGAATATTTAAATATGATTGCTTTATGAATAAACATTTTTTACAAGTGCTCTAGGAGAAACAGTGCTACTGCTGCATTTTGTCATGTAAGTGTGT
Organism: Metallyticus violacea; assembly: GCA_030762175.1. Taxonomy (NCBI): domain Eukaryota; kingdom Metazoa; phylum Arthropoda; class Insecta; order Mantodea; family Metallyticidae; genus Metallyticus; species Metallyticus violacea. The sequence continues at coordinate 109,158,268 of CM060830.1, read as the reverse complement.
AATGTAGATCGCCAAGTGCACTTGTATCGATACATCATTCGATTAGTTAATAAAATGAATTTTATTTTTAGTTACGAACTTAAGTTGTTGGATTGTAACTTGAAACGCGTTTTATGTACATGAATTTGTCGTTTGCAGTTAAATAGTTATTGTTTAACTTTCTGAATTTTCCCGTTCTTCTCTCCTATTATCAAGTTATTTTTACATTCCTCCACACTACAGCATCTCCCTAAGTGGGAGGGTATCGCTCTCAGATTATTGAGACACGGTGGTAAATGTTCTTTATGGAGTTTATTAATCGCGGATTTCAGATATTTTATTTTTAAAAAATATACAAATATATTACCGTGTAACAGGTGCCTTTTTAAATCATGCTATGCAACTGCCAAGTGCCTAGATATTTCGAAAAAATAAATTTTCCACAGCTGGCTGGTACACGTGCATGTTAAGGTGGCCATGGAGTGGGAAATCATTCAGTTCGGTGGAGCCTGTCAATTTAGAAGGCCATGAAACGAGAATCGATCCAGCAAACGACATTTGCTCTATAGAGAAGGCCAAGGAAAAGGAGCGGGCCCACATATCACCGGACAATAAACTGATATGTGGGCATGCGAGAGAGACAGAGGGCGAATCACATGAGTCAAACCTCCGTGAAGGCTTTTAACCACAGACTGGGCTTAACACACAAGTTGTGGCAGGCGACCTCGTATCATCTCACATGGATAATAAAAAAAAAAGATCACAGCATCAGTGACAGTGGCGGTCACTTTGTTTCCATAATCCCACGTGTAGAATACACTTATTTCACCTTTAACTTTAGTAAGTGCAGTAACAGTTAAAAACGTAAAACAAATTTCAAACTGTGCTCTCAATAAGGTTCAAAAATTTCAAATTCATTAGATTTTTCACTTTTAAAAGTTCAAGAGAGAAAACTAATATCTTTAAAATATCCATTCTGTTTTTAAAATGTGCCTGATCATTTAAAGTTTAGCCATTTTCAATGTTTTTATTGGGGGAGGGGGCTTACAGCAAATTGCGGAATCCTTGAGGAATTTGGTGCCTATAGAATGCGGGATCCGAGCAATGAAGCACTTCACGGAGATCAGATCTGCGATCTGCTAGTTGAGAATGGGGGCGAAATAATACGCGAGTTTAAACATTACGAAGAGGTTTGGAAAATATAGGCATGGTTAACACTTGGATCGCAGAGAAATAGGAGGGGGTTTGGAGAAAATTAAGAAATGCTAGGCAGTTGACTCTTTCGGAGTGTGCAGAAAACAATCGGAGCTAAAAGTTGGGTGCAGGATGGAGCATTAGATCCAAACAGGGACTAACTTTGCAATTAGAGGCTCGCACAGAGAGGAATGAGAATCTGCCCTACATGTGCGCAGAAAGAATCTTGGGATACTGCAAGAGGACAGAGATGTCTACCGATACCATTTGTTAACGAGGGGGAGAGGGCAGTGACAGTGCTAGCAGATAGGAAAGTGGAAGAGGGTGTAGGTTAAGTTTTGAAATAAAGCTCAGATTGGAAGAAGTAGACAACCGGAAAGGGGGGTTAGGAGAACATGATTATATATATATATATATATATATATATATATATAATTACTGTTAATTTGTTACATTGTTAACAGGGTACTTTATTTTTATTTTATATTTATAAGAGAGCGCAAGTTATTTATGTTTGTATTGTTTGCTTTTCTGTTTATTTTATTTAGGGATTTGAATTTTTATTATATACTACTTCTTTTGCCATTTGTTTATTTAATTATATATTATATATATTGTTTGTCTCTTAAGTGGTTTGAGCAGTTTCATGTATTTCCTAGTGTATTGGAAAAGCACATACGGTCCCAGGACCCATGCGAAATGGGCGAGTCAGATTTGTAAAAACATATTTTGTAAATAAATAAATAAATAAATACTACTACTACTCCTAATGCTACTATTGGAATAAAATTTAATTTACATCAAAGAATAAAGAGTGAAGAATAAATGACATCTTTAATTTACTATTTATTTTTTATAAAAGCCTTACATTAACTAATTTCCAATCGAAAGTGTTCAATCTAGCTTGCAATTTTTGGAACATGCCTTATTGTAAGTACGTGCAGGAGTTTTCAACAGCAACCTTCTTTAATGATTTTTTTTCCTTACCAAAAGAGAAACAGCCTGTCTTTAATGTTGTACACAGCAGCTTTAAGTTCGTGTTCTTAAATATCTGTCACAGTGTTTGCGCTGGAGTTCAACTTATCAATGCTCAGGAACACGAGCCAATGTTAATATATGGCGATCTCTATTAAAGCGCTTTGGGTACGAACCCCCCGAAAGATTGCATTAGTATTCAATAAGTCGGCGAGTTTACGGTGATAATACGGAGTACCACTTCTTTCTACCAATAGAAATAAATAAAACACAAACTATTCCTGGTGATGTAAACAATATAATTTGTTTTGTAAAAGCCAATGCCAGAATTTTTAAGGCATTGAAAAATGAAAATGAAAATGGGGAAAAAGAAAGAAAGAAAGAAAAAGAAAGAGAAAAAAAAACTACGAGCAACTGAAGTTATCGTATTTCTTACTTTTGATAAACTCCATAATTTAATGAACCATCTTTAAAACATTTTAATCTTAAAAAAACCCACATAGAACTTTCATTTCATTCCATTACTAATCTGAAAAACTGCTTATTACAAAATGATAATTAGATATCAAGGGGAAACTTTAAAACGGATCATTTCTAGTTTCCCTTCTTCCCCTCTCGCTTTAAACTTTCAAACGACAGCCTTACCCATGATACTTAAATTTGAAAGAGAATTCGCTTGTTATCAAATCTTACGTTGCCTGGCAACCTGGAATTTTGTTGTTATTGTTTAAATTTGGACAGGACAAATGTAAGTTAGTCACAGGATGAAATCATTATTTATTGGGAAAATATTATCATTTCAATAAATTGAATGTGCTCCACGTTGGCTAGACAGAAATGCAGCATATTTCTGAACTGCTGGTTAATCCGCTGACATTCTGTTCTTGCTTGTAGATGCAGGATATTCATTCGCGTCGAAAAATAGCAATTAGATCACATACTTCATGGTTTTCAAACAGGAATAACAATGATGAATTAAAGATGTTATAACAATTAAATTTAAGTATCATAAGATGGGGGAGGGGGGCATTTGACGTCTCAAAGCGGGAGTAATTCCCTAGCTTGAAGCAGTAAACATAAAAGTATAATCAATAGTAGTTTTTAAACTTAATACTCAATGTCTAAATTTATCTTTTATGTTTAAATTAATTAAATGTTAAATTGATACTTATCGAAACTGGCAAGTTATGAAATAAAACCCCAAAATATGCATTTCCATTTACGGTACGTCTATTTATTATCACAGTGTTTGTAGGTACTATCAATAAAAATCGCTTGATATTAGTCGGTTATTGTTGCAGAAGCTGCAAACTACAATAAACGTAACAGAGCACTAAAATATTTTCAAACAGAATGAGCTGGTCAAGGTTATCTCCTCGCTCGTGTGTCAGGCGTAGTTACCTGCATTTCCCGTGACAGCGCAGATTGGTCAGTTGATAGAGAGGGGTGTCCACATGGTCAGCACTGGCAGAGGGGAAGGGGGTTTGGAGAGGAAGACCCGTTTATTCCTAGTGAAAATACTAAAGGTTTACGGAATTTTACATTATAAAATCCGAGAGCCAGAGATCAAATTATTGTTTTCTTTTGGGAGCCGTAGCAGCAACAGTTTAAACCAATTCAATGCTATAGACCTGCAGCGGTTCGCGCATGTGCATCTGACCAGACCCCATGTATTGCCTTATTGACATATGTTAACACAAGGATTTCTCTTTAAGTTTGTTCATAACAAACCAATGTTCTGCTATTAGTTCTTGACAGAAATAATTATTTATTTTAATGTACTGTACAGTTAGCTTTTGCTACAAACAGCGGAGAAAATGCAGTCGTACCATACTTTGCGCCGGGAAGGATCATCGAGCTTTTATGTGCAGAATGTGACGCTGCAGGAAATTCCCTACAGTGCGCCGTTTCCTTGTGGTAACTATTGACTTTGGTACATCGGTAACATCCGGTAGCTGGCAGTTTCAGTATAATTTTCATACTTTTCTAAGAAAAAATTGTTTAAAGCCAATAAAAATAGCCTATTCAAGGAAAGCTTGTAAAAGAATAGCCCCGGTTATTTCTAAGAGATAATTTAGTAGAGGAAGAATTCAGAAACGAAAGATAAAGGATCTCTCGCCAACATATTAAATATTCAACGTCTCTGTTACTGTTCACTGTTGTAATGCAAAACGACGATTTGTTAAACGTTCGCTTAACTAATAACATAAATTCTATCTTTGATGTAAGATTGATTTTTTTATTGATTTATTTATGGACGCTCTTTAACATCTCAGGTCATCAGCGTCCCATTCAACTCAGGCCGTGAAACGGCCGACAAATTTTGTTCAGAGGCCTCTATTTCAGGCTTGAGGTTCTTTTTCGTGCCGTAAATGTACGACACGGGACCCACGGCTTTACTTCCCTTCCGAAGGAAGCCATACTGACGATTTTTACGCCCGGAAAAATCCATCGGTCATGGCCGAGTTCGAACCCGCGATCTTGGGTTTAGGAGGCAAGTATGGTAACCACTACACCACCAGGACCGACTTGGTGTTAAGAGTTTCGTTTTTCATCATCCATATATATATATATGTAAAAGCTCTAGAGAGCAAACTTGGCACACAACCATCAATTAAAAAATGCTGCATCCAGTTCATTAACCAGGAAAATCGGACTATTAGGAGTGGGAGTATATCCGATTACAGAATGTTTATGGTCGCCGAGGATAAAGCGGGGGGGGGGGGGTTCTCTCGCTAAGTGATAAACTTGGTATATGTCTGCGCCTGCGCATGGACAATAATCGGATTTATCCTTACATACAGCGGCTTCAGTACCGAACGGCAGCGGAAAAAGCCGAATTCCAGGGAATGCTGGATCGACGTACAAATCTTAGCGGTAGTGTATGTACTCTATCAATCTTGTAGTGTAAAGTGTACAATAACATTCATTGCGGGAAAAGAACATGGAGCATAGAAAAACAAGCAATCGTACGCCTAATATTAACCATGTAACTTAAAACGTTTTAAAAGTGAAATAGCGTTAACCTAAAAAAATATCAAAAAATTAAACAATAACGACAAGGGAAAACCATTTAAGCCCAAAGTTACGTTTTATTAAATACATATGTATATCTTCAGTTAGCTGTCCTTGCTTTTACAACACTCTCTGCTCTAGCGCTCAATACATTCAACTTGCTGAGGAATTCGCTTAGTTTAAGCAGCTCCAGCGTGAGAGCTAACGCTCCTTATTTATATTTTCTCTTGTGCTATTTCTACAATGCTTGCAATTATGGCAAACATCTTTTGGAACAGTAACTCAGTAAAGAAAACATTAACAATGAAATTAAATAAAAGTGCATTAATACACAAAATACAGAAATTTATAACATTTTAAATAAACATGTATGTGTTATAACGCAATATTTTCATATTTTTACATTTTACATGCGAATGTGCACGCTCTACTATAAAAAAACTAGTGCAGTAATTGACCCTATAGTCTGTCACTTTATCCATTAGGCCACACCGCCAAGTGTGAGCTAAGCTACAGTTATATGATAAATCAGTCGACCGTTCAGTGTCACACTGTAAAATGAATGGTCCGAGGTTTTAGCACTCGCTCGTGAAACAGGTAAATGGCAAATGTTTACCTCATTTTGCTTTAACACGTAATTAGCAGCACCTTATTTCACCCTATTTATGACCACACAATTGCGCTATTTTTTTTTTTTTTTTTTTTTTTTTTTCGTGGATCGTAGATTCTCTATTTCAAATTTCTGTTCTAAGGCAATGTCTGAAATTATTTCGGTGTAGTCCATTAACATCCTGTAACATGCGTACGTACGAAACATATCATTAATAAGAGATGAAAACCTCAACCTTTTTTAAAAGAAGTGTTTCTCAAACTATTTTAAAATTAGTTTAACTTTTTTCTCAGAAGCATAAAACAGTTTAATTTTAAGAATAGATTGTGTATAATTTCTACCTTAATAGTTAAAAAAAAATTAACGATGTCGGTATTTACACGTGCTCTCAGTCGGAGTTTGTATACACTATTGATTTTCAGTGGATGCGCAATTTCCGGCAAGACGGTATTTGAGCCTGCTCTGTCGTGTTTTTGATGCTAACTGATTACATTTCTGTAGGAAGTGCATGTTAGACTTTCTACTGTGTATTTTGTTATTGTGGGTATGTCATAAGTGAGATATAACATAGAATAAAGAATATTGTTTGTTATATGTAGAAGGAATCATTCAAGCACTGGAGAAAAACATTTTTCGTGCTAAATTTCCACGATTAAAACTCCATTGGGAAGTGCAATCATCAGATTGCTTATCAAAGTACGAACCAAGACCTTTTTATTGACAAGAAGCTGATAAAAAGTTTTAACAGAGGATTTGATGAACTTGGATATCCATTAACATTTTCCTCGAAAGCCTTTATCACAGTGCGTGTAAAGGTACTCGGCTGTCGTATCTTCATTCATATAAACTTTTTGCTGTATCTGAAACAAAACCCTGGAGGTGCTGAAACAAAATATCAGAGATGCAGTTTACAATATTCAGGAGGCAAGCGCCAGTCACTTAGGATTAAAGGACAATGCTCTACAAAACGTCCGCATTAAACGATTTCCCTCGAGGCTGTGTGAACTCCCTGTCAGTTTTCGAGTGCGTAGCGAAATGAAAACCTTGTCTTAACGAGCAGCCTGCCGATCCTTGCACAAATTTTCAACAAGTGACATTGGCGACTGAGATCTGGATTTACATTAAGTCGATTTTTGAGGGCAAATAGTGTTCATAGCGTTACTTTATTGAAGACTTCGTTTACCGTTACATTGGAAGTGAAACAATTTTGACCTCATTAACCGAAAAGTATAGAGGCTTATTAAGCAAGACGCACAAAATTAACAACTTTTCTTTTTATAGTTTGAAAAAACATATTTGCTGACAGCGTGTGAAGTTAGAAACGTATTTTGTCTATAGAAATGAGAAGAAGTGGGTCATTAGCTCCCAATTTTTGGAAGAAGAGATAGATGGAACATTAAAAATCCATAGTGTGTTAAAACTCTTGTTTCCATGAAGGAAAACTCTTTGAATAGAAATCCCATTTCATTTTAGTACTCAACTATACGCAATGCGTACATAATCTAATTTTTTTCCGTCTTTTTCGGACGAGTGCAAGTAATCTAGATTTTGGACAAACGCTGTCCCAATACTTCACATACTTTTGTTTTTACGCCTATCAAATTTTCTGTTCAACACCTTCTTTCAAAATGTTTGTAATATATTTTCCTACTTTAGGCAAGTTGTTTTATTATGATATTCATTAATGCACAGAACTCTTGCTCCTGCTTTCACAATGATAACAATATTCCTGCTGAAAGAGTGTTGTCGCTCTGCACGCCACTGAAGTTGCCGGCGCTCTGTCTTCCTCTCCAGATAGCTACAAAATTCTCCTCCATTCGCTAAACTTTACCTTAGGTACCCATATTAATTTCCTGCTGGTAGAACTATGACGCTCTTGTATGCAATTGCAGCTAAGAGCGTGTTTTATTTCTTGTGCTGTTACAGCCAAACTCACACGTATGTAGTTCATAATCAAAATACCAGAAAAGAATGCAAACATTGTTGAGGAGTTGTCAAGTAGTTTGTAAACACCAGCAATGATGTACACATGATTAATAAATACCCTTGCGGTTCACGTATTTTACTATCAGCCTCTTTAGATATAAAACTCTGGTGCACATTCTCGGGTATTATAAACTTTTTATTGCAGTGATGTTAATTTACAGGATCGGGCAATAGCAGCCTGTACACAAATGTTTACATTTGGAGACCTTTGAGCAAAATTTGTCGGTCGTTTCACGCCCTGAATAGAATGGGACGCCGCTGATGACCTGAGATATTAAAGAGCGTAAAAAATAAAAATAAAAAATAATCAAATCAATGAGCCACATCTTAAGGTTCCTAGTTGATGCATTGCCAAATACTACAGCTGGAGTGTCGCCTGCTGCAGAAGATTGCGCTGCTTCTGGGCTACGCAATTTAATATTTACTTTTAAATTTAGGAAGTTTAAAGAGAGTTTTAACACTTCCCTTGCTAGACGCTTTCCATTGAATTTTACATCTTGACCACCCCCCTTTTTACCCAGGAACACTGTGACGTGTTAGGAGACATACTGGAAGGAAAGCTCACTTTGTCAAATACATTCAATAAATTTATTACAACTTCGAGCATATAGACACATAAGAAGCAAACAGCTACCTATTAAATTTCAAGGTAATAATGGCCCCAACTTAATGAAACATTTTGTTAAAAAGAGGCATATACCAAATACAACTACAAAATACGAGAAATTTTTTTTAAATTCAAACTTTCTAATACAGCGCCTTAATTTGTATCACTCTGTATGCAGCTTCATTTGTTTATATAGATTATTAATTAGTTTTGGAATTAAGCTGCTTTTCAAACTCGAGGACCAAAAATGTATTAACATATGTTACTATGGCAAAAACACAGCTGTCATAGTAACATAGGCTATAAAATAAATAAGGCTTCTGCATAAAACAATTTAAGGTTCTGTATAAAAAAAATGTAGTTTCTACATAAAACAAATGAAGGTACAGAACGATAGAAGAAAAGATGCTTCATCAGTATATGTGGATTTAAAAAACTGTTCTCTATAAGAAAAGATGCTTCATCAGTACATGTGGATTTAAAAAACTACTCTCTATAAGAAAAGATGCTTCATCAGTATATGTGGATTTAAAAAACTGTTCTCTATAAGAAAAGATGCTTCATCAGTACATGTGGATTTAAAAAACTACTCTCTATAAGAAAAGATGCTTCATCAGTATATGTGGATTTAAAAAACTACTCTCTATAAGAAAAGATGCTTCATCAGTACATGTGGATTTAAAAAACTGTTCTCTATAAGAAAAGATGCTTCATGAGTATATGTGGATTTAAAAAACTGTTCTCTATAAGAAAAGATGCTTCATCAGTATATGTGGATTTAAAAAACTACTCTCTATAAGAAAAGATGCTTCATGAGTATATGTGGATTTAAAAAACTGTTCTCTATAAGAAAAGATGCTTCATCAGTATATGTGGATTTAAAAAACTACTCTCTATAAGAAAAGATGCTTCATCAGTATATGTGGATTTAAAAAACTGTTCTCTATAAGAAAAGATGCTTCATCAGTATATGTGGATTTAAAAAACTACTCTCTTTAGAAAAGATGCTTCATCAGTATATGTGGATTTAAAAAACTACTCTCTATAAGAAAAGATGCTTCATCAGTACATGTGGATTTAAAAAACTACTCTCTGTAAGAAAAGATGCTTCATCAGTACATGTGGATTTAAAAAACTACTCTCTGTAAGAAAAGATGCTTCATCAGTACATGTGGATTTAAAAAACTGTTCTCTGTAAGAAAAGATGCTTCATCAGTACATGTGGATTTAAAAAACTGTTCTCTATAAGAAAAGATGCTTCATCAGTACATGTGGATTTAAAAAACTGTTCTCTATAAGAAAAGATGCTTCATCAGTACATGTGGATTTAAACAACTGTTCTCTATAAGAAAAGATGCTTCATCAGTACATGTGGATTTAAAAAACTACTCTCTGTAAGAAAAGATGCTTCATCAGTACATGTGGATTTAAAAAACTGTTCTCTATAAGAAAAGATGCTTCATCAGTACATGTGGATTTAAAAAACTGTTCTCTATAAGAAAAGATGCTTCATCAGTACATGTGGATTTAAAAAACTGTTCTCTATAAGAAAAGATGCTTCATCAGTACATGTGGATTTAAAAAACTGTTCTCTATAAGAAAAGATGCTTCATCAGTACATGTGGATTTAAAAAACTGTTCTCTATAAGAAAAGATGCTTCATCAGTACATGTGGATTTAAACAACTGTTCTCTATAAGAAAAGATGCTTCATCAGTACATGTGGATTTAAAAAACTGTTCTCTATAAGAAAAGATGCTTCATCAGTACATGTGGATTTAAAAAACTGTTCTCTATAAGAAAAGATGCTTCATCAGTACATGTGGATTTAAAAAACTGTTCTCTATAAGAAAAGATGCTTCATCAGTACATGTGGATTTAAACAACTGTTCTCTGTAAGAAAAGATGCTTCATCAGTACATGTGGATTTAAAAAACTACTCTCTGTAAGAAAAGATGCTTCATCAGTACATGTGGATTTAAAAAACTGTTCTCTGTAAGAAAAGATGCTTCATCAGTACATGTGGATTTAAAAAACTGTTCTCTGTAAGAAAAGATGCTTCATCAGTACATGTGGATTTAAAAAACTACTCTCTGTAAGAAAAGATGCTTCATCAGTACATGTGGATTTAAAAAACTACTCTCTGTAAGAAAAGATGCTTCATGAGTACATGTGGATTTAAAAAACTACTCTCTGTAAGAAAAGATGCTTCATCAGTACATGTGGATTTAAAAAACTACTCTCTGTAAGAAAAGATGCTTCATCAGTACATGTGGATTTAAAAAACTACTCTCTGTAAGAAAAGATGCTTCATCAGTACATGTGGATTTAAAAAACTACTCTCTGTAAGAAAAGATGCTTCATCAGTACATGTGGATTTAAAAAACTACTCTCTGTAAGAAAAGATGCTTCATCAGTACATGTGGATTTAAAAAACTACTCTCTGTAAGAAAAGATGCTTCATCAGTACATGTGGATTTAAAAAACTGTTCTCTGTAAGAAAAGATGCTTCATCAGTACATGTGGATTTAAAAAACTACTCTCTGTAAGAAAAGATGCTTCATCAGTACATGTGGATTTAAAAAACTACTCTCTGTAAGAAAAGATGCTTCATCAGTACATGTGGATTTAAAAAACTGTTCTCTATAAGAAAAGATGCTTCATCAGTACATGTGGATTTAAAAAACTGTTCTCTATAAGAAAAGATGCTTCATCAGTACATGTGGATTTAAAAAACTACTCTCTATAAGAAAAGATGCTTCATCAGTACATGTGGATTTAAAAAACTACTCTCTATAAGAAAAGATGCTTCATCAGTACATGTGGATTTAAAAAACTACTCTCTTTAGAAAAGATGCTTCATCAGTACATGTGGATTTAAAAAACTACTCTCTATAAGAAAAGATGCTTCATCAGTACATGTGGATTTAAAAAACTACTCTCTGTAAGAAAAGATGCTTCATCAGTACATGTGGATTTAAAAAACTACTCTCTGTAAGAAAAGATGCTTCATCAGTACATGTGGATTTAAAAAACTGTTCTCTGTAAGAAAAGATGCTTCATCAGTACATGTGGATTTAAAAAACTGTTCTCTATAAGAAAAGATGCTTCATCAGTACATGTGGATTTACAAAACTGTTCTCTATAAGAAAAGATGCTTCATCAGTACATGTGGATTTAAACAACTGTTCTCTATAAGAAAAGATGCTTCATCAGTACATGTGGATTTAAAAAACTACTCTCTGTAAGAAAAGATGCTTCATCAGTACATGTGGATTTAAAAAACTGTTCTCTATAAGAAAAGATGCTTCATCAGTACATGTGGATTTAAAAAACTGTTCTCTATAAGAAAAGATGCTTCATCAGTACATGTGGATTTAAAAAACTGTTCTCTATAAGAAAAGATGCTTCATCAGTACATGTGGATTTAAAAAACTGTTCTCTATAAGAAAAGATGCTTCATCAGTACATGTGGATTTAAAAAACTGTTCTCTATAAGAAAAGATGCTTCATCAGTACATGTGGATTTAAACAACTGTTCTCTATAAGAAAAGATGCTTCATCAGTACATGTGGATTTAAAAAACTGTTCTCTATAAGAAAAGATGCTTCATCAGTACATGTGGATTTAAAAAACTGTTCTCTATAAGAAAAGATGCTTCATCAGTACATGTGGATTTAAAAAACTGTTCTCTATAAGAAAAGATGCTTCATCAGTACATGTGGATTTAAAAAACTGTTCTCTGTAAGAAAAGATGCTTCATCAGTACATGTGGATTTAAACAACTGTTCTCTGTAAGAAAAGATGCTTCATCAGTACATGTGGATTTAAACAACTGTTCTCTGTAAGAAAAGATGCTTCATCAGTACATGTGGATTTAAAAAACTGTTCTCTGTAAGAAAAGATGCTTCATCAGTACATGTGGATTTAAAAAACTGTTCTCTGTAAGAAAAGATGCTTCATCAGTACATGTGGATTTAAAAAACTGTTCTCTGTAAGAAAAGATGCTTCATCAGTACATGTGGATTTAAAAAACTACTCTCTGTAAGAAAAGATGCTTCATCAGTACATGTGGATTTAAAAAACTACTCTCTGTAAGAAAAGATGCTTCATGAGTACATGTGGATTTAAAAAACTACTCTCTGTAAGAAAAGATGCTTCATCAGTACATGTGGATTTAAAAAACTACTCTCTGTAAGAAAAGATGCTTCATCAGTACATGTGGATTTAAAAAACTACTCTCTGTAAGAAAAGATGCTTCATCAGTACATGTGGATTTAAAAAACTACTCTCTGTAAGAAAAGATGCTTCATCAGTACATGTGGATTTAAAAAACTACTCTCTGTAAGAAAAGATGCTTCATCAGTACATGTGGATTTAAAAAACTACTCTCTGTAAGAAAAGATGCTTCATCAGTATATGTGGATTTAAAAAACTGTTCTCTGTAAGAAAAGATGCTTCATCAGTACATGTGGATTTAAAAAACTACTCTCTGTAAGAAAAGATGCTTCATCAGTACATGTGGATTTAAAAAACTACTCTCTGTAAGAAAAGATGCTTCATCAGTACATGTGGATTTAAAAAACTGTTCTCTATAAGAAAAGATGCTTCATCAGTACATGTGGATTTAAAAAACTACTCTCTATAAGAAAAGATGCTTCATCAGTACATGTGGATTTAAAAAACTACTCTCTATAAGAAAAGATGCTTCATCAGTACATGTGGATTTAAAAAACTGTTCTCTATAAGAAAAGATGCTTCATCAGTACATGTGGATTTAAAAAACTACTCTCTATAAGAAAAGATGCTTCATCAGTACATGTGGATTTAAAAAACTACTCTCTATAAGAAAAGATGCTTCATCAGTACATGTGGATTTAAAAAACTGTTCTCTATAAGAAAAGATGCTTCATCAGTACATGTGGATTTAAAAAACTGTTCTCTATAAGAAAAGATGCTTCATCAGTACATGTGGATTTAAAAAACTACTCTCTATAAGAAAAGATGCTTCATCAGTACATGTGGATTTAAAAAACTACTCTCTATAAGAAAAGATGCTTCATCAGTACATGTGGATTTAAAAAACTACTCTCTATAAGAAAAGATGCTTCATCAGTACATGTGGATTTAAAAAACTACTCTCTATAAGAAAAGATGCTTCATCAGTACATGTGGATTTAAAAAACTGTTCTCTATAAGAAAAGATGCTTCATCAGTACATGTGGATTTAAAAAACTGTTCTCTATAAGAAAAGATGCTTCATCAGTACATGTGGATTTAAAAAACTGTTCTCTATAAGAAAAGATGCTTCATCAGTACATGTGGATTTAAAAAACTACTCTCTATAAGAAAAGATGCTTCATCAGTACATGTGGATTTAAAAAACTGTTCTCTATAAGAAAAGATGCTTCATCAGTACATGTGGATTTAAAAAACTACTCTCTATAAGAAAAGATGCTTCATCAGTACATGTGGATTTAAAAAACTACTCTCTATAAGAAAAGATGCTTCATCAGTACATGTGGATTTAAAAAACTACTCTCTATAAGAAAAGATGCTTCATCAGTACATGTGGATTTAAAAAACTACTCTCTATAAGAAAAGATGCTTCATCAGTACATGTGGATTTAAAAAACTGTTCTCTGTAAGAAAAGATGCTTCATCAGTACATGTGGATTTAAAAAACTGTTCTCTGTAAGAAAAGATGCTTCATCAGTACATGTGGATTTAAAAAACTGTTCTCTGTAAGAAAAGATGCTTCATCAGTACATGTGGATTTAAAAAACTACTCTCTGTAAGAAAAGATGCTTCATCAGTACATGTGGATTTAAAAAACTACTCTCTGTAAGAAAAGATGCTTCATCAGTATATGTGGATTTAAAAAACTACTCTCTATAAGAAAAGATGCTTCATCCGTATATGTGGATTTAAAAAACTATTCTCTATAAGAAATAAAGAGTAAGTAGGCATTTGTTGATTTGCTTTATTTACGCGCTCTTTAACATCTCAGGTCATCAGAGTCCCATTCAATTCAGGGCCTGAAATGGCCGGTAAATAATCTTCAGAGGCCTCTTCTTTCAGGCTTTGGTTCTTTTTCGTGTCGTAGATTGGGACCCACGGCATTACTTAGGATTTTTACGCCCGAAAAAACCCATCGATCCTGGCCGGGATTGAACCCGCGATCTTGGGTTTACGAGGCAAGTATGTGTAAGTAGGCTGTGCTTACTGAGGGGAAACTACATGAAGTTGGAAAGTTTTAGAATATTCTTAGGGGGAAAAATTGCAAAGTGATGGCTTCTACAGGAAACAGAAATCTCGACGAACCCCTAGCATGGCGAGCTACAAGCACAACAAAGTCACTGTTGTCCCCAAATTGCTGCCACCTGATCCTGAGATTAAGGCAAATTTCTGTAATTGAAATTAAGAAAACGCCAATGATTGAATAATTCATGTACGCATAATTTTCTTCATGTTTCAACGCGGAATAACATGCACGAAACTCCATTGCATGGGATGCACTAAATGCACAAAGAATTGTCTACATTTGCTTAAACTAATCCTTGCAGGGACTTATGCTCGTACCGTTCTGAACATCAATCTGGCCCATCCAGTCAATGAATCATTAACATTAATTCAGGGAATTTTTGAAAATAGTAAAATTAATTAGGGTTTTTGATCCCACGTTACTGAAACCAGAATGTACTTAATTATTTTCATTAATGCAGAACGGGTGAGCGGGTCAGTCAAGTTCTCACGATTACAGCGAAAACCAGCACGTACCTTATGACAGGAGTTGTCCTGCAACACCTGACGAAATTGAGCATAATCTTTTCTTTCCGTTTCTGTATCTAGGGTGAGGGCATTTATTTCTATACCAGTGGCTGCTCGTGGCATAAAAAGTTGGTCTTATCTCCATCCACATAAGGAGTTTCAATTAAAATAATATTAAGTATCTATTAAACAATGTGAGTAAATTAAACAAACACACACACACACACAAACACATAGATAGTAGCGGGTATAGTAAAAAGACGATATGTATAATTAGAAAGGAAAGCCATCTTAAAGAAAGCAGAATGAGCAAAATTATATTGCCTTAAAGTTAGAAAACCGTCCGAAAATAAGATTATTTTAGACGATATAAAAAGTGCATAATTAGAAGAAAATTTCAGGAATATTTTGATGTTAAAAAGAAACGCCAACATTGCGAAAGAAATTAAAAAAATTAACAGTAAAGATATTAATTGTTGCAGAGAACCCCCTCCCCCCAAATAGTGAAGTCTGTTGGATATATTTTGAAAAAGTGTAAAGATTTTGTAACCCGAATTCTCTGGCATAATGGCCAAAGAGCGTGCGTGCATTTCTCAAGAGCACTTAGAGCGTTGTTAAAGTTCTACGCACGACTAAAAGAAAAAAAAAGTGATACACTTTTTCGCAACACAGTACCTTGTAAATTCAAGACATTCCAACATTTAATACCCTCAATAAAATAGTCGCTTATCGCTACACAGTGTGTATAAAGAGGTCAGTTCAGTTTCTGTTGACAGTTAATATGATTACACGACTCCAAGCGAGTAAATATCGTGCCGCGATTGTAGTATTGAGGAAAGTGGATTTGCGGATTCATTGTATTGGGAAAAAATACATCCACACAAATACTGGCGACAAGGAGACTAACCATGATGAGGATAACCTGGCAACAATGCAGAATGTTAGATAAAGTAAATATATTTAAAACTGAAGCACAAATATGTTTGTTTGTTGTAACAGCACAAGCTGATCTGAAGGGGCATGTGTCAGTACATGCTAAAGCTTATTAACATACACTTGTTGTATTTACAGACCCGCTTTAACATCTGAGGTCATCAGCGTCCCATTCAATTCAGGGCATGAAACGGCCGAGAAATTTTGCTCAGAGGTCTCTTCTTTCAGGCTTGAGGTTCTTATTCGTGCCGTAAATGTACGACACGGGACCCACGACTTTACTTCCTTTCCAAAGGAAGCCATACTTTTTATGCTTTACGTCAGAAAAAAACCATCGGTCCTGGCCGGATTTGAACCGGCGACCTTGGGTTTAGGAGGCAAGTATAGTTACCACGACACCGCCAGGAGCGATTATTTACGTAAAGAAGAAACTCCAATGAGCTAGAGAACATCAACACTGAACATCCGTTGATTAATCTAAAGCACTTTTCACAAGTGAAAAGTAGGTTTTACATCTGATAAACATGATGGGGGGTACTATTATGTTTGGGGGTGTGTTTTCGGGAATTCCTTTAGAGAAATTGTGAAAATTTAAGGAAAATGAATCAGAAAGGGGGGGGGGAATCATAAAATTGCACTCAGTAGGGAAAGATTTCACTTTGCTGAAAGATTGATTGAATTGCAACTGTACAGAACTGTTATAAGCAGAGACGGGAAGTTTCCATCTGGGTGGACATGTTTAAGAATGAGATAGAAATGAACAGGTTTCCGTACATTTGGGGTCAGTAGAGCTAGTTTTTACCTTGCCTTTTTGTGCCTATTTTGACTTCTGTTGACTATTTTAAGGTTTAAAACATCCTTTTTTTTGTGCCTACTTTGGATCGTTATGGAAATTTTGTGTAATTATTTACGCATTTTAAAAGTACATAAATAATTTCCTTATATCAAAGTGAATAAAGTTATAAAAATTAAACGAAATATACACCTCATAAAAATATCTATTGAGAATCTTGTTGTACATTCATTTCTTTTCAAACAGTCAAAAACTTTCTCTTCAACCCACCAGCATTCACTTAGGCTCTTTAAATAGCAGAACCTTCATTAGTGAAAGGAACGCGCCGTTACTGCGAGGTTACGAATACCAGGAAATAGAGAGGATGAGGGAAGTACTTAGATTTGAATAGTCCTGGCGAATGACCTTGTATCGATCTGCGTGAGACAAATCAAGGAAATTTGTGGTGGGGGTATCTCCTCAGCTGCATAAATGTAACAAACAATTGCAAGCGGTGCCGCTGTGCAATAAACCGTTCCTACAATGTGTTCAGTGCGGAGGTAAGAGAGATATCTCATTCCCCTATAAATGCATAAACAGAAAATGAATGGACCAATAAAAGCTATGCATCTTTTGCTCATTCGCCAGGACTAATCAAAATTACTTTACTTTGTCTTGATCAACATTATAATGATGTTCTGAAAGGAGAATGTTCTGTTATAACTGATATAAGTCCTTTTAAATATGCACCAATCACTTCAGTGGAAGTAGAACGTTCTTTTTCCGTTATGAAAAATGTTGTCTCTGACAAGCATCTATGACAGTTGATACCTTGAAAAAGCATCTCGTTGCTTGTAACCAACAAAAGTAAGTTAAGTATTTTAATTATGTGATAAAGAAAATTTTAAGAGTTTTAAATACTCATTTTCATTAATAATGATATATTACTTTCTGTTTTTATTTTTACGAAATATTTTTTCATTATATTACTGCCTATTAAATACCTTTTCGCCTGCCTATTTTAACCAAAACAAATGCTTGAACTTCCGGTTCTGCTTATATAAAAGGGGGTTAAAGGTATCCAGGAAGGCATTTAAAAGCAGAGCCTATCTGGGAAGTTATGCAATAAATAACATAGGATCAGAATTTATCCAAGGATTTATAAAGGAAATGTACAGATTGTATGGACAGTTTTAAAGCCAAAGTGGATTTAATGAAAAGAATTTTCAATTTTATTCCTTGTAATGAATATTCTTTTAGCATGTATTTTTTTTATTTTATATGCAATAAGAACATGTCTGTTTTTGGTTCCTCTTAGAATATCAGGAAATTATATGGTGTATTGAAATTAATGAGCGGCAAAGTATACTACAAAAAATTGCAAATGCCTAAACCTGCAAATGAGGTTGTAACAGGTTCAACACACAAGAAAGGGAAGAAGAATTTAGTAAGAAACATTTATTTGTAGTCGTTTGGGAATCAAGCAACAAAAGAAGAGTGTTAAGCCATTAGTGTCCTTTGTTTCAAAGGGAAGGCCTAACCGAAGTTTTTTCTTGTTCCCCTCCGTGATGTGGCTACAAGTCTTGAAGCCCCCCTGGCTCAGATAAGCCACCGGGTCTGTACCATTAAGTAGACACAATAAAACCTTTCTTCGCATCCACTTTCCTTTCATCGCAGAGACATGAACTGCGGCTTACACTCTCTCTAGACTTCTTTGAGGCATGCTGTTTATTAATGACCAGTCAAATATTACGTCACACACGATTTTGACTCGTGCCTTGAATGGTTTGAATCGTTCTTGGCAATTCAAAGCAAGCCTTCTACTGTCAAGAAACTGAGGGCAATGCTTTTGGGGTCTATAGTTTCCATTTCAGGACCTGCTAAATGAACGTTTGCTTCTTCTTCTTCTTCTTCTTCTTCTTCTTCTTCTTCTTCCTCTCATTCTTCTTTCATGACTAAGGCCAAAGATTGTATTTTAGGGCATGAAATGAAGCTAAAGAAACAAAATTTGTTGCATATTTTTGCATGTTTTCATGAGCTTAGTGTATCATTTTTTATCTCCTCTTAGATAGTTCAACATCTTTTTTGAACCTTTTATGCCATATTTTGTTACAGAATTGAGCAGTAAAATAAATTATTATTACTCTTCTTGGGCGTGTTTTTGCTGTTCTTGAGCAGCTACATAAAATCCTGAATCTCATTTTGTAGAGCAGTATGAGAACTATATGCACTAGCAGCCCTAATAGTTTTCCAGTAAAATCTGCAAGAGAAATTACAGATTTCAGTTAAAGCTTTTGTTTTGTTATTGTTAAAAATGCTTTTAAGGAGAAGATAGGGATGGAAAGGATTGCAAGGTCCTCAATAAGCTCCCTCTTCTCTAAGCTATTCCCCGGAACCGCAGGCGATCCGCGCATATTTTCTGTAAATAAATTAACCTAACACTTAAATAATAATTTCACTAAGAAACTCTTGAGCTATGCCCATGCACTTTACGTACACCCTTTGAATCCCTCCCTCCAAAAAAAAGTAATCTCTTGAACGCAAAATTCTTGCGAGTCCTACAGCAAAGCTGTGTAGCCAGTTGTGGTATACGGCATGCTAAATGTTCCGTTAGCTCTGTGGCAGGTTCGCCTCTCGGCAACCTTTGAAACATATGCTAATTTCGTAATATTGTTTCCCCATACCTGTTAAGCTTTAACATATTTTATAAGTTATAATGCATTTGTGTCCATAAGCCATCTTTTGTCCTTCGTGTCTATGCAGGGATTGCATGTGCAACATATACCTCCCCTCTTGGGGTGTCTGTTGATATCTATTCTAAACAGATTATTTTTCCATTTCTATAATTGTATCTATGATAACATTATTTAAATTTTCTCTTACTTATTCCTTGGGTCAAGACTCCAGCAGGTGTTCAACATTTAATTTCTGTTGCTTAGATGTGCGTTCTATCTTTCGGTTTTAAAATAAAGATTTCGTTCCCATAAAATATTATTGATACGATCTTAAATTAGAACATTTAAACCGCGTTTTCTCTTTTTATGGCTTCAAAAGTTATTCTTATTCTACATATGTATTAGAACTAATGCAGCTCATTATATTAAATTATCACCATAATAATTATAGTCTATATAGCTTACACTGATCGATTATTTTATCATAAAGTGGTTTAGGGGCTCAGGGTTCGCGGGTTCAAACCCGCAGAAGTCAAGCGGTTTTTCGGGACGTAAAAATCACGTGCTTAGGTCCTCCGGGAGGGCCGTGTCCAGTATCGAAGATTTGCGCACCTTAAAGAACTGTACATTTGAAATAAGAGGTTCATGATCAAAATCACCGGGAATTTCACATTCAAGTAATACCTTAAATGCATCTAAAGGTGCTAAGTTCAACCCATCCTAATCCTTGTAAAATGTTTTTATTATATACCACTATTCTTGCTCTTAGGAGAGTTTTCTCTGTAAATGCCATAACTTGTGTTTAAAACTAAAGTTGGTATCACCCCCAGCCCCTATACTTAGAAACTTTAAATGACAATTGGACATTTTAATGCTTAAATTTCAAAAGGCTGGACTTATTATTGTATCTTTTGTTTTTTATCTTTGCATAGCAACCCGCATTATTCTTATTTCCTGTCTGAATTGGCACAAAATCAAAATGCCAGTCAATTGTAGAACAAAAATAAACATTTATTCTGGTTAAAATTACAAGTATTAATATTATAGTGATACAAAACTGCTGATTAATCCGTTCGCAACGTGTTTAGGCGGCGATCACGTGACTCAAGGACGAAGAGCTTCTCCTTTAGCAGGTTCAAAGAAGTTCGTTCGCAGTTTATTCACATCACTGTATAATATAATTTGATCTTAGGCAAACATTAGACACTTTATTATGCTGTTGTTAAATTTTTCTGATATACTCTACTAGTGCAAAATAAACAGCATTAGCGAAAAACTGTACATCTAATTTAATGGAATACGTGAACCTTATGCCCATTTTGACACACAGCATATTTTTGTGTTTTCTTGTATAGTTATTACGCTTTTAATTAGATATTGATTGACGAAGAATGGATATTTGAGTTATCTCCCTAAGTTTATTTTTTTTTTTTTAATTTTATCAAACACTTTATTATACTCTGTGAACTGCAAATGAAGTTTTCTCTTAAATTTGCGGTGTTTTTTTTTTATCTGTGTCTGTTTCATTGTAAATATATTATCCATAATAGTTCTACTGCTACTTTTAAATCCTGGCTGCTCTTTCAACAGAATAATGGCTGTAAGAGGTTGCAATCTCGTGGTAATTATTTTAAAGTCTTACAGACTTCATTCAGTAAGCCGATTCTTTATAGTTAGTACAATGCATTCTATTTCTTTTCCATTTCTAAATCTTTCTTTTTCTTTTTCTTTCTTTCTTTCTTTCTTTCTTTTTTCTTTCTTTCTTTTTTTTTTTTTGCCAATATTAATTTTACAATTTTTGAAAACCGAATTTTAAATGTACAAGAAGAGAGTCAATACTTTCTATATTTATATAAACATAGCACCCTAGAGCTAATAAAGAAATGAATATTAGTAAGCCGCAATATCTTCTTAGGCACCTAAAAATCCACTGCAGGGAAATAAAATTCCGCTGTATGAAACCAGGAGAGAGGTTTGGAATTGATAAAATAGGCGAGACAAATGGAAGCAGATGGCAAAGAAGAAATGTGCAAGGGAAGCAAGATATAAAAAACAAATATTAAAAGGATATTAGTGTGCTAGTTTTAGTCATTTCCAGCAACGCTTGCCAAATAAGCAGCCAATGAAATGTCACACATGTCTTCTTTTGTTTACTGCAGTTCATTTTCAGAGGTTTGAGGTGATGTACCTTTGGGATGAGGTCATGACGAGGAATTATTTTTGACAGATTCGCCCCACCGGAAGTGAGCGTCTCACCGGAACAGCTGCTCCACTTGGCTCAGTTCATACTGGAGGGCGTGCCATCACTGTAATCTTTCTCTTTTCATTTATAATCACCTTGTATGTCAGCTCCATCATTAAACATAACACGAAGCGAGCCCACTCGGTTGGAGTGAACTTGTAAACCCTTGGAAGTGATATAGCGAATTGCCAAACCGGTCAAGTTGCGCATGTTTTAATTTTATTTCCTTTACTCAACCTGGATTAAAAGTGAAACAAGTAAAACAAAGGGAGAAAAAGGGAGAGAGCAGAACGGAACAGAGGGGGAGAGAGAGTAAGGAAACAAAGAAAACTAGAAGGAAAATTAAAAAAAAAAAAAAAAAAAAAAAAACCATAGCACTATATGTGTTTTTATATTTATTTATTTGGGCATCGTTTTACACAAAAGAGTGGTTTCTTAGACAATCCCCTAAAAGCCGGGAAGTTGACGATGACTTTTCGTAATTTAAAAATGATGAACCTGTCTGAAAAGGTTACTGCAGTATACGATAAGAATTACCAAAAGTCTTGGAAATAGAAGTGCAACATGTGAAACAAGATTCGCTTAGAACGATGCGTGCTTCGCAACAAAGGGCGAACTTTTTTAACATCAAAAGTTTAAATTATCTGTTCACCCATTACTGCTATAACTTGCCGATAAAGTTACTGACTGGTAGCCC
This sequence comes from Metallyticus violacea, assembly GCA_030762175.1. Classification (NCBI taxonomy): domain Eukaryota; kingdom Metazoa; phylum Arthropoda; class Insecta; order Mantodea; family Metallyticidae; genus Metallyticus; species Metallyticus violacea. The sequence goes on along the minus strand of CM060830.1, from coordinate 109,135,813 downwards.
GAGCTGGACTCGCTCTGCTGCGGTCCAAACGAACGGATTGTAATGACTGCCCTTAGAAATCAGATACATGGTTGGCAGTGCATGAACGTGTCCTTTTTTCTGTATACACAAAATGCAGATCAGTAAAAAATAACGCCATTTTTAATGAATGTAGATAACATAAAAACGGTTTCTAATGATCCTAGAATGAAGAATGGGTTTACAGGGAGAACGAGATATAAAACAGGCCTGACTCTCCAAGACGGCAAGTACGAAATGCATTGCCAGTTTTAGATTCAAGAAAATGGCTGAAGATGTCTCCCTGCTCCCTGTTCAGCTGCAGAGCAAACTGCATCTAAAATTTATGGTTTAAGCTTTTCTGTGCTTGCATGTATTTGTTTGGGTTTTCTCAAAAGTATATAGTAACTCAATTGCTCATATATTCATAATTTTTCACAAACTTATAAAAAAATTTACACTTCCTTATTAGACAGCAAATAGGATTTTTGTATCATCATGACGAATTTTATGTTTATTTCTGATTGTTATAATGACCAATATTCATGTGATTTATTAAATTCCATTCGCGGAAAAAAAAAAGTATTACTTGTATAAACTCATATTGGGCTTATTCAATGTTATTAAGAACCCAGTTTTTCAGCAACCTTTGGTGTTTTGTACCCAAAATGGTTTTAGAGTTGGCAGTACAATATGAGCAGATTATCTGAAGGCAAGAACAAACCTACAATTGATCATTGAAGACAGGCTTTTACTTGTGTAAGGATAAAAGGATGAACAAAAACAGAACTTTCACGTAAAACTATCCTGCAGGCGCGATATTTTGAATTCCGCCGGCTCGGGCGGCACCTCGTATCTTTCCTTTACAAGTCCCTTGAAGCAGTGCGGTAGTTGAACTTCGCCAAGATGGGACAATTGACTCTGGAGCAACGTAAATGTTAGCACAAACACAAGTCAGCTCATCGTGTTCATGCAGAACTTTGTTTGCAATTTCCTGATTAATTGTCTCCTTCCAGAAAAACAACTCACAATATTGGGAATAAATTTCATTCTTCTGGATCAGTCCACAACACTCAACACACGCGGCAAAGTACATTTTTAACAAGAGGAAAGTGGTGTAGATAAAGCTTGTACAAATTCATTCCCGAAATTAGCACAACAAGCGGGAGAGTGGATTCTACATATAAAGCAGTAAAATTAGCAAACCTTAAACTGTACAAGTGTAACGTGTTCATTGTTTAAAACAAGACCACCTTGTAGCAAGGGCTCGTTAGTGTGAGTGTTTCCCCATCTGTGAAGAAGGTTTAATGGACCCAGCGCTTCTGTTCTTCAGACGAGACCTGGTTTCACTTGAATGATCATGTGAACAATCAAAACATGAGCTACTGGTGTACCGAAACCCGTATAGGAAAGTTAGAGCTTGGTGTGCTGTTAGTTCAAGGCGTATTATCGGTCCGATTTTTTACGAAACGATCATAGGTACAGGAAGGGGCATTTTCACCCCATTTTTAAGCAGCTTACAGATAAAGAGAAAGCATACGTGTGATTTCAATAGGTTTCTGCTACTGTTCATACAGCAGCGGAGTCCATGGATAAGATTAAGGAAGTGTTTGAAGATAATGATTAGTGCTGGTGTATGACTCTCACGCTCATCAGATTTAAGTGTGGTGTGGTGCCTGAAGGACAGAGTTTAGAAAACAAAATCTCACACATTGGAGAAACTCAAGGAAAACATCAGAAATGAAATTAGAAAATTAAACGTGGCAATCAGAATGTGTTTACCCGATATAATGTCAGTTTTAGTCGAAGGGGGATGACATTTCCAGGTAAGATTTTATACACAATTTCTCAAGATGTCCAGGCGCCCAGAATCAAAACACCACGCATGCAGGATAGTTTTTACGTGAAAGCCCGGTACATAAAACATCTAGAATGAAGGTATAGAATGCTTGGTGAAAAATTAAAAGTTAATTCTTGCTTTTGAAAAAAAAAAAAAAAAAAAAAAAAAAAAACTGTATATTGATCATCCTGTATAGAAAATGAAAAGTAATGAGGAAAATAAAAAGAAAAGAAACAACGATGATGTAACACTTTGTAAAGTTAAACCAATACATAAAAAAGGCATTACCAAAAGTACAAAGCAAGAGAGAATGAGGGAGAAAAGAGAAATTAAAGAGAGCGAAAAAGAAAGAAATGTCTGGGGGGGGGGGGGGAGTAAAGGGAGAAACGAGAACAAAGCAGACTTATGGGGAAAAAATCATACACAGCGATCGTAAAAAAATTAAACAATAATAAAATTGGCCAGGTAGCAAGATGGGTGAAGAGAGAATGAAAAATGTTACTACAAGAATTCATTTTCAAGAGATAAAGTGCCGAGTCAACCAAGAATGTGGAGGATAAAGGAAAGAAGCTGAATTATTAAAGTTACAGAGCAGTTGAAATATTTTCTGATATTACATGTTACATTACATTACATTTAAAAATCTGTTTAGGACCCAATGAATCAATTTAGATGTTGACGCGCAGCAAAGTACTCAATGCCATGCATGTTTCACAGAAACAAGATATACAGTGAGGTTATTTCATTTATGGACCACTTGAGCCGGATGCTTATTGGAAAGTACAACCGGAAAAGGGAAATAAATGTTAACAGTTAATGTTTTTATTTTTACTGAAATAATAACATGGTACTGCATTTGCAACTGATTATAAGCACTAACTTGTTCCTCAAACTAAGTACAGGCTGCTACCTGCACATGCACGATATATAGAGTGGCAGCGAGATGTGCCGACCCGGACTTGATCTATTCGTAATACTAAACATGATCATTTCGTTACGTCTAAAAAAGCGCGGAAAGAAATACTTTAACATTTTTCATGAGTTTTGACGATAGCAAAACCTGGATTCAAAAATAAAACGAAAGCGCAGGTTCAATGATTTGATATTGTTAAGATTCATTTTATTGTAGGTTAGGCAAATTGTCTGCTTAAATAAATCGATTGCTAAAATACAACAATACAAGCTGTACTTGAACGATCGGACACTTCCAGCGATTGGTGCATCCTTGTGTAAACTTACCAGATGTTTGATAATAGAAGATCCAACATGTCCTTGTGAGTGCTAGTTATGCAGCTGCTGCTGCCACCTACCTGAACAGAACACTGCGGCCTGCCTTGCGAACGACCGACTTAATTTACTTTGTTGATATTGCCGTGAGAAAACATTTTGTTTTGTTGTTGCTCGTTTCTGTTGAATATTAGGAAGCATTCTGAGTTCTTATGCAGTGTTTGAGTGGCGGGACTGCATTAATTATCTTAAGGAGAAATAATTTGTACAGGTTTATTTTTGTTGCATAAAGGCCGCCATTTATGAGGGTAGTATATGAATATTTGTGCAATTCCTAGCGCGTGTTGTAGGTGCGGATAATTATAGCCGGTTGATTACAAATACTTAGCTGTATTTGAGCTCTGCGCTTTTATGACCTTAATACTTTTAATATATTACATGGCGATAATTTCGTCTTGTGCAATTTCTTAAAGGCATCCCCTTACTCTCTTTGCATGTATTAGGACCTCTTGGGTTATGGGACGCCACAAAAAGCTGCCCTCGACTCCTGTTACACATTATCCAACTCAATGAGGCACTAACCAGGAAGGGCGTGCAGTGAGGGGGGGGGGGGGGGTTGGCGCAAAATGCTTCTTCTTCTGCTCTTTCGTTTCGAAATGAAATAACTGAGAAGTCCTAAGGGAAGTAATAAAAGTCAAAAGCCAAACTGAAATTATTATTGAGCAATAATGAAGGAATTATTTATTTTCACAGCAAAGGATACCCGGACTGCTAAGTTTCAATATTTAAAAACCTAAGTTGGCAACTCTGTTCCCCAAGGCTTCAGACTATTCTGTGAGCTCTTAGTTTTGGGAGTCTCAACAATACAAAAGAGAAACAATTAAAATGCGACAATAAGACACTAAAGTAAGATGGAGAGCTATTGACCTTGGTAAAAGAAGGCAACTAGCAAAACCCGCTAAATAAGAAAAGTAGACAATGGTGATCTACCCAACACCGTGTTCCTGAATGTTTGCCAGCGAGTGTTCCTGAAACGATTCCATGTTATCAACGCTAAATAAAACACTTGAACCTGTCGGTATGCTCGTTTGCTTTGATGCAGGGAAATAGGAACAGCTGACGGACCGCTGCCAGCCATTCGGTTCGCTGGCTTGGACAGAAAGGCACGCTGTCCTGAACAACAAGGGTGGTCGCTCTTCTTCCTTCGAGTCCTTTCATACAAACCACAAAAACTCTCGACTGTTATAGCAGAAATTTGTATTCTGAAGGGCGTACTGGATTTGTACACTCAATTAACAATGGTTTTAGTTTTGATCTTTTCATGGAGCCGGTTTATAAAAAGACGAGAGCGCCACAAATTAACTCCAAGCAAGCTTTTTATGTCAGGGAAGGAGTTCGTGACGCGACTGGTGATGTATTCTGTTTACCATAATAACTTAATTAAACTCGGTTAAAATCGCCATTGCTATGTTGTTAGCAAGCAAACGACCTTCTCACCCTCTCTTCACCACGTCCGGCCTGCATATAATATTAATAATAAAAAACGCCATTTTTATCTACCACTTAAAAACGAGACTAAAATATTTGTTAAAAAAGTAGTACGCATAGAGTTATGCCTATATTTACAACTTGCTATTAAAACGAACAAAAATAAAAGCAGCATTTTTACATTTATGGCCATTTTCGTAAAGAGTTGCCAATATTAAATCAGCTGAAAGTATTCGACTTTAAAACACTTCGTGGGTGCTGCAGGAAGCTCACATTTTGATATACCTCCCACTTGGCCAACAACATCAAAATGAGCTCTAAGCCTCATTATCAAACATTTACTCTTGGTGCAAAAGCGCGTGCTCTCTCTCTCTCACACACACACACAGGATGATTAAAACTATGTATAAAAGCGTAATAGGGTCACAGAGTTTTTGGCCAAAAAATGAGCGTACGTTTGTAGATATCATACCGGAGAAACTTAGTGATGTTGGAGAATTTGGTGTAAAATCAGTTGAAAAAACTATGAACGTATTCTTTATAAAAGATTCTTAAAGTTGCTACCGGTAACAATAATTGCCTTTCACGCTCTAATATTTAGAAAATTTTCGAACAGTTGAATCCATCTGTTTGTCCCCAAAGAAAGAAATGGACATATGCTGAATTTGGCGACTGGTGTATCCAGTTCCAGTCAGGAGCCTGTTTCAAATACGCTGGCCTACCACACTCTTTTGCAAACAGCAAGGGAATGTCCGGTAACGCTTTTTAAAGGAACAAATTATTCATCTGCCCTTGAGGTCGAGGTGAGTCGATTAACTGGATTGTCTTTGCTGTTCATGTTTCCTATCATCTAGATATAATTAGTTTTAATACCAGTCTATCATCTCTACAGTTAATAGGTGACATCTAAAGAATGTATTCACTGAATGCCATTTACCATTACAATTTGTACAGACGTTTTTTAACAACATGTACAATTTATCCTTTGATAATTCTAACTTAAAAACAATGTCTTTAACAATACAAGATGATTACGTATGGAAAAGTGTGGCACAGTGCAGTTGTGTTCGTGGAAAAATGTGCTTGAACATATACAATTGTACTCAGATATTTATAATGTGTAAAAAGTATTATGTTATGAACGTAAACATTTCTACAAGAATTTGAATAAATAAAATTTAATTATACGTCATTTACTCATCTCTGAATTCAATGGTTATATGTTTCTCCCCCTATAAAACACCGCAGGAGTGTGCACCCTAATATCACCATGAAATTCAGAGGTAAGCGAATTGCATACAACTGTTTTGTTTGCTCGAACCCGAGCAAAGAACGAATAGCTGAACGAACCCTCTAGTGTAGGGTTTACAGAAAAAACGAATGTCACTATTGGAGTCAGAGAACTTCGGTGGACTTTGTTTGTTCGAGGCTGAGAAATTTTTCTTGTTAGTTTCACTCACATAAAACGAAAGCAATTATCACGCAAGACACAATGTTGTTTAACTCAAAATTTATTTAAAATTTGGGCAGTTATTTTGCATATTTATAACTAATTAACACATTTCATGCTGAATGGAGGTATTCAGACTTACAACTTCCTGTTTCCTATAAGGGGATATAGAACTTGAACAATAAAATACTTTGTTTCAGCATAATCTACCTGTACACGACACTCCCCCAATATTTCACAACCCCCTGCAGCATGCAAGTATTTCGCAACCAAACGGCGACTTCCCTTCCTACAGCGAAAATGTTCACCCGAAGGAAGAGGTAACAAGTTCGGGGCTATATGGAGAATGCTCGAGAACTTCAAACTTGAACTTTCGCAGAGTTTCATTTCCTTCTTTGCAGTATAAGGACACGCAGCAACAAGTCTTTGGTGATCGTTTCCGTCGAAAGTTTCCTGAGGATGTTACAGTAGAAGTCGGCAGTAAGTCTTCGTGATCCCAGATGAATGTCAGAACGTGTCACCGGCGATGCAGGATGCTTCCACTGCACTAACACACGCTTTGTCTCGTGCTGGTAATAGTAAACCCAAGAATCACTTACCTGTAACATTTCAGGTTAGCACATCTTGAATGAGATGCTGTAATACCTGACCCATTTTGTGTCGTGTTCAGAATGAGCGGCTTTGTGAAATGTCATGCACAGTGGTATAGTGTCTATAGATACCCTGCTGTCTATTCACAGTCGTTGCAAATTTGCATTTGTGGCAATGGTCGTTGGCCGGCAGATGCGGTATTAGTCTCCGCCCTTCAGAGAACTTCTGCACCCAATTGTAAAGAGTATGATGCAACAGGTACTTCTCACTAGATGGGAAGGCATTCTTTACGAATATTCTTTGATTCCATACCTTTTGCTCAAAAAATTACACAACGTAGCGCTGCTCGAGAGTTTTACACTCTCTCAGAGGCGCGGCAATCTTGCAACTACTGTTTCATTATTGTAAACATCAAAGTGTCGTTTCGAATGTCACGGTTATCACCGAATTTATGTTGTCAATAGTCTCAGGTGCCTCATTTAAAGCGATACCGCACATCTATTTGTCACATAATGAGGTATCCTAATATTTTATTTGTGTCAGAGTAGGAACTACTACTACTACTACTACTACTACTACTACTACTACTACTACTACTACTACTACTACTACTACTACTACTACTTTACTAAGGAAGGAACTGTTACTTGAGACGATATGCAAGATCATGCTTGGTCAGCAAGTAGTATTGAGGGTTTTTTCCTTCATTCTTCAAAAGTATCATGCTTTTCAGGGCACGAAACTTTGCATTATAGCACCTAAAAACAAAACTGTACATTTTAAAACTGATACTGCATTGATATGAGGCATAACTTGAGAGTTTCAAGTGATCCAGAACTCAGAACAACATTTTGCATGTATGACATCACTGTTCCGAAGCACTGTCCACTCTATTTCCCATCTGCGGTCACAAGGCGAACAACTGGGTAACACACATGCATCAGTCCAGCAGCATGCAAAAGTTCCCTCTGCAGTCGAAAGGAAGGCAGAAACTTTATCTGTGTTAGGGAAAGATATATCTTCAAAGGGGATATAAATTATTTTGCTAGAGGATGCCAGTATTTAATATAGAACTACAGTAGCAGTGGCGACAGAATTTGCTACTGCCAATCGCACCGGTTATTTCGGAGATGCACTTGATGTGTAGATAACGGTACTGATCCGGTCCATGCAGATAACAGAGGTATTGAGATGACCGCATTATGAAAAGCATTGCTGCTGGGTCGAAACTGTTGATTCATTGGTGCACCGGGCAGAGCTCTGTTGTGTTGAGTTTATGTTTTAAGTGTGCAAAGTTCTGTAAGTCAAAGAGCAAATTTCTGTGCGATTTCAAATGTGGTTTAAATGAAACGCAGTCACTTGAGCGTTTGGATAATTAAAAAGGAGAGCGGTTACCTCTTAAAGAGAATAGAAGAATGGCAGACTAGCAACAACGAACAAGAAAGATCCAAAACTAGCTTACAAGGACATTGAGTTGGCATTAGCGATTAGTTCAACCATCTTTTTATGAGTACCTTCGTTTAAAATAAAAGTCTTCAAGATAATTTGTCTGAAGCAGAGACAGGGTGAAATGCTGCAAAGATTTAACTGTGGAAAGTGTTTCAGGCATTGTTATAGGTAACGTAACATGAATATATCAGTTTGACCCAAAACTAAAACGCCAGTCCTCCATTTGCGTTTTCCCTGTAAAAGTCAAGAGACAAAGGAATGTGAGAAAGTGGTCATGGGGCAACCATTGTGCTCGAAAATAAGAGAACTGTTACTTTGCCTACCGAAAATCCAAGAACGGCGTCCAAAGACAGGACTAAGGGACATTGACAGTGCATGCGTTCACAACGCTAGGAACTGAACCGACTTGCTATTTCTTCCTGTTGTGAGGATTCGACTTGGAGGTCACCGATTTGCTAACCGGAGAAGCGGTTGCAGCGTGCGAGTTATCTGCAGTGCCGTGGATGTTTCCAGAGGATGGAACTCAAAGTGTTCCAGGGGGAACACTTTGAGAAACTGGAATAAACAACACGTTTTTATAAGTCTTCATTATTTGTCTCAATCAGTGGCGGTTCGTGGCCCTTGTGGAAGGGTGGGTCAGGGACAATGATTTTGTCAAGACTTATACTCCTCACTGATATTCTCTCAAAACTGCAGCACCATCGTACGTTTGGGCTAAACACTCCTGTTTAATCTTTTAATTTAGCTATTAAAGTACGCCTTAAGCCTTCTGGAGTCAATTCAGAAACAGCAATGAATTTTATGAACATTTCAACATATTTACCACCACTGATGTATCGCAATGTCACAACAAATTGTGATATGCATGTAATATCTGTCATTTCACCGGCCTGTACAGAAACTAAATTTGCCCTCACTATTTTTTTTTTTTTTCCTAATCTCATTCCTACAGACAAGATATGTTTCTGATTTCACAGCTTGTCATCCAAAATGTTTGTTTTTTCAAAACATAAAAACATATTCTTAATTTTGTGCCGTCTTGCTAGGTAAGCGCTTTAGCTTTCAATTGATGAGGTCCAAATCGTTTCGCTTCCAACTTCTTAGATGTGAAAATGGAGTGTTCAATAAAACGTCCACTTTATTCATTTCCACAAAACAGGCCGCTTATCTTAAGCTAACAGTTCAAAGTGAGGAAGCCACCCACTTTCAACAACGCCTGAAATATGGTTCCTATGCAAAGAGAGAATACCGAGGCCATATTCCTGCTGGTCCAAGAGAACGCAAAAATAAGTAGGAGAAAGGTTAACCCATCTTGGAGGAAGACAAATATGAGTCCTTGTAATTTTTTTTGCTGGCCCAGTTTAAAGCATAAAATTTTCCGGGCTGTTCCACGAGTTTCCCTTGCTAAAAAAGAACCCACATGCTACCGTTACTACAGTAGACAGGAAATGCGCTTGTTGCGTAAGATACAATTCAGAACCTATCGATTATACATCGCTGTTTTCATGCATTTGCGGTTTTAAAAGTTGATCGGGAGAAGAGAAAATGGTAAATAATTAGTGTATTTTGTTTGGAGGGGAGGGCTGGGCTCATCTGGCCCTTATTGAATGGCCGCCCCTGGTCTCAACGCTTATCTAGTGACCCTTGTAAGTGCAGAGACATCATTAGTGAAGAAAGAGTGTTATTCGTGGAACTGTCAGAAAATATTTAAGTTGTCAACCTAGCAATAATACTGTGGTCATACTTATATTAACATTCATTTAATAACAATGTAAAATCATTTCATTTAAAATGCGTTAATGATATTATTAAAATTTAAAGCTATCATTCAAATAACATCCATACAAAATACAGACATGATATCTTTACTAACAATGACCCAGTAGGAATTACGAGATCTTGATATTCTTTTTGGTGAAAATCTACGAGTTATTGTAGTTCGTTAGTTTCGTTTGTCAGAAAGATTAAATTAATGTTCCTTAAGAATAATGGTGTAGGTATTGTATGTATTTGGAAACAAATAATATTTCGAAGAATAAGTTAATTGTACGCATACGAACTATGGTTTATTTCTATAATTAAGATAACAAAAAAAAACAGATAGGAAACTATAACATTTATTTACGTAGATTGTTTACAATGCAACAATGACACGCTGTGCCGAGGCATAGTACACTTTAAATATACTGTCGAATAAGAACAACACAACTCACAGCTGCGCTACAACTGCGACAGTCGGCAAGGTCAACAAGTAAGTAAGTAGGTTTGCTACCCCTTTCATGGTGCGACAAACGAGTAGGAGTTCGCTCATAGAAAAAAAAAAAACCCGCGTCGAGGGGGAATGCATCACTGATGGTACTGTATTTTATAATAATTTGCTTTACACTAATCCGCCAAATATTTTAATTCAGAAAGAGAAGCAGTGATTTAGTTCATTTACGGACGCTCTTTAACATCTCAGGTCATCACCGTCCCATTTAATTCGGGGCGTAAAACGGTTGATAAATTTTGTTCAGGGGCCTCTTCTTTCAGGCGAAAGAGAAACAGGCGACAGTTATTAGCGAATACATAAACACATGCATTTCTACGAAATAGGAAAACAAAAGAACAGAAATTAAATAATAATTAAACCTTTATACAATTAGAACCCATTTATATACAATGTATAACTTGGAAAATAAGGGAAATTAATTATGTTAAGCATTATTCTTTTATAACTGTTAAAACTAATCCTAATTAAAATTCAAGAGAAAAAATCAAAGATTTGGGAAATTAGACTTAATGAGAACGATATGACATTAAAATTATGATAAAAGTAGTGCCATAATGAACAAATTTTTGCAAATTTTTAATGAGAAAGACGATATTCTAAACTTGATATCCAGAAGAGACGGACATAATTTATGTTACAATGTCAACAAGGAAATTGTTTATAAACTGTAAACGATCAATAAGGAGCGATCTAGCATTCATTCCACAGTTGCTTTGCTTTCACAGCAGTTTTCTGCTGTTGCTCGCGTCAAAACCTTTCCCTTTAACTTCCTGTTTAGGCAAGTTAGACCTTTTAAAGCAAAATTTGACGATATCGGTTTCTAGGTCGAACTGTTAAGCTCAGAGATTATCGAGAAATTATGTAGCCCATAAGTGTGACATAATCTTCCGCAAGAGCTCTGGATCTGGCAGCTTGCCATTCGTTCTGTTTCTCTCACTGCTAGCTACAGATATCATCTAACTTTTTTAAAGTTGATAGCCACAAGATGTTGTAAGACTATAATCACCGTCAAATGAAAGAAGAAATAAGGTAATTCAGTTTCATTTTATCATTTGTGCATGGGTTCTATTTTAATTGTCGGTTCTTGTGAGTGTGCGGCTTTGGCTAGCCAGTTAATGTTAACTTATTCATGGCTTGCTTTAAAATTTAAAACAGAATGGAATAATTCATATTTAAGAATTGGGCATGAGCAGTGCTTAAATTGGTTAACATTATGAATGAAACCTTTTAATCTAATTCGGCATGTACGTGTAAATAATATTTAAATTTTAATAACGCAATCGTATGCAGTTTCTTGTAAATCAATCACACAGTTTGGTAGTTATGTTTGCTGTCTATAAATGTGTTAAGAGGTATTGTAAAAGGAACATACCCTTGTTTTACCGTTTAGTTTGTGCAAGTATATGTGGCTAATTAAAATTATTATCATAAAAATAGTGTCTATAATAATAATAATAATAATAATAATAATAATAATAATAATAACTGTTCCTAAGAATGAAAATATCTACCCAATTAGAGATTCCCACAAAGAACATCACTGCGGGGACAGCTCTACAGAACTCTAAAATAACCTTAGTCTCGACTTACCAGACCGGAGTAGTTACTTCTTGGATCAAATATTCCCTATTGGTTCTCATGCGACTTTAGAGACCCAACTGCTCAAAAATATCGGAAATTCAGTTCGAACACCAGACAGTAAACTGATATATGGATAAAATAGGCTTGAATATATCTTTGTGCACCAAGACTAGGCCTGCGCATTGAATCAAATTTAGGAATGCACTAAGAAAGGTACCCTAAAAGATAGTTTCATTTACGGGAAAACAGTTTTGCAAAATGCATATTTACTGTGACAAAAACTTGAGACTCGACAAAAGTACAGTGAACCATAGTAAAGCATAATAAATTGTAATATAAGCATCACGTGCTAGCCTTCAATTTGAAAATGAAATATCAATAAGAAATGACACAAACCTTTAATACTCAAACATCTCAAAGCACAAGAAGAAGTAACATATTTATTAATATCACCAATTCTAAAAACAAGCAAATGTAATGACAAAACATAAAATATGATGATGATTGTTGAAGGGCGCAACATTTTCCGGTCAATGGGTGGGGAAGTAGCAACGATCGAATGTCTTCACCCCTCTGCAGTCAAAGTCACGCTTACACACAAACACACGGCAACAGGAAGAAGGAAAGACATTTCTTCCTCCTCCTGCATTTATTGTCACTGATGACTGCTGCTCGTTTAAAATAAAATATTAATTATTCAAAAAATAAAATGACTAATAATTTTGCCACCTACTACTTCCAACGTTAAAAAATGTATTTATTTTTTAATTTTTTTTAAATCAAAGCTGTTTATGATACATGATTTTTAAGTGCAAAACACAACTTTGGAAAGAGAAGTTAACATTTGCTTGATTGTGTATTTTGTAAAAAATAAAGTCAATTTTAATACGTGTATCACGCCTTTTTGTTAAAAACTTTTTAATATTTATTAACAAAATAGAAATATAAAACATTAAATTTATTTCAATCATTCCAAACCTCCCTCTTTCAATGGAACACCATATTTCTCACTAGTAGGAGCATTAAAGAAACATTAAACATCTAAATAATATTACCAATATCGCACTGTGGCAAATGATGGTTTTATAGTATTTTGTAGGGGGTAAACTATAAACAAAACTTTTTATTTACTTTTAATTATGTAGTAAATTACTGAGTAAAAACATAATTTTCTTACTCTGAAAGAAGCTAATAGTATGTACTTGGACATGCGCAATATGGGATCAGCAAAATGTTGTTCATTTTCTTCCAGCCTGACAGGGTTGCCAACAAAGTTATAAAGATAAATCTTTGAAGACAATTTAATAGTTACTATAAAGCACCAATTATACCTTGGTCTGATTTTAAAACCGCCATAAGAAATGTAAACATTTAAAAATGTGACACAATAAAATAATATGCAATCTTAAATATTCGTAGGTTAACACTCCATTATTAAATCAAAGTTGGGATGTTTTATATAACTGAGCCTTACAAATCGACGTTTCTAGTTTAAGTGCTTTGTGTTAAAAGAGCTCATTGTCTCGCGTACACAAAGCAACGATTGTCGTACAAATCCAGTACGCAATTTTCAAAACGAGTAACTGAAAAATACTTTCGTTTGACACTCCAACAACATTGAAACTGATTTAATGAAAATTATCGAAATGAATTTAATGTAAAGTTATATATTTAAAGCGATGAAAAGGCACAGTAGTTTGAAATATAAAAATAATATAAGACTGAATTTGCCAATTTACAATATTTAATATATTTACTCTGATACCGGTATGAAATATCAACGCAAACAAATTAACCATAATTAGTTAAAATTACAACATAGATTAGAAACTTTGGTACAGAAAGTCAAAACATGTTGATTAGTAATCAGTTCCAGGAAGAATACTCTCCGTATAGGGCGATAATACCACTGCCCAGCGAATGCTTTACATCTCTTTCTCGGATTTGTTTTATTTACGGACGCTCTTTAACATCAGCGTCCCATTCTATTCAGGGCGTGAAACGGCCGACAATTTTGCTCAGAGGCCTCTTCTTTCAGGTTTGAGGTTCTTTAACATGCCGTAAATGTACGACACGGGACCCACGGCTTTACTTCCCTTCCGAAGGAATGCTTAGGATTTTTACGCCTGAAAAAAATCCATCGGTCCTGGCCGGGATCGAACCCGCGATCTTGGGTTTAGAAGGCAAGTATGTCTACCACTACACCACTTGGACCGACTCTTTGGAGTTCGAGGTACGAAGAGTTAATTTATAGTATATTATGAATTTATAATTTTTTTGGAATGTAACATTATGAACGTGTTTCACACGTTATTGTTGTATGCCAGAATTATAAAAGTAAAATAAATATTAATGTCAATTTTTAATAATTTTTTCTAAAGTAGCTGACTTCTTTTATTATACTTATGACGTCATTGTATTAATGTACTTTATCTATTGTTGTTAAGAGGGATGGATTCACCACAATGAATTCTAGGCCAAGCAGAAAATGTTGAATTATCACTAATAGTGAACAAATATTATGATATTCATCACAAAGAATTTGACAGACTCATTAAATGGATGAAAGTATAAATATTGAGGATAATTAAAAAACTTTAGTGTTAACATGTATTTTATTTATTGAATCTGTAATTGTGTGTTCCGCAATGAAGTGAAGAACTAACTCTACGTCCTTACATACATTCTGTGGATGACAGCATTTTAACAAAAAATATTTTAATGACGTAATTATTTTATGCAAACAGTGCCATAATGAACCATTTTATTACCAATTTTGACCAACAATTATGACTGTTTATAATTCTGGTATACAAAAAAGATGTTTACTTTGTTGTTGCAGAGGTTTAAGAAAATACAACATTTATGGTTTACAGTTAGTTATAATATCGACGTGCACAAGAAACAGATGAAAATTCCACGAGCCTGTGTGGATTTGGAAATCGCGAGCCAGCGCTGAGTGTTCCCAGCTAGCACAGAATAATCAATGTGGCTTTCAACAACATTCGTGTATCACTTTTATCGCGGCTCAGCGTAGCGTTCATGAATAATTATACACGGCTGGCTAAAAGTTTTTCATTCCGTGCGAAAAATGCTATATATAGCGGGGCATAAATTGATAACATAAATAAAGCTGACGCTGACGGAAGTGTTTTTACACGCGCTGAACTCCTAAGTGGCTTATTCTATCTATATGAAATGTGTGAAGTAAAAAAGAGGTTGGAATGAACAATGACAAAGTAACGAGGACTGTACTGTAAATTCCACACGTACCTAATGGGAGATTGATATTCCGCATATGAAATGAAATGAAATGAATTATGTCTCGTAAAGGGCTAGGACCTCCTGCTAGAGAGAAAAGCTCATTTTGTGAGCTATTCCACGTGAGTTAAGGACTCTACTGAAAATCTATACTGTTTATAGTTTCTTGTCCCTTTTGAGTCCTTGCCACAGTAACTTCTGTTGCGGGCGTCTTGACCAGTGAACTCCGAGATGCTCCTTGAATGTGTCTGATGATCTTCTCGGTCGTCCTGGAGTCCTCTGTCCACCGTACGGGTCCCACATGTTGGTTACCTGTCCTCCTGTTGTCTCGCCACGTGCCCGCCCCATTTCCATTTTATCACTGCAGCTCTGTCCATGATGCTTTCTGATTTCCTGCAGTCTTCTCTTCCTCTCCATTTTCCTATGTCTGTCGGTAAGAGACATCAGCACACGAGTTGGGCGCCCCGAGTCTCAGTTTCTTGTTCAGAGGTACGTCTTGAACTTTAGAGACCAGCAGCCTAAATTGCTACTGACAAATGAAATGTGCTAAAATGACATCTATCATAAGAAAACATTTACATGGTTTTTAAGAACCTGAAGTTGTTTACAAACACTATGTACTATCAACTTCTCCACAGGTAGGCATAAACTTTTATAAAATACATGAACTTCCAAATTACTCAACACTTTAAAACTAATCGGCATAGATGGGACCGCTTATAATCGTCTGTTTTAATAAAAAGTACATATTCTTCATTTAGTTATAAATTGGTGTATCTGTCTTGTCTTAACCTCACTTGCAAAGGTGTCCTGCTCACACCATTCATTAAAACTCTTCATCTCGACCCAAAATCCGCTTCATACGTTCTTCCGGATGTTTCCTTTTATTGTTAATTCTAACTATCGCATATGATGGCAGATTATAGAAAATTGCACAGGTAAAATGTCCTCTCTAACCACAAACTTTGGTACGAAATGTTTAATACACACTACAGTTTCATGATTAACTTCAAAAATTTCACTACTCCTTTAATTACTGGTATTTATAAAATCTAACGTGGTATTATGCAGTACACTGTCATAATTAAGACATACAAGAGCAACCCATGTTGTACTAAACACTTTCTATTACAGAAACAATTGGTGTGACTTCCCTAAATAAACATAAACGTGATAAAATAAAACTAAAGAAATGACGTGCAATTGTTTAATTACTTCCAACCATAAACCACTGTAATAAACGAGGTAACTGCAACATATCAAACAAACAAACAAGTTAATAGCAGCAACATGACCGACTCACTGCGGGTGCTGTCTTTGCATAACCTCACTTCAAAATGTTACATCATGGTCACTCTCTCCATCTCGATCCAAACATTGCTTAATATGTCCTTTCAGATTTTATTTTCTTTGCTAATTCAAACCGCCAGGTGCGATAGCAGATTACAGAAACTTGCCTAGAGAAAATGTTGTTCCTAACCACAACTTTTGGTACGAAAGTTTAATACAAACTTTCAGTTTCATCTTTAACTGATTTGCACGATATACACTGTTTATGCACTACCTCTTTAATTACTGCTATTAAGAAAATGTAAATATGTAACGTGGTACACTACCATAATTAAGACTTACAAGAGCAACCCATGTTGTACTAAACAAGTTCCTGATGTGATTTCACTAAATCAATAATAACTTTAAATAAAGAAAAACAAAAGAAGTAACACGCTACTGATTATTTACTTCCAACTATGAACCATAGTAATAAATCAGGTAATTGCAACGAACGACAAAGCCACGCATAACAGCACGACCCACATTTTCTACCATTTTGTCTTCTGTCGATACCTACATTGAGGTCTGGTAAATATTGTCGGTCTAGGTTAACACTTTTGAGGTATACGAAACAAATATCGATAGTTTTCTACTTCAACGACAAAATATCTAGAGCGGATTGACACGTCAACGAAATGGCAGGAAAGTTTAATAAGCAGCTCGATTTTATTTAACTTTTCAAACACGCAGTTCGTAGTTGGCAGCTATCTGTAACGCAATTCGTAGAAAGACGAGTATCGTGCAATGATAAGAAAAATGTATTTAAGAAATTGGCTAGACACAAAATGAGCTGAAGGGAGTTCTGCTCCAACACTCAAGACCATTTATTACTGATAAATTAATTTAAACGTGCACTGCAGATGCTGTACGCGCCGAACGCATGATTGTGAAGAAAGGTTTCATAAAATTCAGGTTATCGTGATAGATGACCGTCGCACTAAGATTCGTGAGATTATTGAGAAAGTTCTGCATATGAAGGAACTGAGTGCCGCATTTGTTCACTCCAGACCAAAAACTCCGGAGAAAGACATTTCAACAATTAGTTTGGAAAAAATGAAGCATAGTCCGAATGACTCCTGTCTCAAGTCGTTTTGTGAATAGACGAAACGAGGATTCACCACCACACCCTAGAGACAAAGGGCAGTAAAAACAACGGGGTAAGTGACGCTAATCTCTTTTTGGGACTCACAGGGTGTCATCATGATTGATATATGCAAAAAGGTGAAGCAGTTAATGACGTTTGCTAGCGAGTTAAAGCAGAAGGTTGCATCTTCACATGTCAGCCTTTGCGATGGCATGAACTCAGTTTCGAAATAGCTCCCCACCCACCCTATTCCCTAGATTTGCTTCAATTTCTAAACTTCAAAAATTGGCTAGGGAAGAAGAAATTTTCCTCAAATGAAGAGCCTATCTGTGCTGTAAACTGCATTATGCAGAGTTCCAAATATATTTTTTTTTCTGAAAGAATAAAAAAGTGGATTCTCTGTGGACCAAATATATTGAGCTCAAAGGAGATTATAATGAGAAATATTTTTTTTGCAAAATATTGCTATTTACTATGATTTTTTAAACAGGCTTATCATTTATGGGCACTTCATTTCATATCCTCCCAGTCTGCATATCATAAACTTTATCTAAACAAAAACACGCCAATTTAGATATGGAGAGGAAAATTTAAAACCGGTATGGATTGAATTTTAGATTTCTTCCCGTTACCTCCAGCGTTCCCAATTTGAAATTTCAAATAGCATCCGTACATTTTAGTGATTAAATTTTAGCGAGGATGCTCTTGTTGTCACATTTTTGTTTTCATCATTACCCGACGACCTAGATTGTTGTTATTGTTGGCTGTAAGCTACTTTAATATTAACAATTGTAGTTTTACGCCGTAAAACGTTCATCCTACAACTGAATTATTTGTTGTTGCTTTCATATGCAAATGATAACGACAGTCTACTATGTCAGCAGCGATAAGAAACAAAAGATATGATGACAATTGCATCGTACTTAAAATTTAGGCGTCAAAATGTAGAAGATCATTTCAAAATGGGGATGCCTGGCGTTTTCAATTTTCATTTTTATTGTTTTAAATTTTCAGGTCGCTATTTGAATTTGAATAGAACAAACAAGTTAGTAATATTTCATTAAGACAGTCTCTTTCAGAACTTGTGATTGCATTCTGTTCTATTTTATAGGGTAAATAATTTATTACCAGTCACTGCTGTTACATTAAATGCTCATTAGTTTTTATAACATTTATTCTGTCCAAATTCAAATAACAATAACAACAGCTCAGGTGCTAGACAACCACAATAATTATTGAAGTAGAAATATTTGAAATTTCAAAGTGAGCATGGTTGCGGGTAAACGGGTTGAAACCCAAACATTGCTCCCTGAATGTATTGTTGATGTTAAATAAAAGGTGACTCAGAGTGAGAAGCACTGTACTGAAGCGTTAAAAAAAAAGGCGACAAAGGAGAATTAAAATATGAATTGGAGTGCAGAGTGTAAATAAATCGTTAATTATATTAAGTGCTATAATGCATCACATGTTGAAAAATAAATAAATATATAAGAACACTTGTTAAATTTTTAATAAGCTGGATCTGTATTCATCTGTTTAATTAATTATAGATAATTTTGGCCAGTAATTTAAAAGATTACATCCTAAAGGTTTAGATAAATAAAGTTTTAATTGACTTTCATCAAAAAGTGTGAAACTTGAATGCAGCTAGACCCTAAGTTGTTGCTAATTAACAAACAAGTCTTCATAAAAATTTGAGCGTTTGGAAACCTAAGTAAAGATAACCAGGAGTTGGCCTACGTTTTACTTTGATCTGTCTGCACATAGCAATGTAATCTGGAAATCATGTCAAGAAAATCAACGACAACTGATTGCATGCTCAAGTTCATACCATTAACTTCTTTCATAGTGAAATTTGCATTTTTAACAGCAATTTAATATAACATATACAGTAATTATAACATAAAACATGTAATTTTACCCAGCTAACATATGTTTATATAGTAACCACAACTGCGGTATTGTTTTTCTAGTGATACGTGAACTATACATAACGTTACATTTACGTACAGACTTTTGTGTGTGAAGAAGCTTTGCAATTGTTCCCACGAGGCTGGGTGGACCTCCCTAACTTAGAAAAGTATGTACCTGCAATTGAACCTGGGCCTCCCGGCCAGCAGTCAGCAAAGCTAAATACTAGATCGTTCTTTGGTGATGTAGTACAAACATATTAAGGCTTTGAAAGTATAGTGAATAATGAATTAATTTACACTGTGTGTTCTTTGCTTAATCTTCTCGTTTATATCTCACACTAAAGTTTTTTCTAAAATCGCTTAAAATGTTCATTTTTTCTCTTTAAATCAAACTTTCTTTTCATCACTCTCACTTTTTACGATGATAAATAATTAAAAGATTTTCCAATTAAAAGATTTGAGGGTGACAGATGAAAACATTTGCGTAAGTTTCCTATTCATTAGTTGTGTACTGTATCAGGTCAGGCTTCACTGCGCCTGTGTATAGAATACATGAATGTCATTAGTATAAATACTGTCTGCATGGCCTACCTCATTCAATGCCTCATAGCAAATGCACTCGTGCTGTTAACAACGCCGTTTTCTTAAGTTTAGCAACGTGCTGTGATGCTGTAAATCTGATTTAATTTTCCCACTCTTTAAATCGCAACTGTTGTAATATTTATTAGTGGATGATTAAAGTTAATTTTGAAAGATTGTGTACTAGACGATAAGATAACCTTGGCTTTCTTCACACAGTTCCTTAGTGATTTGAAATATATGACTTTATGTGTTGAAATAAAAGCTTACACCCCTGAAAGCAAAATGTAAAAGTGATCTGTCAATTGGAACGATATAGTTCCGACGTCAGTTTTAAGAAACTGTACATCTGAGATCAGCACACACTACTGTATCTCACAAACTTTTTGTGTTGCGTTAAGGTTATTATAAAATGAATTGCAAATGCAAAGTATTACGTACTTATAGAAAGGGTTGTTTGCAATCTACGGTAACTGTCTTCATTAGCAGTGTTGTTATATGTAGTCAACTCGAGAGCGAGGTGTCGTTCTACATGTAATTTTCACTGTAGCAAGCTGGTGCCCATTTTATTCGACACTTCTTACCAGACTTTCTACAGACGGATTCATAGTTCGCGTTCTTCCGCTTTCAATAACCAAATTCATAGAAATCTATTGGCGATGCTTCCAGTTGATTGTCGCTGTAATGGATGGAATGCATTTACGTTCTCTTTCACCCCATATTTTCCAAAAATAGCTCGAGGCTTTGACCTAATACAGTCAGACCACTTTTTAGGTTAAAATCTCGGTTAATAATGGTGTTATAGTTCTAATCGAGACCTCAATTTCATTGAAATGGCTTTCTTTGTTGGTAGATTTGGCCTTAACCTTCTGAATTACCTCGGGAAAATGCAGGTGGTTGGTCGTGGATTTGCCCGTTTCTGGCCTCCGGAATAAGTCCTATTCTGACCTTTATGTTAAACACACATGAGATGCAGCTCTTGAAGACGGCGAAGCCACGCCTCTAACATTGTTTCTGTAGGTTTAAGTACGTCGCTTCTTCTAAACTTGTTGCCATAGATCGCAAACAGATCTTTGTTTGTGTTCTTCAGTTTTTATGTAAACATGATGCAGCTTTAATTTTTCCTTCAAAATTTGCTATAACATTTTTCTGCTAGAAGACTGACAAACTATGCAACGAAATCATTAGTTTAGTGTGCATTGCACAGCCATGGGTGGCCGAGGTTATGGACTCGTGAGCGGGAGGTCTGGGATTCGAATCCCGCCAGGATCGTCCAACATGACTTGTTTTTTTTTTTTTTTTTTTTTTTTTCCAGGTTGTCCTCAGTTCTCATAAATGGCAAATGTCGGGGAGGTACCCTAAACTTACGCCTGAAACGTTTCCTTCCTTAAAAAAAGTTTTCCCAATATATAATTTCATCTCATGTATCAACAGTGTCCACCGCCTGTGGTGCCTCTGTATTAAAACGGGCGTTAAGCACCATTAAAGAAAGTGTGAATTGCATAAACATGTTTTAATCTTGCAATCTAATTTTGCTGTTGGTGTTGAAAGGCTTCTCCCATCAAGTTGCGCAGACTTTTTACAGCCTAAGTGAACTAGAACGCAGGTGATTAGTTATCTCCAACAATGCACAAACGCTGGACAGAACACTTGTAGAAGCAAACATTTAATTAAATATTTCATAAAACTTACCTACCTACTCAAAACTTCTTACGGCTTCCCAAAAACTGTTTGTGTGGTTCTAGACTGTCTCTCCCCAGTTACATTTCACTGGGCATGAACACACGTCACAACGCAATGCAGCTATGACGTTGATCCATATCGATGCCTTTAGCTTTACATTGTAGCGTTTGAAGTGATTCGTTCCTATTGTCCAAATACAAAGTTAGTTCCGTTTTCATACATCGGGCACAGTAATCGCCATGTTTACACGGTTACTGTAGCGGTAGTGTGAAAGTCACGCTGAGCTGCACTCATTCAAAACGTGTGCGAGATGCGAAAACTGTAAAGCGGTTGAAATCCATCGGAAACTTTGTGAAGTTTACGGACCAAACATCGTGAGTGATGATGTTCATACACATGGCAGCGCTTTGACCCTGACTGCGGTCACATGACACCGGAATCTCCAATCTGCTTGACCGCTATGAATGTAGCTGGAAACTACGTGGAAAAACAAAACAAAGCTTGTAGTTTCAAACTATTGTGCATTAATATAAGTTTTGTTAAAATGAAACGGAAGTAACGTTATGAATAGACCTCGTACTTAATATCAAGCTCCCTTTCTACTCGAAAATTATTTATACATATTTTTGAATGTTTAAAATTAACTGGTTACTACTTTCTATTATGAATATTTTTTAACCATGTGAAAAACAAGCAGCAGTAAATACAACAATGCAAACTCTCGTTTTTCATTAGTTATTGTTTCTAAACTTGTTATTTAAGCATCTCTCATATTCTTTCTGGAGGAAGGTAGGCTACATTTAGGAATCCAGTATTCCACTTGTCATCGCAGCACATCTTAATTAATTAAAAGTTGGGAGTGGCAACACTGGGAAATGGGCGTCTGGCAGGACCGATCCTACTCAATGGCTTTTCTCACGGCAGTCGCAAAAAGCCGCTTGTATCAAGTTGAGATAGTCACATAAATATTTAATGGGTTGGCGTTCTCTACGAGCAGTGGCTTTTGGAAGAAGAGAAAATCGTTTGTACCGAGGAGGAATACACGTTTGTGTTGCAGCTTAATAGCTTAATAAAACTTAACAATTACTTTGATTAAGACGGTACATGCATATCTTGGATGTTAGTGCTGTTTGTCAGTTATGCCGAGAGAGATTATAGATTTTATTGTTTAATATGTGTCGAATTTTAATTTGAGAAAGTTGGGTTTAATATTTGTATTTCTTATTCAATTTTTGGCAACTTGCATGGTGTAAACGGAAGTACACAAAAAATACGTTTGGGAAAAAAAAAAAAAATCCTCGGCAACTGTTTAGAAGTCAAAACCAATTTGACGTAGGATTTTTACCAGAATTCACTGCAGTAGGATCGATCCTGTGTCCTGTTTCACGAAGTTTGTAAAACTAGTCACAATTTTAGTGTTACTTGTTCATTTTACAAGTGCATGTTTCTAGAGCTTATGAGCCTAAACTACTAATTACTAGTGTGGCAGGACATTATTAGCGTGCGATTTTGTTTCATCAGTGTTCCGTTTCACAAAATATTTGGTCTTGTAATACTGCGTATTGTTAACTATTGGAATCTGGAATGATGGTTTACATACATTTTAGTTAGGTGTATTGATTCTACCAATTAAGACGACGCATTTTAATTATAAAGTTCAATAAGGATCATTTATACAATATGTGGTCTCAAATCCACCACCCATTCCCGTACTTCTTTAATTGTCTGTTTACACTTGCAAAGTAAGTTATTATCTTATTATTTGTGTGAGTAAGGAAAGTAAATGTATAATAAAATCACTTCTATTATAACTTAATTGATGTTTGGCAAAACGTGTTCCTCACATATGCATTAACCCCAGCGCTTTCACAGTTTGTCTTATTATTTCGCACTTTTGCCATTTTCTTTCTTCGTAATTTTTTCGGAAAAATGCCCAAACAGTACTGCTTTGTATTGGATACTAGAGATTCTTTCCATGAGGTAGACATTTCTTGGCTTGAATATACATGCCGAGTAAACAAAATCGCATCAACAAACAGTTCACGGAGTAATAAACAGCTCGGATACAGTCGCTACTCCAGTATTTTGACAAGTGACAAAAGTTTCGCTTCTACCATTGTGGAATAAATGTTCGTGAAACAGGGCCCTGATAGTCTAGTGGTAACCATACCTTACATCGCAAACCCAAGATCGCGGGTTCAATCCTGGGCAGAGTCAATGGATTCTTTCAGGCGTAAAATCTTAAGTATGGCTCCATTCGGAACGGAAGTAAAGCCGTGGGTCCTGTGTCGTATATTTACGGCATGTACCAGTGGATTTTTTCGGGCGTTAAAATCCTAAATACGACTTCCTTCGGAACGGAAATAAAGCCGCGAGTCCTTGTGGATTTGATTTATTTACGGACACTCTTTTAACATCTCAGGTCATCAGCGTTCCATTTAATTCAGGGCGTGAAACGGCCGATAAATTTTTGCAGGCTTGAGGTTTTATGTGCCATAAATCTAAGATACGGGACCCACGGTTTCATTTTACTTCCGAAGGAAGCCATACGCCCGAAAAAATCCATCGACCCTGTTAGGGATTGAACCCGCAATCTTTGGTCTTCGAGGCAAGTATGGTTACCACTGGACCACTAGAACCGACTTTGTGAGTTCCGTGTCGTATATTTACGGCATTTAAAAGAACCTCAAGCCTGAAAAAAGAGGCCTCTAAGCAAAATTTATCAGCCGTTTCACATTCTGAATTTAATGGGACGCTGATGATCTGAGATGTAAAAGAGCGTATAAACCAAATACTACTATTGCAGCAGGGATACCATGGAACTGGAAAATTAAAAAAAAAAAAAATAAATAAATAAAAAAATAAAATTGTATACGTGTATGTAACAGGTGTTAGGAAAGGTGAAGCTTAAAAAAAAAAAAATTGTGATTGTGCTCGCAAGGTTTGATTATCTAGGAACGCTCTTCAAGGATATCCTAGAATTATAAGCTTTTCCCCCTATTTCAAGTTAAATAGAAAGGACATTTTCCATATGCAGTTTATTTATAGGAGAAATAATTTGGGTCATGGCAAAATGGTTGTGTTGCAAAATTTCATAAACTTAGTCACTGCAAATAATTTACAATATTTATTGTAAAACCGAATATTTTTAATATTTCCTCTTAGAGTGCTAGTTTTTATTTCAAATAAATTAGTTACTAGCTGCTGGCCGGGAGACCCAGGTACCTACTTAAGAATTTTTCAAAGTTAGGGTGGTCTCGAACAGGATCCCCCAGCCTCGTGAGGACAATTGGTAAGCTGCCTGATGGAGAGGTGGCGTTCTTCGATCACGAAGCCGGGTTGTCGGCATGCTGATTGCCTATCAACGAAGTTGTAAGACGGAGATAGAGGAAGCAAAGTCGCCGCGGTCGGCCAAGACTCGCTCAAATAAAAAGAAGAAGAAGAATTAAAGCACATATTTGCATACGGTGGGAAAGTTGCAGTGTTCTCTAACGTTTTACTTTTTCTAGACGACAGGATGCAGTTAATATTTGAAACTTAGAGCGAAAGTACTGCTTCATATATTAAGCTTACGTACTTAACGGGCTCTATTTGTTGAGTAGGTCTGACATTGTTTAAGTATTTAACAACACGTTGGTTGTACTTCATGTTTGCTAAGCATCTTCTTACAACAGACAGAATATTTAAGATATGCGGCATTTTCGTTGTTAAGCCTTTTTAATGTATTTACTGTTGAGGCTGTGGTACTGATGATACATGAAATAAAAATGTAAATTGGAATATTTTTTTAAGGAAGGCATTTTTTCAGGTTTAAGTTTAAGGTAAGCTCCTGGAATTTGTATTTATGAGCACTGAGGAAAAATTTGAAAAATCACAGGGCGGTCCAGGTAAAAATCGAACCTCAACTCACAAGTCCGTTACTTAAAGACCTCGTGGCGGTACAAAGCTGGTGATCATAATAAGATGTAGGACATAATGACGATAGCCAGGTTACTGCACATATTCTTGTTATAGTTGCGTGCTAACCGGCAAGTGTTGTGTGATTTTCAACAAGACACAAAACCATATTAGTAGACTGTAAGAATTTGTAAAAGTAAGAAAATAAATAACGACATTTCTGAAATACAAAAGCAAGTCTTACTAAACATTTAACTGGCCGCTCAAGTGCTTCAATGTTCATTTCTAATAAAGGAGATCGACCTGGGTGCGCTCATTTTTGTAGGTTGCAATCTGCAACGAAACACGGGTGCAATGCAGTAACTTTGTATCCTTCCACATGCTGGAACATGTCTTTAGTTAGATAAAGACATTAGGGGCTCAGTCACGAAGTTGACGCGTTTAAAAACTGAGTTGGCAACAGTGGCCGATGTCGGTTGAACCCCTGGCGCCTACGGCCTGTGCGTGGGACTCACAACGTTGGCCAAGGAGTACACCTTCTCCTGGCGTGGTGCGCGGAATTTGCATACAAAGTACGGCAAGGCCCGGCCTTGTGTAGGCTTGTTTCTTTCAGCACCTTCCTGCTTGGTATCTTTGGCCGTTTCTTCAAAAGCATTGCTTCCCATTAGTTCATTAAAATACATCCTTGCACCCATTGCTGCATTTAGGTTAGAACTCTTAAGTATTGACAGAGGAAATTGTTCAGTAGAATGCCTTAGTAGTTTTTCACTTGAAATGAGACATTTTCATGACTGAAGCGAAAGCTATTCTTTCTAAGCGCACAAAGTTAATCTTTATGTGGCTTCTACAGTGAGGTTATTAGATTTCGGGTTGGCAGAGCGCGGCTATATATTGGAAAAAGTCGATAGTCAAAGCCGTATGATGCATATGCAAGTAGCAGCTTGTAATTAGTTCGAGGGGGACTTGAGGGAGCGAGTGGTTGTGCGTTCATGTGTTTTCATTGTGTGCTAATTGTTCATCATTAGCTTTGGCACTACATAAGAACAGATTTTTATGTATGATACAGATTCCTGCAGAGATGCAGAAGAATGTAACCTGACAATTGGATAAAGGTACAGAAACTATTGTTATCTTGTTAAAAAGTTATAAGAGACAGTGTTTCTCAATAACAGGAAAAGTATTATTACGGAAGAAATGTTCTACCGCATCAGTATCTCTTATAACACAGGTTAGTAGTTATTATGATTATTATTGTTATTATTATTATTGTTTTAATTTTAAATATAATGTAATTTTAAAAATATAAATTCTAAAGTAAGAGTACTAACTTTACACTCCACAATTCTTATTCCCATTTTCAGGTTATGAAGGTGCACTTTCCCATTAAGTAGCCGTACTCAGGCAGTCCACACCACAAATAACCTCACTGTAGTTAGTTTAGGCAAGTTATGAGATTGCATGTTGAAAAGTATGAATCACCAGAGTAAAATATTTATTGTTTGTTATATTATACATAAGGAATACAAACTATGAATAGCGATGTTTATGCTACGGATGTATGAAGTAATTTTTTAAAAGTTTCAGGTCAGAAACACTATGCCCCTTTTCAATGCAACACATTTCACGTCTATGGCTAGCAAATCTACTTGTAAGCACTCAAGAATTATATGTGCTAAACATTCACCTCATTTTAAGTTTCTTTCTTCAGATTAGAGAAGAAGCATCTTCACGAGTGCTAGAAGGTCGGGTGTTCCGTTTCGCAGAAGTCACACAGACTGAAAAGGGGAGCACGTTCTTCCAATTGTGTTTAGCTTTTGGCTCTGCATTCATGAAGGCATTTCTTTCTTTGAAGTCGATCAAGGGAAAGATCTTGGCGGTGGTTAGCTGGTTTTACGCCAAGTCCATGAGTTTGAGAGAGGTTAATATTAAAGAATTATGGTTTCATCTCCTGTGGCACCACCACGGGTGGCCGAGGTCGTTAAGGCGCGGACTCGTAAGCGGGAGGTCTAGGGTTCGAATCCCACCAGGACCGTCCTCTCTGACTGGAGTTTTTTCCAGTTTTCTTCAGTCCTCATAACTGGCAAATGCCGGGGAGGTACCCTTACTTAGGCCTTCCTTCCCTAAAAAAAAATATCCTTTCCCAATATATAATTTCATTTCATAAATTCACTGCCTGGGATGCCTCAGTAGTAAAAACGGGCGTTAAACACTATTAAAAAATCTCCTGTGGCAAAGGACCCCAGTACTTATTTCTGATTCTTTGGCAAAACTATAAATGTCACATGATTTTTCTTCTGAACTGCGGAGTATAAAGTTTCTGACTGGACAAAGCAGAAAGGCTCAACATCGCTGAGAATTTATTTGAGTACGTCATCCCCAGCAGACCGATCAGTATAACTGAAAACTTCCCCCCAAATACCATCAAGTCTTTTTAGGACGCTTGGACAAAGTTAATTTGGTTTTATTAAATGATCCTTAACAAGGAACGGTATGTTCGTAAACCAATTTTCATATAGAAGACGCTCTGTCATTCGAAGGGGTTTACAATTAGCGCCAATTTTGTGTTTTAGGATTTGTTTGGTGACGGAACTACCGGTTGCATGCTAGGAAGTAGTGTGTTGCTTCTGTTAACGGGTTTCACTGAGACGATGTCTCCAGATGTATGAGCTATGTATAAAGAACAGGGTTTTCTGTCAATATAATTGGCAAAACATTTTCTACTGACAAATTACCGACTGGGATTGCAGAACTAATACTAAATTGTATCACGCCATTCAGTTTTAAAATATAATTATACACAGTGTAGTGATTTAATTAATAAATTTATATGTAGGTTTGAAATACTCCTTTGCAAGAATATTGACGGTTATTTAAACTACGATTTATTAAATAGGTAAACAATTTTAACATTCGAATCTTTTTTATTTTGTTAAATATTAGAATATGGTAAAATCAATGGAACCATTCAGACCCAAACGCAAAGTAACATTATTAAGAGGTTCAGATACTTCCCGATCCTTTTGTCACTCTGAGGTAATGTCTTCTCCATAGTGGCGATGTTTACTGCAGTGACTGACGCCTGTTCTGCTCCTCTTAAAAGTTACAACAAACTTAAGATTTTTGTACGCAAAGAACAAAGTTCCCGAAAGCCAGTTGTTTGTAAAGTTGGAATAAATCAGTGCCTGGTAATGTTCTCGCCCTAGCTCCATTGCGCGACACAGAATCACTGACACAATTTTTTCTTTTAGGTCATATTGTTGAGGTTGTATGAGGTTCTATCTCCATTTACATAGAAAAAGGTAGCATACACATTTATGCAATATTATAAATAGTTTATTCAAGTCTAGAAACTTTCTAAATGTCCCTCCGGTTTCCTGAAATGACAACGACTTTAATTGAAAGAAACAAAATTAGGGACAATAATGTATTTTAATAAATGAAGCGATATTCTTATAGATCACATTAGAATAAGTATAATTGATCATAAAACAAATATACAATCAGATATTGCAGTTTTTACTATTATGTGTATATATTAGAAAGAACAAACTTATCGTTATTGCCTACTGCATGCTGTGTCACAAGGCCACGAAACCTACACACAGCAGAGACCTTCACCTAGACTGGAGGAATTGAATGGAACCTATCAACACGTGTTGCGGTCGTAAATCTGAAACCCACACGAGGTTCCCAGTGCCACTCTTTTAAAGGTTATACAGTCATAGCCAGACTGCTTGATGACAGAAATACTAAAACACCTTGTCGTATCTCCTCTTTCTGAACTATTTGGAAGTTAAATGTGACGTTACATCCGGTCAGCAAGATTCAGAGCATCTACTTAACGAAAGGAGAAAGGTTGGTCGATATACAATAACTTGGAACACTTCAGCAACTGTTGATGAGGACACCCAAATCTTCAGCTGAGGCCTATTTATGTTATACAGGGGATCTTCCCTACCACACAACTCCAAGATGGTTTTCAAAAGTTTAAAGAGGAAAGCAATCAATTTCAAAAGAGAGTGAATCAGGGATCCAGTTTACACTCTAACGGAAGAAAACTATAACACCGCTGCTGTCATTGTGAGAGAGGATCGTCCAATAACATTAGAAGGACATTAAAAATTTCTAAAAATTTCACTGGGCGCCATCACACTAAAAATTGCAAATGAGACGTAGCAAGCTTGCTGATTTCCGAGCAAAAGACATTCGCGAGCAGTTGAAGATGACATTACGGGAAGATGCGAAGTTTCTTTGTTGATGAAACTTGCCTACATTAATTCCATCCTGAGAGCAAATAGCAAGTTCAATTATCAACAACAAAAATTGCAAAAATGGTTGATTTACTGGAAAAGTTATCGTCATTTCATTGTTCGATATTCAAGGAATGGTTTACCAGCATGTCGTACAAACAAAATGTTCCTTATCCTCTCTACAGTTTACATTTAGTTCCGTGTGACGTTTTTACTTTCACCAAAATGAAGACATTTTCCATCATCAGATACAGTGGTGAAGCCTGCGGAATCGATTCTGAAGGATCTGTCAGAAATGTTTCTAGTGTGTCGTTGAAGAGTGGCAGAAACAGATGCATTACATCCAACTTTGAGAAATATCATCAAAATTAGGAGAACTAGTAAAAGTATGTTGTCAAAATAATTATGATTTTTCTTGACGTCAGAAATGTACGACTGTAAAACGGTAGCACTTATTATGATATAAAACAGCAGCAGAAACTTGTGCATGGGTGGATCCAGCAATTGGGGCTACCTTAGCCCACTATTTTGCAAGTTTCAATGTTGATATTATCTAAGACAACTCTTTAACAGCTTCTGACAATGTTCTCCATAGTGCGGCTTACAATCAACGTTAACACTCCCGTAGTGTCTATAACTTTAAAATTGTCTTCGACCCCTTTAAAGAGAATAGAACTATAATTTCTTATTATTTATTTATTACAGCAAGCAGAGAGAGCACTAAATTGTTTTGTAATAACCAACTTGAACCTTTTTGACGCTTATTAATTCTTTAACTCAAAATTTGCATTTTATTTTATTTTAGAGATTTCCTGCAGAATTTGTTTGCAAATGGAGCAACTGTTGACTAAAGCACGTATAAATACTAAGCGTTTGTAAACACAAACCGCACTCTCACAATACCTTGCATCTATCATTTCCGAGCCGAGAGCAGGCAATAAATGATAGAACTGTCAATTTAATCACATTAATTCACATTTTGTATTTATTTTCATGGTAATTATAAAACACACATACAAATTGCATTGGAAAATAAACACGCTGTCACTTCATAATGATCAAATAAAAATGGAACATTCGTACCAACATAACAAAACACTAGTCATGCTGTAGGTACTATGATATTGCACCTTGACTACGTGGCCTTAACTAGGAATCTATTTCGGTAACAATGAGTTAAGAAACTTGCTATGGGCGTTTATTATTCCACCGTTCGTACCCATTAACAAAAATTGTTGCCTATGGGGAATAATGGCAATAGGCTACTTCGGACAAGACGTTCATTTCGTAAACAACAGCTGTGCGAGGTCGGAAGAGCAGCGATTTAATTTTTAAATTCAAGCTGCTCTTTAAACTGATTTAAATATAATGGACTCAAAGTCAGAACACAGAAATATGAAGCGGCCCACACACGCAGAGTTGGTTTAATGCACCAATCTTCTCTTGCCTACATGAAACTGACACTAAAGGTACTGATATTAACAGTAAAACTAATACGATAACAACGTTCATTAACACAATATTCTACGTTTAATATAATATTAATCGTTATTCGAAGTTTCTGGGAAAATCATTTAAGAAATGCACCTATTTTAACATAAAATTGTTTATAATTTACATTTTAACTAAAAGATATTATATTGCAAAAAATGTTAAAAACGCAAGAATCTATGAAATTGTAATTGGGAAACAATGTCAAGTATGCACATATTCATCTGGTAAATGAATACTCCTTACTGGTTTTTGTCTCAATATGGAAAAAGTCCGTCACATAGGAGTTGCGTAAACTAAACAAATTTCTCACCTAGTAGAGTAACTTAGAACATAAAATCTAAACGATGGCCTTATTAATTAATGAAATAAGGCAGATTATGACATTATTGTGTGGTCATATGGGAACAAAATTAGTATTCTTGCAGTCTATAAGTATCAAAATGGAGAGAACCATATTTTTAGAATTGTTATTATTATTATTATTATTATTATTATTATTGAGATTAAACCACAATGCTATACTACTAATTAAATAAAATATATTTCCATGATAGACAAAGCTATACAATGTGGGTGTTTTTAAACATTTTTAAATATAACCAGGTTTATGTACTAAGCCCTTGATATATTCACGTTCATCAAATAGAGAGAAATAACAGAAAGTTTCGAGTTACATTGTGTATTTAAGATGATGTTCATATGTTTCATTAAAACAAAAACATGTTACTATTTAAAAACAATTACAATGTACAAAGCAAATACACAGAATCAACAATAAACAATAGAAAGTTACATCAATTTTCATTGGCTTTGAAATGTTATTAATTATTATAGTAAAAACACAAAACAAACATTTCCTGAAGGTTATTACAGAGCGCTCTTACATACAAATATAATTCTCAAACACATATTAGATTAATATTTCACATTTGATATCTTCACCACGATGCCTTTGTTAAATATAAAACGTGTGCATCATTATAAATGCAGTTTATATGTTGAATTAATTTGTCCTTTTATTTTAAAATAATATGGAGAAAATTAAACTAAAGAGCACTTTTTAAAGTTCGGTTTCCAAGTATATCCCTACTCCTAATGGTGCAATTTCTCTAATTTTCGGAAACTATCTTTCTCATTTGATTTATGCTCAGTTTTGTTATGAAAAAACAGAAATTGCTGCGATATTTTTAAATTTTCGGTTTCCGGTAAACCCCACTCTTAATGGCTCGATTTCCCTGATTTTCATTATTTTATTTACATAACATATACGGAGTTTCATTGCGAAAAAGCAAATATTGGTGCCATTAGTGTAATTTTCAATTTTAGTTTTCAGGTAAATCCCACTCCTAATATTCTAATTTCACTGATTTTCAGAAACTATGTTTCTCATTTGATTTAAATGGTATATGGCGAGTTTTGTTGAAAAAAATATTTGTGCTGCTAGAGTGATTTTTAAATTTTGGTTTTCAGGTAATCCCACTCATAATAATCAGATTCGCAGAAAATATTTTTCTTATTTTATTTTAATGGCATATGCCGAGTTTAATTTAACTTTCTTAAAATTGCTGCCGCTAGAGCGATATTTATTTTCGCTTAAACCCCATTCGTTTTTCAGGTATACCCTCATTGCTAATGGTCCGATTGCCGTGATTTTCGGATACCACTTTTATCAATTTATTTTAAAGAAATATATGAAGTTTCGCCGAGAAAAAAAATTCGCGACCGCTAGAGCAGCGTTAACACACACACAAACACACACACAGTTTTTTTGTTCATGGTCATTTTCGGTGACTAGGAAGAAAAGTTTCATTTCACGGGTACAACCGCAATAGCTACGCTATATTCCTTCGGAATTCGCTAAAAAAGGGAAGCATTACAGCTAATATACGTTAGCTGGCTTTAAACTTGCTGGAATAAAACCAGGAAAAGGGTGTCCAGTAACAGAAAAACAATTCGACTGCTGTGATTTCAGAGATCGCGTGGTTACGAGACTTCGAAAGTATGAGACATGCTTGTAAACAGAGTTACTTGATACGAGCATTCCTACCTCACAGCACACGAGCTACTTACTGACTCAGAAGTTGTTCGTTCTGCTTCCTTCAGAAGAATGTTCTCAAAACCCAACAGATGTATTTTCTGTAAGTTTTGCAAGGTGAAATTGCAAGGAACACGTAATAATAGAAGGTACACATATAATAATAAACTTGTAATAGAAAGTGAGGCGAAATAGCAGGCCGTTAGTGCTAAGCTTTTATTGTAGTTCATATTCCGCTTAGAAAACTACAAATTTGTAAAATAACTTCAACGCAAATCCCACCAATATGGCGAAAGACAAACATACAACACGCATGTGGTAAGTGAACTGAGATAAACGTTTAAAATGAGAAATGTTTGGTTTCAATTGACGAAACCAAATATTTCGTAGGGTGTCATGTTACTATTGTAGTTGTAGATAATTTCAAAGCAGAAGGTGCCGATAAACTCTACCTTCTAATGTGCAAATCATTAGATAACTACCATATGCGATCTATATAACAATATGCTTTGACCCTGTAACGGATGCTGCAAGTGCTCGTATATGGTGAAATCAGCAGTGTATCATATCTCAATATATAAATACACATGCCATAGAACTGAAGTGAGGGCAACATTTCCTGACTTATAGCTAATGCTGAAAAGTATTTCATAAGACACCATATTTATTTCAGAAACCCCAACGCCCTCTTTCTTCATCTCCATGAAGCATGAATTATACGAATCTCCTTTTGCGAACAATGTCTTATTAACCTTCCCTCCTACTCTGTGTGCTGCGATTGGCATGTTAATTGCAAAGTACATCATCGAAGACTGTTTGTCATTGTGGAACTGTGAAATCGTTCAATTACGTCGACGAGTTGAAATTGTTTGCATTAACCAAAATGTATCACATTGCGTTTTATATCGGAGTTGCTATGGAATTTCTGACAAGCCTTTCCAGGGTTGGATATCAGCTGACTAATAAAATCAATCATCCCCACGTTATCTGCATTTTTGGGAGCATGAAAAGCAAATCATTTAAAATGTTCTACAATCAACAACGAAATTCTAATGTTTTAGTAGAATCACACTCACGGAGCCCACATAGAACTGTAGAAAGCGTCATACTACTTTAATCTGGTCACAAGTAGTAAAGATGTGTAACATACACGGCACCTCACTACTTGTATGTACTTAAGCCTCTCATTCCAATGGGGCACATGTTCAAAGCTTAAGAGTAGGAAACTGTTCACTCCCCCAGCCATGTGGCGACAACTGAAACAAGTGCTGCATTATCGCTCCTTTAACCTGTGAACCTTGTCATTTTGAAATTTGTGTAACATTCGGGCAGATTGTAATTCTACCCTGCTCAATTTAGTACACTAATTTTCAACAGAAATTGTGCTTTATTATAGATGTTTATAACTCACGATATTTTCTACATAAACCAGAACATCCTACCTACAGTCAAAGGTGGTCGAAGTCACTAAGGCATTGATTCGGAAGCGGGAAGTCTGGGGTTCCATTCCCACTAAGACCGCACTGACTAGGTTATTTCCAGGTTTTCCTCAGTCCTCATAAATGGTAAATGCCGGAAAGATACCATAAACTTTGGCCTGGAACGCGCCTTTCCTTAAAAAATCCATACCCAATTAATGTCTAATGACATACATTATCAGTGTTCACCGCCTCAGTAGCTAAAACGGACGTTAAATCCTATTAAAAAAAACATTCCATCTGTCTCTCCTGTTACAGAGGAAAAAATTACTAGCGAAAATTAAAGTTGAATAGCCCTGCTTCGCAAGATTTCATTCCAATCAGAGAATTCTTTTGTTAACTTGACGTCATTTAAATGTAAATGTTAGCTATATCCTACATATTGTTCAATAATTCAAGGTGTGTATATATATAAGGAGTTTCCGCCTAACCGTGAAAATTAATAACTCTCATTGATAAGTCTGCAAACTCGCTATCGCGACTGCCCCATTTGTCAGTTTTAACAACACAATACAGACAGTTATCATGTTTATGGTATTGGACTCGAATCAACTTGAATACGCTTCCAGATTGTAAACGGGCTCGATCCTACTAAAACTTGGGGATGGAATGTAAACGTCGATCGTACTGAAGTCGAATTGAGTAAGTTAATGTTAGTCAATCGTCATTTCATATTTACCCACGAAATGTGTTTTATTCTATATCTGTTTTATCTGTTAAATCTTGAATTAATAATTAATTCTTTGCTTAAAGTGATCAACCAACAGAAAACTTATGTAGAAACCTGCAATAGATATCATTATGAACTGAAAAACAGTCAAACGGGAATGTACTAAATACAAATTCAATCCGTAAAGCGTATTTAAATTAATTTGAAGCCGACAGATAAACGTGTGGTTGTAAAATACAGTTTACTTGAACCGTTTCAGCTTTGTTAACTAAATAAATCTTCATGAGCATTTTGTTGTTCTAAATAGAATGGCTAATTATAAAATCAAACAAAAAAGAAGAGAAAAATTTCAGTCGACTTATTAAAACGGTTTTAAGGGTTTAAGCCAAAATAAAAAGATGCTGCATACTGTTCCGATATGTTAGATTTTCTACAACTACATTTTAACATGAAACTTATTTTTTTTAGGAGGGGGCAGTTTCTTTAAGAATCCAGTACTTTATATTGCGGCAAAGCAGGCTAAATACTTCGCTTTTTTGTCAAGTTTGAAACCACAATTGAAAAAAAAAAATGGGAGTGCAATTGTGTCCCAAATCATTCGGACGTTATCTGAGAGAAACTGTAAAGAAAGAAAGAGGAAAAGAAAAAGAAAAAAATTAAAACTTTATTTGGGAGCATTTCCCTATCAGGAATCGATTCTGGCCTGCCAATTAACAAGCATTGAGTGCTTGGGCTACAGTGAATGGGCCCACGAAGGTTAGTAAACATTTACTGAATAGAAGATAACAAGAAAAAAAGGTTAAATGAGGCATTTAACTTCACTATCTCTATTATAGGAAACTATATCCAGTACCATTTCCCTTTCCTATTTGTGTCTTTACACATGAAATAACAAAACAAGTTATGTCTAGAAATTATCAACGTCAATGATTGAGCGCAAGTTCTAAAGAAATGTGTGGGTTCTGACTATCTGTACACCACACCGCTTACATTCCAGGTGTACCACTCACTGACTGACCTTTCTTGTTGTGGTTAGTGGAGGCTGCAGAAAACTCCTCCGCCAGGATCACACTCACGAACAGAACCAAGGAAATCGTCATGGCCAATCATTCACTCACACAATCACTGCACAACACAACATTATTTATTTCAGACGACAGCATGCACAACACACGTGGGTGTTTATTCCTGCCGGCACCTTCCTGCACACAGCACTAATCGCGTCCCGCCTCCAAACTTGGACTGTTTTGTAGAAAAAACAAAACGCGAGCGAGCAGACGACGCGCCTCCTTGGCATTGCTACTGCCATCTGCTGTCACAACCTATCACTGCGTGCAAAGCTAATCGAGCGTACAGCCATCTTACGATCATTGCTTTTACTAAAAGAATTCAAAGAAAAACAATCTTTCAAGAATTAAAAAAAACCATTAACTTTTTCTTCCCATAATCATTTATTTTACAACTGCGTTTTATGCTCAAATGCTAATTCTCTTTGCACTCTAACTCCACATTCTCTGAACTATTAGACTATATGACATTTAAATAATGTTTTAATTAAATTAAAATGCTTATATTATTATTTTAGAAACGAAAGAAAAGTTCAGAGGAGCAAATGCATATTCTTACACCTGTTTTCACCTTCCAAAAAAAAAAAAAAAAAAAAAAAAAAAGAGGGTACTAAAAGCAATGAGTAATAATATAATATTTAAATAGTGCATGAAGATGACAAAATACGTCATAAAATATTATGCTAAGCTTATCTCAACGTGGTGGGCTTTACAAATATTATTAATTATGAACAGAAAATTCATTAAAAATTAACGACAAATTTAAGATGAATTATAAGTAAACAAAATTAAATTAATACATGGATAAAGACAAGTGGTTTGTGCACAACTGCTGTGTAATATCGTGTTAGAGTTATGTGAGTTTGAATAGTGTTTAACGCCCGTTTTTACTACTGAAGCACCAAAGGCGGTGGACACTGATGATGAGATGAAATGATAAATTGGGAAAGGATTTTTAAGAAAGGAAACGTTCCAGGTCATAGTTTAGGGTACCTACCCGACATTTGCCAGTTATGAGGAATACCAGGAAAAAAGCCCAGTCAGGGAGGACGATCCTGGCGGGATTCGAACCCCAGACCTCCCGCTTACGAGTCCAACTTGGCTACCCGTGGCGGTGTTAGAGTTGTAATCTAGAAATTGCCGCAAAAAATCGGTTAACATGGCGGCTACATATTATAAGATAAACGATTAACAGGCTGTTGATACATGACATTTTAAATATTTTACTAAAGCCCATTTCAATAAGAAATTCTATTTCAGGCTGCACAAACTGGAGAAATTAGGTTCGAATCCCGCTAGAATCACCGTGATTGGGCGGTTACTGCAGGTTTCCTAAACTTAGTTTTGGAATGCTTGCTTTCCTAATTTTCTCATTTCATCTTATTTATAATGATAAAGCAAAACTGGAAGCACATGTCTACATGAAAATGTAGAGAGCTCTTGGAAAATGTGCAAATTGTTTATTGGAGCCAACAATTTCCTGAAATTGGAACACACATGTATAAAGTTATAAAAGCTTGCCATAAAGTGAGTGTACACATTATTACAGTTCGCAGTGCCTCGTAGCCTAACATAGCGGGTTCAATCCTGGCCAGGGTTGATGGACTTTTTCGGGCGCAAAAACCCTAAGTATGGCTTCCTTCGGAAGGGAAGTAAAGCCGTGGGTCCCGTGTCGTACATTTACGACATGATAAAGAACCTCAACCCTGAAAGAGAGGCCTCTGAGCAAAATTTGTCGGCCGTTTCACGCCCTGAGTTGAATGACCTGAGATGTTAAAGAGCGTCCGTAAATAAAACAAATCACTTACTACTAAAAATGTGGCTGGTAGCTCGAGGTCTTATCTGCCAGTAAAACATTAAGCACTGCATGTGTATCATCTATTCAAATACGCCGGTCCATCAATTTGCGTTAACAAAAGCA
Organism: Metallyticus violacea; assembly: GCA_030762175.1. Taxonomy (NCBI): domain Eukaryota; kingdom Metazoa; phylum Arthropoda; class Insecta; order Mantodea; family Metallyticidae; genus Metallyticus; species Metallyticus violacea. The sequence continues at coordinate 109,097,254 of CM060830.1, read as the reverse complement.
GAATATTAATAGTGAACAGCTGGACAATACCAACACATTCCTCTCTCCAGCTTCCAGCAGCAGAAAACTCTTCTTGTTTGTCCATAGGTGATGAACAAATCTTTTCTTGCAACGTTGTTTATTTTTATTGTATATAATTTCTCTGTTGAATTAAAATAATTCATTATTTTATATGTATGTCTTGGGACTGATGATAGTCATGTTCAATGCAACTTAAGATATATGGCCAACTTTGTAAACTCTTTTTTGTATTGTACTGACCTTAATATAAATAAAGAAACTCGGTGGATTGAGCATGAAGTGTTAACATATAACATAACATAATTATGTTGCTCAGGTTAACGCAGAGGAACTCCATTATGAATGTATACCGATTGACTCTTGTCAAATGTAACTTTTGCAGCCAAGAAAAGTAAACGGCCACGTGCTCTAGCTAATAAATACCCCGTAAGTGAACGTGCTAAGAAAAGGAAGAAAAGGGTGTAAGATATGGTCACAAGCTACAGCAACATTATACTAAAATAATAATTAATATTAATTATTCGTTATTTAACACACTGACCTTTTAGTCGAACAGCCCTGAAACTTAATAAACATTATCACTACTTTGTGCTGAACGTCATTGTGAACTCTTCTCTGGGGTTGCTCAACACACAGAACATATTTAGGTAATTACTTGCTCATACACTCAAAAATATCTTTCCACACTTAAGGAATTAATGAAAAGTGTTATGAACAAATAACTACGGTAACATTTGTAAATATTTTTATTGTAATAACATACGAAAATGTACATAACGTAAACAAGTTTAAAACAATTATGATATATGAACTAAAGCAACGAAAAGTTTGTAAAAACGTTAGAAATATTTCCTTATTTTTACCATACATGGCATGTTTCTTATAACTTTATTTTCATGCAGAAAAGATATTTATTTACATACGATTAGAGTAATACTTTTCCATCTATTTGAAACATGTTTAAAACTCATTCATATGCCGAAAACGACCTAGAACTTAACTATCTGCATTTCTTCAGCAATAACAATTTAATCCACTCATGCTCACAGAAGTAAATAATGCAGGAGAATGAAAGGAAAATAGAACGTAATCCATTGGTTGTGGGCACTATAATGTCAAACTTTGTGACTTGTCACCAGAATATGACGCAACAGACATCACGTTGCGTTTTCCTTTCTCTGTATATCTTTCCTCATCCTCAAAATACACATCACTACAAAAGGTACAAATCGCTAAATATTATGTAATAAAACAAATTAAGGTAAAAAGTAAAAGCATATCCAAATCAATGTGTTTATTTAGATTTTTATGAAAATTTGTATTTAATGTCTTTTATTCAAAATATGTGTTTATAAATGAAAAGATTTTGTATTTACTCGAGTGATTTTGGGTTTATGGACCTTTATATTCTTGCAGAAAAACGCACATTGATATTTATATTAGAATCTGCTCCCCACAATAAATCTGTTACATTTAGATCTTCAGGGACGCCTAAAATTCACTCAACCAACAAAAAGGTTTGTCTCTCAGACAACTTTTCATAATTTTCGAATGTGCTTGTCGAATCTGACTTTCGGATAATTGTGTATACTAGCCAAAGCTTTATAAAAGTACAAAACAAAACAGAATCAATACTTCGCGACTGGATTTAAATTCAGACACCCTCGTTGTCTAGGCATTAGATCAACTCTAAGTAAGCGAGTTATCGACCTAAGAGGTTCTTCCAAATCATAACGACCCTCTTTGTGAAATGGTGTCGCTATAAAGCAGTTTCAGCAGTGTAAAGATAGGTAGTCTTTGAATAAGAGATTCGAACTTTATAAAGAGTCCGGCCGAAACATTCGCCGTTACACACAGAGAAACTTTCTGATCGTTAAGATAGTTGTCTGTTAAGTGTTTAGTTTAGGGAGACCAATAGTTAAGTGACAGAACAATGTATTTTATAAGAATATATCTTAGTTAAAATTTAATATTTTGTTTATACGATATAATCATTCTGTGTTTCATTTAATCGACGTTATAATATTTTTAAAAATACGAATATTTACAAACTTTGGGTGGACAAAAGTTGAACATTTACGTATAGGAAACTTTAAACCGTAATCATGTTTGCGAAAACAAAACATAAGTGATAACAATCTTTTACATATTTTCCTCTTCAAACATATTAACAATTTAAATTAGGTGCATATAAACAAATGATAAATGATGATTGATTTATTTATTTTTCTTCCTGCTAATTACCAAGTAATCAATTATTATCATTTGTTTTATTTACTTAAATTATTATATTTGGAATGGATAAATAACTTAATTTTTAATGTACCAATCTGTTATTTTTCTGTTGAAATTGGGAAAAATGGTGAAGACAAATTAAATAAACACTCAATGACACCATTTAAGTACAGATGATATGTTTATGGCGATTGTAATAAGTAGAATGGTAAAACACAAGCAAAGGATGCTAGGGGCTGTGTTAAAGCTTGTTTCACCAGCTGTGTGTAGGACATAAATTGGAAATGAAGAATTAGGCTTGAAAAACTCGGGTCACTGCCGGGATTCAAACCATGGATCTTCAGCCTTGCGGGCTAACGGAACCGCGAACATCCCTTATCCAATTCTGTGGACCTCCCTTAAGTTTCTCTACTCTATTCCTTAAGAAGCGACCAGTTCTTCTAGTTTAACCAGCAGCTATATAATTAATTTATTCTCCTTTCATAGTATGATGTGATGAGGTGAGAGAGAGATTGCTGGTTCCGTGTTTAGAGGCGAATACGATAGCAATAAGTGAAATAGTGAAAATACGTATTTTTCCTGCCATTCCTATAATATCACATGTCCAAATATTCATTTCTTGTGTCTTCAAGAAATCTATTTTTGTTAGCTCATCAACAGTTGGCAGCTTCTTCAAAAGATTGTATTAAATTGTTCTTTGATCCATTCCCGAATCTTTACGTTTTCCCTGTTTAAAAATCTCTTATTCCAGTTTCAAGCAACACGGTCGAAGAAAGCAGAATGCAGAATACTAATTGATGTAGCACTTCTGATAAAACGACTATAGATGGAAAAATGTAAATACAAAACGTTTTTCTTACAATTTTCATAAGTCTAATTGCATTTATCCACATGCAACATTGCACGTTTGTCCTCTTACCCTGCACGCCTGTGTGTTTATTGTTTTATTCCGCTTGTACTGTTAGAATTTCGTTTAAACAACGTGCTTGACAACCATTAAAGATACAAAATATGGCACACACTGTCCTCCAAAGCTATTCCAGAATTTTTAACGCACAAACGATACAGGAAATGAGCCTTCCACAGCAGCGCGAAGCACTAGGCAACACTGTAAGGCGACTAACTCTTCACATCAGCGCGTTTCTTACGTGTTCTTGGTATTCACCTTATTCTTTAAACTTTATACGTACTCTAGTAGGAAACTAAGGTTTTACTAGGATATAAAACTACGATATTTTTGTTCTTGAAGGTAAGGAGTCATTTAACGTGTAAATCTAGGGCACGGAATCTACGGTTTAAACCCCCCCCCCCCACTCCTGTAGGATTTATATCTAGAAAAAATTATTGACCTGAGCCGGGATCGAACCCGCGAAACTTGAGATTGGTAGCCATAGGAAAATGTTCATTGTTGTTCTTTCCTTATAGCATATGTACAGCGCCTGTCCCATAAAAATTGCAGTAGGCTCACTATTTTATAATTATCGAAAACCATAGTTGGTGTCTGATACAACCAATAGTGTTCCGCGACTTCTTTGTAAGCAATTTTGAATTAGAGATTGGCAACTGGTTTGCAGTTTCGATTTGTGGCACCTGAATTGCGTTATTTTCGTTCTCCATCCGTCCATCACAGTTTTATGGAACATTTCAAGTTATTTCTTCAAACATTAAAGGCTGAATATTAATGTTAAGCTAAACAGCGCTCGTTAATGCTTTTGAGTTAGGTAGCAGTGCTGTCTTTGTAGCATATGTCAAAAACAAAACTCCATTACTTTCCAAGAAAATGGCTGGCGGTTCCGGAATTTAATAAGAATCTCGTAGCGAAAGAGTCGTAAAAAGAAGACGAAAACGAAGTAAACGAAATGCAATTAAAGCGTTGGGCTTCTTTCCTTTGTTTCTTTTCGCTCTCTCGGTACGGGGTAGGCTGTGTTTGGGTAGTGTGGTCACGTTCTGGAAACGAAATAGGTCGCTGTACTATCGCCGCTGCATATCAAACATTGGAAAGAAGGTTTTCAAGTGTTTCGGTTATTGCGTCCCGCCCGGGGGGTTTTTCGCCACTGCAACTTGTGGCAAGTTCCTTACTGTTTACCTCCCTTCGTCCGTCGAGCCCTAAGTGTTCCTAGCAAAACCCGCGGCGCTGTATACCGAAACTGAGCCGCAAAAGAAAGACAAAGTGCTTCGTGCCACTTAAAGAGCTCTTTGAGTACCAACCGTTCTGAGATAAAACACTCAAGAGATCTTGATCAACACCAATAGCATGGCAGTTTTATCTTTGAAACCTTACCTTTACTCTCTTTCCTTCTTTTCCTACAATTGCATTCCGCGATTAGCTTTCTTCCTACAGAATTTCGATACCGCTAGGGACGTAGCCATCTTTAACTGTTACATATGGCATTTGTCTCTGGCGATTTGCACCACATTTTTAGTTTATTTTAAACATTTTTTCTGTCTTTAAAAACCATGGAAAGATCATAGTTAGTTGCCCTTCATTTAGAAACATAACCTCAGTTTCTAACATTTAGCCTTGATCTGCTTAATATCAACAAAAACTGAGAATAATGAATTATATAAAGATAAATAAGGCTCTTTGGCAAACGCTAAAACGACACCGTTTCACGCCATTTCAGATGTTGAAATGCTACTTCTGTTGTATAAAAGTAAAGAAAAAGGAATTCATTGCACGTTTTGTCTAATTCAGAACAGAATTTTCTAATACCATGAATGGTGTACGCCACATCAAACAAGTATCGCAGGCGCAAATGTTTTAGGCACTGGGAGGGTGGACAGGTAGAGAGATGTGACGGCACCGATTGCACTGTTGCCGACGTAGGCCCGGTTTCTGAAAAAGCGTAAGATATCAGTCCCATATCTTTATAAATTTATGAAATGTTAGCTAGGGAGAATATCAAACAGATATCCTTTCGATAACTTATCTGACGAAAACTCTACATACATCTCTTTGATATATCTGATGTTAAGGATGGCGAAATATTTTAAATGTGTAAAGTTGCAGCTCGCAAAATTTTATCGAAGAATATTGGTATAAATGTACTTGGAGAGCATTGCTAATAACGTTTGAAGCGGCCTCAACAATTAGAGCTAAATTATGGACTATTGGTTGGCGACCTCACGTTGACATGAAATTATGAAGCTGTTTAATAGGCTCCGGCTATGTGCCCCAGCAATTTGTTGTCGACGCCGAATAGCCTCACGTTGTGATGCCAATTTTGTAGATTGATTCGGCGTTGTTGCCTACACTTCAATGACAACAATTTCGCAGGGTGAATTCTGCAATTTTGTGACCTGTACTCAACAGGACTGTGAGAAGAGTTCAACAGTATAACTAAGTGTGCGACATTATATCTATATATATTCGTATTGGTGTTTTATTATGTCCAAAATATTCCACGTCCTCTGGTGTTTTGCGTACGATAGATTTAGCTATGCTGATACAAACTTAGCTGCCGCGTGTGAAACTTGCAGACGAGTGCCGCGGGGCATAAAACTGAAAAATGCTAACTGATATATCGGAACTGCATAACTGATAACTACTTCTTAGCTGAGTATCAACTTAAAAATTGCCTAACTGATAAATCAGAATAGCGTACCTCAGTCACGTGTAGATATAACTACGTGCCTCAGGAACCTCGAACTTACAACTGCTTGTGTCCCGCAGCATGCAAAACTTCAAAACAGAGTACCCCAGCCGAGCAACGGTTTTCTCATATATTAAATTCAAATAAAGCAATCGTTGGTTTTAACGATGTCAGGGACCATACACCACGCGCAATCTTCGCGCCTATTTATAAAAGTTCAAACATTAATTTTCCATTGGCTGGTTTAAGCTCACCTCCACGTGTGCCATTCGCTATTTTTTAAAAGTTTAAAACATTTTGTTAGCATTGACTAGTTTAAAGGCTAACAGCACAACGCTTGTCGGGGTCAGAGCTCCAAAGGGTTTTAAAAGTCTTTCAGTTTATTAACCCTGCAATGGCAGACCTCTTCCTATTGTGTAGTTGACCCTATTGTTAGCTTTGCAAGCTATCGTAACAAAACATTAGAGGCTTTCTCTTATTACAATCAAGTTAAAGCTTATGGCACACATATATATATATATAATATTTATATTACTAATTAAAATTCCAAAATATGATTGAAGTTGCATAAATATACATTATAATAATATTTCAACGGGGTGGGTCGGAGAAACTGTTACACGTTATATCTCCGCGCATTTAACATCCGAGGGAGAACCGGGAAAAAATTAAAATTTTAAACTTTAGCGTTGTACTTAAATATTAGCGCCATCAGTTCTTTCATTTTCAATCACATACGTGCTTTTTTTTCCGGACAATTCAATAATAGATTCTATTCAAATCCATAAATGTTCTTAATTCATTTAGCGTTCCCTTTGGCATTGAATTAGTGCAATTAATTGATTTTTGAACGCTCATTTTTACTGCTGAGGCACTACAAGTGGTGGAAATTGACGATACTTAGATGAAACGATAAATTGGGAAAGAATTTAGAATACTTTCCCAGCATTTTCCGTTTCGTCGTAAAAAAATTACAGCTCCATATTTTGCAAGGATTGTTTTGATACACTTATAATTCATTAGACAATATTTTGGTAGCATAGGTCTCTTATATTGTCTTAGATGTTCTATTGTTGCACAGCAATTCTCAATACGGTAAGACGCTACTAGCGACAGCTACAGCAACCACATGAAAAACGCAAGTCACCATCTGTTGGACAATTCTGAACTTCACTATCAAACAGAGAGTCAGCGAAAGGCTGTAAGTTATCTGTCCAATAACATTTATGGAGCAGATAGTTATATATATCGAGATTTATACAACCGGGCCTTAGGTAAATAACTGCATTCTGCGCGTTGTTTGTAAAGTAGGGCAAAGCGCAATCGACGGTGTGTTCATAAAATTCTTCCCTACAACCTGACTGATTACCTATCCCACTTACTGAAACATTTCCTCTCCGACAACATGCATCTGGTGATTACACTTTCATGAAAGAACCCTCGCTAAACGAAGCATGATTTAAGGTATAGAAAAAGTTAAGAATTTAATGCCACTGCAGTTTTATTTGCGAAAGTGCACCCAATACTCATATTTAATATGTGGGGCAATTTTACACGAAACAAATGCTGTAGCGACATTTGACAGAATGTATCAAATAATTCAGGACAAACGTCCTATGGTTGTATCAAGATCTAAGAGTAAAGGAGAGAACAGGGATGAGACATGTGATAGTATTGTAACACTGCAGGTATTCTACCTTGTCATTATAGAGATATTTTTATTTGATTTATTTATGGACGCTCTTTAACATCACAGGTCATTAGCGTCCCATTCAACTCAGGGCGTGAAACGGCGGACAAATTTTGCTCAGAGACCTCTTCTTTAAGGCCTGAGGTTCTTTTTCGTGCCTAAATGTACGACACGGGATCTACGGCTTCACTTCCCTTCTGAAGGAAGCCATAGATAGGATTTTTACGCCCGAAAAAATTCATCGGTCCTGGCCGGGTTCGAACCCGCGATCTTGGGGTTTAGAAGGCAAGTATGGTTACCCCTATACCACCAGGACCGACTCATAACAGAGAGCGAACAAAATATTTGTATAACCGACAACTTAAAAAAATAAAATTTAATCTTAATTTTATTGCATGCAAGGAAAATATTCCATGTATACATTTATAAGGACAAGTGAAACATTCGTTAATGAATTTGTAGTTAGATATATTAATAGTAATAATTTGAACACCATATTCAAACTTTGAATTTCTCTCCTGAAAACTTAGTTATTGCAGAACTGAATTGAGCCGTTTTATTTTTTCATCCAAATATATTCTTTATATTTTTTAATTACTGTGTGTCTATTCATCTCAGCAGCACAGAGGAATACAAACTCTACATCAGGAACAAACATAAGTAAGTATTCATCTATCGCCTCCGTGGTCTAGTGGTGGGGTTTGCGATTGTTAAATCAAAAGTCTTGGGATCGATTCCGTGCAGGCCAAACTATCTGCTTTTTATTTTATTTACCTTCACAAACTACAGATGTCGCGATATGAGCAATTCAGTTTAAATAAACAAAACGATATTGGTGAAGAGAGTATTCGATTTTTATTTGTTCTCAAGATGTATCACAACATTGTAATATTGTTCTCGGAACTTTTATTAGTTATCTTTCTTGCTGTTCTCGCTCCATGTGACAGTCTGCATTGCACTAGTAATAGGAAACGTTTTCATTTGGGTTTCCTAGAAATATTCGTCACTTTTTCTGTATTGTAAATGATAGGAGGAGAAAAATGAATTGCAAAATACGAGTCATGTAAGATTGACGCGCAATATCAGTGCAGAATTTGTGCGGTTTTTTTTTTTTCTCATGATGTTCAGGTGGTGTATTAAAAGTGTATAGCAAAGCATGAATACAAAGTTAAAGAAAGGCAAAACAAACATCACAATACATCTCTTTGCCTGCAGCATATGGGCAGGTATGCAGGATACAGAGGTACTGGATTCTGTTCTTGCGATTTCTATCATTTCTACTTGGGAATTATTGAGATTTTATTTTTATTTCTCTCTTTTATGGATACCGAGAAGGAAACGACGTTTTAAAAGCGTTTTGTGTTTCTAAATTTTATTTTTACAATTTTGAAAGATGTTATATTAGAATACTAAAATATTAGCTGCGTATTATAAAAATAGTTCTTAATATTTATTCTTTTCTTCCTAAACTTACATATGTTACAAAAACATCATAACTTAGAAATTTAGAGGAAAACTGTCCCTTTTTGGACATTTTGAAGTAAAATAATATAAAGCCCCTGGATATTTGCTAATTTTAATAACTTTTTTTATATTTTACCTATATAAGTGCTTGAGAATGATTGTTGGATTTTAATTTTTAATTGTACATCTTTTTAAATATGTGAGAAAGTGTTCGCATGTTTTTAAAGGTAGTTTAATGATCAATAAATATAACAAAAATGTAGCAACATGACTGATTAATTCCGTAGTCCAGGGGTTAGCGTACTAGCTCCGTGATGTGGAGGTTTCAGGTTCGAACTCTGGTAAGTTACCGCTAGTGAGGTATTGTGTGGAGTTACCGCCCCGGGCGACACGAACTTGGGGCTCATAAAAAACGTTAAATACTTACGACAGAGAGAGAATTACTCACAGTGGTATTGGTGTAAGAACTTGTATTTATTCCGCTTGTAGTGTGCGTCTCATTTCTCATTTGAAATATCTATAAGCACAGACATTTTCAATATCACGGCCCCGATAACGAGTTACGCCTGAAAAAAATCCATCGACCCTGGCCGGTATAGAACCCTGGAACTTGGGTCTACGAGGCAAGTATGGTTACCACTTGACCACCAGGACGGACGCGTATGTTACAAGATAATCAAAAACAGTGCGTCTACTTAGAATGCCTTGTGAATGCCCGGTGATGTGCATTTGTATATTGTGACTTTTTATTGAGTGCCTTCTAAAAGTGCTTTGGGTAACAAAACATAAATGTCCTGTGGTACGTGTATGTGTGTAATGATTTGTGTCATTAACAACGTGAACTGGTGCAAGGATATCAGCTTGCCTGGAGAAACAATACATTTGTGACATGTAATTGCGTATAAAGAACTTCAAATACAATGATAAAGTATTAAGAAAACAACTGTCAGTAGTTGAGAATCCGGGTGTTATACATAAATATCTATAATTACGAGTATGGAACCCTACAACTAATTACCGGAGCTCTATGACGAAACTACCTGCAAGCTGAGTAAAGTCAACTAAGTGTACATGAAAGCAGATATATATAGTTTATATATAGTATATATAGTTTATATATAGTATATATATAATTTATATATAGCGTGTAACAGTTACACTTTATTACTCTACAGGAAAGTTTATTGCAACATCTGAAGAATTACAAACAAATCTGTTACAACCATATCAGATAATGCTGTCAATGAACAACTCAATAAGCATCACCCCCCCCCCTGCGTGACCCATATGTAAATCCTAGGCTGAGTGAAGCCTTCAATAATAACCGCATGCTCACAAAATCCAGAAATATAAGTACAGTGATTCTGCAATAAAACAAGTTCAAGAGCTAATTAAACCTTCTGTCCTGAAGGTAGAGAGATGTACCAGGAAGAGGAAATTCCAGCATCACTACGAATGAAAGGCTACTATAGAGCCAAATTAACAATTTCAGATTGCATGTACCTAAAATCAATAGAATGTATGACAAAATAATTATCTTACGAGAAATATGTAAAAAAATCTTTTCATTTGGCCTGCAGCGGCTACCTCTGCTTCCACTATCTCCGTCTTACGACTTCATTGAAAGAGAGCAGTATTGCAGGGAGCACGCCGGTAGCCTATCACGCGGCTTTCGTGATCGAAGAACATCAGGCAGCTTCCCAATTGTTCTCACGAGGCTGGGTGAACTCGTTCCAGACCGCCATAACTTAGAAAAATTCCTAAGTAGATATCGGATATTGAACCGGGGTCTGCCAGCCAGCAGTCGGCAACGCTAACTATTAGACCGATGAGGTAGTCAATATATAAAGATATTTCTCTGATAAGAGGACTGCAGTTCAACACTAGGCAGAAAATTCTCCATACTGAAACTGGAAAACTTTTGAAAAGTGTACTGGTGGATGTTGTTGGAGACCGTTTGGGTAACAAATAAAATAGCAACGAAAACAACATTGGCAGGCGAGGAAGTAAATGCTAATGCTGCAAAAAACACATCTCCTGTTCCTGCTACAGAGACGACGGATCCTTATGGAAACCTTTCGATTTCAAAGTACCTAGAGCTAAATTAAACATAAACATTAATGATAAAGTAGCATCTAGAAATGCCATTTCTAGATAGGAAAGATAATTCTGGAAGCTTCATAAAACATACGCTCAGTGCTATATGATAAAAAGCACAAGTACTTATATATTCCCAGAATTTCCGTTCCCTCTGAAAGAGCATTTCCTACAACTGGTTAAATTTCATATGCAAAGAGAAATAGAATTTCAGCGAAGTATGAGGACAATCATTTTTGAATGTTTTTTCTATAAAAAAATGGGATTTTTTACAAAGCAAAATTTAATCCAGATTTCCACAAGTTTTTAAAATGTAAATTAATAATTGATATTCTTCACAGTTAATATGTCGGTCATGGTGGTGTAGTGATAACCTTGCTTGCCTCCTAAACCAAAGATCGCGGGTTCAATCCCGGCTAGGAGCGATAAATTTTTTTCGGGCGCAAAATCCCAATTCGGAGGGGAATTAGAGCCATGAGGCCCATGTCGTACATTTATGGCACAAAAAAGAACCTCAAGTCTGAAAGAAGAGGCCTCTGAGCAAAATTTGTCGGCCGTTTCACGTCATGAATTGAATTCGACGCTGATGACCAGCACAAATAATCCAAATCAACAATTGACATACTCAGATATATTATAACTATTGATTTATTAATATATAATTGTTATTTGAACTGAATATAATTACAAGTATTTTCCGAAAACTAGGAATGAGATTAGCACTATACAATTTTTATACTGTTTGTTTTGTTTAAATTCAGTGCTCGCAAATGCCAGTGAGGAGTCGCGCTCCTAAAGGTCAAGATTATGAGGAATGCAAACATTTGTGTTCACGATTTCCCTCGGTCACTGCAGGTGAAGGTGAAGGAACTAATAAACTTAAGTCTTCAGCATTTGAATTTGTACTTTGTCTTTCTGTTTTAAAGCCTTTTTTGTGACATACTTATCTAACAATAATTAAAGAAGTACTGATTGGGGGAATAGTAACGATAAATACGGACGGTATCCTTAACTCATTCGCCATAATCAAGAAGCTGTGATTTAAGAAAGTTATGTGCATTTATTTTATTCAGCTACACACGAAAGATACCCAGAAAATTTCCGTGCGTAAGTAAACTCTTTATAAATATATACAGGAAATTTCAAAATACTTTTATATAAACTTTGGTGGCGGGTTCCTCACACCAAAACAAGAAATAGCCCACATAATCACATGTCCGGAACTCCTTAGTTTTTGAGTTATCAATGAAAGTTTATCAAAACAAGGAAGAAAAAAAACAACACAACGTTAACTGAGAAACTCATATTAAATGTTCAAACTCCTTGTTTACACACACGCAGACAATCGCTGGATCATGCCTATCGCACCCTTTCAAACTCTCAAACGGTGTCGAGCGGTTTGGCAGGCTTCCATGACACGTCGATGAAGAGTCTACATTAGGAATATTTGCTGCATAAATAAATTATTTTAGGTAATCCCTCAGATAAATTGATTGAGGTCGATTGAACATGCAGGCCATGGAACTAGTTCTCCCCTATCTATCCATCTGTCAAGTAGATATCAGCCAGTGCATCCGAACAATGCTGGTATAAGGTGCTGGAGCCCCATCATGCATAAACTACATGCTTCTTCTTATTTGTAAAGGCACGAAATGTTTATCCTGCCATGATTAAACAACACAAGTGAAAAGTGGGAAACAAATTAATCATGAATGTACTCAAATGACAAATGTAAAGTCTCCTTGGTAACCCATAGCCATCTAGAATAGAATGAGTGCATCAGTAGACCTGTATCGAAAACATCATTCGATTATATAACAATGAATTTTATTTTCGGTTACAAACTTAAGTTGTTAGATTGTATCTTGAAACGCATTCAAAACACTCAATAATATTTTAAAAAATTAAGTTTATGGACATATATTTACATTGATTTTTGTTCTGGTTTTGGTGCCAGGAACTTACCATCGAAATTTGTAAAAATATTTTTGAAACATCCTGTAAATCAACAAATCACTAGCTGCTACCCGTACAGGGGTTGAAAGCAACACTTGTGTCAGTAGTAGCGTTGTGCAAGAGCTGGGGCGAGGACCATGACTTTACCACATTAACAGCAGTCTAAACCAAGCACAGTGTTTTAAAATACTTACATACAACAGTCTTCAGTTGGTTCGGGGAATATAAGAAGAAGGCAGCTAACCCCCGAGCGACTAATAGAACGGGAAGTGTGCAAAATGTTGCGCGCTTGTTTAAGGTTAGGATGACACACAAGCTCAGTGAAGTAGCCACTCAAGTACAATGTGCTGAGCAATGATTGAAAAATAATTTAAGTATTCCTGAATCATAACAGGTTGTTGTTGATTTGATTTATTTACGAACGCTCTTTAACATCTCAGGTCATCAGCGTCCCATTAAATCAGAACTTGAAACGGCCGATAAATTTTGCTCAGAGGCCTCTTCTTTCAGGCTTGAGGTTTCTTCATTGTGCCGTAAATGTACGACACGGGACCTACGGCTTTACTTCCGAAGGAAGCCATTCTTAGGATTGTTAAACCCGAAAAACCCCATCGACCCTGGCAGGGATCGAATCCGCGATCTTGAGTCTAGAAGGCAAGTATGGTTACTACTCTTAACAGGTGGTGATGGATCCAACAACAAAACTTCAGTCACCAGATTGACTCTTTCCACATTTCCAAAGAAAGTCAAGCGTAAGGAGGACTGAACACATTCTGCTGTTAAACCTCGCGGACAGTTTGAAGAAAATGACACTTGGTATTTCTCACTAACTGTATTTAAAGAATCAGAACAATACTTTCCTAATCTTGTTACTATCTAGTCTGATTAGAAGATCAGAGTAATACTCTCCAGTTACTCTTTTACGCTTTTCAGGATATTCAATCAGCAAAATGCACTTAGCATCCCAAAACACCACAAGCTTTCCTGCTGACGGAACTGACTTTGTGCTGAACAACCGGATTCTTCCACTGTTTTATTGCTGTGAGTCCCCTGCAAATAAAGTAAGTTTTGTTCCTGTTCAGTCTGTCTAAACACTACTCACATCTTGCAAAGCTTTCTCATCCCCAACTCTTGATGCACGCGCTCTTTAGATATGCCTATAGCCCTAGCAATTTCAGGCACCGATCGTCCAGCACCGCACCAAGTACTTTTGTTTTTTTTAAACATTTCCGGTGCTGTAGTACATTTTGGGCGTTCTTCGCGTGATCGTATTCTAAGCTGGTACGTCCACGCATCCCATTTTTCACCGTCGAAGCTTTAATGAACTTCGCGTAATTTTATGCGGAGTCAAATCTTCGCATTGTTAACAACCTCGCCTATACCTCGGCCCATTGTCAACAAACTGGGATAAGTTTAAATCCAGAATTTTCATTATCCGGTCTACTTCTGAGTTCTTAAAGCCATAAGTTCGAGTTAATTTGGGTTTTATTTACCTGTTGTAATTTTTTCATGTGGTGTTCTCTACGCGATTCTATGGATGTTTTAATGTTGCTGGTCTATTTTTTAAATTGTGGGTTTACTTTCCTCTAAAAACTGTAATCTGTAACAATCAATATACATATGTATATATATATATAAAGTGATAGTATGGAAAGGAAATAGGATTGTTTAACAAAGTAAGACAATGAAAACATACATTTCGTAATTTTTTTACTAAAGAAACATGTTTTATATATTTCATAACACACGGACAATATTGTTTCCATAGTTCAAATTTATTATTTTTAACGAACACGGTGCAATACTTTAATTAGTCACAATGTTTGACACGGGTCTTCCGTTCATACGCCATTGTAAATTAACAATATAAAATAAAAAAAGATGCAACACTTTCATAAAAACTTCAGCTTATTCCGCTGTTTCTCAAAGAACAGAGATTCATTAATTTAAAAAAATATTATTTTCGCATACTATATAGATCAGAATTTAGCAATGTATTCGTAGTAATCAAAATGTTGTCTAAAAAGCATTGCAATACCGTAAATGGCCAGAAAATGCTAACAAATTTAAATATATTTTTTTGGTAATCGATAAAATCCGAGCTACACCTTTAATTTATTAAAATTTAGTATATACTGCTTAAAGCTACCAGCACAAATGTTAAGAATCAAAAGACCGGAACGTTTGTTCACTTCTAATTTTAGCTAAGTACATACATGAAAGGTTCTAAACATTCTCTCAGGCTACAGCGCAACTTGAACATTGACAATCTTTTCCATTATTGTTATAGAAACTCTGGTAAAAAAAAATCTATCAGTGGTAGCAATTTCAATATTCTATTGGCGAGTTATCAAACAAGAACTTTTGAACATTATTGCAAGCTGATCCAAAAATTAACTACCATGTTTGAAAAGTCATATCTTTTGAAACATTTGACAATGTGAGGTGAAATTTGTACTGGGATCATGTTTCACCATTTTTCCCATGTGACCTGTACTGACTTACTGTTGAAGCACACAATATTAGATTACCGGAGTGATTTGAATTGGCTCCGGACTTTAACCCATGTGTTTTCTTCCTGACAGATTCCCTTAGAATGAACTTCAGCTTCAAATTTAACAGTATGACTGCATAAACTTCTTGAAGTAGCAGGAAGACCCTTTAAAATGTCATTAAATGGGTCCAGGTGTTAATAAAATTACACTAGAGATGACCTGTAAGTCTGCGTAATGACGCATTCTTTTTGATCATCCATCTGCAATTAACGGCAATTTGGAATGTATAAAATACATTGCGGCAGCTATTTGGTTTCAAAAGATATTGACTTTAATACACAAAATACCCTTAAATGAAAACATAACGAAACTTTAGTCATTGTATTTTAACTTGCAATATATGGTTGAAATGCTCAAATCTGTTAAATTATGTTTTGCTGTGAACTTCAGTGAAAGTAAAATAAAACATTATATAATATTTTAAGATATGTTTGTGTATAGGAGACGTGAATTCCATTTCTATTAATGCGATACGCTTATCTGTAGAGAACACACAGACATTTTTTTTGCACCGTGTTCGTTTTTCATACAAAATTGAACCATTGCTGTATTCTATACCATGTACATTCTAGGGATGGGAAGGGGTAACGGGATTAAGGAAAGGTGGGGTGCAGGTCGTGCAAAGGGACGACACATGGCCATCTTTGGTGAATTCAGAATTCGCATGATATGCATATCTATGATATGGGTCAATATGGATTACCCTCTACAACCATCTGTTATACATTATGAACACAATTTTTTTCCACTCAAGAAACAAATATAAAAGGCGTGTTCATATGCCATTGCACTTCACTTAAAAAAAAGTTTTCATATTAACTTGGTCACAAATCGGTGATGCGGTAGCAAAGCCTACTACATTAATGTATGAAAGCGAGCAAAGCAGGCCATGCTAGTCACAATGTATGGTGTAAATATGTGCATAAGCAAAAGTCAACATGTAAAACGTACTGCATTTTTGTTATTTTTCTCAAGAGAAACTGCAAGAAGATTTAAGGAAATGGATTTTATATACAAGATTTATTTATAATTTTTTAGAAAAAGCAAACGCATTCTATAGTTTTTTTCATGAAGGAAAAGGGTAGAGGGTGGGGGAATTTAATTCACTTTATTTTGCACACAGTAAAAAACAGTACGAAATTGCCTACACGAAACAGTCTTGCGTAGCTTGTTCTTTTTCAGACACGCAAAATATTTCGTCAAAAATTATATTAAATAGATGATAACACGCACAAAGTTAAGGACTTGTCATTCACGATTCCAAGGCCTCCGAAGATTCATCTAGAGTTAAGTTTTCCACAGTAATATCGTAAACTTCTAGGTTTCGGAAACGGAGTGTGGTAGTTAACATTTACACGCTACAGTTGTGACACACAGCTAAACAAAAACCCTATAAGTCTCACAATATTTCGCTCTTATTGTTGTCATTCAAGTGTCAAAAATAAAGCCTCTATGACGTAATAATATGAAGATAGGACAGGTCATGGAGACGTCACATTTCACATCCACGCTTCACGATCGGCAGCTGTCTTTGTTTCATTTTTACGTGGTCAAAAAATTTGCAGGAACCATATGGATTTGACAAGTACATGCACGGCATAGAAACTAAATTTTACACTGAGTACGAATAGTTTTTAGTGCACTTTAGCTTTAGAATTAACTTCAGAGTTCGTGTTTCGCTTGATATGTTTGTGTTATTCAGCCAGTACAGCTTTGGTCGGTAGGAAAGTATCGTAATTTGTAGTCCAAAGTTTGGTGTTTATTCTTGGTACGCTTTATGACTGCAATTCAAGAGGAATATTGTAAACGGAAACATTATACGGATGTTATAATTACATATATCCGTTAACCACAACACCTAATTGTTATGTGTTGACGAGAAACAGTGTTACATTATTTTATTGTTACATATCTGTGCGGTAATAAAGTTTTCAAATAATAAAAAAGCCACACCAGTGTCGTCCTAGAATTTAAAAGCAACAACTTATGTTTTCTTACACCACGGTCACATACTTAATAGTTCAAGCCAACAAAACATGATTTCAAATTTTACATCAATATTTGTGTTGTAGTACACACAAAAACTTGCTGTATGATTCGTTTTAATAGCAAGACACTAAAGCGACATTTTGTACAAAAGCTTATCTTATTTTAGTAGCAGCGTAATACACTGTTTTGACAAATATACGCAAAACGGTTCGTTTTGAAACATAAGAAATTCGAGAAAGCTACATGGTTTCATTTGTTATGCTGCGCATGCGCTGAGCAAATCCTGGAGCCTGCCGATTCGCAGCTCTTCACAAACCACCATGCAGTGTTGCCATATGGAAGAATATTTCCTTCCCCAGGGAAACAGTTTATATTTAATACAACCAGAACTTTTAGGTGATGTCTAAGTATTGCGCATTTGTTTGTCAGTAAAAGTTGGGAAGAAGACTTATTTCAGTAAAAGAAATAATATATATGACACAAAAAACGTAAATACATTATTAGCTATGTTGGGAACCCTCGTCAGTATAAACTGTTGGCACATATGATTCTTTCTTTACAATGTAACCAATCATATATTTGAAAATATATACATGTGTATATGAAAAGGGATAGTTGTTGGATATTAACAGCACTTCTGGAGCCTATTAATTTTAGTTTAGCACTAAATACAAAGTGTAGATATTTAATATATATATTTTTCATTTAGTAACATCTAATAGATGCATGTAATATAAACTTGATATTTTACAGTATAGCACATTATTTCAGTCACTGTTGATCAAATGTTTATTAATATAGGTACCACAAATTTAATATTTTCATACCATCTACCATTATACCTTTGATAATATCAGGATGATGACTAAAAAGAATTAATAACGCCAATTTAAGAAATAAAAATTCCAAGAAAAACTCTATTCAATATTCTTCTTCACCCAACGCCCATTCTTGGCTAGTCAGCTTTTGACGCCATGCCATCCAGTACCTCTGTGCTCGTCCTTCTAATGAATCTTCTGTTGAGTCACTCTGAATAGCTGCAAGGGTGTAGAAGATGATCAGTCGTTCCTTCCTTTTTTTGAGCAGATCGCAGAGTCGACTACGCCGATTCTGTGGAATTGTTTTGTAGATAGTCATGGCCACGGTCATTGGCGGGGCAGTTTTGATATAATCGGATCCCATCTTTTACCAACTGCTGTTGCCCTGCACGAGTTCGCCACGACTTTCTTTATACTGTTTGAAATTACATTGCACATAATGGGGTGAGGTGATTCATTGTGCGCCAATCTGTCTGCTTCTTCGTTTCCGCTGATACCCAGGTCATTGTAAGTGTAGTCTTTCTTTACATTCAATTACTGAATCGTCTTCTCGTTGCATTTCTGGGGAGCCCAATATTTGGAGTGCAGAGGTGGAATCAACAGGAAGACAACCTTTCGTTTGATATTCACAGAAATGAGTGTAATGGCCGCTTCACTTATGTCTGCTACTTCGCCATCAAAATTAGTTCTCATTCTTTCCACAGAGAACGCTCCCCTGCCAAGAGATGAGAAAAATCCGCTCCCGTGCGTTCATCAATAGCTGAGCCATGCAGCCATTCTGGTGCAGGATGTAACGTAGCTATCATTTCGAGTGCTGCCGCTATATCTGTCTTGCGTTTATCACTCCCGGGGATATTCATTGAAAATGGTGCCAGTTGTTTCTCCGAGTACAACTTGAGTTTTGGGAAGCATTGGCGCTCCGCTTCGGCGTGTGATAGCCGGTCTGTATTGCTTCCAGAAATTATCAGCTGCTCTATGGCATCTTTCAAAGAATTTAAGGAAAGCTTTGTCTCTTCGGCACTGGAGAGGTTCAACCTGACTCTTGACTTTCGCGAGCAGGTATTGGCGTCACAACATATTCTTGGGAAATGGAATCTATATTACGTTTCCAGTTAAGTTTGCTATCTGTTCAATGTAGAAGAAACCATTAACGGCCTTGTTTACAGATACATAATATCTATATAAAACGGTTGATTATCATTATAGATTACCAGTAAAATGCTATAAATAATAAGTCAAATAAAACAACAGATTGACTACTAAGAAATTACATTAATCAACATCGACTAACAAGGTTTTAGCCTGAGACCTGTTAACAGAGACCTCTTTTTTAGGCATGGAGTTTTTTACCGTGCCGTAAATATAGAGGACTTCAAGTTTCTCCCAGAGAACTTGCGCTCGAGATTTTTACATTCTGGAAAACCTATTGAACCCGCGAATCTTGGGTCCAGAGGAAAGCACGTTACCCCTAGATTACCCAGACCGTTACAGTACACCGCTTGTTTAGATTAATGTATGTGTATTAAAATCAAAAGTATAATAATAGTTTATTTCGCCTGACAGTGTTAAGACTGTAAGGCATTTTCTTACACTCAACTAGGAAAAAAGAAACACCTGATAAGATACACGTAAGCAATGTTATTATAGGAAATAACGAGAAACAAATAATGTAAATATACAAAGTGAGAAAAGAACGAATATAAAATATATGTATTAGTGTAATAATAATTAAACGGAGGCACCTAGTTCTGCTTACTAGAACGGTAGGACTAATTGTATGAAAGTTCCTTTTTCCACAATATTTAAACATTGAACTTTGAACCGCATTATTGCAACTTTTCATCAAAATTGGATAGTAACAATATACAAATACTTGAACCCTATCACTGACTGGCAGATTCTGCACTAATTAAATAATATTTCTAAAGTGTCTTTCCTCTCCCTAAAACACTTGACAGAACTAATCTCACAGCTTAATCGGAAAAATAATGCACAATGTATATCTTCTCCTTATTAATATAATTTTATTGAGTAAATGTATGCAATAATTGTATAAACGAGTTTACATTCTTATGTATTACAAAAGGATCAAAATTAACATTAATGTAGATTTCTCAATGAATTACTTTCCTTCATTATATTATGATGTCATTGTATCGATGGAGATTATTGAGTGCATTATTGTTATTGTCATTAGCGAAGATGGATTTACCCCAAGAAAATTTAGCTCAAGCTGAATTGTTATTAATACCAAGAAAAACTTATGACATTTATCAGTAGAAATACGACAGACACCAAGTAAAAATATTTCAGAAACTTAAATGTTGGCATACAGCTTTAATATCAAATTCCGCTAATTAATTTAGCTTTACTTTCACGAACATAAGTAGATTAATGAGCCTTTTTTATTAATTGTACAATTATATATTCTGCAATGTAGATCAACGATTTATTCTATTTTGAAAATGTATAAATTATATCCTTAAAATTATAGTAATACAGTGAAAACATTTTAGCAAGAAAACAATTTAATGACGCAGTTTATGCAGCTAATGTCAAATGAGGCATTTTATTAATGTAGATATAATTCAGGAATACAAAGAAAAAGTTATTTTATGTTACGCTTTGCCTACAACTTTTAAATTAATTTATTGTCTTAATAAAGCATCAGTGAAAAAAAAAATAATTTTTCAAAAAGTTGCTACTATTTTGTTTATATTAGAATATCTCCGCAACAATTTGCTCTTTTTCATATACAGGCATATATATTTTATAAAATATGAAATAAATGTAATTTCATCATGGCGGCCAGGGGAGTGATTGTAGCTTCTATCCATTTGGCAACACATTATTTGGTGTTTCAAGGCCAGAAATAAAACGAAAGGCGTAGAGAAGAAACTATTTCAGTTAACTGTAGAATAAACTTGTTCTATAGATTCCGAAATGTTTCTAGGGTGCTATACCCTCTTGTTTACGTGGCGGGCAGTAGCTGGCTGATTATCTCACATTCACTACTACTAAATATTATTTCTCGTAACTCAAAATATCTCTCTTCACTATTTTGTTTTATCTGAAATAAAGATCGTATTTTGTTCTTATATTTTCAACATAAAAATGTCTCTAATATTTAACAATGAAGGTATAGTTGATGGTCATAACAACGTATTTGTTAACATTACAAATTATAATATATTAAGTGCATGTTTCCTGCTCGAAAGTCGTCTTTTGGTTTATTAAATTTCTGTAATCGTTTAGTTTAGAACAGCTAAAACACGATATTATTTTTATATTAGCATTAATTTACCAAGAGATGTGCACATTTCATACAGAACCCCGTTTTTTCTTTCCATTCCTTTATAATGCAAATGACTTCATCTCATTAGGAATACACCTACCTATAGATACTTTCGGCGGAATGTTGTAAGAAATGCACGAAGTGTAGTAACAGTTAATGCGGAACTATTATTGTATGTTTGCACACCTCACTTATGCTACAATAACATAAACGGATAATGCAAGTTCGTTTTATAAAATAAAATATTAAAGAGAAAGAAAAACGTTGCGGTAATATCTTGACAATTCTTCTGAACGAATTCAGCTGTGACGTCACACGGTCAGGCACTTGGATCGTGTCACTGTTCAGCTAGCAGACTTCTTTCAATCTTCTTCCTTTTTGCTATCACTTATTGTAACAGGATGTTTAAAGACATATCAAATTGTCTGTTTGTTATTTCCCAGACAGCAAGTGTTTATAGGAAATGTTCTGCTGACGGAGAACACCGATAAATATAAGTAATTGTAGTTAAAAAAAGATTAAGCAACCATCCGAGTTTAGTTGCGATGCCGGTCGATAGAGGGTACTGCTACCGACACGGACTTAACCCTGCAAGGCATTGGACCAGGTCAGCCTCTGAAACAAACAGAAATGTAACGTCACGTTCTCAGATTGTAAATATAAATAATTATATACTAACGCATAAAGGTACAGATTGCCCAAATTTATTGCATCACTTTATGGATTTTTTTCTCTCAAAAATTTGATAATAAATACAAATCACAGATTCTTTGACCTCTTATATATCCTTGGATAAAATTTAAATATAATCTTACATCAATTTACAATGTCATTGTTATGTTTGGTGAATCTAACCGAGTCAGTGATTATTCCTTTCTGTGTGTTTTATTGTGTTTATAGAATTAAACCAGAGATTTGGCTATTATTACTGACATGACATTAAAAAAACCAGGGAATTTACATCATGTAATTCAGTTTTAAGAAGTCCTCAGCATCACTCACTATTCCAGTGTTTCTTCTTGAAAAAAGGCTTCAGGTCAAAATACAGAATGTTGCAGAGTGTGTTCTAGTTTGCGAAAATGTTGAACAATCTCTTCGTTGTGCTGTCATATTTTTCAAATGAAGGTTATTTAATTTTTCTCCACTTGATATGCGACGCTCAGAAAGTATTTACAATAGAAGTGTTCTCGAAAAACGCGCAATATACTGGCACGTCCTAGTACGCCATGCAGACGCTAGATGACGGTAGTAAGCAGAGGAAAGTGTTTGTCAAAGACAGAAAGACGTGGACATACTTGAAAGCGATTATCATGAACAAAGATGATCTGCATGGTTTTTGTAGAAGCTCATAACTGTGGTATGTGGTCCAAAAATTCCAGGACAGAATACTGCTTAAAACTGGACCGGCGATAGGGAATCTGCACACAAGAATGTGAGTCTCATGCCTGTCATAAACTGGAATGTTACACAAGTCTGTGTCGCACACCTTGCACACCGTTATTTGAATATGAAAAAAGTTGTGCGACAATACGGCTGAATTCTTTCGTCGCTACTGGAAATGCATAATGAAGATTGGGATTTTTCGTAAACGCTGGTGACGAGTCACAAATTACTACTGTAAATCATTCCGAACGCCTCTGTACATTGATGCTTAATAAAACAGATCTGCAACTTCACAAGATATTTCTTTGCAACCAGGAGGTTAATGTGTTCGTAGAAAATGTCATAATAAAAGTAGTTATGGTGCAATGAAACTTTCCAAGCAAGATCTCACACTGCTGTCCAATCAGCGCGAATTTTGGTGCCAGCACGTCCACCACGATACTTAGAGTAAAGTGGACGACAAGAACTCAATGACTGAAAGATAAGACGCTGCAGAAAGCCAAGTGGGAGAATGTACACGAACAACAGTTCAGGAAACGCTCGCTGTATGTTCCGTTTTCATTTAATTTCTTAATTATTATTTTAGCATTTACTTCAAAATGTATAAGCATTGTGTATTTTAAACAAGAGCTTATAATTTAATGTATTTTATTTTTTCAAAATATAATCTCTTTGCTCACAGATGTATAAGCAAAACAATGAAAGTCATATTTGCACCCCAGATAAATTCATTCATATTCA
This sequence comes from Metallyticus violacea, assembly GCA_030762175.1. Taxonomy (NCBI): domain Eukaryota; kingdom Metazoa; phylum Arthropoda; class Insecta; order Mantodea; family Metallyticidae; genus Metallyticus; species Metallyticus violacea. The sequence goes on along the minus strand of CM060830.1, from coordinate 109,073,417 downwards.
TAATTGGAAATGTTATTTGCATTACTAGATAATTATTGTTTAATAAGCTATAGCATTATTCCGTGACTTGCATCCCCATGGAGCAGGATGCTCTAGGGGCGGTTTCATTAGGTTTAAGGTTCCTTCTGGAATCTCCTCATCATCCTCTCATTCCTTTGACCGCCACGGGTTGCCGAGGTCGTTAAGGCGAGGACTTGTGAGCGGGAGGTCTGGGGTTCGAATTCCACCAGGGCCGTCCTTCCTGACTGAGGTTTATTCCAGGTTTTCTTCAGTCCTCATAAATGGCAAATGCTGGGGAGGTACCCTAAACTTAAGCCTGGAATGTTTCCTTTCTTTAAAAATGCTTTCCCTATATATAATTCCATCTCAAGTATCATCAATGTCCACCGCCTGTGGTGCCTCTGTAGCAAAAATGCGCGTTAAACACCATTAAAAAAAACTCTTCCGAAACATACTGTATATTCATGTATCTACTGAATGTCAGAAAGAAAGGGGAAAAATTGCGCAACTGTATGCTGTATGTAAGGCAATATGATTAAATAGGAAATTTAATTTTTAAAAATACCTAAGAAAATGAATGTAGTTTTAGATCATACGGATATATAAATGAAACAATGCAGTTATATTTCCTTAAACAATACATGTCCAAGGTTTTGTGTTTGAAAAATAAAACAAAAAATTGAATTATCGGACTTAAAGTAATTAATGGAGTTCAAAGAAGTTTGTGAACTTATAGTGTTTGACTAAATCACGTTATGCTGTAAGGACGAAAGCATTGCCTTCTATTGCTATCTCGCCAAGATAAAAGATGTGAGTGCTGTGCTTCGTTTCCTTTCTTCAGAATTAGAGCTGTGTTGCTCTAGTTCTAACTCAACAAACAACGTGAAGAGTGAGACAGACTTTCTGGACGCGATAGAGCGGAAAGTCTCTGCCCCCTAAACGCAGGTAGCAGTTACGCTCAAGGCAAGGAACTTGATATTTTCTAATAACGCATTACGTTGAAGATGATATCTTGTGCATATATACAAAAAGGTATCAAGCACCAACTAATTAAAGGATAACTACAACACTTACCTACACGAACCATTCGTCCTTTTGGCTGGAGGAGATGTCGCTGTAAAAATAAGCAATGCAATTTGAAATAGTTCAATAAGAAGCTCTTGCTACATGTTTTGTGTATGAGGACTGGAAAGAAAGTAATGGCAACATAAGCAGAAACCATTTGTTCTGGAACCTGGAGACTTTACATTCCTTGTCACATTCATCACCCGCTTTCCTACTTCTGGAAGACGCTAAGCCGTTTATGATAATGTTTGAGAAGGAGCGTCCTACCGCAACAATGTAGTTCTGACTTTTGCGGCTGTCCATCACCCCCAGCGGTGACTGAATTAAGTCAGCATAATGTGCTTCAACATGCTGCTCGAAAGACTAGCACCGCACGAACTACCGTTTGGTAAGCCACAGGAACTTTTGCTCACTTTTAGAGGGCAGCATTACTCGACAGGTGCATTAGTGTCACCGAGTTTGATGAACAGCTCTGTCATTCCTCTAGAGAAGCTGAGAACAACAACGTCCTCGCGTATTTATTAATAGCATGGCGACAGTGTTGCCACTATTTTCTTTTCAGCCCTCGGAAAAAGAGATTATAGTATGAGTAGCATTTAAACATAAATAGTTCTTTATGTTAAAAGTGTCGCTTTATTTTGTGAATACGAACAAAGTAAAATAATTTTTAATTTATCAATTAAACTACATTTAGCTGTAATTCCAAACAGATTTCAAACGATATACATACTTAAAAACTAGTTAAATACTTTAACAATCTTGCATTAGGGGTTATAAGAAGTTAGTTTTAAAATGTAATAACTGAAACTGGTGCTGGGTATTGACATATTTAAATTTTCCTTCAAAAAATAAGCAATCGTATATAATTAATAACTGTCAATATTTTCAATTGAACAAAATGCATTCGACAACGTGCATCATACGAAGAACTGTAATAACTTGCATGGCTTTTTTCTATAAAATAGTATTGTTTCACTAGATATGAACACTTACGAGATAATGCCATGAAAAATACACAGTAATAAATTATTTAGATACAATGGATATTAAATAATGAAGGAATAAATATAGAATGCGAGATAAATGTATGCATAATTATATGACATTCCTAGGTTAAATAAAAATCCAAAATAAAGCCAAGAAGTTTTATTTCAAAAGGTATCTCATCAGCCACATGGCTTAATGTAAACAGCACAAATTACGTTTTATTACTATACAATTTTAAACCATTGTGTTCAAATCAATAAGCCAAGTCAAGAATGAAGACTTCATAAACCTTTTAAATCATGTAGGCCTCTCATTGTAGCAAATATAGTCGTACAGTCCACAAATAACTCTTGGCCTGTTTGACTTCATACTATATGTTAGATTAGATATTTCACAATAAACTATAAAATAAACACACACATCTATTAAGAGTAAATCAAATAAACATAATATATATACATATATATATACCCAAAATAGAGAAATAGGTCATGTTAGGACTCAATTAGATTCAATCAATTTGTTTACCCCATTTCCTCCCCGGGTATGGACCTGAGCTGTCTCACTTTCATCAGAAATTTACCTATCCTTCGTTCCTGCCACAAAGCCTTGCATCACCATCGTCCTGTAGAGGAGTGCGGTAAATATTTTTCCCTGCATTCTTCCGTACCTTTACATTCAACCAATATGTGTGTCCATGTGTCCCTATCCTCACACATCTCCGCTTATAATCACAGGTGATCTTAATCATCCCTCATGCCAGAGTTGTGATGCCCTTGTTTCCATGTACTGCTCAATGCCCCATTAAGATTAACCCATGATTGTACTTTCACCGAAATTATGTCAATAAACATCAGAATGCTAGGCATAAAGAAATTTTGTCGAAAACGCGCGCGCGCGCACGCACACACATATAATATAAAATAAAAATAAAAATAAAGGAACACTATTAACAATGTAACAAATTAACAGTAATTATAATAGTAGAAAAGGATAAAACACCAAGAAAAAGTCACATTTGAGATCGCTATATTTCGGCCTCGTGGAGTTCTATGCAAGAAGACAAGTGTCACTTTTATATATTCCCATAAAATTTAATAGAGTCGTTTCGCGAATATAATTATAAGCAAACAACTGTTTTAGAATAGGCAGCTTTTAAATTTTGTACATTTATTTCGCTTCCTGTGTGTTGCGTTAATAAGTTTAGAAAAGAAATTATAACCATCAGAGAATACTGATAGATTAAATTAATTTAGTGCAAAGTGGTTAATGTCGAGATATTTGCAAGTCAGGCAGTACTGAATGCAAACTAGGGCAAAGGCGTTAAGAAGATGCAGGAGTGCGAGGCGAGACGAGGAGAAATGTGTAACTTGAACAATTTAACGGCTTAGGTAACTGTTGCCAACTTACACGCTAAAAACAAACGACTGAAACTTTAACGACAAATGACTCAAAGTTACCTTCCTTGTGCGTCATCGTCTTACGAAAAAATGCAAAAGAGGAAGGCGCGAATTTAACTAAACAGAAGTATCGCAAGAGAACTGAGGACATCAGTAAGGTCTGAAGTTGTTTCTTGTACCGGTGAAGCCTCTAACTGATCCCACGCATTTAATTGCTGCTTCCACTTCCATCCCCTAAAGACGAGGAATCGGCTAAAATTAATACGTGCAGACAGAATTCGTAAGAAAATGCTTTTTATCTATTCATTGATAAACATGCAAAATCTGTAATACGCAAGTTTAGGGTTTCAGTGATCAGTTGTTGACTTGATTTATTTACGGACGCTCTTTAACATCTCAGGTCATCAGCATCCCATTCAATTCAGGGCGTGAAACGGCCGACAAATTTTGCTCAGGGGTGCCTCTTCTTTCAGGTTTGAGGTTCTTTTGCGTGCCATCAATCTACGACACGCAATCCACAGTTTTACTTCCCTTTCGAAGGAAGCCATACTTAGGCTTTTTACGAATCAGTGATCACAAATATGAAGAGTTAATGTGACACATTTTTGCATATTATTAGGGATTTTTGCTTGTAATATCTTTTTCAAGATTCCGTTGCATAAATTGTCAAATTTTCATACATTCTAATTTTTTAATACAGCATATTACATTATTTTCATTATGAAATTACATCTACTTTCCATAATTTCCGTAAAATTACCTTCAGCTACCCTGTAACACGTAGTTACATTATCACCCAAATACATGGAAAACGCACATAAAGTAATCTCAGTGCTTTGTTTTGGTTAATGACTTCTCTTTATCGCCACGTTTAAGCAGTTCCAAAATCACATGAAACTCTGCTACCTGCAAGATTTCTGTATTTCTACTTGTATCAAAATTATAATGCAGGCAAAGAAAGCAAAAAATTAATTAGAGTGAACAGCTAAAGAGAGGACACATTAGCACAACAAAAATATAATGAACATAAACAAAAGATGCGATTTCCCAATGATTTCAGAGACAAAACGCTGAAATGGCGAGGAAATAAAACTGTCGGATAGTAGGAAGGGAGCATAGAATTGGGTCACAGAGAGACAAAAGGACAATCGAGCATTGGAAAACAGAAATGAATGAAATGGGAACTAAACAACAGGAGGACTCCGCTGCATTTGGAAACGTACAAAGCAAGACAAAATAGAGAAGCAAGAAGTGGGATAGAAACACCAGCTAGCAGAAGGTGGAGACCTGATGGATTTAGCGATATGAATGCATTGACTTCGCTAAGTAATCAGCGAGGGGTTTTTGTGTAGCTGCAATAGCTAATGAGGGCCAGTGCGGTTCTGCTGCGAAGTAAAGATAAACGTTCTCATTATGGGCACCAGTTTAGCAGCTTAACGCTGTACCATGGAGGGCGAAACTATTCTTTAGAGTTTTATGTGAGATTTGCACACAAAACCTCTCCTGCTGCTCGTAAACAGTAAGCGGGTCTATTGCTTACATTTTCCATACATGTGTTACCTAAGAGAAGAAAGAAAATGAAAATGAGGTTTATTTGTTATTAATAATTTGTGTGTAATACAAGGGCGCACTTCTACAAAAGGATATTAAAATAAGAAGTTTATACTCACTGTTAGACTTTCATTATTTGATTACTAAGTGACAGGCAGAGCTGTTGAAATAAATCATCCAATGCGAAATTCTTTTCAAAAATAATAAATAAAAGTAGTTTATGCATATAACTTAATGAAAATCAAGATTTTTAATCACTTTGTGATGGTTTGGTATCGGCTCACGTTGTATATGCTAACATTATGAAATGGGTTTGTTGTCGTTGTTGATGGCCCCGTTTTGTTGATGCCAAATTATAAAGCAGTTTGATATTTAGTTGTTTACGCTTCAGTGATAACACTTTCTGAGGGGATTATTGGCCTATTTTGTTGATTCGTACTGAAAAGGAATGAGAGAGGAGACCAGTAGTATAATAAACACCGAGGGTGTCCACACTTTCACAGTAGATATTTATTTAATATATTTCAAAGTTGGACAGAAAAACAGCAGTATGATGTTCGGTAAACAGATGTGACTCACATTACGTTATACTAGCTTGCTACAACAAAATGGAGCGAAGATTATCGTTTGAACAGCGGAAAGCAATTTTGAAGTTGTATTGGAAAACCGAGAATGTTGTTGAAGTTCAAAGGCAATGGAGACAGATGTGTATACACAACAGAACCGTAACGCGAGCAACAATTGCACGCATTCGAGACAAATTCGAGACTTGTGGTTCCGCATGCAACAGGAAGGTGCATCACCACATTACCACCGAGATTTACGTGTGTAACTTGATGACAATCTTCCAAGGCACTGGATAGGACAAAGAGGTCCGATTGAGTTTCCATCACGTTCTCCGGATCTAACTCCGTTGGACTTCTACTTATGGGGAATTCTTAAGGATGTTGCATACCGTAGAAAACCAGCTACACTGACAGCACTTCGGGAAGAAATTGAAACGGCAATCGCTGAGTACACTTTCGTAAACGTTGCTCAATCAGTAGTTCCAACGTACTCAGAGGTGTATCGACGCCGATGGTGTGCATTTTGAGCAACTGTTGTAACTGTAAAAGTCTAAGATGATTAGCGATCATCATTTTCTGTTTGTGTGAATTCAGTTTTGTTATGTTAACAGTTTTTCTTTACTTGAAGTGTGTATACATTTTTGGCACCCTCTGTATATTATTGTCTTCTTGCCTTAGAAGAATTCCAGAAATTCGAAATACAGAAAGATAATCTGTGTCTATCTGTTTTATCCTTTATGTGCTTCTTTAGCTATTGTTATTTTAGTTACATTGCTTACTTATAGTGTTATTTAATTTTTCACACACACACATGTATATGGCAATTTATTGTGCTCAAGAACTATCACGTCCTCTGGTGTTTTGTGTACTATAGAATATAAACGTAGCTGCCGTCACTTTCAAGGATATGAACCGCTCTGAAGATGAATGCCTCAGCACATAGAACTTAGAAATGCGTGCGTCGCAGCGTGTACACTTTAATAATGAGTGTGTCTCGCCGCATGTAAAACTTTCAGATGAGTATAAGTGTCCCTGTGGAATATGAAACTAAAAACGCGCTAGGATACTTGAACTGAAGTAGAAAATTTTATCTGATCTAAAACTGCCTTGAGCTTATTCGAATTGCGTGCCCCAGCCGAGCCAACTTGATTCAAATTAAACAATCCTTGGCTTCACTAAGCTACGGGGTCGCACACGCACGCGCGCGCTATGGTTTAAAAATTTAAAAGATACATTTACGATTGGCTGGTTTAAACTCACCTGTCAGCACGTGTCCTTCGTTATTATTTGAAAGTTTAAAACTTCTGTTGGCATTGGCCATTTTAAAGGGCAACTGTAGAACGGCCTGTCGGGTTCAAAGGCCTAACGAATTTAAAAACCTTTGGGTTTATTAACCATTCAACAGCAGCCCTTTTAGAAGTGACATCAAACTCAACCCTGCTCTCGCCCTTCTGTAAAGATTTTTATGGTCTTTTTGGATTTCCAAGCTACTGCAACAGAAAGCACCCTTCTGACTACATACAAATAACACATTAACGTTGTATCATATTACACGCATCTCGTACATACATGAAAATAAACATTACTAATGTTCCGTTAGAGCGTTTTTCGTACTAGGTATAAACTGTGGACAGTTCACAGAACAAGGAATAACTTTCACAATTGTTTGGTTGTTTCGGCTTCTTCTGTCTTACACGTGATTGGATTAGATTGTTAGATACGGAAGAGAATATTTCGGTATTTGAGCGTTACTGAAGAGCTAGTCCCTAAGAGGAGCTTCGCCGGGAGGAAGGGACACCAGCGACCAGGTTCATGGAAGTTCCTAATATTGTTTCCAGGTAGAATACCCCCGAGCAGACGGAAACCTCCCAAGGAGTTCGAGCCAGTTAAGAAGGACCCTTTTCATACCAGACGCTGGGGCAAAAAACGCTTTCCAAAGTACACCGCACCCTAAGCATTTTCGACCCTGTAGCAGAATGGGAGAGTAGAAAGGACATATTCCCAACATTCGCCAAAGCGACTAGAGGAAAAATCAGAATGGCTGGTTCCAAGAGATTTGAGACGGGACCCGCTCGGCACGTCCAGGCTTAAGGCAAACTTTCAAGCTCTCCCCTCTTTTTCCTGTAAACGCCAAAACTTTACCTTACATCCAAAACTTACATGTTTAACTTTTCCAGTGCCACTGGCAGCTCCGGTCACTGAATGGCCAGCTTCGCGCGTCTTTTAGTACTTACCTAAACATGTAAGGAGAAGACAACGGTAGGAGGTCTCTGACGGCATTACTTTGCACTGCTTGCTTTGTTTATGAGAAAGTAAAAGGTAATGTGACAAGGATAGAGTCAAACAGAAAATCTACTGCTTCTCAGGAAATTTTGTTACGTGATATTAATTATTGTTCATTTAGAATACGTTCGCTTTCTTCCAGTTCCAACTTGTTAATTTTTGTAGTATCATATTAGCAACGACATCATAGCTGCGTTTTATAAGTACGAAGTATGCAAAGAGCGCTTGTTTAGCATTCATGTGGTTCTGACAAAATCTGCACATCTTCTGAGCCCCAGTTAAATTACAACCCTCCGTCATAACAATGTATTATTTTTCACAGTTTCTTTGTACCGTATCCATTTAGAACTAAATATTCAGAGAACGTTCAAAATTCATTACACAGAAAATCAGCATTGGTACCAAACAGCTAAGAACATACAAAATGATGACAGTTCGTTCGCTTCTAACATTTTTAGCTGATAAATAAAATTTGTGCATTAAGGAGTATTTCTGCAGTCACTACCCAAACAATGACAGCATGTAAGGTTTAAATTTAAAATCTGTGTGGCATGTCAATCAACGAGATGGAAAGTTCATCGCAACAGCGGGCATGAAAGAAGAACTCGGTAAAAGTATCTCCCAAAACTTTGGATAAGTGCAAGAATCAGATATTGGGAGTGATTGTTTCTGAAGACTCCAGCAAAAGCCTCTTCATGGTGCAAAGACAGACCTTTTTATTAAAAAATGGAAACTCAATGAAAATTCAACCACATACACATGTTGTTATGAGAGTTCCTTCTTGATTCTTTTGGAAAAGCATGAAAATGGCCAAAGGAACATAATTGAATATTTATGTGCTAGAATGCAGGACAATTAGAATAGAATATAAATTAAACAAGGTAATGGCGTTTGAAAATGAAACTTTTAAATCATCTGAGAAACTTTCGGACCTATTCAAATAATGCACATGCCTAGTATACCCTCGCACTCGTTTTAGAGGTACTAGAGATGAAAATAATTTGTTTTCCAAACTTATGTATTCAAATGCTGGCAATTATATGTGTATATACACACACACATAAAATATTTTTTGAAAGTGTCCGATATACCAGCTTCGGGCTGAAAATGAAGCCCTGACTGTAGCAACAGGGTTGTGTTTTGAAAATAGGCGAGTCCATATAAAATCGGGTGCAAATTTAGAGGAATTCCCTCACATTTTTAAATTTTTAATGTTTCTTATACCACTGCAGTATATAATGACGAACATTTTTGTGAAATGTAAAATCCCTACTTCTAATAGTTTTCATGCAAAAATTTGCAAAAACTGTTGTTTTTTTATAAAAAAATATTCTTTGTTTTAATAGAGACATAGATTCAAACCTCTTAAAATAGAAATAAAAAACGCCGTGTTTAAAACATCTTGTCGAACATAGTCATTAATAAATAATGGTGATAAATTTACAAAACTAGAATAAACTCCGTTTTAATCACATTTGAACAATTTCCTCACAAAGGCAATTAAAAATAAAAACATTCTAAAATTGCAAATTGTTAAAATAAATATATTTTTTTAGATTTTTTGCCACAATATACTTGGGGTGTTCAATTATGATTGACACTCCCCCCATAACTCTGGAAAAGTAGCAGTTTGTTGATTTGGTTTATTTATGGACGCTCTTTAAAATCTCAGGTCATCAGCGTTCTATTCAATCAGGGCGATGAACTAAGGGATCGATTTTGCTCAGAGGCCTCTTCTTTCAAGCTTGACACGGCTTTACGTGCCTTCCGAAGTATTTTACGGCCGAAAAATCCGTCGACCCTGGCCGGGAATGAACACGCGCTACACCACCAGGACGGACAAAATAGCAGTTTGAAACGTGTGCTGGTATATACGTCAAGATAACCTGTAGTAAAATGTTGGTGTTGCTATGTACCAAATGATAGACCAATGCGACTTCATTTGCTGCGGCGTGCTATTGAGCCCGTGGACAACGAACAAACAACTTGGAAGCAAACAATCATGGGCAACGGTGGACAGTGTGGCTACTGTCTAGGAAGAAGTGCATGCTTCAGACATTCCCACGAGCGCACCAAGTCGCAGATCGGTTAAATACGTAAAAAAATTGGGCGTCTTGTCTCATTTGATAACAGGTGATGAACTACAGATTTGTCACGGAGAACCTTCACACCGTCATCCATGAGGACCTGGGTACTCATTCCCCCACAGAAACAGGAAACATGTCCAGATTGCTGGAACTATACAGAGCGAATCCGGTGGGGCTCTTGAGCGTCTAGTCCTCATGGATGATCTTCAAGCAGTTGTACACCAGCGGCGCTGGGATTCCTGCCAATCATTTTAAACGCTGTATTAGAACAGTTTCCCACCTAAAAGCAGACATATCTGTCTTGCGCATTGGTAAAAATATTACAGTCAGTACTCCAAGTCAAAGCTGCACAACTGACTTCTCACTCGATCATACGTGGACCACATTTTATCAGATAGAAACAGAAAACGATAGAGAGACAGAAAGAGAGAACAGTCGTCGACATTTTGTAGGGAAGTTGTGGTAATATTATTTATTTATGTTCCAGTTACATTCAATATGACACATAACACATTTAAACTCGTAGAGTGTGAGCTATTTCGAAATTGTTCATTTTTCACAAATATACGACAATTTTATCGCATTAAAACAAAGAAAATTTAAGGAAAAACGGTTTTCACATAACAATACCTATATGTTTTAACCTTCTTTGTTACAAATTTTTATTTCTTTAGAGGTTCATGAAGGACTTTTCCATCTACCACTTCTTGCATATTGTATCAAGATTTTGCAACCACCACCACCTGGTTCATTATCGCCTGAATGCCTGCCCTGTCACGCAAAGTGCGCATTTATAATGCTTATGAAAAGGAACTTGGTGAGTCTTTCGTTCATTTGATGGCTAGCAGTCACTACCCTTTGGTTTGTTACTGACTTATGAAAATTTAAGTGCCAAGAGATGAAAACCAAACTACGGAATGGAAATAGATGTCTCCATGATTGCAATGATGAAAGGAAAAACTTGTGTTCGCACTATAATATCTAACCGTCTATTTTAAATATAATCAAAACGTCATTTAGGGGAAACATACGAACTATCCTTGCGTCTCTTCACTCAAACGGAATTCCAGTTTTTTGTAGCTTTCGGAACGGCTGTGAATTCAATACTCTCAAAAAAGTTGAAAGCGCATCTCGGTTTCGCAAGCGAAAGGCGTTTCATTTTCGTCGGATGAATTCATTACTGCGGGATGCTACGAGTGCGACAGTTCCACATGTGTGTTTCACGAAACAACAATGCTACCAACTTTCTTTGTGAATTTTTTTTCTGAATATATATAATTTTCGATTTCAACAATATTTCAAACGTTATTCATTTAGGACTAATTACATGGGGCAGACCTTCCTGACTTTTTTTTTTTTTAATTTTTTGGTGAATTTCTACGGTCACTTAAGCGAATGTTGGGACGAATAAATTATTTTCACAAATTTTCTACCATGCCATTTCATATGCTTTCACTGGGTGAAGGGATAGTTTCAGTTGGTGCTGTACGGCGTGGCAGTACGCCGGAAACTCTGCCTGCCGAGATCTGAAAAGCGCTAGGGCAAGTCCCTGAATCGCCATAGGTGCACTTTCTGTTCCCTGCACCATCCTCGTAGCGTTCTCTCATTTAGGACGAAACTGGTACCGACAAAATTTCCGTTATTAAAAGTTTCATTAATAAAAAATTAACTAATAAAGTAAGTTTATTTTTATTTTTAAGGAGATATTGTTAACATAGAAATTTGAACTAGAGCTAATATCTTGCAGAAAACACAGTCACTAATACATTAAACTATAAAATTAATGCATTAAATAGATAACAGTCATTTTCTCCGCAGAAGCAACCACTTTTGTATTGGCGATGACATACAGAGCTTTGCTGTTTCCTCTCAGGATCGAAATGATGTAGTCAAGTGTCTTAGGTTGAAGTTGTTGAACGATGTTTAACGTCCGTTTTTACTACTGAGGCACCACAGGCGATGATACATGAGATGAAATGATAAACTGGAAAAGGGTTTTTTTTTTAAAGGAACCGTTCCAGGCCTATGTTTAGGGTACCTTCCCGGCAATTGCAATTTATGAGGACCGAAGAAAACCTGGAAGGAACCTCAGTCAGGGAGCGCGGTCCTGGTGGGAATCGAAGCCCAGACCTCCCACTCACGAGTCCGCGACTTAAAGACCTCGGCCACCCGTGGCGCTACATCTTAGGCGGAGATAACCTTTGAAAAAAACTCCGCAAGTGCTGTAACACCATCTTCACCTGCAAGCAACGTTCGTTTGGAAAGAACAATCTTGTACGTGTTACTGTCTCTCAGAACGACAGTAGTGAAGTTAGTGTTTTCTTCCGTTAGACCGGGTCCACCTGTCTTTTAACATTTTCAGCTGTGCTATAGACGAGCACACACTCAATAAAGGCTCCATATAAGATTTTTAGATCCGCATCACGTGTCACCGCAGGCGAAACTGAACATGCATTAATTTGTCACAGGGGGAACCGGAAGTGGCAACAATGAACTAATACATAACGCATTAAAATAAGAAAATTACTGTAAAGTTAAATTTTAGCGCGAGAAATGTCGTCTTTAAAGATATTATGCCCGTTCTTTATTGAATGAAGAGCTCTCGTATCAAGTGCTAGAGTGCTCAAAATTTTAATACTCTGTTTATTTATTTATATAATTATTAGTCAAGGAGAATTTTCCTGTACTGTACTTTTGATTACAAAAAATACAGTGGGTTGATGACATATTTTTAGGTTTTTTAATTGAAAGAAAAAAAAAAGACTGAGTTTTCCGTTTTGGAACGACAATCTAAATAAATGAGATGATGCCCTAATTAACAGCATTCATATAATGTATGTTTACATATATATGTGTGTGTGTATATGAAGTAAATTAGGTTTGGCACGTAGGGTGTTCCTTTTGCATTTAATAAAGGTTGTCTATGCATTAGCTAGTCACCACGGTTATTTACGCTGCAAAGTTTCAACACATGCCAAAAATTGTGAACGGAAGAGACCAACTTATTTAAATAGAAAAACGAAATATGTTACACTAAATGTAATGGCGAAGTTCTCTTGTGTACCTTTTGTATGTTGTAAATTTTATATACTAAATATAAATAAGTTCCTAAAAGGACAAACGTGAGAAATTATATGCAGATGTATGTAAGTTCGATTACGAAAAATGATTGATTTGTGGTAAATTTTTTTACAAACTCTTCGAAAGGCTGCTGAAGTCTACAGACTTAGACATTGCAAAAATTAAGTATCCGTGCTTTCTCTTTAAAAACCTAAAGCATTATCTCTATTTTAGCATGTAATGAAAGTCCATGCTAGTTGTTATGTTAGGTTAGGTTAGGTTAGGTTAGGTTGGATTGCTTATTCGAGTCGAGATACAAATAATCCCATGGACATTGAAGATATAGGGCTATTATACCGGCCTCACTTTTTGTGAGTTGATTGGACTGAATTGGTATAGTCAGAAAAGAAATGTTTGGCACTTCAACCGCGCCTCAATGGGGATATCTCCAGGAACAAGGGATTAGATAGTAAGGTACAGAAATAGACGGGATTTCTAGCGTTTTTATAAAACACCCTGAACCCCCTTCAAACAGTTTGAGCCCCCGGAAAATCAAATGCCGGAGCAGAAATATATGATTAATCCAAGCAACTAAGGGAAACCACGGTAGGGATGGCCGGTCCAAGAGATTTGAACCCAGGAACATCCAAGCGGTCTGGACGATTTTGGGCATCATTTCTCTCTCTCTCTCTCTCATCAAGAGCGAGGTTCCGAATTTGAATAGGTTTTCACAAAAAGCTCAAGACGTATGGGGACTGAGAATAGATAATCTGCGACCCACATAAACGAAAAAATAAAAATTTGACTTCTTATACCACTCTGTTGTGGAAGAGATCGAACCTAGGTCCAGTTGTTGTGGGAACCCTTGCACTAGCTTTAGCATTTAATTATAAAAGCGTTTTACTTTTTGCCCCAACAGTCCTGCATACTCCATTTGTTTGACATATCACATCATTATAAACATATAACACTGCAGTCTATTCCTGGTTTTATTTCAGCATCATAATGGTGATATTCTCTTAAACATATGTGAAATGCAATAAAAGTAATCTCCATTATTTTTGAATTTATAGAGTTGCTGAATTTCACAATTAATGCAGGCTTTGTGAGAACACATGATCTGAAAGTGTATTTGTTAACCTCAATTAGCATTATGAACACAGATAACAGTAAAATTGTCGAGTGACTGCATCATGTGGAATTTGCAGCATCATACGGAGGTAGATATAAAGCAAATGCTATTCAAGTGCGGCTTATTAAAGAACCAAAGCTGGAAAATTACTAATGTACTAAAGTTATAAATAAATATATTAACTATGGTTCCTATTGTCCAAGCTTTCGCCTATTGTGAATGTAGCTTTCTTCAGGGAACTCGGTCACGATGGCCGAAAGCTGATTGCCGGTGAAGTCATCTTGTTCTTGTTCTTATTCTTGTTCTTCTTCTTCGAATTTGGCACTACAGCTCGGGGAGAGCCTTGGCCTACCGCGGCGACCTCTGCTTCCTCTATCTCCGTCTTACGACTCCATTGAAAGAGGGCAGTGTTGCAGGGGGATATGTGATCAGCACGCAAGCACCCCGCTGGTCGTCTATCACGTAGCTGTCGTGATCGAAGATCGCCAGCTCTCCAATTGTCCTCATGAGAGGTGAGCCAGTTCCACACCGTCATAACTTAGAAACATTCCTAAGCAGATACCAGGAATCAAACCTGGGCCTCTTGGCCAGCAGTACAGAACGCTAACCGCTAGACCAGCGGTAAAACCATCATTAATAAATAATCAGCGACGAGAGAGCTCATCATTGGAACATTACACAGAATTTACTCGTGTTTAAATGCTGAACTTTTCCGAATCAGTCACAGGCTGGTTCATTGTTATCATGTGCATCACCTTTTTCCTTCGAAATGTTGAAAAATGCAATCTGTGGTCAGTTTTAAGTATCATCGACATTTTGATTTTACAAAACGAGTGCTAGTTCTAAATTCTGGATATAGTAATATGCTTACTCGTCATGACATGGCGTTACAAGCAGATGGGTGAAGCAATCAGTACACAATTTTGTGAGTCAAAACACTTTTGGAGTTTAGGCTATGTCCTAAATGCAGGTTGCGGGTAAAACTATGGCGTTTTGTGCACTCGAAGAAATGAGTTCTACGGGACACCAAAACTCTTCCGATGCGGTTACAGTTTTAAGGGACGTCGACTTTAGGCTGCTCTCAACTGTTTACTTTACTGCTGTACCTGTAGGTTTGTCTAGAAAGCGAAAGGCTTGACCTCTATGTAAACAACACAAGTTAATTAGTTAACTTCGGTGTCCTAGGTAGCATTAACAAAACATATTTCGTAAAGAAGTAGACTGTGTTTTGTTAGATGTAATCATTCTGAGCTTCTTTGAAACGTGGCTAGGCAGGTATGTGATTAAATTAACGCTAAACAGCTGTTATAAGCAGGGTATTAGTATGCATGTTTAGAAACGTTAGTTTCTATTAGAAATACTTAATCAAAGTCACCTCTATAATACTTATGACGTCATGATAGTAACGTCAAAATCACTGGCGTATTTTTTTTATCCGTTTTCATTATTACAAAAGATCATCCTAATTATACAGAGGGCGAAAAACCAATGTGAAGAAAATTGCTGAGTAGAAAGACAGTACCAAACCAAGCATTTTGAGGTTAGGAACATGGGGTCGTATGATCATAATTGAAATGTAACTCTCACGACAATAAGTACAGGTACACAATGAGATTTGATGTACCGCGCCCGATCCATCTGTCAACAAATGCTTTGTTTTGGTGCCCTCAGGTTGGAACCACAAGTTTCGCTTAATTCCAAGAGGGACGTTCCGTATTACCATCCTGCAGGCTTCAAAACACAAATGTTGCATTGAACATCAGAACACCTAGCGACAATGACTAGTACTGTACAAGAGTGCGTTTTGTTTACGCCACAAACAAGTTTCACAATCTGAGGCTCTAACGTGACGATGTAAAAAAAGCTTAAAATGCTTAGTTTGGTATTGCTTTCTACTCTGTATTGTTTTCGGTATATAAACTAAAATATGGAATAAGTTATAGAACACTAAATGTAAAAGTATAAATAAATTAACATTTTAGTTCAGATCTTATTATACACCTAATAAACATTTTCCTAGCTGTAAAGAATAAACATATGAGAAAACGGAAAGTGTAAGTGTAAGAACGGTGGATGTTCTTCAGTAAAGAATTTTTCTATTTATATTTGTAGTCAACCTCATACTCTTTCTCAAAGTAGCCCACCGCCAAGGGTGACCGAGGTTAAGGCGCGGACCCTTGAGCGGGAGGTCTGGGGTTCTAATCCCACCAGGACCGTCCTCCCTGACTGAGTTTTTTTCAAAGTTTTCCTCAGTCCTCATAACTGGCAAATGCAACGGAGGTACCCTAAACCTAGGCCTGGAACGTTTCCTTCCTTAAAAAAATATTATTTCCCAATATATAATTTCATGTATCATCAGTGTCCACCACCTGTAGTGCCTCTGTAGTAAAAACGGGCATTAAACGCCATTCATTCATCCTGGATCTTAGCGCTTCAGTCTTAAAAACTGAATAATAATAACTAAATAATGAAACTATTTTTTGGAAGGGCGTTTAGATTGGTCTCTGTAGTCTTCACCCCTGCTTCTGATGATGGAAAATGCTTTCCATAATTTTTTTCTTCAATTTGGGGAAAAGGAAACAGACACGCGCCTGAAATCTGCAGAGTGGTTGTTGTTGATTAGATTTATTTACGACACGGGATCTATGACTTTTCCCTTCCGAAGGAAACAATACTGAGGATTTTTACGCCCAAAAAAATCCATTGACCCTATCCGGGACTGAACCTGCGATCTTGGGTTTAGGAGAGTATGGTTACCAGTAGATTAAAGGACCGACAGATCTGTACAGGGGGTGAGGGACACACTTCACATTTTTGGAGATATTCAGCAACAACATTTGCAGTGTGCGGCCATGCATTATCATGGTATAGCATCCAGCTTGTTGTATGGAAAAGTGGGCTTTTGCGTATGATATGACATTGAAGAGATTTCAGTATATCTCTGTAGTTTTGCTCGGGTGTAAGCAGTTACGGCATATCGAAAAATAAGATGACCATACCTTTCCCAGAGGAAGTTGATGTTGAGGGTTTCCATATAGAGTTTTGTTGTTTGCTCTCAGGAGTATAATCAGCAGCGGTCACCTTTCAACACGTCACATGTGCAATTTTCAGTTACCAACGTTCAGAATGACAGTACTAACTGTAGAGCGGGACGACGTTTGTTTGAAATCTCTTTCCTCCCCTGTTTAAATCATCTTCGAGCTGTGCCATAGACCTCAACTGAAGATTTGTTGAGACGAAAGCACAATCTCAGAGCAGTGTACATTCGCATTAAGCTAACACAACATTGTTACGTTACATTCTTTACTGAACAAACAAATTTGTAAGCGTTTAGCGTCCAAGGGTTTTTGAGACAATGTTCGGAATGAAATGGTGACGCGAATGAGTTGGGAGTTATTGTCAAGCCCCATTGACAGGTGACTCGCCAGTGAGTCATTCTCTACATATGTGACGAACAAGCTTCTATGTCCAGATTGTCAACATAGCCGAGCCATTTGTGTGCCTAAGAGGAAGGAAACATCTTATTTTTTAAGCTGGTCACATAGAAATGAAAGTTTTTCCTTATTTTTCGCTTTGCCCTCATAACAAATTCGTGTAGTTTATAAAGATAACAGTGAAAACCCTTTCTTAAAATTGGAAACAAGGCTTGCATGGTCAGATATCAGTAATGACTATTTTATAATTTTATAACTTCTGAGTGAGAAAGAATTTGCTGAAATTACAGACAGCAACCAACCTGCAGTCTATGAAACGACCACCTCCTTGGCCTAGTGGTTAGCGTTACTGACTGCTGCCTGGAGGCCCGGGTTGTGTTCCCGGCTCGGAATTTTTCTGAGTTAGTGAGGTTTGGCACGGGGTCCACCCAGCCTCGTGAGGACAATTGGGAAGCTACCCGATAGAGAGGTGGCGATCTCCGATCTAGTAAACCGCCCGCGATCAGCGGGATGCGGTGTGCTGATCACACACGCCCTGCAATACTGCACTCTACCAATGAAAGCATGTGATGGACGCAGCGATCATCGCGATAAAACTGTAAAAAGGCTTCACAGAGAGAAAGAGTCTATGATGTGCTTGTTTTGCGAGCCTTCTCACCCCGCGGATTGGGAAGTTATACAATATAAACACCGAATTGGCTGAGTTCCTCTCGGTGTGTTCTGATTGGTGTTGCGCTGGGGTTTAGGGGCTCAAAGGTATAATTTTTGTTTTGTTTTCTGGCATGGAAGGAGAAGTGGTGCTTATTTATTAATGTAATTATGTACATTTCAAATAAAACTCAAATTACAATTTATCAAACATAAGAAGTAAATGCGAATACCAATGTGAGATGACAAACATAAGGCAATGTATGACATTCTTACATAAAAAATAAAGACAGAGGAGGAGTCGTTTTAGAGAAATCGATAAAAGTAAAATTCCTTAGAACGGTTTGGTGAATGCAGCGGTTCACTTGAAAGCACCGGCATTTCCCCATCGATTGTAAAATGCAGGTTTGTTTGGATAAGGCTCCTCCGGTTATAAATTTTATACTGACTGTTGTTATTAATTTTTTAGATATATGAATGATTTATTCGCAACAGAAGAGCAGACTTTGACCTTTTCTGAAAATATCAAAGCTTCGAGTCATTTTCTACAGAGCAATGCATAGCTGAAACCTCGTAGTTTGTCCAGCAGGGTTCTTGACTTTATATAAATTAAGAGTTTTTTTTTTTTTTTGAGTAGTGTTTAACGCCCGTTTTCACTACTGAGGCACCACAGGCGGTGGACACTGATGATACATGAGATGAAATGATAAATTGGGAAAGGATATTTTTTTTTAAGGAAGGAAGCGTTCCAGGCCTAAGTTTAGGTACCTCCCCGGCATTTGCCAGTTATGAAGACTGAGGAAAACCTGGAAAAAACCCCAGTCAGGGAGGACGGTCCTGGCGGGATTCGAACCGCAGACCTCCCGCTCACGAGTCCGTGCCTTAACGACCTCGGCCACCCGTGGCGGTGTAAAATTAAGAGTGAAAGACTGAAACTGAAAGTTATTTCTGTGGTACCGGATGAAATAGCTCTTTGTCCTATACGCCACAGAATGACCCATTGAATGCTTTGAAGATGCTAATGTGGAAATTTATTCCGAGTTAAATGTAAATGAAAGAATGCTGTGTAACCAAACTTAGTACTGTTTGTTTCTTAGCTTGAAGCACAAGGTTTCAAAATTGATCTCTTTTGTGACAATGCATTTTGTTCATAAATACATAAATAAATTGGCATTGTTAGAAGTAAAGAGTACCGAACCAAATGTGAAAAAGTATGGCATGTCATTTGGTGTTTCCAATCTCCTGAGAACTAAAACAAAACTCCACATTTACATAAAAACTTCTACCAAACGTTTCATATATTTCATTTCCACGTAAGAAGAGGAAGAAATTCAATGTCATGTTCTGAATTCTTAGTGTAGTTATAAGTGCGAAGCGCTAGAGAGCACCACGGCCACTGTCCCATTAGAAAACAATCCGCTGGTAGTTTTATAAACTATCAGCTTCTTCCTCAGTAAGAATCAATAGCAGTGACCAGTCAAGGAATCTTTGTCAGAGATACCGGTGACCGTCTCAGTCCGAGTGAGGGCAACGTGCTCTCACGAGGTGTGCGCCCTCATGATCTTTCAAGTTAATTAAGATTTGATTATTTTATCCGTGCATTTAATACCAAAACATTAAGCATACATTTTAGTAATTTTAACCACACGCTTAGAAATCTGCAAACTATTGCACGTCTTTGACAGATGGAAGGAAACTCGATACCACAAAGAGTGGGTGATAGAGGAATAAAAATACTTTCTGTATATCTTAGGATTTTCGAGAAAAGAAATATTTTGTTCCGGAACATGTGACAACGCTGCTTAATGTTTTGCAGTGACTTTCTCTTCTTCAATGATCACTACGGGGACACGTTTTACCTGATCGGTAACTAAAGCTAACAATGCAAACGACATTTATCATGACGAAAAAAAGGGGGGGGGGATAGCATCGTATTAAGTACGTGGGCGCGAGTTTGCCTATCCGCATTGCATCAAATTTTCAATGTTGGGGTTTTCTCTGAATTATCAATTCCTAACGAATATCATGACATTTACTGCCTAAAGATTTAAGGAACTGCAAGAACATAAAGTTAAAGTTAACGTGTCCGTTAAGGGCATTAGCATTTCTTGAGCCTCCAAGACTTGTCGTAGCTGACGAGTTAACTATTTCAGATACTCAGTATGTGTTCCTTTGCGCAAGCTTACTACAAAACTTTTATAAAACTTAGTTAACAGTTTACTGGGGCCAAATAAATTTGATAACATCTGGCGAATTTACATCAAAACGCTTAGGTATGAAAGAAAAGGGCATATTTGATTTATTTCTATTTATCTATCCATTATTATAACCACAGTGCATGAATTCCCATGCTTTGACTTATTACAGCACATGTGAAATATAACAATGAAATTAATTTTTTAGACAAAAAATACATTACGGTCAAAATGGTATTAGAAAATTTTGTTGCATTTATAGATTGGAATCACTGCATCAAATTTCCTTTCAGCCTGCATATTGTTCTGTAACGTTATAAAGCCGCAGTTAGCTTTCCTTCTGCTTACGTCACCAAGTTGCAGAAGAAATAACTACGAGGGCTGGGCGCTTTGTGCTATGTCAATGATTAAGAAAGATGTCATGATTCAAAGTTCCATGCTCCTGTTTTTCTGAAAGCAAACAAAAGAGGAACGTACCTGTCCGAACCAGAGCTCCTCACTTTGCCCGGCAATAGAGGCGGACCCTGCCCGCGTTGCTGTACCCGTGTAGAAGCCCCACAGGGTGACGCCAGTTTCCCGGGGCTGCAGCTGATAGAGGTGGCGGCGCCAACTTGCTCTGTGGCCCCACCGCGACCCCGCCCTTCGACCCGTACATCTGTTGCACTGCAAGCCGTCAGTCGCACTTACCAAGCACAACACTCAACACCTTATTCCAAACTATGCTACTGCCATCTAGTGGCGCTACTAGTCAAACACATATAAAGCATTTGAAAAACAAAAGCAGTCCTAAATTGTTAAAAGAATACAAACTTTCACAATTTTAATAAAAAACTTAATAAATAATACATGTGTAAACACAGAAACAAAACATTTAATTACAATCTACATCAACATATCTAAATGAAGGCAAGCAATTGAATGGTAAGCGATTACAGAAATACTAAAAAAAAGATAAATAATATTTTGACCCAAAACTAGAGGAACACTAATTAAAAATATTCTTTAGCTTGTTTGAGAAGTTTTGTCCTTTTATTTATTATTATTATGTTTATATCCATCAGTTTTATTATATTATAATACGAACCAGGGATAGTGTCGGGACTAAGTTAGGGAGAAGAGTGGGAGGAAGGAGTGCGATCAGGGAGACGTCGGGCATATGGGGTCTCTAACATGTTTCCAGATAGAACACCTGCAGATCCCTTCAGGAAGTTCGCCTCCGTTCCAGACCTGGAGCAAAAACCTTTCCAAAGCGCAAGTTAAAACCTCGGCCTGGCACTTTTGACTCCGTAAGAGAGTAAACGAAATAAAATGGGACAGCGCAATGTAAAGATTCATCCCCAGCATTCGCCTAAGCGACCAGTGAAAACCACGAAGAAATAACCCTAAGGTTAGAATGACTGGCTCCAAGAAAAACTGAACGCGGGTCTACTGAATGATTCACACGGTTCTTGTTACTTAGTTAGGAGGGTTGGATTCTTTCATCAAACAATCCCTTTACCGCTAAAAGTATTAAAACAGAGGCAGATGGTCGACCAATGCGGATTAGCAACTTAGATCATATTAGCAAATTACAGACAATTATATTACGATCTGTCCGGCAATTACTAAACTAAATATTAATTCTGGTTTCATAAGAAAAGTCCCAAAAGTCAATTAGCAAAGTTTAATTATCTACTGATTGTTGTATGTTCAGGAAAAACCACGAGAAGGTAAGCTGAAGAAATAATAACTCTTATTCTTGAGCCTGTCACGTATTAAAATTGAACCTTATAATGCAATGCCTTCATTCCGCTGGTTAATCAGACCAGCAAGCCATGCTGTCGACTGCCGAATCAGTCAGTAACTTCACGTGTAAGTAGCAACTTATACTCTTACGGACTTGTGTGTTGTGTCTATAGTGCTAATTGCCAAATAAAGGAAACAAGTGCGAACCTAAGAACATTTTAAAGAAAAAAAGTCTTAACATAGAAAAAACTTGAGATAGGTTTTCAATTACAGAATTCTATTGGAAAGTCTTTAACGCAAATGGGTTATTTGTTGATAGTGTGCACCTTTTTCATCCGTTTAAAATTGCTACAGTATCTGAAACAAATCCGGTGAGGTTCTGTAATTGGTATATCATCAGGTGCAAGTTGCTCTTTTTTTTCAAATCTGTTTTTTTAAGAGGTGGAGTTGCTTTAAATTTCTTAGAACAATTGTAGTATACAGTGCCAATATCAGTATTTAGCCTTTGTAGGAAGGAATATGATGTGCAAATAGAGCGTACCGCATCATTTAACACATATTTTATGAACCGCATTATTTAACATATTTTATGAAGATACGGTATATATACATTTATTTTTGCCATCTGAAAATAACATATGCCTATTTTATGTAAGAATGTGTAAACTCACACCTAACGAAACTATGGAAACGTTGGGTGGAGTAGATTATTAAATTTAAATCCGTGCGTTATTATTTATGAGGATCCTGAAACACAAAGTGTAGGTCAACAATCCGCGTGGTCTGCAAGTATTAAAACTACCCCCGAGAGACAATGACCAATATTCAGCATGATGATTAGGGTGAATTTCTCAAAAAGTTTAAGAAAAATTCAGATATATCTTACGGCGTACGGCAGAACTTCCAAAAACTTTTACGATAGTGGTACAGTATTATTAGAACAAAGTGCCAATAGTTGCGAACAAGCGGCAAGTGGCAAGGCTCTTTCGAGATAGTTTGCGACGGCAAAATTAAATAGCGAAATGAACCTATTGATAATGAATAAGTTCCATTATGAGTTCTTGTTTAGATTCGTATTGGAATCTATGATGCAAGTTTGTCGTATAGGATGAAAGCGGTTTGTATGGAAATCAAACGAGTGCAAAAATAAACACTTTTCAGGTTGGGTTGCTTAGGTGTTACCTGTCTTCAAAGGGTAATGCATCTTTGGAGTTTTTTAAAACATTATCCTTTTGAATTCCGGGTCACGATAACTTTTTTCATTTTCGTTTTGGAAGCATAAATACCATATTACAGAATTTTCGCAAGGCCATGTTACGATTGAGGCAGCAGAAGGCTTAATAACTATGACGTGCCATTTAGCTGATAATAGCGCCCTTAAAGCGATTAGCGCATCAGCATTATCCTGTAAAGAAAGCATTTATTGAAACACCTGTTGCCTGCTGTTTAGGTGCTTTTGAATATCGTGATTTTTTTAATAGTGTTTAACGCCCCCTTTTACTACTGAGGCACTACAGGTGGTGGACACTGATGATACACGAGATGAATTTATAAACTGGGAAAGGATTTTTGTAAGGAAGGAAACGTTCCAGGCCTTAGTTTAGGGCACCTCCCCGGCATTTGTCATTTGAGGACTGAGGAAAACCTGGAAAAAAACCCAGACCTCCCGCTTACGAGTCCGCGCCTTTACGACCTCGACCACCCGTAGCGGTGTCATTTCAATTTATAAGATAGCAAGATTATACTTGATCTCAAGGTCTTGTACATGGTTCACCATACCGTGATGAGCAACTTCAAGGCGACTATGATGCGATAAGCAGGAAGTGAATATACTTGACGCCAAACTTAATGACATATGAAGGTCAGCAAATCACTGTATGTGACAGTGTTGCCAAACTAAGTGGGTGTGTGCGGACGCGAATTCTACACATCATAGCATGTCTCAATGACCAGATTTTTTTTTTTTTTTTTTTTGAGAATTTATACTTCTTCTTTGCTTTGAACAGGAGAAATATTTTAATATAATATACAATTTTCCTGTTTTGACTATGCGACACGAAGCCATTTGTACCAGTTTCTTGTGACATTTTGAGCACAAGCCAACACAGGCACGTATTAATGTAGAACTGCAGAATTGTCTTGTTTACATAGTAAGTGCATTATATCAGTCTCTTTGCTTAGCTTGTATACTGAAGTGAGAATTAGTGACGAAATATTTCACTATACAAACGAGACAGCTGTACAGACACGTTCAGAATTTTAAGTACCCCTAATTATAATATTCCAACAATTGCATTTTAAACATTTTTATTGAGCGCTAAATGCTGTTCTCTGAATTCTTAAAGGTAGAAACACAGCGGGCCAAGAGCACGCTTTGCCTTCATATGGCATTAAGATTTCGGGGGCTTTAGCGTCCTCAGCATACTTGCGGGTTTAGCGTACGTATTGCGTCAATTATTATAACATATGTAGCTACTTCTGATTTGCATTACCAGCACTGGAGGCTTGTAACAATAGCAATGTTTGTATGTGTGGGTAGATAGGGACAGACTTTAATTAAACGTTCTTTGAAGCCTAGGTATCGAGTTGAATATTTTTATTATGTAGCAATGCCAATGACATTCATTCCAATAAAAACGGCTATCAAAATAGATCTGCAGTTATTTACAATATTCAAGGGAACCACGGCGCCATGTAAACAAACCCTTCAGCTTGTTTTCTTTCTTTTATAGTTACACGAAGAATCCTAGAACCTCATCAATAAGAAATTGTTTCTCTGTAATAAGATTTTTCACACCACTAACAGCTTACACACATCTTTCTGATGGTGAAACTGGGAGTTTCGAAAGATATTTTGCTACCATTACATTGTCACACCTGTTTAAATTATTATAAAACTGCAACTATAGCGTTTTCAAAATTTAATTGTACTGGGTGTCTGACTTACGCCGTTTATAAATTGTTAGCACATACGGACAGAGTGCATATTTATCGTCGTTGGAACTCTCTAACTCGGAGCGCTTGTATTTTTGCAGAACAATGATACAGTAATAAATAGGCGTGTGATGATGTAAATGTCCATTGCATTAATAAATAGTTTGAGATTAGCATTCGGGAACTGCCAGATTCAAATCGCTTTGTCGTTTAGGCGGTCACCGGAATGAATCTTTGCTTTTCATTTTCATCGTTAGCTCTATTACAGAGTTGAAAATGGTCAGGTGTTGTGTGCGCTGTGGCGGTGGATTGCATTTTAGAAAATTTTCTGCCCCGGAATGTAGAGCATAAATGGCTCTTCTGAGGGGGCTCAAATTCCTCGGGTAGGGCGTTCGCCATTGTTGGAATGCTCTATCTGGAAAGAGTGTTAGGGATTTAATCTACTTCTATGCTACCCTGACCCTGAACACTTATCGTGCGATAGTCCGCTTACCTTATCTCTTTGGGGGCGTAGGCACAAACGTTTAACCCTTGAGCACAGCTGAAATACCCAAAATTGTTCTTTGTCCCTATTAATCCAATGCAATTATGTGTGAATGCATATTGTTTGTTATTTTTTAATGAGCTTATTTTATGGTACATTTTTAAGTCTCGTGTATTCTTATACATTTTTTATTTGTACAACACTTTAACGAAGATCATTTTGTATTAGCGTTCTGCAAGCTTAAGTGAATAGAAAAAACAGTGGAGGAGCTCCTTCAATACAATTATGTCACTGCGCATTAAACCAGATATACAATCCCTCAACAAGTTATTTACTATTAAAATAGTTATATTTTGGACAATTTTGTAATTTTTTATTTTAATTTATAAACCTGTATATTTAAAACATTTTTATAGCAATGTAATTGTTCATTAAATAGGGTAACATTAAGGATTTTCTACTTTGCACATGTTTGGTGAGTTTTTGTTTCGAATACCGCATCTAGGTTTCAATCATATATTTCAGTTTATAAAATGTTCAATGTTCATTGACAACGTTCTGATAGGTTTTCCATAGAAGTAACAATCTATTGTGTTTTCAATAATATACAAACGTCTTATTATTCCATTTCACGCGATTATTCTGGTAGAAGTGAAGTGTTGCTCAAAAACTGTAACAAATTGTGAGGGATTTTTTCAACGAAGACGGTGATATTTTGCACCATCTTTTGATAATTATTTTCTGTAAATATACGGAAGATATACTTCTGGGCGACATGAATCACAGCTGCATTCTCTTGACGTGACAGCTTAAGGTAGAAGGAATGGCATCACAATTGTATTATTTGAGCGTTATATAGTCTTCTCCAAAAACCTTCTTTCTCCACATAGGTGCCCACTCCCAGCTGGATGGAGTTATTGTTCACAAAGCTAAGGCAATATGAAGGTAGCTCGTAATCGATTTAATTGCGATTTTCGCAACTGTAAGACAATCATTGGACAAGTTGGTCCTAGCAAAATGTTTTACGGCGATGTTAATTGTAGAGGTATACAGGTATTCGCTGCTTGGCTAAGTTTGTGTGTACTCTTGCTCCGTTAGGAATCTCATCTTCCTCTCGAGTCTTTGAGGTCTTGCTTCTATTACCGCCAGGTAGAGCCATGCTTTCCTATCCGTTTCATGGCAGTCACCCATTTGTGGGCCCCAAGGCTCACCACAAATTTTTACTTTGAAATCTGGTAAATTAGGAACTGGACTCATTTTTTGTAACCTGAATAATTAATTAATTATTTATTTATCTTTTCGCTACCTTGCAGTATTTTTTATTGTTTTGTAATGTAGACTTTTAGCCTGGTTTACTGTTGTTGTGCCTCATACTGTGTCTGCTTTCTTAACGAATTCTTTTATCATGGTTTAGTTAAATGGGAAAATTTAGTAAGAAAAGTTTGTATGTTAAGACAATTATTATTTTGAGTTGTAATGTACGTAAAATTAAATTAATACTTCATTCATTTAAATTATGAACATAATATTTAAGTGCGTGTTTTGGAATAATGAATATCTGATTAAACTTGAAATTGAAGATAAGTAATATTTGATTAAATGTTATATATTTGGTGATTTTTAAATTCTATTAACACATTAATTTGAATTTCTCTAGCATACTTTATTATTAATGAAGAACCACGCACACCCTAGGTACTGGGGTTTCTTGCTCAGTTCCTTCCCCATTTACACGCTTTCCACAGGCGGTCTTGCCGTAATAAAGGCACGAGTATTTAGAAAATTATATTTATACATTAAAATAATTAGTAAATTAAGTAAAGCTCAAACATTGTTCTAAACTTGTTACGCGATGTACATTATGGTATTTATTTCGACCCATTTCTGTCAATCGGCTGTGAGCCAACCTGTATCAGCATTGTTCGCAAACTTTACTGTTCAAATAAGACGGGAAAAATTAAGACAATTGAAACCAGAGGTTCAGCCCAGGTATACTGTACGTTCTGCAATACATTCCGAGAATCGACGTTCGTAAATGCAAGTGATATAATGAGGCCATTTGAGTTCCAGGCCGGCAGAGCACAGATGCGCACTTGGAGAAGCCAGTAATCAAGATCGCATGTGCATGTAGCAGTTTGCAGTTTGTTTGAGGAAAACTTGTCAGCGAGTGGATTGTTCTGTGATTTATTGTTTATTAATAAATTGTTCTCATGTCTCTGTGTTGAAAGACGATACAAATGTGCAAACAAATTCTTGCATGGAAATTGTAAGACGATTCTCAAGAAATTGTGTTCTAGGTAGTAAAACTGTTCGTCAGCTTGAGAAAGGATCGTGTTTTGAAATGCTGTGTTCTTACGATTCCCTTCCCCAAAATACAGGAAATTCTCATGTACGAGATGCCCACAATGTATTACCGCTGGGGGACAAATCATTTTATTATAACATTTTCTAGTGCTTATCCATTTCAAATACAGTATAATGTTATGCTTTCAGTAAAATTATAAGTACTAAAATAAAAATACTAACTTTACGCCGGCGATTTATCTTCATTTTTCCCGGTTGCGGCACTAGAATTTCCCCAGTGAGCAGCCGGGCACAGGCAGCCTGTAACTCAAATAACCTCACTGAGCAAAAGGAAAAGAGGCCAATTATATAAAACAGCACGAGAAAAGCTTTACAGCTGGAGTTAAAATTCGTATAAAATGTGTCACATGTACTGGCTTAACCCGAGAGGCAAAAGCAAACTGAAGGAGCCAGCACTAGTAATCTTTTTTCAAGCAGTAATAGGCTCCGCTTTTTTCATTCGCTTGATTAAAAACAGCAACACGAGATTTTTACAATTGTGTTCAAGAAAAATATAATTACGAAATCTATAATTGCTATTAAAGTGCCCCCGCAGATGAAGGCGGCCTAACTAATTGGTTTATTTTTCGGTTCAGCAGATGGGAAAACTTTTTGTGCATGCGCAGGCCAACGTAAAATGTTACACTTTTATAGGAAGGAATATTAATAACACAGTGCTCCAATATGATACAATTTCAAGATCAATGCTCTCCACAGCTAACGTAAGACATTCCTGAATCGCTCAAGTCATTAAGAGTTGTGGGTATACATGCTCTACAGGAATATTCTACTTACAAGAATATTTCACCATCCCATGATGCAGGTTCACTGAAAACAATAAGCATGCACAGAACAAAAGAATAACGCTATACTAAATAAACAAAAGAAATCAGAAAACATAATAAACGGCTTATATCTAAGTATCTTTACTACAAAAAGGAAAATATGTTGATATTAAAACAATGGAGCACTTTTAATCCATTTTCGAATAACTTGAGATAAAGATTACACTGAACTATTTTACATACGCAAAACACAACTTTTCAATATGTTTAATTTTTCAAATGTTGTAGAAAAATAACACAACCTTATTAATTTTTGAGAAACCTGAAAAAAGTTCGTTTTTTTAATTACAAGAGTTTGTAAAATATTATTTCCAAACATTCTGTGCTTATTGACTACATTAATTAATACTTTTATAATGAGTAAAAATTCTAAATTATGCATAACTAATTTACCTTAAGATGAATCATATAGAACCGAACCCAAATACATACTGTTTTGTACACTTCTGGAACACTCGTCAATTGTCTTTCCAAGCGTGTGCGTGCGCGGTTTTTTTTTTTTTTTTTTTGTAATAAATATGCATTTTAGTACTTTTTCATTCTCTTTCAATTTCCCAATGAAAAATATTCTCTCAAAAGCGATTAATGCCGCGAAAACCGAAGTAATCATAAAATTTATTACGGTTATGACATGGCGTTATAGACAAAATGGCTTGTTATGTCGGGAGGTGAGATTTGTGTTCCATTTCCTTCTCCGCTGTGTTTCAAACTGCTAACATAGACACAAATGTGGGCGGAAAGTAACTACTATTGGAAACTGTTCATAAATTCGTTATATTGGCGGGCAGTGCGTAGACCTCGTGCTACAGTCGATCCTTGGACCATCAAACTCACAAACGCAGGATCTATAAAGGACACCCACACAAGTGGCCGATCCTCAACGTCAAGGACAGAAGCTATAGAGTAAGTGGTTCATTTGCCAAATAGTGAACACAATGGGGCGCTCTGGCCTACGTGACCCGAAATCTTTTAAATGAAGCCGTATTACTGTCAAGATCTAAACTGGAGGACTGTGATATTGATATCTTGCTCGGTTGGTATGAATACTGGCATTATCATTTGGAGCGACAAAACTTGTGTTTCATGTTGGGGGGCCGCAGAGAATCCGAGAGCCACGGCAGAAAGGATGCAAAACCTTGTGATGTAGCATCACATCCAACCAGGTTGTGGGTCCATTCCTTGGAGAACGATACCTAGCCATGTTGCAAAATGAATTTTGGCCTATTGAATCCACGAGGGATAATATTGATGACCTCATCTTCATGCAGGATGGTGCGATGTGGTCTGCATGCAAAGATTCCTGACATCTTCCCATGCGACTTTCTCCTGTGATAGTAGGCACAGGAACACGAATATAAAAACTGAAGGATAGGGTTAAGCGTTCTGACCAAAGTACCTCAGGAGTTCCTGCTCAAGTCAGTAC
The DNA here is from genome assembly GCA_030762175.1 of Metallyticus violacea. Lineage (NCBI taxonomy): Eukaryota > Metazoa > Arthropoda > Insecta > Mantodea > Metallyticidae > Metallyticus > Metallyticus violacea. The sequence continues at coordinate 109,043,255 of CM060830.1, read as the reverse complement.
AGACTATCCCTGAGGGCTTACAGAGCTGCTGCATATGTCGAAATTTATTTCTGTAGACAATTTACTCCACAACAAACATGTTTATCTAAAATAGACCAATTAGTAAACATTGTATTAACGATTTATAGTAGTGAGATGTTTTTCGCTCACCCTGTATGTTTTAATTACGTATTGCAGCACAGCTGACTCTTCAGAACGTTGCTGCTAGTTATTGCTTCATATGTTGGTTATTCAGAATCAGCACGGCAAGGTGGCGTAGTCCGTGATGTTTAGCTCCTTGAATGCCAAAAGTAACCCCCCCCCCCGCTGTGTGTTAGTGCATGGGAAACATTTGTCAGGAAGTGAGCATATCGCAGTTGTGTACACTGAGGCAAGTTATGAAAGTAGAACGAACGTCATCCTCATCTTCCACAGCATGCGTAGCGTTTGTTTCTACTTTTTCAGCACTAGTAAACAACATCCTACTCGTATAATATTTATTACGATAAAGGAAGCATGTAAACAAAAGGTCGCGGTAGGCAGGAATGTGCGGCACATTTCCAGTGCAGTACTTAAGCAGTACAACTCTAAAAGTTTCATAGGACTAGGTCTCTGACAAACCGCCACATACTATTGTTGCCTAAAAATTGGGGGAATCTTTGATTTTGACTAATAATCATGAACTTTCTCTAAAAAGGGTAAGAAAGTACCTAACGATATTTTGTAAAATCGTACACATTCACATTCTAATCTCATCCAGTTTTACTTTTTTGAAGTCAATAGACACTTCAATTTTTTAAAAAAGTATCTTTGTGCTATAAGTACAGTTTATAATAATTTTTGAGATTTTTGTATGAACTATGTCGTTGATTCTTTTCTGAATCTCAATTTGGTGAAAACCGGATTTCAGTACCACCTTTCGTTTCAGAAATATTCAGAGCGGTAGTTTTAGGTGATTTTCGCTCGTAGAGAAATACTACGCAAATTACTGAATTTTTATTATTTGAACCTTTTTATAACGTGGAACAAAAGTACACAAATATCAAGAGAAAAATGCTGCAGCTTAGAGTCATTTAGAGTTCCTTTTCATCTTCCAAATATGTGTCCACAACTTCAAACAAACTTAGTTAGGACTAGGCCTAGATTTGACGGTAAAACCTTACAAATGAGATTGCATAGATTAGTGGTAAACACGGGATTAGAGTCAGTAGCACTAGGTCGGCACATGCCTGAAAGCAACAGTCACTGGTTGCTATGAAATAGTCATATAGTGCATAAAGTCTTCTGAACATCTACATTTACCTTTGAGTTCAGTTTTATATGAAACATCCTGTGTATTACTAAAAATTACGTGAAAGGGGAATGCAGAATATGATGAATGTATAAATAATGATGATCATGCCTATATTTTGTAAATTCCATGCAATTAGCTACATAGTTTAAATGGTTATATAAGTTCTATATTTCAAGAAGTGCAATTAAATTATAGTTCGCCTAAAACCGTGGTATTCATTCTGCCCTTCTGCAAATATTTCAATAATTATAATAAAATAAATTGCATTGTATGAAAATCGGCACAATAATAAATTTTTATACAATGTATACATTTTCATGGAGCACGGTATAAATATTTTGTCAATTCCATTTGCAATTACTATAAATCATTTAAGTCAGCGGTTCTCTCGCCAGCCATCCCAGGGAATATACAAAGTATATAATTCTACTAACAGCATTTGATCTTGAATGTAAAGACAAACGACCGATTAGGAGAAAACGGAAAGCTACAACGTGTATTTATTGAGGTAAAGTAAATTGAAAATGATTATTTGTTTCGGACGGAGCTTTCAAATAGAAAACGTGAACCAGGTAGAACACTCTCACATACTTTCGGCAGGGAACTGCTTAGGTTGGAGCTCGTCTGCCTCCTCAGCGATCATGGTAACAATTTACTCGTGTGAAAAAGTATTCTCATTTAGAAAACGTTTGGAAAAAGTGGAATAAGAACTGAGAGTGCAACTTTTTCGTAACACTCTTCTCTTTTAGGAATTAAAATACATGAGTTTGATGTACCATCATATATTATTATTATTATTATTATTATTATTATTATTATTATTATTGTTGTTGTGTAAGGATACAATGCAATAAAAGCATTTATTGTAAAAAATGTGACTTTTGTTTATTTATATTGTTGCACACACATTGTTTGGATTGTTGTTAAGGAGAACGTTCATTAGTGGTAGTCGGTTATCAGAAATCTTTAGAAGTAAGTCGTATGCTTTAATCTGACTGGTAGTTGGGAGTTCCCCACTTAAGTCGTGGTGAACACTAGAAAAGAGCTAGTTGGAAATTAACCACCAAAACAAGCAGGAAGCACCGTGTGACACATATTCACCAGCTAGGAACTATACAAAACAAGGTATGTAATAAATTTCAAATAACGTTTTTTTAAATGTAAAAACACGAGTTTTGCTTAACAGAATACTTTATTCAAATTTCCTTGCCAAACAATTTATATGTTCCATTAGGGGAAACTTGATAGAGCTATACTGTAACGTAATATTTGTAGACAAAGAAATAACATCTTTAACTTTTGTAAATAAGTTATGAACAATTTTAATATATATGTGTTACAAAACTTTGGGGAAACATCCTCACAGGTTAAAAAATATGTGAACATGTATCCGAGATTGGTTTATTCCCTTGCTTGAGCTTTTGTCTAAACTTGTGCATAAAGCAAAATAGAACTGTGGGAAACAGCAAATTATATGAAATTAACAAAATGTTCTCCGTTAGCACAGATACATCCATCAACCCGTTGTTGTATAGGCTCCCTGATGCTTGGGGTATTCCTGGAGTATCTCGTATTGTCTGGCAGCCTTGCAGAATACGAGCACGAAGACTTCGTCTAATCCATAGATCATATCAGCATCTGTCAACCCCGCATATGAATATCCCGTTTTACTGTACGTGGAACGATGCCGTAAACACACAGAACTGACACAATGTGCTCTGTGCTACGTTAAGTAATGAAGTGAGTATCATAAGAAGCGGACTATTTGGTACAACAACGGTGAACCTAGGAACTAAGGGTAGTTACAACACTCCCACCCCCATTTAACCAGAGTTAAAGCGAATGTTTACCTGCAGTACTTATTAAGCAACTGTTCTGTTGTGGTGTTATTGTTATAGGACAGCTATGCTTGCATATCACACATGTAAACTGAATTGTAGACAAGGGCTCTAACAAGGATATAAAGTATTTCTGGACCATGTTCATACAAAAAATTTGCAACCTCTATAGACAAGGAAAGTTTCTCCAAAGTGGACATACGTTTTTGTTACATTATGTATATGTATATATAGACATATATATGTGAGGCAATCTTAGCATTTTTTACTCTGAGTTAAATATTAGGGTCAGCGGTGACGAGGGCCTTTTAAAGGAGGTCCTTAGTAAAGGAAAGTTGAAGAACCGCTGATTTGAGCCGTTAAAGTTCCTTGTATATAAACATTAATAATTCGAAAATTGCTTTAACATTGGTAGCTTTATGTTTGGAAACACCGAAATATACTGCATTGCGACATGTGCCAATTACATATATTGAATACCACAATATTAACGGGCGAAACAAATTAATGTGAAAATCAGCTTCTAGAGACAGAAATAACACACATCCTTACACTTTTCCCAAATTTCGGGGCCGGTATTGTTTCGTTCATTTTCATTTTAGAAAATAGAGAAATGAATTCTTTGACAATGTGAATAATAAAACTTAGGCAACAGCAGAAGCATTTTTAACTTTTGTAAACAGCAGGAAATATTAATTTTATTAGTATTTAACATAAATTATTTAGTGACAATGCACATATTGAAACTTGTCGGCCTTAAGACACATAATTGATTTGAAACGTTTAGAAATGTCTTAGTTGTAACAGTTATTCGAAATAAAAGTTTCAGAATTTACTAACGTCTACTACGTTCCCCATTAGAGGGAACTTCGATTTCTGCATACGATAAAATTATTAATTTGTAAAAATATCTTAAACTAATATACGAAAATTAGATTTTAAAACTTTTATCAGTTGATGATTTAAACTATTTTTCAATTAAAAAAAAGTAATTTATAAGAACACAGGGGACATTAAATGCGAAATAAAGCATTTACGATGCAAAATTTAGTTGAATGGATGGACAAACACAATTTTTAACAATATTTGAAGACGTATTCTAGCATTTTGGGAAAAGTAAAGTCGCAGATCCTGTGATACAGACTTCCTTCCTGTTCAGCGACACCGCAACAATTATTAAACTCTGCGTCAGTGTTATACTTGGACAATTAGCGAATCCACTACAAATTTTCTTTATTGTTGTAGTTGTCTAAAGTCTTGAAACTTTACTTTATTTTAATGGAACTGCAAAAATAAGTTTAATCTTACATGGGTATCATTTTGTTGATTTGATTTATTTACGGACGCTCTTTAACGTCTCAGGTCATCAGCGTCCCATTCAATTCCGGGCGTGAAAAGGCCGACAAATTTTGCTCAGAGGCCTCTTCCTTCAGGCTTGAGGTTCTTTATCGTGCCGTAAATGTACGACACGGGACCCACGGCTTTACTTCCCTTCCGACGAAAGCCATACTTAGGATTTTTACGTCCGAAAATATCCATCGGTCCTGGCCAGGTTTGAACCCGCGATCTTGGGTTTAGAAGGCAAGTATGGTAACCACTACACCACCAGGACCCACAAGAGCAAAGCATGGTAACATGGAGTTAAATGCACGCCTGGTATTTCAGAAATGTGAAACGTGTGCAATTGTCATTAAACTAATTTCAAGGAAAAGAATGCTATGCAGATATCAACTAAAAATGAAGAACTGGAAACGAAACAAGGCCAGAGAAATTCTAGGAAAGGATGTTTTGTCGCTTCTGATGGAACACTTACATGGGAAGGATGCATTGTTGCCGGGCGGCTGCTGCGGTGCCGAAGGGTGATGTGGGGGGCGGCCGTGATTATTGCGCCTGCACACGCACACCGCAAGCCCCACTGCGCCTGCGCACAGCACGAGGAACGAACTGACCATCACCACTACGAAGATTAGGGAACTCATCCCAAGCACCGTGCCCAGTTCACTCGCTGAAAAACAAATTCTCACTTGAACCTGCATGCCTCATTTCCTATTTAAACTGCAAAAGACAGCCGGTTTCTCTTTCTACTTGTTTAGACAAAGTCAACTAGCCAGAGAGCTGACATGCACAATCCAATAAGCGAAAATTTCATTTTCATATTTTATAATATTTCGTAAATTTGTTCATGTTTTATACAAATTTAATTTTTTTCTGGTTTTATATTTTAATATTTATTCTAAGTGGTCATGTGTGCTTTTCCCAAAAATATTCATCAGAATTTGTTCCTCCTATTGTTATTACCACTCAGCTTCGTTCCTCATTTGATGCTGCTCTCATCAACCAGAGACACAGTAGGTTAAATCATCGATGTTTTTAAATGTCACACAGGGACCAAAACGTATTAATTCATTTTGTGTTGGATTTTCTGAAATGCACGTCTGCCTTATTAAAAATAACCAGAAGCATTTGAGTTTCATTTCTTAAAGTTGAGGAAAAATTCAGCCCTGTCTAGGAAGACATTTTAAAAATAAAATCGAAGCTATTGTGGTAGAACTGACCACATCCCAAGCAAATACAAGAGTGTTGTAATACATCTGGTAATTGATAATTCAGCAGTTCCAGAGCTACTATGCCATTATAGACATTCGTTTCGCATTTTGGTTCCTGTGTTATTAATTTGTAATACGTGGGTTTCTTTCAAGATGTTGAGAGATTTGTGCTCCAATTTCAAATGCTCTACAATTAATGGGAAAATCCTGATATGCAAATTTTGCAATAAGGAGGTGAATAAATTGATTTGCTTTTTATTTATTATATGTTCTTTAGTGAAAGTCAATCTATAGAAAAATATATGCATATTACTAATATGTAAATATTTCTCTGTGCTATAGAACTATCACTACACTATTTGTGAATTCTCCAAAAAATGAATTTCGATAATTCCTAAATAGTAGCCTTTCGTTGTTTTCTTATCAAAAGATATAGAAATATTTCTATGCATTGCCATTTCCTTTGGACCATAATTAATTTCTACAAACATTATTGAAATGTAGGTACATGTCATTATCTTTATCATACCCACTAGTTATGCGTATATTTTATTTATTTAGCTCCCCTTAAAATGTTGTACGAATTTTAGAAAAATTCAACCTTTGTAGCAATTGCAGCTGATTTTATTCTTAATTGAAAATGTACTTCACCGGAAGATTATTATTCATGCTTACTTCAAGAGCTGCTTCTAATTGGTCGAGTTTTATTAGATCTGCGTAACAAATTCCTCCTCTTTGTTTTGCACATTTTGTCACCTGTTTGTTTCCTGTAATACATTAAAAGAGGTTAATAACTTTTTGAAGCTATGCAATCTCACACACAATATCCCATTGATTATCATTGTTCCAACGTAAAGCATACCAGAATGCTACTAATTGTTTAAATAACTTCACCATTGAGCATGATACCGCTAGTGTAGTTGTTGACAAGTAAATGCAGGTGAATGCTGGAAGTGCCGCCACAGTTACAGGGAATAAAGTGGGGCGTCTGGTAACATTGTTGGGTACTTACGCGTGCAGATGGCACTGCTGGCCTCATCGGAACCATCGCCACAGTGGTTCACCTCGTCGCACACCAGATCTTTGTCGATGCAAAACTCCCGATTACACCGGAAGTCCTCGCACGCGTGCTCTGAAATCACAACAGTTAAATTACTCTAAATGCACTTTATTGGGATGTGCTTGCTTGAGAAAAAACATCGGAGTGAATTATTTTGTAAGTTTTAGGATAATGTAGGAATATGCAATAACCACGTGACTGACGACCCATTGCAAAGCATAGATATAAATGTCAATCAAGTTAACAGATAGAGAAAGTGCCGTAGTTATGATCAGCTTCCAGGATTTAGGAGTAATATACTGGACATTTTAAACCATAGAAATTTGTTTAGTTCCATTATCAGTTGTCTAACATAATGAGGTGTCTAATATCCTAGGCTAAATAAATTTAGGTTATTGATTTATTGCTAAAACATGCTTTTCAAAATCAATTTCGGTCCACAATGTAGAGAATTGTTGGCATGTTTTACAGCACCATTGATATGTGTATAAAATCAACTGCAGTTTCGATTAAATTATTTTCTTAGAGGAGAAGAAAAAATAATATTTGTACCCGACAGTGAATTCTTCCGTTTTTGTGTTCATATTCAGAAATATTATTTTTTATTTTAATAATGTTAATACACACCAAAATTGGTTATTCGTGTCACTATCAAAAGTATGCAAAACAGACAGCAAAACTCCGCACTTGTATAATACAATTTGTAGGAGAAAAATAAATTTTGAACTTTCTGAAATGCGCTAAAAATAATTTTTAGGCAAACTGAATTTTAATGTTTGTATGCTGATTAAACACAGCTCTTTTAGCACAGATATTTGAATATGACGTCATAAAATACAATTTGAAGCGTCGCAGAATCTTGAAACTTTAGTAACATATAACAGGATTGACAAATTATTTATTTTTTCCTTACTGAGTTTAAGTAGGAAGTGACGACAAAGAAAAGTTACATCGTTGTAGTTTTAAAAAGATCTTCCTTGAATAAACTTACATTTAAGATAATTTATCTGATACTATTCAATCTCTTTTATTCTAAAACCAAATCCTTAAAAATATGGCGTCTGTGCTCAGCACAGCATTCTGAACCTTTCTAAGCAGAAGCGTGCTTACAGGGACTTACTAAGATTTTCAAATGAACATTTGAAAACAATGCGTAAGAAGAAACGCAGTCCGTATGGAGGAAAGTGTAGGCATTGGTTTCTGTTTTCTCCCAAGACACCTCTCTCTTCTTTTGTTCGAGCCGGTTGCCACGATTACAAATAGTGTTTGTTTGCAACAGAATCATATAATGGGTTGGAACGTATTGAATGTCGTACCTAATGTACAGATAGAATTGCATCTGCAGGAATGAATACAACCTGTTCTGTATATTTGTTAAAATACTACACTATAATCTGTTTAGTATTGCCTTAGTGGTGTAATTGATGACTTCAATGCACTGAAAAAGCTGTAATATTCTTAGAAGGATATTCATTAATAAATATACAGAGTTAGTCAATGGATTGTGACGGTTTTCAGAACCTTTTTGTGGGACACTCGTATAGAATCAAATAAAAACATTTTTTCAAGGCACAAGTAGCACAATGCAACTTATTTTTTAAGTGGGCTCCATGACAACAAACTCATTTGTGTAATCGGCTAAGGAAGTTTATAATAATTTCATGAGTTATGCATTCTTTTAACTGCAAGTCTTGGCCACGTTTATACAACATTAATCAAATTCTTGTCAAGTAATTATTAGGGCACAAGCATATGATAAAATATTCTTCTTAAATAATGAATAAAAGACTTACATGCTCCTTCCCCAAATAAAATTATTATAGAAGAAAACTTGAAGTCAATATTGTACTATATAGTTACAACTTTGCCATGAAATGTTCCAGGTCACAGGGCGTACATGACGGAGAAGGCTCCGGACCTAACAAGTAGAAGCAATAGTCAGAAATGTCTATGCAACCCGCACTTACGTGTCAATGACAGAAAAGATCTACTCGCTGGGTCATTAGTAGCAAGGGGAAGACATTATGTACCAAAGGAATGCACGCCTAGGCCTTAATGTACTTAATTTTTTAGTATTGTTAAAGAAAATGCCTAAAATGAACATTGACACCATACATTCGTTGTGGTAATAAATCACTTGTCTCATTTCTTACATATCCCCTGTTCAGGAAAATATACAACCATCACTTTCTCGAATAAAGTGTATACGGGATAACGCGCCATAGAAATGCATATTGAAAGCTATTTACTCCGTAATTATTTTATCAGAATTCATCATTATAGTTTTTGTTATACTTTTTTATTCCGTTAATTTATTTTATAGACTTTTATTTATATTTGTTTTACACTATGATTTGTAATGTATTATAATTGTAATATGCTATGGAGCTTTAAATGGTTGAATGCACATTAACAATTATTGCTTGCTTTTGTGTTTACGAAGTAAGAAAAGTACATGACACAGGTACAAATCAAAGTATTGTTCTGGAAACTGTGTAGATAGAGTTTGTGAATTATTCAGCGAGACATACCCAGATAGTCCAATGTCAAATCTAACAGCATTGTTAAATAATTAAAAATGGAACGTTCAAATGTCTAACCGAGAGAAGCCAATGAGAACCCATTTCGTGTTTGGTTTCAGTAACTGAGAAACCACATGCGAGTATACAGGGGCATGACTAGAAGTACAACACCTTTAAAAATGTTGAAATAAGGCGAAGTACCACTCTCATAAATATATTTTCCTCCAAGAATTACTAGACATGGTTGAAAGGAAGTCATTTGTTTTACCGATGAACAAAGACTTATGAAAACCCACACTGTTTCTAGACAAACCCAACAAATGTTTGCAAGTGAGGCGACTTTCGCATTTGGAAGACCCGGGGTTCAAATCTCTTGGGTGTTTTTCATGCTGTCCCATTCATGTGTGAGGTGAACTGACAAGTGGCTTGAGCTTTGGTGTGGCAGCCGACATTCTGAGGGGCTCGAACTCCACCAGCTTCCGTCTGGAAACCTCGTGGCTTCCCTGTATGTCCTAGGAGTTGCCCACATGTATCCACTGGTATCCATGTATGCTCCTAGGCCTCAAAAACTCAAATTCAAAGCAACCTTTGTGCGGATATAATGGGAGATTCTATTTCTTCTTGAGAAGAACTTATAGGCGAAAATTTCTTTTATATGCTACAGGAAAACATGGGCCCAGCAGAGGTTGTCCTTCACTCTATTATTGCAATAAACGTATTGTTAAAAGTTATTTTAAACAGCAATGTTAAAATTTGTTTAATGATCCTATACAACCTGATCTTTTTCTTCTGATGGTATATAAAATCGAAAATATATTCTGATTAGATATTTTAAAATTTAGACCCGCTGAAAAATTCGATGCGACAGGATATCAAATAAGAAGGTGGCGAACGTCAGATGGTTTGATTAGAAGGAGGAAGAGGGCATTTTGCGAATGTATTGTAACTTGCCTAGTATTGTTTCTTTTAGAGAATTTACTATGCAGTTAGTTAATCTATTCAGTGTTTTTTGTGGTATCATTATTGTTAATAAACAGAAGAATGGCAAAATGTTTATTTATTTAAAATAATGTATCACCGATAAAATGTATAATATATTATTTCTGTTAAAATAAAATTGTATAATAATTAACTAATACAATAAATAAAGAGAAATTTTGTCTCTAAAATGTAATTAAGTTCTGATAATTAGGGGAGATTTCAGAATTTAACTTCAACCATGCAAAATCTCTACGGTAAAACAACAATGAAACATCTTTAAAACCGCATTGTTGCAAAGAATAGTTACATTGGTTATTTCAGCCTTTTTAGCTTTCACTGATCCTAAATTAATGTTATTTTATTTTAAATTAACTTGGTCTTTAGGAGGATTATTATTGAGCACAATATAATCTTTAGTTGTAGCTTGCTTTATATATGCACACACATTAATGATTAAATTTTCAACATTGCATTTTAATTTCACTTTATCATACTGTCTTCCTTTTATTTGGCAACGCTTTCGGCACCGAGTACTCGTCGGCATTAGATCGTTGCACGCGATTTACTGTGCGTTTCACTACTTTGCATTTAGATGCTGTTTATCAATACTTAGAGATAGAACAAAGAAATTTCATTTGATGTAATGTAATTTGATTATATAAATAAATCATCTACTCAGTGTCGCTGAGAAATTCAAACATTTCTAAACACTTCCAGTGTGTTGACAATTTTTTTTATTCACAATATGTTGTGGTTTTTGCTGATGCACAGCGGATAACGTTTCTGCAAGCGTTTCCAAGCGATTATTAGTTCTCTTATTTTGCATGCTATATATATATCAGAAAACTTGATGCATATGCCACAGCAACAAGTTACACCATATTTTTCATTTATAAAAAATAATTCTACACCAGGAACGGGGATGAAAAATGTACTTTAGCGCATGTCCGTACTGTTTACATTCCAAAAACGCAGCATGAACTCTGCGTCCTATTTTGGGTACTTCGCTATTAAGAGCTCATTGGTAGTAAAAGTGTTTAATATTACACTAAATTTATCCGTTTTATGATTAAACAGAAAGAAAAGGCTCTAGCCACTTCAATTTCATTTTATTCTCTTAAACTTTACCAAATCAAAAGCATCCAGGACCTCCTTTGCAAGTAAAAGCGGATTAATATGAGTTTGAGGAATCTCTGTAGCAACATACTTTCTTTGTTTTGCAGAACATTTCTGGAAGCCTCATTGGATCTTGGATGCCTAGCTAGGTTTCAGATAATTGCTCCGTAACAAGGAATGTGAACAACGCAGACTTGGGAATATCGACCATGAAAGTTGCGCCCCAGACAGGATTATAGGTGTGTGTGTGTGTGTGTGTGTAATGTTTCATTTATCAGGGGTAGACAGAATGAGCTCAGGCAAATTAACTCCTTTACATTACAGCGACGACGCTCTCACAAACTTCTCCTTGAGTACAGTAATTTGGCAAGAACATGCCGAACTCAGACAAGTGGTTTCTGCGACAGGCAAAATCGCATCCATTGATTAGTTTTAAGTCACATAAAATGAATATTGAAGTAAACATCAAATTCAGTTTGGTATGTCGTGTATCCAAAACTCCTCTTGAAACTTGAGGAAAAATTTCAGCAAGCCACAATGTACCAAGCAACATTCTAATATCATTTCTCCTAAGTTTTCAATATTTTAAAATACCTAATAAATATTTGACTCAATTAATCAACTTGAATGTTTTTATCTTCACTCTTAATTAATTAATAAATTAATATTAATTATAATTAATTTATTGGGTAACATTTCGTTTTATTGTAAACTTTGTTATTTCAATATTTGGAGCCCGAAATCAGCAAACATTAATACAAACATGGTGGAATTTATTATTTTAATTATCAAATTTTCCCTTTTTAAAAGGTCATTAAAAAGTCAGATATTTCTAAGTTTATTAGGCATCAATGCCTTATTTAGTGCAGATTTGAACTTACACAGTTTCAACTCATGAAATTTTGCTTTGTTAGCTACTTCTTCACTTATATCTCAAAACATGAGCACACAATATTCAAATTTGCTAGGGACTACATTGTCAAAACTTAACCTTGCTCAAGGACTGCATTTGTATCTCCGCTTCCAATGGGGGCATCTCCAATAGGAAGGGATAGGGTGGGGTGTGCACCAGGTTCCAGGGGTGGTGGGACAAGGGCATAGTCAGGGTTTCCACACAGATAGCCCTGATGCGGGCAGTGCATCCTTAAAGAAATTTAAGACCCTCGAAGAGCCACTTCAGTACCAGACACCAGTGCACAATCCGTTACAAAGCGCAAGCCGCCGTTAAACCGCACACAACTCACATCTCCTACAACATAACCAACGGAATGAAATGGGAGATCGGAAAATCATATTAAGCAAATCCCATCCAGGCACTTGCCTAAGTGACCAGGGAAAACCACGAAAAAACCCAAAGGTAAGTATGGCCGGTCCCAAGGGGTGAACCCACAACCTTCCGAATGTGAGTCCCAAGTGTTACCGCTTAAGTTACTCCCCTAGTACTCTAATAGGGAGAAGATTCTAAGTATAGTAGTAGTATAGAAGATTATAACTTTCAGAAATTCAAGCTACTGCAGAATAAAGGAATTGTAAAATTTACTTTTAAAGATTTGATATGTTCGATATTTCTGAAACTATGTGCTCTGTAGACGCAGGCCTCACCATCAATGAGCGATCTTTTAGGAAAAAATAAGCCTATTATGTGGGCATACTAGTACCTAATAATTGTCATTTAAATGCCAAAAACTTTCTACTAGACTTTATATATGGCTGAATAATAAGAGCTAAACTTTACATTAGTTTTATAATGCTCATTTAAAATAATGATATCGCAAACAATTTCTACGTCTAAAATAATGATTATGGTTGTAAACTTACTTTCAGTCTAATATCTGAGAAAAAATAAACAAACCCGAATATTATTGGCCAAAGCAACGTTTCCTCTTGAACATTTTCATAATTCATATGGGATTAATTTACGTTTAATGTTAAATTTCTGTCACTTTGACTGCATTTGCCTTCTCACAACGCAAAAGGTTATAGACTGATACCATAGGTTTAAGTCTGTAGGGATGAATAAAATTAAATGATGGCGTCAGAAAGTCGGAGTCCCTGGCGCCTTAAAGCTATCTGACATTCTCCTTCTCAGGGCAAGAAAAACCTTATACAGACAGCTTGGCCTGACCGGGATTCGAACCCAGAACCTCCGAATTTGTTCGCAAACACTACCACCAGACCAAGGTATTTAAGCTAATATTATTCATACACAATAACTATATATCGTTCAACTGTAATTAGTTATTGTCAATATAACCTTGTAGTTTACCGTTTAAGTTAAGACTTTTGTTTTCATTTTCATTACATGAATGTTTTCGTTATAATAAATCAAATACCGATGTAACACGTGTGAAACCTGTCCCTGGCGAGGTTTACTGATAGAGCACCTGACTCATGAAGAATAAGTTTCGATAGGGAATCTCGTAGAGAGCCAACATCTTTAATGTTTGTACAGAGTAATAAATATATTCATGAGAATGTGGTACGTAGCCTATTACTATTATGTTTATACTCAGACAAGGACTCGTGTAGTTCATACAACAATTATTAGAAAGTTATTTATTGCACAGAATTGCATTTTTCAAATACAACCTCTGCTATTAACTTCAAGAATAGAGATTGCAATGTTAATGATTTTTTGCACGACTCCGGAACTATTAGTTTTTGCAAGATATCGTCATATCTGTAGAAAATTCCCCATCATCATTAGGCGAATTGCAAGTCCTAGTAAAGAGGGGCCTGCTCCTGGGTAAACTGAGAATTTGTCGTACATCTTTCAGTGAAGAAGAAGTAAATTGACGATGGAGGAGTGTGCGGGAGACAAGTTTGAAGTTTCATGTGAATAGGGCTTGCACTTTTAGATCCAAACAGTCTCTTTCTTTTTACCTTCTGGTAAACTATTGAAATGCTTAAGCAATTGACGATGCGAAAAGGCAAAGTTATGAAAGGCCTACAGAGAGCAATATACCAACAAATTGTGCCCATAATATGCCTACTCTTAATATGCCATCTAAGAAAAAAATAGCGGGAATGTAACTCGATCGAGCTATGAATCAAAAGCTAGGAGTCTTGTAATACACGAACTGTTGCAAATTTGAATCCGAGAAAATGTGCTCGAGAATAAAATGCTCACTCAATGAAATCAGGAAAAAATATCTCTGAACTACCGAGCATTAACATAAATCACCACCAGTTCAAGTTTCAACAACGATGAGACTAACCCAACCGAACCTGACTTTATCTAGAGTCAGCTGTTTAAAGTGCATAAAATTAACTTCAGTTATACTTAACTTGGAAATTTGGGTTGTATAACCAATCCAAGATTATTTCGTCTTAACCTCAAATTAAATTTAACTCGCAAAATTTCACAAGTTAAAGCACTAATTAGATGAAACGTTACTCGAAGCACAAAAGCATAATAAGTTTCATTTATAAATAAAATGGTTAATTACGTTTATTTTAACTTCGTGTAGATAAAATTTCTTCATTGTTTCACTTTGTATTTCCTCATAATAATAACAGAGTTGCATTCAACCGGTGTGTTGTACAGATTTATGATTTCAGACAGACAGAAGGTGACTTTCACCGTGTTCTTCGTGTACAAAAATTCTTCCCTAGAGCTGAATGAAAAAAAAAAAAAAAAATTCAAAATGAGACTTCGCTTAACAAAAGATGTCGAAGCGCTGGGACGGATGTTAAATCACACACTAAGCGAAATCATGCTTTGATTTTGGTGCCCATGGTACAACTAACTAACAAGGGACTGGGTGCTTCCAAACAGTTATTGGAAATATGTTAAAGTGGAGAAAGGAACGGCCAGTAGAACCATCCATAAAGTTTCTAGAACAATAGCAACTCAGTTCATTAAAATACCAACCGAAGAGATTGATGTAAGGAAAATGATGCTACGCTTCTTAACATTCGCAACTTTTCTGCAGTTTTCCGGTGCTACACATATCCATTATATCATCTGGGGGTAATAATGCAGATTTTTGTCAATTTCCCCCCTGTACATTCTTGATTCTTATTGGAGATTGAAACTATTTTTTTTCAATTATTTCCTGATATTTTAGAACCAGATCAATAATTCCATTGTTCTTACATTTGCTAAAATTTTCCGCTCGCATTCGCTTTGACTTTTTATGAAGACATATTAAAGAAAGAAGAAAAAAAAACATGTCTAGCAAGCCTGAATAATATGATTTTCTTAGGTTGATCAATTGAACAACAACTCGCTCTAAACAGGAATTTCCCGAATTGACGGTTTTTGCAAACTCGAAGGGTCTCGTGGTCTGAGATTATTTTCATGCAGCAGAAATGATGATTAAACTTTTATTACTTTTTAAATTACAGTTAAAAGTAATCTGTAGTTATAAATTTTTGTACAATTGGCCCCTGATTTTTGTATTTAATGTAATGGTAAATAAAACGATGATAACCGGTAAACAGGAAAGAGTGAACATGGGTGTTTTTCTCTCGAGCCGATTCAAGAATGGACGATTTTTAACCATCTTTCACCAAATTATACGTTGCCGTCAATAAGGGTAAACAAGTTTATTACTTTGTTAACATATCTGATAAAGGTTTAAATTTTTATAGAAATTGTATTCGATAAAATTATTTCAAAACCGGGAAATATTAACGCATTAAAATAAAACCTGCGTGAGTTTATGAATGTGCGCCGATCAGAACACCAGTACGGTCCTTCTCGTTTGTAACACAAAACTCCGAAATTTTTAAAGCGCAGTTAACGCATGCGCGTATCTTTAAAGGTTAATTAACATTTTATCGTATTTGTTTTTTTACGTTTTCTTTTTCTTAGTTAAATATTTCCGAGATATTTTGGATTTACGCTTGTATCACATAATGTGTAAAGTGGCAAGCTGTCATCATTCCTTACTGCATGACTGAATTGTTATAAAAACATTTCCAATCTATCAAAATTGCATAACTACCTGATCGCAACAAAATTTGCATTGCAATACGATCTTAAATGTAAAAAACACGTACTTTGTCATGTCACCTAGTGTTGACGTTGCTCTGACTTAATTTAAAACATTCGCATCGACTATACACTCGAAAAGAAAACAACAAGAACGGGACACAACTATTCCGCTGATAATTTTCTCGTGCTAATAAAATAAGTAGAAAACCAAAGCTATTCCATTAAACTGCCACATATGTCTCTGTCTCATTGAGAATGGGGGTGGGTGCGGAAACAGCGAAAGAAGGAATCCAAAGCGCTTGTAGGGGTAACACATTGTATGTGAAGATTTCAGCACTTGCTGGGCGTGAAAAACTAAATTGTTGGGGCGAGAGTGGCGGATTTCCGGAGGCAATTATTCTCATCTCCACACACTCCACCGCGTTACTGCGGAGCCGGGAAAAAAATTGCAAGGATTTTGTTTTAAAAGCTACAGCCGGGACATTTATCAAGAAAGAGAAGAGAAGGGGCAAGACGGAGCAGTGCTACTAGGTAAATCCTGTTCATTGTTCAGACAACGTTTGAATCTCTCTTTTACTAAGCATTCTATAGACCGCAGCTTTACCTGTCTCTGTTTGTTGCTTCACCTTCATTTATTTGTAACGAGAGAGCAGTGGAATTTAGTTCTCTGAGCATTTAAATCGTTAATAAAAGTGTCGTATTGATTTAAACCGAGGCTGAACACAGCTAACGCTTGTTTTTTGATTTCAGATATCTGCACTTGCAGGTGGGCCAATTCATACAAAACCTGACACTATGCCTCGGCTAGCGAGAGGCTCGTCTCATCGCTGATTATTTATGTAACAAAAACAATTATCGTCAAAGGCATGATATTATCGGCATTGCAACAGTTAACAGTTAATGGAAATTGCCAAATTACAACCATCAGATCATTTTGCCGCATCCTATATTATACCTGTACTATACATATATAGCTTATAGTACACCACACACTGTATGAATATGTGTCATATTTCATTCAATTGCCTATATTTGCACACATTGCCTTGCGGCGCTCAACTGTACAAACAGATATAGGTAATTTACTTATACTTTTATTTCCATTCTCTTCTATCTAGGAGTAAAAAAAGTGAATATTTGTGTATAACTCTTTGTTTGCTAAAATATATAAGCTTCAGATTAATATTTTACGAGATTTGAGAGCAATGCTGTATAAACAATTACATTTTTAATAAAATCTCTAACTTTGCGAATCTTTGCATGAAAAGTATTACATTTGAGAGTGTCATAGTTTACAAGTACATTCGTCTTTATATGTTGTAGTAGAATAAATTTTTAAAAAAGTGAACTCAGGTGTACATATATTTTTCCGTTCAATTTCACAACGAATCGTTGGTATCTCACAATAAGGCCAGGTTTTTTTGCAGAGGCAAAGCTCAATTGTGTATAAAAGCATTTAATGAAAAGCCGAATCATTTAGCATGTATATATATGAGAACAATTTACCATGTTTTTGTGGTTTTAAGTTTTTTGTGATAAATGCATATTATATATCACTTTAAAAGCTTACGCCTTTTTTAATTTTAGCATTATGTGACGTTGAACAAGGTTAAAGTTAATTATTACAAATTCGACTTCGGTTTATCGGTTTCCTCACTCTCTCCTACTCTTCCTTCCTTTTCACTGATTTATACATATCAGCACTGACAATACTGCTGTGATGAGTACATAAACATAGGAAAAACAAATGCTTCTAGGCTGCCCACTAGATCTGTCTTTCTTCTTCAAGAGTTACTTACAGAGTTTATATGTAGGAGGGGCGTTCTAAAGCTTCTCGGTTTGACCAATAAAACACAAGATTTAAGATTTCTTTTTTTAATTTAGTCGTAATTTTTGTTCCCTCAGCTAAATTAAACATTTTTCCAACTTGAAGATATACGTCTGTCTCATCTTCAACCTTAATCAGCCATTACTTCAGGTTTGGCAACAAAACGTAAACGCTGGGAGTCAAATCCGGCGAATTTGGTGGTTGTGCAGCAACAGTCCCAGACGTGTAGAGAACGTTCTTTCATTGCATAGTGTGGACGTTTAGTAATGAAGCGTTTTACTCCCCCGTGATAGTTCTTCCCTTCTGGAGGTAGTCTACAAGCACCACATCACGAAAACCGTAGCCTTGACTACTCCTGCAGATGGAACCGTTTTTTCTTTCTTTCTTTGGTTGCTACCCACTGTTCTCCTTCATCTCTGGCATGTAGTGGTGAATTCATGTTTTATGTACTGGTATGAAACGTCGGAGAAGCCACTGGAGCTGCGTTACAGGAGTCTAAACCATCTCTTGCGAAATGTTCATTCGAACGCGTTTTTGGTACATTGTTAACAAACGCGGGACCTATCGAGCGGAAAGCTTTCTCACATAAAAAACTCACAACACAGTCAGCCAACTCGCGCGCCTTCAATCGGCGATCATCGAGTGCGCCATTGTGAATTTTTATTGGTCGTAGCAGTTTTGGGACACTCTGAATGCCCATTTGCTTGAATGGATGTACGATCACGCTTAAATTCAGCCCACCTTTTAACCGTCGAAAACGAAGATAATAATCCTTTGATGCAGAATCCAACTCCACTTGCATTTCTTTTTCCTTTCAAAATGAAGTAAGCTATCACAGCTCGTATTCCAGTTTTATCATTTTGTAGAAAATATTAACACTAGTTTGTGCACCATCGTCACAAACAAATGAGTACAATAAACACCTGAAACTTTAGTCGGTTCTGGTGGTGTAGTGGTATTCATAATTGCCTTCTAAACCCAGAATCGCGGGTTCGATCCCGGCCAGGACCGATGTATTTTTTTGGGTGTAAAAATCCTAAGTATGGTTTCCTTTGGAAGGGAAGTAAAGCCGTGGGTCACATGTATTACATTTTACGGCATGTAAAAGAACCTCAAGCTTGAAAGAAGAGACCTGTGAGCAAAATTTGTCGGCCGTTTCACGCCCCGATTTGAATAGGACGCTGATGACGTGAGATGTTAAAGAGCGTCCGTAAATAAAGCAAATAAAAAATTAAAACAAACAATCTGAAACTTTACAGCACGCCACATAAAGGATGATAATTAACAACTATCATAGTAATTCCGCCATCTTCACGACTTCCCTGATTGAAGCCCTCAGCCCTCGTATGTGGCTGTTAATAACAAGGCGTTTTCGAAACAGCACGTGCATTTTAATAATAGTCCTAAGATACTACATTTGTTTTCTTAAGTAGTGAGAGAAATTTCTCTAACCTTCTTCTTCAAAAGGCACATTATTTAAGATCTTTGTGAAGTTTTCGTCTGTGCCAATATTGGATTAAGTAAGACCTAATGATTAAGAGCTACGAAATTTTAAGCAAAAAATATACACATACACGTCTTTGCCAGATGTCTTGAACATTGTGGGCGAGACGAGGGACTCTGTAAGCCATTGTGGTGTTAGACGTTAACCGTTCGACATCTGCTACATGCTGCAGAGATGCAAACTCCATCTGGAGGTGTTCTAGCACGAATCACATAAAAACGTTATCGCAAACATGTTTTAAGCATGTAATTGATGCGCTATTTTCAGCGAAATTAAGTGCACACTCATCAATTAGTTCATTATAGTTATTATGATTAGAACGTCAATTGGTTTTTTAACAGAAATCCTATGATAATTAGGGAAAATGCATACATTCCTCCGATTGTTAGGCAAAAACAGGACGAGTATATTATTTTGTCTACAATTAAGAAAACTACCAACAGTATGTTTCAGTTTATCGTGATTTTCTTGTCTGTCAGCTTACAGCTGAGAAAGGAAATGTACTTGAGAAGGAAGCATGTGCCTAAGTTTGGGTACCTCTCCGGCATTTCTTATTGATAAGGACTGACAGGGAACATCCTTGGATTTCTGTTATAAGTCACTTACTTATGTTGATATTTTTGGTATTTACTTTTCTGTAAAACTCTGTAGTCGGTCCTAGTGGTGTAGTGGTAACCATACTTGCCTTCTAAATTCAAGATCGCGGGTTCAAACCCAGCCAGAATCGATGTATTTTTTCGGGTGTAAAAATCCTAAGTATGGCTTCCCTCGCAAGGGAAGCAAAGTCGTGGGTCCCGTGGGTCGTATATTTACGGCACGAAAAAGAACTTGAAAAAGGAGGTCTCTGAGCAAAATATGTCGGCCGTTTCAAGCCCAAAATTGAATGGGACGCTGATGACCTGAGATGTTGAACAGCGTTCGTAAATAAACCAAATCAAAAAATCATTCATCTCTCTATCTATCCATCCATCCATCTACTTATTAAAGTATAAGTAAATAAATGCTAGGTAATATAAGAATTTGCCTTCCAGAGTTTTACTTTTTAAGCCCGTTGTTCCTAAAACTATACATTTCTAGTTATTATATAGTTCAAAGCGCTATATCTGAAGAATTTTTATAGAACCTCCTTCAATACCCAATCCTATACGTTTACCAGTAAAAATTCAGAGGACATTCTCACATCTCTTTGGGACACCCTCCCCCCTTTTCACAAAAAAGTTAGTAGAGTCTGGAGAAGCTATATACACGTTCAAAAAATGTACAGGATGCAAATTTAGAAGTTTGATCTTGGAGTTAAATCTTGGGGAAAGAAAATTATATTTAAAGGAATCCGCAAACAAAATTTAAAAACCCTTGCTATACAACATAATACCCTAAATGCCGGTATGTGAAATTTGCGATAAGTAAATATAGGAAAATTAAATTAATATCCCCTCAGTAAGGAATCCTTTGGTTGATACTGCATTAGTAAATTCTTTACTTGTTAATCGTGTGTGATATGCAATAATTTACCTTTATCTGTATGTAATATTTCATATGTACATTTAGGAATCTGATATTATGGACGACAGTGTTGTTTGCGGACTTGTGTAGCTGTATGTTAATCAACTACACCGCATAATTTCAGAGATTGTAGAGAAAAGCGATATCAGACAGGAAATGCATGTTCTTGTATTAAAATTGCAAAGTTATGGCATTACTGACTAATGAAGTTGTGTTAAAACTAATGAAAGGAAGTATGACATGTACGAACAGAACTGAGGATCTTTTAAACCACAGCAGAGTTTCCGAAAGTTAGAAATATTCATTGCTGACATGTTACTTGACTGCTGATCTCGTAAAGACAGCGATGAAACGTTTCGGGATAAGATAATGCTACTGGGTGGAAAGCTGAGAATGTGATCTTGTTCATGACACTTCCAATCTGTTCAGCTTTAGCATGACAGCTCAATCACCACTTCCATGCTCGAATGGTAGAGACGTAGAGTGGATTTCACAACATTTTGGGGTTCGCTGTACCTCGGCACGCAGTTAATGACATTGAAGAATGGGCTTTGTGGTGGTACAGCATTATTGTACACATCAGAGCTGTCATGTGCAGGAGGATTAGCAAGTCTCGCTCTCTCGTGGGAAACGGTATCATCCCCCGAATTATACGGGCAAACGCCAAACTCCTTTGGTTCTAGCGCTTTTACGTTTCTAATGTAGCGAAGTTTTCATTTTAATATGTGTAGCTATGATGAGTTAAAACGTCGAGTACTTCCAAACGGTGGATGATAGATACTGAAGGGTGCTCAAGAAATGTAAAACGCCTCCAAATTTCTTTATGCCTGATACATTTATCAGCATGTTAATATTTTTGAAAGCGCAAATATTCATTGTTAAAATCTTTAAAGCACATAAACTCAAAATCTCATATTTGCAATGAGGAACCTAAACATATACATTCTATTGATCAAAAAGATTAATTGAAGCACAGGGCTCAAAATGTTATGACACATTTAAAACATCTTCGTGCATCATTTTTCATGAAGTATAATTTTACAGAATGAAATCTTATGAATAAAATGAAACATATATTTTCCTACCATAAAAATTTTTATTCAAACACATTTTTGAGTACTGTAAATAAATAACAAAGGATTTTAGTTAGAATAATGAAAGCTGGCAACATATGTAGAAAAAGTACAGAACACTGATAACAATAAATTTGGAACCTCTATAAGAGACAATCTCTGGGCTACAGAAAATATAAATATATCGTCACAAAGGAAACTGAACTCGAGTATAATTAAAACTATATCCCATTTATGTTCTAACTGCCTCACAGCTATAAGAAAGGTGGATTGGATAATACATTAAAATAAATATTATCACACCTGAATAGGTAAATTATTAAAACAGTTCACTTATATAACACATTTTCCACCGATGAAATTTAAAAGAAATTTTGACTTTCACCCACTCACAGTCACTTATCAATGTAAACAATCTTTAACTTTTTACTGTAATTATTTTACTGCATTAGTCTTTGTCTTTTCAGTGTCGCCAACTTCTCTTGAAGGAAGAGAATCATTTTTTACAATCACAGCATCTCGCGCCAAAAAGTACAATATGTTGTTACCTTAATGCGTATTATATACAGGTACCATTATCATTATTGTCACTTCCGGTTCTTGCTTGTGAGAGGTGTGCAAGTTGAGACATGTTCAGTTCCGCCTACGATGACGCGACGAACAATGTGCTGCTCTGAAATTCTGCTTTCTTCAACCAAGGCCCATGCAGAGTTACAGGGGGCCTGTTCTTTCCTATTGCTCAACTCCAGCATGGTTGAGAAGCATTCAATTTCAAACCAGGGCGGATCTAACGGAGGAAAACATCGCTGCTGAGAAAGCGTCGTCGAATAACATTACGAACACTTGCAGACATTCTGAAAAGTTCACTGGGTGCTAACTGAAAAGCTGCATATGAGAGGTGTTTGTGAACGGTGGGTTACAAGATTGCTCTTGCTGGCTACATTATTTCGATATTCAAGGAGTGGTTTACCTGCACACACAACTGCTACTGGGCACAGGTGTCCTGCACAAGCGGAAGGCCACTTTTCCATGCGACAAGCTGGATACTTACTGTCAGTCCCTGTGAATTTTTCCTTTCTCCAAATTGAAGAAACACTTTCGTGGGAGGCAATTTCCTTAATCGGAAGTACTGTTGGATCGAAGAGGCGATTCTGAAGAGTCCGTCAAAAAATGTTTTTTTTTTCAGTATATCTTTGAAAAATGGCAGAAATGCTGGTACAGGTGCATTGCATCCTAACGGACTACTTTAAGAAAGACCAACAAGATAATGTGGACGAGTTTTTTGCCATTCTAATCGGATATCCTCGCGTTAAATCTCGTCTTAATCTTTCTGCTACTAGTAAAATTACTTTTATATTTCTACAATTGCAATTACTGCACGCAGTGTCTTCATTTCACTTGTTAACCAATCCACGAGCAAGAAAATATTGACTTTCCACAACTGAGTGTGTCTACAGTTGCAAATATCAAATGGGTGAAAAAAATTCTAATCCGGTGCATTTTCATGCATTTTAAAAGAAAGTTAATCCAGAAAAAATATGTGTTGACGAGATTGGTGGAAAATCTTTATGCGATTAGCGCAGTAAGCAGCATCAGTGTTCCCAGGTGTAAACACAGAGTACGCAACGGATCGCTTGTCACAGTCAACTGTCACACTAACTTTGCTGCAATTTCCAATCCCTATTCAGTTCAAGAATCGCACCAGCTCTACGTCAATGCTCTTTGGCTGTGTTGTCAACAAAAACGCATCACCGCACCTCTTAAGTTCGCTGCGGAGACATTTTATGTTGGCAGTGTTCATAGAGCGTCTAGGCTGCTTCATCTTCAACCACATAAACTTTCTGTTGTACCTGAAATGCCAAATATGTTTATCATCTGCACAAAGGATTTCTTGATCGGAATCTGACTTTGCTCTCGGATGAATCTCATTTCAATTTCTCAGAAAAACGGATATTGGAGTAGCATGGGCGATTAACTGAACTTTCAATTTATGACTAAAAATAAAACAGGGGTGTGCAAACGCGTTATTGAGTCGTAATTTTATGACGGCAAATCGGTACATAAATGAGAAACTGGATCCGATTTTCAATTTCTTACTTATATGACATCAGCAGATAGCTACAGCTAACGAAACCATCCTGGTATTGGGTGAAGTGTATTGACAATAACACGAGGAGGCTGGAATTCTTATTACATGTTTATTAGCACGCTAACAATTCAAATGATTTAAAATACGCTATGAAGAGGGCAAATGTTAGACAAATTGTGGCAAGTTTCTCAGGAGAAATCAAATAACTCTCACAGTGTGATAGCAAATATAGTATATTTAAGAAAAAACGCTCTTACTGTGGGAATCAATTTTCTCGGCATGTGGCAAGAAACTTTTGCAGTATTTTGCCGACGGAAAAATCAATATTTGATCAATTAGCAAAAAGAAAGTTACTTCAGAATTGATGAGTACAAATTCTCTGTTTTCGTGCATGAACTTGATCACTCGTGACTCAGAACGGCCGAGGCACACGTCTTTCTTTCCTTCTGACCTTGCTTCTTAAGTCAGGAGTTCGCCCGTAAAAGGAAGGATTTATTTTTGTTGCGATTAAAATTGATTATGCAAAAGTGTTTTAAAGTATATTAGTGCTCCTAAGTGTTCCAAGTGCTGTAGTTGGCATTTTCCTAATACAAAGACAGAGGTGTGCATGACAAGTTTTATGTGCGATGGACTTGCACAAGAAACACGTGTTTCGTAATTCACTGCTAGGAAACCTCCGAGATCGTTAAGGCGTGGACTCATGAGTGGAAGGTCTGGGGTTCGAATCCCACCAGGTTTTCCTCAGTTCTTATAAATGGCAAATGCCGAAGAGGTGCCCTAAATTTAGGCCTGGAATGTTTTCTTCCTTAAAAAAATCCTTTCCCAATGTATCATTTCATCCCATGTATCATCAGTGTCTACCGCCTGTGGTGCCTCAGTAGTAAAAACGGGCGTTAAACACTACTAAATAAAACCTACTAGGAAAATTACAAAACTGTGAAATTTAAAACCATATACGATCACTATTGGCCAATAGTTGCAGTCACGTGATGATAAGCACTGCGCTGATAATTGTGCCATGTTACATAGAAGAAAACAAGTGGTGGAGCACATCTCTTGCACGATGAGAAAATTGATGTATGACAAGACACCTAATATTGTGATGTTTATGCAACTTCAAAGAAAAACCAGTCTCCTAATTGTTGAATTTCTTCGCATGTTGATAAATCGGTGAGTCGCAAAATTTGCCCCTGGCTACCGGCCAAGCTCACGCTTGAATGCTCTGTAGTGTTTTAATTTTAAACTTTTTCATTTACTGGTTACCACGGTAAGTGTAGAGGAAAATGAAGTAAAAAATCGTTAATTGTAATTTATATTAAACAGTGCGTCACTTTCGATTCCTTAGTTTTTAACATACTACATTACCACTATTATAAAATATTAGGTAATATAATGAGATGCCGCTATAGGGATTTAGAAAATTAATACTACAAACATTGACATGCATAAGAAACTGAAAGTCAAAATCCTTGACGGATAATGTGATCAGCTACAGATCTCTGCATATTTCATGTACCCCAAAACAAAAGAAAAGAAGGATGCTTTCATATGCACTGTACTTTAATCAAGGTAGTGAGGGTCTTGGATCAAGCAAGAGTCCTGTTTTTGGGGACTTAAGAATTCCATGTCCGGGATAACAGAGGAAATAGGCGAAAAGTATATGAAGACTAAACTAAAGATGGCAGTCCCAAAATGCTTCTTAACCGCACATGGTGTTGTTTGTTAGTCAAGTGGATAAAATATTATTAAAAGTCTTATAAAAATCCTTGAAAAGTCAGAAAACTTTAAATAAATACATCAAATATCCTTTCTACATAATTAAATCTCAGCACGTCACGGTTAATGTAAAATCCGAAATGCATTACTTTTTATCTGTTTGATTTTGAAATGTACCAGGATGGATAGAATCGTTAAGGATAAAGTTCAGTACTGAAGGGATGGTCATTTTTAGTGGGAGGAAGGGATTAGATGAGGGACACAACGAGAGAGCGGGATGCATAGCCGGTGAGTGAGAAACATGAAAGAATTATTTCCAGATAGAGCATTCGACAAGGAAGAATTCAAACCCCTCCCTATACTAGACGCCTGGGCAGAGACATTTCCTCAGAGCAAGTCACCGTCACAGCGAACAGAGTACCAGCCTATCTCGACTGGCACTTTCGATCCTGTATGAAATGGGAGAGCGAGAATTCCCAACATTGCTTAAGCGACCAGGGGAAACCACGTAAATCTCCAGGTCAAGATGACCGTCGGGAGCTTCTCTAGTGTAAAACACAAGGTTTACAGCCTGAGCCACTCCACTCCACTAATGACGTATAACGTGGGTGTTGTGGTACATTGTTTTCCTAAACCATGGGTTTCTAACACTGATACATACGGGTTCTACTAAGTATAGATTTAGCATACCTGTTTTTAAATGCTATGAGCATTGAGTTAATTACAAATTTCGGGAGATAAAACAATTTGCATTCAAAAAGAACGTTAATTGGAGATAATGAGTCTTTATGTTTAGCACTACAGAGAACTGCTAATCGGTTCCAATACTCCGAACAGACTCTGATTATCTTTCAATTTGTGTTGACAGACAGAGAGTAGTTTCCCTTTTGTTAAGGGCACTGGGAGGTCATTTTACTACAGATGAGGCCAACAGAAATTTAAAATTTGTTTAAATGGCAAATTGAGAATTTGTGCAAGTAATCGTTAGATAAAATGCAAAAGTGATCACCATGCATCATCAGACAGAATGCTGTGATACGGTACTGAGCTTTGAAAATCAGAGTTTTAGTTTCATCTCACTTAGGTGCTCTTTCTTATAAAATTATTATAGACATTTCCAACAAATGTTTATAAATATTTTAAACACTTCCTTTGGAGTGAAAAAAAATTGTTAAACTTTTTATCACAATATTTCTTTGATTATAAAACACACCATATTTATTACGTGTTATTTTACTCAGGTTCAATATATTAAGATATATTCAGTTCATGTTTTAAATTCATTTTTTGTGATTTTGTAAAACCGCCAACTAGAATAAACATTTGTAGGAAAAAAAAGTATATCTGATGATTGAGAAGGAATTATTTCGGTAAAGATGTATGATGAAGCCTGAAATACAATTTACTATATTATATATATAATTTATTTATTTTACACAAACATAAAGTGACACCGAAGTGAAAAAATAGTAACTTTTGCCAAATAGTTTTTTCCCTCCTAAAAATTACTTTTAACCTCAAAGAATCTACCTGAGGGTTTCATAAGTCTATGCTCTTTGGAATGTTTGAGCACACATTTTTAAACATCTTCATTGTTTTAATTCTTTTCACTTTGTCTTTAACTTTTAGGTACCCAAAATTTCAAATATTAATTTCTCGGTTTTAACTTTTCGTATGCTCAAAACCTTCCACAATTTTTATGTACATGACTGAAATTTTGGAGACTTCTGTAGGCCTTGCTTCATAAAAATTAG
Source organism: Metallyticus violacea (assembly GCA_030762175.1). Lineage (NCBI taxonomy): Eukaryota > Metazoa > Arthropoda > Insecta > Mantodea > Metallyticidae > Metallyticus > Metallyticus violacea. The sequence goes on along the minus strand of CM060830.1, from coordinate 109,015,510 downwards.
CGTGTATTTTTCTGTAAAAACAAAAACAAATTAACAAAGATTATTTTTAGTATAGCCAGTCATTAATTTATCCATAATTGCAATTGCATATATATTTCATTTTTAAAAATATTACTAACGTTCATAATTAAAAACTCGTGCTAATTTTTGTTTAAGACAATATATTAGAATACATAAAGCTTTCGAGAAAAATGTCAACTATTGAATGGGAAAAAATTAAGCACATATTTAAAATAATAGTGAGAATTTGGCTAATTAATAGAAAAGTTACTGTTAATATTATAAACTAGAACAATAAGTGAAAAATCTAAAATATCTAGGTATAGTCATTCCGCAATTTCAGATTTTACTTCGGTGTCCCCTTAAAACTATAATCACAATAAATGATAACTAAATACACAAACTATTTGTCACGTAAACTGAAGTTTAAGTTCTTCTATCAGTTAACTAAATAACCTCCGAGTGCTCTTAAACGACTAACGAAACTGTTTGATTTTGTAATTTCATGCACACAACAAAAGCAAGCGTGGTCGAAACTACAAAGGCCGGTCAGCATGTCTGCAAATCATATTAGGGACAATTTCCTGAGTAAGGGGTTTTCTGGTGATTTTCCTTACCCAGAAAAGGTATCTTCAGGCGTTGTGGACTCCGGGTTTATTTACGCACTCATTTAATCCAACATTCATTTTCGTTTCAATGCATCTTCGTTGTTATAAACTATTCCAAAAATGTCCGCCACGCAGTAGCTGTGTAAACTTAGCCAATTCCTCAGTAAGAAACGTGTGTAGGTTTGTTATACAGAACGCTGGAACAAAGCAAATAATAAAAAGCATATGCTTTTCCAATATCATTATTATTTTATTTACATGTAATATTGTTAGCTTAACGTTTTCAATTGCTCTTAGCTGTGTAACAACTATAACGCTTAAGCTACATAATTAACACTAACCGTACGTTTGCTTGTTTTTCACTTTTCCGAAATCGGTGTTCTCTCCGCGTACGTTTACACTAGCAAGGTTGATAGAGTACATACATTGCCGTTTAAGATTAGCACTCCCTCCGTATCGCTCCAGCATTCCCTGGTATTCGGCTTCTTCCGCTGCCGTTCGGTACTGAAGCCGCAGGACGGCCGCTGTCTGTAAGGGAAAGTCCATGCGAATGCAGAGACTATTCCCTCCCACTCTTTCACATGATACCAACGAGATTATCGCTTGGCGGAAATACCCAATTGTTAATGCTAACAATAACAATCTCCCCTCCCCCGTAATGCACTTCTCTCCCCAGACCACCTTAATCAAAGTCCTAGGCGATTACAAAAACTCGGTTTTCAGGTATATCCCCAATCAGATTTCCCCTGATTTTCAGAAACTATTTTTCTTATTTTATTTAAATGATATATTCAGGATTTCGTGGCAAAAAAGTTCTTTTTTTTTTTTAAATTTTGGGTTTCGGATAAATTCCCGCTCATATTAGTCTGATTTTGTGGATTTTCAGAAAACATTTTTCTTATTTTGATTCAATGGCATATACTGAGTTTCGTTGAAAAAAAGGTGCGGCTTCTAGAGCGGTAACTCTCTCTCTCTCTCTCTCTCTCTCTCTCTCTCTCTCTCTCTCTCACGCACGCACGCACACACACAATTTTTGGTGCCTAAAAGTAGGATTGTTAGAGATTTGAAGAACTTTTTTGAATATTTTTTCATGAGTACAACCACAATGGGTTACATTCGCTAAAAGACTACAAACAGACACAGTCTATACCTTATGCCAAGTATATCTTATTACGTATTACGGAATGAGATGCAACCACGCATGCGCGGCAATGCAGTACGTAAGAGCTATAAGAAAAAAAGTTACCCCTGTTTCTATTTTAACGCTAGGAGTGTTAATGTTAAATTAACAAACTACACTTTGATTATTTCTGGTACACAGATAACCGATATCAAGATTGGTTTTAACTTGATCTCCAATAGCTCATTTACATGATCAACAATGCTGAAGATGTTACACCCTAAAGCAATTGTTTCCAATGTTCAAACCGGACATGACTTGACCGTAACATTAAAAATGAATATGGAATTATTTTAAATGACCAAATGATGTTCTGTCTTTCAGGTGTGATCTAATGAATCCCCATCTGGGGCAATTAATTAATATAAACCAATAGAATGATTTACAATTTAAACAAAATCACAAACAGTAATGAGATGCTGTCTTATGAGGAAAAGTCACCCTGAGCATTCAGACACGCACCCCATTGCTCCAAGAAGCATCCGTCCGAAAAGAAAGTTGCTGCTTGAACCAGTTTTTATCGTCGTTGTGGAACCCTTCAGAAGTTTCCCGAGACGTACTAACAAATAACAGGCTATCTCTCGTCAGACGTGACCTCACTCGTGCAAATCCTCAATACACATTTCTTACCGTACACGGCATTAGTAGGACGATGAATTTCATTCGGCCATCCGCTGTCAAAAATTAAATTACAGCACGTAGACCACTTAATCGCCGTCATATTTGTTCAGCGCCCGCAAGCTAATTGCACCTCATACTGGGGTATGATGATCTATATAGTTGCCTATTTCCCCAATCCTACTAGGGTTGATTGATATGCATAGCTAAGCGAGCAATGTGGACAGAGAGGGTTTAAACTGATCGCGCACGTATTACTGCAAAGATTGTGAGGGCTACCGTTCGTATTTTTAAACAATACATTAATATTTTTACTATATGTAACCTAACCTAATCTTAAAACTCGTGGTTACTTCTATTTTCAAATACTGATTAGTGAATCTTCCAGGAGTTCATTTAGGCTTACTGAACTATTAGCAAGTAATAGGCCACGGAAAAGTATCTTGATTTGCTGTTTAAACGTTGAAAGAGCATTAAATCTTTATAAATTAAATCCTAAATTTCAAAAGTTCGACATATGCGTAGATACAGAAAACACACAGGCTGGCCGTTAATCAGCCTGCCAATGTGACTGTATTGCAGTTAAAGATAGTGTACAATAATTGCTAAAATTATTTAAGAGTGAATCATGTTCAACTGAAGTGCTATATCTTATGCCAAAATTGTACACATCTTTGTTTAATAACTCCTGGGTAAATCAAACTTTACTTCTCAAAGCAGCAACCTTGATCATTTGGTCTTGCAGGCGGTTATTTCAGTTCTCAGGCTGCCTACTTGGAATGTGCAGCCGCCGCTACCAGAAAAAGACAAGAGTTGCCGCGCGTAATTTTATGTATTTATATTTTTACTGAAAGAATAAAATGCTACTGTATTCAAAACTGATAATAATAAACACCAACATGTGTTAGAACAGATGTTGAAAATGATGCTCCACAACGGCAATACATTGCTAGCATCTGCCAACAAAATTCCTGAATTTCATCTTAACTTTTCTTTCGTAATATGTTTGTCATCGAGAGATCCTGTCTCTCGTAACTTTTCAAGAACAGTTTCTCTACCTGGAACACGATTGCTACTTCTCTGCAAGAATTAGTTTTCACATAACATCGTTCTTCAAGACCACAAGTATATGGTGGCATAACTAACGAGAAAAATCTGTATACCATTCATAAAGAACTGAAGAAAACGCACAGCCTCTCGCTGACAAAGTACCCCCCCCCCGAACTACAAGTGCTGCCTGCACATGCATTACAGGGCTTGAAGACTGGTTTCTCCCTACGCATTTTCGCTCTGCCGGACCGTAATTCAAATAATCTCATTGTACAGTCAGCGATATGAATAGCTGTTTAAAGTAAATCGCTTGTCGTTAATTGTTCAAAGACGGAATGACTCCAATTGTTCACAAATAGTGGCACGGAACAGATTGCGGAGATGATGCAATGTGGAAGTCTACAGAGGCCTACCGGCCTGAGGCAGATCTGGGGGGAAGGGCATTACCTATCTGTCAATTATTGGGGATGAACATGACAGCGCAAAGTTCTAACTGTGTATTCTTAACAAGCTCCAAAACCTTCGCTACTGTGGAAGAGACTGCCTCAAAGAGTGGAAATCTCCTCCTCTACGCCAAGCAGTAACAACCTACAGATCGGCCTTCTGAACAACCGCTTTCCTTATGATCCAGAGAGAAAGTTTGCAGGGAAAAGTAGGCTCTTTTACAGGCGAAATTAACAGAAAGTATACCCAGTGATAATTATAGGATGGAAACGACTCTGTAATGTTATAATAGCATTTTATGTTAAACTTTATGGAATTGTGATTATAATAATGAGACACTCAAGTCTTTAAATTTCCTTGGAGATCACCACGATAGCAAAATTATTGAATGCACATGGGACATGTAGTTTTAAGTATATTTGACTAGCAATTAACGAAGATATATCAGCTTCAGGACACATTCAACCGTAACTATGGGTTTTCCACACTTGCTAAGTAACATGCTTAATTTGATATTTTATGAGTATAAATGTGTACCTAAAGAGAAAAAATAGTTTTTCTTTTTTATTAAAATAATATTAATTAACTTTAGCTAATTTAAAAGCAACTTATAGTTTGGAAGTAATTTCTTAATAAGCGGGAAAATTTTCATTTGGATAGACAATAAATTCAGCATACGTCTAGCCTAAGTGTTCTTAATTCACGTTTCTAATTTGTTTAATTCGTCCTCACCCATGTCCTCTCTCTGTTCTACTTTCTAGTTCCTCGTAAGGAAAGTTCGTATTCTTGAGAAGAACGGGCAACGCGGGATTTTAAAAGCTGGCAGGCAGTTCGGGATCACTCACTATATATGACAGTTAGGTCGTTTTTTGGAGCTGGCGGTTCGTTTCTAAATTTCTAAATAAAAATTCACTTAATTTCACTTCTAACAAAGCGACCATATTCTACTTGACTGGCATTACTGCAAACATCATTTCTTCTTTCATTTGCAGGTTCTTTGGTAGCCTCCTTTCTTATTTTAAAAATAGGAGATCGAAATTCCCAAATCTGTCGTGAATGTTTGTTTTTATTTACCAGGTTTTCTTCCTAGCACGTTACTAAGTTTACTTTCGATATATTTCGCCATTATTTAAAATGCGGATCAACTGCACAAAACTGTTTTATGAATATTCGCGAATAAACATAAACGCCGAAATTCTGTCATGTGAGAGTGGCTGGCTCCTTCTAATGAGTCGCAGGTTCCTCTTTTACACATTATCAGGGAAACAATGACATTATAACAATTATGACCTCCTTTAACGCTGTGTAACATAAGCAATGTTGTTGTCATACGGAAACCAATGCTGTTTAACTCGATGTTGTAATAATACTGGTTTATATTAGGGGGTGATGCCCATAGTGTTGTCAGCCTGGACGCTCTATAACATTTAAGGAAGAAATAATAAAACTGTGCACTTACTTTTGTCCTTGATGGCAGTGATGACGAGTTTGAAGCCGTTGGATTCAGTGCCCCAACCGTCGGTCACGTATTTAAGTGTAACAAAGTTGGTCCGCGTGTAGATGGCGCCCACCGTCTGCTTCGTGTTGCGACATGACAAGTCAGACTGCAAATAAAACAACATCACATTACCATGTTGCTTGTTTCTGAAGTCCGCGAAACCTCTGGCGCTGCCATAGCAGTGTAACATAACCACAGTAGTGCCCGCTTATAGCCGAGCCGAGGTATACGGGCGTGTTTCAGAAGATGCGCCTTGTTTTACAATAAACCCAGTACAATACACGAAAACATTTCCAATGGCAATGTTACAATACTTTTCGAAAGACACAAAGAGTTGGTGAGATGCGTTTGAAATCCTGGCATAAATATGCAAGTGTTGTTTATCTATCAGGCAGGCTATTCTAGTTAGTTTAAAGTTTCACACTCTGGCACGGTTGTAGATTCTGCAAACACAAAAGCACCAATTTGTCCTTAATGAAATATGATTTCACTATAATAAGTATAAATGTGAACATAAAATATGAGCACTACTTCAATAAGAAAGAGGCATTTTCTATGTTATAAACAGCATTAGAAAGTGTTTCTAAGACATGCGATATCAATTGCTTCGGTTCCTCATGATCTATTAAAAACACCCTTTCTTTGAGGTAGCCCCAAATCCAGTTTTAGGGGAAGAAACAGAACCACAACAGCTTCCTTGCTGGATAGTTTGACCAGATTGGCAGGGTTCTTTCAGCAATCACGATGGCCAATGTGCATGAATGATTCCTCATCCACCCTGTTCTCCGAACTTAGCCCTAAAATGACTTTTTTCGAGTTGGAAAATTTGCCTTGGTGGGAAGAAATTTTCATCAAAGTGATGAGAAGTGATCGCCGCCGCCAATGAGTATCCAAGTCCGCTGGACACTATGTTGAAAAAAAAGTTATGCAACATAAAATATTTTACTTGCATGTTTACCAAACTTTTCAAAGCGTCCGTACACATGGACTAAACTTACAAAAATACGGGGTAAAATAAGAACAACGTATTTTATAATAATTTTACTCCATTAAAAGTCCAGTTAAAGGTGTTATTGCTTAATTACAGCACAAGAGTTTAACCATCGCGGTATTGGTATTAAATTACATCACTTTGCATATTATTCATTCTATTTTTCTATGACAATTATGTATACGAAACAGTGGGTTAAAAAATATTGTTTTAAATGTTCAAGTGTGTCTCTTACGCTCCATTCAAAATGAGAAGAAGTAGGGACCACTCGTCCAGTTTCATGTCTGATGCTGCGTTGTGTGCTTTCCCTACAGCTGCGACTTTTCCACTGTAACAGTTCAAACAATCTGTCATTTTCCTCAGCATGTTGTGTTGCTTTTAGTGCAAGTGTGATGTCACCAAACGGACTTGATGAATTTTATATCAGAGTATAAAACACTTAGTACATGTTAACTGTATAGTATTTTACTGCCTCTAACCACTACTTATGATGGGTTCTTGTGTTCCATACTTCTTGGAAAAATCCAGAATCGGTTTTGAAACAATGAAGATAGGAAATTTAATTTAAATTTACTATCTGAGAAAAAACATTTAAAATCACAAAATTAGGAAAATATTTAAAATAAAACGTTGAACTATGTAAAGAGATTTGAGTTTCTACAAATATACAAACATGCTTTACATAATTCCAAATGTACAGTAACTAATGAATGTAGCTTGATTAGAACATGTACAGAGGTTGAACGAAATAATATAAACTTTCACTTAATTGCTCTAGCACCATCCTTGATTTCGATAACAACCTCTTGGTGGTTAGTGGGATTCTGTACCATTCCTAAAAAATAAACTGTTTTAATTCCTGGAGATTTGTTTTCTAATACAGACAAATACGGCTCGATATTAGTCGATTGTGCAGGTCAGTAACTTTGCCATTGTGCTCATTAAATAATATTATACATATTCGGCTGTATGAGTGGGGACATTGTGATCTTGGAAAATAACCTCTCATTTTAAGAATAATACCTGCGCCATTAATAACATGATCACTTAACATGCTTTCATAGTCCTTGCTAGTTATATTTCCTTTCGGTGTGACAGTAGAACTCAATGAAAACCATGACAGAACTTCCAACATGGTTAAGAATACAAACGTGAACACGTCAGCGGTATGAAGGTTGTTTCGTCAAACTTTCTTCCTTTAAACGGCTGATTCTTTGCACCGCTGAAGTCACATTTCGGCATTTCCCTGCTTTACAAAAGGTTTAGCAAAAGCAGGTGGACGCACATTGTGGCGTATTCATTGTTTGGATGTTGTGGTGTGTTCGTTTATGTTTGGGGAAAGAATGTCGGTTAAAGAGAATGGCCGTTGGAGGTTGGTAGTGAGAAAATTCCAGAAGCAAGTCTTGTGTTTTAATTCCATTAGTGGTTGGGAGCAAGACATGGGGAAAAGAGAGGGTTGGGAATCACCAAAGAGTAGGACGTCCCGTGTCTCTCCCCCAGCCCAAAGCATGCACAGCTGAACTCGATATGTAGAAACTGTTAACACTCACTTTTTGATAACCTGCAAGAATATAAATAATTCTATAATCTATGAGATATTGCAAAAACACCAGAGATTAATTTAACAATAAAATCCCTCTCATAAGCATAGACAAGAATAAGTATGTAGGTCTATTTAACACTAACGTAATGTTCTGTGAGCCAAGGAATCAACAGCAGTGAGAGGTAACGCTCCTTAACGCTCTCGTGTCCCTGTTCTCCAGTTTCGTTGTCTTGCTGCCAATATTATGTTTAGCAGAGAAAGTTTTCCCATTACCCTTGTATGTTGTCATGACTGCAGATATCCCTACTAACTTTGTAACTATGGTTCGGGTTCAGCAACCAATTGCTGTTTGGAAATCTGTAAGTCTGAGATAACGGTTCAACACAACAAGAGACGATCACAGGTTTACTGGTGATTCAGACATCATAGTCCAGGAGAAAGAAGACACATCCAGTATGTGACAGCCCATCAGGAATAGGATACTTCTAACCTAATTCTATATTAGCGGCAAAAACCTTACCAGGGTCTTGTGGCTTTTGAAAAAGGCTAGTTTTGCACTGACTAATGTACTTTTCTTCCTGACAGTAATTTTGTTTTTCATCTTTATTTCTTGGATGAATTTTGAAAAGATTTATGGTATTTTTACGTTCTATTCAATACATAATCTAAAAACTTAATATTACACGTATTTTATGCCTAATGGTTTCCTATAAGTTGGAAATGAAATCAAGAAAGGCTGTGTAATACGTTTTAATTCAAAGAACACAAAATGAAGTAAACAAGATATAAGACGTTATGTAATTAAAAGTAAAGTATAAGCCTGAAGCTCTAACTCGAAATATTAGTAAATTGGAAGATGGAGCTATCAGAAAGAGGCAGGACCCCACAATTCCAGCTTTTCAATAAGGAAGATGCAGGTATTTAACACCTACAAATACCCATGAGAACTAACGCAGAATTTTGGAAGAATCCCATTAAAAGCCACCCACAGTAGTAAAATTTGGTACAATAAAATAAACAACAGTCGCCTCAGAAATCAATAAGTTATCATTTATCCTATAGGCGACACATCTGTCCATGTGCGATAAAATACTGCAACCCTAACAACTCATACCTGGTTACTGCTAAAGGAAACAATAGGAAGTGTGTTAATGTTATTCTTCGAGTTGGTTTCAAGCGGACATATTATAATTATTATATTCTATTTTCAGCAACGGATAATTGTAAGCAGCACTAACTGATCGAAAACAAGTTCTCTCACAAAACAACGCGAGACCCCGCAATACAACTGACAAACATGAACATAGCCAAAGTGTTGAATAAAGACCTTAGAGAAAAGGCAGACAGCTGAAAAGTTCGAAAGTGTGCGACAGTTAATGATGCATTTACAAGCTTGCGTTCAAACTAAAGTTGGTCATTTTGACGCTACCAGTAAAAGCAAGTATAGTACTGTGACATATGGGAATTAACAATATGTAGGGAAATTTATTGTAGCGTTGAGTCAGTTAAGAATTGGAAATGACGATTGGAAAGATTAGAGTCTGCGCATCTGCAAGCGACTTTGATAGTCGAAAGTGGAAGTTTGAGGAGAGAGGATGTGCCTGCCAGTGATAAACATTTTGTATGTAAGTGATAATTGCTAAGACCATGGTTAACTAATATGTGCATACCTAGTTTCCGTATTTCCTCATTACGATCCCGTTTACAGTCACTATGACCCTATCCGACCTATAGTTAGTTAAAATTGTGTTTTATGAGAGTGGAAGCAGGAGGTAGTGACATTATTTATAAATAATAAATTAATGTAATTCAAAAAATACTAAAATAGATCATAATGAACAAGCACGAACCACACATCACATTTTCGGTAGATGTTTAATATATAAGCCGTCCCTTTCTCACTTTAAAAAAATAGAAAGAAAAAAAACTGAATGATTAGAAATATATAAGTCTGAAATCACGAAATACGAAATCTATTTCAGAACTAGAAATAACTCCTTATTCATCCTCATAATTTTGATTATATTTCTCCATGCAATGCACCTGTCCCAGTGTTTTTGCCAGTCTCCAAAGACATACTAGAACCACTTTTTTGACAGGTCCTTTAGAATCGCCTTTACCAAGCTTCTGGTGATAGAAAATGCCTCGCATGAAGGTGTTTCTTCAATTTGGAGAAAATGAAAAGGGCATGAGACTAAATCTGGACTATAGGGAGGATGAAGGACACACTTCACATTGAGTTTTGTGAGATATTCGGCGGCAATATTTGCGATGTGCGGCGTGTATTATCGTGGTGCAGCGTCCAATTTGTTGATTAGAAATGTGCTCTTTTGCATGTGATATGGCCTTGCAGACATCTCTGCTCAGTTACAATTGTGTGAGCAGGCACGAAATGCTGGTAATCATTCCAAAAATGGGATGACCATAACTTTCCCAGCAGAAGCAACCACTTTTGTGTTGGTGATGACATACAGAGCTTTGCTGTTTGCTCTCAGGATCGCAATGACGTAGATAAGTTTCATCAGCAGCGATTTGAAAGAAACTCCGCATCTTTAACCTGCACGCGAGCTTCCTTTTGCTTCAGAATCTCCAGTCTTGCAATCCACCGTCCCAAAACACGTCTCTTGTCCAACTTTTCAATTAAGAACGTGTATGTGGCACCAAACGAAATTTTTAGTCTTTCTGAAAGTACTCTTAGCCATTCTCTCTCATTATAACAGCAGCGGCGATAGTGTTTTCTTCCATTAAACCACAAATTGCAGCGTCGTTTCCATCTACCTTTGAAATTAATTACCTCCCCTCTTTAAATATCTTAACAATTATCGAGCTATGTTATAGGAAAGAAAAAACGATCCCTGCAGCCAAGAGAAACAAATCTTCAAAGTATGGGAAAATAATACAAACATCTGGAATGAAATTAACAGAAACACGGGATAAATTGTGGAAAAAATTTGTATGCGGAAACCTGCAATTGAACATTTTGGGAATTGGTTATGGAGAAGTTCACGAAATCAGAAATTACTTCACCATTAAAGAAAATCGACGTTCAGATGACTCTGAGGTTGAGGGATCTATGCATCTACTTCTTCATAAACTAGTACCTATAGACAATATAGTAGAAGAAGAAGATGAAGTCCCCAGGGAGAATGACATAAAAACTGAAGTGCCATTAAACGTGGTAAATAAAATATCGCTGTATTTGTAATCACTTAAATAATCAATGCCTCTGGTAAGGAAACAAATGCCGCACTGTTGGAAAGAAACAAAAGCAGCCATGTGAAATAAAGAGCAGATAGAGATCCTGCATCATTCAAATAATATATACAGCATTTGTTTACTAGGATAAAAATAAGTGATATTCTTTTGTCCACGTTTCTTTAGAACTGAGTGATTGAGGAAGGAGTTTTTATTATTTTGGTTTTAGTTTTAGGATTTGGGGATCATGCTACCGCAACAAATGCGCTATACATATCAGCGAATATGAGATCGGCTAAAACAATCCTCGAAAAAACTTCGTGTTCAGGAAGTTCTGCAGATGAGCAGAGTAGAGCACGTGTAGATTGGAGTCAGAAAATGTTGGAACAATTTGACATCATAACAGGTAGCGCTTGAGCCCTGGCTCCCTACAATCCATGAAAACGTCTCAAGAGTTGTGGGATGAATGTGTTGTTTCACATGACGAAGTAAGCACTGAAAATACAACAGGTTGTTTCTATCCAATATAATGAAAATTGCTTCAGGTTCTGTGAGAGCAACAAATACTTCGATTACTTCATCACTGTACAAAGCGAGGTCTGACATTTAAAAGAAAATATCACCAATGATTACATACGTACATTCTTAGCTGGAGTAGCATCCCTGTCAAAGCTGGGATCTTCCTATAAAAGAATTTAGCGACTCCTTTGCAAACCAAATTTATATGACAATTTTTTCGTGAATAGATTTGAATAAATAAGAAGTTCCCTAAGGTTCGATGACAAAACGAACCGTGGAAGCCAAGATGATGATACGGAAACTGTTCATAATAACTGTAGACAGGTGTAAGCAACTGGTTTCGTTAAGACACTCTAGTAAACCAGCTGGAGATAGTTCTCTTCAACATCGAATGTGCTCAAGATTCTTCTTACATCACACTTTACCAGCATATATGTCAGAAATGTTTTGATATGCACCTGCATGAGAAATTTAAATAATTAAGTTGAGCAAACAACAAAGAAGAACACAGTACGAGATATTTATGAGTGCATTGGATGAAAAATTAAAATTTAGAAATTTTAGAAATCACATAAAAAAAAGGAAAAATCTGAAACTGTAATTAGCCAGTTCAAGTTGACTCTACCCACACAGACAGTAAAGTATATCACAACAGCATTCTAACATCAATAATTAGTTGTAGCTCATAAAGTAAGAGACAAACATTTAAAAATGCAGAAAATAAATCTATTACGATTTACTGGTGTTACTTCTGTCCATAATTCTTAGTATATGGCCTATTAGATTTAAGAGGAGCAAAAAAGAACCTGGCAGGGTGCAGCGATCATTCATAAAAAAATGTACGAACGACACAGACATCAAAGATGACTCCAGTTAGAATGGAGAGCTACAGAGGAAGCAAGAAATGGAAAGACTACAAAGTGAGAGCTTGACTTCAATACACTAACAGGATACGGGCCACACGGAACCTGTTTAAATAAGATCGGCTAACTGCCAAATAAAGCCTGTGCAACATGTAAAAGAAGACAGGTTGTTACAACAATTAAACAACAGGAAATGTTTTCATATTAAAGGTGGTGGAGAACATAAATCAACAGCTAAGGGCAATCATCAAGCCACAAAACAGCGTGAGAAGATCACAAATACTTCTTCAAGTTGCACAGAATCACAAATCTCCCACACTAAAGAACCAAGCAGAAAGAAGACTGGAGAGAGACATGGCGTCCACATGAGATGTGACGCGAGGTTTCTTGAGCTCTTCACCATCGCATAGAGCTGCGAACGTATTCCTTTATAAACCAAGTAGCTAATTGCAGTTATGTAGTTACTTGAGCTAGTGCTTACAGTTTTATAAATAAAGACAGGTTCGGTACACAATTAAAACAGATAAGAGTTTTGTTAACAAGTGCAGTGTTGTATTTCACATTAAATTTATTAATGGCAACGACTTTAATTAAATTATGTTTTACAACAACTGTAAAAAGTTAATTGAATCGATGATTAATTGAGCCTGCAGCTTCTTGCATAATTATGAACTACTTCTCTTCCGCTAGTCTCTGGCGTTTAAGGAACATTTCTCATGGTTACCGTATTTAGGACTTCTAAAAAAATATAAAGACAAAAAAAAAAAAAAAAAAAAAACTCGCACACTTTAAATATCATATCCTGCAAACACACTAATTTGTACAATAAAACTTTTTACAGCATTAGTAGAAAATCTGTTTAAGCACATTTGAACAAATTTACAAATTATTAACATAAATAATATAGTTTACAGATAAACGAGCGAAGGAAAAAGTGTATAGCTAGAAGTGAATCGTCCGATAAGAGTTACCACACAGGCTGCGTTCTCAAGAGAAAGTAGCACAGTTGACTTCTCGCTCTGCTCCGCACGATAATGCAATAAGTAAGAATCATTTGTTGAAGTGAAAACATTATAGGGACACGCTTTTTGTTAGAGAGAGAGTAATAAGCTTATTTTCGTTTTGTTTTCATATTATTTATTCGTGTTCCTGTTGAGCATTTTTATTAAATATAACGCATTTATTAATAGAATGTGTTCTCTGGACTAAAATAAAATTATATTTTCAGGTTTATGTCCTTCCTTGTTTATTTTCACAAATATTGCATGAAGACAGAAAGGAAATTTTACTAATTTTAAAGGTTACTTGGTATCTAATTTCATGTTGATTGCTAACACAAAAAACTATGATTTTTTTTTTCGCCATTCTATATCGCTGTAGAGGGAGGGGAGAATGTTAGATTTCATATTGGATATCGGTAATTGCAGGAGTCCAATGCGTACAAAATGATATTTCATATTAGTCCAAACTTTATATTTTATACAAAATTCACCATTTCTTCATATCTTCAAGTTTGAAATTGCCCTTTTGAATATATTTTTTAAGTTTCATATTTTGCTCTAAGAAATAATTAAAGTAATTAAAGAGTAGCCACGAAGAATAGTAAGAAAAAAAGTAAATTACAAACAGTAAGAAAATCCCAGATAATATGCAAAAAAATGAATTAAAAGTTCGTTATTTTACCAATATAAATTGTAGGTCATGGGAAATTATCGAAAAAAGCGAATGATAACTGATCTCAGACCCTCGGGCATCCGCGGAACAACTGCTATTGGTAACAGTGGACATTCCTAGAATTTTTGGGAGTAAATAAACGATGTTTGTAAAGACTACTTTGTTATTTCCTTAGAAACCACATATTTAAAGAAGTGCTGACTCAGTTTTATTGTAAACAATTTAGTGGCCGTTAAGCGAAACAATTGAATGAGGAATCAACTGTTTTTTGTGTTTTGAGTAAAAACAGTCTATTAAAGGGTCAACTGTTTTGTTAAATTTGTTTTGAAAAAAACATGGAAGAAAGGAAATAAGCAATTTATTTAAATGCATTATTGTTCGTTAGCTTTAGAAAAATACAATAGTACTGATTTCACGCCTTTCTCTTCACATGTGAAATATTTCCAAGTCATAAAATGAATTAATTTATTTAGAATATCCATGATAAGGTTCATCCTTATGTAAACTTATTCTATAGTACACACGTTCTTCATATTCTCATTAGATGGTTTATCTTTATCCAATGTTTGAACGTTTTTATTTCTTTATAGCCAAAAACACATTTTTGATTTAATTCCTATATTGGCATTGACTTTTAAAAAATTAGAACTGAAATTCTGAAGCAGATTCTAACTAACCAAACCCCAAACGGTGAGGTGTGATGTTATTTACAAAAATGTATTCCAAATGCATTAAAAGGCATCTGGTTCCTGAAGAGAATAAAAAGGAAAACCTTGTTTCCAAGGACTTTAGCTTCAAGTGGTTGGCTTACACCAGAAAGAAGGACGCAGCTGCCTAAAATATGGCTGTTGTCGTTCCCCAGCCTTTAATGAATGACTCACAGAAACACCGGAAGAAAGCACTCTATTATTTCAAGAAACACCACACAAGTAGAAAATTGAACTGGAAAAATTAGTGAATGTAAATGGACAAATAAAACTCTGCAAGTGTAAAACTTTAGGGACAACCATTAAGGTGTTCAGGAACAAAGTGAATCACTGCGTAAACGGAGTCGGCTTTTGCGTTCTGTTGTGTTATTCAAGCAAGAATAGACGAATTACTTACAACTTATTTGTATGCTTAAGAACGTAAAGGCATCTTAATTCCAAAAAGGAGAAAAAAATTAATATTTGTAAACATAGTGGTTTATAAAGAGAGAGAGAGAGGGGGGGTGTGAGAAAAGAAACATCGTTGGCTAATTTTCTTCTTAGACGATACCATGGTTTTGTTTTTCTGTTTCTATGGTAGGTTTTTTATTGCGAAAAAATGACACTCTACTGCTTATTAATTTTCCAATTCTTCTGATTGGAATACAAATAAATAAATAAGCTTTGAAATGCATTTATCATAAGGAATCAAATTAAATGTTCTGCTCGTCAAAGTGCTTGCAAGTGTTCTGGCCTTATACTCTTCAATACTTCACAGGGCACCTCTCTATTCACTTTGTTCATAACGGTGTTGCAGTCCGGACTTTGGGAGAGCCAAACTTTTCTTTAGATCAATATTTAGAATTGTTATCTCGCTGCAAGATGCAATTTTATTTGTTTTTTTTTTCCTTTAATTTTTAAAATGTAGCCAAATTTACTAAAATAAAAACATCCTCAAAGCATAATAAGCCAATATGATTATTACTTAATGAAATGCACTGGTGAACAAATGACAGTCTATTATAAAATACTAACTATAAAATGAATTGGGGATCACCGAACTATGTATTTTTATTGCAAGCTCGGTTGCAGGAGATGAAAGTGGTAGTTGAAGCTTTTCAAAAAACAAATACTATGTAAAACGAAAATTCCAAATTTACCCTTACTCGTGTACCATGAATGAATCGTTAACCAGACCAGACCTTCAACTTGCTGACGTGCTTCTTGTACAAATCCCCCCTAAAGAAACTAAAAATAGAAAGTCTGCCAGTGAAATGTTCTGAAAATTTATTTAAGAAAATAGAGGATTCACCATACTGCTCCAAAATTAAGTAAGAAGCAATTTAGAAGTCGAGTGGTTCATTAAATGTGGCAAAACTCGACAGCCGGAGGCAGACAAACTTTAATGAAGTCAATTGTCGGACCCTATACAGAACTTATGAGTTAGTTCCTCCAATGTATCAGAATTCGTGGCAGAAGGGAAAATGTGGCAAAGAAGAAACGGAGACACAAGTAGATAGAAAAGAGATCTTATCTTCCTTGCACTGAATTTGTTAAGTTGCCCAGCGCAAGAAAACTTTTACACCCAATGCCAACTAGAAACTCCATGTCAGAACACTCTGTAACTAATGTTTCTAGTGGGTAGGTCGAGGATGAATTTTTCATTTCAAGAACTTATTTTGTATTAAACAACGTTTGAAAAAATTACTTTTTTGATACTCCCTCCTTTTTAAAACAATGTGCAAATATTTATTTCAGGTACAGATAATTTTTATACACCTGATTAGATCAGTCAGGGATCCTATCTGATTTTGTTAAAACATTCTTGTCTTACTTTTTAAGCTTTTTAGAGCTAAGGGAACGTACCTAATTTGATTAGAGCCAGAGTTTTAACATATACATTTATTCTTACAGAAGATAAACTTGTCTGAAACTATTTTACCAAATGTGACAATAATAATAAACGTGTAAATAAATATTAAGATTTTCTTTTAATTCCGAAACATTCCTACAGTAAACATCAAATAAACATTGCAAAAACCAATGAAGTCAATGATAATGGCATTAGTTACAAATGCTTCATCTTATATATGATACCTACGGCTTTATCCCCAAAGCTGTTCAAAATCTCTAATGGTAGTAACGGCCACTAGTAGGGGAGCGACGTTCTCTCTTTCTGGAGGTGACCACATAGATAATAATACAAGGAATTAAGGTTTAGTGATCTGAGGGGCAAAGATCCATTGTTGTGGAGATTGCCCATTAGACTCCTGGTGGGCCTCGTAAAAGTAATGAGGTGGTGCACCGTAATGCCGAATACACAACTCCGTCCACTGCAAAGGATGGGCATCTTTTTCTAAGAAAAAGAGAATCCCTTCTTCCATTCAGATATTAAGGTTAGAGGCGCAGGCCTTTGATGTTACCGTGCAAAAGCCTTGCTCACTCACCCTTTCGCACGTGTGAGTTCACGTGGGTCCAATTTCTGCTGTTGCGGGAGTTACACAAGCCATCCCATGTAGTTTCCGGACCACATTATTAAAAGACAGAGGCTCTACGTGGCAAAAAATTAATATTCAATCTGGCTACAACCTTAGAAGTTAAAAAATTAGGTAGCCCATACCGTTCAACCATAACATTTTTTCGTTGTTTCTATATTTATTAATAGAAATTCTTTTACGCCTGAAAGTTTGGTCATATTATAAGCTTAATGTTTAAATTTGTCTTTAAGCAATGTAGCTTTTTCTGAAATATTTTCTTGTAAAGCTATTGTTCTACTGATATGAAGTCCTTCGAACTAAACATTTTCGAACATAAATGCTACTCTTAATATTTGAAATAAAATTTTTATAAAGCAATTTTTAAATTTGTTAAATAAAACTTAAAATTTGAATTTCGTCACCAAAAAATGAAATCAAATTTATTGCTATTTCCCCCAAAACAAGTGCTTGAAATCAGTACTACAAGAATGGGATATATTCCAATAGATTACGTTACAGCAGTGGAGCGGAACAAAGGCTTGGACAATGCTTTCTTTGGACAACGTATTAGTGCGTTACCGTTAAATATGATGGGTATCATTTATTAGCGAGATTTTATTAAATGTGGGAATGTAGGGCAGTCTGCTATAACGAACAGAGACCACGTAAATCCCCCGTCCGTCATGACAGGGGGGAATCCCCTCTGGGATGGAAAAGCCGGATCAATGTTGCCAACAGAGCTCCAGCGTCATTGTACTACGACCTAAATACGCAGACCTGGAAAACACTGCGGTTTTTAAGTTGCAACCAAGTTTCCAACTGCTGAAATGTGCACAATGAAGGATAGACTCGGGATTTGTTCGCAAGAGTATATTATTAAATTAAAAAAATTGTATGAATTATTATGTCAATAGAAATATTTCTAAAATGTAGAAATAGTGACCCTAGTTAACTAATATACAACATTTTAAGTGTTTTTTTTTTCATTTTGTGAAGAAAGTAATTTCAATGAGGAAAAATTAAATGAGAGCAATTTCAATGTATATACTTTTTAAACCTTGACTTGTTCGTATTAATTCGCTTTTTCAGATGTCGAAGGGAAAATTCGAAGCCGGATTTAATATTATAGTGGATAGAAAGTACAACTATTACAGCTGATGATAAAGTAAAATTTTGTCGAGCGCGCCTAAACCAAAAGTAGGTAATGGACTAATCCATAAGAAACCGGACACCAAGAAATCTTACAAATTACTATTGCCATGAAAAAAGGTAAGAACATATTAAGACGACTAAAATAAATATGCGTCACTTTTTGTCAAACAGAGATTATTACAGGTTCAGGTCCCAAGTGCCATAAGAAAGCTACAGAGCGTTTCTTACATTACCGCGTACTATTACACGCGTTACTTACTCATGTGTAACAGTAACTATGACTACTAACTGATGTTCATCTGCATCACCATTTCTGGCATCTTCCGATGAAATTACCATTCACACACCTAATTCTTGCTTAATGTTCATAATTTCTGTTGTTATATTGCCCTTAAGTTCATCTATGGCGCATTTTTTTAATAGTGTCTAACGCCCGTTTTAACTATTGAAGCATCATAGGCGGTGAATACTGATGATACATGAGATGAAATTATATTGCGAAAGGATTTTTTTTTTTTTTGTTCCAGCCTAAGTTTAGGGTACCTCCCTGGCATTTGCCATTTATGAGGACTGAAGAAAACCTGGAAAAAACCTCAATCAAGGAGAACAGTCCTGGTGGGGTTCGAACCCCAGACCTCCCGCTCAAGAGTCCGCGGCTTAACGACCTCGGCGGTAGCTCTATGGTGTAGGAATTGTTCCTATTTCATTTGAGCAAATTATTAAACGTGGGTCAACAGTACCGTCAACGATATTTATAAAGTAATATTATCAAGTATTCTTCTAATATCATTAATCTTAATAACAATATATTTAAAATCAAAAAGCTATCTTGTTGTAAAATATTTGTTACACTCGTTTCTCGTCGACAAGAGCTTGTTATTCTAGAACTATGAAACTTTCTCAGAGATATTGGAATAAAACTTTTTGCAGAGTTTGTGATTATACAAGAACCACATACAATATTTTTACATATCGAACAACTGCCTTTGGTTTTGTTTTGCTTACATAACCCATGTTTTGTGTTTAGCGATGTTCCTTCGTCCCCTATAATCATTCACAACCGTAGTCTATGAGTGAATGCTACGCGAACAAGTAAAGCTATGGATACAAGAGCTGAAAAACAATGACTCCCGCACCGCGCTACAAAGTTTGTGTGCAGTGACAACTACGCAATAAATGTAGCAAGAAACGTGGGTAAGGATGAGGTCAACTACCGTCTCCGGGAACCCATGGTAAATTTGCTATTATTTTAAAAAAGTTACACCAGAAAAAATGGCGTCTAAACGGCATTGAAAGGAATTATAAGTCACAAAACCATAGAAAAATACTTCTAAAAACTTGAAAATTTCAGCCTTTGAAAATCAAAAGCGGTAAAAGGCGTTCTAGTGTTAATTTCTGTTTTTATTTTCCGTTATGTTTTTGAAGGAGCCATTTCGGATAAAAGATATGAGAATTTAATAACCATGTTCAATGTGGGAGCTCTTGCGTTATACAAATATTTATTTTGTATAAGTGAAACTTTATGTATGTAAGAGCTTATTTCGTCATTCAACCACCGATTGGCCGTTGCGCGTGTGACTGTTTATGAAACGCACTGTGTATGATTATTAGTTAACTTATTTATCAATTTTTTATTTGTTTGGCCCTTTTCGTTAATGCTGTGGAACACTTGATGCCTTACATGCTGCAAATTAATTGTCAAGAAGCAGGAACTAAGAACTGTAGTTCAAGCCGTCACATTCAAGTTGAAAAATGTACTTCAGAGAAATCCAGTGCATTTTCAGTTCTTTTCCTTGGGGATCAGCGATGAAATATATACCCATAACCTGTAGAAATGTGTTCTGGAGACAATGGAAAGAACTTCACTATGTAGAAAGATATGTGATAGCTTGCTGTAACTACGAAAGAACGAATGGGACAGTTTAATTGAGTGTGTTCTTTAACGAAACATATACATCAATTTTAATAGGAGTTTTAAACATAATAGCAAAATACAAACACCGCTTATGTGTTAATATCAATAAAAATATATTTTTAAAAACTAATTAAAGTGAATATATTTCACTCAAGTTTGTAATTGATCCGTAGACTAAATCTAAAATATATTTTACAAATTTAAAACTTCTAAAATGCTGATCTATAATCTTTTAACGTACTGAAACTCTTTAAGTATAATCAAAGTTCAGGAAGCAGTTGACTGGGTAACGATAGCGCATGGTTACTCTTACTAAAGGAAGATTAAAACGCTAATTAAACTTTTAAACGTGATATTAAATGAATAGAATGCACTACTTAAATATGATTTGTAATCATATATTGATTTGTCTGCAAAGTAAAGACATTTGTTCTGTTTTGTACATTTTGTCCAACAAAATGAGATTTTTGCTTGTGTGTGTGAGTTTAACGCCTCCTAACCTTTGCGGCCATATCTGACTTTGAGCGATTTAAAGAATTAGCATAAACGCAAATGAACTAAGGACTAAAAGGCTAAAGCGAAATTTTTTCTTAAAATGGGTGTTTCCATTAGATTTTAATACTGACAAGGAAGGAAAACGAGAGTACTTTAGATATGTTAAGGGTCTTAAACAAAACCTGATTACAATGTAATGACAGGCGAGGGAAGAACAGGTGGAGCGGTTCGCGCTGATCTCAAGAGAGCAGTCTGCTAGAACACTTGGAAGAGTTGGCCGTTGTTCAGATAGTGATCACTAAACTACTTTGGTAGATGCACCTTACAGGAGAAGAGCGTGTTATTTTCGAACAAATAAGAAACAGCTTTTTTGAAAAAGCAAGTGTACCGTTTTAATCAATGAGGAGGCATCAGATGAAGAAAGTGATACTGTCGCGGATGTCCAGGGAGGCATCAGTCACCACCTCCACGAGAAACAACAAAGAAGATTCCTAGGGACACCTGACTGATGCATACAGGATGAGGGTGTGGTTCCTGGTGGTGTAGTGGTAACCACACTTGCCTCCTAAACCCAAGTTCGCTGGTTCAAACCCGGCCAGGACTGATGCATTTTTTATTGGGAATAAAAATTCTAAGTATGACTTCCTTCGGATGGGAAGTAAAGCCGTACATTTACGGCACGATAAAGAACTTCAAGCCTGAAAGAGAGGCCTCTGAGCAAAATTTGTTGGCCGTTTCACTCCCTGAATTGAATGGGACGCCGATGACCTGAGATGTTATAGAGCGTCCGTAAATAAACCAAATCAACAACAAAGGATATGGACAAAACAACCGGGTAAAAATATGTAAATTTTTATCTGTGTCGTCCTCGATTAGCAATGGAAACGTACAACATTTTTGAATAAAGATTAAGTGGGACTATGTTACGAAAATTTGAAATCACGCTCAAAAAACGCCACCCAGTTGCAAATACTCTGCAGGATATGACTATTTTATAGATAAGAGGCATTGAGAA
This sequence comes from Metallyticus violacea, assembly GCA_030762175.1. Lineage (NCBI taxonomy): Eukaryota > Metazoa > Arthropoda > Insecta > Mantodea > Metallyticidae > Metallyticus > Metallyticus violacea. The sequence continues at coordinate 108,993,587 of CM060830.1, read as the reverse complement.
TCTGGCAAATCGAATGTTTTATTCTACATTATTGATTATTCATAAATTTGTTTCACAATAATCTAGGTGATTTCTCGCCGTTACTTTGAAGACTCTGCTGTAATAGTACATAGCAGCTAATATTTATGTGTGCTGCACTGCGATATATGAATACAGTTTGAGCTACAATACACTGTGAGGCAGAGAAGCGGTGAACACTGATGATACATTACATGGAATAATAAATTGGGAAATTACTTTTTTCAAAGGAAGGAAGCCTTCCAGGTCTAAGTTTAGGGTACCTTCCCGGCATTTGCTATTTATGAGGATTGAGAAACACCAGAAAAAGCAGTCAGAGAGGACGATCCTGGCGGGAATTGAACGCCAAACCTTCAGCTCATGAGTCCAATGTTTTGTCGTCCTAATCGAAACTGTTTAGGTCATTCTTTTACGGTTGAATATAAAGACAAAGGTTCACCATACACGCCATTTGAACTGTTTTTAATTTCTGCCGGAGTTAGTCCTTCCTCTGTAACCATTTTTTTACTACCACGCAGCACTGAACGTTCAACATTACGAAAATTCAATACTTATATTTGTAGCTTCTCCAGGACATTGAAAGGCAAAGATAACGCCTTTCCTGCTACAACTTGTTCAGTACGACAAATTATGGGAAGTTTCTCGTATATAAAACAGCTAAATATAGACGTTCACAAAATATATCAAAGAAATGAATAATAATTAATGACGAGCAATCACCCGGGAGAAGATCTTAGGTTATCGTGACTCTGCGACCTTCTTCAGGGATATCCTCAGGAAGAGTCACAATGGCCGAAAGCTTGGAGGATAACAAGAATATCACCCGACTGATTTCCCTTGAAATCATCTTTAATAATCAGAGCCGAGAAGACTTCAAATCCTAAAATTAATAATACATATTGTCCCGTTACTAATTATCGTCTTAAATCAACTATATTCATTTTTTATCTAAACTCATTAGGAGCCGTGACATTGGGGGATGCAGTCAGAGTTTAATCGCTTTTAATTTATCACGTCCTTGTTCTAAAACTTTACTAATAGATAATTGAGGAAGTAATTTGAACTAATGGTTGTTATAAATCAAATTATAAATGTTCCTTTCCTGTTGAAAACTAGTTTATTAATACCTTCTTTACATCTCTGGGCAAATAATACGCCTCTAGTCTATAGATGGCCCTGGAGGAATCTGGCTCACTCTGCTTGGCTTTGTCTCGCGAAGGAAAGAGGAAGCCCAAGGGATATCGCTACTTGGCCTTAAAGCTTGAGGAGAACCTGGGGCTCCAGTCCCGAACGACAGCGGAGAGAGCCGAAAAGGTGACGAGCCGCACCCATAATGAAAAAGGCACCTATTTGTAACAGTATAAAAGTTGCATGTATTATTTTTTTGTTAAATGTAACGTAACCTATGCGTTATTCTCTGTAACTTTCTGACTGCAATATGTTGTACCTTATTACAAAACTGAGCTTTTTTCAGGTCTTTCAACTCCACGTTATCACTTCGTTGTCCAATTGGAATTCGCAATTAATTCATATACGCACTAACTTTAACCTAACTTAGGGTAAATCCTAAAAACCGGTAGACCCAGTGGTTTGCTGCGGCGAGCTACGGCCTGACGGCCTACGGGATTGTGTGCTACTAAATAGGCAGGTAAATCATTGTAATGTTCGCAAATCTCCTTTGACTCCAGCAGAGAGAGAATACATCGTTGTGCACTAGTGGAGAGTAGGTACGGATGTTATTTAAGTATAAAGTTAGAAAACATTAATTACATTGGAATTCTGATATAAGTAAACAAATTCGTTTATATTATCGATCTAGTAGGTCCTGTAAAATGTGCGGACATGAATAACAAGCATGAGTTACTCAGAGGGGGGATATGAACCCACAATCTTAAGTAAAGAATATCAGCTAGAGAACAAGTTGGTATAGTGGAAACTAGACGCTCAAACTAGTAATGATGTGAAAAACTGTTATAGATGTGATGACAGAAGACAATGTAGTTTACAAAACAATAAATATGCAAACACAAGTTATAAGGCATATGCAAAATAAAAAAAAAAAAAATGAGAATAAAATTACTAAAAGAACACAACAAGGCTATAGGCATAGAATATTAACAACTGATGGAATTTTAGTTTAGGAGAAAAACAAAATATAAATGTACTTAGTGTTCATGTCTGATAAAGCAGAAAGATATTTAGTGAATGTTACCCAGTGTCAATCACAAAATCTCATGTGCTTACAGCGCTATCCTCTTCTTGGAACTCGAGAACTGACATCAATTGGGGCTTTCTGGTGCTCACGAATGTTCGTAATTTACATTTAAAACTTAACTACCAGTCTTTCTGATTAAATTTTATTTTGTAATTGCACCTCAGTTCGGTTTATTATGTACATGATTCGGAAAAAAACAATTTTAATACAACATGATGTATTCATTTTTATTACCTCAGCTTAAAGTAATTGTAGGAAATTTGTAAAGTCAAAAAGGTCAGTCATTTAAAAGTTAATATTTCCTGTAGAACGACTGCATTAGGTTTTCTCTTTTGGGGATGTTAGATGCCCACTTTAAATCATATCTTCATTTCCTTATTGGCGCCTTTGCTGTCATCATATGCCAATATTTAATAAACTTATTCTGGCATTGGTTAAGCAACAATTGGACTGGATACGACTCAATTCCTAGTACGTTACCCTTCCGAAGTTTTGCTCGCCCTTTTCAAGAAGTAGAATTAATCAACTTCGAATGGGGTTGAATTGCGTGGATGCGGTCAAAGTTTAACTTTGTGCTTATGCTGTTATATAATTTATATGTAAAATAACAAAATAATTATGGAAGCAAAAGAAAGTAACAAATAACTCAAGGGGTGTAGCTTCTCTTCAATAGATGAACTTGACGAATGTGTTCCGTTTCTCAGATGGAACTGCACAGTAACGGTCAATTTCATAAGCCGATGTTAGAACTGTATGGAAAATGAAGGGAGGCATTTGTAGCATCTTCTTGCTTGAGTAAATGTTCCTTTTAAGTGTTGGTTATAACTGACGCTACAATCATAGCCGCGGACTTTGTACTGTACACCTGGAAAACCACTTTTTATCTGTGCTGCGCTGAAATTCCGTTTCAATAATAGCATTCAACCTTGGTTGCTAGAAGTGAATGGGGAGTATAAATGTGGTACTCGTGTTTTTGAGCGAAATAGGAACTGGTAAAGCGGAATGTTTGATTTCTAAAATACTTTTGGTACAAACAAAAGCATCGCGAAACAAGTGTTAGTCAGGAGATAAAAGGTAAACTGATTGGCAACTTCACAGAAGAGTTAAGTTTACTTTACCACATATAAATGTGCTACTGATAATAGAAAACGATACAGTGTCATAAGCAGCAAAACTGCGCCTTTAGTACTGTAATGTGTGTAGTGCTATGTTATGTTACCCTGCTATTGCTGAGGAGGCACATAATTCTTTACACACATATTAGCCTTTAGATAATCAGCACGTCCTGATTGATGCAGCAAATATTGCGCTGTTAGAACGCACATCTGTATGCCCGTGTTGCAATCTGCTCGGAGTCCCTTCTTTCAATGTCGAGATAGTGCCAGTGCTATGAGGTTACGGTCTCTCAAGCTTGTGCCTCTTGCTTTAGAGCAGCGGTTCCAAATATTTAGGCCATGGAGCATTTTTTCATTGGAAAAGTTCACCACGGAGCACTAAAGTTCACCTAGCTCTTATATGACCACAGTATTTGAGGATAGAAGCTAAACACTCAGAATTAAATAAGAGATATGCTTTTTTAGTTTATATCATTACAAAAATATGTTTAACTCTAATTTAACTACGTTAAAAAAATTAAGGTAACACGTTTTAAAACCAACTAAAATATATCCTCATAGAGCTGGTACATAAAATCATTTTTAATGTTGCAAAATCAAAAATGTTACTTGGGACCGTAAAATTCTAATGATAGAGACGATACAGAGTTGATTTACATACTTAGCTATATCTGGTTGAATTTGGGACGTCTGACTCTGCATCGAGACGAGAGTGTGTTTTGTTTCAGTACCTGCATTAAACAGAATCCTGATTCACACAAACAGGTAGTCGCAAAGAGCAAAAGGGTGGTTTAACTTTATCAGACACAACTTTAAATTCCTTTTTAACTGACAGCAGAATTCAGCGACTAGCGACTATATATTTGAAAACTTATGTTTTATCATAGAATCTGATGTCAAAGTAATCAAGCATTCATAGTACTGCCTTGTCAAAGAGGCTGGCTTTTCTAACACAGCAGAAATTGGGTTTACAATCCAAAATCATTCCTTTTTTATTTTTTGCGAGTTCTTGCGGAAATAACGGTTGGAACTATCCAGCAAATTTAGTAGGTGAACTTGTTGAAACTCATTTAAGATATCCTTAGGTATGTCTGATCTAGTTCTTCTATAAATTCTTTTGTATCTGATATCGCCGCATGCTTTTGTATACTTTGTGCTTCCGGCCGCCGCCATGTCGTTCCCAGAAGTTGTCGGCGGGCAAGGGTTCACAACAAAAGAAGACGCCGAATGGCTTATCGTCTTGCGACAAAGTCCAGCTTCCGTTTTTGCCTGCGAAAGGTTAAGTTTTCACCTCAATTATTCCTACTCACTTTTACCACCACAGACTCAAGGCCGCACAAATTCAAATTTTAAGATCTGGTCATTTTTATGCTTTCAATTTCTTCAAGAAACACTAGAAGAAGTTTGCAAACCACTGCTTTGCTTTCATCAAGACGTTACTTCTGAATGTTAGGGCCGTACTCTCAGACCTTACCTACTGACCAAGGCAATGGAAACTGTAATGTAGTTGTAACTTTTAATTCAATCTCTAATTTCGTGCTTGAAGTATAGAACGCTGGTTAACACCTTATAATGTCGTTAATGTGCTTAGTCTTTAAATTGTAGGCGAGCACTTGTAATATTCAAAATTAAATTGGGGAGTGCTTGGCCGTCAACTTTCTGTACAGGCATATACATTTATTATATTATGTGAATGTTAAAGCAGTTGCAGAGATCACAACTTGCACTTTGTTTTCATTTAAACATCATTGGTGATTGTTTGAGAATAGTTACGATAATTGTTGTATTAAATGTAAATGCAAGGAATTATATGCTCCCGTACTTTTCCGGCCATATCCTGGTCGCTTTCAATGCGCAGGCGTCGACGGGAGGGTATCATATAAGAAATCCTAAAGTACAAAGAATTGCATCTATCGCAAAATGGTTAGATGAGTTAGTCCGAACACTTTGGCTCTCATACTACATAGTGGTACTAGGCGATTGGAAATCTTAAAGCCGTGCCGCGGAGACTAACAGGATGAGCTGAAGTATGTAAAATAAAATATGCAACTTTGGTTTACTGCACATCTTTTGTGTTAATTTTACGAGCAATAACTCACGTGTTCTAAAATGCAGCAACCCTTTAATTTGGTAGCCCAGCTGCTTGCATTGTATTCCACAGTTGCGATCGTAAATGATTTTTGTTAAGCTACACGTATCAACTGAATATGCGGAGATATCCATCCCCACGTTTAGCACAATAAACGAACTCTGCCGGCGGATGACTTTCTGAGGGAATTTCCAACTACATAATGAGTGGAAAATAACAATTCACAATCAACAGCCCCTTTGGCCTTTGTTACATGAAAAAAAAGTATAAAATGTTTGTTTAGGTGCAATTTATCAGTTCGTTAATATTAAAAACTAAGAATAATAAATCATTACCATCATATGCCCCGAAAATGAAAAAACAATTTAACACTTTTAAAATAAAGAGAGAAGCGACTTGTTTCGGTACAGCTGTGGATGGAACACGCCGGTTCATCACAGCACTCTCTTAACTCACGAAAACAATTTTTTCCTTCTTTCATCTTGTTTTTCACCTGGCCCGCTCTGCACGCCGAGGGAAAATATTTACACAAGGTTGGTAGCACTGAAAACCACCGGATTTCTCTCCTCTTTTCCTCCGGGAACACTCGAGAAGAGTCGAGAGCACCAAGATAAAGCTGAACTTTTGTTTTTGTTCTCTTCAAGTGCTCTAATGTCGAACTGGACTCCAGAGTCGGACTGGCAATTTGGTCAAGAAAGACCTGAGCTCTATTAGAAATTTAGAAGCTTTATAGAATGTGACAGTTTTTAAACGCCGTTAGATTAGGCGTCATGCTCGCTAGGACTTTACAGCACAATGTGTTTACTTGTAATCGAGTTCGGGAAGGTCCCGGGTTCAAATCCCTTAAGACCACTCATCCTGATCTTGGGTTTTTAAATAGTTTTCTCATGTCACTTAAAATGGATCTTTCCTCTTTCCCATTTCATGTCACAGGATTGAAAAGCCACGGCGAGACGAAATGGTGCAGAGTAACGTTGGCTTGCGCTTTGGAGAGGTTTCTATCCCCGAATGAAAACGGTTCTTCTAAGGGGTTCGAACTTCGAGGGGAGACATCGTCGGCAGCGGTGTATTCTATTTGGAAACAGGGTGTCCGTCTATTCCCCGCATCACCACCTGTCTCTCTCAATTATTACATTTGGATGAGTTAATTATTGAGCTTCACTCTTTATCATGTACGTATTAGCCATTTTAAAACACTGTACATGTTTACACATTTCATATCTTTCACGGGTGAACGTGAACAAGTGGAATTCAATGCACAGCTTGTGAAATAAAAATTATGATAAGCAAATCTAAGTGCTAAACATGTTAATTGAAGATATATCAATTGCAATAGTATCGAGCATCAACTTCCAGATATACACTTTCCATATGAATAAATTCTAACGCATATTTGAATTACATCTGGATGAAATACAATAATTTATATTTACATATACTCATAATGTATCAACAGCCGCGAGCAAGTACTGTCCTGACAATGATGTTTAAGATTCCACACATAACTGAAACGTGAAGGAAGAATTCATTAAGAAACAAACCCATAGCAACAAGCCGTCCATGCAGTTCCATTCAAATAAAATAGACTAAATAATTACACATAACGGAAACTAGTCCAGCTCCAATTTTGAATAAAGAATTTAGAGGGTGTCCTCTCGTCGCAGAACACGAGCTACACGACCGCCTTGAGCAAGAACCAGCCCGGAATCCGAAGTCGAGCAGTTACTTCGTCCAAAAAGAATCCCCAATGTCTGCAGGCAAGTGCAGAGATAGGCAAGGAAACCCAAGGTTCCTAGCGGAACACGAACGCATGTCCTACGCCGAATAGGTACCGCTACAAGTCACAAATGTCCAGGATTTTAAGCACTTCATAACTTTAAAGCACTGACTTAGTTTTGGACAAGGGAAGTTAAAAATACAGGACAAATTAATGCCAATGCCATGTTTCTGGAATCTCGTGATCCTAGTCTGCATTCTAGTAGTGCTTACGTACAAGCGAATTTTTCTAGAACTTTTGAGCATAAACTACTAGTTACTGTGATATCAGTGTTCTGTTTCACGAAACACTTGATACTGTAATTGCTACTCTCGAGTGGTGAATTTACTCAGGGTCACTACGCAATCTATGGTCTCAAATCCCACACTTCTCGAATTATCTATTTCCACCTAAAATACCACAGAAACGGAGTTACTTATTTGTAGATAATAATATAAATGGCAAATATGAATGTATAATAAACGCCTTAGCATTGTAGCTTTCTGATGTTTCACCCTCACATATGCATGACCTTTCTCCGATGTAATTAACTACAAATCTTTCACAGTTTGTGTTATTATTTTACACATTTCGGCTTTGTTTTCGTAATTTTATCGGAGAATTACCCAAATAATACTGATTGATGTTCATTAATTAAATGAACTAAAGCACTTATATTTTATTTTGAATACTAGATATTCTTTTCGATGTGTTAGAATAATGCTATTTCCTAATTTGAATATACATTTTAAAATACACGACGAGTAATTAAAAGCGCATCAACAAGCATCCACGGAGTAATAAAGCATACCTTTACAGATGGGGGGGGGGGGCTCTTGGGCTGCAGTTATGCCTCTTTCCAGGAACGGCAACGGAGAGCAGAGTCCAAGTAGTAATGTGCAACAAATGCAAGCGGACAGAACAGTCGTAACGCACGGAAACAAGAAATTATACGCCAAAAATAAACTTATTGGAATGCATTTTAATACTTATCACGTTCAATACACGGCGAAATGAAATGAGAAACTTTAATGTAGCAACGTAATACGCAAAGAAAATAACAGCAGCAGCAGCAAAAACAACAACAACAATAATAATAATAATAATAATAATAATAATAATAATAATGGGAAAAGCATACGCCTTTAAGACTACAAGATTTGAACATATTACTTTTTTATACCTATACTAATTTAAATTTGCAACCTAAGCGTTGTTTTAACCCTATAAGTTTTGCTCATTTTTTAACCTATCCTAAGCTAACCTAAAGCAAAAAATGACGTGCAGTTTAAGTACTTATGAAGTAACAGCGGAATTTCATTTCTTTAAGCATTTACAGTACATGAAACAACAATAAAATAAAATATATGCGTTATCCTCTCTAATAAGTAACATTTATCATAAGTACGCAGAAGACAAATTGTGAAGATTAAAAAAAATGCACTTGGGGGACCGAACCCAGTACCTGCATGTTATTAGCCGGACGCTCTAACCAGGCCGAGGTATATGTTGAAGTCACACTACCTGGAATTGGGCTCTGCCCAAGAGCCCTCTGTCTGTAAGATAAACTGTAATAAATATTCCAGAAACAGCTTCCTCGATGTAATTTTCACAAGTGACTAATGACAAAATTTTACGATTTCGCCGTTGTGTAAAACAGAAACTGGCTGGAGAGGTAACGAGTTTACTTCCAATAATCGCAAATTTCTCTTTATACGTCAAAGGTGGTGCGACTTGCTTACCTACAACAGCGCCTCCCTTAACTGTTCTTTTTGAATGAAGCAGATATCGGGAATAGAGGCGAGAGGGGTAGAAAAAGCGGCATAAAGTTTTGACTGCTCTCAAACAGTACGGATACAATATTTTAACTACCAACCAGCGCACACTTCCTGCATTCATATTAATATATTCAGCGGATTTGCTACCATTTCTTGTCCTCTTCGTCCCTCCCTCACGTGGCGTTATAAAGTGATGCCAACTTCTGCGAGCTAACAAAGAGGAATTATTGCTTCGCTAGGGGTGCGGGAAAGTTCATGGAGTTCATTTGTTACCCTAGAGTAATTCAAATTCTAACCTTCCTGCTGTCGAAAAGTAGAAACGCTGCATGACACATGTCCTTACACCAGGGAACGTTCATACATTTTACTAGTAGCGTTTCATTCCTCGTTTTTCTGATGCACCACAGAATGCGCGCATCAATTGAATCATTCTCTTTGGAAAGGGCAACCTCCTCTCCTGTAAAATTAGTGTCTTTCATTTTAATGTATGATATTCGGATGTTCAGCATGAACCACTTGGTAAAATTAGCACGTTTGCTAATCCGACAGTAATGTTTTAAGTCTGCAATGGGAAAGCCATACATAATATTTTTTCCAAAGCAATGAGTTAAATTTAGATATAAGTGAATACATTTGGATATCTCTGTTCGGTAACCTTTCTGCCAAGTCTGGAGCGATATTGCAAAGAAATATTTTTAGGTGTTACCAATTTGTTCATGCTGCCAGCAAATGAGTTTTATTGTACTATTCCAAAATATTAAAATTATATTTTGTTTCGTTTTTGACCCATTGTTGAAAATAAAAACTAAAAATCAGAAGCAAACTTTTTGAATCCTTATTGGAAATTACAAAATTAGCCAAGTATTGTGGATAGAAAAGGAGAAATGAACAACATAATTCGTCAGCGATTACTGACTTTTCAGTAAGGTAGTGTTAGTGAATGCTTTGTTATCCAAACAACGTTTACTCGTTTTAACAGCAAAATATTAAATAAAGAAAGAAGGAATATAATTTTAAAATCCTGCAAAACGGAAACTGTTGAATGAAGCGATCTAATTAACTACGAACCCACTTCCGGATCAGGAACTTACTTGTATAAAAGCCCCTTTGTGCATTTCCACCGTCAAGATTAAAGTCATGATTTTAAAAGCCAATAGTTACGGCTGCAGAAATTAATTTGTAAAAGAAATAAATAAATGAACATATAAACTTTTTAAAAATAATGAACTAGTGGTAGATACGAAGCCTTTAGCATTTCACATGCCCCCCCCCCCACACATACACACATGTACCAAAAAACTTGCATTCGTAAAGCATTTCTCATTCCAGTGCATTTTTTTTTTATCATGACCGAAATAACTATGTACTTAAATTTAAGTTTAAGTTTAGTGTTCAAATGTTCTTTAATAGTTTCCTTCGGAAAAGATTTGTTATTACTCTGTAGAAACCCAACATTCGAACATTTTCTTCAAGTGATCGCAGGTGCTGTCTGAATTCGTTAACAAAGTGAGTAGTTTGACGTGTACTTGCTAAAGTTGGTCATCATTAATATCTTTAGTACGACTCAAACGAGTCCGTATAATTAGTTGATTATTTCCTAAGTAAGCTCTTAGCATTACAAAGAGTTTGTATTATTTTTATTGTTATATGTCAAAGTACGCCCTTTGACAACAACAAAAAAATACCGAGTCATTTCTTGAACACAAAATTCTCCTAAGTCCCATTCGTTACAGCGCGTGGTTCACAAGATATCCGGTATGCATAAAGATGCTGTGTGTTCCGTTAGCTCTGTGGCAGAGTGTGCAGTGATACCGTCTCTCTCCCGGTATGAAGCACCTTCTTGTAACATATCAGTTTCCTATACACGGCAAGTTAACATTTGCTATATACGTTATAATGAATACTATATTTCCTTCACTGTTTGCTCTATCACAATGCAATAAGCTGCACACGCATTCCCTGTACATGCACGAAGGACAAAAGATGCCTTATGGGCACAAATTCTCTCGTCTCCTCACACTAATGTAGAAATCTGACATATATGCCCCAAAGATTGAGGGCAGTTAACGTGCTAAGGGTTTATACACCCCACATTATTTTGTGTTTATTTCTCTGCGTTTTCAATTTACAAAACGTTTCTGTTCGTGCATTTATTCAGTTATTTGTAAAGAATAGGTTAGTTTGTGATTACGCATAGGTAATGCTATAAAATTGAAATGATACGTTAAAATATAATATGATATTAAGGCAACATAATTTTCTACACTTATAAAAGCAAAGCAAACAAATAAAGCAAATTTGTGTGAACCCAGGAACTTACGCAGAAAAGCAGCCTACTCTACACTAATGCTTATGACCGGATAAGCACCAGTTGCTGCATGCGCTTATGCGATCGATACGTTGGATCTGGCCATGACTATTTTTTTTTTATCAAAGTGTGTACATATCTTTTCTAAGTGTAATTTGAAATTTCGTCATGAGATTCCATATTTAGTTATCGGGTCTAGCATACAGATATTGCTATGCTTCCGGTACCACTGCATGGTAATGTATATCTGTCTCCAGATGAGCGATGGTGGGTGACGTGTCTGGAAAGAGGGTGTTTCCGATTTAAGATTAATGGCCAATTGCGCCATTTGTGATCAAAGGCTTACCGCGCTGAATATCTAAATCTGGTTAACATTATTTAGCGGTGTATCAGGCTTGGGAGTGTCTAACTGGGAGGGTTACCCCGTAAAAGTTGATCCACTGATTAGCGTGGGAAAACGGGGAGCCACAGGGTACGAAAAAAGTTGGTGCTTGGAGCAGTAAACGGTGAGCCATCTATTTACAATATTTAGTTTAAAAATTGATTATAGGAGCATCTTAACACGTTAACTATGCAAAACAAGGAGCATGGGCATGAAAATGAAAACACACAAAGAAGTAATTAAAAAAAATACATTATCACATTTTAAAAGTGGCAGCAATAAATTTATAGTTCAACAATGTGATTGCTTGTTCCAAAAATTTTAGAGATCATTAAAATATGCAAAACTGAATAAAGTTGAAAAAGAATTTGAAAAATGAGACACACACACACAAAATTTTAAAACTTTGGTGTCAGGTTCCGAACACCAAAACAAGAAAAACGGTAAATACAACCATATTTCCGGAAGTTCTTAGTTTTTCAGTTACTAATGAAAGTTTACTTCAATGCATTTCAACAACTTACGATAAGTTCGTAACCGAAAATAAAATTAATTTTGTTAGGTAATGGAACGATATTGCCGATACAAGTCTGCTGATACACTTATTGTACCCTAGATGGCATTGTGTTGCTAAGGAGATTTGTTTACATTTGTCATGTGTCGTCATTAATCTGTTTCTCACGTTTCACTTGGATTCTATGATGTGTTGTGTTTAACCATGGCAGGATATTCATTTCATGCTCTTGCAAATAGGAAAAACCACCTGGTTTATGCATGATGGGGCTCCAGCACCTGAAAGCCGCATTGTTCGAGATGCACTGGCTGATATCTATCTCACAGATGGATAGGTAGGGGAGAACCAGTTCCATGGGCCGCATATTCCCTCGACTTCAATCATTTGGATTTTTATCTGTAGGGTTACCTAAAACAATTGGTTTATACAGCAGACATTCCTAATGCAGACATTTCATCATGGAAGCCTGCGAAACCATTTGGCACTGTATGGGAGTATTTGAAAGGGTGCGATAGTCCAAGATTGATAAGTGCCTGCGCGTGTGTGTTTGAACATTTATTATCAGTTTCTCTGTTGATATTGGGGGTTGCTTCTTGTTTTGGTAAAATTTCATTAATAACTCAAAAACTAAGGATTTCCAGACATGTGTATGCATGAAACTTTTTTCTTGTTTTCGTACCAACATTTGTAAAGGTATTTGTGAAACATCCTCTGTGTGTGTGTTGAGTCATCCAAATATCTGGTGACCGCATGGCCGATAAAACGGCACTCGCGCTATACAAATCGATGGGACCGAACTGCTACATCGGCCTCGAGTCTCATGCCACAGTTAGAATACGGAAAGAAGCAATACGACATAAACATAAAGTCTGCTGCTAACTTAATGGCAAATACTGTGTTTACGTACATACCAAGTACGCTTGTGTTAAAGCAGATAATTTGAAGGGAAATGCGATTCATATATTAAGGAGAGTAATGAATAATTTCATGAACAAACACTGGGAAAGCGTGGAAAGTGAAGGCAAGACTGTCACTCTAAGGTTTCTACCCCCGGCTCTTGTGTTACACTTTTGCAGCCCGGCTGGTCTTAAGAGATGGTGCAGTCCGCTGCATCGGTCATCAGATAAATGGATGGCCAGATATTATATGCATGCAAGTATATATTGGTAAACTCTCCTTAAGCTCACATTTAATATTAACAATTGCAGTTGTACGGGCATGTATATCACGCACATGGTTCAAGGAATTGAGAACGGTACGAAAGCAGGCATTTACAAGATGAGTGAGAAGATCACTCTGCTTGTAGAAGTATCAGGCAAAGGGGGCGTGAGAAGTTGCTTTAAGCATTGCTAGAAAATAAACAATATAACTATAGAATGTTGGTACCTTCTTAGTGTGCTGATAATGCTCCTTAGGATAAGCTTGGAGCTTTCTACAAACTAAGAGCTCAATTCATATGCAAAATTTAAAAACTACTCAATATAAATTTGATATAAAGATGTACTAAACATAAAAAAAGGAACAATTACTTCACTAACTAAAATGTGGATCCACTCTTGCCGCTATCTCAGCTAAGAAAACTTTTCCTTCCCGCTCTATATTAACCTTTAATAAATTATAGAGTTCTTCCAACAAACACGATGAAAATTTAAATAACCGCAGCGTAGTAAGTTATTTATGGCAGGTAAAAGATTCTGAGTAGGGTCTGTTCAACTCAGGTTATGAAGCATTGGCCTTAGTTGTATCTTGCATTTAAGATGGGGAAGAAGTGCAGGCTGCTCATCGTATGTGTCACGGAGTGTCGTGTTTACATCTGCAGTAGTCACACGACTCCTTTCACGAACGGCAGCGGAGAAAATTCAGTCTGATTCCAGACAGTGTGACTTCAATATATGTGGAGAAATAATTACCATGTTCATCATGCCGATCTGACAACTCAGAGTGATGCTATTGGGAGGTAGTGCGTTCGATCTCACCAGCGGCCAACATTTTTTATTAAATCTTCATAATTTTTATACATTGTTCCAATATATTAAATATTACATTTTACTTTTCTATATTAAAACTTACAGTGTTAAAAACGCATAGGTTGCACATTTAGAATAGCTTATACTTAAAAAAAATAACACATGCAAAACGTATAGTACTAATACCAGTCCTGCTTTGATTATTATTTACTGTACGTTTTACATTGGATCCTCTTAGGGGCTAATTTGTTGTAATCTTCATAATTTTTTACATTGTTCCAATACAATAAATGTTACTTTTTTATGTTGAAACTTATAGTGTTAAAACAACACTTGGGTTGTAAATTTAGATTAGGTTAAATTTAAAAAAAATGCAAAACATAAGTGTTAAAAAGCGTATGCTCTTTCCCCATTGATTATTAATTAATCATTTGTTGCTAACTAGCACTCGGTTTTCCCCGCTGCCGTTCGTGAAAGGAGACGTTACTACTGCACAAGAGGCAGCCGTCTGTTTGTAGCAAGACGTGTTTACGCGGTTTTGACTGGTCTGTCAGGAGTGGAGTTTGCTTTTATTAAAAGTCTTGTTTTCATTGAGAATTGTTTATCATTTCATTTCATTAATCATCAGTATCCATGGCCTGTAATGCTCCAGGAGTAAAAACGGACGTTAAACGGTATTAAAAAAACATGTAAGGTGAATTTTTGCTTGTTAATAACAACGGTCATTTGCCATCTGAAAATAGAGGTGAAACATTTGTGTTCTTAGTCTGCCTATATACTTAAAGAACGACGAAGGATGCATGACATGCCCTACATCGCTTAAATAGGACATCATCAAAACTTTTCCGAGAGTTAATGTCATTTTATGTTAAGCGTGTATTTCTCAAAGCGGATTTAGGGAAATGACCACAGAATTACTACTTCCTATTTGGTTAGTGCCAGGACTGCATTACCCACAAAATCAAGGAAGTAATAAGTTGGACTAAAGTGATCAATCTATCTTGCAAAAGTCAAGATGGTCCTTAATAATAATAATAATAATAATAATAATAATAATAATAATAATAATAATAATAATGGATCCCTGGCATTTTTAAAAGCTCGCGTCACAGATGTCTGGAAGGAAATACCTGGTTCAGTAAGAACACACAATTTTTACTGAGAAATTCCAGCTATGAAAAGATAAAGGAATTTTGTGCAATTATCCAGGGAAGAAGTTCGAAGAGCAGTAGTTTGCACCCTTGACAACTTGTTCTGCAGAAAGGTTTTGTACTGAGAAACAATAGGAAGACTTTCAATGCGGAATAAAATGCCAGTGTATTTCTTATTTGTAATGTCAGTTTAGTTTCCATCAAAACACTAGAACAAAAAGATTACAAACAACAAACAATAGTATTCCTTTTCCTGTCAGTCTTCTGTTCGATCGGGTAAAGAACTGTAATATATGCTTTCCATACATTCCTCCGTGTCCTTACATTCGGTCAGTGCATATGTCCACAATTTCCCCTCTTTACAAGAGGGACAAATTCTCAGTACACTTTCATCGGTGACTTTAATCGTTCGCCATGACCCAGGAAAGATGTACTGCTCCATCCCTTAACCATATTTTAGTTGCTATTATACTTCCAGCGAAATACTTCCCCATACTTTGCGCAATTTTCTGTTGTCTATCCACATCCCTCAAGCGGTTCTTAACCATCCTTTATCCACTCCTTCCATACAACGGTGACTATTCTCAATCAACTATGATACTGGAACATTATGTTTTATTTTCGGAGCTTGAGCCCGCTATTCAAATGACGTCTAGTTCTAATGTTTTCCGTTTCTTTCATTTGGATATCCATATCTTGCTCCTTCCGTTCATTGTAACACAATGCCTTAATTAGTTTTGTCCCCATTAGTAATTCACTTCCAGCTCTTCATTCTCACTGCAGGCCCCCAACAAGCGTTTAATTCCACAACACGCTGTGCCCATTCCCCGCCCCAAAACCCATTTCAAAAGAACATGCTGAAACCGCCGTTTTTTCTTATCCGCAAATTCCTACCCCATAGACTAAATCTCAAGTGTTTTTGTTTGTTTTACTAAATACAATAAATTATCAACGAAGTATTATGAAAAGATTGAGTGAAATACTTCATTTTTTGTGTTAACAAGGTCATGCGTTTCCCATTAAAAGACTAAGAGTGTAATAGACTAAATTTTTATATGTAATTCTGACTTGCATATGAGAAAATCGCACTCACTGCCATCATTTTGAAGTGAGTTCTTGTACATTTTAGATCATATTGTAAATGTACAGTAGGAGACAAGCTTTGATGGCCTTTTTTCCTGGGTCTGAGATAACAGCTTTACAGATGCCTATATTTTATATTACGTTAATAAGAGGAAGAGTTCGCTTAGGTAACAACGACGGAGAGTTGCAGGTATCTCGTGTGTATAACACTAGAACTCGATAGGGCAAAGCCATTAAGGTTTGTCCCGCACTTCACTTTATACGATAGCCATCCAGTGGCAACCTTAATGAACCAACGTTTTGGGATGCAGAGGGGGAAACATTGACTTGGGTTCAATATGACAACGAGGCAATGCAAATAATAAAAATGTATGGAAGATGGTTAGAACAAGGCTAGAGGTATCAGCAGGCAGGAAATCGAGGCAAAATATTACACAAAGTCTCCTTGGGGCTATCGAATGAAATTAAACTAACCCGGGATATGCTCGTTCCAGGGAGAAAGCCGAGATCAGGAGATCAGGTTTAGAATGGGAAGTTGGGAGGTAAAAAAAAAAAAAAAAAAAAAGGTTAGTTCTGGTAGGAGAATCTGCCCATTTTGTGGATGGAAACAATGAGTACATATTCTGGCAGAATGTACCCACTGGGAACACCCGAGGACATTGCTATTCCAAAAAAACTTTTTTAAGATTATTTGAGGCCGATTGGTATGCTGGGACTTGTTGTGAACTTGTAATTGGTTGAATATGGGCATTTTCGTAACCCAGGATGCGAAGCTAGAAGCAATTTATTTTCTGGTTAGAACACAACAAGTACTGTAATTATAAAAAATGTTATATGTTTCCATTCGTACATATGTAAAAATCGTTCTTCTGATTTTAATATTTATTTATTATTAATATTGTTATTTCTATATTATTATTTGTTCCTCTTTCAAATTTTAAGCATACTTAAGCCTGTACAGTCTACGATCCATGCATAAAATAAATTTGTAACATGTATGTAGAATTATATACCACCACGACCAATTGAACAGCAACTTGGAACACTTTCCCGAGATATGCAAGCTCGAGTACACGTGTTCATAATTAATATTGTCAAGGAAAATTGCTGGCTCGTTATTTTCAGTGCTTCTGGTCAATATTCCAAAAGGAATATTTGATGCACAGGATGAACAAATCTAATGCTTTTGTCATAGCTAACCTTGTAGTTACCGACAGCGTGGGCACCATCATATATGAAGAGGTGGTCGTTACAGTCCAACTGGAGCAGGTCGAAGCGAAGCATGAAACGTTGGAGGATGGAGTGGGTCTGGAAGGTGATGACGCAGTCCAGATTGCGCTCGTTCTGCGACTGGAGCACGGCGCCGTCTATCTTCCGGTACAGTTGCTGGAGGAAGTGGTTCTTGCACAGGGACGACATGTGATCTGCAAGAGAGTAATCTGCATTATACTATCGTCTCTGAGCTAATGGGGGATGAAAAGTAACTCCCCATTTGAAAGTCTAAATGCCTATGACTTTACAAAAGCACTTTAAGGGTAGTCTTTACTACTTTTGTGACATATTTACACAAATGGGCACTAATTGGCCTACGCTACCTTTACATATAAGACAAAGCGAGTTGATATTCAGTTTCTGTAAAGCTTTCCATTATCCTGAGAAAAACGCTGTTTCATGAAAACGTTTTTAAGACAATTAGATATCGATTATCAGTACTGGGACTTGTTTGTGAACCACACTAATTGGTTGAATATCGGCACCTTCATAGCCAAAGCACGTGAAGATAGAAACAATTTATTTTCTGGTTAGAACACAATAACTAGTATAATTATATACATCTGTAAATATAGTTCTTTCCATTTTAAGTGCTTGTTTATTTATTATTAATATTGTTTTATTTTTGTTTTTATTTGACCCTCTTTCTTATACTATCACACTTTAGTATGTACAGTCTACAACAAATTATATTTATAATGTAAATATGTATATGAAATATGTAAAGTTGCAGTAATAACTTTAATTGCTAGTCTATGGCATATTTCATTTTATACGACATTTGAGACAGCGAAACATTATTAAGAATATAATCCTTTAATTTGTACATTAAAAAGTACGATTTTCTTTATGTTATGACTTTATACCTAATGCGATGATAATTACTTTAATAACTAAACGGAGACCCCTAAAATTCAGACCTTACAGAAGTCGTGTTTAACTTTTGCACTTTTATTATTTTAATTTCTTTCGTTATTACATATAAAAGTAGTTCCGTTTACAGAGAGGAATGGCACAAAACACGCATTTATTTATCCAAAGAGACAAAAGGATGTACAATGAAAAGTACTTTCATTATTACATTAGAAAGAAAGAAAGAAATAAAGAAAGAAAGAAAGAAAGAAAGAAAAAAGAAAGCAAGAAAGAAAGTTCATTGCAAAGTACAATAAGCAAAGAAATGTAAAACATATTACGGGTGCTTGTCTTGCATTTACACTAATAAAAACTGAAAAGCCTACAGAATATAAAAGGAAGCTCTAAAATATAATTATAATGAATAAACCTTTACTTGCACAATGCCTGGGTCAGTGGGCTAGGCCTGGGAAAGGAGCAACGATCCTACAAATTTCGAATATGGCCGAAGGCTATCTTCACTACAAAACGTATCCACTTCTCGCTCTGAAGACTTACCCATACAGTTGCTGGAGCGGCAGAGAGTCCTCAGTCCCGAAATGGAGATAGCGGAGTAATGGGGATGCACATTTTTCTATTAGCATTGCCGCTTGTAACATGTAAATGTTAATGTATTATTTTGTTGTTAAACGTAATGCAATTTATACGTTGTTCTCCGTAACTTTATGACTGGAATTTGTTGTTCCTTATTACGAAACTGAGTTTTTACCACGCGTTGTCTTATTGGAAGTCGTAATTATATATACATATATATATATAAAGTAACGCTATTAACAATGTAACAAATTAACAGTAATTATAAAAGCAGAAAAAGATAAAACACTAAGGGAAAGTAACACTTGTAATCGCTATATTTCGAACTACTAGAGTTATTCTATAGCAATAACACAAGTTATACATGTACATACATACATACATACATACATACATACATACATACATACATACATACATACATACATACATATACTACCCTTAATGCTAACCTCAGGTGTATCCTAGAAACAGGGGACTCAGTGGTTTGCTGCGGCGAGCTACGGCCCGAAGGTTTACGCTAGCCTCCTTTTTGTAAATATAAATTGATAGGTGATTTTGTGCTATTAAACATGGGGGTAAAATATTGCTATGGTGGTAAATCTCCTCTAACTCCAGCATTAGTTCGTAAGGATTCGATATCACAATCTTCACCTCTATAGCATGACGCTCTTACAATCTGAGCTTTCGTGCTTAAAAGTCTTATTATCTAGCTGTATCTGTGGAAGCCACTACCTTCGGCTTTATCCGCTACCGCTCGGGAGTGACTCGGGGCTGCAGCTGTAACAGCTGCGAGAATTTCTCTTGGTGTATGGATAAATGCTCGCAATAAGCCCAAGACTTTGACGTTATCACCGCTAATCGGGTAAAAGGACACGATAAGGAGAAAGAGAAAATAGGCACACTCATAGTAACAACGAGCGTGCAAAAACGACAATATATATCTTTGGATTAACCCTTTGCTTTAAATTTATGGGAGTTAATGGCCTTTAGCGAAAACAAACATATACTACATAGAAGTCAGTATACAGATATAACACGTATGTATACCTCATGTCAAACATAACTAAATCTGCTTGCTATGGTATAGCGGTGAAGAGATGCTTTAATACATTGACACTTTGATCAGAAACAAAGTGTTAACCTTAACACGTACACAACTGGGGAGTTGGCTATTAATCTCCTCGTAGTGGGCTTTTCAACCCTTCTATTTAACAATAAAAATTAAAAAAACTTGTATAAGTTTACTTTCCCTTCCCCCTTTTGCTTGTGTAGAAACAGACTTAATAATGTCATAATTAAGAGTAATTTACATTTTGGGTCCCGGGCTATTCATTTCTGTTTGTTTCTCCCTGCAAGTTTTTGTGTACATAAAAAGTATAAGCGGCGCAGAATGAGAGAGAGGCTGGCATTTAGTTCAGAGAGCGTAGCGCGAAAAAAGCACCAACATTTTTTTCTTGCCATTTTAAAATTAGTTTACCATATTGCTGCAACTTGTGGCGCTAACACGCAACTTTTTTATTAAAAGCCTCCGAGCCATGTAGAGAATCGCCATGCTCATTTTCTCGGGAGAGCAATTTTGGTTTTCTCAGAAGATGCCTTTATGAAATTAACAAAATGGGAAGATAAGCCTTGTGTAAGTCAGAAAGCAACACTTCCTGTAGATAGTGCGCTGTATGCTGTAAAAACTACGAGCGGTAAAAAGTAAGCTGGAATAATACACTTAGGGCAGTTTTATACTTTCAACCGTAATTTAAAAAGTAACCAGTTGCTAGTTATCCATTAAAATAATCCCAGAGACGTAACCTCTAGTTTGCAATAATGCCAACATGGCGAAATAATGTTTAGAGCGAGTTCATGTTCATCCCGAGAATATCCAGTTTCCCTCCTTAATATGCAAAGGAAAAGCACACAGAATTCAAGCATGATTTCGCTTAGTTTGTGATTGTAATCAGGGACGTAACATCTGTTCCAGTTCTTCGACAGCAGTTTTTGCTAAGCGAAATCGCATTTTGAATTTTTATTATTCAGATGTAGGAACGGATTTTTCCTCTCAAGAAATACACGAGGAGCACGGTGAAATTGATGTCGGAAATCTGTACAATACACCGCGTGCAAGGCTAACCTGCAACTCTGTTGTTGTTACTACCCGAAAATATACGAAAT
The DNA here is from genome assembly GCA_030762175.1 of Metallyticus violacea. Taxonomy (NCBI): domain Eukaryota; kingdom Metazoa; phylum Arthropoda; class Insecta; order Mantodea; family Metallyticidae; genus Metallyticus; species Metallyticus violacea. Next base: position 108,972,327 of record CM060830.1, on the reverse strand, counting down.
TAAAATAAATGAAGAGCTTGTTCTCATCCAGTATGTTCATAATGTGGGCAAGGAATGTTTCTCATTACTTTAATAAAGAAACAGTAAAATGTGCACTTACTCATCATCCATTGTTACTGTACATTTCAGTCATATGTAGGGTTTTTTTACTCAGTTAACTAAATTGTCTATTTTTCAATAACGTAGGAAATTGCCATACACCATTTCAATTATATGTGAACAATTAACAGGTGAAATGAAACATTTCATTTTTTTTCTCTCTGACTGATATACATTTTCTTCCTGTTACCGTAAGAACAATAACAATAACAATAAGAAACAAAAATGTTATAATCTCAAACTGGCAGTGTAGCAACTTTCGGCAATAATAAAATGTAACTACTATATACAGAACTGCAAACATTTAAATCTCCACTATTTACGAGTAGTGTTCTTATGAATATTTTCCTTCAGTCTTTTATACCCGTGCTCAAGGAGAGGCGATCACCGCTATTTCTGCTGCATTACATTCTCTCTCTTCTAGCAGTTTTTTTCTTTTTTGTGCAGTTTGTTCTGTATCAAGCAAATAGTTAAACTATATGGTGAACAACGTGGGAGTAAGATATTTTTAGCCAAAATGTGATCAATACCAAAATTTAGTTTTTTACATTAAAAGTGAATTTGGCTCATGTGTGAACTTTTTACGATATTTTTTCTACTAATGCCATTTTTAAACTTCTGGATGTTAAATATGGACGCAGTCTTATAAACTAGAATTTTGTTGGATAACTGCTTTTTCTTAAAATTAATTTTTTGCATCTTATAATGCCTAAGCCATTGATTAAAAAGTTAAGTTAGGTTTTTGATGTACTGTAAATAATAATCGTATAAATTAAATTCAAATTTCAAATATATAACGTTTAAAACCCCTACTTGGGAATTATTCATAAAGACATGAAGAAATTAAAAATATATAGAGTACAGAGAAATGTCTCAAATTCTGCACGATGCTTTGCTTTCTTTATAATATAAACATCGTTTAATTAAATATTGTAATTTGCAGATTTAGAAATGTCGAAAGAGAGGCTTACAGTGTTTGCACTGTACACAATCTTTTACTTTTCATCTTGGTTCTGCGTTGCTGAACGGTTGTTTTGTTATTGCATTATAATTTTAGGGAGCAATTTGCAACTTTACACAAGACCAGCTCAGTAATACATTGTAAAGTGTTGAAGATTGTTCTTAAGAGTGTATTAATAGACGTTCTAAACCATTTACTTAAGTAGTAGAAAAAAACTGCACATTTATTTAGAAACGCTGAACGATTTACCATAACCACTGCCTGAATTAGTGGTGGGAAACAAAACACTGTAAGCAGCGATGATATGCTTTTGCGAGTTATGGTTTTCAACAACAATAACAAAAATGATAACAATAATAACTGACAATATACTTAAGTAAATAAGTAACTTTTGATATGGGAGTGCAACATTTTATAATAGAGCTACTTCTTCTTTATTAATTTGCTGTACTGTGTCACCCTGCGCTACTCAAAAGTGCTGACACGATTTTCAGGACCGGTGCTCGAGAACACGAGATGTAGTCGGATTGTTTCCGTATTACACGGGCATCCCTCTTGTAATTAACCGCCCCATGAGACCCTGTTGCAAGGAAAGTCGTGGTTATTTACAACAAGAAGCTGCAATACCGCACCTTGTTGCCGTTTTTCTCTTTTTACGGCGTTTATTACGTGACCGAGCTCAACTGAGTTTTTCATGTCGCAAATGTCTGATTCAGACTATAGCAAAATGTAATCTCTATGTTATACTCGGTTCAGACATTTGTCTGAAATTTAAAGAAACACTGAAAGTTGGCAAAATGTGCGATCTTTCAGACAACTTTATGTACAGGTTATTGAAAGGAAAATATTTCTTTACATCGATATCCCACTTATGTTTGGCTGGGAAGAGACGAGTTAGCTTTGGCATGGGGTTGCAAAATTTGTTAGGTCAACGGCCACCTCCACTTTTATTGAGGTCTCGGATTCATATCCCTTGGCGCCGGCCATCCGGACTTTCCCCTGATCACTTTGGCGAATCTTTCCTGCTAAATGCTTTTTCGTTCTCCCATCCCATACAGGGAAGGAGTGACTGACTGTACAGCTAGCAGCAGGCACACAACTTTCTCCTGCCCCGCAAATTACAGAGCAGTTTTCACTTAAGATGAAGGAGTTGGTTTATTCTTTTAATTTGGTGAAAGCAGTTCTTCTGTTGTACATTTTCTCGGGTTGTAATGTATTAATTGACTTTTAAAGCACATGTCACTTCTTCGTTGCGTTTCTACATTAAAATCCGTGTATACCTTCTGAGGAGTTATACTGCAGTTTTTGCAGAAACGTTTCTACGTATCTTTTAGTCTGGGACAATTAATGACGCCAAATTCCTCCATGTTCTTTACCGACTGTTAATGAGACATTTTTAAATTGTTATTACGCTTCAATCTTGTTAAATAAATGTAAAGAAATTGACTTCATCCCTTGTGTTCTTTTTCACAACATCATGGAACTTCTTTTGTTTCGTACCACCGCCACGGGTGGCCGAGGTCTTTAGGGCGCAGACTCGTGAGCAGGAGGTCTGGGGTTCGAATACCGCCAGGATCGTACTCCCTGACTCAGTTTTTTTTTTTCGAGGTTTTCCTCAGTCCTCTTAAATGACAAATGTCGGGAGGTACCTTAAACTTAGGTCTGGAGCGTTTCCTTCCATAACACAATCCTTTCTCAATTTATCATTACATCTCATGTATCATCGCCTGTGGTGCCTCAGTAGTAAAAACAGGCGTTAAACACACACACACACACACACAAAAAAAAAGATTCGTACCGCGCTGGTGAGAGAAATAATTAATTACGAAATGAGATCCGGGCAACAATGTGTAGCTCAGATTGTTATGTAGAAAGATGACATCCTTAAGCAAAATTACTTGCGGGCAAATGCCTGAAACTTTTGTTTCCTTAGTTTTTATTTTAAAAAAACAAATTTTCACAATATTTAATGTTCTGTTCAAAACTCAAAGTAACATCCGGTACAACTTATTTCCGAAAATATAGCAAGTGAAAACCCAAGAGCACTTTAAGTATTTTTTGTATTTGAAATGAGCATTAAAGATTTGCTTTCGTAAAACACTAAAATAATTTTGAAATTAAGCGCATATTTTTTTTTTTGCCAAATGCATAAACATTTCAGTAATTTCAGTTAGGCATGTTTAAGATGCATGACAGACGTTGACATTGCCACAGTAACAATGAAATATTTAATTATTATTCTTTTAAAATTCCTAATTATTGTTCAATTAGTTGCTTTTAAAATTTAGATAAGAAAAGGCTAATGTCAAGACTTGCACATTTTATTATTATTATTATTATTATTATTATTATTATTGTTTACTTTCGTTTGACGTTCACATACACTGTGAACATAACTTAAATTATTAAACCTTTGAAAATGGAGTACATTTGTGTACATAAGATTATTATATGCTAAATCTCAAGTTTGATTCACGAGAGAGATGTTAAACACACACTCAATAAAAAAAAAGCAAAGAATACTCTGATAAAACATAATGTAATTTCTTTGCAATATTTTTCAACCCTTTTTACTCTACAAAAGAAAATGGGGCGGAAGGAACCTCCACAAAACCTTTTTTCTTTAAGATACTGGAAGAAAGAAACTTTTTACCTTTTTAGGGTGTTGGAATTCCCAGAATTTTTTTCTTCCGCTTCTTTAAATATTCAATGAAATCAAGTATTTATTTTCGAAGAGCGCTGTAGACAAGGTGGTTCGATATTAATTTCGCAGAATACTTTATCGCTTTCTATCTCTTCCATCCCTTCAATCGCTGATGTATTCAGCTTGATGTGAAGATATCATCTGTTCGGATAAAAAATGAATCATCTCGCTCATATAGCATTAGTAATCATTTCAGCCAACTCATGCTCACGACTTCTTTTATTAAGAAAATAAATTTAATCCGAGCAAATATGGAAGTTACCGCCATTAAAGTTATTTTTGAAACATCGAACGATAACCACGCGAGAGAGAATATGAGATATTTTCTTCAGCTGGAGTGCAATTATACGAAATGCCAATGGAATTTAAAGCAAAGATTGAGCATTGTATAATTAAAATTCTGGTGATAACACAAATCACTTTATGGACATCGGTAGGTAAAAAGTTTCCGCTTAGTCATATGTAGATGGAACCCAACAGGTGTATAAAATTAGTCGTTTTAACATCAGACGATCGTATTAAAAATAATTATTGGCAGCAATGAGCAAGCTACTTTCAACTTTTCAAACAACAGACAAACGTATTTGGAGCTAAAAGTAAACAACTTTAAACGAAGCAATTAAATTACTGCAGTATGTAACATGTAAATACCGAACAATTCTCTAAAACGCAATGCTTAACACGCCAGTTTTTAAATACCATTTTTAACATCTTTATAATGTTCACTAGTATTCACACATTTTTATTCCCCCTTCCCGCCAATTTTTTGCTCCTCAGATAAATACACTTGTAGCACTTCAGCCATTTAAACAAATCAAAGTTAGTTTTCAACCCAGAAGCTTAAAATGATTATTATATTCGTCATATTTTCACAAAGGTTTTTGTTTACAATGTATATATTCAAATGAACTGCACTATAATATTCTGTATCACAAAGAAACGGGATTTCCGTGTTCACTTAACAGAATAACAGATAAAGCTTTGAAGGCAAATGCAAGCATAGAATACATTATACCTATACAAACTGGTATATTTCACTGACAAATGAGCATCTATTGCGGTGGCGTCTTACATTTGTAAGTTACTTTTTCTCATATGAAGGTAATAAAAGCTCTTTCTATAGTTCATCTTCAGGAATTACCAGGGAGAAAATTTCTATCCACTTTTTACTCGGGATTTCGCCTTCTATTCAATGGAAAAGTATACAAAACGATAAAGGAAACGTTGTGAATGAGAAAAGATGTTTCACAGATGCCCTAGTACTTTTTAACGTCAAATAATAAATTAAAGCGTGAAGCTCCGGGCGGCCTTTGTTTATTCAAAACAGGAGGCTGTCTTAAGACGTTCTTTTTGTTTCTGAACAAACACAAAACGAATTTCACTGATATAAGATTGAGTTCAATGCAATAATATAATGTTCAGTATACACGCATAGGATATACTGAAAACTTTAACTTATCGAGTGAGGCGATTTTAATTTGTGCATCTTCTCTCTTTACAAGAAAATATCACATTCCCTATTTCCCCCCGCTTTGGCTCATTCTAATTTATTCTATATGTCTTTAGCATTTTCATTTATTCATTTTTCCTCAATCTTAAGCCCTTCTTCATTTTTTTTTTTTTTTTTTGAAATTTATTCCTGTTTTCAATTCATTCTTGCTTTTCCATTTGCTTTTACGCAGTCTGCATTTTTTCTTCATGTTTTTATCTCCCGCCTTTTATTTGGCACTTTTGAATATAATACACTTTTTCTATTTCTCTCTTTCTTCTATTTATTTATTCGTTTTTGTTTTAGCAATTAATTCCTTACTGCCATTCCTTCATTTTTATTCTTATTTCATTTAGTCCTCCTTGCTTACTTTGATTCGGTTCTGACAGTCTCTTTTCTCTGTTTATGTTTATATTTTTATATCTTTATACTTTGTTACCTTTTATTATGGCCATGTATCTTCTTTTCTCCCTTCTGTTTTAATTTTCTGTATGTTTATTTCTCTCTTTTACATTTGTTTTTTATCTACTACTGCTTAACTTTCCTTTCTGTTATACACCCTCCTCCCTCTGATGCTTTTTATTTCCGAATTTACTTATTATTCCTCTCATGCTCTATGTAGTTGTTTTCTTCCTATTTTACTTCTTGCCTTTTTCATTTTTAACCCCTTCCTTTGCTTTGCATGCTCTGGTGGTTCTAAGCAAACAGCCTACCTTCAACTTTTTTTCCAGCGTATGCACATTATGGACGTGTTTTCTAACAGCACCCACTTTCTCCGAGACGGTTTTAGGAGGCCGTGATCACATTATCGGCTGTCGCTGCCGTATTCTGTTTGCTAAATCTCGACTACATAGTTGCTTGGCTACGACGCACAGAAGCGAAATGGAGAAAAGAAACAGAAAGTGTTTAAGATTGACAGTGCCTATGGAACAGATATACTCAGATGAATGGTATACCAGCATCTGTCGGCGCTTGGATAAACAGCCTCAGTGATGCCAACAGAAATACGTATAGGAGCAACAGCAACTCTGAAACTTCTTTCACGTCGTTTATTCAATTTCTTTTCCTAAGCCGAGTATAAAGAGTTTCCCACCATTTCTTCTTCTTCTTCTTCTTCTTCTTCTTCTTCTTTATTCCATCTGTAACACCTATACATTTAATTCCTTATTATTTTCATCTCTGGACTTGCACCATTCTTATTTTCCAAAAAACAGCATACTCATGAACTTTGTAAAAGGTCCGTTAAGCTGGAGCTGCGTAAACAAAACGAAATCCTCACCGAATTGAATAACTTTTAATAAAAATTTGCATTAAATGCAAATTAGGTCTTATTCATTAACGAAATTATATATCTTATGGCATTAATGTGAGTTATTAGGGGAACAAAATTAGAATTCGTGCAATCTATAAGCATCACAAAAGAGAAACCAAAATTTTAAAATAATAATAAATTAAATTACACCACAAGAATTAATGGTATACTATTAATTAGATGACAACTGTACTATGTGGGTATATTTAAACATTTTTAAATGTAGTCATGTTTATGAACTGAGCCCTTGATATCATCTTTACATTCACGAATATAAAAAAATAACAGAAAGTTTCGAGTTACATTCTGTATTTAAGTTGATGTTCATATGTTTCAATAAAACAAAAACCACGTATTTATTTAAAAACAATTTCGATGTACTATGCAAATATACACAATCAGCCAAGAGCAATCAAAAGTTTCTTAGACTTTTATTGTCTTTGTAACTTAATTTGTGTGTTATTGTAGTAAAAACATGCAACGCAAACGTTTTCTGAAGGTTATTACAGAGCTCTCTTACATAGATATACAATTTTCACAAACATATTAGATTAATATTTCACATTTACTATCTTCACGACGATACTTTTGTTAAATAGAAAACATGTGTAACATTATAAATACATAAGTTTATATGCTTAATTAATTTCTTCCTTGATTTTAAAACAATACAGAGAAAATTAAACGGAAGAGCACTTTTTAAATTTCGATTTTCAAGTATATCCTTACTCCTAATTGTCCAATTTCCCTAATTTTCAGAAACTGCTTTTCTTATTTATTTAAATGGTATATACGAAATTTGTAGGAAAGAAACAAATATTGGTGCCGCTAGAGCGATTTTTAAACTTCGCTTCAACCTCCAATCGTTTTCCAGGTATAACCCCCCCCCCTCACCTAATAGTCCGATTGTTATGATTTTCCAGAAAATACTTTTATAAATTTATTTTAAATAAATTTTCTGAGTTTTGTTGAGAATAAACTAAAATTAAGGCCGGCAGAGAGAGAACGTGCGCGCGACGCCTGTGTATATATATATATATATATATATATATATATATATATATACACACACACACACACATACAGTAATTATAATAGTACAAAAGGATAAAGCACTAAGAAAAAGTTACACTTGAGATCGCTATATGTCGGACTCTTGGAGTCCTTCTATGGCAAGGTACTTCTTGTCTATATATGGACATTTTCTATTTTCTTTTAACTGTAGCTCCCTAGCAGGCATGACCGATGCAGGTTTGGAAGATTAGTAAGAAATCTTTCCATTGCTACAACCGCAAAAGCTGGCATCCCTTCGGAATTCGCAAAAAAAATGCACATTAATGGCATCATTACACTTTAAAATAATTTTTTAAACATTATTACTACTTCTATTAATATTTATTACTGTTATATTTATATGGATAACTTTCTTAAAATTAATGAGCTATTTTATAAAGGATAAAGTTCTTGTTCCTTTTTTATGGGAAGCCCATAGCTAATACCCAATGCAGATAAAATGTAATTAGAAATACTAAGAATTACATTTGTAGAACATAATACACAGTCATATTGACAAATTAAGATATCAATGCCCTCTTTAGTGTTAGAAATAAAATCTATCCGTCAAAGGAAGAAACAGGTGCACGAAGTTCATAGGATTAAACATTTATCGTTACTCTAAATCGTCGTAGTTCTAGATATCAATTTCCTTCTTTGTTTATTTCGACACACTTTTATTATCCAGTCCACAACATGTCTTATATTATAAACATCGACGTATTCTAACGGTAGCACTTGCATACTCAAGCAGCGAGTTCGAGTTGGGTTCCGGTAAGGATGATTTTCTGAGTTTTTTTTTTTTTTATCCAGGGGTTTTCTATCAGTTCTATTGGTAAATGTCTGAGAAACTTGGGTCATATCATCTCCTGAAATAATTTGATGAAAATATCATACGAGGGTTGGTCCATAAGTTTCCGGCCTAACCATTTTCTAGACATGATAAAGACAAAATCTAATTTCACTTTTCAATACAGTTACCCTTTAAAATGGGCATAAACTGAATCCATCACTTCTTCGTCACATTTAAATTTCCTTCCTCAAAGGTTCTTCTTGAGTTTTAAGAAGAGGAAATAGTCACTGGGAGCTATATCTGGGCTGTAGGGTGGATGGTCGATCTCCTTGAAACCGTATTTCTTCACCGCTTCCTTTGTAACAAGAGCTGTGTGCACAGGCGCGTTGTCGTGAAGAAGACGCACTCCACCACTCAGCTTTCCTCGCCTTTTCTCTCTGATGGAAGCACGTAGTCTGTGCAGTAGGCCAGCATAGTACTCCCCATTTACTGTCCAGTCCTCCTTGAAGTCAATGAAGAGAATTCCTTCACAGTCTCAACCATATATGAACAAAAGAACAAAGGGATCCATCCCCATTACCATGGGATGTTGTGGTGTTCAATCTTTTCACAGAGGTCTGCGCATCCCGTAGGTTTTTGCATTAGGACGACACCTAAAAACTATTCCGATCCGCCGTTCGGCTGCAGACGTTTGCGACGCCCAGACGCGCCAAGTGAACTTAGCTTCAGAAGCCGAGCGCACCTAGCTGCCAGTATTTCACTGGTGGAAGGTCATACTAGCTTGACCTACTCACTTAAGGGAGCATTAAGGTAGCCACCACCTCCCCACGAACGACAGCGAATCAGGCGAACCTGGCCCCAGCGTACACGCCTTCGACACTCCCCTGGGACACGCTGCCATCGTGAGTACTCAATTTCCCGTGAGTTCCGAGACCATTGCCATGAGTCCAACTCCCTTGCGGGAGGGGCTCAATTCCAGTCCGTCCCGGCTCCTTCTAGTAACGTCAGAAGTACCACGAGTACTCAGGGTCCGCAGAGCCCGCACCAGGAGCATCTGAAGAGCAACGACCGAAGCCGCGCTTCCCCCCCCCCCTTACGGGGGAACAAAAGAAGACAGCGGAACGAAGTTACAGTTGCAATTATTTAACAGATAAGAATTTTGTGAAGGCGATATATTTTACTGCCTTCGGTTAGTGTTCAAGTTATGCATTAAACAGGAAAAGCATTTGCTTGGACCGTGCGCTTTGAAGTCTGGAGGGGGAAAAAAAAGCCGTTGCGGCGGCGGCGGCGGCGGCGGTGGTGGTGTATTTATTTACAAAATATGTTTGTTACAAATCTAACTCATCCATGTCGCACAGGTTATGCGACCGTACGTGTTTTCTTTTCCAGTACACTAGGAAATATATGAAATTTGCTCAAACCAAATATTTAATTTTTAAAAGACAGCACATATATAATGAAATAAACAAACAAATAAATAGAAAAAGAAAAAATATAAAAACAGCATTTTAAATACATAAATAAAAAACAGAAACCGCAGTACGAAAGTTAATAACTTATACCCCCTCACATATATGTACAAATAATTGCAAAAAAATATTGTGACCCCTGTTCCCCTACCCCCCTTCCCGGTTGTCTCTGAACTGTCTACTCCTTCCTTCTCATTCCTATCTGCCAGCACTGCCACTGTCCCCTGTCCCCAAACAAACGGGAAAGGTAGATATGTCTTTTCCATTCCTGGCGTACTGCAAGGTAATGAGAACTACCTAGGTTCGAATCGACGTTGAGTTTGAAAGTTTTATTTGTTATACTTTTCAAGTAAAGTTAAGTAAATTAAACATTTTGAGACATTTATGCAAAAACACAGAATAGTAAATTAAGCATCCTCAAAATAAATGTCACAATCAATATTCTAAAGTGAAAAACTAAAAACAACATATAAATTACCTTTATTTCATTTAAAAATGATGAATCCTTTCTTGTTTATTTTGAAAACAAAGTGAGCAAAAATACTACATAGGCTAGCAACTGAAAGCTATTTATCACGCATATACTTGCAAAAATAACAAAAACAATTCACTAATGGATAGGATGCGATCACCGATAGACACCTGTGATGACAGACAAATGAGGCGAGAGGATGCAGAGAAATGCCGAGCGAGATACGAGACAAACAAGTTTCGAGAGTCTGCTCATTTTTTCCATTACGGTGTACAAACATATCAGATTGGTAATTAAAAAAAAATATTATAGTTGCGTTGTTGTTCTGAAAAGGCGAGGTCACGCTTGGACAACACAGATAGGGATGTAGTAGACACTACACTTTGTCTGCCAGCATCTTCAACACCGTTATTCTTGTAATATTGAAGAGCTTGAACTCATGGCAACTCGAAACACCCAACAGCGGTGTTTTACAGTTACACAATTAGCTGGAACGTAGTTCACTGTCTCTCTTCCATGGCTGCTCTTATTTGGAGCTATGGGCATTGTTCAGTATAGAACGACTAATTGCGCTGGACAGAAAGAAGACGTGTTAAACATTAGTCTAATTCTGACTTAGAAATTGCGAAAAAGAAAATACACCAAGAAGCAGAAGAAGTAGGAGAGATCAAAAGTACTTTAAACAGAACAAGAGCGGAGAACATCATGAAATACACAAAACAATTATGTGACAAATATATTTGGAAAGCCAGATGAAACGAGAAGTAAAGCAAAAGCTAAAAATTCAAAATGAGTAACTCCGAAAAATAACGTACACGGTTGACTGAGGTCTAGACGGAAGTTCTGGGGTTCGATTTCCAGGTAAAATGATTTTTTTTTTTTGAAACACAGCAAATCATGACCATAAATTTAAGGCTTTTTCCTTGAAGATAGAAAAAACAGGTAATTAAACATTCATATAGATGGTATGCAGAGTTCAAAAGCTTCCATTCAGGATCGAATTTGCGCTTGTTTTGGAATTTTCTCTTGTTTGATACCCCAGAAGAGAGCTCATATTCTTTTTAATGCTGTTCCATCATCTTCAAACATTGATGAAAGCGCTCTGGCTGTTCATCTCTCAGTTCCAACATTCATGCATATTTACTGAGATAACACAACCTCCATTTTGTTACCAAAACGTTTTTATAATTACGAAAGACAGTTATGCTGCTTTGATTTCCTAGAAGATAAGGCAAGAAAGTGTTGAAAACAATTGCCATCACTATCCGATGCTTGCATCAAGTCAAGATTGATGTAGAGCGGGAGAAAAATAATGCTGACTATTGTTCACTCAAAATGTTTGGCATTCTTGCTTTTAGAGTTTCACCGATGAGCCTGCCTGTTCCACATACACAGTAACATGAAACATTTCTATTGATAGTTTTGAGAGGTGCACAAATCCTCCAGTTGTGCCTGTGACAGTGTCATTCCTATAGTAATCAATTGAACCCCTTCAAAACATTTATATTGTGCAAGAAAATACACTAAAGACTGTCTTCTGAAAAGTAGTCCACAGAATTATGGTTCCACTTTCGCCCTTTTTGTTGAATGTTTTACTTGCAGCCTAGAGACCAATAACTCAGCTGCTCAAAGCACAAACTAAGTCATCCGGCTACGGTTGGCTAAGTGCTGAGGGGTTGATGACTGCTTGATATCAGATGAGAGGTCTTTGGAGTATACAACCATTTCTTCATGGCATGTGATTTTCCTCTCTTCCTTCATTTTCGGAATAATTCAAAACTGAAACAAACTTCTTCAGAGTGTGAGGTAGGTCGTATTGCTGTAGAAATATTGAATACGGGTTTGTAGTGATTAGACAAAAGTTGTGCGGTCAGTCAGTTTTCGCCAAATCAGAAGCATTTCCTCATAATTAACTAAAGTTCTGCGTGTGTTACTCATGAAATGTTCGTTAATCTTGAACGGAGAGTCAAAACAGTTCAAGCCACGGTGAAGCTATCTCCCTGCAGGTTTTTTATACAGCAGAGCGTCAAATTCGGACATTTCTTTCCACAGGAATTGGCATGGAGGTAATGAGAATAATAAAAAGGTATGGAAAGTTAGAACAAGACCAGAGAAAATCATCAGGCAGGAAATAGAGGCACAGGGTAACACTAAATTCTCTTTGAGCCTATTGAATGGAATTAATTAAGCGGGGGTATATATGCTTGTTCTAGGGAGAAAGACAATATCAGGAATGGCTGGTAGGAGAAGCTGTCCATTTTGTGCAGAGGATGAGCAATGGGTGCACATTTTGGCCGAAGTTCTCACTGGGAGTACCTGAGAAAGCTGCTGTTTCCAGAACATTTTCTAGGCAATTAGAGGTCAATTGATATGTTCGGACCTGTTTGCAGATCACGCACCAGAACCGTCCTCCCTGACTAGGGGTTTTCGCAAGTTTTCCTCAGTTCTCATATATGGAAAATGTAGGGGAGGTGCCTAAACTTAGGCCTGGAACGATTCCTTCCTTAAAAAATATCATTTCCCAATAAATAATTTCATCTCACATGTATCATCAGTGTCCAACGTCTATGGTGCCTCAGTAGTAAAAAAGCCTTTAAACATTATTAAAAAAAAAAGTCAAATGCGCAAATGTAGAAAGAATCTATTTTCTGGTTAGAACAACATAACTAGTGTAACTATGCATAATATGTGAGCTGTTTCCACTTATGTATTTGTAAATACATTTCTACCCGTATTTTACTTTATTAATTTAATAATTTTATACATGTTTCCTCTTTATGTATCTTACTTTAGCATATGCGACCGATGATCTATGCATAAAATAATATATAGAATTTTATAACATAAACCTGTGCCAATTTGTACAGTACCGCCAAGCAATACTGCATGCACAGCTACACTGTTGCAAATTGATTGGAACCTCTCGGTGTAAAAATGCAGAGCTCTATAACACAATATGTGGATTCCATTTCCTGTCTTGGTCTCACGGGGAACTTCAAAATAGATTTTATAGACTTGCCTCGCAAACAATGTTATATTGCAACAGCCACAAGACATCAGCTTTATTTACACACTTGAAATTATCCGCTTTAACAAAAAAAGTGACGTTTTCTTCAAATATATATATATTTAAATCAAACGTTTATAAAAACCAAGAAATAGCAGGTTTTAAAGAAATATTTAGTGTGCAGTTAGTTTAGATCGAAGCGCTCCGAGTGTATATACCAACTCCAAAATTTCATATTACACGATAACTACAGCATAAACAGGAATAACAATTTACGATTAGAAATTTATGTTGACAAAATAAATAGAAACAGTTAAAAATACTTTTCAACAGAAAACAAGTCCTCCAGTGTAATAAAAGATATTTGGTTCATAAACATCAGACTGTGTTTCGTTGCACGTCCTACATTTTTTGTCCACTTAACATTTCTGAAAAGTGTTTAACGCCCGTTTTCACTACCGAGACATCACAGGCGGTGGATGCTGATATGAAATGAAATGAAATGGTAAATTGAGAAATGATTTTTAAGGAAGAAAACCCACAGGTCTAAATTTAGGGTACTTGCCCAGCATGTCATTTATGAGAACTGAGGAAATCCTGGAAAGAACTTCAGTCAAGGAGAAGGTTCTGGAGGGAATGGAACCCTAGATCTCTCGCTCACAAATCCGTGTCTCAATGACTTCGGTAGATAAGAGTCTAAGGAATTGATGCATGACTATAAAAATAAAGAAAACAGCTAGAATGAAGAAAGGTGCAATGATAAACTGAAAAACTTACGCAAAATGAAACAAAAGCGTTACACGATGCAAGACTTCATTATATGTAAACGTTATTTCTATTTATCCGGGTCCTGCAAACAGCAGACAAAGGGGAACTGCAGGCGCGCTAACTAAAGCTGATTATTTCTGCTCTCGTGTCCACGGCATTTATATGTTTGAATAGCGGTAATCACAGTTCTCCAATTCTAAACACATAAATTCACGCAAACCGGTTAATTGCCTCGAAATCCATACTCCAAACGCTAACCACATCACAGTGAAACAAGCCCTTGATTCCCTGTGCCAACGCAGTCTGCTTTTCCTGCATGTATATACGTGTACCATACAATCACATAACTTCATGATCAGAAAATTTCATGAATACAAATGTCTAATGATCTAGGGAAAGTTCTCATGTATAGCTTTTTAAGAAAGAAACGTCAACAAAGAATAAAGACAGTTTTTATACTACAAGTCTAAGGTGACCAAGGAAATAACGCTACGTTTACCTTTAACGCAAATAAATTAATCCTTGAAAGCGATACCAGATTGCAGTAATGCAAAGAGGTTCAGATATCACATGCCTGTAGTGATGAAATGAGTTAAATGAATTCCAGCATCACTGAAGTATTATTTCTGCAATATGTGGCATATAAGGTATATATAAGGTAACATAGTTGTGCATTCAGCCAAGAATAAAACATAAACTATATCTTTTCATGATTCTTGCAGCTTAGAGCGTGTATACAGTTTGAAAATGTGCGTAATGTAAAAGACTAGGTAGCGCTGTAACGCTCTCGTGGCGCTAAATGTCTACATATATTTTAGGTTATTCACAACACTTATATTTATCTCCTTATCTCGACCACCACGGGTGGCCGAGGTCGTTAAGGCACGGACTCGTGAGCGGGAGGTCTGCGGTTCGAATCCCGCCAGGACCGTCCTCCCTGACTGGGTTTTTTTTCCAGGTTTTCCTCAGTCTTCATAAATGGAAAATGCCGGGGAGGTACCTAAACTTAGGCCTGGAACGCTTCCTTCCTTAAAAAAAAATATCCTTTCCCAATTTATCATTTCATGTATCATCAGTGTCCACCGCCTGTGGTGCCTCAGTAGTAAAAACGGGCGTTAAACACTACTCAATAACAATCTCCTTATCTCTTGTACTATTTACTTTATACACAGAAAACGCCGAAATGCGCTAAATTTATTAGTTTTTTTTTTTAAACTGAAACTTAAATTTAAATGGATATTGCTCATTTTGGTTGCCTACGGTTATGAAAAAATAATTCTTAATTCTCCTCATTACAAAATAGATGGCGTATTTGTAAATCCAGTATGTATTTGATATTGGATATAAATATATTTTATATTATTATGCTTTTATCTAAAGAGAAGGTTAAAGTAGTTTGCCATACTTTTGTTTGTATATACTTATTTCCAGATCAATAGTAATGTTAATGTGCTTTGTTTAAAAATATTCGAGATGGGGTTGCATATACTTAATTTAAAAGATTTGTTGCAGTTATAGAAAAGAGTACAGGTACACCAATATTAGCCAGGCTATATATATTGTTAAAGAAAGCTTTAATATACAATTTTAATAGTGCTAGATTATAGCGCGAAAGAGTGAAGTTAGATTTGGTCTGAGAGTTGAAAGTTTAGCATCCAAAGGGAAGCTAAAGGTGCTGATTTCCACGATCTGTTTATTTTTATGTAGCATGCGCTATTTTATTCCATTACAAAACTATAGTAATACTAATATTTATTATTAATGAAAGTCTGGTGTTATCGATGGCACTAAACCGAAACACTTACATTTGTTTGTTAACCTGTAAGAGTTGTCTGATTTATATACAAATGATGATGTGCGATCGTTTCAACTCTGTATATAAACATAATACCCCAAAAGTGCATTTATTTCCCTTTAATTTTCATTGCTTTAAGTATTCTTAGAAATGAATTTAAATGTTTACATTTATAAAGTGGAGCTTTATTAATTAGCGATTCACGTTGGAAGGTGATCGCAAGGGGTGTTCTAATACCTTAAAGTTAATTTATAACGTGTCGTACGCAATATTGTAGCTACTTTTTGTGTACTTTACTCATAAAATGAACTGATAATTACAGTTCAATTCGTTTTCCGGCGATTTCAAAAACAATTACTCATGTTTTCTTTATTTTCTAAACATCTTACAGTTTCTATTAGTTACTATAGTTTTTAGCATAATCACACGTTTCATCATAACGGGAATAATATAATCGAATCATGTAAAACCTAAAAATGGCTAAGCAAGAAGTTAAATTCTAAAACTGTTATGATTAGAAGTATTAAGATATAAAACAATACGATAAATAAAATACCTAACAAGTTATACCACGTGTTATGTTTATTAAACGGTACTTTTTAAACATTAACCAACATTTTGATTTTACCCTTGTTATATTTCAAAAAGAAAAGACTGCATTTAGCATTTTCCTTTGCCTTGTCAATATATTGCCTCAGTAAAGGAAGCGTACGTTTTAGAAGCATTCTTAACTTGCAATTAATTAGCAACGCTTCCTCTAGCAAGATGTAGAAAGTAAAAGGTCCTAAAAGTTCACTAGTGGATGGGCAACAATCAAATTTTAGCACAATTGGCAAAATAATATTTGTTCATCAGATCAGAATTTGGCTTTCGGTATATGAGATCACCCATAGTTGCAGTCGTTTCACTGCTAACAGTGTTAGACCCCTAAGGTGCTGGACAAAACAAATCACAGCATTCTTTGGCCAGCAGACAACCTCTACTTTTTATTTC
The DNA here is from genome assembly GCA_030762175.1 of Metallyticus violacea. Taxonomy (NCBI): domain Eukaryota; kingdom Metazoa; phylum Arthropoda; class Insecta; order Mantodea; family Metallyticidae; genus Metallyticus; species Metallyticus violacea. The sequence goes on along the minus strand of CM060830.1, from coordinate 108,955,412 downwards.
TGACAGTGCGGCCTACATGATCAAGAGATATTGAAAAGTTTCTATCCTGACATACTGCATATCACGTGGCTTACACCGATTGGCTGAAGAAATTTCCAAGAAGTGAACAAATTATTTCATCCGTGAAGAAAGAATTTCTGAAAGCTCCGAGCAGTATCCGGATTTCAAAGAAATGCTACCAGAATTCATCGTCACCCGCTGGGGAATTTCGTCTACTAAGCCCACCATTTTGAACGTTGAGGGAGTTGTAGACACATTTGAGTGCATAGCCATAGCTATGCACGCCACAGCAGTTCTCTACGGAGAACAGACAGATCGGCAGCAGATCTCATAACTTCATGTTGTGTGCAGAGAACTTTTTCTTCCTATTTTCAAAAGGGTTTACCATACAACAGCGTATCGCCTGTTCTAAAAGTCCTTATCAACACTTTATAATAGAGTTCTGAACTGTGGGAAAGTGAATGTAGAAAAAATAAATAACTTGCCTCGCCATTCATTGCTATTCATTCTAGATGTTTTCATTAGTTCTTTTAAGAGTAACAGACTCTCTTCAACACTGTATTCAGCAGCTCTGAGTTCAGGCCCTTGAACATCTGCCATAGTGTTGCATAGCGTATGCAAGTCAACAATTGTCTATTTTCTCTTTCCTTTAGATAGGATGGGATGATTTTCACCACTTTAAAACGCATTACTTGTGACAATATTAATTAAAATTAGTTGTATTAACATAGTATCGAGTTTTTGAGTTTCGATAACCAATGCCTAATAGGATACATGTTGTATATAAAAAGATAACGAAGAAATAATGGACCATAAAAGCTTTTGTGCAGAGAAGGATGAGACATAGAAAATCTCATTTATGGCAGAAATACCACGAAAATAACTTTTTATGCTCTTATAAAATTAACTAATGTGACTGTCGATAACGTGCGTATAATTAATTAAAACTGCATGAAATTAAAAAAAAAATCTATTACGGACATTTAAATTTACTTATACCCATATAAGCTTTTCCGGTTCTTTGCTGTGCATTAGATCAATCACTACTAAAATGCATTCTTGATGTTTAAACTAAAATACAATTAAAGGAGAGCAACAGTAGGTTTTGAATGAAATAGTAACAGTGAATGGCATTTACTGTTAAAATAAAAAAAATTACACCTTTGCACAATACAATACAACTATAATTGACCAAATACAATATTTTTTACTGATATCGTCTGCATCCCGGTCTTTCTGTTGGGTTTCCGATTCTAAATCCCAGAAGAGGGCAGACATAATCAAGAGGGGAGAGAGGAGACTAGCCTTCACAGCCCCCCCTGACTTCTCTATGGCAGTGAAGTAAAAAGTCCGTTCTAGGCCTGCGCATGATAGGTTGAGCCTTCGATAGCATTTTCTGCGGCTTACTACTTATTTCAGACAAGAAAATATTTCAATTCGTCGATAAAAATTAAAACATTCGAGATAACGTAATTTTGGATAGGTTCAGTTTTGTAGCATTTGCTCCAGCGCAAAATAATTCACATACTTCATGATTTCAATTAGATAACAGGAAGTTCATATTGAAATTAAACTTATAGTATAATTAATTTCATACTAACATATTCTCGCGCTTTTGAAATCCTTAACTAAAATAATTTGAATCAGGAGTATGAATTCCCCGAGAGCTGCAACTCAAGGGGAAAATTATGCAAGGAGGCCAAGACCTTCCGTAGCCCTGCAGTTGTTAATATTCGATGCTGTCGAAAGATTTATTATTTGCATACTTGTCTTGGGCTAAGCAGCGCACAAAAATTACCACCCTTTGCTTTTTGCTGCATAATGAAGCTCGAAATGACAGACATGATGGACAGCGTACAGCGCAGAATAATCAAGCTGGCCGCGAGCCAGGCTTGGCTGCAGTATCCAACAAGCACTGACTTACAATTGGAACTTTTTCGTTACCGACCTCATTCGTATTTCAAAATCTGGTTTCATTAAACATTTTTGTGTTCATAACTAGCCTAGACGAAGAGGTCAACAATATCAAATTCCAGCTGTTAATACATGCGTTTAATGTCTTGAGATGCCAAGTATTGAAGAGCAAACAGAACGCGGTAGAAGCAGTTTAATTAATAATTTAAAATACACCACTGAAACTTGGAATAACATTTACATTTAAGCAAATCCCTTATATAAACAATGTATGTTCAGGGTTACATTATATAGAATATTTAATCTGCTTCTAAGTGGATTTCGCAGATCCTATGCTTTAGATCTGGGTTATATTCTCGAATTGCAATTACTGAATATTATGTTTAATGTCATTCAGAATTTTTACGTCTTAAGAATACTTTTAACTGTAATTTAAAAAGTGAGTAGTTGTTAGTCACAATTTCTGTTGCATAAAAATAACCTCGAGTTTGCAATACCTGTCGAACCTTTGGTAATGTCGCGAAATTAGAGTGAGTTTATGTTCAACTGTTCAACTTGAGAAAACCAATAATTATTCAATTTGTTCCGCCTACTAGATATTTCTTTTTTAGTATGTCTTCAAACATGAACAAGGAAAAGTCATAAGCGAATACAAGTTTCAAATTTTAGCAAACATATTGATCTGGTGGTAAAATATCGGGGAATAATCGAAATAAGTAAAAAAAAAAATCAGATTCGATCTCAAATAAGGATAAAGACCGTACATGGAGGGGAAATTGCCGAAGAGTAAAATAATTCTATTCTGAAGACTTCTGCATTATAAGCCCCAGCCGATACAGACAGACGACAGAGAGAGAGAGAGAGAGAGAGAGAGAGAGAGAGAGAGAGAGAGTGTGTGTGTGTGTGCGCGCGCGCGCAGTCTATAGCACCTGAAACTAAGAACGTTGCGAATGTTACAGAAGCCTAGCGTCACTTTCCTTACATCACCCTCTTCGGTTCCATTTTAATGAACTGGGTGCTATTGCTCTAGTAACTTCATGAATGGTTCAACTTACGTTCCTTTCTCCACATTAAATACACCTCCGATAAATATTCGGAAGTTCCCTGTTGCATAGAACTTTAAAGTTAATTGTACCATGGACTTCGACTTCATAGAACGATTTCGCTTAGTTTGTGATTGTAATCGGGGATGTAACAATTTTTGCTAAGAGAAATCGCATGTTAACTTTTTTGTCGTTGGGTTGTTCTGGGAACGAATTTTTCTCCCTCAAGAAATACACGAGGAGCACAGTGAAATTCATTCTCGATGAGATGTCGGAAAAATCAGAAATATGTGCAATATACCGCTTGTAAAATTAACCTAACATAATCTACAATTGATCACAACTCTGTTATTATTATCCGGAAATGAAAAGTGAAACAATAAAGAAACTTTATCTAAAATATCCGTGAGTTAATATTTTATTTATAAACGAAATCTGTACTTTGAGAAATGTTTCATTTAACAATTGCTAAACTCTACTTAGTGCTTTAACCTTTGCTTTAATTTCAGTTTAAGACGAAATAATCTTAAATTAGTGTTTATAGAACCAAATTTCTACGGTAAGTATAGCTGGTGTTTAATTTTATGTCCTAGACTCAATTTAACTCTTTATACTGACCCTTAGTGAGCTAAATAGAAAGTGATTTCGTTCTATAAACTTGTACAAAAATGTAAGTGCGGTTCTGTAGCAAACAAAAGTTTATATGGATAGCCTAACCTGTGACAATGTAATGTAAATATTTTTTACTTTTTACATGTAGTTCCGAGGATTTTCTGAACGCCTAAAGATAATTCATTACTCTGTGAACTTAATACTTTCCTTAGTAAATTACCAGAGAATCAAAAGTGGCATGTATTTTGAACAGTTTGTTCATTCTAAAAATTACTCCCGTGAATATGAAAAATGAAGTGCAAAGGTCAATCTTCAACACTGTAGTACGTTGTTAACCATTACGCAGTAAAACAATAGCCGGTTCTGCGACACATTTTACTAGACTTAAGGGATAGAGCGGCGCCAAAATGCTCATAGTAACAATTAACGTACAATAATCATCTGCCATTCTATGCACAATCTCTTTTTAAGCTAGAGTTTTATTAAGTGCATATATTAATAAAGAATATCAAATTAAATATTACTTATAAATTATGTAAAATGTTAATGTTTAGACAGCTCATATTAAAATAGTTTATTTAACTCAACGCACTGAAACTGGCAACGCCATTTTGTAACACTCAATGCTATGAACATTTTTCAACACTCCAGGGTTACCAACTTCCAATTAATATGGACCGTTATATTAATCCAATTAAGTGATTACAAATTACATAAATTATTGTGAATACCTGGGTGTTGGGGTATTAAAGTTATTGCATAACAGCGAAATTTTCTATTATTTATTTTCATAAGTAAGTGTTAGCAGGCCTGGAACCATGTCAGGCTGGAAGAAAAACAATAACAGTTAACCTTGTATTCTGCATGCTCAAATGCCTCTTTTACCGCGCGAAAATTATAGCAATTTATTACAATATAAAAAGGCAATAATAATAATAATAATAATTAATAATAATAATAATAATAATAAGAAGAAGAAGAAGAAGAAGAAGAAGAAGAAGAAGAAGAAGAAGAAGAAGAAGAAGAACGAAGACTTCTGCAATTTTAATTTGTAATATTACTCTGCCGAAGTTAGCAATGAAGACCCACGAAAAAATTTAAAGGTTGAGGACATAATGCACGTAGACTAATTTACATCTAATGAATTATGCTAAGATATGACACTTTAAAGTATAAACCACATGGAAATAGCAATTTAGATTCACGGAAGAAAAGATAGTTGGAGATGTAATGGGCCTATATATCCCAGAACGTGGAATATCACAAAACTTTTATTTGAGGTTATGTAACTAGAACTATTGCTAACTTTTTACAGACAGAGAAGGAAATGAAATAACGTTGAAAATGTTACTTATTTAGAAAGTTTTATTATAACTAGCAGAGTTAAGTAAGGTATTTAGATCTTTTATTCCACACAAACAATTCTAATTAATACACAAGACCTATAGAAATATATTTAAATTATGACATTGCACTGATTGAGCTTATGTCACTCATCTTAAATTAACTCTAAACAACCAATACACACAACATACTCGTGAAAGAAAATATGAAAACTAGTGAAATTTGCTATAGAATTAGACCTAACTCTATAATTTCGGTGGATATTTAACTTCAGTTCATGTCTACGTAAAGTTTAATTGTAAGCTATCTATGGACGCGAGGCTGCCGCAGCTTCAACCGTAGTCTGAACGTTGCACAGCGGTCCACACTACCAATCAACTCGCTCACTTTCGGCACTGTTGCTGTACGGAATCCGCCCGCTGCCGTCATGTACAATGCTCGCGTCAACCATACGCTCATATCTTGTGTTTCATCTCTATTATTACATACTACATAAATCTATCTATTAAGTATTTTTAAATTTAAATAAAAGTAGACACACACACACATTTCGGAAACGACTTAATTCTTAAGACTCGTTGTTTGAGAATGTATGTAAACCATCCCCTGTCATTTTTGTGCTGCGCTACACAGTTTCTGAAATTCCCTATTTTAATATAAAATATTTTTATTTTCTATTAAAACTAAATGCTATAACAAAGCATGTTATAATGTACGAAGACAATCTGAAATATGGAGAAATGAAAAATTTAACTTGATGAACATTATTTCTATTTCTCAAAATAATTTCTTTTTAGAGCAATAAATTTATTTCAATGTATTATGTCGTCTCAGAAAAGATGGAAAATACTTCGCTATTGATTCCTAATTTGACAAACTACTGAGCAAGAATTTGAGCTTGGGAACAAATGGAAGTCAATTCAATTTCAAACCTCTCAAAATCGTAAAAACACTTTTGTGAGCAGGCATTGTCTTAATGAATATTTTTCCTTTTACAAACCAGTTGATTTAAAAGATTGGAATCTGGTTATGGTTTTACCCTTCTATAGATTAATTAATTATTAAGCATCCCAAAAGGTTGACGCCAAACAACGGATTTAAGGCCTCTATTCTGACTGTTCTGCAGTGTGGTCAAAGTATAATTCACACACCGCCAGGAGTGGCCGAGGTCGTTATGGCGCGGACTTGTGAGCGGGAGGTCTGAGGTTCGAATCCCACCAGGACCGTCCTCCCTGACTGGTTATTTTTCAGGTTTTCCTCAGTTTTCATTACTGGCAAATGCCGGGGAGGTACCCTAAACATAGGCCTGAAACGCTTTCTTCCTTAAAAAAAATCCTATCCCAATATAACGTTTCATTTCATGTATCATCAGTGTCCGCTGCATGTGGTGCCTCAGTAGTAAAAACGGGCGTTAAACACAATTAAAAAAACACAATTATTAAACCGCCTGAAACACTATTCCCAATATTTCATATGAATGTCGTTATTGTCTAAGTGCCGCACTCGTCTCGAGCAAAGCTTTTTCATGTAAAATGTAACGTACACTTTCATTTGAAATGCCTGTATCCTCACTCTCCCTCTACATAATATCAAGTATTAATGAATTTTGAGCTGTACTTTTTGAGCGCTCCTTCACATGACGACCATTTTAAGGCTGGTTCATCATGTTTAAATTCAGCAGCACATTTTTAATGATTAAAAATTAGAAATAGTTCCCATAAACTTTTACAAATTTGGTATGACTTTCTTCTTGCATTAAACTATCTTTTACTACGCGATTCTCAACTTTACCTGTTATATGTAGTTCTAGTTCCAAAACGCTTCAACAAACATTTACAACATTATTTTTCCGTATGAGTTACTAATTTGCTCAGATGCTGTAGAAGGAACATTTGATTTATATAGAAACGTTTGTTAAAATGTCGTTAAATGCACGTAAAAATAGGCACGCAATTCTCCGATATATCGGATAGTTTTTATTTTGTTTATTTACGGACGCTCTTTATTTAACGTCTCAGGTCATCAGGGTCCCATTCGAATCAGAGCGTGAAACAGCCGAAAAATTTTGCTCAGAGGTCTCTTCTTTCAGGCTTGAGGTTCTTTCACATGCTGTAAAGTACGACACGGGACCCACAGCATTACTTCCCTTCCGAAGGAAGCCATACTTAGAATTTTTACGCCCGATAAAATCCATCAGTCCTGGCCGGGTTTGAACCCGCAATTTTGGGTTTAGAAGGCAAGTATGGTTACCACTACACCACCAGGACCGACCTAGATAGCTAAGTACCCTTCTTTACAGTATTCACATCATCTGTTGAATACCAGACAAAAAGGAAATATGGCGCATGGTACTGGAATGATAAGAGTTTCTACATTGCATTCGGGTATTTTACTAAAAATTAGCGGTTTCAGAAAAAAAATCTAGTATGCGGAGATTCTAGTACAGTAATTAGAGAACAATGTTTTTAATACAAAAATTGGAAGGAAACAGCTTTAAAACTTTCTGAGCTAATGGGTCTCGGTAACTTTGACATTCGTACGACCTTTCCTTAATATATCTCACCAGGAGGAAGAACATTTTGGTTATGAAAGAATCTAACAAATTTCGCTCTTGGGAGTTATCTATCAGTAATTTACTGACCCACGCTACTTCTAAACCACAGTGAAGATAAAAAAAAAAAAAAAAAAAAAAAAAAAAGACCATGATATGCTAATAGTAAACAAGATTCCAGATTCAGAAAAAGTTACTTTCTCAATAGCAGCCAGACTGCAAAGTAGAAAATATACCTTCAGTACCTTATATCTACTCTCTAAATTATGCTCAGATATAAGAAATTATTAGAGCATTACATTTCCTCTGCTGAGCCGATAAACTGTATAGTTGAGCAGTTGTGGATACTTCGCTTAAAACGACAATAATACGGCCAGAAGAATCAAAACTGCAAGAATCGATCGACGCATTTCCATCGTTGAAGCAGTTTGTTTATATTGCCTCCGGAGAGAAACCGGAAAGAACTATAACTCTGTATGAAAGCGTTTTCAAGCGATTTATGCACGTTTGCCCTGAAATATACATTATGGTTTTTACGATAGGGTTTGCCTGACTTTCAGCAGCTGTTCCTAAAAATCTCCCCTTTTCCCAGTAGAAGGTGAAGCCTCCTCTGAAAATGGTGGCATTCATGGCCCCCTCTGATATTCTTTCCCTGCCTCCATGAATGCTTTCCCAGCCCTTCCACGGAGCGATGAATGAGTTGAAACTTCGCCAAGCGCACTCCCAAATCGCCTCATTCTTTCCACAAAGAACAGCCCCGTAGATCTGTGTGTGCAAGGGAGACTCTTTTGTTCCCATTTCTGTTACGTAACAAGATTGAAAGTCTCCATGAAATTCACGTCGTTTATGAGCAAGGTGTCTTCGGTTGACACTCATCTTGTAACTGCGCTTGAAGGATGCATTAGAAAACTACCAAATACTATCACTAACGTGTATGCGACTATTTTACTAGCGAAAGCACCATTAATAAAAGGGTATTTTAAGTTTATCTTAAAGTTCAAGAGGGCACTTCTATTATCGAAAACCATAACAAGGCCCCAGCATGGGGGGGGGGTTTCTAGATCTCATTTAGCTCTATAACTGACAAGACAGGTAAAATAACGAACTGGTAGTTCCGCCAATGCAGCCTTATATTGAAATCTCATACAATTTACCAGTTCATCCATCTACTGTCACTACTCCGGGGTGGCTGCTACTATCGTGGAAGTTTTTTCAGCGCAGTGTCTACCTAAACATTTTCAAACCGCTCTCGCAACAAGTATGTGAGTCTTCTTCTAATTTAATTATTACAACGCTCCTATGTCACACTGTTAGGTGTGTGTAATTTTGAGCTCGGAACTTCACATGTGACGCGTTATTGAATATTTTACAGTGACATGCATTTAGATGTTTCATTTGATTGTTCACGCACTCACTCTGTTTTGATGTTTAGGTATTAAAACAGGCAGAAAGGCACTCAAAATATGCAATAAGCGGTAAAAGAGGCGTTGCAGACTAATACTGATACTATCAGCGCAACAAATGAAATAACACTTCCTGTATTTCTTAAATAACAACATTACTTATCACTATTTACTTTTTTCTTCAGTATTTCCATATTACATGATGACTATTTCTTGAGTCTAAGGACGTTTCCGGAAATTCGACATTTTGTGAAAACTTTCGGCGACGAATCAGGCAGGTATTTACTACATCTGAACTGAGATCGGCAGCTCCCAAACAAAGCCACTCCCCCACAATGAAACTATAGCTAACAATTAAACACATACTTCTAATTTCTGTCAACGAAGCACTAATCTGTGTACAATAACATAAGAATTCCAGAATAAAATGCAGAAATAAAACTTTCCATGATGTTTGATAGTTCGCAAATATCAGTTCTGTATTCTTAGATCTTTTCTGACGATTATCAATAAAAAAGGCAGTTTGACACCGCTGAGCCAACGAAACCAGGTCATTGAAAACGTAGTTGTATCTACAGAGCACTTTTCTGTTCCTGAAACATAAGATGAATTTTGAAGATGTTTCTATACAAGTATAACGATGTCGTTACGTAACAATTATATGGAAATGTCACTGGCCGTGAGCTGTTGTTAAGAACATTAAAGAAAAGATCTTCGTTGCCGTCAACAGTTTCACTCTATAAAAGTAGTAGTCAATTATTTGATTTATATCATTTCCTGCTTGCCCAAATGCGTGATAGTAAAGTTATTTTCCATTTTTTGTGTTGCATTGACTCATGAGCAGAAAGTTAAAATCCGTTTTCAGTTTCATTTAGTCCAAGGTAAACCTATAAGCCAAAACCAATAAATTTTCCGATACAAATACATTGCAGTGAATCTCTACAATGCAACATAAGAACACGCTCTAGGTTAAAGGTGCATAGAATTGCAAGAAATAATTTGAAAATAAACAAAAGTTTGTGAGAATCAACTAATGAGTTTGTGATACACAGAACGGTTTCGACCGATAACAAACACAAATGACCCAACTTTTTACAACAGCTAACTGGTGTGTATTTTTTCGATTGCATCAGTAATTAGTTGTTGCACACGCATTGCGCATATAAAGTGGAAACCCATTATTAATCTCGTCATGTGAACTGAAGAGAGGGGAAGCGAAAATGAGCGCCTCACAAAGCCAATCTACGGTTTAATCTATGCGACACAAGAACGCAGGTCAGTTTGCGCCTTACGCCTGTCTTTTGTTCTGGAGAAATACATTCTGTGAACCGTTATGATATGAGAGAGAAGGCAAAATGCATGACATGTAAGGTAAAAAGTCACTTAGCTTCGAGATCAACAGGCAGGAATAATAAAAAGTTAATCACAGAGCGCAAACGCTAGAAGCTTACGTCTCTCGTTCAATAGATTCTACATAAGCAATTATATCAACCGTGCATTAATGAACTTTTCGCCTTAGGGGACCTAACAGAAATAATGAAGAACAAGAATGGAGGTATAAATTGATAAATGAACTGCAATTATACGATGTAAGTCAAGTTAAAGCTAAATGAAGTAAAAGATTGCATTAGAATATCTTTAAAAATACTTTGCAATTCTGTATAGCTCATTGTTGCGGTATAATCCTTTGTAAATTACTATTTTAAAAGCATTTACTTGGCGCAAGTATCGCACTATCGTGTCAAACAACTTCCGTTCGTTGTTCAACTCAAAGGTTAAGTGGAGTGTTGGTCTTTTAAAAGCTTTAAATAGCCAATCTTGTTGGCAACATTTCCGTTCTGAAAAAATAAAAGCATAATTTTTTCGAAAAGAAATGGAATTTAATCATAAGAAGAATAAATACATAGCTTTCATTTGAACGCTTGGCCGCTTTAACGGGGATTTACGTGCCCTGTTTCTAACCGATTCTGTTCCCCTCCCTTTTCCCGCCTTTCCGTGTGCTGCAACGAAGTCTTTGTGCCGTACAGGATCTGAACGTCGTGGGACCACGTGTTTGAGTGTTAATGCATTAGTGTATACTTTAGCATATGATTCCTATGTGACGACAGACTCAGTAGAGAACTGAGACGGAGATTTATAGACAGACCCTGTGCGGTTCGTAATCTGATGAATAGATTTACAGAAATGGGGTCTGTTCTTGATAAGAAACCGAAAATAATACGCCGTCTTCTTACGGAAAAAAAAAACTCGATGACATCAGAGAAAAGTTAGCACAAAATGCAAAGAAATCGCCGAGAAAGCTTACACAGGAAACCTCGGCTTGGAAAGCCACTGAACTTTTAAAAGTAAAACGCTATAAGGTAACTGTAGTTCAGGAATTGCCGCCGCAAGTTAATGTGAATAGAGTTAATTTCTGCACTTGGGTGTTAATATTCGCTCTATTGGCCCGCATATATTTTTTTTAAACGGTAAGCATGGTTTTACTTACATGACCATGTAGCGACACAAAACAAGAGATACTGGAGAGCAGAAAACCCGATCTCGCTACGACCAAAAATTAATGTTTGGTGTGCTGTAGAGATATATCGCTTGAATTTAAGGGGCTATGAATATTCCGGCGATCAACGTGCTTTCCGGTTTAGCCGTCTACGCTTCCAAACGAGGGCTCTGTATAAGAATAAACAAGTTATAAATACGATCACCACTAAGTGCTTAGTTGTTCTGTGCTATAAATGGCATTAGCAAGGAATGTTTTCAATGATTATTGTAGGAGAACACAAATATACATCTGCAAATACAGAGTAAACCAAAAAAAAAAAAAAAAAAAAAAAAAAAAAAGCTATTACTGGCACTCCTCGAAAGGAGTCACCTGAAAGTCTTAAAAATTGGGGCAACCAGAGTAACACTGCATACATCGACCCTTATCGACCATGCATATATCAACCTGAAGATCGAAGATCTAAATATGGCCTTAATAAAGAATGGGCTTAGTGACCACGTTGAGTCAATTAATAGAGAGCAAGTTCTTAAACATACAAACAGAAATATTAAACATTCTAAAGAATTGTAAACAAAAGTACACTAGAAGCACTGAGAGCTAACCTTATTCAGTGATATAATTGAAACAACCAACATACATGATCAATTTGAACTCTATGAATACTTTAAGTCATGCGTTGAGCAGTCAGCACCAGCTAAGATGGTGGTATGTAACACAAAAAATTCTACCAAAGGAATAGAAAAACCTAAAAAGAGAATGCAATGCCTAAACAGTCTAAAAGCTTCTAAATTAGATGAAAAATCCTATAGATACATAGAAAACTACAAAAACACACTAAGTGCAGTGATGAATGGAGCAAAGAAACTTCACAACAAATCATTGCTTTTAAATGCTGAAAATAAAATCAAAGAGACATGGAATATTATCAAAACAGTACATAAAGAAAACGCCTCTAAATGGGTAGAGAATATGAAAATTGTAAAAGTTGACTGCCTAATACTAGACCCAGTAATCATAAGTAGCATCTTTAATGATAATTATATAAATATTTAGCAAATATGGGAATTAAGACAAGAGGCCTCAAAACAAACGATAGCTCCATATGTAACGTAATGATAATAAGAGAAATTACACAAGCAGAGGTCATCAAACAAATAGATACACTAAAATGTAAATGATGTAGTGGCTTAGATGAATACTCAAATCAAATGATAAAATACTGTAAATATGAAATAGGAGACACCTTTACACATATAATAAATGAAAGCTTTAAATTAGGAACCTTCCCAAGTAAACTAAAAAACTAAACAGGTGGTAGTTAGGTCAATTTATAAGCCAAAAGGTTCCAAACAAATGACTGAAAATTATCGCCCTATATCTGTATGCTCAGGATTCTCTAAAATCATGGAAGGCCTCTTCCTAGAACAACTCCAGAATTACTGCAATAAATTTAATGTCATATTGCAAAACCAGTTTGGCATTCAAAAAAATAAGTCAACAATACATGCAGTGAGCTTAGGAAACGATAAAATAGTTTGTGCATTAGATAGAAAGGAGTTAGTTCTGGCAATCTTTCTAAAGTATTTGTGTTAACATTAAGCTGCTATTGGGGAAATTGGAAAATTATGGGATAAGAGGCATACCATTAAAATGGATAAGCTCATACCTACAAAATAGAATGCAGTGTACTGAAATAATACATAACACAGGAGAGCAATTGAAAAAAAAATCAAATCAGCATTAAAAAGCATAACACATGGAGTGCCACAGGGATCCAAACTGGGATCACATCTATTTATCTTGTACATAAATTACTTATTCAAATTAATACAGGGTGCCAGAGGTTTAGCCATTGGGTATGCTGATGATACAACAATAGTGGTAACGGGTAAGACGGAGGCAGAAGTGCAAGATAAAGCAAATTCTTTATTAGAATTAATTAGAACCTACTTAGAAGCATTAGGAATGGCACTAGATGCAAACAAAACCGAATGGATGCAATTTAAAAGAAGTAATAAAACAAAAAGTAACATCACATTAACTATACAAAATAAGCAAATTTCCCACGTAGCATATACAATTTTTTTTGGGAATAGTTATAGACAATAACTTAATATGGCATAAACATGTAGAAAAGGTTAGCAACAAAATCTAAGGGCATGTATGTACTAAAACAGATAACACAAATTATGTATAAAGATAGTATATTAAAGATATATTATGCATTTATTCACTCCTATCTAAATTATGGGATCATTTTATGGGGTGCAGCTGATAAGAAAAGTATGCTAATAATATTTAGAGTACAGAAAATTGCATTAGGAATAATGAGAAAAAATCAAAGAAAACAAACGTGTAAAAGTAGTTTTAAAAAACTAAAAATCCTCACACTACCCTGTTTATATATATATTTGAATGTCTTAAACATGTAATAAGAAATCACATTGAAGGAAAAAATAGGAATATTCATGAACATAACACAAGAACAAAACAGAACTACTTTAGAAATAGGTTAAGGGAATCATTAATTTCCAAATGTATTGAAAGTGTTGCTAAAGATCTATACAATCATTTACCTCACTTGATTAAGGAAATATGTGAAGAAGTGAAGAAAATGAATGCAATAAAGACCTTTCTGATAAAAAATGCTTTTTACTCAATTAATGAATACAAAGAGGAACAAAAATTAGTGAATATAATTTTCTAGCATTTGGTTTCTAAGTTCAGATCTGAATTTAGATGTACTTTTTTTATTGTAATGTTAACATATATTTTCTAGCTATTTTATGTATCAATATTTATTCATATCTGCATTTACTTATATCTACCTGTTCAACTGTTTAATCGTAATGTAATATGTATTCTATTCTTTATAATATTGACGATGCTTTGTAAATAATATTGCAAATGGCAGAATAAAACTGAAACTGAAATGATATACGCTTCAGTATCTCGCGAGGAGTAGATGTACTCAGTAATTCCCTTTCTTTGAGGTAACCCATCTAGTCGGCCTAGGAGGCCTGCTAATTACATGATCAATAAATGTATAGCTGGATAGTATCTTTACGGGTCGAGCGTTGTCTTACATAAAAATGTTTCCGATTATGTAATAGATAGTGGTATTACAAAATTCGAAAATATCACTGCTCTTTTACCGTTATTGTTTTCCTATGTGTATTTCTTAATAGAAATAAAGAACAATAACATAACTACGACATCCTGTAAACCGTGCTAAACAATTGTATTCGGAATATTGTGGCATATAGGAGAATGACAGGAAATGATTGTAACATTAAGTTCTTTAAGAAGCAGAAATGACGGTTGTATGTTAGAGTCTGTGCAAGCGCAACATGAAGCAGAAGTGTGCTGTTTAACGGTCTTAAGAAAGACGAGTGTGGAAGTGCGAGGTGAAAGATTGTGCCGCTGCCCCTCCCGGGAGTGCATCTTAGTTAACGTCCGTCTTGTTTTAACTTGTCATGATAAAGGCGATTTCATTAATGTATAAAAAAATACACTTCGTCAAATGATCTGGTTTAGAATCAGAATGGGTGGGATTAGTGTTGTGGGTTACGTCTGCAGTCCCCAGTTCGATATTTCAGGAAAATGGAATCAAGCGGGTCGTGACATATCCTGAAGTTTGATTGTTAACAATTCCAAACCTGCCTCGTCTGTCAACATTAATTTCCGCTAATATTTGCAAAGCGAATCTGCTTTTTTTAATAGTTAACTTTAAAACGCAATTTCATTTTATAGAGATGGAGCGGAAGCTGTCTGCACACTGTTGAATAACTTACCTGCAAGCACTTTACATCTTTTGTCAGGACTGCAAACATTATCTACAGACCTCTTGTAAAACTAGAGCTACACTCACTTTGTTTTCTATTCATTTTAGTCCATTCGATCGTTTTTTATTGGTAACTGCACCAGTTTCTTTAAATTTGTTCACCATATTACGAAATTATTTATTCCATTTTTCTCAACCACTGATATATCTATTGCATTCGTAACAAGGTCAATACGAATTCGCAAAGACAAAATTACTGTAGGTATTTTAAATCACAAATGTTTATACAAGCTGCATAGTTACCATAGCAAATAAACAAATGCAAAAAGCGCTCTAAAACATAAGACATCTCTATGGAACCAAGCAGGGAACACTTGAGCATGTCACAGTATTGACTGTTTTCCTTCGGATGGCTCTGCATAGATAAAGAGCTGACGTAATTGAATACAAACATTTAATACTAGTTTTTAATAAATTAAACTATGCTATCGAAACCCTAATAATAATTATTGCCAACTGTAAGCTTTCCGAAATATTTCCTACTGATAAATTACTGGATTGGTGATGGTTGGCACCACTCACTCTGATGAGTTAAATCTTGAAATATATTTCTAGCCGTCTTTTTCCATAGTTTACAGCAATAATGCACTTTTTGATGCTGATTTCAAAATATTTTTGAATTCCTCAGAATAATTTTCAATAAATGATCCTAGAAGTTCAAAATTCATACTTTTTCACTACTAGAAAACCTTAAAAATACTGAGAAGAGTTCCGCCAAATTATAATTAATACTAGTACTGAAGCTAATCGCGTGTACTTGCTTCATGTTCTCGTGAGTGAACATTGAAGTTCTAGGTGGTATTTGAGCATTAAATTTGCTGTTAAATAATGACCTTGCAGAACAAAACTCATTTACTTACGACATTCTCCTCTCCTTCCCCCAATTGATTACTTGGGTATCATTTGATAAAGCTGCTGTAAAGCGTTAAAACACAATATGCCCTTTTCAGAGATGGTAATTATAAAAAATTAAGCTACGTTCGTAGGTTCCTTAACCATTTTAATATATAACTTATAAACGTTTTACTTTCTTATCTAATAATGATGTTTATAAAGGCTTTAACGTAATCGAGAAACCAAAATATAAAACCACCTTGTCTGATGAGATGTTTCACATAATTTTTTATTTCAGTGGCAAATACTGGGATTTCATGCTTATTTTTGGAAATAAAAAGTGCATTTTCATTATAGTTAACGTTTTATTAATGAATTTGCAGCTTCTACGTTTAACAATTATATTGGCTGCTGCGATAGCCACGACACCAAATCAGTTCATTAAGAAGTTCACACAACTCTGAGCCGGGTTAAGAAGAAACAACGATAACGCCTTCCCTTGATATAGCTATTAAAACTGTGAACATTTTTAGAATAACGTTGTGTAGTCGAGGGAAATGCTTTATTTTACCTGAAGTAAAATACGGTTTTCCGTACACTACGTCTGAAAAGGATGAAAGAATGAAAGAAATTTCAGTTTACGCTTTCTAAGAGAGCTGAACTGAAACCAAGTGAGATGGGCAATAAATATTAGTATCAGGAGAAAATAGCACTCCGAAAGAAGAGAAAATTGTGGTTAGATATGTTTTTAATGTTTAACAAATCTCTGCACAGTTAAACACTGGCATTGTCTGAGGGAGCAGTGACACATTCGTCCCGAGTCCTTTTGGGAAGTGGTAACTCTCCAAGGGGCTATCGTGTCCCTGAAGGTTTGTTTTTAACATAAACTAATGACCTCTCCCATTGCTGGACACTGCAACCGCTGAACCTACCCACCCGTATGTTCCCCAGAGAAGCAGTTTGTGTTGTGTTCTGCAAGTTTCTCTAGTGACCACCGTAACAAAGCAAAGTCATACAACGTTTGGCTAGCACTCATTCAAGAAACCAGCACGAGAATGCACCCTGCACCATGTCACCATGTCACCATGGACTCTTATATAAATAAATGATTGTAAACATATAACCCCCTATATGCACATAGAGAATAATCTGCGTAAACCTGTGCATGGATAAGAGTTTTAGTGAGCTCGCTCATTTTCCTCCGTCTACGTGGGCTCTGCTGATATTTCATTTCGATATGTGCTCCTGTTAGCCTTCCGTATGGAAAGAAAATTCTTCTAAGAAGATGCACCTGAATAATTATTTTGAAACATAACCTTTTATTTTAACTCATAAAATTAAGCCACAAGGACCATTATATTTAATTTTAATACTACATGTTTTAAAGATATATACACACACACACACACACAAATTAATATTCACGCTAAATGCCGTTTAATTACCCGCATGAATCATAGGAAAACATAAAGAATTGTTTTAAGCTACAAGATTATAAGCCGAAGGTTGTCGATACACAGGCGTAACAAAAAGGCAAGTCAAAACTTTGAGAAAACGTTCCTTGCACATAGAGAGTGCAAATGTGTTACATGAATATGGTTCCTTGTCTAAATGTGTGATATGCAAGCATAGCTGCCCAATGACATAACAGTTGCTTAATGTGTACAGTAGGTAAACATTCATTTTTCTTCTGCCTAAGTGTTTAACTACTCTTAGTTCACCATTGTTGTGCTCGTTCTGTGCCTGCATTTCAAGCTACTCATGTCACTGCCTGACGTAGCACCGAGGGCGTAGTGTTAGTTCTGTGGGTTTGCGGACCTCGTTCCAGATACAGAAAAACTACTGAAATGCGGAGTTGACAGATGCTCATATGATCTATGGATTAGCCGAAGATGCAGAGAGTCTTCGTGCTCGTGTTCTGTAAGGCTGCCAGACAATACGAGACACTTCAGGAATACCCCAAGCATCAGGGAGAACATTCTGAACGTTTCTTAGGATTTTCTGTTTCCCGCACTTCTGTTTTTGAATACTGTGCTATGTGATAAAGGTGTAGAAAAAGGGATCTGACAAGGAAATAGAGCAATCCCGTACCTATGTACATGTTATGTTTTTTTTATTTTGTATATGCGAACAACGTTTTGACATACCTTTTGTTCTGTCTCAGGTGAGAAATGAACCATCATAAATTTCTACCACGATAGCTTTTAACCACAAAAGCACGATCCAGTGTATGACAAAACAGTAGCGTTTACGATATCAGAACAGTGTACACAAAGCATAAACATTCCTCTCGAAATGAAGACATGGTCTCAGCAAACGTATCGTATCGTGCCACTTCGCAAGGGAGGATATCGTGTGCTTTGGAGTCAGAGACATATCTGAACCCACTGATTGCAAATTTCATCACACAGTAAGCGAGTTCCGATAATGCGTCCAAATCTTAAGCCATTGTCAACAGAACGCAACAATTGCCCGAGTCGTTAACAAAGAGCTAAAATAGTTGTTCCTGAAAGTACAAAATATTCTTTACTTGTGATGTACACTGATGCGGCAGTCTACATATTTAAAATTCTTTTTAACTACTGAGACACCTTAGGCGGTGGATACTGATAACACATGAGATAAATGATAAACTGGGAAGGAAGGAAGTGTCCCAGACCTAAGTTTAGGGTGCCTCCCCGGCATTTGTCATTTAGAGAAAAACCTCAGTTAGGGAGGACGGTCCTGGTGGGAATGGAAGCCCAGACCTCCAGCTCACGAGTTCGCGCCTTAACGACCTAGTGGTGCCTATATGTTGATGGCTGCAACTCTCGTTTTATCTGCTATTAGTGGAGATAGGAAAGACCCTATCTCGTGATACATACTGTGTATCATGCCTTGATTGGCTTGCGGGATTGCATCAAAAGCTAATGTAACATGTAAATATCGATTTACGTTTTCTTTAAATAAAACTGTTTTGCAATTCTGATAGTCCACATTTAGTACATATTTTTGGCATAATATTACACAAAATTCGTACTCTAGTGGTTACAGTGCAGTGCTTTTTAACATCAAAGCCCTAACCAGTGACATATCCTGACTTTTAAGCTAAAGGCATGTAAAATGTTAGTAGATTAATCAGATAATATAATAATTAGCAGTTAAAATGAATGTGTCATATTTTATAAACATAAAATAATATCACAATCTTCTTCATCTTTACGGTTTGAACTTCAATCTGATACGGCTCCAAATTTTTGAGACCGTTTCTTCTTTGGCCTTCCTGGATGTCTCCTTCATCCTGGATTACAATCAACAGCTGTTTTATTTACTAAATGTAACTCTTTAATTGCAGGTTCTTTTCGAACGTCTGTATTCCTTTTCCTTCTGTCGGTCTAGGTATTTTCATTTCAGTTATTTTTATTGTTCCTGTTACTACATCTATTATAAAACTATTTATTAGCGGACTGGTATGAACCTTTAAAACCCTTAACTTCTGGTTTCCCAACTGACACATGTATATTACATTCTTTTGTTATCATATTAAATGTATGTGTCATTTTCTGCAACCCATACTCAGTTTTAGCAAGTAAAATCTGGTCATCAGCCTATTCCATCATATTATTTTCCATAATTTTATTATTTCCTCAAAATATAAGTTAAAATTGCAGTTGGCAATATCTAATTCCTTCATACGAGCCCCTAATTACTTCTATCAGATGCATTAGAGCTCCTCTATTCTTAGACCCTGATACCTTTTCAAAAGCTTTCCATTATCTACAAACGAAATACATATTTCTAAATAATTTTCTATACGCTTTTCAATTATTTGCTTAAAAGAATAAAATTATAGGAGAAACTTCTACTCCTACTAAAGCCTGCAATATTAAATATGTTATTTTATTTAATCTGGCACTTACCACCTCTGTGTAAATCTTATATGATGCACAGAGAAAAATTATTCTTCTGTCGTTTTCAGGTTTCCAATGTATCCTTTCTTGGATAATGTTATTTAACCTATACTTCATTTTTATGAGCCTGATTTTCGTTTTCAGCATATATTGAGAAATTTAGAAGCCTTTTATGAAAATTTATGTAAGCATATTTCATCATTTCATCATTTTAGAAGTGTATGCTTGTTATGTTTTGAACCTTCGTTAATTTTTTGTCAGTCCATAAATCGCTAAAGTTCTCTTAAAGTTGTGATACGTCAGTAAAGAAGTTTCAAGATAATTAATTCAAATGGTAACACTCACAGATTGTTTGGAGTTCAATTCCCGTGTCCTAGTATTTTTAGCAGAGCTCTTCCATATCCATAAGTAGATTGTTACTGCTAATGTAGAGAGACGTTCTTGTTTTCAGGAATTTCTCTGGAATGTTTTTATGCGTTTCAAAGTCGAAAATCAATGCTGGGAAGACTATTTGAAACTAAAACTAGTAAATGTCCCCTAAATCATTTCCCTTGAAATACCCAGAATTATATTAGACCTCTTAGCTCAGCTTTCAATATTACAAAATAAAAAAAAATCCATTTTTTTCTATTACTTAATGAATTATTGCTCCGGAAACTTTTGAGCAAATTGTGAGAATTAAAAACAATCAATTGACTCTAAAATGATGTCTACAAATAATGCAAAGCGGCACATCTCTTTCATAAAGGAATTTCCTTGTATAGTTTTATCCTCAGCAGATCACATGAATTATTTCCCGCAAAATTGTTTCAGAACCACTAGTACGTTTTGAGAGCAAAGGTTGCATTCACTTACAAATTTCCTTTGAGCAGTGCGTAATATACACACACTTAGCTTATAACATGTTAACATTTAGTTGCGTGGTTAGATAAAAGTATCAGTTTAATTACATTATAGATATTTAGACAATGGATGTTAAAGGAAACTTCAACACCCATCCAAAGTACGATGATAGTTGAAAACACTGATGTTTGTCACTTCTTCATTACGAGGGGATATTAGTAAGAAAATGAATTTTTATTTATTTAACAGAATCACCTGTACATTTAGCACAAGGTCCATTAAGGATCTTGTTCTGCCGTTTTAGCTTCAGAAATAGATAACAGTCTGAAGGGACTAAATCTGGTGAATAGGGAGGATGGTCAATGAACTTAATTACTTTTATACACTGTAACCAGGTACTTGTTGCACAGTTTTGAAAACAAAAAATTACAGTTTGAAAGATTTTTTTTCTCCAGCATTTTTCACATGAAAAATTCCGAAGATAAATGAGTATAGCAAAATAAGCTGCCATTGGCGCGTTAGCATGTTCTAAATAATAAATCAGATGCGAGCATCTTCCCTGCCTGTTTCTGAACACGAAATGTCTTTGAGCGGGCCTAATCGCTTTTGATTGTTCTTTTGTTTCCGATTGTAGTAATGGATCCATGTTTTGTCCCTACGATACAAAAAGTTGTAGTTGATAGTTGTCACTCTGAGTTGTTTATGATAAGCGTTCAAACATTTTTGGGATCCATTAATCCGTGCTATTCCTCAAACCCAAATCATGATGTCGATATTAAGCCCATTTCGTTGATCCTTTAAAATCATCATGCACAGCATCAACTTTTCGGGAGTGACGAAGATACGGGCCTTAACATTTTTGACATCTCTTAAGCCTCGCAACCCAATTTTGTATGAAGGACAAGGCCTTTCAAAAATAAACACTCAATTTTCTGAAAATTCAGATTCTTTCTTCCTTTTTACTTTAAAAATTCACAATAAGCTTCACTTAAGATCCCTAAAACAATATACTCGTACTTCTTATGGTAATAACCGCTTTCGATTAAGTTGATGGGAAGAGTCCCATACCCCCTCGTTTGTACCGCTACGGGTGGCCGAAGTCTTTAAATAGCGGACTCGTGAGCGGGAGGTCTGGGGTTCGAATACCGCCAGGACCGTCCTCCCTGACTGAGATTTTTTCCATGTTTTCCTCAGTCCTCATAAATGGCAAATGCGGGGGAGGTACCCTAAACTTAGGCCTGGAATGTTTCCTTTCTTAAAATAAATCCTTTCCCAATTTATCATTTCATTTCATATATCATTAGTGTCCATCGCCTGTGGTGCCTCTGTAGCAAAAATGGGCGTCAAACACTTTCATTCATTCCCCTCGTTTGTGACATGACAGTAATCTTATTATGTGACAAGTGCCTGTATCTTCAGGATCAGTTCAGAACTAGCCTTCAGATCCGCCATTTCACAGCAACCGGAATTTAAATGACGTCAGTGAATAAAGCCGAGACTGCAATAGCGCCACCTTCTTGAAAGCTGGTACTTTTGAGTTGAAATTTGAACTGTTAAATCATAAAATTAATCTTTTCGAATGAAATCTAAGAGCAAGCATTGCCTGCCTTGAATTCAAAGAGAAAAAGCCCTTGGCCCTAACGTACACAGAAAATTTAGCTTAGAATAATATATCCTCAAACGCAGTTTCTCATCCAAACAGTGTATGAAAGAAAGAGAATAAACCACCTCATTAATTATACTATTTTAATTTTCAAAATTGTGTACTGAAACTGCATTAACAGAAAAACACTTTTCATCATGGAGATTTGTAAAAAGTTCATTTACAGAACAAGATTCATAACCTTCGGTTTATCCATGAAAAGAATAGGGACATGTTTGGACAACCCTGTATTGACGGACAAGTGACAGAAGGTAATTCCCTTGGCACTCGCTATTGATTCCCAGCTCCCACCATCTTTTCTTTCAGCCAACTGTGCGGACAACCGCTTCTCTCTGTTAGAGGCCTGCAAATCATCGATCCAATTTTCTTCTCGCTGGCCAGTCACTCAAGGAACCATCTATTATTTACTCCAAACTTTGTAATTTAACACGGAAACTCCCAATTTAGCTCTACCAACACACTCTAATGCCAAGTTATTTCCAATGTCCGGAACATTTTATACGCTGCACAGCCTCCTGGATAGTCCTTATATCCTATTTTTTCTATTTGTCTAAATGTTTCATTGTTTGGCTTAAAACTGTTGCAGTTAACAAATTATTGTTTTATTTTTTTATGAAATATTTGTAGAATCGTTTTTCTTATTCTACATGTTTTAGGGACATGATGTGAGCTTTAACTGCATTAAAACAATTAAATAATAAGGTGAATTTTCGTAACTTCAGATGATCAATTCGGACGGCATTCAAACTCTCGGTAAGAGCCGCTCATTCCCGGAACGTCAACAGCTTCCGTAACAAATTATTAAACATAATGATGTGCATTTGTCCCCATTTCTAACAAGCAAATTGAATTGTCGATTTTCAATTTTGTTGATGAAAACCATCCTTGCTGCACACACTTACGTCTATCGACTCCTCTGGAGTGCAGGACTTTAACGACAGTACCTACTGCGACGTACGCAAGAGAAAGCTTGGACTATTTTTCATTCGAAGATGTTCATCCATTCTTATCTTTGACTGCTTTTTAATTCGACCTCTGACACATTTTTAACAATCAAGTATCGACCAGATGAAACTTCTGTAAACAGAGTATGCTTTTGTCACACAGCCCCCGGTAGTTAAGAAGCCCAAGATCTGTAGTTTCAGTCCCGACCACGATTCCATACTTAGAAAGTATCAAACATTTCTATGTTGCCTTGTGCCCGGTGAAGAGTAAAAATTAAAATGATGCGCAAACTAGGTCTACAATACTTGGAGTGAATCAAGAACACGTTTAGCGGAATTTTCCAATTGAGAGTTAATGTCATGACGTTTCCCTTCATGCGCACTCTTCTAAGCGTTTTTATCTTTACACTTTCCGCTTCCAGAGATTTATTCTCTACGTTACGTATCGTGCAACGGCAAGCGTAAAAACCGAAAGATAAAGTACAAGTATTTAACACATTCTCACATCCGTGAAGCATTGCAAATGAACGTGCTTTGAGAGATACCTTCCATGTGAGGAACTGAACTTCAGCGCGTGATTCTTAATTTCATTAGCAAGTGCTAAAACTACTTAGGAATTCAGGATAAAGAAATACAAGTTTTGTTTCAGATGGTGTACATTTATTTTGAAGAGTCGATTGACGTAGCATGAATGGAAGGTTTTTTTTTCCCCGCCGGGGAAAGCTGCGTTCACAAGTCGTATCAGAACTTTAATTAATTTCACTATTTTATTAAAATACTTTAAATGTTTCGATTTTCCTTTCTAATATTTAGTCTTACGGATGACAATAGATTAAAATGCTACAGCAAAATCACCATTCCCTGCCTTGCAGCCAATATCCGTGCAGTTCACATTAACCAGTTGCTATCCTTCGAGTATGCAGGTGTGTACCTAACACTTCAACCATACAGTAACATGTTCTAAAATTATTGATACACATTGGCTCTAAGAGAGAGAAAATTACTCTGTGGAAAAAATGCGAACATTTTGTTAAAATTTTGAAAATTTTAATTAGCAATATTGTATTGATTTCATATTAGAACTTTCATATTGAATGAATCTTCTGTTCCAAGGAGTTCCAAATACAGACTGTTTGAAAACGATTGCTCTGATTTCAAATATATATAATTTCAGATCTATGAACCATATATTAATTTTGCAATTATCAAATGACAGAGGAAATGCTCAAGTTTGAAAAGTGTAGAAAAACTATCACAGATTATAACGGTCTATGTGGCCATTTGCAACTTGCAGTAATGGCGTTCTTCACATACTCCGCATTAGATGATCTACAGCTTTGACAATGCGATTTCTGAGCTAGTGAATTCACGTAGTACCAAGGAAAAAGTTTCATTATGTAGCATGCCCGTTGCAACGATTCCCATTGGACATTTGGAGCACAAAAAAGACCTTTTGCGGTTTGGTCAGCATTATCTAGGTAAAATTATATTAATAAAAGTTTAATGGATGTCAGTGGGAAGTTTTTGCATAGTTATGGATTAAAAACAACACATCCTGGTGACTGTTTCAATTTGAACAGTCTTTCCGCAACATGATTGCGAAATAATAGCCATTTTAAGTTAGAGAAATCCTGTATAATATGGCGCCACAGTGATATAAATCAATCGTGTAACGAGGATAGGATAGAAATTCCTGCCTATTTTATTGAAAAGCTTTATGGCTGAATCTACAGTATGTAGTTGGGTACATGTCAACACTATCAGCAGCTGCCCTGGAATATGAAAGACCCAGCTTCTAACACATGTATATTTTCTATTGCTGTGAATACGAAAGTATCCAATGTAATTGCGTATTCTATCTTCCTGTACACCTCATATTTAATCTATACTTCAATAATTTTCCTCGGGCGCTAGATAACTAAAGAACTAATCAAACACATTTCAAATTTTTCATAACTCAAAAGATGCATAAAGAAAAATGGCCGTTTACGATAATATTGAGCTTTAATCATAGATTTATTAGAGTATAACATGAAAAAAAGCAAACATAGCTGCATTTGAATATGAAGTATGAAAATGAGCAGCACAACAGAGGAGGGGATTGATAAAAAGTATTAAAACAGTTAAAATCTTCTGGGGTGTATTGCTGTGGTTTATGGTTTAATATGCTAATATTTTTATGGAATAAAAATCCTAAGTATGGCTTGTTTCGGAAGAGAAGTAAAGCCGTGGATCCCGTTTCGTACATTACGGCACGATAAAGAACCTCAAGCCTGAAAGAAGAGGCCTCTGAGCAAAATTTGTCGGCTGTTTCACACACTGAATAAAATGGGACGCTGATGACCTGAAATGTTAAAGAGCGTCGGTAAATAAACCAAATCAAAAAGAAGAAGATAGAAATAAAACTACTGCGGTTAGTGAAAGCTGTGGTAGCGTTTTAAATCATGGATCACGGCAAAACAGCCCGGAAGATTTGAACTGTTTTAATCATAACACCGGCCGTGAAAACCCAAAGTATGATCAAAATGTCTGCCAAAAGAACTACAGAAGAAACAGGTAGAGATAAAATATCAACAGTGGCGAGAAGGAAAAAGGAAGTGGCAAGTAGTATCAAGGAAGACAAAGAAATCGACAAAAGCTTTTTTATTTCCTGTGTGCACGTGAAAGTAATCGTCCATGGGGGGGGGGTGATAGTATCTACCTATGCTGAAAGCCATGTAATTTTATATACCGCACTATGTTCGATATGTAGAACTCAGTAACTTTGGATTTGATCTCACGACCGCTAAGTTTTAATCAGTGAATGGAAGGGGCTTTCTTTTTATTTTAGGCAGGTGCTACAGATATTTATACTGAGTGTTTGTCCAACTTTTAAACCACTCTCTGCTCTGTCCTTTTCAGGTCATTGATTTTATAACAATGTAGAAAAATTTCTTCACGGCTACGGTCAAACAGTCCGGAAGATCATATTTCTAAATGTGACACGGGTTGTGAAATACCACCATTTCACAAATATCACCAAGTTTTATTTTAACAATAATATACTCCAGCACACCAATTTTTTCTAGTTACACTGTGATAAAACTCACAATCGCCACTTGTGCATGCATTTCTGAATGCAGGATGTCAAGAAGTTAAAGAAAGGCAAGAAATAAATGAATCACATAATTTTGTGTTACCTCGGCATTCGTTTGACAAAACATAAGTGTAATAAGAGTTTTTGTCTTGAAAGATAGTTGCATAAAGCATTTTATTGATCAAATAATAGACTTTGTTGAGCTACGATCACATTATTGAGTTTTAACTATGGAATTAGGATGTCATGAAATCATCAGAGCGCAATTTGTCAGATGCTCAGAAAGTTGGAAGTTTGTGTAGGGCAACATCAAACGGTGCTGCTGAAGAGCGTTCGAGATCCGCGCTCTGTTAGGACCGACGTAGACTCTTTAGGTAAACATTGTCCAGAGTACTGCACAACAGAGGGTGTTGAGATGGGGAAAAAGTATTCAATATCGCGAGCGGATCCCGAATATCCTCAGTAATGGTTTATTAGTATAACTAACCTTTATTTCCAAGACAACAGTCAAAGTGTACGGACCTCTCTGCTTTAGTAAAGAACAAGTTCACCGAGAAAAATGTTCCACATTTTGTTACTGCTCAAAATTGGCCTTCACTTCTTGAGGCTATAGCGTGAGTCTCAAGCAGTCCTTGGAGGCCAGTAGGGATCACGTTTATGAGTGCAAAAGGACGTAATTTTGAGAAATTATTAGGGATGAAGTTTGAAATACAAAGAGAACAACATATGCTCTATAAATTTGTATTTATGGCAAGACTAATGGACGTCGTTCTGACAGAAGTCACCAAGTCCAACATTAGATGTTAACGCTAGTGTATTAAGGAAAGGGAGCACAACTCAGTCCAGTTAACACATATCAACATTTTAGTAAAGCAGAAATCAGTAACGTCGTTATATTCCATAATCAAAATTTTGCACTTAGTGATTCCTGTCAGAACGGTGACGTATATCCTTCATATATTATATATGATTAATACGAATAGACAAACAGTAGAAAATGTGAATATACAGGCTGGAAAGAACTCAGTGCCGTACTTTTGTGGGGTGACTTCGTGCTATAAAAGAACAAACTTTTAATACATTTACGTTTTCGACGTATATTTCGCCAGTCTTGACATTTTGTATTACATTTATATTCTGCAATACCTTAATGCGTTGGAATTCAAGAGATTTGAGATAAATTCACATAAAATATTTCCGATGAATTTACACCAAAACTTTTCGAACTATGAAAACTAGCCAGGGTATTATTTGTTTAATGTTTATTTATCTATTCACTATTGCAATCGGAATGCATGAATTCCGACTCATTAACATATTAAAGCACATGAAAGATATCACAGAAATTATTTTTTTTTCTCGACCAAATGAAATATGAACGGTCAAAATTATTTAAAATTGTTTGTTTCATTTATAGCATGGAATCGCTCTATAAAATTAAGTCATTAGGTCCCTCTCCCCTGCTAAATATGCAATCACAACACAGTGTTTACTATAGTACATAACCTGATCAAGGGCCGCATTGTCAGATGTTTCACTTTCAAACAATGTATTTCTCTAAAGTGGTATGAACTACAAGTTAGATTGATGATGATAATAATAATAATCTAAACAGGTACTGTCCAGAACACGCCACTGCTTCTCGTGCCGTAGACGAAGAATGAATTTCAAGGGCAGAAGGTGCCGAATTGGATTAAAGTGTCGGAGAAAGGCGACCACAACCCTCACGTTCATCTCGCAGCGCACAAATGCAATAAGGGCAGGACAGTCTCCAGGGAAGAGCAACTCATGGTCCTCCTATGATACGCTTTGGTTCAGAAGTTACCTGCAACTTTAGCTAAGAAATAGAGTGCAGAGTTCAGGGATCTTCCATACCGAATTTATGGGATATGAAATATTGGAAAATGGAATAACTTCACACGCCAAATGTGGAGAGAATATGCGATTTCTTGTAGAGAAGTGGACGTTATGGGATCAATGTATACGAAGACAGACATGACAAAATTATTCCGTTTTAAATTGGAAAACTGAGAAAGAATGAAGCAGAGGATAAATGGCTGATATCTGTTCAGAGTTGCGCTACATATAACATAGGATTTATTTCTTAAAATTCGTACCTAATATTAACATTCTATAAAATTATATAAATCCATCCAATTATCAGTTGATCGATAAGCCATCACTCACAGCGGGCAGGTTTCGCCGAACAGCTACTTGACCTTTAGTCTCACGACCCTCACTGTGGACCGAATAGCGAAAGAAAAAACAAGTGTCAATCCTGTAGTAAACTCTGCTAAGTATGTCTTCTACATTTAATTATCCTATTCCACAATGAGTGTATGTCCATACCGACTTTGCTGATGCTGTCAGGACTTTATTTGTTCGACTTCCAACTCATTATGCGATTCATAAATTAGTAGTGTGTACATACTAAAGAACAACATCCTTCAAGAGATCTATTGATTCCTCAAAGAAATTAGACACTCTAATATTTCTATACCAACTCGTTTTGCCCACTGCGCCGCCCGGCCGTCTATTCTGGTTAATTGAGAGTTGTGGCTTATAGCTGATGCAGTCCTTGACATAAGATAATTGGATGACTTAATATTTAAGTTTTATATCTCCAGGTTAGACAGAAAGCACATTTAATACGTTCAGAGTACACATTCGGAGGGGGGCTTTTAATGTAGTTTTTATCATTATAAAGGCAAGTCATAGAAATATAATAAATATCACTAAAGGCTTTACACAATTATTTTAATGGTGTTTAACGCCCGTTTTTACTACTAAAGCACCACAGGCGGTGAACACTGAGATACATGAGATGAAATGAAATATTGGGAAAGAATTTTTTTACAGGAAGGAAGCGTTCCAGGCTTTAGTTTAGTGTTCCTCCCCGGCATTTTCCAGTTATGAGGGACTGAGGAAGGACTGAGGAAAACATGGAAAAAAACCTCAGTCAGGGAGGAAGATCCTGACGGAATCCGAACCCCAGACCTCCCGCTCACGAGTCCACGCCTTAACGACCTCGGCCACCCGTGGCGGTTTTGCACAATTATATTCAACAACAATGTGCATGAAATTTGTAAACAGTTTGACCATTAGGATACCGAGGTAGAACGATAACTAACTAAATTCTTAAATAACATTACTCTTTAAATTAAAAATAACCAGTCCAATTTAACAACAATGACCCAAGAGGATGCTGTAATAGAAAATTATTTTCTTCTGAAAAACTGTAATACTTGTAGTTGGCCAGTAGTAATTATTTATGATATGAAGTGTGTTCGATGCTGGGAGCTATCCTACTGCTGAACAAGAGCTATAATGTTGCATCTACTTACTGATCAGTGCAAGATATACCTTAAACATCTCAAGCTTTAAACGATATTATCATATGCTACTTTGAATTCTTGTGCCACTCAATAATAAAAATAACTTTATTCCTTTTTGTTGAGGGAAGAAATCTTTCTTGTAAGTTTACATTTTTAAAATAGTGTGTATTTATGTAACATTTGTAATATGATTTAATGTTTTGGATGGAACTGTAAGCTCACCTGAAGATGTCCACTCGATAGGAAAACACGAAATCACAGCACATGCTTGCTAAAGTTATCTCAGCGGTTGTTAAGCAGAATATGTAACAACAAGTACGAGTATATAGAAAAGAGTTTTATATAAGAGAAATCACCGGAATTTCTGTACGAATATCAAGAAAAAGTATTCCTTATATATAAACAACTATCAAAAGAAAAACTATTATTATTACTGAAACGCTTAGCAATGAACATGAAACAAATTATCTATAACATTTTCTCTACTTTTACAAAACCATTTAAATGTTGGTTATAATTTACAGAGTTTTTACTAAAATTGCATGGTAAACACATACGTAAAAAAATTGCGAGGACTCGTCCCATATTTCGAACTCTATTGTAAACATTTTGATTCGTCTGCTGAAGTTTTACTTTTTATATGTGGTACATTATAAACTATTTCTACGTGCATTTACCTTTACAAATTTTTGGACAGATTTTGAGAAACGATTGTTCTTTTACGCACGCGTGCACAAAACTGAACTCGCTCATTTTGTAAGAACATCTTGACACTAGGGGACTCTAAAGGTGACAGAGATGTTGTGAAGATGACCAAGTGTCTATAATAGTCTTTAGATGAAGAACTGTGAAGTTTCAGACGCGTTAAGTGTAGTTACTCGTTTGTGGCGATCTTGTAAATAAATCATGTTAACATTTTCTACAAAACGAATGCAACTGAAATACGAGCAGTGATAAAATACTTCGTTTTGAAAGGCTTAACCCGAACAAAAATACAAAAGGAGTTAGATTCCACATTAAAGGATTTTGCTCTTTCGTTTTCCTAACGATTATGGGCTACTGAATTTAAGCGTGGTCATACATTCATTTAAGATGATGACCGCTCAGTGCCCCAAAACTGGTACGACCGGCAAGATTATAATGATAATTAACAATGCCGTACTCAATGAGCGCCGATTGAAGGTATACAAGATAGCTGACAATGCAAAGACCGTTTCCATTGCATTATTCACGAAGTTTTGGGCATGAGAAGCTTTCCGCTCGATGGGCGACCCTTTGCACCAAACACGCATTCGAATGAACCTTTCGCAAGAGTGTTTGGAGTTGTTTAAATACAACTCCAGTGAGCTTCTCCGACGTTTCATAACAGCAGATGAAACAGGGATTCATACCACACACCAGAGACGACGACGCAGTGCTAAACAGTGGGTGGCAACAGACAGTGCACCAAAGAAAGAAAAACAGTTCCATCTGCAGTAAAAGTCGTGGCTACGGTTTTCTGGGATTACCATGGTGTGGTGCTTGTAGACTACCTCAGAAGGAAAGAACCGTCACCGGGGAGTATTACGCTTCGCTGCTGGACCAAATGAAGGCTAAACATCCACATCTTGGGGGGGGGGCAGGATTATTGACCCTCGCTTCCAAGTACTTCCACATCCACTACATTCACCAGACTGGGCTCCCAGCGATCACCTTTTGAGGACATGGGTGAGCAGACGAAGATTCACATTGATTGATGAGGATGAAGCCGACACAGATGTTTATTTAACTGAGGGTATTAAAATGTTAGAAAGTCGTTGGACTGAATGTATTGGTTTATAAGGTGACTGTGTCGAATTAAAAAAAAAAATAATTCTCTTAAAATGTGAAAACGTTTACAACGCCCCTTCGTAGTTCTTCTACAAGCTTCAATTTCATTAACATGCTTAATGATAATGACGTCAATGGAACATTCTATTCCAAACATCTGCATAGCAACTGCAGAGCATTTGAAAAGTAGCTTTTGTAATAAAATCTAAAAAATTCTCTATTAAATAAATAGTTTGAAACGGCTATCTAAAATGTTGTATGGAAGCCTCTGAAAAGGTGAAAAACAGAGCGGGGTGGCTGAGGCGATAACGATTGAGGGTCGCATTCGGGAGGTCCCGGGTTCAATTCCCTTGGACCGGCCTTCCGGACTTCATTCCATAGCATCAGTTGCAGGGTCGAAACGGGTTGTGCATTGTGGCATGTGCTTGCTCTGTGGAAAGGTTCTTGTCCCAGCGTCTGGCAGGTCGATGTCACCTTGGTGAAAGAGGGATGGTTCTCGCGGGCCCAAAGGTTCTGAAAACGTTAGGGATCTCGTCTGCGATCATCTCAACCCTTCCCTCCCAAGTGCATATGTATGACGTAATATTCTCCTCGGTGCCAAAATTCTCCTTCGTAGAAAATGTCATCCTATCCTTTGAGTTATCAATAAACCTTAAATGCAAATTGAATGTTTTGGCAAACATTTCGCTTCCTTTATTTAAAAAATGCATAAAAGTTTTTTTTTTTTTATTTTACTATTTAAACGGAAATTAAACACGAAAAAGTTTGCAAGTTCGAGACACATTAGAAACTCATTAAACCAAAATTCAACATTAAAATGTTTGGTTGATGACTTGGTAAAACTGGACTCACAGTCTGTTCTTTCAACACAAGTAACTTTAAATAAGGAACCAATCACTTTTCTTGCAAGAAGATGCGCTGGACTCCGAAATTGTACCAAGAACCATTTTCACTGTTCGGTTCCCATTACTCTGATATGCATAGGGGTAGAAGTGCTTTAGTGGTTCTATTTGTACGTAAGTCACAATTTAATGGGCTCTTCCAAAGAAGAAGTGCATTCATCTTTTCCTAAGGTTTGACACGTATTTTCACTAAGGTAGCTGAGGTTATTGCCCAAGCATTAAATCTCTTTGCATTTCGCATCTCAAATGTCTACACCGAAAGAGAAAGAAAATATTAAACTCTGTGTAATAGTCCGCGGTTTCAGTGCAGAAGTACTAAAAACTACAACCTGCTTTAATAAACAATAAGCAAAAACTAGGTGCAACATTTTCTTAAAGTGCTTGTGGCAACTAAAATAGCAGACTCTCAACTATATTTATACAAAAAACCTTCCTTAATAATTCGAGGAGACAAACTTTATAAACAACGTAAATTTAGAGGGAGAGATATTCTGATACAGTGTGTTCAAATTTAAATAGAACGTCATAGTTATATTTGCCGAGCCTAACCGAATTTAACTACTTCTTTCATTTGATAATGAAACAAAAAACATTTGACCCCCGTAGTCTTGTGGTAGCGTTTGGTCCTATGTTTGAATCTCGGTCAGGTCAAGCTGTCGGGGTAAGGTTAGTTTTTTCGGAAGATGAATACCAGATAGCGTATTCCTAACCAATATGCATTTGAAATTGGGCATTAAGGGAAGTATTAAAGGGAAGGTGGGTCTAAAATCATATTTTAGTTTTTGTTACCATTTTAATACTTGGAATTTTCCGTTTATTTTAATAAGCTTTTCAATAATGTTTCCTGGTTACAAATATTTTAATTATGTCACTGCACAAGCCATTTGGTAGAGAGATTTCTCGAGCACATATTCAGTTAAATATTCCAGGAATCATTTGCTCTGGAAGGCCATGGTTAGACTTGAATGATGGAAAAAGTTTTATTGCATAAATTGCCAGTGTTTGTTCCCATGTCATCATCCTTTGTTTTTTAACATTTTGAAGGGTATTTACCTCAAAAAATTAGTTTTTCGGTAAAAACTATTTTGGCTGCAATTATTGAAAAATGACATTATTTTTGCATACTTTTCGCATTTTTAAGATTATATATAATGTATCACTTATTCATTATATTATTGTAGATCTATTATGGTAGAGCTAGGACAAAATGTATCAACGTAAAAAAATAAAATGTTGAGGAAAAAGATAGAAAAGTAAACAATTCAAAAGAATTTATAGTTTGCTTCAGAATCCTGGTATAGCAGTGGAAATAGATCGGAAATTTTCAAGTACCTAATTATGAATATGACTAAACTGAGTTAATCGTTAATACATTTTCATATCATTGATTATGACAATTATTGCACAAGTTAGTAAATGAAAATGTAGTCTGAAGTAGTATATCGTTAACGATACTTCTACATAAATGGAAGTAACTATCAAGAATGCTATTTTGTATCATCCATAAAGTCCTTTAGAAAAGAAAAACTCCTCCTGGAGTGATGTTGGATGACGGAGCATATTGGCCATATTTTCCTCAGGCATCAATTGTTTAGCAATAAAGCGTCTCTGTCTTAGAGCACCAAAAATATTTTAGTTTCACTCAATAACAGTCTAAGATTTAACGGGAGAGTTTATCAATGTTATTGATATACATGAGAGTTGCAATAATAGATTAATAAAATGTTTGTATTGTTATAAATTATAACAATTCGCAACAACTGAGAAAAAATTAAATGCTGGGGCGCTTTTTAAACTTCGGTTTTCAGGTGAACTCCAAATGGAATAATTTCCTTAATTTTCAGAAACCACTTTACTTCATTTATTTGCGAAAAACAAATACCAGTGCCGCTAGAGCGTATTTAAGATCTCATTAGCAGTTTCCGCGATAGCAAACAAAGATCATGGGTAGAAACAATCGTAGGAAAAAATGTCATATTAGCGAATTGTGTAATTTGCTGCATCTCTATATTTAACATATAAATTATTTTTTTATTTAAATATCATTTCTATATTTATTTTCGACTTAATTTGGTAATAAATATAGATTACTACACGTAATGTTTTATTTTCATACTTGTCTTGTAAATATTATTAAGTATAAAAGAATTCAAATAAAAATGTTAGATATAGAAATATTTTTTTCCGTTTGTTATGATATGACCATTTTGAATTATGCTAATTATTTTCAAAAAGCAAACTTTCAAATTTTGTTCCCACATTTCGGCTCCCTTTATGCTACAAGAAAGGCGAGGGGCAAAAACAACACACAAACAATAAAAACTGTGCTTTTTAAACATGGTCGTTAAAGTAATACACTTTAATAACGCTGAAATGCAATAATATGTGAAAAATATTAAACAAAATGTTGGTGCAAATTATTTATAGTAGTTATGCAGAAAATTTACAAATGACACGGCCTGCATGCTTAAGGAAAGAAGATTAAATATGTAGAAACATTTTTTTTTCATATTAAGTTCAGTTTTTGGATAAAAATCGCAAACTTTCGGAGACCTCTAAGGTTATCTCGCAACCTTAAGGCTCAGGCTTCATAGTGAAATATAATTTTAATTTTACTCGATCCGTATGGAAACAGATGGAAGAGCATCAAAGCAGAAAACCGAAGATTTGAGGTCAAAGCCTGGCCGTGATTTCGAATTTGTTCTGTCTGATTCTGATACTGAGCAATGCCTAAAATACCGAGGAGAGGAGACTGCCAGCCGGGCTACATGACGAGCGGTGTTTACCGAACTGCTGCGCTAGCCCCTCAACCTACCGTGTGAACAGTGAAAGAAACAAATGCACGGTAAAGTCTGCTAATTACTCCATTCCAGAACAAGTTTTATTATTTTTATGATTCGTGCTTATTCACTTCCTAAGTGCTGTTATTATACTGCCACTCTAGTGTTTCTACCTTCCGCCACTTGTTTTGCCCTGTCCGCCCGCTCCGACTCTATTATAATCCAGCTAGCGTAAGAACTTGCTTATCATTTGATAAGCCGCGGCCACGTCGGTCATCAGATAATTGGATAACCCAAGAATAGTATTTTAAACAAATTTCTCCCAAATTTAGTTATTCAGTATCATTTGGAGCTGACTTTCGATCGCATTATTACATTTGCTTTCCCCAACAGAAGCTTACGGAATGCATGTTTTTAGGTACAACTGGGCATACAAAATCATATTCATTAAATAGCACAGGTTTATTTCAGAATGTCATATACAGATAAAAGGACTTGTATAACTCAAACAGTTTCAGCAAATACTTCAATGACATCACAATCGATATGTGAATAGAAACAAGTAGATATGTGAGTAGAAACAAGTAGATATGTGAATAGAAACAAGTAGAAATGTGAGTAGAAACAAGTAGATATATGAATAGAAACAAGTAGATATATGAATAGAAACAAGTGAATATGTGAGTAGAAACAAGTAGATATGTGAATAGAAACAAGTAGATATGTGAATAGAAACAAGTAGATATGTGAATAGAAACAAACAAGTAGATATGTGAATAGAAACAAGTAGATATGTGAATAGAAACAAACAAGTAGATATGTGAATAGAAACAAGTGGATATGTGAGTAGAAACAAGTAGATATGTGAATAGAAACAAACAAGTAGATATGTGAATAGAAACAAACAAGTAGATATGTGAATAGAAACAAGTAGATATGTGAATAGAAACAAGTAGATATGTGAATAGAAACAAGTAGATATGTAACTAGAAACAAGTAGATACTATAAGATGAATGACCTGTGCTAGTCGAGAAATGCGCCATACTGAGAGCCGTGTTACCGAAATGTGAGCATCTCTCTGGGGTGTGGATCACGGTCTGCACTTGTATTGCTCACGTTTTGAAAAGAAGAACAAAATTGCGAGCCGCACACCCTTTGCGTGCAATGATCGTAAATATAAAATGTAAAATGTTTTGTTCTAGCATTATAATTGTAGCATGCCGAAAGAAATACATTGTTCAAATCTCACAACCAGTCATCTCTAGGTGGAACAGCAGGAAAAGGAGGACAGCAAGAGGAAAAACATGATTTTTTTTTTTTGCACATTAGTCTAGAAAAGGACAGAAGAGAGAAATCTTCATTTTTTCCTTGACAGTAAAATCGAACAGGATACCCCGGATAAAAATCCCCATTCGCGTATGCACTCTCTACTTTCTAGAAGCTGAATCTCCTGGAGCAAAAATCCCCGTCTTCCCATTCCTTATCCCTCAAAAGAAATTCAGTCCAAGAGATATTGTCGTGTTCCCCGAGGGTAAGGTAGGGAGCTGCGTTATCGACGTTACTATAAGAACTGACTTTTCCCTGCAAGATATATCGCCGTCAGTTGCTCTCACTGATAAACTGCACATCCCGAAGCTCTACATCCAGGAGTCACAGATGA
The DNA here is from genome assembly GCA_030762175.1 of Metallyticus violacea. Lineage (NCBI taxonomy): Eukaryota > Metazoa > Arthropoda > Insecta > Mantodea > Metallyticidae > Metallyticus > Metallyticus violacea. Next base: position 108,918,464 of record CM060830.1, on the reverse strand, counting down.
GCAACCCCTATTACACCACATTTGCCCCTGAGGTCTAGGATAAGCATTTATCAAGGGGAAGTTACGTTTCCACACTGCAACTGCTTAAAAACGAAACCAAAACTTTGACCAGGTTCGTCAGATATAATCAGGTCAAGCACAAAGTTCATTACATGGGGAAAAAAGATGAAAGAATTTTCACTTTCTCTAAAAGGATACTGACAAAGAAACTTTAACTTTTAGTCGATAATCAAGAAAATATTCTTAAACTCGTCGCCAAATGTGCACACGAGAATAACATCGACATGTTGCTAAGGCACTGACTCGTGAGCGTAAGATTCCGTCAGAAAGTTTCTTACAGATTTTTCTCTGACAAATGCCGGGAAGCTAAACTAAATTTAGGCCTATAATACTTCCCTCTTTAAAAAAAAAGTATTTTCCAATGTATGGTCATTGTCTACTAATAATATTATCGGGGACTCTGCAGTTTTACAATTAAATAGATTTCCAGTATCCGGGATCTTAGTTGCTCTTTAATGGAAACTCACAACCTGGTACAACATTCATCTTCTGAACTGCAATGCAATCTTGAAGGAGCAAGTGTAAAGTCTCCGGTTTTTAGGAAGCCAACTGCTGAATCAGAAGAAAAGACTGCATCACTGGCTTCAAAACTTCCAAGTATTTAATGAGCAGCTTTAACCCAGGCTGTGAAGGCAGGAATATGTCAACTAGCTGCTGCTAGTAGCATTGCACAGAAGGGAGATTAACAAGAAGTTGTTTGCCGATATTTGTTTATTTACTTCTGGGAACTGATCTCATCTCTGCAGTAAATGATCTATGCACTAAGTTGGATAAAACGCATTATGTGATTTCGCTGTTTTTTCTTATCATGCAGAATAAATCTCATCTTTAATGCCAATTGGCCATAGCACCTTAAAATAATCAAGAAGGAGTCCTACAATTGTTGAACTCGAAAGGATTACAATAAATGAGTTAGATGTGCAAGGAAACTGACTAAAGTATGTCGCAGCTGTCATTTACATTGCGGTTGCAGGTTGGTTATGTTTGTTTCACTATTGTCAGGTACATATCTCGTTAGACGACGTAGGCATACCCATATAATTGTTTAACAATGTTTTTAAATGTACATCTGTTGTAAATATTGTTCAAGTTGATATATTATCCTACACCCTGCAGTATATATGGCAGAGGAACTGTTGGTATGTTTACCAGCTACCGGTACAAATTCTGGTGCGTTTAGAGAACAAAATGAAAGAACAAATTGTTGGCGACGAAGAACTCAAGTAATTGCGCTTTTAACGCAATAGCAATAAAATACAGAAAATCGTGCGATAGTGAAATATATCATATTAAAGCAAATAGTTAAAATAAAATTTGTGTTGTACCTCGCCAGCCACTTCCTTAAATATGTAGCATAAAATATGTAATTACTTAAATATGTAGCATAAAATATGCAATTACTTAAATATGTAGCATAAAATGTGTAATTACTTAAATATGTAGCATAAAATATGTAATTACTTAAATATGTAGCATAAAATGTGTAATTGCTTAAATGTGGGCAATTGCAATTGCAACGACTGAGGTCGTGTATGTTTCGTTACTGATAAATGATAAAACCGGAATATATTAGCAGTGCTCACTGAGTAATTCGATCTAAAATGTTTAGTTTTGGAGCCGTTGAACTTCTACCGTAAGGTTTACAAGATTCGCTTTCCTAGTGTTTAGTCTTGTTCAACGGTATCGGCAATTCAAAGATGTAATTATAAATAACGTGCTTAGCCCGAGGGTTCCATGTGCGGTTCCCTTCACGTCGACCGTGGTGGTGACACCGCGAGCAAGATAAGGGAAAGGACATAAATTGTGTTCAGTGTATCACTTCCCAGGACAGAGTTTCTGTCCGGCATGGGGAAATTCCGCGGAAAACAAATATCCCTCCAGCTTCTTGACAAGCTACAGCATTGTAAAGTTTCACAGCAAACACAAGAAAACCAGGGCGCGGCTGAGAGAGAGAGAGCAGGTTGTGCTGGTTACATAGCAAAAGAAGCGCTTGTTGTGGTCGTGTCCTGTGACAATGAAAAACTGCCATCTCTTTGAAGAGCAGACCCCTAGGGCTATTTGCTCCTGGAGGGTAAGAGCTCCAACTGAAAATATTTGTCCAGAACAGAAAGGTTAACAGTTATTAATTTACCACACTACCTAAACCGGAACAAGATTTCAACTCCTATATCTAGCAAAATGTTTTTATTATTTCTTACACGACTGAGTGGAGACTTGCTGGTGAAATAGGCTAACTGCATTCGCTCTTACTTTTTGTCTGCAAATGCTGAGTAAATTTAAGTACAAAACACTTCACGAAATTATTCCAAAATTAAAATACATTTTTAATATACACAGAAAAGTTCATACATACGACTCGGTATGCGCACTAACCTTTTGGAACAATTTTCTTTATTTACCTAAAATACAAGAATTTTCATGGTTTTGTCGCCCGTTTTACAGCAGCTGGCCGGTCGGCAGTATAAGCGGTAACTCCACATATTTCTGGAAAACTGTCAATTACACATATCGATTCACCCTCTAAAATTAAGTAAATTTAAATTTGAAAGCATACAACATTGTCACGTTCCGACGCATATTATGACGAAAAATCATGAAGAGAAACAGAGAATATCCTAAATGCCGATAGATACAAGATCTTGTGCAATTTTTATTTATGGTTAGAAGTTGAAAAATAAAAGCCTATGGAACAAACCCCCAAAACTGAGAACTGAAAGAACGTCTGAATAGAGAAATTAACCCAATTTCGGAAAATAAACCGATACGTGTGAATGACAATATGCCAGCAGTGAGTGGAAGAAGATGGACAACTTCTTACGTCATAAGGCAAGTGCTTATTTTCATTGAAATTGTGAGAGCTTGAACCACATCCGCTTCGCTCTGACTTCAGACAGGAGACAAAAGTCCCCGTAGATTTATGGACTGTCTCTAAGGGATAGTTTTGTCTGCATCGGGAGCTGAACGCAAGCCGGCCCCTTCGATAAACAATTTTCCCTCGCTACAAGGTATTATCAATAATAGCATGCATAAAATATTTTGTTTTATTTCATAATAAATGCTAACAGGCGTATATTTCTGACATCATTTAATGAGATATGCAACATTTCTACTTGTGCCATTGCTTTAATATTTCCTTTAAGTTTGGTATATTTCAGTTTTTGATCCGTTCTAGGGGTAGTAATATTTCTAAGCAGTACACTACAGAAACACCTGTCTCACTAACACATTGTAATTAATAGTACTTTTCATCAATAATCGGTAATAATTAGGCGCGGAATTTCTAAGCACTAAAACCAAAATGAGTCATAATGAAGTATTATTGATATTAATCTTTAGACAACAGTTGGGGATTACAAATAGATCACGAGCTACAAACCACCCTCTCCCCTTACGTTTTGCATTCAATACTTCTTGTTGTTTCTCTGCTGGGCGGTGGTTCATAGCCTGTGTTTGAGTGTACTTAACGTGATGTTGAGTGCTTAAGAATGCTGATGCCTAGTAATAACATAAAGACCTGAGTTGTACCGATCTCTTAACCGAAATTCGGTTATCAGAAATAACTAATGCTTGTCTCGTAACAGCAAACTGCGATCGACTTTCCAAATCAGCGCTACTTTTATTATTCCGACACACAACAGCCTAGACCAAGGATGTGGATTAAATTATTCCATTATCTCAAGTGGATCCAAAGAGAATACCCTTTAGAATTTCGATTAGCATAGCAGGTAGCAACATCGCTGTAACTTTATACAGGGAAAGTATTAACCAGCTGATATCCGAGAAGAATCCAAAATGTGCGATAATAACGTCAAGTAGAAGCGTTAGGGAGTCAACTATACGACTTTTTAACTACAACATACAGATATGCACTTATTGCTATAAAATGAGAAAACAAAAGAAACTAATTATAAAACCACAATAAAAGTTCATCATCTCTTGTCAATTTTAACAATATATCAGAAAAAAGAAATAATAATGACATAGCTCGTGTTTCAGTATGGCCGACACAATTTTTATACCTCAATAGTTTTGTCTGAACACGGAATCTGTAAACAAGAAGAATGCAACATATCGTTCTGATTGGAAATTACCCCGCGGACTTTACATTCCGAATTGACAGCTGCATTTAAATATTACCCTACTTTCAGACTTACAAAGGTATTTATTCACAAGATTTCACATATGGAATGTGTATCTGGGACTCCATCAATTTAATAGCTCTGTGTACAATGTTCGAATGCATTCAGAAATGCGTTTTTAAATATGTTCCCTGCGCACGTCTTCACCCTGTAAACATCTTACTCTAATGTTGTATGCTCGTGAATTGTTAAACACTCAAGCAAAAAAGTCTAAGGGCTTCAAATTCGATGAATTGATTCGTTTTGGCCATATTCGAGGTGAATTAGTTCAGGTTATTGTCTCACATTCAGTTCAAAATGAGCGGGTGCTCCATCTTGAGGACGTGGTCCGCAATGCCATCAGAAGTTTCCCGTGTAAGTGTCAAACACCAGTCACTTGCTTTTCTATAAACAACATTCTGTAGTCATAGTGTCACAAAAATAATAAATAAACATTTATGTTTTCAGAACTTCACGAATATAAGACCTAGCAGTTTGGAATGGATGGCCGAAAGGTGCACTTACTATACATCCACTCTGTATAATGAACCACTTTATAAAGTTTAAAATTTCTCATTGATATCAATATTATAAGTGTTTTCTTCCATTTTTCATAATTACAATATATTTGCATAAAAGTTTTTAAGAGTGATAATATAAACAGATCCTGATATGTACACAGGGTTATAAGGAAAAACCATCCATAAGTTATAACAGAGAGCAAGTTCATGGATACTTATACATCTCCCCTTCTTTTATCTTTTTATTTGTAATTAGGGGTGATGAGATAGAAAATGGGAGCAAGGAAAACGACCTATTTCTTTATTTTAAAGGCAATTATCATCATGAGTAAGTTACTAATTTGAAATAAGCAGTCGATGGAATAAGTTTTTGTTACTTTTTAATGAAACGAATTTAACATTTATTAATTACACTTAATAATTAACCGACAACTTTTTAAATGCTTGTTAGTTAAAGAAATGTCGTATATGACACAATTCTCGCATTCGCATCATTTCAAATGTAAGCTACCCGATACATATCGAGTATAAATTGAACTCTGTCTCTGAAAAATCAATTATAAATGTTGTTTTTAAATTCACGAATATTTATTTGAGCATCTCGACGTAACAATTCTCATTAAAATTTCCATTAACCAAGCTTAAACACAAACACCAGAACAAGAAAAAATAAACTGGCCTGTAAATGCGATTCGTTAGCGGAAAATGTACCTTAACATGGTCATTTTATCCCCATGGGAATCTCATGCCATAAACTGTTAAATAAATGTTTCTTAACTCGTCCGAATACATGCAAACACATTTCTATTTAGCGGAGTCAGACATCACTTTTTGTTTGTTAACCACATCAAAACTATTCCGCTTACGGGTAGCGCTGTAGTACACTATTACAGGGGGGGGGGGGGGTGTCGGCAATGGTGATAATGCTTCGTTTTGACTGAAACAAAAGATGTACAAGAGGATTCTCTTGTATTATATATCACATTTTTTAGGTTTACAGGAACCAAGTCACGGAGAATGCTCAAGCAATAGTTTAAACAGCCAACTTGCACCACTTCTTAGTCACTGTCAATTCGTGTGGAACCCAACAACCGGGCTGATTTGTATTTAATTTAGTAAATAAATATTTTGTTCTGGTACTAATAAAGTGTCAGTTTGGATAGTTGTGGTTTGCGATACTTTTTCAGTTCTACACTCTCATTAATAAAAATAATTTGCCAAACAAAAGCGTGAGAGAGGATGAAACAGAAAGACGGAGGAGTGACGTGAATTTGATCGTGTGCTTTTGCTGCAACGTGGAATATTTTTCAATGGCTTCATCAAGGAGGCCGTCAAACATTTTGTACCATGCCAACTCTCTAATGCAAAGCCTCTAATGTTGTTCTTTTATCAAACTGTGTAACTCAGAGGTTGTAGTAAAAAGCCGTTATTTCACAGAGAGGTAAAGAAATCGCGTCCATCGACAAAGATATTCATTTATGCAGCAAAAGCATCCCCTGTGCCTTTTTCATTTTTTATTCCGTTTCAGTGACAGCAGCTGAGAAAGACATTAGTGGAGGTGTGTTGGCACTCCTGCACCAGTCAACCCTTTCTCGGGCTTGCAATTTCTGTCGTAGCATTGACAAAAAGCTGCTCATAAATATTTTCATTACAACACATTTATTTGTAAATGTGAAGCTGTTCTCTCTTTCTGCATTAATAATTAAATACAGCTGTAAAACCAGTACAGCGACATCTGTTGTTGATATTTTAATTATATAGGCTTTTAAAGTATTCCTGATATCACACTGTACTTTCCAGACAATATTTGCTAGCCATGCACATAAGCTGGCGCCAACTGAATTAATACCGTTATCGATCCGCTGGCAGATAGTTCAATAGGATCCAATGTCGTTTTTATAATTACATAAATACTAAATGATCAAAATATACACTTTAGAATTTAACAGAATGTTAGGAAAATTAGCATCGCTAAAATGGTAAATAGAACAAGGGAAATAAAAGAATGTTAACATGTTTGCTATATTTCCTATGACTTAGGAAAACTAAATGTTTTGCCATTGTGAACTTAAAGTCTTTAGAAAGTTTCTCCAAGTACTGCTCCGTCTTTTTTAATGTAGCCCGACGTTCTTTTTCTTAGGTCTGTAATTCATTATAATTATAAGTACACATTTTCCATGTAATCTCTCGGTCTTATTTTGTGTCTAATATTTTTAAATGAGATTTCCATGCAGTTGAAGTAAAAGTAGCTATCTCTAAAATTTACAGTGTCTACAATTCATAAGTTACCAAAAGTCGGTAAGCTTTAAAACATAACATTATCAAAATATATACTCTTCTTCTTCTTGCTCTTGTTATTATTAGTACTACCCCCTCTCCTTTTTCTCCTCCTCCAGTAGACACCACAAATTATTTAACGAAATGTTTTACATTTTCTGTACAATTTTATTACATTCCATTTGATCTCTTCTATTTCCGTCCAGCTTCTTATTTACATTTATGTCATTATTATGAGGTTCAGGAGGCAAGTATAGTTACCACTACAGCACCAGGACCAACCTGTTTTAGCTAATATGTGCATTATGTTACTTTTGTAAAATAAGTACTCCATTATAGTTTAAGGTTCTTAGCTTACCATATTCGTATTTGACAAGTTCTTAGACCTTTACGGACAGCGGTCTCTTTAAAATGTTAGAGAAAAACATATTGTTATTTTTATATCATTTAGATATGCGAAAAATATCATTTCTATGTCTACAATTTTTTCGACTCTAGTGCTGCTGTATTATGGTTTTTGTTTAACCCACAAAATTTAAATTAGAGTCAAGGTAAGAGTTCAAGCAACAATGTAGCTGTTACTTTTATCTCCGTTTTCCTAAAGTATTTACTGCGTTACCCTTATCTAGTGTAGTATTAATTTAATTTGTATCCACATGTGTCTCTAGTTGTGTATTCTGCTTGGGATGATAGATTACCCAGGTGTATATTCGCCCTCCTGTGCTTTTATTTGCCTTTCGTTTCTTTTACGGCAAAGTTTCTTAGGGGATTAGTGCTGAGGAAATGTTAAACATAGCATTTGCGACCAAGGAAAACCACAAAAATGATTATAATGGAACCTCGCCCTCGGAATACTCGAATAGAGCCTCCATACATTACTCCTAAGTCATTTCACTCATATGCAGTATGTAGTCAAACGCCCCTTGAGTGGTGAAATGGAAAGAAACGTGATATGCTATGCATTAACAATTTATTCTGCTCAAGAACTTGAACCTTGTTAAAACTCAGATAACCCGATGAAAATATAACGGTAATATTTATGTTGGAAGAAATGTAATTTGTGACTGGATTATAACATTAAAAAAGAAACACAGTTAATGTTCGTAGTATGTTCCATCCATTTGATTTGTCCGCGTTTTACGGTACAGAATGGGAAGCGAGCGAGTAACACAAGGCTGTCACAGTGTTATCGGTGATCACTATCAGAAGAAATAGTCAAAGTTTCGTAAGCACAATCAAAATGTGTTTAAACGTTATGACGCAGCAAACAGAACCCTTTTCTTTAATTCATTGCAAGTATGCCAGATACAGCTGCACTTAAAAAGGAGGGTGTATTTTGAAGTAATTAACTTTCTTTAGTCTTTTCGTACTTAATTCTTTTGCAAAATAGTAAACGTTTTTCGAGCTGATTGCCAAATGCTGGAAGCGAATGAGAGAATGAACATTCCTTAAAACCAACATTTTTGGTCAGCATTTCAGATATCAGGATATCAGTATATATTGAAAATTTACTCAAAAATTTAATGCAATTAATTATTATGACAATTGAAATACGAAAAAAGTACTCTCTTGGGCAAACAATAGTTAGATTTTGTAAAATTACTTGGAATATATCCATCGCTCCTAATTCTGAAACTTTGAAATTGTAGTGGCTTGAAAAAGGGAGATATTTTAATAGATGCACAATTTTTAAGAAAAACCTTTAGTCTTCCAGATTTATTATCAGTAGTAGAACCAGCTGTTTTTAATATTGTGATTAATACCCCAACAGATCATGGGTCTTCCTTTAAATTATTAATTTTCTCAAACTTTCAGAAATATTTATATTGCTTTCTAATGGCATTGAAACAGTTATATACTAACATTTAATGTTTTAATCAACAAAAAGGTAGCTATGAAATGCAAATCAAGCAAATGAAAAACCAAACCCAAATTTTTGCAAATGCAGCGATTTTCCCCCCATCGCAATTATAATAATACTTACAAGGCTTTAAAAATTGAAGAGTTTACATATTTCTCCTTAATCAGTTGCATTAGTTTTGAAATCAGAATCAAGTTAGATTTAACTTGAGAACTTCAACGTTGTTAAATTGAGATGAAAATAAATACTGTTTTACAATTATTATAACGAGCAGATTTTGTCATTACGAAACTCTCGAGTCCAGAATCATTTCAATAGCGGCTATATTCAGAGCTCACAGGGATAGAAAATTATACAACTGACGATCTTTTCGAAGACAAATTTAGTGCGACCTGTATATGTTACCGTGCTCGGGCGGCAACTTCCCCGACACCCATGTACTGCGGGTTTGCCTGACTTCATAACTTCTCCCGTAACTAGTTGGACTAAGGCTTCTTTCGCCTGTAGAAATGGAAAGTTTAAAATCCTCTTAAAGGGACAGGAGGAGGAGAAACTGTGACGAAGGGAATTAAATAACGGAAGGAACAGAAAATTGTCGTAAATGAAACTTTGTATTAACATAATAATATATTATATTCTGGCTGGAGTCATGAGCAAAACAAAGCACTTACCTTCTCTAAAGTTTGAGCTTTAACAAAGACGGAAAAAGCGACACAGCTAACACTTGCTACATGCGCACAAAATTCAAGTCACATACATATAAGTATAGCTTTGATCAATTGCTGATATGAAATCATAACTTTTTCCGTGGAGGAATAAGTGATTACAGCTATAAACGACCAAACAGGTCATTCGCTACAATAAAGAAGCGAATTTACTGAACCATAGTTGAAAATTGTTTATGAAGTATTAAAATGCATTAATTCGTATTGAAAGTGTTTTATAATGTACGTGTATTATAAATTTAGATTATTTTTAGAACAAATGTAATGGATATCATAATAATTAATTATAAGTATTATTTAGAAAATTTAAACAATTTCGTAATAATCTGAATTAATGTAAGTATTGCTAAGTTTTAGGCTAACCCACATTCCTATAGTTTTGTCTCCCATTATTTTATTTCTTTATTTGACCTGGAATATTTTCAAGATGTAATAAACAAAACTTGTGAATAGTCAGGTAGAACTTTTAACAAATGGAAGCTGCGTCTACGCACATCTTTTTACACACTTCGCTCAAAAATGTGTATTCTCTTTTTAAGTACAAGGAAGTTCCTTTTGATGCATTTTATATTTATAAACTCCGCATCCCTTGCTTATTTTTCTTGCTCTAACTAAAATATAATTTACAATGCTGGCACTGTTCTGTTGGAAAATGGTCACTTTCCACCTTGGCGAAAAATATTCTGAGGCTTGATCGCTAATAAGGCGCAATTATGCCGATGATGAAGATGCACCCGGTAGGTTATTAAACCAACTTAGATATAACCTAAGCTAAATGCCATGAGGGTCTTCCTAGCCAAGGAGAAGTCCCCATGGAGATCAAAACTGGAATCCCAGAAAATAGTCGAGAACTAGTCTCTAGACCATACGAATAGTCCAACTATATTATATAATCACAGACATATATTTTTAGAATGAATGAGATTATAAAAAAAAAACTTTTAGTACAGAAGTGTTATCAAGTTTGTAATTCTGTCCATTCTAATTAAGAAATAATTAAAAAGGGTTAGTATTTAAGATCCAGAAAAAGTTAACGTGAAAACATTAATAGTATAATTATATTGGGATAAAGCGTTGAGTATTAATAAGTGATGTGAATAAGAACTGTAAGGTACCATGAAAATGTTAATAAATTTCCCAGCTTCTGTCACCTATTTCAATAGCGGCAACTTCTCCGACACGTCCATGTTGCGGACTTGCAGGAAAACACGGCGCTTAAAGGCAGAGTTGCTAGCATTCCGGGAACGAAGACAATGGCCCAATATAAAAAGATAGCAATAAAATGCACAGGTAAATAATTATTTCTGATTATACGAGACTGACGGGAGATTTTAAAATTATTTAGTATTCATATTGGTGAATACATTCCGAGAAAAACGGTGGTAATCAACCCAATTAGAAATGGTTTCTTCCTTGATTTCCATTTCTATTTCATTTTTCTTAGATATGACCTATATCGAGTGCTTCAAATAGAAACTCCAAATGTCCGCTCTTCGATTTCCAGTATTTTTGTTTCATTTTTCTCTTTGTTGTTTTCCTTGACATTATCAATCCGAGTTGCTGGTATCCGCGCCTGAATCATTATATCGTCTGCACGGGATGGTTCATCCTGGTTTTGCATTTACAAATTGAACAACGGAGAGAGATCCCCTTGTTTCAAGTCCACTACAGTTTCAAAGCTTGAGAATAATTTACCTTATAAGTATTTTGAAATGTTATCTGGACCAGACCAAAGTGAAACATTTCTACGTAAGGCATATTAGCTGCTTTCTGCACGCGTTTACAATGAAAGTAATATCTACATTATATTCAATTAAGGAATTTGCTCTTCTGTATAAAGTGTCAGGATTACAGTGAAAAGATTTCATGCTACGCTATGCCTCTGTAATTTCTAAAATCAGTTTACTGTTCTTTTTGTGTACTGGACAAAGTATAGCGCGGGGCACTTGCTTCATAAAAGTATGCATTTAGTAGAATTTTGTGTTATTTTTTTAATAAATCTCACTTTAAGAGAAGCATCTCTCTATCATGAGGTTAGCCGAATGTTTGCAGTAGTAATCAAGGAATTCCCTTACGGAACGTGTTGACCGTTGCCTGAAAAGCGAGTTTGACAACATTTTGGGTTCAATAGCTAAGTAACGGATTGTTAAGTGTAAGTTTACATATGTATATATTTAAATACATTTAATTTAAACAAAAATACTTAAATTCACATATGAGGAGAAAGTTCAAACATTTTAGGTTTCCCACTAACGCCCAATTACTCCAATTTGAAATTTCAAATGACATCTCTACTTTATGATACTTAAAGTTTATAGTAATTGCTATCCGATTTTTGGTTTTCTATCGTTGCTGGTAGCCTATATTGTTGTTTGTATTAGAATAAAATAAAAGAAAATCCTTAATAGTAGGGAGCAAACATACTGTGTTTCGTGTAGTATTACAGTAATAGGCATATGCTGAACACTTTACTATGTCTCTTACACTGCTATTTCTTGTGGGGTATAAATCAGTTTGAGACAACTGTACTCATTAGTTGCTATGTGACAAATGCCAGTTTCTTTCATTCGTACGGTAACTGACTCCCCTTTAGACTGGTGTGCAACCATCGATATAATGACGTTATAGCTCTGGGGTTACTGAGAGAGTTCAGAAAGAAGAAGTAGCAGCCGCGTTTCCCGGCCAACATTTCCAAATTGTTGGGATCGTTACTCCTCCACGGCTCACCTACTGACCAAAGCATTCCATTAATTATGTATTACGGATTTTCTTTATTTTATTATACTGCATTGTAAACATAAAATGTTTGTAATTGGAAGGCAATATATTCAAATTGATATATCATTTGAAGGAATTACTTATGTTCAATTCACTTTTAAATTGCATAGTACCTGTAAGAGTTTGTAAAGTTCAAAATGGCAAGCAGAAGTAATATTAATATTTTATTGTACTTTTTCATTAAACTTTTGCATTGCGTATGCTTATTGTAGTGTTTAATGTACTCCTAATTGAGTATTGTATGTTTAAATATTTCTTTATTATCATAAATGCACATTATTTGTTGAGTATTATCCCATGAATGAAACTACCTTCCTGGCTACATTTAAGTTGCATTTAACGAGCACTTGTTGGTTCGTTTTATTTACGGACACTTAATCATTTCAGGTCATCAGCGTCCCATTCAATTCAGGGCATGAAAAGGTCGATAAATTTTACTCAGAGGCCTCTTCTTTCAGGTTTGAGTTCCTTTTACGTGCCATAAAGCTACGACACGGGACCTACGGCTTTACTTTCCGTCCGATGGAAGTCATACTTAGGACTTTTACATCCGAAAAAAACAATCGACCCTGGCCGGGATTGGGAATTGAACCCGCGATCTTGTGTTTACAAAGAAAGTAGATTTATCACTAGACCACCAGGATAGACTTCCCGAACACGACTGCTAATGAGACTCGAGCGCATCTACGGAAGAATGGGGTATAAATGTTAAAGAATTAAGAAAAATATATGCATGCCGCACAATTTATTACCAAAACACAACTAAACGTTAAATACTCATTACTTGAATTAGTTTTATTCCGTCAAATTCAAATAACAAACAATATAGTTTCCTGGGTAATGATAGAAAATAAAAGAGGCGATAAACATTGTCTCCTATAATTTAAGTACTATAAGATGGGGTGAAATTCCTAAGTGTGGATAGAGAGATTGTTTATTTACGAACGCTCTTTAACATATCAGGTTATCAGCGTTCATTCTATTCAGGGCGTGTAATGGCCAATAAATTTTGCTCTGGGGCCTTTTCTTTCAGGTTTGAGGTTCTCTTGCGTGCGTAAATGTACGACACGGGACTCACGCTTTACTTTCCTTCTGAAGGAAGCCATACTTAGGATTTTTACGTCCGAAAAAATCCATCGATTCTGACCGGGATTGAATATATAAATTTATATTTCTTCTTTAATATCTAAATTGGAGTGTTTTTAGTTTGAAATAAACCTATATTAAATAGGTGCTTGAAAAATTTAAATGTATGTCACTTGATGATTGCTACATCGTTTCCTGGGCAAGTTCTAATACAGAAGCTGTACAATATAAAGATTTTGCATACGTTTAGAGTGCTTGCCGGCCAATGTTAAAGTAGTGTAGGTGAAGATGCCTTAGGCAAGATTCCCTTTATTCTTCTAAACTAACACATTGGAGCCTGTAGAGACACATACTATTTAAAACATATGAAATATAAATTAGCCAACAGTAGTTTAAGAAGTTCTCTTAACATTATTTTTAAAAAAATTGAATGCTTTTAAATTTGTGACATATTTTTCAAATATATAATGAATAAAAAGAGAGAAAAGAAACAGAAATTGGGAGTGGTGATAATTTAAACAAGTTAGGTTTAGTTTAATAATTATCCCACATGTTTCCAATTTTCGTTGGCAAACTCACAACATATTTCATTTCATCGTCCGAATTTATTTGGGAATCGTTGCACTACAACGACGGGTGCTTTGTTTTTCTTTACGTTGACTCGCCCCTAGCATACAGCACTCTGCATCATTGAAGCTGTGTACATATATCAGTAGGCGAAAGTCTTAAGCCATTATCCAAAGACGTGACATGATATATCGGACCTTTCCATGTGGATGGACTGCGTATGAACGTCAACAGATGTGCACCATTTTAAAGCGGGATTCCTGCAACAGTGAAGAATGCGTTGATGCGCTCTGAAATATCGACAAGACTTTCGCACGTGACGCTGCTGGTGATACGAATAGTTGGTTGGTAGATTTGCCAACCCAGGCAGCGTGAAAATTTGTTCAAGAGAATGAGTAACTATATATTTTGTACAGGAAAACCAAATATTATAGCAGCACAGAATACATGTAGCTAAGTAATTAGAATGTGAAATCCTTTTTAATTTCAGACGTGGTGCATGATATGACATAATGCCACCTTACTAGTCATCACAGTTAATGCCAGGGAAACAGAAACACCCAGAGAAAGTCTGTCAGAATGCAACGTTATCCGCCTCAAATTCCATTCACACTCGCTGAAAGTCGAGAGGTGTACCGATAAAATACACTTTATTTTTCTATATTGTATGTTATTGTAGAGAGACTGAACAATTGTAGTTCTAGATGTTATTTTTTTCGGAACATTTTTAAATATTTAATGAAAATATTTCTAACCATATTTTAGACAGTCCTAAGCTTAAGGAAAATGTAAAGGCAATGTTCTGTTTTAAACAGCCAATGATGAGTGAACGGTGTGCAGCCTCAACTGGAACACTTGATTTCTGATAAAGATTGTGGATTGATGCCCCACAGTGCACTAATAATGGTCGATACTTGTTTTACCACCGAGCACACTTATATTGCATTTGTTTCTGAAACATATTTCGGGTCAGGTCAGCGAGCAGAAAAGAAGTAAAAACATTGACATAGAACATGGATGGGTTTTACCATTTTTCTCTGTAGCGGTTGAAATCGGGAAAAGCAGATTATGTTCTTACATCTAAAATAGTCATAAAGAATGGATCTGCAACTGTATTTTCATGTTTCTATGGAGTACCTGTAAATAGATTATTAATAGAACTTTCAGGAAACATAAATATCTCGTATATTGTTATAATTATTTTTAAGTATCTACACACCCAATTCGTGGACTTAACCTTCAAAGATTTAATATCTGCATTGTTGTTTGTCATTATACGAGATCCGCCACGTTACCTCTTTCTCACTTCATCTTTCCTTTGCGACGTTCACTTTCTCTGTCTCTTTAGCACCATGGTTGCCGTTCTTCGGTAGGAGCACGTGGTTTGACTTGGACAAGGATGGCAGGCGTTATAGTAGCGCTAATCGTACTTTCATTCACCAATGACTCGGGTGTTTAGCTATTCAGGTAATATATTAAATTATGTTATTCGAGAATTCCTTTTCAAATTGCATAAAATATGACATTCTTTTGGATAAATTCCTTTTAATGCAGATATATATTAATTAGCTTTGAGGAATTTTGTCTTACATTATTGAAATATATTAATAATGAATTTATTAATATTTCTTGAGTTGTTTTGAAGACCTTTAAATTAATTAATTAATAAAAGTTGAATGCATGGAAAGTTTCTTTGGCTTACTCCATTTTTGCTTAAAGAAAGTAGAAGTAGGCACGGAATTCTTCCTTTTGACTTTTTGGCGAAAGACAGGAAATCATTTGTTACACTTTCTGAGAATGTTATACTGTAATAATTATGATGTTTTATAGTGGCATTTGCATGAATGCTACTTTCTTGAGTAAATTTCCCACGTAATTTATTATATTTTTTCTTGTTTTGGAAAAATGTTTTGTGTAATTTTATTTTGTAATTTGTTAAATTTATAATTGATTTCAAATTCTTCATTGTTCATCACCTTTAAAGTTAACTCTCATTTTCAGTTGCTATTGTTCTCTTCTCTTCTTCTCCTGGGCGTTGTTGCTCATTGACTACTGTCATAGGGCAAGGGATCTCTCGCTTACTTATGACTATAGCACTTGCAATTAGTCAATTTTTCCACACATTCCATATCTATGGAGGGAACGACTCTGTTTTAAGATGCATAATGGTCTCCGATTTACATTAGTCGTTTGCAACCCTCTCATTTTAAATAAAGCTTTCCTTACTAAGATATGAATGTGGAGTGCTACGGATTATTTCTGACATTTGAATGTAACGCGCATCTCAGATTTCTCTAATGACTTTTCCGTTTTTAAAGATGTCACACAGAAGCCGAACATTTCCAAAGAATCTTATCCTCGAGCGACTTGCTGTATTGGTAGGCCACTAACTACAGCAGACAAGCTCTCTAAAAGAAACTGGAGGAAAACATTAAGGGAAGGGCGGCGAAGTAGTCAGACTGGAGGGTCTTCTCTTTCAAAGGTCCTTCTTGCCTCTCCGCTAGATACAGTCAGTCTCTAAGAAGCTGTGCCACTAATTGCACTTGTCCACTCAAAGTTTCAGCTTCACTTTTCCTACCAGGAAGATTGCAATTATTTTTCCAAAATCACTCCTATTTGCAAGGACTAGGTGTTTCCAGGATTATTGAGTGGTGTTGTTTTCAGTCGTGCATTGATATAAAAATATCACAATTCAAAAAAATCTCGCAATTTTATAAAATTTATTTCGGTAGTATTTATTTTGATTATTTAGTATGAATAAAAATTTTAATTTATAAAAATACCATAATATATTTATTTTGAAAAAGAAACAACAAAGGAAAAGTTACATTTTTATTACAAATAATTGGTAAATAATTCAACTGATATTCTTATTGAGGTATGCTTCCTAAAGCGTATACAATTTTTATACAAACGTAACAAACTGATGCAGTATTTGTTGTACAAAATGTAATGCAATATACCGATGGAAGGGGTATAGATGTAACTTTTTAGAGATCTTGACGAAGACAATAAAAGACTATAAATGATTTATTTGCTCTTCCAAAAATTGGTACGAAAATATTTAGGAAAGAGAGAGAGAGAGAGAGAGAGAGAGAGAGAGAGAGTGTGTGTGCTTGGCAAACGCGTCTTCATGTTGTAGCTACAGAAATGACGTCATTGCACGTATGATTTTCTTGACATTCACTGTCCTAACTTTAAGAGCATTTTAAAATTAGGACATTTTAAAATTAAGAGAATTTTAAATTTGCTATCAAGCCATAGTTATAATGTGTGTTAGGGTGAAATGAAGCTAATCTTGACATTGGCCATTTAAATCAAAAATATTATTCAAATGTACATTTAAAAATAATGAATATTGGTATATATATAGTTTATCCTGAAATTTAAAATTATAATAAATTGTATGATTATCAATATGTTAAATGTCATATTTAGTATTTGAATTTCTTTGCACACAAAATCAACTTACACAACAATGTACAATATGTGTTCCTTCCTCATTTAACCGATTGTGAACATAACAACTCATACGAATGCTTTACAGATTAGGTAACATTTCCTATTTAAAGTGAAGAAATGTTTAATTCTAATACCTATGTTCCAAAAATGTTCAAAGTTTTACTTTAAACGTTAAAGTGCTGTGAACTTTAATCTCATAGTGAGATCATAAAATTTGCAGTTAAACAGTGGATAAAGTGCATAACAAAGCATAAAAAACTCAACTTTCAAATAGTGTTTTCTATGAACTAAAGCGATTGGATGTATTAAAATTCAATAAGATTTACTGCTGCTGAACATCCATGTGACGTAATCAGTATATATTCTTTAGTTAAGGCTATGATAAATGAAGAGCACTGTGCACTAGAATATATAAATAAAGTTATTGTCAGCAGTTGAAACATGGCAAGGTTTGGTGCTGGCTGCATGCAAAATAGGGAAGGGAAATAGTTACCAACTTGAAGATTAAATTTACTTTCACGGCTGGAACGAGCCACACCAGATTGCATTACGTCTCGCGTCTCTTCCACGTAGCACCGCCCAGCTATTTCAACGCTCTTACTTTCTACATCAGATGCCAACACCTTTTTCCTGGTTAAAATGGCAAAAGTGATGCTATTTCTTAGAGGGCACTAGGGTCTAATTCTGAAAGTTGCCTGAATTAAATGAGCATGACATTTGACTACTAAAACAAGTTGCAGTTATGAATCACTTCAGTTTACTTACTGCCGGACTTAGACCCAGTTGCATAAAGCTCTAGATAACTAGACAGAGCTAAAATGTGAAGTTACTGCATAATCTACCTGTATAATAGAACATTAACAGATATTCTACTAAAGTAGGGTCCAGAGCTCTGCAGTTCTCATTTCGTTCCCACGTTTGGGAGCCGGAGGGGAGGTCAGTAAGGAAAGCACTGTGTGTTGTGTAACATGTATTAGGCGGCGTAACACAGCATATTAATTACGTATGGCTCAATTCAGATAGTTATCCCCCAAAGACTATTTATTTACGACTCGTACTTGCGTACAGGATATACGGAGATTGTGTGAAGAGAGATACCCTCATATTCTACTTCCAAGTCGAAGATCGGCTGGTAAATAAATTTCAATAAAATGTAAAGAGTACTCGCAGAAGAAACGTAAGATAATATTGAACATGCTCTGCAACGTTCCTTTAAAAATCACTCGATGTCTTTCTCAGCAAACGAGAATCTATTTGAAGGACTACAAAGCTACTGAAGTTAAACCCTTATAAAATTACTGTAGTGCAAGAACTTAAACCGAGTTACCCTGCATCCAGGAGTAGATTAAATACATGATAGAGAAATTGACTTTAATCTAGTTTTCTTTACGGATGAATCTTAGTTCAATCTAATTGGGCATGTTAATTTACAAAATAACCCATACTGAAGTTCAAAAAACCTAACTTGCTTGACGAGAAAGCTTTACTTTGCATGAACAAAAGACAGAACTGTTCTTTTTTTAAGAAACACTAAACTGTGATATGCAGAACAAGTTGCAACTCTTTTTCAGTTAATTAACTCTAAGGGAACGTAGGTTCGCGACTTTTCAGCAGGACTCTGCAACGACACACACAGCCCATGTCTCCTTGCATGACGATAGAGTCGTCACTAACAACATATCCCCCTCGGTCTCCCAATTTAAAGCCCTCGATTTTTGTCTCTAGGGGGGGGGGGCATTAAAGGCAAAAGTGTACACGTAAATCACGCGCGCGCGCACACACACACACACACACACACACACACACACACACACACACACACACAATAAATTGAAAATCAATATTCTTGAAAAAAAAAAGTTTTTCCATTTCTAAAAGGAAACTGCAGAGTGTATTGGTTAATTTCATAAGCCGATGCCAAAATGCATGGAAAATGAAGGAAGCATCTTCTTACTTGATAAGCAAATGTACATTTTAAGTGTTTCTGACAAGTTATGAGACAATTATAGCCGCGGACTTTCTGATTCCCGTTCACTGCGGTGTTTATCAGCCCGACCGGCAGTCACAAGTGGAGCGGTCCGGCAAAGAAAAAATCGCCCATTACGTTACAAGTATGGAGTTGAAACGTTCTGTCTCACAAAAGAATGCAGGACACTAGTAAAGAGATTCAACAGTAAGATGGAGGAACAACAGTTTGCCACTTTGAATGCGTTATCTCTACTCCTTGGTAATACTTTCGTATGTTTCAATGTACAGCACAGGTTATTGTTATTATTATTCCTTTTCTAAGAGATTTCTATTTTTTTACATAAAGAATTACCATTTGAGTACTTTATTATGTATTGATCAATATTCAAGCTTAAAATTCCACTTTATTGTGCTTCTGTATTTTTATGACACGGCTATGTCATAGCATCAATTTCGATCGAGAGATGGTATAGGAATCGACTTTTCCTATCAAACTCAAACATTTATTTTATTAGTGCATTTGAGCATAATAATATTCATCTATAATGTTTGAAAATAATATTTACATGCGTGAAAAGAAAGCATGTCAAAAGAGAATGAGATGCGGAAAGAAATTTTCTTCGAATTTATCCAGAACTTTGAATAAAGAAAACTAATTCAGATGCTGGGCTGAGACGGTCATATGTCATAGTTTAATTGTACAAACGAATTCGACGATAAAATGAATGCTAAACACAATAAGAATTTTGCTTAATTGGAAAAAAAAACTGTTAATTTGATTTCACGGGTAATATATATAAATGTAATCATAGAACTAACATATACTACGTTCAAGAGTTTTCCCTCATATTAAATGTGCGGACATATAACGTCAATAGCGATGCTATTCAACCTTCTGCGCATAAATTTGCGACCAGCAACTCTAACATCCGCCATGTTACACAACAGTCGTATCAAAGCAATGATTTTGCGTCAGGTAAAGAATTCTTTAATGTTCATAAACACTTATCGAAGAGATAAAGATATGGTATACTATACCTTACGTTTATATTATACGAAAAAGTTATTAAATCTGAGAGTCAATCGAATAGATATCTGGCATTTCAGAAACCGACCGGGCCTAATGAAATGCTGCTTTGTTATTTTACTAGTAGATGAGCTAAGCTGTATAGTTGTTTGTCTTCTTGTACTTCTTTTTACTTACACTCGTATATGTAAACTGGTTAGATTTTTTTAAATAAAACCTATACCTTTAATAAACTGACTCTGCATAATATAAATTCAAATTACATTAACTTACGAGTGCAATGGAAACATTGGGGGCAAGTTACTCACACCAACACAAAGAGGCATGCCCGGAAATGCCCGGTTTACGAATTATTGAAAGATGCAATAATACCATCCTTTCAGAGAAGCGAGTAGCAATAAGATGTTTAAATCTGTCCATTCGATACTTTTGGGTAGACAGAGGGCATACTGAGCTTTCTTATCAGAATGTTAACTGTTCCCACATAGCGTAAAACGGTCTCTTTTGGCAACACATCGCCATTGATTGTCTTGATGTATCCCGCGGCGGACAATTCAAGTTACGCTAAGATCGTTGATTGGGTCGCTAGTGTTGCTTTTGATGTTAACTTTGAACAGCACGTCGCGGGTCAGAAGAATGTGTTCAGGAATAAAAAGGGTTGTTAGGTGGATTAAAATGATCATTTGCAAATATGAAACCATTGTGAACGTTGTTGATAAATGCGTGTTGGATATTGCGGATAAAATTGTATTAATTTGGATGGTTGCTTACAAAGGTATAAGAAGGGGATAGAGTGTAGGTTTAATAGAGCAATAATAAACTTAAATGTGCTTAGAAATGTGTATAGCTATTTGAGGCCTGTAACGAGATGTCAGAGAGGAGGGCGATGTGGGTATATGTGTTTGAGTCAAATTGAATGTCCAGAGGGATATGTGAATGTGTTAACGGTAAGAAGTATGAATATTATGGTATTCCAGTAAGGTAGTACGAGGGTGTTAGATTGTGAACCGATGGGTTATCAGAGGGGTTGAACTTAAATTGGAAGATGACGGCAGAAGAGAGTCAATTAGTAGTGGCGTAAAGTGTAATGAACAAAATGAATACTTTTTTTGAATACTTGTTTGACGAATGTGGAAATGGTGAACGGAATTTGAAAGTTGGTGGTAGGAAGGTTAGGAATAGGATAACACATGGATCGCTATAGAGTGCTATATTGAATGCAATTGTGGGAATTCATTGGGGAATGCGGAAAGCAGGTAGCGAGAGGTGTTAAGAGAATATTAACCGTAAAGCAGTATGAGAAGGTACAGAAGCTAGAAGACAGTTGTCTTAAGAAGAGGGATTAATAAAACATTAAAAGGTTTATGCGAATATGAATAGAGAGCTGAACGTGGCAATAAAGGATAAGGAAGTAAGAAATTAGAATGAGAGAACTGAAGGTGTTGATGGAAAGAATGAAAAGGGAATTGGAAGAAAAGAAAGAAAATGCAAGTAGAGTGATGGAGTGAATTAAAGTTACATGGAGAAGGTATGTGAGAAATTTCAAGGATTGAAGGGGCTAATTGCAAAATTGGATAGAACTTGTGCTGGAGTAGAACAGGAAGAGAATGTAGAAGTTAAAAATTATACGACTTGCTATGATATTAGAGCGCATGATGTAGCAGGAACAGGAGGAATATACCACATACTAAAGTAACATGATAATACTAAAAATTCAGTTGTAAAATTACTGACACATAATTCTTCAGTAACGTAATATTAAGTACATTTCGAAGACCATTGTAAATGTTATAAGGGTGAACTTTGTATGAAGTAGCACAGCATAAAAACATGCTCTCTATAATAATATATTAAGTACGTATGAAATATATTGAGAATTAAAAAGCTGAATGAAACAAAAATAAGCGATACCCTTATAGGTCCCGAAGAAACATTTTAAATCATTATTTAAAAAACACTTCCCTATATATTGCCTTCAAGCATAGGATATAGCTAATTATTATTTCTTTTTTCACCTTTCATTTATTATCGATTTATTTTGTGATCAGCCGGGTAGAAACCGTCTTGAAATAACCATTTATGTTATATAATAAATATTCTCGCCCTATTTTCCGTTTTTATTTTAATGTATTCTTTATTTATGTATCTATTATTTCAGTATATAAATATTTCAGATAAGATTTACTTATGCAACTCGTAAAAACACAGTATGTCATTTGTGATACATAAAAATATGCTGCATTCTGCATATTGGATTTTTGTTTTAGTTACGACTCCTATTTCGTCATCTCGTCAATTTCTTATCACCGACTGCACAAAGAGGTATTTTCTTTTCGTCTTTCTTACATTTTGATTTGGAAAAGTGAAACTGGTTTTGTTCTTTTCATAGTCCTGGTATAGAATCTTCAGCTTCGGAGTCTGAAAAATAGACAGCATTTTTATTGGCTGTGGCAGCAGAACTCAATTCATCAAGTATTTTTATAAAGTCCGAGTGATCCTTGATGACTTTCTTACTTGTATCATGGCTAACAGGCCACCCATCCTTCAGGCGTTGCCAATACAAAATTCTTCAACCTCATAGGTTTGATTTGCTTTTTACGCACTGTCTAAGACAAGATATCATTTGCTCATCAATAGGAAGATTAACTGAAACTGGCAAAGACAATCTTACACAATCAATAATAGGCTCAACTTTCCATAATTTGTAATTTTCTTTAACTTCTGCTCGAACGACCAAATTATCAACAAATGTAAGTAATTTTATAATTTGAAAAAGTGATTCCTTAGTAGGCACTATCAAACCTACGCTACAGAAATGTTGGCAGTTTCAAGCTTTTATGATATGGATCCCTACAAGTATTTTAATTTCCTAAACATTTTATTTATAGATTTTTGATTGTCGTGAAGAGCCTTACGTGGCAATCTTCCTTCTACACCCTAAAGTATTATATCGGTAAATTCTTCCTTTCCAGGACATTTGCTAGTGACGGCACCTTGTTTTGAATTTGAAGCTTTTGGGTTTTGTTTTGTCCTCTATGGCTTGCTCTGAACCCAAAAAGTAAAAATGAAAACAAGAACGGGCATTTTTACTTTACTTCAAATATAATTCCAGAGCGAAAAGATGGAATGTAGCTTTAATATTATTAGACAGAAACCGTTTTTCAGCACGCTCGCGAGCAAAGCGTCCATGGAACGCCGAATTTAACATCACATCTCGCTTTTCTAACCTATTGCTAGAAAGAGTGAGTGGAAATTGACCCCTTGGTGTAACTTGAATAGTTCGTTGCAAATACATTTCAATAGTGACGCATAAACATGTGTTTACATGATAAACTTTTTTTCTTGTTTTTGTATGAGGAACTTGTCCCCAAATTTATTCCGGTAATTCCCTTACATCCTGTTTGCGCTTTTCACACACCAAGTAAATTAATAATATATAAAAAGAACTAAGTACAATTACTCTCATTTGATTGCTTGCAGTGGATTCA
Source organism: Metallyticus violacea (assembly GCA_030762175.1). NCBI lineage: Eukaryota > Metazoa > Arthropoda > Insecta > Mantodea > Metallyticidae > Metallyticus > Metallyticus violacea. The sequence continues at coordinate 108,894,526 of CM060830.1, read as the reverse complement.
GAGACAAAAATAACTCGTATGTTATTATTGTGTTCCACGTTCGATAAGTCGAATTAGGAATACAATATAATTTATATTAGTAAATAAAGTTTAGTTACCTTAATGCTATTTATTTTAATTTAATGTGTAATATCAGTAATGGTATATGAAGAAAACCTCTAAAGTAGGATGAGATATTTCCATATTTACCTATACTACACAGGTTTATATTTTAAACATTTACAGGATGTAAATAATATACGCACGTTCGGAAACTCTTTGTTTACGCAGCAAGGCTTCTGATATGCCGGAAAGCCGTAGGATATGACCATACCTAGAGTTTGTTTTGTGGTTTCTTCCTCATTTGTTTGTCAATCACATGGCAGATGGTAGTGATCGTCTTTAAAAAGCATGTATGCTAATCTTTAATATTTTAAAATGTTTGGTATGGTCTTGTGCAGTATGTTTTCTTAAGCTGCTATGTTGATTATATCCTGAAATATTTAGCAGTCTTAGTTCTTTATTCCATATTTATGCTCTGTTTAACGTATATGGATTTTAGTTCCTTGGAAATAAATGGTGAACATTTGAAATACATGCACTGGTATAAAAACAAGAAGCCAGGGCGAGTATCACAGATTTTAATTAATTAATTGTATATGTAGATTTTATACTTGCATACTGGAGTAAAGAGGTGTACATGCTTGTTTTAGGGGAAAAGCTGAGATCAGGAATGACCTGGTTTAGACTGGGAGGCTGGAAGGCTAAAAAATAAAAGATAGTTCTGGAAGGAGAATCTGCCCATTTTGTGGAGGGGAGGAGGAATCAGTACATATTCTGACAAAATGTACCCACCGAGAACACCTTAAAAAAAAAAAAAAAAAAAAAACGCTGTTCCCAGAAATATTTAAAAGGCAATTGGTTGAATATTGGCAATTTTCTAGCCAAAGTACGCGAAGCTAGAAGCAATTTATTTGCTTGTCAGAACGCAATAACTAGTATATAGGTAATAGGTTTCAATTCATATATCTGTAAATACCGTTATTCATATAATACTTTTTAAAATGTTCATTTATTATTAATATTGTCTTATATTTTATTATTATTTGTTGCTCTTTCAAATTGTGTATAATATTTAACCATGTATGATCTACGATCCAGGAAAAAATATGTTTGTAATGTGTGTATGGAATTTTATAACAATAAAGATACACCAATTACATACATACCGAATAAAAAACTCTATTTTACGTATCAGAGCAAAAAGGACAAATGAAGTGCTAAATGGTCTACTGTACTTTAACTTTCTGTCCCTTTATTATTTCCACGGACAATTTCAAATATTATTACATTTTACTTTAATGGTAAAGATTTAATTTAAGTAACAAAATCCCTCAAATACCTTAAGGGGACATGTTAAATAATTCGACTTTTGTAACGGATGTATATACAGGTTGCATGTTATTAAATATTTAGCAACGGGAGAATATGACTCTATATTGGGAATAGCTAAACATTAATTTATTTGATGAAATGCTTTTAGTCAACAGTTGGGATTCAATCAATAATTATATACCCATTACTACACTCTTTGAACGCTAATGAAAATGAACCAAATATACGTCAACCAAAAGGGGACTTCGAAAAATATTAAATCATGTTTTATGTAAGTCCTTTGTAAATTACTTTACTATAGGGAATTGTGAGCACATATCAATTGTTAATTATTAATTTAAAACACACAAAATGGAGAAATTTCTAGTACTTCTTACTTGTCTGTGCACAGAAGGTTATAAAGCTGTAGCTGCGATACGAAAAAATCTTTAAGTGTAGAGCAAAAGAGACATTACAGAGAGGGCAGCATAACGATAGTTCCAACTTTTCAATACAGACATTAAAGACATACAAAAACCCAAAATGCCTAAGTTATGGAGCTTTGAGAACACGCAGAGTTTTAAAAGAAAACCCATTAAAGGCAGCCTTAGGAGTAAGAAAAATTGGTACATTAAAAGAAACATCACATTAAAACGTATCAGAGCAAATTCAGCACAGAGAGGCTAGGGATGACAGAGAGCATCGTTACATTGATATAGGAATACTGTGATATCTCAATGCCTCCCAGCTAATAACAGCTGTTAAGGAAATTCGATTTGAACATAGAGAAATGTGGTGTCAGGGACCGTCCTCAACATTATAACGAAATTTGAATTGCGCCTATCCAGCGAGTTCTCTTGCAAAAGATGACCCAACACTCCAATCGTATAAACAATTAGATCCCCCATATACGCGAAGGTAATAGTATTAATGTGACACTAATTATAATTGTCGCATGGGTCTTAAGGCCGTGCACTCTGATACCGTCTGTTTAACAAACGAACGGTAACATTTGCTATAATTACCTTCGTATCTATGCGTACATACATATATACATATATACTTCTATCACACAGAATAAATACACAAACATGCATAGAACGCCTACTCCTAACCCCTTCCTATTATTCGCTCTCTGTTCTCTACAGCCACTAGTCTTCTTTACAGAGTCTTCGCTAGAAATATTTTCTATTTGTGCATGTACGTCTCTCTCATGCACCAACACTTCATAGGCGTTCAAACTTCAGTTGTAGCTCAGAAATTCAGAATGTTAAATGCTCATTTCTTAAAATGTATGTTTCTCCGCATTGTGCCACAATATGCCTTCAGGTGTCGCTTTCTCCGCACAGTGGGCAAATTTCTTTTCTGGAAACTTTAATTTCCTTCCCAAGCGCCTAACCTGAACCGTGCAAGAACACCTCTCTCTAAATAAATCCTCATTCCTGGCCTGCACTATTTGACCCTGGAGGTTAAGTGAGACTTTGCTGTGCAATTTGCCTCAGTGTTTTATCCATCTATATCTCGAAAACGTCTGTTAACTCATCCTCCAGCTATTGCGCGTTATATTATGTCCTTTTAACCAAATATACCCCTTTCATTTTTTTCTAAGATTTTCTTTACTTCTGATGCCCAACACTTTCGCCGCCATTCTCTTATTGGTTACTCACACACACACCCATTCGAAGAAGTGCTTGATCCCCCATATTATTGTTTATAAAGACTTAGTTGTTCTTACTTTCGTTGTAGATACTGAACTCTCTAAGAACCCCACAATGTTCTTCTCCCTAACTTTCGCTTCAAAAACTGCTTTTGTACCTGTACGAGTTCTTCAGTGTTTTCCCACCCCTAAATTTCGGTGCGTTTAAACGTTTCAATTCCTCGGCGTTTACAGATTTTGGCTCCGTATATCATAGTGGTTCTAACTGTTTTCATTGTTCTCAACAGTATTCCCGGTTTCGTTTTATCCAAATCATTGTCACTAAAATTTTAATATGCACTTACGTTGGTGAAACTTATATATATTTACCTTCCGTTCATACCTAAGTGAGCCCCAAATGTGAATTTCTTCCACATTTCTAATGTCTGTCTCCCGCCTCTCTTGCTAAACACTGCACCATTCGTATTCTAGTATGATATTTACACTTCCGTAGATCGTACAAGTACGAAATTTTACTGGCTTCAAGAGCGACTTCGCGAAATGTGTTACGCTTTTCGTGCAAAGACAATTGGGAGGGGGGGGATAAATACGGTGAGAAAAGTCGAACAATTGTGGCCATGCGCCATACATGTCACAATTTATTTTATATAATAAAATTTGTGTAAATAAATATCTTCCTATCTAATTTTAATCAGAATATTTGCAGAAATAAACCATAATTCCTACGTGTTGTTGATTTTATTTATTTACGGACGCTCTTTAACATCTCAGGTCATCAGTGTCCCATTCAATTCAGGGCGTGAAGCGAGCGACAAATTTTGCTCAGAGGCCTCTTCTTTCAGGCTTGAGGTTCTTTTTCGTGCCGTAAATGTACGACAGGGACCCACGGCTTTACTTACCTTCCGAAGGAAGACATACTTAGGTTTTTACATCCGAAAAATTCCATCGATCCTGGCCGGGTTTGAATCCGCGATCTTGGGTTTAGAAGGCAAGTATGGTAACCACTACACCACCAGGACCGGCATTCCTACGTGCAAAATTAATTCTTTGAAACACATATCGCATTAAATGCTGACTCCATTATTACTTTAGACAAGTACATTGAATCTTTCCTGCAAGTGAATTTAACAAATTGTAATATCTCATTGATTTTTCCCAACGGAACATAAAACCAACAAGAACATATGTAACATATCAAACGTCCATTAACGTTCTGTGAAGTAAATCGGGACTTTTGAACACAACATATTATAAATATATATTTCTTACAATATTATATACTATGCATTATTTTATATGGTTTCGAAACGCCAATGCTTGCAATACTCTCGTTTACTCTTTTGTTTATTTATGTTTGTGTCCAACTTACAAATAGCAGACAAGAAACGGATTAATAACTTGGAAGTAAATTTTCTTACATTTTCAGAGTAACTCAAAATCTTAATCTTCAAATAACAGACAATGCATTTGAAGAAATAAAACAAGGGCTATCAAATACGATGCAGGAGACTAAATCACATGATTCCTGTGATCACTTTAAAATATTCTACTTGTGACAATATTAAGGAAAAAATATAGAGCTCATTTACAGAGTATTGTTCGATATCGATATCTCTTGAGTATCGAGAATGTATTACAGATATTTCGATGGCAGATTTTCTCGTTATTCAAAATCTGTGCTAATTTTAATCTCGATATTCTACTTGTCAATAGTCGATACCTTCTTATTTCTACTAAATAAAATGCAAAATTTCATGCATTATTTTGAGAGTATCAAACAGTCAAACAAATATTAATGTCGAGTATATTTTGTAAGATTAGGCAATTAACACCTTTACAATTATTGCTCATGTTGTGGGATTTACCTCGCAAAACCTCCTTTTACAAATGCGTTAAGTGACACGGTTATCACAAATGAAAATAGTTGCAAACTTCACTGATATTGTCCGAAAAGACCACGAAACGTAGTGTCTTCTCTCACTTTAAAATAAGAACTTGGTAGTAACCAGTTTTCACACTAAAGATGCTGAAATATTAAAATATGAGAATAAATTACTTATATAGTTTAATAGTGACACGATATGTTTACCAAAAGTTATTTTTATTATCCGTTAAAATCAGAAATAACGTCATTTATTTGGCGAGCGTAGTTTTTCCATATGCACGAAAAATGAAAAATATGCTAGAAATTAATACAATAGCACATTCAAAAAAGATCTGCTTCAAACCACAATTCAGGAACTTTATCATTTTGGTACGTGATTTTAAAGACATTATTAACTCGGACAGACTATTTGCAAAACTATAAGCAAAAGGTCATTTATGTGGCTTAGAAGCACAATCAATTTCCTGGCAATCACGTGTTTTTGTGGTCACTTTAAAAGGTTCTATTTGTGGCAATATTAATTAAAACTGTTGTATTAGGAAAGCATCTGAACAGTATCGAGCTCATTTACAGAATATCATTTGATATCGATCACTTAAGTATGGAAAATTCATCTATATGAGAGGACCGGTTTTTCGTAGAGCTCTTTGTATGTACCGAATGACTGACCTAAGGTCACCCGAGTACATTGTTTTTCCAGGAGAATAAAAGGAAATATCCAAGGATAGAACTTGGCTTTTCATTGGTTCACATCGGCATATTTCAGGGAAATCTATCTTTATTAAATGTGACATACACCGGACACCTGCATATTCGGATAACCAAACGTTTCATTTTAAAAGGAAGTAGTTTCATTCGTGACGAATTCGATCTACACTGAGGCTGAGAGAATATACAAATCTCCTCCCAGAAGGATTGCGTGTTTATTCAATAAATTCTTAATGTCTTTCCGCATTTCAAAAGCTACTTCCACCGCTAATTTCCTTTTAAACGCCTTTGTAGCACAGCATAACAGCACGTGGGAGCGATCATCTTTGCTAGACGGAACGCCATTTTGTTACTCTTTTGTCACAGCCCTCTAGATACGCTAGGGATTTGAGCGAGGAAAGCGGAGATTAAATACAGAAAATACTCATCAGCGCTCGTAAATTGGATTTAATTCTATTGGATTTTCCTCTAGGGACGGGTTCATCGGTTTGTACAACGTTAATCTGCTACCACGGTTCACTGGTCATTAAAAATCAGCGCTAATTCACTTAAAGTCCGAGCTGTGCGCTGTCTGCAGTCCAACTGCCTTCTAGTTAGTTAGTTCTGATCCCTATGCCGGATCTGTCTTCAACAATTTGTAAGGCAAACATACTCGCTCGTCAGTAGGCGCTCATGAAATGAAAGATTTCATCATCGTTGCCTACAATTTTAAAAGAGACTGCTACTAGAAATACTTTCGTCAATGCATTCGCATTTATGTATCGACGTCACAGACAGGAGTGAAAGAGATGAATGAATCTGACAATGCTATGAAACAGAGAGGAAAGTGTTGTGTCTTCCTGTACACTAACGCACTGTCTTAGAACGTTCTGGTTTCAGTTCTAGACCAGTATTTTTTCCAGACTATTTTTCAAATGGATGTCTTGCGAAACACACTATTCTTGTCTTGTTCTGAGTAATATAACAAAGCAGATTAACTTTTAATAAATTTATTCTGTTTATACAGCTTCTCTTCATCTTCCCCTCCGATATTAATTGCTGGAAGAGCTAATTATCACAGTGCTGTAGTACACGCCCCTGGACACCCGCAAGATTATTAACTGCTTAATAGTGATCAGCGCCTAATGACTAGCATACTCACAATGCAATGTTTACTGATCAAAGATCCAAGTCCTGCTGGCGACCACGTTATTTTCTATATGATCATCACCGGCGAATAGAGCACTTTGAACACTTTGGTGATTCACAAAGTCAGTTACAGTAGAATGAAAACTACTGACACTAAAAATGTGCGGCCTAAACGTGTGAATTGAAATTTGCTCTTCGATTGCTTAGTTGAGTATTTGAAAGAAACTTACACAATTTTGAAGTAGGTTTACCCCAGTTTTTTCTACTACGATTACAACTTATAATACAGTTAGACAACATTGAGTTATCTAATTACCTCAAGGTAATGTTGCTATCAATTTGAAACACATCGCTAAACAGCGCAGAGATTTGTCGTATGCACTAGCGCAATAAATAATGAAAGACGAAAAAAATACTTTTCTTATAAGCCCCGAACTCCTACAACATTTTTTCATTTTTAGAGGCCTTAGGCTATTACAAGGAAGCAAATTATAACCCATAAAACACCATTGAAGAGGAAAGTAATTGGCATTGGACTTTGAGATCCACGAGTCTATTCCTGGAAAAAATGTTGTCAAATACTCGAAAGTTTAATTAGTTGGTTATACTTTAGTGTTTTATTTACCATCTGAAAAGTGTATATATATGAACGAATAGTTCAACAAGTTCTAAAATTGCAAAAATATGAGCACAAGAGAAGAGTAATGAAAATATAGTATAGTATTGACATTTTGGAAAACCAACAGCATGATTCGAAATATAATTACAGAAACTATTTCCAAGCAATAAACGTGCTAAGAAAAATTATTAAAATGATAAGATGAAAATCGTTATCAATTTCAACCAGGATGGTAAGAAAAAGCAAAAAAATTTAAAGGACCCCCTAATTTCACTGTTACTGAACAATGGAAGACCGTTTCTTGTTGTGACGTTACACTAGTACAGTCAAAACTGTTTGGGGGAGCGGGTTTATGATCTGAATTACCCTTTACAGTTTATACAAGGGAAACAGTTTAAAAGTCCGGAGGATTAGCGGACGTACCCCCTCCAACAGCTGAGATTACCCTCTTTTCAGTCAGTTGAGTGTGATTCGGGCAATTGTGATGTGCAATCGAGAGTGAGATTTCATTAAATAGTGCAGCAGTATAAATGTATTCACTGCATCGTAGTAAATCATTCATCCTCAAGGTGCAGAATGAGACAGACAATAAGATTGAAGTAGTACACAAGATTAATGCAAAAGTAGATCGGACAAGAATGTTCATCAATCCATAACCGAATTGTGTGGTGATGTAGTGGTAATCATATTTGCCTCCTAATCCCAAGATCGCGGGTTCAAACCCGGCCAGGACCAATGGATTTTTTCGGGCGTAAAATTCCTAAGTATGACTTCCTTCGGAAGGGAAGTAAAGCCGTGGATTCCGTGTCGTACATTTACGGCACGATAAAGAACCTCAAGCCTGATAAAAAGAGGCCTCTGAGCAAAATTTGTCGGCTGTTTCACGCTCTGAATTGAATGGAACGCTGATGACCTGAGATGTTAAAAGAACATCCGAAAATAAAACAAATCAAGAACCTCTTTGTAGTAGGATATCAGCGAGATATTTTTCTTTGACAAAGTAGTATTAATATGTGAAAGATTTGTTAATTATTTATGTTTTGTTAAGATTAATATAGTTATGAGGAGGAGATTTTTTAACCTTATACACCTAATTAAATTTCCTTCACTTTTTAACTCTTCTGCGATCCAAAAATTTCTCTTTCACTGAAAGCTTCCTGTTTATTTTACACACTCAAACAGTCTGATATCTCAAGACATCGCATTCACTTCATGCAGAATGCCCCTTCTGTATAGGGGGTTTGCCTTACCGCGTATCTCAGCGAGGAACACATTTTTCAATCTCTCGTAATTAAAACAGTGTTTGAGGAAAATCCCAGTGCTGCTGTATTTTCCTTGTAGATGATACAAGTTTCATCATAGGACCCGCATCCAAGGAGGGAATTTTAATGAAGGCGGGCGTACTTAAGGAGGGAAAACTTTGAGATTCTAGCAGAGTTGGTGAGCGTGTCCGCACAAAGCCTCGGTAACGATCGGGATGTGGCGAGGCATGGAAGATGGAGTTCTGGAGAAAAGGGTGACTTACTCTCTTGAGGCACTCTATACAGAGTGGCATTAGTTCCGGAGACCAGCTGTCCATAGCCCAAGGCGTTACGTAGCTCGTTGGCCTTTGTCCTGTCACTAAAGTGTCGAGCGGTAGTTTGCACGTATACTGTAAAAATAATAAAGAAGTGATGCCACTAGTTCTGATGTACTTTGGGGATTAATTTCTGCTGCGATGTCAAAAATGTCTTATTTTTATGTTGACAAATTGTTTTACTTACATTTTTATCATAACCCTTGGGAAACTGTCGAAAGTATTTGTGCGAATACTATTCTTCTCCGCGTAATTTACACTATTTTTGAAGAGTAGCTTGAAAATCATTCATGTATCTATACACTAGAGCAATTGTAACCATTTTTCCTAATATTGTCATTTGGGGGGGGGGTGCCTCGTAATTAAGACTGGGGTTTGATAATTGAATTTTCAACGAATAATGGGATACGTCACATAAGTTAAAAGTATTTCTGAAGTCACGCATACAACAATTACTAAATGTTTGGCGGGGTTAGGAGCAGGCTCTGCGCGTGCGCATTAAGCAATTTGAAAACAACTTTTATCGGTACGCTCTGCTCAACAAGCTAAGCCTCTTTCACGAACGGCTCTACTTTGTCAACGAATACACAGTTGCCATGTTGCACATGGTTGCTCACTTGATTAGACCTCGTGCTACCAAAAGGAAGGTAGTGGGTTCCCTTCCTCTAAGGGATGATTTAGTTTTTATTAATCTTTATAATTTGTCTACTCTTTTCTTACACTTTTTTTAGGGAAGACGACGCATAGTAAAAATTGCGAAAGCAATGCCGTTGTTGTGGTTAGCTTAAATTTAAAAAAAAAATGCTAAAGTTACATGTTAATTCAAAGTTGCAAATTTTGGATTGGTTAGTTAGGTTAGGTTACGTTAAACTGTTAAAAGGGAATGTCTTTTCCCATATCAAGCTTTACATTGCTACAGCACAGCTTCCCATGTGATTAACCACTAGCATGCCTCCTACAAAATTACAACTGTTATATCTACCTATATTTTTTTTTTTATTTCTTTTTATCACTACAACTTCCCACATCGTCCGCTGCCGTTCGTGAGGTCCGACTATGGCTTTCATTTACACATTCCTGGTTTTCTCCGCTGCCGCTCGTGAAAGAGGCCGTGGCTTATTGAGCAGAATGTTACTGGAAATGTGGATGTCTTTCCTTCGCACTTGTCTCTGTTGAGTGAGAAAGGACTCCCAGTCATCGCTACGGTCTCCATTTCGTGAATTATTATTCCTAATCTTTGTGTCTTCACTCATGTACTTCGTTACATTTATTGTATTTGAGTGGGATGTAACTAAGCCAGAGCTATATCCCCATACCCAGCCTCGAAGGAGGTTGCAAAATTATTGAAAGATTTAATACAAACTCCTGTGTTAGGCTAAGATTTGGAGCCTGAGTCAGATAAGAAAAATTCGATGTCACGCTGGGATTTCACTAACCGTGTTGATACCTTACCATCTAAGCTACCGTGCCCTATCCGACCATAGCCCGAATCGCCCCAATCTGAGTCTAAACACTCCGGAGAACTCTTAAGTTTATCTCGTTATAGAATATTTAGTCCCTAAAAGACGAATCGAAACTTTCGACTACAGGAGGTCTAGCTTTCATAGTTAAACCACACTATTAGGATTATCCATGTGATTTTGCTAGGTTCGAAAATAGCCGAGAACCTACCTATATCTTAGTCGAGTTGCCACGCCGAGCCTATATCTAAGCCCACACCGCACAGCAGCGAAGGATCGCAGTCGATGGCATTGTTGCGGGTTTTACTAAGCGTTGGCAACTCTTGCTGTATTCTTTGGAAACCTATAAGATTTTCTCGATGTAGATGCTTTATATCTAAGTTGATAAAATCTTGGAATGATCCAGTAGTAAACAATTAATTTATTAAAGTCCGCCATCTTCTGCAGAATAACTATGTAATAATACTTCGGGGTGAAGGTTCTTTGTGGGCATTGCTCTTGATGTGCTGACGCCTGCGTGTTGGAAAAGCAAATATCGAACTGCATGCGGTAATTAAGTTCTTTGTGAAAAAGAGCATGACAGCGACAGAAATTCATCGATACAGAGAAATACCCTAGGGGATTATGCACAATTATTTCCAAGTGGACGCGGTCATGAAAGATTAGAAAATGAGCGAAAAAATCTACCACAATAAAAATTGTACGACTCGAGAATTGCTGACGGAAGGATTAAGATTTCTGATGCTATTGGCTTTTGAGTATTTCACGTTTAGACGGAGGCATTAGAGATGAGGGCCATTATTGTTGATACCGTTCAAAAGTAGCAACATGAAGCTCTGCAAGCAAAGAAGTGATTCAACTGATTTTATCCTTCAATTTGCGACTAATGATAAAATATGAAGGATCACCCACCGTCAAAAAAGGGCAAATGTATCAAATCAGCTGAAAAGATGTCATCGTTTTATGGAGAGATAGGGTGTGTTTTCATTGTGACCTTAAGTTTTTCCTGTCTATCTCTGATTTCAAAGTTTAATAAACATCTAAAACTGCTTAGTTACTTCTCAAAAGAAATAATAATAAATAATGTAGAAAATACAATAACTCAGATTTAAAATTGGAATTAATTGCAACACCTAGAAATCAGCTACGTTGTGAAATGTCTACAGGAAGCAGGAAGTCAGTGATTCACCGTGCAGAAATTGCTGTTAAAATAAATCTCTGCTAGGTCGAGTTCTGGTCAACTGTGGTTATCTGCACACAAACCTTTAGGGTCACAATTTAGCTGCGAGCTATTGGATGAATTCTGGCTACAAAAAGAAAAGGTTCCAGATTTTATCAGCACTCGTCCCTTCAGCCACTGCGATTTTGGGTTGACTGCTATTGAGCGTAAAAAAGAAACCAAAGAATGGAATTATTTTTATGTTAACAAAAACTGAATCAGTTTGAACACAACAATTTCAAGTTTAATGCTAACTTGTTGATAATTATGAGTTCATCAAGATTACTGATAATTATGTTCGTGAACCTGCCATCGTTCACTTAGGTTGGCAGTCATGTATCGGCTGAGTTCGTGTCATTATTGTTGTTGCATGCTTTTGTAATTTTGAAATAGAGCAACTGTAGAGACTTCTTAATCTAAGACTAATGCATGAAGAAAACGGCACAGCAGATCTATATAAAGATTGGTAGGAAGAGCTTAACTGAATTGAAATACGTGTGGTTCAGCCCCGCATTCCTCCAAAGACATTTTGATGGCACCTGTGAAGTAATTGCTTAGCTTGTTGGAGTGTGTAGCAGTTAATGTCTGTTATGTATAAACCCCAGTATGTTTCATGCCGGAGTGTGTGTCAGACATAGTCATTTCTTAACACGAAAGGCTGCGTACTTCTGTGTTGAACAGTTTTGAAAAGTGTGAATTCCAGAAGGGAAATGACTGCGATTTTATTTTAATTTTATCCATATTAGTGTTGTATTACTGCCTGTCAATTACACTTTAATACTTTATCGTTACATTTTCTGTATAAATATATTTTTACATATTTTATTAAAAACAATCACATCTCCAACTTTTCAACGTTTCCTTTAAAATTGTCGTAAGAACACAAGTTTTTTTTTTTTTTTTTTTTTTTTTTTTTTTTTTTTTTTTTTTTTAAATCCACTTGACGCTTTACGGTCCTCTTTCATTGAGAAATTCGCCACCTCTTTCAGAGCACTTGAAACTAAGTTGGGGGTTTCTTTTTGGTGCATGTCACGTCTTTCAGTCCGAGAGAGTGAAAATGGAGCTGTTATGTGGCTATTCAACGGGAAAAATGAAGCTAGTAATTTTCGGACAAAAACACCTGACCATTGCGGACCACCACAGAAAGTAGCGGAGAGTGACTTAAGATTTGAAACGCATAATCAAAAGTTGCGTTATTGTGGTCTGCTCGCTATGTTTTTATTTTTAACAGGGCTCTAATGAACAATCTTTTAATTTTATTTTCAGCTCCTTCTTTGATCTCCAGGCTTTATTTATGATTAATGAAGTTAAATTTCTGGTTTTCTCTGGAGAAACTATCCCTCTTCTTCCCCCTTTGAAGCATAGTATGTAAACAGTCAATTCGAAACTAATATTTCAATTTTACAATAATGGAGTTAAATTCAAAGTAATTTCATTAATCGAAAAAGGGGACTTAACGGAATGTAAACTGCAGTGCGCTATGAGGTTGAGACTGCAATCAACGGAAAATAGTCGGTCCTGTTGGTGTAGTGGTGACCATACTTACCTTCTAAACCCAAGGTTCAAATCCGGCCAGGGTGGATAGATTTTTTCAGGAATAAAAATCCTATTATGACTTCCTTCGGAAGGGAAGTAAAGTCGTCGGTCCCGTATCGTACATTTACGGCACGAAAAAGAACCTCAAGTCTGAAAGAAGAGACTCCTGAGCAAAATTTGTCGGCCGTTTCACGCCCTGAGTTGAATGGGACGTTGATGACCAGAGAAGTTAAAGAGCGTCCGTAAATAAAACGACTCAAAAAAAAAAAAAGAAAGAAACATCGGATAATAATCATACTAATAATATAAAATAAAGTTCTGAACATCATTATTATGATAAATATACAGATGCTGTGATTTTTAAACCTGAATTATTACATTTCTTTGTAGGTAGGGGAATAATTTATGGTGAATACAACAATGGCGGTTGTGATAGTGATATTATTATTATTTGTTTCATTTTTTGTATACAGATATTAAAGGACAATGTAAAAATTTAATTTGTTTATTTCTCTTAATTGTTTTTAAAACAAATGTATTTCATCTAGAAGAATGAGAGGAGGAGGAGCAAGACGACATAAAAAAGAAAAATCTAGAAACATTTTATTTTCTCTTCCTATATTTCTTAAGCAAGGAATCTTCATACCAGTAAGCTAATATTTCCATAGTGGTGTGGGAGAGAAGGTCTACCAAAATAAATAAGCAAATAAGAAAACAAATATATAAAGTCCTGTTCTATAAAAGTTAATATTTTTAACCAATCCATTTTATATGTCAATTGGATTTAAATCAACGCAATGGTACCGAACTACTTTCCTGTCATCTTTTCTAAGCTTAACAAATGTTTACGTGCTAAACCCAATGTGTCCTACAGTTTTCTTCATATTTTCTGTGTTACATTATTTGTATTTAAATTGTTCTAAATATAAAATACACTACACTATTAAAAGCCATTAGATATATAAGGATATCTTCGTTAATTTCTTGTGCAGAAATAATAAGTAATGTTCTTACATGATATGACAATAGATTTCAATTTTATCTAGAAAAGCAAATCCTCATATTTAATGTAAAATTTCGAGGATAAATTAAAAATAAATTTGATAAAACAGATGGTTTTAGACACAAAGAGAAAATTAAACCAGGACTTACAGCATGTGAGGACTTTTTTCTCTCAATTGGGTTGCACGTTTTGCTTACAGAAAACACCTCTGTATGCAAACACCTCATTATACTGAACATCTTTTTATGCTTTAACATATTCAGTATATCCTCTATGTTGGACATCCCTTAATCCTAGAATCTGGACGCCCCTTTTGCTAACAACTAGGAAAAATTCTTTTTCGGTTATGTATTTTTTCTCTCAATTGGGTTGCACGTTTTGCTTACAGAAAACACCTCTGTATGCAAACACCTCATTATACTGAACATCTTTTTATGCTTTAACATATTCAGTATATCCCCTATGTTGGACATCCCTTAATCCTAGAATCTGGACGCCCCTTTTGCTAATAACTAGGAAAAATTCTTTTTCGGTTATGTATTTATGTTAACTTATTTAAGCTTTATTCGCAATTCTCTCTAAAGATTTAAATAATTCATTAGCAAGTACACGCTACTATAACATCTTTTCCCTAACTTGCTTTCTGATACCTATTTGAGCTTGATTGACATTTATCTCTATGCTTGGCAATGGGTCATTAAGCACAGTAGTATGGAAAGGGTGGACTTTTATTTCCTGTTATGCTTCCTGAATTCTTTACGAAGCGTAAAACTGTTACGTACTATTTCCCACAAAGTAAATATATCTATATACTTATTGAAGCAAACAATGCATGCCTAAAATAAGCAGAGTGTCCTTAGTTATTGTTGAGGTGTGAAGTGCAAACGTTAACTTTTATTCTGTGTGCAGTTTCAATATGATAAGCGTAGTTTAGTTACCTTCATTTTATTTTTATTGATCAATAAAGTGTAACACATCTGTAATTTCCTTTAATTTATGTATGAAAATCCTCTAACATGGACGTTTCGTTAAATTAAACATTTTTTTTTTATTGAACCATTCCTGTGCGCGTTAGAGAGGTTTCACTGTTAATGATCTAGCAAATTAAATTAAAATGATTCAGTCAGTTGTATCATAGAAATGAACATTAACATGTCGAGCCAATATATTGAAAGAAAAAACAAACAAACAAATAATCGTAGTAGCACCACGACAGACATAAACAGTCAACAAATTCTTGCACCAGATTAATTGTTACACTAGCAAAATAATTTTTAATTTTGTGAATTTCTATTTAAGAATTTAGACCTAATAGCTTATATTGAAACCTGCAATAAACAAGAGTTGTGCTCAAGTAAATAATCCTAAGAATATTTACAAATAATGAAAATGTTAGAAAACCCGAACGTGTAAATTTTACTCTTAAAGTGACTCCTTCGAGTCTCATGGGTTACGGCAAATGGTCCAAAAAACCAAAGAAAGAAATCAACCCCATATGCCATAGAGAGGGCTAAATGGTCGCTTAGCAACAGCAAACTTCTGAAGGCGATTCGATTCCAGTGTCGGAAGGAGGGGATGTAAGAAAAATGACCGTAGAAGCAAAGAAGAAACTTCTGGAGGAAAGAGAAAGAGATAAGGTATGAAAAATGAGCATATAGTTGGCCATGGCCTCAGTGTATGTCCCTTTTGTGCTATGGTCTGAAGAAAATACAACGCAGATGATGTAAAAAAAAATTGTAGGGTTAAACTTTCAGCCAGGGCCTGATTTATAATGTACAGGCTATCGAAATCTCGCACAGTTCACTGCAGTTTACCACTGGAAGGTGGAAATCATTACATTAGTCTTTAAATTAAAAAGTGAAATGTTGCGTCATATTAAAAAAGAAAAGAAAACTATTGCATATATTTTTAGGTGTTCACCATAATGGAACTTTCCACTAATTCGGTGCTGTAAATGCGATATCTAATTGCGCCACTAGAAAGTGGTGGTTGTATTGTCCTCTCGGACAGCTACTAAAATGACAAGCATATTGACTAGCAACCCTTTCAGCGTAAGCATAATGCATACTTTGGGTTCTAAAGGATAACGAAACATTCAACAGCGCCTCTTAATTCTAGATAATGTATCTAGGAAAGTCAATGTGAGGTGGGACGGGAAAAATCGTTCTACTTTTATATTTAGAAGAAAAGTTGTTAGCTTATGGAAATAGGAGCAAGTAAGTTTAAGCAAAATAAGGTAAATTATCACTAATAAACTTTATGCTATGAGTAGTTTTAACTTTAGAAATTAATATTAAGTGCACTACCCTGATAAGCCGTTTGTTGTAAATAGAGTTTACTAAATATTATTTCCTTTTCAGTGGCTGCTTTTGAAAATAATTATTTCATCCTCTTGCAGTCACTTTAAAATACGTTTATGATTTCCTACCTATATGGGTAAAGCATTGCACATTACTGGTGTCTTTAACAGGAAGACAGAAAATAAATAGGGAATTGTTTCAAATCACTTCTACTCTTGTGCAGTTTTTCCAGTAAACGCATGGTGTGTGGTCGTGCAGCAGGAGTGCGCAAAACGGTTAACTACAGTGCGAGTTCATTTTCAACAAGAAAGACCGCGCATGTGCAGTATATCGACAACCTCCATAATGCACGAAAATAAATGTTTACAAGAAGTTTAAATTTTGTGATACTGAGCCATATTTTTTAAAACTGCAGTTCTCCATGTATGAAGTGGAATATTTTAACTGTATTTCAGTATTTTAAAATGCATGCAGCAAATCGTTAAAATGGAATAACAACTTCTTGGTTATGTAGCAGTAAGAAAGTTTCAAAAAGCAGATGATGTATATTTGCAATTTATGTTTCTGCATATCATAGCTCCAGATACATTTATTTTCAAAGGCACAATTTTTCTTAAAATGCTAAATATTACATTTTATGTACTTGTAACAGGGGTTTCATATCTTGCAGGAAAGTCTATCTCTTGATGCTTCATATATATATATGCTGTTTCGGAAATACTTTTACAAGCCTTGTGGCGGGTTCCTCACACCATAGCAAAAAAATACATATAAACATATGTCCAGAAAGTATTAATTTTATGAGTTGTTAATAAAAGTATACAAAAACAAGAAAATAAATTTGCATATATGTTCGGCAATCCTAATGTTTGAGTTATTAATGAAAGTTTACTTCAACACATGTCAAGGTATAACCTAACAACAAGTTCGTAACCGAAAATAAAAATTCGTTTTGTTAAGTAATCGAATGACGTCTTCTTATGCACTTGACATCCCAGACTTACATGACAAAATATTATTCGTAAACTTTCATTAATAACTCAAAAACTAAGAATTTCCGAACATTTGTTTATATGGACTTTTTATCTTCTTTTGGTGTTTTTTTTTTTTTGATTGATTTGTTTATGGACGCTCTTTAACATCTCAGGTCATCAGCGTCCCATTCAACTCGGGGCGTGAAACGGCCGACAAATTTTGCTCATAGGCTTCTCTTTCAGGCTTGAGGTTCTTTTTCGTGCCGCAAATGTACGACATGGGACCCACGGCTTTACTTCCCTTCCGAAGGAAGCCATACATAAGATTTTTACGCCCGAAAAAATCCTGGTCGATCCTGGCCGGGTTCGAACCCGCGATCTGGGGTATAGGAGGTTCTTTGGTGTGAAGAACCCTATACCAAAGTTTGTCAAAGTATTTCCGAAACATTTTGCTCTATAAAAATAGCTCATTTCCTCCCCTCTTGTTTCACATATTGTCAATATAATTTTCTATGAGCAGTACTGTGTATAAACACAAAATTCTTATCTTTACAACTAATTCACGTCTTTCTTTAATTTAGTGATACTTTTGCAAAACAAACTAATGTGTTCACGTTAGTTTTAAAGCGAAATATTCTCAAAATACTTCAACCGGCGAAAACTTTTAGAAAGTGTAATTTTTAGGTCCGCTATTTTAGTTGTAGATGAGCAGCGGTTTGGGAAGCATCAAAGTGTAGCGAGTATATAAAGTAGTTTAACGAATCGAACGAGACAAGTACTTGCTTCAATAAGCTGATCTTACAGCAGCGACGGTAGGCATTTTGTTACCGAGCTACCTCCTGTAAAGTAACATTTTTTGTTTGAATATCAAAACAGAGAAATGTAGATAATTATCGCTGGGTCTTGTATACAAGTCAACTTAGTATTTATATACAACTTTTTTTGAGAAACGTGGCTTTTGGCAGAGAGTAGTCTTGCCGTGTTGCTTTCCTTGTATTTAAGTCTTTCTTTGCTAGTAATCGCCTTGCGCAATATTCAAATTCTTAACGACTGACGTCAGTTGGCCGGATTAACCCGGCTGTATCCCCGAGAAGAGGAAAAGAGAGCGAAGAGAGGGGGAGACCACTCTCGAGCGGAGTGGCGCTTCTGAGGCTTCGAGCCCCGACAGCCCCCGGGACATAATTAGTTTGCTAGCCTCAGAAGTGCAGTGTGCACTGACTGGCAGTGCGGGGCAAAACTTCAAGAACACAAAAAGCAATGCATTGTTCTTAGTTCCTGCTTGCTAACCCCAAGCACTGTGCAAGAGAATTATCTGTGATTCAGCGGTTACTTGTTCCCCGTTACTTCTCTCCAAACACGGATGTATCACTCCGCGGTACATGGTTAAGTGCTACAAAGTCACTTTTACACGAAAAGTATGCCAGCACTTTTCAAAGCATTTCCTTGACAATGCTGGCAGGATGACATCTTCCGTCATGGCGCCTGCTTGTACTGCACAGAGAGCAACATGTGCACATAACGACTGGTGTTTCTCAAGACTATTACAGTATTCACTAATGTTTTCTCAATGAAAACAGTCTTTAAGTTACATTTCCCTTCGGATGTAAGTTGTCCTGGATTTTACTAGGGAAGCGAATTAGGGTAGCAGCACTGATAACGCGCCGAACGTATATTTACTATGTTCACTTAACAACCAATGCAAGCACACACTCCAAAGTCAAACCTTAGCAACTGTGAGCTGATTACAGCCGGTTTCGAAGAAGGGAATGTCAGAAATGAAGGAATACTAACATCCTTCAGTGCGGTGCACATCTCCTAAGTGTGGAGGAACTTGTCGATGACCCGTTATTTACGTTAGAATAGAAGTAATTGCGAGCAGATAATATTAAAATAGATGGTAATTGGTTCTTTGTACGTTAGGCTAACGCAAATAATGGATGCTCGTTAAAACAATTAACAATAATATAGTTCGTTGCATATCAAAATTATTAGATATTTCTATAATATGCTTTAACTGTTAGCAATGATGGGGAGTCAGAAGATGGACTTTTAAGAACTGACCTTACAATGTATTTTGAACATTGCTTAAACAAATATAGGACGAGATAAACTTAGCGTTGAAATACCACCAAGTTAAAATTTCCCTTCTATTAGTGATAAGAGTGAGCCCCCAATCGTTTGCAGCCTGGAGGGGCTAGCAAGCCTACTTGCTTACTTGTTGACCTTACTGACTGTCTTAGTCGTAGCGCAGCTATTCCCGGGTGTGTGTTATGTTGTTCATTTCTTAATTTGACAGAATACATAAAGTATATTTATTATGTCACGAGTGTTTACAACGGCACAGCGCGTCTTTATGTATACGATTCATGTGTGTTAACTCAGTGATGAAAGAATCATAGAACCAATTTTTTTAAGCATACAGTTGAATCCATTACTTACGTGAATACCATACTAAACCCTTTATTAACCGACAGGGAGCGTGATCATGCATTTTTTCAACAGGACCCTGTCACTGCTCACAATTTCATAAGAGTAATTCATGACGTGTTTCCACAAAACAAGCGTTATTAGTACGAATTGGTGGCACCCACGGTCCCTCGATTTAACAGCCTGCGATTATTATCTCTTGGGTAAATTAAAAAATGTCAAGTACAAGACGAACCTGCACTAATACAAAACTCAAAGATAATATTCGTCAGGAAATTGTCCCTATTTCTAAAAACAATTTCAGCGATGATGAATAATTTCCTAAAATGTATGGAGGATAAAGCTGGACAGTTTCAATATCTCACTTGATAATTTGGCAAGTAATCAACCTCTTACATTGATTAATATTGTTGTATGATTGGTTTTACATATCGAGATCCGGTGGCCGCTAATATTTTAAACTGTCACGATTATTTAAAGCGAAAAATAATGAGATTTTGGGTGAAAAAAACTTTTTTTTTAATTTTATTTAATATTGAAAAGTTTCTCTTTAAAATAGTGACTAATATTTTGCATCTTCATTGAAAATGTCTTATTTTATAATTTTTTGTGAATGACTTCATGCTGTGATACAGGACATTTTTGGTGCTTCAACTTTCCAATTTATGAGTTTTAAGCTGAAATGTTTACGAATTACTCATAGAATATTTTAGACTGAAATTACAATTTTGTAAATGGTAAACCTTTAATCACTTTATAAAATAAAGCAGATAATTTACTAACAGAGAAAAGAAAATATTCTGTCCGTAATATTATGCTGAAGTTCTGTAGACATCTCCTGTAAAATTATGAAGTTTCTAAACTTTCACTGTTTAGATTTTTTTAAATATTATTTACAGTTATCAAGATAGAACATTCCTATACCTGAAACATGGACCTTTGTGCTTGTTTCTCCCTTTCTTCTTTGATGATATCCGTTCTCCTTATTCGTTGAATCTCACGGTGAGGTGCTTATGCTTTCACGATCGTGTTTCCTGTTTTCAGAAGGAGCAAGGACTTTACATCTTTTCGGGCAGTAATTCTAAACTGTTAGGTTCGTTGTTCTCTCTTCAGACCTGGCTCAGTAGTGGCCAAGGGTGCACGTTTTGAGGTAATCTTTATTAATTTGATATATTTTTAAGGTTTTATTTTCATCAGGCAAACACTATATTTTCTATATACTTTTGGTAGAGTTTTTAGCATATTGCTGTTTTGGCAAAATCAGCTTGAACAAACCTAATAAAAGTTATTTTCAGTAAATAGCGTTACTGAATGATCAATTACTGAGGTTTAGAATTTGAGATTTTGTACGCTTGTTATAATAAATTTAATTATTGTGCAATTTTCTTCTCCTGGGCTTGGAAACTACACTTTCCCGGCCATATTGAGTGCTTTCCCTAGTACTATTTCTAACATATTCTTGTGTAGGCATCAATGGGAGAATGCAGTATAAAGTAAAAGTAGTATATTTATTTGAGGAGAAAGGAAAGACGCGTACAAAAATGCTTAAAGTTTCAAGATTAAGGACTCAAAAAATAAGAACTACATCAATTATTTTGCTGAACTTCACAGTGAGTAATGATGGCTTATTGCTACATAAAGGTAGGCAACACAAAGTGTGTGTGTGTATAATAAATTGTTTACATTTACTGACTTAAAGTACACATTTACCAAGGCAGTATGATAAATGTTGATGGACCTAACTGAGTAAGTTTTCCTCTAAATGTTTACAGTTGTAATGCGTCTTTGTTTGTGTAAAGGTACTTTGGCATTGCTGAAATATCAATGAACAATCTACAACATGTTGTATTTGACTTATACCTTTTAGGTCATGGTAGTACGGCATTATACGATAATTTAAAATTCCAAGTTCATTTTGTTCAAATCAAGGTGACTATCAGTTAAATGTTTGTGAAAAGAAAAAGAAATAATTATGAGAGTTTACTGTAAGATATCCAATGGGTTTTTACAGTTTTGGCGGAGAATCACATTTATTTTGTCATTCAAATATATTTGCAAGGAAACAAACTCAATAGTAAGTCAGTTAGTTCTTAGCAGTATAGTGACGACAGCTAGCGGGAGAACATGCAAACAAGAGCGACGATACAATTCCAAGGCGTATGGTTATTATTAGCAAATTCCTTAAAAAGTGCTAAGTTTTTCACATTTACCTGTTTTTTGGTTAATGTTCACATTTATCAGTAAATGTTTACAATAGTCTGTTGTTATTTTGACCGTAATATATATATAGAATATGTTGTAGAATTTAAAATATCTGTAATTCAATTACTTTTAGAAATAAATTATGCAGTATTAATCACAAAGCTTAATTACTATGCTTGTATTTAATTTCAGCGTTTCTTGTACTTAGCCTATGACAATTAGTACGTGGCGTAAATGTCAGCCATGTTAGTAACACGATCTTAGCGTGAGAGCTTCTTCTCCTTTCTGCATCTACCTCGAGAATTCTCCCTACCCCCACTTCGCTTTGATATCTCAAGAACATGGAGCTGTGTTGTTGCTTTAATGGAATGTCTTGTCCATATTCAAGTATACACTTGGTGGTTCTACATTTCCCTGCTATGACTCAAAACACCTTACACAACTCTTTTTTGCTGGTTTTCTGCGTATAATTACAAGAAATAACTCCGATAGGCGGGAGTCATCTGCCGCCTCCTGAGAGATCAAACCAACAAAAGTGAAGAAAATATTTTTTCTTTGTTGAGTTTGCGAATCGTTGCAAATCTGAATGTGCTGAGTAATATATTTAATTTATTATAAACATTTTATTTACAAAACTACTTTTTACCAGCATAGGTTCGGATTACTGTGGTACTTGTTCAAAAGGATGTACAAGAATGTTGTTGCTATAAATTCTAAACAATATTTCTGTTGAATTTTAAATATTTTTATAATGATATTTTCCTGCCATATTTTAATTTATTCAATGGATACATCAATCTGGATACAAGCACGTAGGTACTTCAATGAATTCAGTGCGCAATATTCTCAAAAATCCAATGGTCTCGCAGTTTAGAACCTGATGAATTTTATTTTTATGATAGTTTAAAAAATGCACCAACGAATATAGATGTTGAGGTTTTAAAAATTTATCTCTTAAGGCAAATCTACTGTGAAATCTACAAATATTTCAATGCACAATTAAGCTTTCACTTCTTAAGAATTTGCGTTTATGGGTAAATGAAAATTTTCCATTAGGACATTATCAATTTTCAAAGTTTTAAGTTTTGATATACATTTTATAAATATTTAAAAAAATAAAATATTAGCTCTTTTTAATGAAAATAATGCAATGAATAAACTACATAACCTGGAACATAGGTACATGAAAGCAAACACCCAATTCCATCCAGTTCAACATTAAAAATATAACTATAATAGGCTAAATGCTAAATACAAATAGCATCTAACATAGGTGGATGAAAGAAAACACTCAACTGGGTAAAGTATCTAGTTCACGTGATGAACCGAAAATGAAAACTTTAAATTTTAATCAGAATCAATATATAACGGAACATTATCCAAACTGTGGTAACAAAATGCGCTACCTAGCCTACAACATTTCCATGCATTTAAAGATGGGCAGTTCTTTTAAACTTGATTCGTGAAGGTTGTTGAAGCAGCACGAGAACCAAAGGATGATATTTCACAGATTTCCTTGAAAGAACATTTCACAAAAACCGGCTCAATGAAGATTTCCAGCACGTGCATATTTTAAGTTATACACTTTAATTGACATGCACACCGGCTAAAAGTGATCTGCAAAATCTTGGGAATAAATTCGTTTTTTACGACCAGCGTACACATGGAAACCGAAAAACAGCTATCTGGTTACTGATTTGGGGCCCGGGCTACAAGTACAAGAGTGACAATCTAGTAAATTCTAAGGCACTTAAAATGTCATGCAAGGATTTGCTGGAAGGACTTTCCTAATTTTCCACACATTATCCCATCTGCTAGAATAATTAAATTAAACTAACCAGCCTTCAGTTCGTATAAAGTGTGTGGATACCATTAGTTTATGAATAACACTACGACTTGAAACTCGATCACATGGACTTTTTTCAAGTCATCCCCTCACAGCATGAGCAAATATAAGAATAATAAATAACCCTCCTGTATCCTTGATAGCAACACTGAGGCAGCGGAGTGAGACTCAAGTCGGTAAACCCCGCAGCCGCTGCGTTCGATAACTCGATACAATTTTACTAAATAGTACAGTCACGTAATTACAAGTAGCACACATTCCACTTATCACGCATATACTTTTAAGGTTCTGCAAGGAGAACTCTTGCATGTTCATCACAAAACTGATGCACAAGTTTCTTGAATAAAAATAAATAAATCAAATTCACCTATAGTAAAGAAATTGTTTAAACATTAAACAAAAATAATTACAATGTAATCAGTTTAGAATCTCTACGTAAAACATGTGGTAACGTGTCATCTATCCATATATACGTTTGCTTCTTTCTAATAAAGCGCACCCATAACCTATTTTATTATCCTTTACAGGAATATAAATTCGCGAGGCGGAAATAAAATACAATCAAGTGAAATCACGTGCATGATATTCCTCACAAAACTGGCGTGAATGGATTTATAGCCTCTCAAGCCAACAAAACCGCAATTCGGTTAATGCTCCAACTTTTTTGGCCTCTAAGAGGAATGAAGTTTTAAGAGTTTACGAAAACTTTATACGACGGTTATTTATTTATCAGATCCTGGGCCTTTATTCTCGCGACTTGACATTTGTCACAATCACCCCGTGTTGCTGCCTTCCACTTCCTTACTTTTCGAACCGGCTTCCTTAAGCCTCTTCACTATCTGCACTGCTTGTCATTCATCTTTGCGATGTATGTCAAAAACAAATAAAAACTGTGTTACTCCTAAAGCTAGGCGAAATTTCTTATTTTCTTGCATTTCTGTCTACCATAACTTAGCATTATTTAGTTTTTTTGTTTTATATAACATTCTAATTGATTCATTTATTTACGCAGCATTTCTCTTCCCTTTACATTATTGTTATTCTTTCTTTTAGTTAATTTCTTCCTTTATTATACATATTTCCTATGTATGCATCATCTGCGTTTTCTACAATGACGGTATGATCAGTGATGCGGGGTTTTTCCTACTCTTTTGCCGTGCCGAGGAGGGGGTAGCAAGCCTGCTTGCTCACTTGTTGACTGTCGCAGTCGTAGTGCATCTGTTCCTCAGTGTGTTGTTCGTTTCTTAATTCGACAGTATACATAAAGTGCATTTAACGACACAGCGTGTCTTTATGTGCGTTAACTTCTGTTGCTTATGTGAAAATGCCATACTGACCCCTCATTTTCAGAGAATTGACCGATAGCCGGCTGATTCTGCCACTTCTCACACCGTGAACAATTCCACGAGAGCAATTTACAACGTGATTTCACAAAACAGAGCTATTAGTAGGGATTTTGCCCCCCCCCCCCCCGTTTCCACATTTAATAGTCTGCTGTTATTATCCTTGGGGTAAATGAGCCCGCACATCGAGATAATATTCATCAAGAAATTGTTCGGATTCATCAAAATGAACTATAGCGAGTGATGAATAATTTCCTAAAACGGTGCCAAAAACGAGAGGAGAATGAATGCGGGCAATTTCAACTCCTCATTTGATAATTTGGTAAGTCAATCTCTTAAATTGATTTGTGTTTTGGTGTTTTTCTCTTTTACTCTTGCACTAATCACCAAGATCGGCTAACAAGCGGTGCGCTGGTCCATAGGAACCTGTCATTCAACTTAAAACGGCCATGTTACGTTCGTGCGTTTCTGAACGGTTTGTTGTGTGGATACTTCGGAGGGAAGGGTTGGTCGGCCAGGATCCATGGGAAATGACTGCGCGGGCATAGACCCAACTGGTTTCCAGATAGAACACCCTGGTGCGGGTTCCAGCTTTAAAACATTTACAAAGCGCAAGCCACCGTCACACCGCGCCAGCTCACGTCGCCCTGATACTGTCCACCCTTAAGAGAGTCAAAGGAATGAAATAAAATGACATGTGATGGGAGAGCGGAAAATTTCTGGAAAGTAAATAGTCATCCACACGAAAACACCCAAAGTCAAAATGGGATTTGAACCCGGAACCTCCAAAGCTGAGCTACCCCGCTCGGTTCCTGAACTGCTTACATTTGGTAATTGCTTCCAACAGGTGAATGATTTGCGTAAGCCTAGGGCTTACGATTTCATTCCCCATTTCTTAATATATAATTCAGTGATCTGATAAGAAGTGTTAACAAAATATGAAAACCTAAGGGTTTTCAAGTAAATATAAATTATATGGTAAATTGAATATATGTCAGTGGAAATTGTGGAACAGAAAATTATTGCTAAAACATTTAAACAGTAACTTCAAAAACGACTTTTTAGCAATTAAAAGCATCTCACAAATGCATTTTTGGAATTTCAAAGTGATAAATTTGGCAGGAAAAGCCAACGAGATTTTTCTTATAAAGTACAGTAAAATTTCGGTATGTTGAGGTGACCTTACCAATTAACACCCGTAATTATGAATTTGGTAATTATTTGAAATTTTAATGAGGTATGCAGAATAAATTAAGTGCATAATCAGAAGTTAAGTATCAAAATACGTCTATACTTTTTAAAGTACAGATATACTATCCTACAAGAAGAATTATTTGCAGATGCTTTGAAAGGTTTGGCGACAGGCTTTTAAAATCACAATAGAGCATGCTGAATAGCAGTTTGAGGGTTGTATTTCAGTTTCTAGAAAAAACACTCACTAAATAAAATTGGAGCTAATAAAAATACAGAATATCATGCGATCTTATAATTAGTAAATCAATGGACGCGGATCGATCGGATTT
The DNA here is from genome assembly GCA_030762175.1 of Metallyticus violacea. Lineage (NCBI taxonomy): Eukaryota > Metazoa > Arthropoda > Insecta > Mantodea > Metallyticidae > Metallyticus > Metallyticus violacea. The sequence continues at coordinate 108,867,767 of CM060830.1, read as the reverse complement.
TCTCGATACTTGAGTGATATTTTTCTTGTCTTGTAATCGGATACTTGGATACTCTATATTAAATATAATGAAAAGTTGTTATTTTAATAACATTAACATTAACCAGGCAGGTTTACACTTCCTTACCGATTTTTATTGTGCGGCATTTTATACTTAAAACAGTTAAACAGTAATATCTTAGACAAATATTTATAGTACCAAAATGATAATATAGGGTTTTTAAATAAACATTAAAAATGCAAAATAATTAGGTAAATACTTTGGATTTAGTTTCAAAATACTGATACAAGAAGCAATTACTTCTAAGGCATTGATTAAAACTGATCAAAATAGAATGAAAATTAGTTTTGTTATCACATCACGTTCCGATTTCTTCTTTGAAATTTTATTCCGAGAAGAAAAACGCGTTTTGTATTGTAACTGACAACTGAAGCATGATAATAGAAATAAACTAATACCTTCAGAGAAGAATTTATTTTAAAGTAATTTTGTCATGTTAAGTGCTTTCAAAAGTAGATCTAGTAAGAGAAGTAAATCTGTTAACAATGACATTCAACATTTTATAAGCTAAACATGTTTATTTTTATTGAGAGGATAATTTGTAAGAATTTTGTATTTGTGATCTCTCTTTTAAAATTAAAAAACTGATGTCATAATGTACTGGTGTGTATTTTTTAAATTATTAGTTTATGTGTATAAAATGTAACCATCATTATCACATTGCACCGTTGAACATGTCATTTTATATTCAAATCATCGTGCGGCCCGAGGCCTGCCTGACATTCAGACACAACCAGTACTCACATCATTGTGTGTCGCTAGCGAACTCATCTATGCACGAGTTTATTGACCACATACCGCAGTTAAATGTCTACGAATTTCTGCAGCTTTGACGCCATCCTTTCACAAAAACCTTGTACATCCATCTTGTCTCGTCTTTCTCTACCTCACAACAAACGAACACTGTCCTTTTGCTACACACTCTGCTTACATGCGCCATCTAGCGTCTGCATGGCGTATCGTCCTACTAATGGATGTGCCCATACACTGCGCGGTATTCATAAAACACAGCTATTGAAAATAATTTCCCTCATATTCAATACACTTTTCTTTAAAACAATGAAACAGGAACAGGGGTTTGTTGTAGCTCCTAAATAAATAATATGACACAACATTTAAATTATAATAGCAGTTACTCTACATAAAATACAAATACACATTTCTTACACACCAGTGGACGTTTAGAGATGATAATCCTGTTTAAAGTCAAGTATATCTCGTTAATCACTGTGAATTGAGGAGAATGCATTACTTTCGACGGGGCTTTTAAATGCACGCGTGCAAAGAACTCCATTCAATCGAAACGAAAACTGCCCGTTCATTCGTAACGCATAATCGCATTACCATCGATTGCTGCTACAAACGAGTTGAAACACCTTTTTGTTTCGCTTCGTGGCTCATCATTAGCACCTGAGAGTTTCCAGCCTACCTTCTGAAATGTAAGCTAATGAAATCATGTGTCCAATTGTGGGCAGTGTTTCCCCGCTTCGGTTAAGTTATATATGTTCAGCACTACAGGCAGAGGCGTCCTTGCTAGAGCTGTACCAATCATTTTATTGATGAATATCCACAAATATATTTACATTCTTGTCAGTAAGTACCATGACGGAAGATCAAGAACCGCTTGAGGGATATGGATAGGCAGCAGACAATTGCGCATCGATGGAAGCACAATCGAGGCTAAAATCTGATGGAGCAATACATCAAAAACAGGGACTTGCGTGGCTCATGACTAGGGACATGACATTTAATCCATCTGTGAGGGGGAGGGAACATGAACACATTTACTGGCTGAATGTAAAAGTGAAGTATCTACAGCATTCCTTTACAGGGTCGAACAGAGGGAGATAGTCATGCTAAGCTGTGTTGGCAAGCAAGCAAGGAGAGGAGAGATTGAGTAAATTTCTAATGAAAGTGAGATAGCTTAGGTCTAAAAAGGATGAAACCGGGGAGGGCGTTGCGGGGGGAGAACATTAATTGAAACAGTTGTGTGTCATTCATTAAGAGACTTATTTACATTTATATGTATTTTTTAATGTTTTTAAAAATTAATCCGCTTGTAGTTTTTTTATTCCATTTTATTTAATGTAGATTATATATATTTCACGACATATCCTATCTAATATTTTATAACAGTGAAACAGATCTAGCACGGTCTGTTTGATTATAAAAGCACTGTTGAAATTATATTGTATTGTAATAAATACATCGCCACTACTTTAATAATACCAACTGATAACCATAAGCAGTTGTGGGGGCTTAAATACCGCAATTGCACAAGATCTGAAGGTCAACAAATTCTTTCCTCCATAAGCGATGTGTCAGGCTGTTTGGAATCAGAATATGACAGCAAAAGTTCGAACCACGGATTTTCGAATTGCCATGAGTACGCTCTTACTGCTGTGCCCTGGCCTAGTACTTCGAGTTCTACAGCGACATAATCTTAGAGGTCTCCTGGGAGAGTTCGTGACTATGGTAAGAGCATTGGCATGGCAAGTCGAAGATCCGAGGATCGAGCCTGGCCGAGATCTATGTCTCTGATTTCAGATTTTTGTTTTATACCCAAGTGGTATAGCTTAAGCAACTAAATTATAGTAGTCCTTTAAAAAACATTTGGTGATGAAAAAATGCCGGTCGGAAACAATCGAGTTTGCGTCAATTAATCGATAGGTCAAGTAGCTGTGTATGAAGAAAAAACATCAATAACTCACGTTTTTAGAATTGTCTTAAAAGAATTAGCCTAAGACCCATTAGGGGTGCAGACGACCCAAATGAACTTTGAATCTAGTTACATCAAGTCCAAAAGGATAGGTGGTGAGCCCATTGTCTAAACTATTACCTAATGTGATTCTTAAGTTTTTGAGTTGTAATATAAAAAAATATGCCACTTTAAAGTATATCAGTGGTGAAGGCTGCTAGGTCTCTGAACGGTTCTAATTCTGCCTTCCTCGCATTATCATTATCAATGGCAATTGATTCTCGATTAACTATTTTATTTCATACATCCTTAACACCCCTCACCTATAACGCTTCGGAGAATGAAGTGCATGTCTTCTGTGGAAAGGGAACAGGTCATCCTTCCGCGTTCTTTCAGTTGCTATGCAAGCTTTTCAGTTTCAGCGTTATGCTTACCATTCAACACAGAAGTTAAAAAAGTGGAGCTTTATCACGTTTGACAGTTCGGTTCAGAAACTATAGTTATCTAATGCCATATACTTTTTATACGTTCGCTCATTATTTATAAACAATTTATTGTCGCTAGGTTAATTTACTTACGCTTCTGTCTTACTCCATTAAATGCATTGTTTATCAAATATTTGAAGAGATTTTTGTTTCCTTTTTGTACTAGAGTTAAAAGCAAATACTTAATATTGCAGTATTAAGATGACTACATACTGTTTACGTCTTTATAAACGTTACTTTTAATACATACCTAAAAACTGGTTTCAAAACTGAAACTCTACACCAATGGATCAAATTAGAATACCACCGCAGGGAGATTAGGTAAGGATTTCCTTACAAAATTTTATGTACTTTACTAAAATTAATAGCAAAAAATATATTGATGATAAAGTTCACTTTGTTTAGATGATCAATATAGATGCATTCCGTTATTAATGTATTGTGTGACTGAAAGATTGTCTAATTTTATGCACACTTGTGCAAATTAATTTGAAAAATTTTATGGAACTTTAATCTATAAACATTTTACACTTTTAATGAATCCGGCTTTAATTTAATGAAATATGGCTTCTCTGTATCTCTTCCTTTAGAAACTGGCATGAAGTCTACTAACATTTCTAATTTTCTTGAGTTTCTGTGTCGTGAAGTTATATACGAATTATGTTTCTCCTTAGTGAAACAATTAACTTTTCTTAATCGAAGGCTTTCATGCCGGAGTCTTCCCTGACATTCACTCCGTCCCGAACGACAGCGGAGAGAGCCGAACTCCTCGCGTGACAAGCTGCAACCAAAACGGAAAAGGGATCCGCTTGTAACAGTGTTGTTGATTTGGTTTATTTACGAACACTTTAACATCTCAGGTCATCAGCGTCCAATTTAATTCAGGGCCGGATACACCAGAAACATTTTGCTTAGTGATCTCTTCTTTCAGGCTTGAGGTTCTTTTACGTGCCGTAAATGTACGGCACGGGACCCACGGCCTTACTTCCCTTCCGAAGGAAGTCATTTGTAACCGTGTAAATGATGTATTATTTATTTTTGTTAAAGTAACGTAACATTGCAATATGTTGTTCCTTGTTACAAAACCGAATTTTTCAGATGTATTTCAACTTCAATATACTGCGGCCTGACGGCCTTCGCTCGCCTCCTTTTCGTAAATATAAATTGATAGGCATTGTGTGCTAGTAAATAGTTGAGCAAATCATTGTAATGGTGTAAAACCTCCTTAAACTCCATCAGAAAAAGTTTTGTACCATGAATATTTGCAACCACTGCCTTTGCGTTTATAACACGACGCTCTAGCCGTAGAGCTAATGCTTTCTCCCACTCAGGATCTCTCCGCTATCGTTCTGGACGGAGCTCCAGGAATGTTTCCTCGTGCTTTAAGGGTATGTGGCAAGAGCACCACAAACCTCGTCCCATCCCACCGAATTCCTAGAGTTTAGTCTAAACACTGCCACAAGAAACCTGGAAATTCTCCATGTTACTATCATATATCACAGATTGTGCAGAACGTATTAGTTGCTGTTTTTCATATTATTGAGAACTTTTGAGAGTCCTTAATAAACAAATAAAAATAAATTAATAATTCACTTTCGCATCCGATCTGTTAGCGCTAAAAAGTACTGAAAGAGATTGCAGAGATGTGACAACGTTGTTTTCCTGAGCTATCCCACACTAAGAGTATATGATATGGGCTGACATGTATCTACATCTGATCTTGCAATTGAAACATAAGTTCCAGGTTTATATAGTTCATGTCTATCTAACAAAAACATCACTCAGTTACAAAGACTACAAAATAATGTGCTATTTTTTAGCAATTAAACATAATACTTTTCTCAATATTGAATGTAAATTAATTTCATGTAGATGAACAGATGTATTTAAATTAATGAGCGACAATGTAAATACAAATTTAAATTTATTCAAACTAAGAAGATACCAGTTATTTTAAAATATAAAATATTCCTGTTTTTTTTAATAGGATTAAACGTAAAATATGTACAAGCATTAGCGACTACAAAAGATTTACAATAAAATGAAAGTTGCGAATTTATCTGATCATTAGTTCGAGTGCAATATGTATTTAAATAATATCCCTTAATATTTACAACCTGACTTTAAGTTAATCTGCAAACTATTCTTTTATTTTATAATAGATTAGTTTATAATTTACAGAGTACAAAATAAATGTTATTTAGCAAGAGTACAATATACCTAACCACTACCAAATGGAAAATTTCTTACCAAACATACAAACCCTGCTTTCTTTACGTAATGCCTTAATGGATACAGTCATAAGATTTTCATGAACTACAAATGAGGCCATCTATACAATGGAAATCTGTCCTGCCTATTACGAGGGAAGATAGCATTTGGTTGTTGATTTCTTCAACCGGAAAGTAGGGCACTAGATTTCTGTATATAAGGCCGCTTGCATGCTTGAGTTGGCTCTAATGGATTTGGGGCAATAAACTTCTGATTTCTATCTGAAAGTCGCGCGCTTGTAGCGTAGCAAACATGGTGGGTCATGTAATGCCAATGCTTTCGGAATAATGAGACAAGGTTTACTGTGTTTTCACGAGAGAACAGAAACACATCGTACTCTGCCTTTCACTGAAAGATTACGAGATTACTTTCTGCTGCTTCCTTTTTTTCTTGTCACTTTGTGGGCGGTGTCTGAAAGTACAACAGAGACGAAAGATACTCTCAAATTGGATCCTACTAAAAATTATTAATATCCAGTTTTATAAAAGTACAAAATGCGGACTTCAATAATTAGATAATATAAACTTAAATCCTTGGAGTTCCTTAAGGTAAATTTAGATTTTTTAAATAATATTAAGTGGCAAAAGATCTTGCGCACCCACCAAAACATAGTTTTAGAGTACTATGTAAACCATAAAAACCCTAAAATACTTTATATGTATATACTGTGTAAATGATATGTAATAACTCCTAATACAGGCAAAATAATTTTGTATGAATAACGAATACACTAAACTGGCCGAATGCGACGAAACTGGTTGTTACAATAGAACAAGTGCACTCCTGCCGTAGGCTAGGACAATAAGATATTGTATTCACTGCCTGCGACCAAAATTCTTTCACGCCGTTATAGATCCCAAGAGAGCCTTAGGAAAACGAATAACCTCAAGGAGTGCTCGAAAGTTTGCTTCAAACATAGCCAATAAAGAGAGACTGTCTTCTAAATTTTCATACTAGCGCTGGAAATTGAGCTAGAGCCCACCAATGGTGTATGGAGATTCTGAACGCTCGGAGGCCGAGAGTTCGTTTAGTTAGCCCCTTATGAGCTCAAGAGGGTTTGAATATCACATATAAGGAGGAACATCCTCCGCAAAAGATGTTCGGACATAAGATTCAGCTCTTCGATCGTTCAGACGTTCAGATTTAGCTCTCCAGACTTACTAAATATTCGGATTCAGATTCACACCCGTGTTCGGATAAGCGGTCAGCGAGTAGTTTTGCCATGCATTCGAGCACTAAGTAAGCCTCGTCTCCTAAGGTAAACGCATCAGAAGGCAGGATGAAGCTTTTTGATAAAATAAATTCAACAAAGCTCCAATACAGCATAGTGTGATAACTTGAGCAGTTTCCCCTCCTTTCCTTGTCCCATGATGAAGAGTTCACGAAACGGCGGAATCGAGCCCCTGAGTTAATCGTATGTCGCGAGGTGGAGGCAACGATTAATAATTGCATCAAGAATCAACTACAGCGAGGTGTCGCGCTGGTAGTTCCTAATTGGCGTTCAATTAGCACTGGAGCCAGCGAAGAACAGCCTCATCAGTTAATAGCTTGCAAAGAGCGGGGTTTAATGCACTGAAACTCTTGGAAAGTCTTTGATATTTGTCCTCTATGTAGCAAAGTTGAATATTTTACATAGAGTCAAACTTAAATAAATTAAGATAACTGTAAATAATTTTGCCTATATTATAAAGAAATAGTGTGCTATAGAAAATACATGAAGCACCAATGGACAGGAAAACTCTCCAAGTTTACTTATTGTACAAAAATGTGAGTTAATGTGGCATACGATGTGATAGACTTTCAAGGTGCAGTGGAAGAAAAGGTACAAATATAGAATACTGTTTTGTTATCAAGGACACTAGAAAAAGACTCGAAGTACTATACAATTGTACTGTCCATGCAAATAGACTATTTATTAAATCATTCATGAGATTTTAACAAGATAAAAGCCCACATAAATAAACTCTTGTTTTTACAATAATTGCAATCACAACTCGTACATTTTCTCTAGTAAGAAATTGCTGCGTGTTTCTTGAAAGATATCCTATCCCTTGTCTTCATTAAAAGCCGCACGTAAAAATGATGTGAGATTATTTCTTTTGCTAATTAGAATGTTGTGGTCTACAACATTCTAATTTAATTCATCTACAACAACTTCTTGTAAGAAGTTGTTCTCCATTGTAAGAGGTACCATTGGTTTTGACCAATTTTTTAGTTCAGTAGCCTCATATGCTGACATTTTTTTAAAATTTGCCAGCCTAAACAGGATCTTCTTATCACTTCAAATATTTGCGATGCTTTGAAAAACCCCATCTATATTTTTCCTTCAAGTTTTATTGCTTTCTGCATTGCAGGGCGATTACTAGCATTCCAACCTTCGAAATTCTAACCTCAAATCGTACAGAAACGTGTATGAAAGACAAAGAAATAAATATGTTAATGTTAAATGATAATTGTATCCATCATGACATACGATTTACTTAATAAGCAATGTTACACCTTAATACCTATTTACTCTAGAACATTTTGACACTTCAAAATATAAAATCACTTCAGAATGTAACGTATGACTTTCACCGCCAATGCCCGGTATTCACGCTGTTTACCATCAGATTGTAGCACCTATAGGATAAAAACCTTGGTATTCCACATTACCACCCTATTCCATGTTTGCTCCTTACTGTATACAAACAGGCTATTTGGGTTATGGGCGAGAAGCCAGTGTACATGTGCAGATAGCAGCTTGTAGTTAGAAGGAGGTTTTGTCAGCGAGTAGTTGACGCGGTGATTTCGATTGTGTTCTATTAATTACGGCACTACATAAACATATATATTTGAAAGAATTTAAACTTTGATCATCGCAATATTTGTATCGGGGTTGTCCTGTATAGTTAAACGTTTTTATGAGATTCGATTAAAGGTCCTGTATATACATTTCTAATAAAATTATAAATTACAGTATGAAAGGTAACAGACTGTCTATATTGATTATAATTACCGCAAGTATGAATTACAAAGAAAGCCTAGACTACAGATTTAATTCTAGTTATTTTAACATAGTATTCATATTAATAATACAAAATAAAAAGTACGGATGATAAAAATTAATATATTATTAACATACTGTGTACATAATTACACAACATTTTTGTCGTCTGCGTAAAACGCTAGGGTATTTGCCCTTGCTTTGCAATCCAGTGGTGACACTATTCACAATGTTGTCCACGTAGGATGCAGGAACATTGAAGTGACGCCTTTTTGGTTGCAGAAAAATCAGTTAATATAAAACTAAGTCAAAATAAATCGAAAATGCACTATACCTATAATGTCATGTTTTTAAAAGAATTAATCTCGGAAGAGTAGCTCTGCACCTCACCATGTTTTGTAACATGCCGTACCTGCATTTTTAATTAACTCGTTATTAAATATTTATATTTAATTTACTTCAAATTAAAGAGACCGTTGGTGATAACACATAGTAACAATTACTGAACTAAAATAAAAGTTTGCTGGAAGAGATACTTTATAGCTTTTTAAGAATGCGTTTCTTTGTCATCCTAATAAATTTCGCAAAGAAACAAAACACATTCGTGAGTTGATAAGTAGGGCAGCAATTTCTTAAGACGGAATTATCTTACAAGATATTTTGTTGAATAAATCCCGACCTATACAAAATCAAACATGTACTTTTTTCGTCCAACCTCGCGGCGCAATTAATAGGAGCGTGGGTTCGATTTTCGGCTGGACACAAGAAAAACTTCTATTTAGAAGATTCTTTACGCTGTCTAGAGTTTGAGACATGCTTTGTGTATCGGTTTTTCAGTTACCAATTTGCTTATTACAGGACTGTTATTCAGCAGATAAATCACGCGTGTGCGCTTGTGTGTGTGTGTGTGTGGCTAAGTAAAATAAAAATAAATAAATGGTTTTCTATCAACTAATCTATTGTGCAGGCAGACATTAGTGCAATAGCGCCGATCACGGGAGAAAATGCACAACGGTACAGTTTCACCAAGGGTTAACAACCTCAAAAAGTGTAAACTAAAAATATACATTTCTGTCTCGTCAATGTTCACATTTACCAGTAGCTGTTGACAATATCCTGTTTTCTACTTTTACCGTAACATGTGCATCTTTTATGTAAGCTATTCCTAAAAGATCTACATAACAAGCACGCATTGTTTTTCTCTTAGGCTAGCCGAGTAAACGAGTAATGATAAAAACTTGATTTCCGTCTAAAAGGCCGCATAAAGCAAAATCTCACAACACTTTTATTTTCTCTGATGTTTTATCTCCCAGTATTATGCGCTTACGTTCTCCATCCAAGGCCATTTGTACAGCCGTCTGTTTTTATTCTCGCATTTCTATCATCTCTGTTGAATTTTTCATGACCCGTGCTCATGTGTTTCTTTTCTAATCATAAGAGGGACATGGAAGAGAAGAATTTTATAAAAGTTTAATAGCTTTTCTTTTCGTGAATGGAAACGAGGTTTTTAACTGGAATTATGTTGATCGAAAAATAGGCGAAAACGCAGAGAAGCATCTCGCTTTAAAAGAACAATAGATGTAAATATAGGCATAATAGTGCAAACAATGTTTCATAGGTTAAAGAATTTTATTTGGTAATTTAACTAAGTCCTTCTTTTAAAAGAAACGTGCACCATAATTTTATTCCGTTCAAAGTTTTGTCAGTATTACAATCTGGGCTTCTAAACTGATAATTATCAATAAATAACATTTAAATATTTACTTGTGATACAAGTTCATAAAGGTCATTTTTGACAAGTATGAAGTTAAAAAGTCCGTCAAGCAGGACCAGCGCAAACTAAGCGAATTCCTCAGCAAGTAAAACAACTTTAAAAAAGAATATAAAATCCAAATTATGGCCTTATTAACAAATGAAATAGGCAATTACTCCGATTGGTTCATCTAGCACTTAGGTTCTTGTTGTATTCGCCTATTTCCTAGTTGTCAGAGTCTTTCACTGACTTTCGCGCACATCATAAAGCGACATACTTAACATCATTGTTTTGTTCCCGTCGCACGAAATGATAACACTACCCAGTTCTTGTGCGCTATGTTTGGTTAGGTTGTTAGCTTAAATGAAGTTTTGGTATTTGGTGCATTGCGTTGCTCGCGTTCCTCCCTGATAACAATATACTTGTTGGATGTTGCACCATTTTTACTCTATAAGGAAAATTCACTAATAAAGGGGTTTTAACTGAGAGAGAGAGAGAGAGAGAGAGAGAGAGAGATATGGCGCAAAAAACCCGAACAAATTTCTTTATCGGTCCCCACACAACCCCCCTTTTTCCGGTGGGCGGTTAGTGAGCAAAAGTACTGGGTGAACTAATTGGAAAATTCTTCCATAAAATAAATCATGGCACTACTGTGTTCTTAGTTCTGTTGTGTAATATTGGGTAATTGTTTTTTACGCATTCTACCAGATTCCAGCTGATATCTGAAAGTTACAACTAACACCAGCTAATGAATATGAATCAGACGTTTTTAAGACAATCTAAACCGGCCATACTGGCTCCTATTGCTTTATTTGTGACATAATAACAAAATGCTAGATACTTTTTACACGCCCACTTTTAAAGGTTGAAATAAGATAACTGGAGTTAAAGTAACAATACGAGGTCTCTTCAAAAAGTATCGCGAATTTTGAATTTCCGCGGGCTACGTATATTCGATTTTCGATTGTTTTGTGGTGTTATGTTGGTACTCATGTCCCTCCCTTATGTTGACAAGCTCGGCCATTTTGAATGTTCAGTTAATTGTTAACAGCTAATTTGATTGGAAGTGTTTTGGCTCGTCTTCGATTTTTCCTATTCCAAAAAATGGAACAAAGAATCTGTATCAAATTTTGTGTGAAAAACAGAATTAAGTGCGTGGATGCATTCCCAATGTTGACTGTGGCATATGGTGAAGCTACCTTGGACCAAAGCAACGTTTATCGGTGGTACAAAATGTTCTCATAGGGTCGAGAAGATGTGAATGACGAAGAGCGTCCCGGACGCCCGAGCTCGTCAACAACAGACGAAAACATTGAAGAAGTGAAGAAAATAGTATTGGCCAATCGTCGAATCACCGTTAGAGAAGTTAGAGGACCTAAACATATCGATTAGCTGGTGCCATTCGATTTTTACCCATGATTTGGGCATGATACGGGTCGCCGCAAAATTCGTACCAAAGTTGCTCAATGTCAACCAAAAACATCATCGCATTAACGTTGCTAAGGAGCTGTTGAACTCTGTCCGCGACGACCCAAATTTGCTCCAGAGGGTCATAACGGTGACGAATCATTCGTTTATGGTTATGACGTGGAAACTAAAGCTCATTCATCCCAATGGATGCTGCCACACGAGCCAAGACCGAAAAAAGCGCGCCAAGTTCGGTCGAATGTGAATGTTTTGCTTACAGTTTTCTTGGATTGCAGGGGCGTGGTGCATCATGAGTTCTTGTCACAGGTAGAACGGCCTATAAGGAATATTACCTGCAAGTTATGTGCAATTTGCGCGAAGCAATCCATAACGCCCCTGCTCACACATCGTTCATTGTGCGCCAATTTTTTATGATGTCGCAACCACCGTACTCCCCAGACCTGGCCCCTTGTGACTTTTTATTGTTCCCAAAACTGTATAGGTTCATGAAAGAACGACGCTACGCCACGATTGAGGAGATAAAAAGACGGCATCGAAGGAGGAGCTGAACAAGATCACAAAAAAGGATTTTTTTAAAGCGCTTCGAGGAATGGAAAAAACGTTGGCACAAGTGTATAATATCTGGTGGGGATTACTTTGAAGGAGACAAAATAGATATTCATGAATAAATAAATACTTTTTGAAAAAAAAATCGCGATACTTTTTGAACAGACCTTGTATATCAGTTCTATCCAATAAAGAATTATAATTATTTCATTAGCATATTTTAAGTTTACAATATTTTATTCCTTTAATGTGTAATGTACACGTAGGACTATTTTCATTGTTGTTCCTGCCTGTGACACTGTACAAGTTGAGACATATTCAGTTCCAGATACGTAACGGCTCTGAACTTACTTTCGTGTCAACAAATCTTTAGTTGAGGTCTATGCAACACTACAGGGGGCATATGGAGATTTTTTCTTTCCTAAAGAATATTATTGAAAATGTTTAAAAAGGGGAACCAAAGAATTTCAAAGGAAGGTGGATCCGGCAGGCCGGTTTGTGTTCAAACAGAAGAAACATTAACACCGCAGCTCTCATTGTGAGGGAAAATTATAAAATAACATTAAAAACATTTCATAAATTCTGAAAATTTCATTGGGTGCCACCCACACTTGTTGAATAGTTTAACACCCGTTTTTACTACTGAGGCATCACAGACGATGGACACGGATGATACATGAGATGAAGTGATAAATTGGGAAAGGGCCTTTTTTTAAGGTCGGAAACTTCCAGGCCTGCCCGTTATGTGGAACCCCAGAACTCCCGCTCACGACCTCGGTCACCTATGGCGGTACCCACGCGTTGAGCTGAAAAGTTGCACATGTGACGTGTTTATGCACGGTGGGTTCCAAGACGCTATTTCCGAACAAAAGAACGTTCGCGTGCGAGTTGGAGATGTAACAAAGGTGATCACTGATGGAACTTGGCAATCCTGACAGCAAACAGTGTGTGGAAAAATCCGCCAACACCAAGAGAAAGCAAACGTAGTTTGTCCTCTAATATTTTATATTCATGTAATGGTTTACTGGTACACACAAATGTACCTGAAAACTGCAACACGATAATGCAAATGTTGTTGCTGAAGTGTTTCTCTTCCCTCCCTTTAGTCCAGATGCTGCCCGTGTGACTTTTTGCTTTTCCCCAAGTTGAAGAAACACCTTCACGGGAGGCAAGTTCCTTTAGGAGAAGCAGTGAAGGACCTGTTTGTTCCTAGCATGTGTGGTGCAGTAAATAAAGATTATTCGTTATTGAACAGCCAGTACACTGTCTACGGCAAGTCTTGGGGTTTAGAAGCAGAAAGCTTGTAAAGCTGTTACGGTTCTGCTGGTAAAGAACGCAGAAACTTCGACCATCCCTCAAGCTATAACGATGACTGAAGTTAATATACACCCCCATGGTCCAACGTGGCTAACTGGTCGCAGCTAAATGCAGTCATTCCGTCCCATTAGCAGGGACTCGTGCATGTCAGGGGGCCATTTTGCTGTACGCTCTCCCCCACCTCCAGCTACTGTGTAATTACATGTATCGTATTTTGCCCCCCCCCCCCCGCTCCATGTGTACGGCAGCAATTTTTTTCTTGGCATCTCCACTACATTACGAAGTTGAGCTTTTCGCTAATGGCCCTCACTAACAGCCGCTGCCGAAGTGAGAAGAAGTCGGCAGATAGCGCTGCAAAAGCTTTTTAGAGACACCAGTTTATCCGATTTGTAACAACTTTGTCAACATGTTCAACAACAGAGCGCATGCGTGTTATACATTTGTTTATGGAAGAAACACAGGCACGCACTTTGGGTTTTGCGGTGTTGGCAAAGCTCAGTATATGTTAAGTGCCTGGCTACACAGTATCCATGTATAGAAGGCTACACATTTTTTAACAATTTTAGAACCTTGAATAAGCGTAACGTATAAGGAAATTGAATCAAAGCCCTTCATTATCAATGTTCAGATACTTAATACTAACAACCATGCCTTGTTTAAGATTTTTACATGAAGTCTCAATGCCAATGAAATGCTTGGTTTATAGTCGATACATATCGATGTTTGCTTAAAGTAGATGTCACATTTCATAATACTACCTATGTCTTGAAAGAAAGTCGTATTTCTTTCAGTATTGTAGTCATCACAATTGAAGGCATATTAAGGTCATTGCACAAGAGTAAGATGAGAAGAAAAGCCAGTTGTTGAAACAGTGCTTGTGTGTGTTGCCAATGGATGAATACGATTATATTCCTAAACACTGTGTTTGCATTTCTTTCAATTATAGTCATTTTATTTAAATCGTTGAAATTAATTAGTATTGTGCAGTCTTCGCTAGAATGGTTTAACAATAGGCAAATATGAACTGACTCGGAACAAAGCAAAGGATAATTTAGTATTTTGGACAGGAGCTTGCAAAATGAGTGTTTAAACACATGGTAACTTATTACTATTTTCTCCTAATGGCAGTGTATTGAGGTGGAATTAGAAGTGTGCGGATGGAACACCCTTAAATCTTGGTAACATTGAATGTGCTGCGGACTATGGTGGATTTAAAATTAATTGTAGTTTGTTAATTTCAACCTGTGCTTACAACCGTGGTCATTGACACCATGGCGATGACACATACATAAATCTATCGATGAACTCCTATGTTTTGTATTTGTGTTTATTTTTCAACATTAAACATGAATGTCTCGTTGTGACTTGGGAGCAGGAGATTCGATTCCCGCCAGAGCCGTTCTCCATGACTGAAGTTTTTTTTTACAGGTTTTCCTCGGTCTTCACAAATGACAAATACCGGAGAAGCACCCACATCCTAGACCTGGAATGCTTCTTTAAAAAATGTTCTTTCCAAATTAATCATTTCATCTCGTGTATCACCAGTATCCATCACCAATGTGCCTCAGTAGTAAAAATGGGCGTTAAACATTATCAAAAATAAATAAATAAAATAACCCCCATTATATTAATATCTAGCTAATCTAACTTTTGGAAGTGCAATATAAACCTGCAACATCTGATCCCCCGGTTTATAGAAAGAATCATCGCTTGCTGGCAACAAGGAACAGTACAAATTGTTTTTCTAGCACAACGTTAATTTTTTTTCAAATGGAACAATGTCAATGAACTTCTAGGAAATAAAACTAAATGATATTAGAATGTAAACGCGGTTTTTTGCAAGATTTTAGGTCATGTAGATAGCGATTAATGACTACCAATCCTTTTTAGAAATGTCCACGATCATTCGTCAAAAAACATTATGTGTATTTCTCGATCGTTAGGCAGGCTATTTCCATTTTGTCTAAATTTTAGGGAAATTATCAACAATATGCTAGCATTTTAAGGAGCTGTGTGCCCCATTTAACTGCTTAGACACTAGACTTGAAAAATACCCACATTCCTGCCCACCGCGACCATTCATGTTCTTTTTAAGATGCATTAAATTTATGTGAAGTACAGAGACATCGTCCAAAAGATATTAGAAATTATTTTTACACCTGGGTGTGTTTCAATTTGCTAAGTTCTCATAGTTCACAGAATCCCCCCTCTCATTATGGAGAAGAACGCTTACTTTACATCATACTGCGTTGATCCACGGACGTCATCACAAGTTTCTTGACAGAGTCTGATATATCTGCTCCTGAGTCTTCAGAAAGAGATAGCAGTGTCCAATAAGTTCTTTTCTTTTAATACAGAACCCAACATTTCCGCTGCATCTTAATCTCTGACTAAGCCGTTCAATTCCGACTGTGAAAAGGGTACTGTCTGAAACATATTGCAACTTCTCACCAGAGTCTTCAGTTTCTGTGTGTCTTCTAGTTTTTATGGGGCTGCAGGGCTTATTGCTGTTTTCTTTCCTATTTTTTTTAGATTGAATCTTGTTACACTGCATGAATAAAAATACCGCCACGGGTGGCCGAGGTCGTTAAGGCACGGACTCGTGAGCGGAAGGTCTGCGGTTCGAATCCCGCCAGGACCGTCCTCCCTGACTGGGGTTTTTTCCAGGTTTTCCTCAGTCTTCATAACTGGCAAATGCCGGGGAGGTACCTAAACTTAGGCATGGAACGCTTCCTTCCTTAAAAAAAAATCCTTTCCCAATTTATCATTTCATCTCATGTATCATCAGTGTCCACCGCCTGTGGTGCCTCAGTAGTAAAAACGGGCGTTAAACACTACTAAAAAAATGAATAAATATTAGTCATCACTATGGTTTACAGATTACTTCTGCATCATTGGGATACCAAAATGGAAAAGGTTTTTACCACCATTCCACACAAATGAAATATACTTTATATGGCAATGAGGGGATGCAAATAATAAAAACGCATGAAGAAGGTTAGAACAAGGCTAGAGGATATCAGCAGGCAGGAAATCGAGACAGAATGTAACACGAAAGTCTCCTTCAGCCTATCGAATGAAATTAACCTGGGATAAAGAGGTATATATGTTCGTTCTAGGGAGAAAGGGGAGATCAGGAATGGCCTGATTTAGACTGAGAAGTTCGAAGGCTCAAAAAGTAAAGGATATTTCTCATGCATGAAGCAGCCCATTTTATGAAGGGAGGGAGGAACCGGCACATATTCTAATAGAATGTGCTCCCTGGGAACACCTGAGAAAGCTGTTTCTTAAAACGTTTAAGGCCATTAGAGGCCGATTGGCATGCTGGGATCTTTTTGCGAGCTACCTAATTGGTTAAATATGTGCATTTTCCTAGTCAACATTCCCGAACTAGAAACAATTTATTTTCTGGTTAGATCGGATAGAAGTGTAATTATAAATAAAATGCAATCATGTATCTGTAAATATCGTTCTTTCCATTTATTATTATTATTATTATTATTATTATATTTACTTTTGTTTTATTTGAATTATTATTTGTTCCTCTGTATAATCGTGTATTATATTTAAGCTGAATGATCTACGATCTATGCATAAAATATATTTATAATGTGTATATAGAATTTTATAATAGTATATACCCCCCTGCCACCGCCACCGCCACCGCCACCGCCACCGCCACCACCACCACTACTACTACTACTACTACTTTTGTGCTGCCCAGGACTTCTGTATACACATGCCCTTAACGAAGCCTGCAATGTTTCTCTGTCGTTTCTTCACCATTAAGTTTCCACAGATATAACAAACATTATCAGGTGAATTACAACAGTCTGTTATAAGCATCTTGGAAACTAAATTAGGGAAAAAATTAAATCTGCGGAATTTACAACTTTTAAAATTGAACACTAAGAACTATCTCAAACAAACATTTTATAAATGAATTTAAAAGAACAGATGCAGTTGTGATGTAAAGCAACAGTGCATCATACTAAATCGATATTATTTCATTGCTGGGAAAGGAGAAACATAAAGCGTGCCAAAAATGAATTTCCCAGTGAAAGTTTGAACATAGAGTTAAATATTCTGCAAGGAAAAGATGATATACTCGAATGCTCCTATGTTGATTCCATTAATATATCAAATTAATAGCGATATATTAATAAGAAATCCTATTTTATATATTTTAAATGTTTAAATGGGCATAACAATTTGTTTAATTAATTTCTGCGGACAAAAAACATGAACTTGAGACAAAACACTGGGTGATGGAGTGTTTTAATATCGTTTACTGTAAAAGGCATCAGAAATCAAAATCTATAAAACGCAAATTTTACTTTTCAGGCCTGTGTAATGAAGACAAGTGGAAGGGAAGGGAAAAAAAAAAGCCATTAGAAGTGTGACTAGAAAGGCAGTAACATAACGGAAAGCATTGATAATACCAATGGAAGGAAGGGTGTTAAAGGTTTTAAGTAACCCCTGAAGTGTATAAAATGTTATCTAACGGTGATCCACTGGAACGTAGAGCCATTATTTTCCATTACCTCTGGCAGTGACGATGAAACCACTCCGATCTTATGATCAAGCGGTTCGGTTAGTTACTAAATTCCAGTCAGCCCATCGAACCGCGAACTTCCTGTATGTGTGTGCATACATTTATTCTGAGGGTTTTCCAAATTCTAAAGGGAGAGACGAAACAGGTGTTAAAAGAGGGAACAAGTTTAAAAATAGCTCCTATTTTCTGCCTGGGTTAACCTTATGCTGCACTTCATTCGTGTAAGGTATCCCTCCATTTACACTGAATTATCTCTCTCGTGTGTGAAGGAAAACACAACCTGTTCGCTTCTTTTACTTTCCTTTACATCTCCACTGCAATAAAGTAGAAACTTGAACAAAACAGAAGTATTAGCTAGAAAAAAACTGTTTTTATTATTCTCTTCAAGTTTACTACATACATTTTATTATAGGTGAAATGCTGTTAATTCGCGAAAGCTGAAAACTTAAAGTTAGTTGGAAAGATTAAACAACGTCTTGTAAGGCTTTTCATATTTTAACACTTTCCTTTTCACGGATGAGATAAACAGTGTCTATTTTCTAAAACGGGCAATTAAAGGGCAGAAAACACGCAGGATCTTAAAATAGTTAAAGCTTCAAAGAACAGAACGTTCTTCACACGTAACTGGAACCTTATCACTCAACATCTGTTGTGTTTTATATTCGCTACAGGAAGACAACTACTTGCCTTGCTAAGTTTGCACTTCAGTTACGTCACCAAATTGATGAACCGTTACCGGAAGTTCATCCGTTCAATTGCGTAACCCTCTAGCTAAGCGTGTGGTGACGTCGTGATTTCACCATGCTGGTGGTCGCTGTTTCTTTGTTTATGTGATTGGTGACAACCACTTTGGGCGCTGCGCACTAGATTATCGACTTAAATTTTATTTGGATTGGAAACAGCGGAAACGAAATTTCTGATCATCAGTGGGAGTGATTCAACTGATGACCATTACCGAGATATCATAGTACACTGTGATGAAAGAATGTTTCATTACACTAAGGAACTCCCGTGTGTTTGCCAGTTATTTCAACCCTCATACGAGTTCGGTATTAGGAACGCTCTGAATTTATTCAACCTAACAGAAAGAATAAATCATTTACAGATTAATTGGTTTAAACCCATTCAATAGACTATCACATATCACATTAAACTATAAATCACGAGGAAGTAGGAGTTAATTAAAACAGTTAAAATCTTAGGGGCGATTTTGGTTTAATGTGCTATCACAGCTTTCAGCAACTTGTGCAGTTGCCACCGTGCATATTAAACCACGAATCACGGCAAAGCAGCCCCGAAGATGTCAAATGTTTTAATTATAACACCGGCCAAGTATCACGAAAGAACCATTCACTAAGTAGATAATCTTAATGTGGAAACAGACCTTTAGGACATATATCCTTAAGAAGAAGGAATTTCCGTTGGTTTAAATTAATTTAACTGAAGGAAGGCTTGAATTTCACGGTTGATTTGGACTGTAGATTTTAAACTTTAGGAAATTAATAAGATTTTTGTATCATCTTAGAGCTCTCTGCCAGTACACATGTATTGCTACTTTTTCTTTCAAATATCACATTCACTTTAAGAATGTTGGTGATTTATACTCTATGTTGATGAATGGGTTTAATTAAAAAAAGAAGGAATTGTATTGTAGGAAACAGCATTGCATTTAATGTATCAATTATTTTTAATGTTGTGTTTTGTTTTTGGCTGCATCGGAGCCCGGTCCCCTGGATATTCCAGTAGGTAGCTGCTGGGGGGCTGAGCCAATCAAATTGGAATAATTTTTGATTGGAGTTAGTGTCTTCTGAAATTGCTGAAGGCACTGTTCCTAAATGTTATATTTGAAAGTGATGTTTTGTATTTATTTTGTTAAAAAATTCTGTAGGTTGATTCATGAGAAATAAACACCAGTACTACTATCTGTTTCAAAATTATAATTGACAACGGTTTACAATTGGGTCATTAATAATTCTTTTGCACAGTACTCCAGGCAGTGCATATGGAAATTTATAAACATATGCCTTTCATTTCTTACTTAAAAAGATTACTTCTAATAGTTTAATAATTTTAAATTTTATATTTTGTACTTCCATTTCTTTATTATTATTTATATGGCAAAGAGATAAACATAAATATTCATATTAAACTATTTAAATAAAAATGATCGTTGTTCATCTTCCCTCACATTCCCGACCTAGTTAAGATAGTTTGCTGGGACAAATCTCTTCTCAAGTTTCATTCCACAACTTTAACCGACGGTAATGAGGGAGTATGAATGGCGAACTCCATATTTCACTTGCTTTCTTTTGCTTTACATTGCAAAGATGTCAACAAAGGGCACTACTGCGTCATCATTCATAAGCTTAATTCATCGTCCCGAATACTATGACATCAGTTCTAAAAACCATAAGACAGATCATTAGAAATTTCACCGAATCATTTGATGTGATCTCTACGCTATCCTTGTGACAATAAACTCCATGCTGAACCTGGTTCCCAGGCCGGTAAACGACAGTACGTCAGTAGCTTTACTTTGAAAGATAATCAGCTCTAACTGTCACTAAAACGGTCCTCTCCACAACTACAAATACGATCACGACAATTTATAGGAGTCAAACTAAACAACCAAA
Organism: Metallyticus violacea; assembly: GCA_030762175.1. Classification (NCBI taxonomy): domain Eukaryota; kingdom Metazoa; phylum Arthropoda; class Insecta; order Mantodea; family Metallyticidae; genus Metallyticus; species Metallyticus violacea. The sequence goes on along the minus strand of CM060830.1, from coordinate 108,847,035 downwards.
TAGAAGAAACTGAATGCAATTGGCTACTGCTTTGAAAATTATTCTAATAACAAACGTCTTTCACAACAAATAGAGCTGTCGCATTCTGTGCAAAACAGCACAACATTGCTGTGAAGTAATAATTTAAACCGGGTGGTCCTGCACGTAGGCGCAGATTTTGTAATTTGAATAATGTATACGGAGTATTTTTTTTTTATCATATGCTGTAGTGATTTATTGAATATATTTTTGTTATTGTATTTATTGGTTTAATTTTAAAGAAAGAAGTGATATTAAGGTTAATAATTTTATTTCTTTGGAAAAATTAATTGAATTGAAAATTTGACCAAACGTTTTCCTGGAACGAATATTTGCTCATTCTAGAAATGGTTCGATTCTAAATTGTATCAACAGTCGATACTTTCATATTTTGTAAAATAAAATGCACATATTTTTTCAATTTTTGAGTATATTACATTACATTTAAATATATTTTATTATGAAATATTTATACCTTTATAATTATATTGATGAGCTACTAAGTGGTTCAAGGTGCTGAATTAACTCTTTAAAGCCATCATCCTCGACTGCTAAATGAGTATTTGCATATCATATATATTATTTCCCGACAATTAGCTTCTGGTTTAAATTTGAATTTACTGGTGTGAAAAGATACAAGTGTAGATTAACTCGTTTTGAATAGATCAAATATGGTGGTGATGACGTGAACGATGACATGGAAAAAAAAAAAAAAACAGCCGAGACTTGTCTACTGCTGCCCATTTATTACACCCTTGCTGTTCGGAAACATTTGTTGCAATTTTAAATAAAATGTGGGTTGCTAGTGTTGTAAGATTTTCCACTCAGAGAACAAATTCTTTTTAAAAATGCGACAAACGCGGTATCCCTCACAGAATCCAATTGAAGATAGTTTCAAACAATCGAATATGATAAACCACGAAAAGCACTATACGATATTTGTTGCAGTAAATTATTTCTTAGTTTAAAAATCACACGGCATGGTTGCCAAAAGTCGCCTTTATTATTGGTCAGTCTCAGAATGGAGATTATTTTGTAAGCGATGCGTGGTTTTATCCAAATCCGCGAAAAGTGAAAAGAATGCTAGAAATCAATGCAAAAGTATTATCGAAAATAATTATACAAAATATTCATACAAACTGCAATTCGGCACCTTTTATGGCCCTGGTACGTGATTTTTTTAAGAAAACTGTAGTTCACCAACTAGACCAGAAATATAAGGAACTGGGGCCGATTTTATTATGGAATCAGCGTAAGGGCTTAGCAACTCATCCAATTTCTTGGCTGTTATTTAGAACCTTATGAATGAATCACGTGTTTCATTCGATTTTAAAATGGGGTACTTGTAACATACAATGGTATCGTTTGATATCAATACTCTGTTCATGGTGGTGTGATATGACTAAGTAACTGCTGTTAGTGCTTTATTTTCTTGTCAGGGAGTGTATTTATGATATATAGGGGGATACCAATGTGTAGGGAAAGGTATTGTAGCGCTGAGACGATGGGAATTGAAAATGACAATTGGGAAGCAGTACGTAAGCAAACTTAAGAGTCCGCGCATGCGCAATATGAAGCTGCTGCTTTACGGTCAGAGAGAGACGAGTGTGGAATGTCTGACCGTTGCCCCATCTGTCCCTGCGACACACCCGTCGAGTTCATAACAATTTTACAAACAGTAATAGAGAAACGTTTGTAGTTGTATAGCAACCTTGGCTCGTTATCTTTTTGTTTGGGTTCATCTGGATAGTGTTGCAGCTACGCCCCGGGACGATGAATGATCACAGCATAATATTTATCGGTAGGCTCTACACATTGGGTCAATGTGTTATCAGTTATCACTTAATGGCCATATGTGTGTGTATGAATGTAATTTTAGTGTTGACGATAGGGAACTTTTACAAGAAAACTTTAGCAGATTAGAGCCACTAGTAAGAACGTTTGGTCTTCCGGGTTCCTCAATATGACTACTTTGATTTTAATTATAAGAATGAGAATGCAAAAATAAACACATGCACTTACATTTAATTGCCGAATTTTCTCAAAGGGAATGACAGCCAATGAAGAATTGGTGTTTAAAGAGGCGCCGAAATACTTGCATAGCTTCAGGAATCTTCAGCCTTTGTTATGGACATTTAAGAAAACAGTTTATGTCCGGAACATTACCGCCTCTGGACGATAACGCCAATCTGCAATTAGAGGCGCACGCTATCCTATAAATCTGCTATGCCCCCGCGTCACATTAATACTAAAATTAACATTATTATAAAAGTATTGTTAAATACGATCTTGTTTCATTTGAGAATGTTTACATAAAGAGAACTATTTATGTGGCACAACTACAACAATGTTTTTTTCCTCATTTCCGATCTAACAACTTCTGGTGACGCGCTTAATGTCAGAAGCATATATTTGGGTATGATAGTTTGTCTTTTGGATTGGTTTTATTGAGATTTTGAATTTGTGTATTAATGATTTTAGCTAGAAATTCTATTTTTCGTTATGAATTTTATAGAGGATTATTTTTGTTTATGATTTTATTTTTATTAGTAATGCTAATTATGACTTTTTGTAGATTAAATTTAATTTCATTTTATTTCGGCACTGGATTTGTAATGTTAGCAGGGCCAGAGGGAGAATTTTAACACCGGCAGCATCTACTGGAATTACTGCATTGAAATGTACAATAAAGTAATTGTTCCTGTTTAAGCCATGTTTCCTTTACAATAGTAGGCCAACATTGTCAAATCGGTAGTGCAGTGTTAAGGCACAGCATATTCAGAGTAGAGCTGACATATCTTCCCTCTGAAGATTGAGTATCGTCAATATTTCTCATATTGGACATGTTTGGTAACGGTCTGAACACAAGTGTCCGCTTCTCTGTAACACGACCGCCAATGGGGCCTCCAACTCTCCAGCGAACACTTACATGCTCTCAAGATGGATTTCAAACCATTTCCAGAACGCATATATTTCACCTCTCTCTTTCCCACCAAAATTATTGGGGGCGCAGCCCCTAGTGAGGAACTTGTCTATGATTTGTGGGTCTTCTCAGCCTCTTGCTTGCTTGTTATTGCTATGGTGTAGCAGGAAGTTTCTCCAGAGAGGAAGAGATTGCATGCTCCTAATAGTTCCACTGTAGTCTAAAACGAGTCTGCATAATAAATACAGTATTTTATTTTTCGACCCCTTTCCTGTACGTAAATTAATTTGATGCACATTTTATTTTTGGTTCTTCGAACCGAACTGCTGGGAAATTTTAAATTAACAATTAATGCAATAAGGGATTGCCTTGTCATAGTTTTAATGGTACTTTAATTTGAATATCTGTTACTTAATTTCAACAAAGTAGGAACATTATAAACAAGTTTCAATTAGTCTCATACCAACTTTATATAAATTTACTTAGCAATTTAATATTTTTTTAAAAAATATGTAAGCACTCACGAGGGAAGAGGAATTTTCATACCCATGTTTAAAAAAATCAGTTCTCCAATAAGTTTTAGCATTTTATTACTCATTCTATACAACATCGTTCGCATGGGTCTTTTGGCTGCATTTGCTATTCATTACACAAACACTTATTGAAAAAAAAAAACTGCACTCAAAATAAAATAAATTTACAATTATTACCATCAAAGCAAAAACACTTAAATACCACGCACACACATTCAAGAACCCATCTACTTTAACTCCAAGGAAAAAATCAACTTTGGCCAGTTGTATACCTGTGCAAACAGACCCAAACATGCTAACCTATCCTTAGCAAACTTAACTCCAAGCTCAGTAAACCTCCTATCTGAGTACTCCAATAGAATGTGCTGCCAGTTTTCTCTGTTTCCACAAACAGCACATATTCTCTGCTCAGTCTCACCTGCTATTTTACCCACGGTCTATTTTGAAAAGTCGTAGAAAGGCTAGTTAAGAACATCTACTCCATTATTAAAAGTGCAGGCATTTTCACTGATGGGGCCGAGGCGTGTAGTACTAGCCTACGACCGAAGATATAAACCTGTAGTTTTATGTGCAAACTCGGTTGCTGTTAATTAGTAAGTGTAATTTACATTATGTAATGTGCCGTTATAGAGCATCAAGATGCGTACTTGTCCCGACCCACGAAGCATTCGAGTACAGCTAACAACATTTATACAACGGATTCCGAGAAAACGAAAGATAATGGTTGAGGTAAGCAATAGTTTGTTCCGGAAGTATACTCATTATCATAGTTTCCTGACAACGCTGCCTCTCTCCGAACTATCAAAATGATATCTTTCATAAAAACTAACTTTATGAATTTTCATTTTTCGCACTCATTTATATAGAAAACATTGAATCAATACAAACTTTTATTAAAACGGATATATCACTTTGATAGCACTGATCTTCTCGCGACATCTGTAGATTGTGCAGTTAATGTTATGGGAGTTAAGTTTACAGGGATGAAGGAAAGGAAATGAATTGATGACAGAACAAATAGCAGATCTTGGCGTCTCAAAAGTTAACATTCACTTTTTCGTGGTAAAGAAAAAAAAAACTCCGAAAATCTACTCAGACAACTTGACCTGATTGGGATTCGAACTCAGGGCTTCCGGATTAGTAGTAGCACACGCTAACACCATACAACGGAGGTGATCGAATAATATTGTTAGTTATTAATATTCTAAGCATTTTACATACTTTTTCAATATTATATTATTGTGTAAGTTACTTAAATATTGGAAAATGTGCATTTATTTATTTGTTTATACCTTTAAATATAAGATATACGTTTAGAATTCTAAACGTCGAATTAAATCTTAGGAGTCCACAACAACGACAAATCTTTAAATGGAGTCCGCGATCAAAGAACATTTAAGAACCACTAGTTTACATGAATGCGTCAAGTTCCCCAAGCAGACTTTCACCGGAAATCTTAGGTAATAGTTCATTGAAATGTCTAGGAAAGTGCGTAAGCCTGTATACATTAGTTGGCGTTAAGGATATAGTCTTGAAAGAGAAATCCTTGTATTTTTAACTGCAGAACAATCTTACACAGTGTCCATAAGAATTAGACTAAATGTGGTATGTGATTATATCCAAAGATAGGACAAATTTGTATGCACTTGTCCTTCAACTGCAAATAGAGCATAATTGTTGTGTCGTAGAGATAATAATTATTGCAGAAATCGCACAGTATGACATAAAAATAAACATTTGGTGTGTTTCTAAAGAAGTACGAAGTCCAATATTATTGAAAATATTTAATAATGCGAAAAGACATTGCCTTATGCATGGAGCCAAACCTCATTAGAGAATATTAACTAGAAATGAGATCTATTCCCAAAGCTCAATTACAAAAATTCACAAAATATCATTTTATTACAACTCTAGTAAAGCTTCAAGTATGGCAATTCAATAGCTCTATAGCTTGATAATTATGAAATCTTATTTCTGTGAAATTCAACGGTAATGTTGCTTTACAGAACGCTATAATGTTTCTCTTCACGCCGTTTTCGGTTAGGGATTGCACCCTTTATCCAACGTGTTCTCTTAAATTTAACATGCTTTCAAAAGTATCTCTTTTTGAACCAGAGCCTGAGTAAAATTCTGTGTACATTGCTGACACATTACTCTATAAACGTTATGTATAAATATTATTTGTTTTAGTATTAAATTGTGGGATAGAATTTTAATATATCAAATTTAATTCACAAAAAATAACACACGTTTTGTACACTAGGAGCGAGCGGTAAGTAAGCAAAACACCAACAGATTCTGTCACAGAGCGACTTTCATCTATAATATCACTTTGAATCAGCAGATTGTTGATCGATAATGTGGCATTGGGCTAGCAAGTGTAGCCGGCAGATGGCTGACTGGTACGCACGATATTTACGCCGTTTTCTTATTGTCTAACTTTTTATACCTGTAATCCCTTACCCCCCCTTCAAACCCATTTAATTTTGTTCTTTTTACTTACTATTTACTATTTCTTCTCCGGCGTTTCTTTTTTGTTGTTCTTTTTACGTACTCTCTGCATCCCTTCTTTTGTTGACACATTAAGCCACTAGGCCAACCTCTTTTCGGTTACACGTGTTCCTAACGGCAACACTTTGGTTTTAATTACAGCGCAGTTTTCGCCCCATACGGCTTACCTGAGGTTACTTTTCGGAAACAGATTATTTCACGCTGGTGCTATCATAACTTCTCCTAGTACTCAATAACAGTCTTCGTTACCATGGTAACATTACTTTAAGAGTGGCTTTATTAATTATTTAGATGCAAAAAGCGGAGGGAGTCAGTTATCAAGAGGCCCACTCAAACATTTTATCACTCGTTCCTTATAGTCCTTGACTGCTCATCTCGGAGACCTGAAAGTAAACTACTACATCACCAAGCGAGAGGATAGCATATGAGCCGCAAGGTACGCTTTCGCAATAAATTATCCCATTAATTAGTTGATAGATCGATTCATTCGTTAATTAAGACAGGAATGAAGGAATTTCCTAATTAATTTAAGGCCTGACGTTGCTAAAAGTCCCACAGACCGACGTTTTACGAAATTTCCGTAAAATAATTGCCATTTAAGTATTGAATTCGTTTACAAAATCCTTTCTGGCTTTCATATTTCCATTCCCAGCTAAAGGAAAAACAGTGCAAAACGAACTTATAAATGGAAAATAATACACATTTTGTGCTACTAAAACCTTTGCCTATATAAGCATCAGATAAGTTGTACGTCTTATTTGCTGCTTGTTGCCGTAATGTTGAGGAAATTTAAAATTTAATTTTTTTTTTATATTCAATTGCAGAGTCTATAACAAACAAGCTACTGCCATTAAACATTATGGACATTATTTAAGAAAGGTCAGCTATTCTGAATCGAAAATTTAGTTTTATAAACAATAGACAGCTCACTAAAAAGCTAAACATTTCGAAAGACTAAGGCACTTTATAAATATTAAAAATATATACACAATTTCACAGATTTTAAATATTTAAAGGTTTCAATTTGAAATACAGAAATTTATTAAGTGTATATTTTCCGTAAAAATTCCAATCTTTAATATACTCTGTAAATGTTTGTAGGTGGGCGAATTTTCAAAATGTTATCATATTTACAACCTGAACTTTATCAAGAGTTATCAGTAGCCCATTTTGCTGAAAGAAGTAATTTAATGTATTGTTTTAGTCACCCTTTTTAGTTTAATGCAAGTGCATATGTCATACAAATTACTTTTATTGCTTGTACAAATCCATTAACCTTTTTAGTAAACAACAAGAGTAACCGCTTTGATTAATTTTATTTATTGTAATGACAAGTAACCATATTACTGCTACGCGGTAGTCAGTTATTACATTTCATAGAATATGCCGCCCCCGTTGTTAATAAGTTATAATTATTTCTTCTTTTGATATCTTACAAAATCTGAATATTGTGATGTTAATCTAGTTGTAGTGTTGTCATATCATTTGTAAGTGTGATTTTTACAATTCTAGATAGAATACTGAGGTGAGAAAATGTCGAAGTTACAAAGCTGTGAACAATGGACATGCAATGGCTTATACTTCGGCGTATATGTCCAATCATTTTAATTGTTGTTGTTTGAAAACTCGGTACAAAAAGCTTTGTGTGTGTAGCGTCTGAGAGCAGTAACTTGTTACACGTCCAAGTGCTCTCTATCTACTACATGTCAGTAGTAGCTAAAAGTGTTGCGTGAAGTAAACCGAGTATTACCCACCCACATTTTGGAGGATTGAAGGGCCTGTGATATCGCGAAGTTTCACGTCAAATCCCTGCGGCAGGAAGACAAGGTCATATGTTATTGCCGTCCTACTAGACTCATAATATTCTTCTTCTTAAGAAGCAGTTACAACAACTAGCCGGAGCACCTAACGTGGGGCAAAGTGAATTCAATGGGTTTAACAAAGACATCTCAATACAAGTTATTTTGCTTGGCTTCCACTCAGCAAATACTATACAGGTACGAACTATTTCACTTGCTGAATGAAGCCATGAGATTAAGTTTTCATGTAAATTTTCACAACAAGCATCCGAAAGCTAACAGAAATCAAAAGAGGTCCAGTGTTTGGGCACCTTATCGCACAAATCTATGCAGCTTGTGAAATACCTCGCACACAATCACAAGTCTGGCCTGAGTGTCAATTTCTGCACTTCTGGTCATGTTCTGAAATCACGTTGCAGGCCGAGAATTCGACCCCATTTTGTAAGAACTAAAAACGTATTCGCAATTCAATGCTGCTAAAATAACCCAATACATCCAAAGCACAGTGATCAACCAAAATCTAAAAACAATAGAAAAAGAAACCCTGCTGTGCGCGTAGAGAAATTAAAAAGATAAATGGGCAAATTCCCGTAACCGAAACCCTGAGTCAGTGAGGCCAGTACTTCTGCCATTCAACTTTCAGCAGCAAAAAAATCAACTTATCCTTCCATTTCTGTGACAGTTTGAAACCAGTGAGAGGGAGGTCTAACGTAAGCTAAACCTACCGATTTTAGTGACCTCCGAACAAGCCATGAAGGTGGACTGTAATTGACATGCCATTAGCCTGTCATCTGTTTGCCTGACAAAGGGGAAGGGTGTTGAAGGTGACGCTGTGAAATATTAATCTTCTGGCTTGACGTCTCCGGGATGGCCTGAGCGTCCAGGCACGTCACATGCTATGTATAATGTCTTCATGTGAACGCTAAGTAGTTCAGTGCTCTGGATAGAAATTGAAGTTTAGTTCATGCTCCGCATGTATGGACATTCACTTTCTATTGGTTTATTTGCACGACACTTTTGCTTGCGACCTCCTAATACAAGCAGTGCAGTGAATTATTTTCCATTTAAACATCATTTCTGTTACTTGGAGCCACTATTGCCTTGGTTCTCTGGACTTCTCAGAGCTACATGACACTGCAATATTCTGAAAACTTTTGAATTACACATAAACAGCGTTACAGTGTTCTCCAGAAGCAATTCAAAAATATTACTACAGTCATAACTACTGAGGCGGTTGACACTGATGATGTGTGAGATGAAATGATAAACTGGGAAAGGATTTTTTTTAAAGGAAGAAAGCTTTCCAGACCTAAGTTTAGGGTATCTTTTTGGCATTCGCATTTATGAGGACTGAGAAAAACCTGGAGAAAACCTTCAGTCAGGAAGGACAGTCCTCGTGGGAATCAACCCCCAGATTTCCCGCTCAGAGTAGTACCTTAATGTCCTCGGCCACCCGTGGCGGTACTGATGGATAGTGAATACATTTTCGGCATTGTTCAACTGTCAGCAGTTCCACACAGTGTGTCCGAAAAGTCATGGAGAGGCTTTAGACTCTTAAGTAAAGCCATAAAGAATTGAGATGCGTGCACAACGAGTGTAAAAACGGTTCAATGAATCATTTGATTTGCGAAAGTTGAATAGGCAACGCTCCACAAAGATCGTATATCAGACGGTCAACTTGTGGCACAAAGAACGTCCCAACAGGACATCGACTGGTGACGAGAGGGTTGAAGCTTTAAGAAATCGAGAAACTTGTTCTTAGTATTTGCATACCCAGCTATTGACCCCAAAGAGCATCTTTATAACACTGTGAAATTTGTTTTGTATTTTTATGTCTTTTATTGCTATCATGTTATACACATTTTTGCAAGAAATAAATTTTGACAGCAATTAATTGTCAAAATAGAGAAATTGTTGGTGCACGTGCCATTTGATTTGTTGTCTTGATATTTATAATGTTCGAATCAGTAAATAAAAAGATTAGAACTTATATGCAATTAAATTGCAAAGAGAAAAATTAGCAAAATATGAAATAAAATATAAATTAACAATTTATAAAAATGATGTCAAATAATGGAAAAATATCTTTATTTAACAAATTTTCATGCAAGTTAAATGTATTATTGCTTAGCAGCAGAACAAGAATTTAACCGCCTGGTATTGGTTTTAAAACAATTGCGAAATTTTGTGCTATTAAAGTTTGTCTTTCTATGACAATTGTGTATTTACAAAACAGCGAGTTTACAAAGCATTGTTTTAATTTTTAGAACATGAAACTATGTCTATGGTCTCTCAAAATTGCTTTTTACTCGCTGTAACTCCGCTCAACATTACAAGAACTAAACCTATAACATTTTGTAGAGATAATTCAAATCTAGTTACACATTTGATGCTGTACAACTCAATTGAATTCTTCGCTAGCATTTGTTTAGCTTCACTTTCGCTACTTCGGCGACTTTTCCACTGCAACAGTTCAAACATTCTGTCACCTTCGTATTGCTTTTGGAGAGCGCATAACGCAGTTGTCATGTACGAGAAGCTTACTCAGATGTGTGCTATATTTTTTTACTGTTTTGTCACAAAAACAGACTTTGTAGATTATGAAGTAGCACAGTCAAGAGTCTAAAAAACTCAATTCATTCTCAATGGCTTCAATGCTCACTGCATAAAAATCTATTGCCTTTGACCCCAGTTATGTTTGGTTTCCTGCGTTCCACATTTCATGAAAAAACAGAAAAAAATTTGAGATACTTTTGAAACCATCAAATATGAAAATGTTTTTAAAATGGTGTATTTTGCAAAGACACGTTAGTTTTTAAAATATGTAAAATGCAGCAGCAGTATTTATTATTCTATTTGCACATTACATTTGCAAGACCGTTCATGCTCTTGTAAAATACTTCATTTCTAAAATCAATTCCAAAAAAAGAAAAAACAACGTTGACAAGAACACACAAAACAGCATACATACAACAAGTTTAATATTCATATAAATAATCCTATTATTTATGTACAATGTTTATAGAATGTTCTTGTGCCTTAAACTGCGTATTTCATTTAAGAAAATGCTCAGGTTTAGCCGGTTTTGTCTATTTACAATTAAGTCCCATCATGCCAGCCTCCCCCTGCTCGAAGTCAAAAATAAATCCGGGAAACATTTTATTCCAGCATCTTCTGTCTGTGTACACGTAGTCAAAATGTGCACCCAGTCTTCCGGTTCCGAGCAAATGGGCAAATCCTCCTGTCTTCCTCCTCAACAATCTTACGTGCCTTCCACCCTCCCCAATCTAAGCCATGTTATTCCTATTCAATTACATAAAATATGTAATATATTGCTAAATGGAGAATAAAATATGTTTTAAATCATTCCACATATCCTTCCTTATTCATATGCACTAAAAACTTTGTAGTGATTGCAGTTAGAAGTCTATACTCCATATATGCATGTTTTACAATTGCACTAATGTAGGAGTGAAGATCTTGACAAGTGCAAGTGTGTAAGACAAGTCTCTTTGGTCTAGTGGTTAGCGTTGCTGACTGCTTAGGAATGTGTCTAATTTAGGGAGGTCTAGCACGAGGTCCGCGAGATGATAAATGGGAGTTGCGTGATGGCGTTCTTCGATCTAGAAAGCCGGCATGCTGATCACATCCCCCCCCCCCAATCAATGGAGTTAAAGGAAGCAGAGGTCACTGCGGCAGGCCATGTCCCGATCTGGGCTTGTTGAAGAAGAGAGTAAGAAGGTAACCTTCGGTCAGAGGAAAGCGGAGATTGACATTGCAACATATAATTCATATCTTGTTTCCTAAAACTACCAAAATGTTTGGGGAATTCATTCATTGTGAAAATCACCCAGTTACTGTTAGCTGTGCTGCAAATGAGAATACCGCCGCATTGAGAAAAACTCGATGGTGGCATAAGACAATGTGACAAAGCACATGAAGAAGTAACTTGCATTGCAGCGCTTTGACTCTGACAAAGAGTAGCAGTCCAACGTCACAGGTTAGGTTAGGTTAGGTTAGGTTAGGTTAGGTTAGGTTAGGCTGCGTTCACAGGCGGCAGAATTTTATGCACAGTAAGTTCCAATCCCCTTGAACTTATGCTAAAATTCTAAATGCAGCCGGAAGTTACAGTAAAATGGATGTAATTTTATGAATAGTCTTCGTATAAAGAGGATTGCTCAACTTCTGGTGTTCTGTATTCAAATGTTTTACTTATCTTTGGACATAACTGCAACCAAATACAAGGTACGGTGAGCAGGGGAACTGTATTCACAAAGCAGTGAGAATAAATAACTTGTAATGCGGTTGAAGATATTCCAAAGAAAATTCGCTTTATTTATGCACAGAAAGGCAGATTCGGCAAAAGAATACACATTCCCATTAGAACCCGATTGATTGTCCTTACGATTGTTTATGTATGTTCAATTACTGTGCACTATTATATTACATTTCTTACAAGTTTCATATCTTCTATACGTATGTATTTAAAAATCCTTGTTTTGTAAAATTAAAACAAACTAATGGCACCTTATGAGTAAAAATACATAAAACTCCTTCTCGGCAACATTATTTATATATAAAATCCCCTAGTCATAACGATTACAAAACTAAATGGAAGTAATTTTTGTGCAAAATCACCATGAAGGACCCTTTCCCATTATTGTTATTGGTATGCAACTATCGAGAAGACTCAAGTTTTTAAAAATGATTCCGTTATTTAAGTGCAGTTACTCCAGGAAATATTAGATTTTGAACAATGATGAACAATTCTACAGATGATTGTGTTCGATGTTGAGTCTATATTTCCGATCACGTTCAACGATATAACGTACGCTAATGAACAACCTCGTGTCTACAATGCCAATTAGCAAACTTTCAAATGAAAATATTCCAAATGTTTCATTTTATCCAATCTTTTTGACAACGACAGGAAATTTTTGAGAAGCAAGCACATTTGTTGTTTGCAGAATAGATATACTTATGTACAATACAATACAACTTCCATAAAACACAAACAGGTAGAAAAATACACCTCACATAGGATTGCCACTGTATTCAGGAATGCGATATTAATATTTATACATAAAGAGAGTCTGTGAGGCAGTGTGCCTGGATGAATTCTTGTGTTTTGCTATTGCATATGGGCGTTTCCGGAGAAAAAATGAAACATTCCTGACTTTAAAAGAAAATATCGGAAAATGTTCGACATTCCAATTTTTTCGCATCTCTAGCGACAACCCGAGTGAAAGTGCGGTGTGCCCTCGCATGTGATACACCATATTTCTTTTAGGGACCCACTGTGATGTCATAAAACTGTAGTGATTGATTGAAATTGTATTTCAATAAGATGGATGATTGGTGTTTTTGCACTGAACTACACTAGTGTCCAAAATTTAAGCATAATCAGAAAACGGGAGAAAGATGAGCAAATATCTATCTACGACTGTCAATTATTCTCTCTGTTTCAAATAGTGAAAGATAAACAATACCAGGGTGTCTTGGATAAGTTTATAACGAAATCCACCACGACGCCATTGGGATCCTGTTTTGAAGGTAGCAGCAGCTCACACAGACTTGAATGTACTCTACCACAAAGTATGATTTCCAGGCTTTGGCGACGATTACACATTTGTACAAGATTGACAAAGATGAACCATTCCACAGCAGGGCCGATGTCTGGTATTAACTGCAAGACAATTGCTTGCAGAGCTTACAGCTGGCCTTAGCTATTGCGGTTTCCCAGCAAACTGTGTATCTCCATTTCAGAGTAGTTGATCTGTATGCCAGACGTTCCGCCGAATCCACTGCAGAGACGGGCCCGTTTATTGTAAAGTCAGTAACATCAAAATTGCACCACGAATGAATGGAGGTATGTGTCTGCCCTTCACAAATGAATCCCGCTTCTGTGTATAACAATATTCTCATCGCGCACTATCTGGAGGTACGAGGCAGCCGGTATAATCTCAGGAACACCGTGAAAAGAACCATGTCCAGAATGCGTTAGAGAGGAGAGTTGCAGCACATCAGCTTCCACGCGGCGGCGGCGGCGGCGGCGGCCGTGGTAGTGTATTTATTACAGTGATACCAATACAACTTCAACAGGTATTCGGGTTCAACGGACTGTACATGCTTTTGTAATACACCAGGTATATTTGATTTAGTACAAGATATTACATTAATAAAATAGATTAAAAGAAAAGAAACACAAGAAGAATATTTTTAAAATATTAAAAATATAAAAATAGAAAGAAATACTTTCAGAATGACGCACAGCTACATTCATTCAATCCGTTTTTCCCAACCCCCTCACGGGGTATCAACCTTTTCAGATCTGAGCTCTCTCACTTTCTACAGAAATTTACCGAATCTCTATTCCACTTCCTTGCCTGCCAGCAGAGCCCCAGCACGACTATTTCCTCTTTAAAGGAGTGTGGTAGATACTTTTGTCTCCATTCTTCCGTAACTTTACATTGTCAGAAAATGATTCTCTATCGTCACAGATGGTACAAATTCTCTGCTCATGTTTGTCGGTGATCCAGCATGCCTCTAGTATGAGACACGCAAGCCGCTGTCTAGTGAGTTTAGTCCCTGATTTGATAAACTGCTCCATCCTCCATTCAGATTTTAGCATCGATTGTACTTGCAGCGAAATCATCTCTCTGTCTGCAGCCTTTTCATATCCCTCAAGCTTTCCCTAACCGTCCTCCAAACGCTCTTTCCATTTCCCTGACCCGCCATCCATATGGAGCTAAGTCATGTTGTTTCTAGTCCCTTTCTTAATGCCCATATCATGTTCTCTCTCATCCTCAGCGTTCATGGTAGCAACAATGTCATAATTATGTTCGGTTTCCAAGAATAATTCGCAGCCAGTACTTCACTCTATAGTCTCACTGTAGGGCCCGAAATCCCTCATTCTTCCCTGTCCCAAAATTCCTTTCAGAAAACATTTCTGCACCGAATCTGGTTCCACAGTGTGTACCCATTCCCAAATTTCTGCCCCATATTTCATTGTAGATCTTATTAGTGCCCCTTAGGCGATTTACCATCTCACAGAGAGCACGCCACTTTGCTGCGAAACATGTGTAGCAGTTAATTATGATGTTGCTGTGGAAGGAATATTCAGATTTTGTTAACATTTTGAATATGTATTTTTGCTATTAATGTGACAATCCAAGATAGTAATTATATAAAGTAATCTTTTTCAATGTATTGTACAAAAGGGTAATTACATATAATGTTATACCTTTATGTGATCTTCACATAAGCATAGATTTAATTTCTGTCTACAAAGTGCAGGTATATTTTAACGTTTGAATAACAGTACATTTTATAAACAAATGTTATGAAGACTTTACAGTACAGTGTTGTGTTGTGCAATAATGGGGCATTCGCTACTTAAGTGTGTAAATAAAGAGTGGTAGAGCAAGGTAAACCTTTAGATATGAATTTCATACCCGTTCAGTTCCTTAAACAATGAACATTTAGTGAGTAAGTTTAACCAAGTAGGTTACGTGACAGGTCGTAAAAGGAAACAAGGGCGTCGTGTGCTCACAGAAGAGAACATTCTTGAAATAGGAGCTTAGTCGAAAAACCCTGAGAGGTCTAGCACGGCCGATAGGAATTTCTAAAGGATCTGCTACAAAACTGATAAAATGAAAAGCCCTGTTTCATCAAGTTGGTTCACCCCTCGATTATAAAAGTAAATTCATTTTTTGTAATTGGATGCTATAAAAAGTTAATAACCGGAAAATTAATCCCACCATCGATTTTCTTTTCCGATGAAGATCGAGTTTAATTTAAATGATCGCTCATGTAACATCACAAAACAACACATGTTGGGCATCACAGAAACCACAAGAAAAAATGGGGGTTTGGTGTTCCATTGTGCAAGAAATCGATGACATATTTTTCTTTGACAACAGAATTAATAGCAAGAGTATATGTCGTTCTTTTAGAACCGCTGTGTATGAAAAACTTTTGACGGTTTATTTAGCAGGAAAATGCCCATACTCATACAACTAATTCTCCTATGATGGGATTGCGTCATATTTTGGTAGATTTATTACCAGCAGTTTATGGGCCTCCTCATTATCCAAATCTCAATATATAATTTTTATCTCTGGGGAACAATCCTCATACTGTGGACGAACTTAAATAAAATATTCAAATATAAATTCGGTTCATTAGTGCAGAAGCATAGACGAATGAAAAATGGGGGTTCTTAAATTGTGTCGTATAAAATGGGCAACACTTCCAGTATTTTTATAAGGAGGTTAAGTACAAGATTAATTTGTTTTATGTATTTGTAGTACTATGGTGATAATAGTGCGTTAATGCTTCGCTAAGAACCTTGCTTTCTCCTGGGACCTTCGAGGCTTTTTTTCAATCTCTCTCCGCTAGGAAGCGCCAGTATACACACACACACACATTCGGGTCTTGTCACTACTAAGCTAACTGGCTTTGGACTCCGAGCTAGTCCTTGCTCAAGAATAATTGTCTAATTCTTGTTTCACTGTTCCGCGAGAATTTCCTTGAGCAAGGCTTATCCACAAAATTGGTAAATTTGGAGTTGCAATGAAAGTAGTGACCTGAGCAATTAATTAATTGTGTTATATGCACTTTTCATAAGATTTATAACTTCACTTTCGCGTAGTACTTTTTTTAATCATGTGTTGACTATTAGCTTGTATTGTTGTTGAACTACAGGTTGGAGTTGTTTTCTTAACGAATTCTTTCACCATACGAATTTAAAGATTAGTTATATTTAATTAAATTGTTACACATTTACATTCTAGTTCATTTATAAATATAATATTTAGCATTTGCCATACTTTGTATTTAAAATCAACCACACAACCATCCATAGTCTGTGTGCTGGGTTACTGTCCAATAAACCGCGGTCCAAATTCACTCCCGGCAGTACCCAGTGTTAAAAAGGTCAAGCGCTGCAACGCTTTTTTTTTTAATGTGTTTAAAGCCGTTTTTACTACTGAGACACCACAGGCGATGGACACTGATGACACATGAAATGAAATGATTTATTTTTAAGGAAGGAAACGTTCCAGGCCTAAGTTTAGGGTACCTCCCTGCCATTTGCCATTCATGAGGACCGAGGGAAACCTGGAAAAAATCAGGGTGGACGGTCCTAGCGGGATTCGAACCCCAGAACTCCCGCTTAACGAGTCCAGGCCCTTAACGACCTCGGCCACCCTTGGCGGTCGCGACGCCGGTGATTGTGAGGGATCGGGCAGGAGAGTGGGAGGTTTAAAATGTGCCCCCCCCCCCACGGTAGAAACCTTTTTTGCTTCCTTTGGTTTGTGTTTCAATGTATTCCTTGTTTCTAATACAATGCCTCATTTGCGGTGTGAAATGTACATCCAGTTGTTTTCTCTTCGGCTACCGCTTTATTTTATTTCCAGTTTGCAAATGTTCAGCAAGAGCAATCAACTTCCTTATTGTAAATTAAGTCCGTGCAAACCCAAAAGGTGGTAGCACCAGCTATTTTTCAACGGCACGTTGGCAACATGTAGAGGTGATGTTTACCGCTATAAACAGTTACAAAGCTTAGATCTGTGTTGCATAGCCATATTCTTACTGAAGTTTGTAAACAAGTGTTCAAAAAGGAGCTGAACACGCTTTACATTGAATCTGTACCTTCGCTTGCTGAGTTTGGAAGTGGCCGAATGAGCAAGTGATGCACACTCCGAAAGAGTCAGCTGCCTATCAAGCGTTCCTAATTTCCCTCCAAATCTCCCTCCTGTTTTCCTGCTCTGCGATCCAACTGTTAACCATCCCTATATTTTCCAGGCCCCTTCTTAATTTTGAAACCTACGTTTTATTTTCCCCCTTGTGAGCTGTTCTCGGTAGCAGCTCGCCCGAATTGGTGTAATCTCCGGGAACAATTCGGAGACAATACTGCATTCTATGGTCTACTAATAAATAAATAAATAAATAAATAAATAAATACACTACCACTACCCCTACTACTCTTCTTCCTGTTCCCCAACATGTAGAAATGACCATCAGGAAGGAAAGTTGTGTAAAATGAAGGCGTTGTAATTGGAAAAAGAAGAAATCGCGTTTTGTGGGTGGGATAAGCAAATGTAAAATATTAATACATTAAAAAGGAGATAAGCTGGGAAATAAAACTTTTTTTTTTCAAAA
Source organism: Metallyticus violacea (assembly GCA_030762175.1). Lineage (NCBI taxonomy): Eukaryota > Metazoa > Arthropoda > Insecta > Mantodea > Metallyticidae > Metallyticus > Metallyticus violacea. The sequence goes on along the minus strand of CM060830.1, from coordinate 108,829,087 downwards.
TGTGTTATGCGTTCTTTATTTTTGCATAGAAACGGCACGCGATGACATTGGACATCCCTAACTCAATATGTGAACTCGAATTCATACTTGAGTTTCCCTAACATTTCAATTTTAAACTGCGGGTGGAGAGCATGGAGCTTTCAGTTTTTACAAGTGAGCGAACAAAACTTGACAGTTACGGGAGTGCAATACTGTCCAGCAAATGTTACCGTCTTATCTGGAGACTGCAGATTTCACTACGAGAATGTAAAGTAGGAAGAGAGGCGGGTGCCGCGATATTCCACTGAGAGATGCGCCCAAAATCCATAATAAATAACAGTGAAAGTAAAGCTGGAGAAGCGGAAGAACAGAGAGAGAGAGATGGGAATGAAGAGTTAAGAACCGAGATTTATACCAAGAGACAGTAAGAGGAACTTTCGGTTGGAAAGTTCGGGTCGTGGTTCACTGCTCAGTAAGTTGGAGTTACAAGAGTTTTGCAGATAAAAAAGGGGGGGTTCTCAACTGTTAACTAGCAGTCCTTCACTGCATTTGAGATGTAGGGAAAACAAAAAAACTCGTAAAACGTGAGTTAGATATAAAGGTATGTTAATACATCATCATTTGCATAAAAAGTATCGAGTTTCTTACAGGAGAGTGCTTTAATTACAATTTACATAACAAGAAGGTCGGTATTAGCATAGGCAATTTCACCTGTGATTGCGTCATGTCCGGATTCCTTCCGTTACACTAAATGGAAAGTTTTGTTTGCTAATTAATAAGAGGTAGCACGAAATAACAACCATAGAACCATAAGCTTGTGGAAAAGCTTGATAATTTCTATTAATTATGATAAAAGGAAAATTGAGTTTGTTTAGGAAGAAGCAAATGAAGCAAATACTCCATAAGCACAAACGCCCAGTTGAATAAATTTTGAGAAAATCAATAAAAACTTAATATCTCTTGCAAGTGAGAACTTGAAAACCACATTTTTTCCTAATAAAACATTGCTTAATTACAAATGTCGCACAACGTTAAAATAAAGCAAATGTTATAGACTTGTGATGTTATTAGTTTGTGACATTGCATTCAAATACTAAAATTTTGATAAGAAATAGGAATGTGATCAATGTGCACATAATAAAAAAGCCACTTTACATAAATTTAGTTTTTATTTTTTCAATAATATCGCACATTTCCTTCATTGCGATCATTGACGTGATGTTACTGGAAGACATGGAGGCACCTTAGTGGGAGGGCAATGTGAAAGACCCTCAATACAAAGAAATTGATAGAAATATGCTGGAAATTTTCCGACTGCTCGGATGTAATAGTATGCAGGCGACATGGTAGTGTGTTCTACGTGATTAACGGCCTAAGGAGAGGACTAGACGGACAGATGACAACCTGAAGACTTTCGCATGAACGGTGGACGAAGCATATTGACTTGAAAAAACATAAAAGCAGAAGAAACTCTCTGGTTACATAGGCAGATGTATGGGGCACAGTGACGGTGGGCCAGAATGCAAAACAAACTTAAGACTCAGTGAGGACATGTTTCTGAAAGGAATTTGGGCTTTAGAGGGGAACAACGAATTACAGCACACCATACAGTGTAAAGCAAAGTACTGAAGTACTGACTGCGAGTTATTCATGGAAACCAAACCTTTAAAGCATGAACAACTGGGGAGCGGACATCCAAACTAACAGTAGCGCTGGGCTCTATTACGACGACGGTTCAGGGCAATGGAAAGAGCGCATGGAGGAAGTTAATGACCGCTTAAAGGATATAAACAAGCAGTAGACAATTGCGGAATGCTGAGGGATGATTTCTTTTGAAATACAATCGGGGGGTGGAAATGTACATCAAGTAACTAGCGTGACTCAGACAAGGGAGTGATAGTTCCATTTGTGAGGAAGGGGAATCATGGACACATATTCTGGTTGAATGTAAGGAAGAATGGAGGGAGAAAGTCATGCTGTTGGCAGGCAAGGATGGGGAGAAGAAATCAGGTAAATTTCTGATGAAAGTGAGACAGCTCAGGTCTGAAAAGGCGGAGGTTCTAGGGATCCAGTTGTGTCATTTATAATGGTATTTCCCTCTGTTTTTTATGTATTTTAATATTTTTAAAAATTATTCTTATTTATTTTTATTTTATTCTATTTTTATTTTTATTTAATTGTTTTTATTTTATTCTGATGTCGAAAAAACAATTATAGCTTATTGTGAAATATCTAATCTAATATGATGACTAAATCAAATAGACCTAGTGTCCCACGTTTTCCTTCCAGAATCCGCTTGGTACAGAACATTATTTAACTGGTGGAGACTCTAGTGAAACAAACAACATGAAAAAGTATATAAAATATGACCTGTTTCTTACCTTTTCAAGTCAAACTAATTTTGTGTTCTGTAATTGCCACCTAAGTATAAAAATAATGATCAAAATGATCCCCTTGAGCCTGGACACAACCTCATGAGCACGGTCATGTTCTATCAAACGTTCCAGCTGTCTACCTTGTTTCAATGCGGTGGCGAAATGTTCTAAAGTCGTCAATAGGCCTTCAAATGTTCCCCAATGAATGAAGAAAACGAGCGGGCCAGGCCACTTGGTCCTATACGACCTAACCCTCTGAACAGAAATCGCCGATATAAAATGTAATGTTATCCCACTCACGTACCATTACAGCGAATAACATTCTTCTAGCAATTCATTTAAACGTTTCGCAAAGTGATTATTTTCTCTTTCAATCTGCCACCAACAATAAATTAATGGAGTTGTTTTGTTTACGAAGTTGCACGAGGATTCAAACTTGGCCATGGCTGCATTCTATCTGTGGTAAAAACAACCTCATCCAATAGAAATTGCACACAAACGAAGTGTGAGGGAAATCAACTACATCAAGACCGTTGAAAGTTGAAGATGCCACTGGTTTTTCATGGTTACTGCTATGCTGGGGTAAAGGGGATCTATACTTCTACGCAAGCGTGTTGTGTGCTATCTTACCTTAAATTCCAGTTTCCGCAAGACGAGCAAGGAAGTTTGTTGTTAATTATGAACATTTTAAGCAACGTCTTGCTTTAGTGACAAGTTTATATATGAAATACATGTCAACCGTTATTCTATTGTCATAAAAGACGAATCAAAACTTGAGTGGAGATTAACAGCTCCAACAGAATTGGTAATATGAGGGTGACTTCAAGAGTGCCTTCAATGTTATTATGTTTGATCACCAAAGGGCGACTTTGGGGAAATGGTGAAGAGGTTTAACATTTCCACCTTTATTCCGTCGGTATATGACAACAGAGTGACAGTCTGATAAATTGCGTCTGACATAGAAGTTGGTATGAAGCAAAAATGTGTAAATGAATTCTTCCGTGTGGAAGAAATTACACGTGCTTGCAGAAGTTCATGGGTAAGTTAGCACAGCGAGGCGATTTCAGCAGCGAAACGTTCATTCGACAGGAAGCTGTGCTTTAGTGCATATTCCCATATCGTAAACTTAGTATCAGAACACGTGTGAAAGTTTGTGAGCACCTGTTGAACAAACAGATAGAGTCTGAAGGTGAGTTTCCTGGACTGTATCACCATGACGAATGGCGATATTTTTCAAAGGATATTTTTCAACAGGAAAAGGGATATGCATCGTCTTCTGGTATAGGAAGATGCAAGCATTTCCTGGAACTCGGCGAGTCTATCAACGCTGTCAAACTGAAGGCAGGAATTTCCACCGTCAATGGTACACGATAATACCAGTTTTAATGACCATGGAGTATGTTGGTCGACATACTCTTCCACACTTATGAAGGTAGACTTGCATCTGTTTGGAGTCAATGAAAGATGATTTTTTCAACGACGCTCTTGGTGGTGACTCTGTTGAGAAGCTGGGACGTTATGCTACCAAGCAGTGTTACTGTGTACTTGTATCTGTTTAGCTTTCAAAGAAATAAATACAAGGCATTTCTTTTGGGGGGATCCTAGTAAAATAACAAAAACAGCCTCCAGGGGCTACAGTGCATCTTTTCAAGGTAAAATAGCATTTGACATAGCACTTAGTGATGCTTATACTACATTTCTTATTTTTAGATCTCCTAACCAATCTCAAGAGCTTTTATACCTGATAAACAACATTCTGTGTAGAAAAAAATATTTGAACTCTTAACCAATCAGGAAAACACGCAGGGTTCCATGCCATTAGGAGTAAACACATAGGAATATTACTTCAAAAGGAAAAATACCTAAGGCTCGACCTGTACAAAACTTTGTTTATTTTCAAGTGCTTGAGGGTGTTATAACATATCAAATACAAATGCTATACTTATGTTAAGTGATCTAAATAATAACAATTTCCATAATCGTTTATGGATTCTTTGTCAGTTTTTATCATTACAGGCTACTGTGAGTAATTATTTATTTTAAAATTAATGAGAAGTCTAAGAAAAAATTACCTAGCACACAAAGTAAATGCAATTGCAGTTTGAAAATGAAAACCAGTCTATTTTTACACGTTTAAGGACAAAAAAAAACATGTTATCGTGGAAGTTTGTTATTAAAAGCATAAAATTACTCTACAAACAAAATCATTTTTCCAGTTTCACTTTCTCTGATGCTATACATAGACCACTGTCATTGTTTTCAAACATCTTAAGAGTACAAACAAAAATTATCAACATGCAATACAATCTTTCTATCAAGACGGTGTTAGGTAAATATGTTACATCTCCAAACAATCCACTGTTTGGTGTTCCAAGATAAACCGAATCCCACAAAATTTGTCATGAAGCACTTCCAAGAAAATGATCGTTTGTTTCTGGACATGTCGCAACCATTCCTTTAGAGAATCGAAGAACAATTAATGCTGAGTGATATACGACATTTTGTTTGCCAGAAGTCATCGACGAAATCAGCAAAAACAACCGAAAACGTCGCATTATTCTTCATGATCACAATGCCAGCTCTCACACAGCACTTCAAACAATTGATTATTTGAAGGAGAAAACATCGAATTAATGTCCCATTGCCGTATTCATCTGATTTATCGCCTAACGACTTATGCTGAACAAAAAATGCGTGGAAAGCGATTTTCATCTCCTCAAGAAGCTGTTGAAGTCTTTAAAACTTTTTTTTTTTTTTTTTTTTTTTTGAGATACCAACTTCAGAGTGGAAAAAATGGTTCGAGAATTCTCTTGAACGAATTCAAAAGGGTATAAATCTTAAAGACGAATATTTTGAAAAGCAATAAAAGAGTTTGTTAATTTTTGTAAAAATTAAAAGGTAACTGTCCTGCAGAGAGTCTACAGTGTGTCATATGCACAGAATTGTTTCCATGCAAGTCGCTTCAGCTGAAGAACATTTAAGAACATCTTTCCTGTAGATTTTACGCTAAGAATCCTTCCTGCTGCAGCTGCTTTCGATACAAAAAGGGGAGCAGATTGTTTCCAGCGAAAAACTACAAATCCAAGACAAACAGGAAGTCCCAACGGTCACGTGGTGCCCTGAGCGCTGATTGCTGGGAGAGGTTGTCCAGCCCACTCTCTGGAGAAACCATCAATTCGAATTGCTGCTGGTCTTCCCCAGGGGTCAGGTAGCCGGCCCACAAAGTGGTTTCCACCTCGCGTGCCACCAGTTTATGGGCCGAGTCCTTTTCCAATTAACACGCCTGGAAAGAAATATACTTTATCGGGCTGCCCGGCTTTGTCATTTGGAGCAGATCGATATTTATTGAATTCCGATACTGCATTTACTTTAGAGTAGTTTCTGTTAAGGCAGCTATGTCGTAGTTTAAATTTAGGAGAAGCAGAAAGCGAGCGAGACTCATGAAACTAGAAGTGTTTTCTTTCTTCTTTAGAGTCTGTCTACGTCAGAAATCAAAATCGCAAGCTACTCCTTTCCGAGACCATCTCAAATGGTAGCCATAAAGCGGGAATTCCCAACTGGGGTGCCGCGAGATATTTCGGGAATAAACGAAAATTTCACGGGACTACTTAATATATAAAATTACAGCTATTGGTGAGGAAGACGAATTAAATTTCATCTCAAATGTCTAACCCATGAATTAATAAGAAGAGAAATGTAACAGTTTTAGTTGAGAAAATGGTAATGTCCTACATGAAGATCAAGACCGGAGTTATTATTTGTATATTGATGACATTTAAAATTCTATTGTACAATAACTAACTCAATACTTGAAAACAATGAAATCACTTATACCATGCGAACTCACAACAAAGATAATCGAATAGAAAGTCTTGAGGACGATATGCGAGTTTCGTTATCAGCTTCTAGACCTGATATCAAATATTTGTGTTCTCAGCATCAACCATAATAAGATAAAATTTGCTTTAATTATTTACAATTACATTACAGTCCTCTAGTTTTAAAGTTGTATTTGTTTAATTTAATAATTCATAATCAGAGTATAGTATACTTTGTCCGATGTATTGTATATAAGTTGTTATTAAAAACCAAATATGTTCGTTATATATCACAGAGAAAGTTAAACATTTAACATTTCTGGTCTCAATCCCAAGCGTGCCGCGAACGTAACAAGGTTGGTAATCTCTGCCTTAAGAATACTCAACAGCTGTTTCTGGCTTGGCTGCGGAACCTGATTATGACCGTGTAGTTTACGTGAGGTGTCGCAGGACAATTCTGTTTTAAGTAAGTGTTCCAGACTTAAGTTAGGTTACCTTCCCGGCATTGATTTAAACACTGCGCCAACATAAGTGCTTCAGTAAAAGTCAACATATGCAACCAGAAAGTCTCGTAATGATTTGCATCGCCGGAAGATCTGCGTTTAACATGAAGAGGTTAGTTTACCAGGGTTCTTCATTCCTGTCTACCCAACAAAAACTAAGCAAGTGACAAGTGTTACAACAGGATGGTATGTTCTTTCTTCTCAGCCAATGGCCCATGTGACAGTTCCACTTGGGGGACAAAAAACTTCCACTGCCACATGGAACAACATAAAATGCCAGTGTGTGAAATCCTGTTGTATCACGACAACGTTTCTTCCACGCTGTTCTGTTAACAGCTCAACTTCTGCAGGTGCCAAATATCACAATTTTTCAAATTTTGTTGTTTTCATTCTCAAACTTTTACAGTGACCCTCGTACTGAGTATGACAAAGCGTAATGCGCCACGTCACAAATTTGCCTACGTTTGTTGCACAAGTCTAAGTGCATTATCATAGCGCTGGTTACCATAGGGACGTCAAACAATTATTAGCTTTCCATCCAACTCTTGCAGGACTCCACGTGAATATGAAATGTGGTTAGTAAACAAAGTGCGACTGGCGAGGAAAATCAAGGGAATAATTTCACTGGAGCACGATCCATAGCCTTGAGAGTGCGTAACGCGACTCATGAACTAGTTTTAGAAAGCAAACGTTTTCCATTCTTCCAATCTTTGGTTACCGTAAAAGATAAACTCGAGATACAAATAATAATAATAATAATAATAATAATAATAGTTCCCCAAATTTGTAGAAAGAAAAATTATAGTGTTGTTTGTGATAGTGACATTTCAAGGTGAGCAACAGTGCAACTTGAGAACGTCCGTAAATTAATTCAGGGAAATATTTATATAAATACTTTATGGTGTAATGTGACATCATCATGCAAAGCACCTCATCTTGTTACAATAGGCTGCCTCATAAGTTGACAGGAATTTCATTAGCCGCTTAGCGCAAGATCCATAATGACAAGGAATGTGGTCGTGTTCACACTTCGCTCATTTGTCTGTCCGTCTGTCTGTCTTTCAGTGCGCTTATGGAGGATTAGAGTAATGGCATTGGCATGCCTCCAACTGGAGACCATTTGACAAATTTACTGGCACCCTCAAGAATTCCCAGTTTTCTTATGTCAGAAGTGTTAAAAAGCAATGCTATCGAATTACTATGGGTTAACTCTTGAACCAAAGCGATAAACATTCAGTTTCCTCTTTTCTCATCAGTAACTGCACTTACTGTCCCACGCGTTTTTCAAATACAGTATCTGTCAAAATTGCGCAACTACAAGGATCAAACTCCTGTATAAAACGACTATTTTCACCTAACTCTCAATTGATCTACATTTAAAATCAACGACAATTCTGTTATGAAGGCAATTTAAACGTTTCCTCTCATGATATGAAAAATAATTATCCTTTAATTGTGCACCTAAATCAACGAACTTTATGAACGGTTTCTTATGCTGTTATAGTTTGGTTATGTCTAAATCACAAAATTATTTGTTTCTTGTTGAAAAAAAAAATTTAATTTAATAAAAATTTGCTTGAATTAAAAATTTGCAGCAAAATAATCCGGACTGCCTTAGCTACTTAAATAGCAAACTTGGAAATTCTCAACAATAGTCATTAAATAACTCGTTCCTGCCACTTTTATAAGATGTAGATTGTTGCTAGTTCTTTAAAATACTGGAAAGGGCGTGCATGTAGTGATACAGGTGTGAAATTGCAGTTCATTGTGATGTAACAGTGACTCGAGTCACAGAAATTTGCCGAAAACCTTGGAGTGTCAAAAATAAACATGAAGCATTTAAAATAGACGAATACATGCCGGATGCTTCTCTAACAGCTAAACTTCAGTCGAACTGACCAAAAACAACAAAGATGATTCTCGTCTGAGAGATGCTGAACTGTGAGATGTAACTGGGTGACAAAGAGCTGCTTTCTGTGATAAAAGCAGAACGACACCTGAAGGTTAGACTGTACTGCACCCGCCGTTCAAACCGATAGAGATGCCCGATGGAGACGATTTAGTGTTCGTTAGCTATGAAGGTGCTGTCAAAGTCACTCGGCTAATAAGATAGACGTTCTTTTTTAGCAAGACTGTGCTCCTTATCACCGGTACATAGAAATGTTACTTTGTTCACAACGTTCATCTGATAAGAGACTTGACAGTCAAGTAAAGTTTGAGGCTGCCTAATAGCAACGGGTGACTTAGCCACACCATGTGTAGGGAGATTACATTTGAGAACACACAGTTCGGGTGATCATGTGATTGCCCTCTGAGATCCAAAGCTTTTGAGCACAATTCCTAACTATTCATTTATATTCCTTTTTGAAAGTACGTAAACCGAAACCATTCAGGTCCCAAAATTCTTAATACTTTATTTGTTATTACTTTAATTTGACTATTTATACTGGGGCACCACAAACATACGGGAAGATTACCGCCACGGGTGCCCGAGGTCGTTAAAACTCGCACTCGCGAGCGGGAGGTCTGACGTTCAATTACCGCCAGGACCAGCCTCCCTGACTGGGTTTTTTTCCCCCCTCATAAATGATAAATGCCCAGGAGGTATCCTATATTTAGGTCTGGAAAATTGCCTTCCTTTAATAGTGTCTACCGTCTGTGATGCACCAGGAGTAAAATTGGACGTTTAACACATTTAAAAAAACGCTGGATATTGTAAGGAGGCAGCAGTTATCCCTGTTTTTAAAAAAGAATACTCACGATAACTCTAAAAGATTTGTACAAGGCACTTAAATGTAATACTGTAGCGAGAATAGCAGCATAGCTTCAGAAAGAGGCGATCATGTACCGTGCGATCAGTGATACTTTCCCCTGCGGCGCGGGGTTTTTCCTGTGAGCGAACCCTCACTCTTTTGCTGTGCGGGTGGGGGTTAGCAAGCCTGCTTGCTTACTTGTTTCCCTTGCAGACTGTAGTAGCCGTAGCGCAGCTGTTCCCGGGTGTGTATTATGCTTCGTGTTTCATATGTGTGAAAGAATCACAGTTTTAGCATGCATAAATACCATGCTACCTCTTTTTCAGCAAATTAACTGACAGGGAGCTGGATCATGCATTTTTTCCAACAGGACTCTGCCACTACTCATACTGCGAATAAGTCCATTAGAGCAATTCATGTGTCTTCACAAGACAGAATAATTACCAGGGATTTGTGGCCCCCTCGATCCCCCAATTTAACAACCTGCAATTATTATTATATCAAGGGTAAATTTAAAAAATGCCGTGTACAATATTTCAAAGATAATATTCGTCAGGAAAATGTCCAGATTTCCCAAAATGAACTACAGAGAGTGATGAGTAAAGAGATGCCAAAAAGGGCGGGTAGTTTCAACACTTCATTTGATAATTCGGTAAGTATGAACATCTTAAATTGTTTTGTGTATGTTTGGTTTGTTTTATTAATCACAGAGCCTCGACTGGCCGCTAACTGGCTAATGAGTGACTGCTCATTCTTGGGCAAAACACTACGTAGGAAAACAAAACTGATAGAATGGTATGTTTAAATTGTAGTAGACAATATTATAAAATAAGTGAAAATAATATCTTATTCCTAGAGGATTTAAAAACGTTTTACTCAGGCATAAGAGAAAATTATGGATATCAATGTTTGTATAAGAATATTGCCAACATCTAATAAGAGCTATTCAAGGTATCTAGTGAAATATTTCCTTTAAGATAGACAACAAAATGAAGAGCTATGAAACAAGTAAACAAGGAACAAGACAAAGTAGGTTTACTTCTTTCTCTTTAATTTCATTTTAGATCTTCAATACAATGTTTTCAGCTAATCACCCGTCATATAACTTAGAAATACCAAAGATAACGAAGTAATGTAATTATGTGTAAGAATCTTATCAATAATAAACAGCACAAGTAAGTCAGGATGTTTAAATAAAAATTAGCAAATTTCAATATTGTTTGAAACAATTTAACATACTAGCTGGTATAATAAAAAAGGATACAATGTTAAATTTTTTATAAAGTTACGGCAGTACTAATATTAATGTATTTAGCAATAGATTAGAGATAAACTGAATCAGCTGAGATGACATTTCTAAGCAGTGTGGCCGACTTACACGTCACGATTAGAAAACAACACAGCACTGAATTACAGACCAAGAAGTAGAAACATGGAAATGGCAAGTCCTGATTGGAAAGGGTCTTTGGTCCACCTTCAAGATGATTAAACGTTTATATAAAAGTGTTCAACACTGGTTTGTGGTTTTAAAATAATGGAGAAATGTCAAAGAATGCCAAAGCAAAAACTCACATGGAAATAAGCGGCAATGTGTAGTGTGCAGACATGTAGAAAGATTTGCAATCTACAAACAAAAATAAAAATAAAGTCCTATGTAAACTCTCGGTGTTCAGTTTTCTGCTTATGAATCTTTACAGCCAAATCTGTATAATTTCTGACTATAGAAAAGCACAGTGTTCTAGAATATTGTTTAATTAATTCATTAGAAAGTTTGCAAGTACTCAACCCTGCGCTATTTCTGCAATGGTGAGAATAAAAACGAAATCGAAAACTGACTCCCTGTTAAAAACGATCTCACTATGCATTTTTACATTTTTAAACTACGTATTACTAAACTAATTCCAATTAGAATTTATTTATATGTTATATCCTAATACTATTTCAATAATAATAAGCAAAATGTATCTTATAATTCAAATAAGAATGAAATAATATTAATTATCAATTAATTGTTACTTGAGAATTATAACGATATATTATAAAACCCGCTACCTTATTGCACTCAACCTTTATAATAAATATTCAACAAAATAGCATTTAGAGGCTGAGGTTATCTGAGTTGCGAACTGCTACAGCCGCCACAATGGGATTAGTATTTACATTTTACTGAAAGCATAACATGACACTGTATAAATTTTCAACCTGTGTTGAAAATGATACCTCCCAGCGACAATACATTGCCGGTATCTGCGTAGAGAATTCCTATATTTCATCTTAGAACACGTTTCTTATTATTTAAATATCAGTCTCTTGTTCATTTTTAACAAGTTGGAATCCAATTTACTTTATTGTAGGACATTTTCTTGCGAATCGTCTTCCAGTTCTATGCAAGATTCCGTTTTCACACAACTGGCGAAGAATTAGCACAATGAAAGCACACGAACATACAACCACTATCTGACAAAGTCTCCATAACAACTATAAGCTGTTACCTGCATATGCATTTTATGAGTTTGATGATTGGTTTCTTTCCAATATGCAGCCATAATCTACCGGCCAGTAAATAAAATAATTTCACTACACAAAACATATACTTAATATGGGACAAATTCCCGGCCTGAATTTTTTGGGGGCATAAAAATCCTAAGTATGGCTTCCTTCGGAAGGGAAGTAAAGCCGTGGGTCCCGTGTCGTACATTTACGGCACGAAAAAGAATCTCAAGCCTGAAAGAGAGGCCTCTGAGCAAAATTTGTCGGCCGTTTCACGCCCTGAGTTGATTGGGACACTGATGACCTCAGCTGTTAAAGAGCGTCCATAAATAAATTATAAAAAAAAAAAAAAAAAAAAAAATGGGGCAAATTAAAAATTGTGCGCTGTTTTTTTTCTTTGTAAGTGCTCCAGAAAATTAACGTTTCTTTTTAATGATTTATGAACAAGAGTAGCACAATTAGAAATTGTTTTTACTCTAAAATTTTTCTTCAAAATATTGGTTATTACAGTAAAAATAAAAATGTTTCGACTCTTCCGGATTAAATTTATAGAGTAATTCGCTAATCATTTCGGAAAGTTCATCTCGGAAAGTCTTAAACACCATTAGCCTAGCAAGTTGGTTCATCTCAGCCGCTTCATCCATTTAAAGTTACTGCTGTACTTGAAATAAAATCCGCGCAGGCGCTGTGAGGCAGTTCCCAGTATTTGGCGAAGAGTATTTCAACATTCTTTCATCTTTTCTAAAAGATTAGGAGGTTTCACAGTGGAGAGCAGGCATTTCGAGCATTTACAATGATTATGTACAATATAAGTTATTGTTTATTACTAATAAATAACAAAATAAAAAATATTGGCTGTGAATTCCGACCCCATAACATGCTTTCCCTCGGCCATGATAAGACCATTAAGCAGAAAGTTCCCGTCGGCAATACCAATTTCAGATTGCGCAGCGGAATGAGGAACCTGTATATATATAAAATATAAAAGAAAAAATACAAATAAAGTAACACTATTAGCATGTAACAAATTAACAGTAATTATAGAAGCTTTACAAGGACAAAACACTAAGATAAAGTCACACTTGAAATCGTTACATTTTGAACTCGTTCAGTTCTTCTATGGCAAGAAGACAAGTCTTGCCATAGAAATATATATCAAGTGTGGTGTTTTAAAGCTTCTATAATTACTGTTAATTTGTTTTATATATCATAACTACATAACTTTCTCTACACGATCAACCATAACTCAGTTTGTCTTAAAACAAGCTAAGTGGTTTTTAACACTGTTTTCCTAAAGCGGTGATTTTTAAAAGAGCGTAAGGATTGGAAGATTGATACTGTCATACCATAGGCTATAAAAAGGTTAAGTCATGCAATTTTACTCGGCAGATATATAAGAAACAATTAATCACGATATTATACAAACTATTAAATTAAAGTTAGGGACATTATTTTATTATACACTTCTAAATGATAAGAAAAACGGAAACATGCACAAAAGGCAAGAAGCGGAAGCAAATGTTTTTGCTATAATTATATTCTATTTACTAATTAATTGTTTATGATTTCCTGATATTGTTCTGAAATATGAGAAAATCAAGTTCTCTTGAAATAAATAATATACAATAATTTAATATTTTTCCCCTGCACTATTTTTTTTAACTTTAAAATATGTAAACATTTTATTCGACAAAAAACTCTCTCTCTCTCATATCCTGCGCAGCAATCAGGAACCCTAAATCGTCTTACAAGAACAGCATCAGATGCCACCACAATGCCCTTCCCCCGAAATCGAAACACGGCCGCTGCGTTGCCTCTGGGTCAAATTTTGTGGGTTGTTCTGACCTCTCTGATAGATAGGTAATGCATTTGGTAAAATACACACGACTTGTTCTTCTTGACACAGTGCCAGCAAGATGTGAGATAAGAGAATTCTGTACCTGACAGAAGCATCTTCAGCCCTCCGCTTCCGGAGTGTCTACTAGCCCTGCACTAACGAACTGATGCATCGCGCAAAATTCTACGTTACTTTATAATAAAGAGCGGCAAGAGGGAGTTGCAGTCAGTAAACAAATACAATTTGAATGCTGTACTCACCTCAAGACAGAGTAACAATTTAACTGATCGTTTTCCTTTTTTAAGCAACGCGTCTTAAAACAGAACTCAAATTTCTGGGAACAAATGAAGAGAGAAAATAACCTTAAGTGTAAAAATGTGTGAAGTGGAACAAAACATTTTATTTACATTTTTGAACTGCGAGTACTTCATAAACATTTTTCAAAAGTGCGCTCTCTTGCTGCATACATGACAAGATCGATTTGTACGTTCAAAGACTTGGTGCATTTAGCAGCTGCACTTTTCTTACGATTACATCTGGCTCATTAAGTGCCTCTAAATAAAAATAATCAAGTAGGGCGAGATAAAGAAAACGAATAGGTTATGTAATAGTTCCACCATGACAAATCCATTGCTCATTAAATGCGCGGTTCATATACAATGTGAACGTAAATGAGTATAGCGCATTTAAACGTTTTTTCTCCCTCTGCAGTACGCCATGTGTATGTTTAATCAAAACTTAAATTGAAGAGTAACGTGGAAGTTTTAATTCTACATGCCCAGAGTTTTTGTCATGGTAACGAAATAAAAGAAACATGGCAGCTCGCTTATCAAAACGTTTTTTGGCTTGGTATTTGCGATACATAAGCGGGCATAAGGCGAGCATTTGGTCTTAACGCCCCTTCTGGTAACAACATTTATAGATGGTACAATCAGATCCAAACGTTCTGCGGTTCGGAGAATCCACTGGAAATTACAGCGATTCATAGAATTGAACGTTTTCTGTGCGATATCTCATCAACAATTCTTGTAAAAAAAAAAAAAATTTATTAGATTTATCATGCTCTAGAATTGGCTGTCAGCTACAAGATCAACGGAATAACAAGACAAGTTTGCTCCTTTCTCACTTCCTAATCAATGTGCGGGAATGGCTGAATGCAAAATTTCCGGATCGTCATGGTCCGGGCTCGACTTTTCCCCGTTGGCCCTCGAAGTTTCTCCTGTGACTTTTTCTTGTGGAGGACATAAAAGATCGTGCATACCGCACCTGCAGACCTACGCTGCAGCAGTTGGATCAGTTACACCAGTCAGTGTGGCAAGAAATTGACTACCTTATGCCGTGTCACAACACTTGTTATGGCAACTTCCACAGTTTTCTTCAGTTTATGTTATAATTAAAAAGTATATTGTATATCGCAAAGAAAAAAACACAAGTTTAAAACGGCTATGAGTATTGGTGAAGTGAGGAGGTGCACTGCATGCTAAAGAAAACAGCAACTGCAGGTTGATGCTCAGTACACAGCTGTTAAAAACTTTTGGTTTGTTCTCTTCTATTACTCCTAATGAATTTAATAATACCAGTCGTTCTTGTTGTATCAGTCTTTCATAATTAGCATGTAGGAATATACCGAGAATGTAGTTATCCAGTTTCATGTAAATTAGCACATGTGCTGCAATATACGAAGTAATATTTCTACATAAAGACTCATGTTACATTTTCCAAATAAGAAGAAAAGTCTTGTAAACAAAGTTAATTATCAGATTAGAAAATAGTCGTAGGTTCCTGTTCACCAAGTTACAAAGTCTTATCATTTTAATTAGAGCTCTCTTTCGGCATGAAACGATGCAAAAAGTGTTATAGTGTACATAATTAATAATAAAAGTACTGAAAACTGACCTCAAAGAAACAAGAGATAAAGGGAGAACAGGAAGAAAAGCGTTTCCGTGAGGGAAAAAAATTAATAAAACATGAAGGAAAAAAAAAAACAGCACGTCATAATCGCGGCTACCAACATAGAAAGGCGAATATTAATAATAGCCGAGATGAAGAGTTTAGTTTCAGACGAAAGTTATACAGACATGAGCTACTCTGCGTCTCGAGGTAAATTCTGTTGGTTATGCGGCTTCTACACACAACACAGTCATTTCTCTGTACCTTCTGGCCATGGCAGCTGACAGATGATCAGCACTGACGGCAAATACACATCGAACAGTAAACAAGACAACGCGCAGAAATGCAATCCTGAACTTCAACACATGAAAGCTTCAGTAATGTATACCGGGGTACGTTCCAACTTTCAAAACACATGAAGAAGAAAATATGTTACATGGAAACGCTTTATTTCCTTGTAGAACGCACAGGAACAGAAACTCTTTCTGTATGAAATGTTCAAAATGCCCTCCGCTGGCATCAACCCTGATCGGATGCGCTGATATGTTCCTGGAGAATTGTATCGCAGCCTTCCACAAGACTCTCTGCATTTTGTACCGGATTTCGATATACAAGAGCTAAAGTCTAATGGGTTTTGGACCGGAGAGCGTGGAGGCCACCTCTACCTATCCAACTGTCACGTTCTGTTCCTGTCCATGATTAAAGTATTTTGAAGAGTTGTAGAAAATGAGTTCTAACGTGGAATAAAGCATTTCTGGGTCATGTCCATATCATATTTTCTTCTGTCAACATGTCACTTCTGCATCTATTGTAGTCTCGTAAAAAAATCTGACCGATAACATGCCTTGCGTTAACAGCACAACAAACTCCATCTGTCCTATCATAAAGAGGGGTTTCCCCTACACAGGTGTATTTTCGGTACACATGGTCGTTCAGGTGAAACCAGGCCTCGTCTGAAAAGAACAGAAGCGTTGGGTTCATTAAACCTTCGTTCACAGATAAAAAAAAAACACTTACAATAAAGCATTCTTGCCACTGAAACCCCTAATTGCTGTGCTAATTTTGGAAGTGATTATGTTGGCGAACTTTCAATGTTTGCGCAAAAAAGTCTGAACTCTTAGACACAAGATTAGAGCACATGTCTTCAATGTTTATTAAAACTGGCTGGAAATATTCTAATTTAACATATCTATCTTACAACCCTGATCTAGATCGTCCCCTGGAACCTCTAAAAAGCGAACACTTTAGACAGGTTAGGGGATGGTGTTAAAATAATATTTAAATATTCTTTTAATATTTTTACTTTGGAAAAAGATAAAATGAGGTTAGACATTTATACCCCAGTAGTGTAGAACACATTGAATCCTGTTTGGTTGAAAACTCTTCACAGTACATTAGCTGATAAGTTTTCACAAAGAAAATACCCAGACGCACACGAAAGATGTGATTACTTTAAGTAGAAGTAACTCTTACTCAAGTTAAAAACAGTCCAACAACCAGACTAGGTCTGCAAATGGAATTCTGGGAAACAATGAAAATAATTACTGAATTCCATTGGGACGCGTGGAATAATACAAAACTAAAGAGTGGAGTGAATCTGCATAATCAAATGCTAAGCCCGGATTGGAGGTTAAAAAAAAGGGGCGGGGTACGGCCCAAGAGAAAACATTTCCTGTTAACGGCCTCATGGCAAATTCACCTTTATTCATAGAAAGAACTTAATTAATGATACGGGTTACTCTTCCTGCTCTGCCAACTCTCTCAAAGTTTCAGCGATGAATGTTCTTGTTAAGCTTTTGCCATCGCCATTTGCTTATTTTAATTAAACTGGATCAATAATGCATGCATTTAAGTAATTAACACCCAAAGCAGTAGGGACAGTGTTTGGTAGGCAAGACACTTCTGTATAATAATGACAGCAAGCTTAGCTGCAAATTATATTTGACGTCTTCAAAGCGACAGCTGGAAGATTCTTGTTCTTCGGTAACCGGCAAGCGCACATGCATTTTGTACTGTCTCAGAAACTTATAAGGTATCAATATCACATTTTTATGAAATATTAAGGATATGCTCTGTTCATTTTAATTCTCTAATGAACATAAAAAGATTTTATATAAAAATAAATATTATTTACCGATTACTTAACTTTGACTAGACCAGTCTTATTGTAAATTTGCACGTACGTAAATGTGAAGTGTGATAACCAGAAGTATTTAACATCACACAATTACTTGATAAATATCAACACCAATAAAAAAAAGTAAATATATTTTTTTTAAATTGAAAATCAATTTCTTTTCAAACAACCAGAACAGATATATTACTTTAGTTCCCAGGATAGCATGCAGTGTGCAGTTTATGCAAAAGAAAAAATTAATTTCAATTCCATCAATAAGAAAAATGCATGAGCATATCACAATGTTTTCAGTTTTTTTTTTTTTTTGACAAAACTTTATTTTTGTTCAACATTTTTTTAAAAAAAAGTATGTGCATTACAGCATTAAAATTTGCAGAGCATATTTAGTTAATTTTTTTTTATATTACAAAATTTTCAAATTGATAGCTTTAAACCTTCTGATATACAACACAAAATGTAATTGCTGCATTATTGCTAGATTTACACTTGTTACCTTAACATACAAAACACGAGGATATTTTATAGAAAAAGATTCTAACACAATCACAATGGTTGCCAAAGTATCATTGTGAACAGAACAAGGGTTTGGAAGAAAATGAAGTTTTAGGCAGAGTTAGTGAACATTTTCACACATCAGTTTTCGAACAGTAAAATAATTTAGAGCAGCACATACCTGGGAATATGTTAAATGAGTTTCAAGTTTGCTTCATGGTTTCAACAGAAAAGTTTTAGGTTACGAAACCATTTCTGTGTAATAAACCACTTATTTATGTGAAAACTAAATATAGATCACGCTTCTGTCCCAAGTGACAGCAATTGTAACAAAGGTTTTAATTAGAGAAGAAATAAAGCGTGTTCTGCAAGTCTTCTTCTCTATCTCCGTCTTACGACTTCACTGATAGAGGGCAGTGTTGTTGAGGAGCATGCCGGGTCTAATATTATATATATAGGTTCATCAGAAAAGGTAATTAAATTAAATTAAGTAACTAAATTTTCTGAATTTAATAGCTAAAACTGTAAAAGCTGGTTTTTCAATTTAATGAAAATTGTATTATGGGACGAATTTTTTGCACATTTCGGGTTTTGTAATGCTTGAAATGTATTGCACCATTATTTGTATTATATTTTAATTTATTGACAATGGGTTTCTTAATTACACAAAATATGTATTAAAGAAGCATATTAATAAAATGGTAAACAGCCAACGAACCAACGTCTAAGCTCTAAGTCACTTTAAACATTGAATATGAATTTCTTCTTGAGACTCACAAAGTTCTCCATTCGTAATGCTCTGTAACACTGAAGGACTTACTTATTATCTTTCATTGAGCAACTGGAGCTTTACCTTTCTTGGCACTCGGTGTGGTCACTTTCATCACTCTGTTCTCCACAATGCAACTTCGATTTTCTTTTTTTTTTTTTAAATAATTATTTTGCAATACTGTATCTAATTATTCCAAAAGTAGGCTGAAAACGGTGTTATTGAAACATACACAGGGCAACCAATTTCGAGTATATTCACTGTGTCGAAAAACTTTTTTGCAATCTTCTGCATTTAGGATGGTCTTCCTAAGTATTTTCAAAAACATTTTAAGTAGAAATGAAAGAAAGACCGCGAATACATCTATGTATTTTATGAGTTTCGCAAACCACTGCACAATCTTTCCAACCAAAGCGTTATTTTCACAGTCATAGAAAACCAGGTAAATTTTGTCACACGTGCAGAGCCAATGTATTAAATTAGTGAAACCGAGGAAGCTTTTACATTAAACTCTATGAAGAGAGAGGCTTTTAGTGTTCTGTGAGATGATGCTGTAAAAACTGTAAACTGGTACGAGATATACAATAAGCCTTATTTTATTCATTTTTCTGGCAATCATAACTTCAGAATAGTTCCTTATTACCTTGTCAATGTGTATTCCTAAATGTTCTTCAAGGATGTTGCTTGATGGAATTGCTTTGTATGTTGTCTTCGAAATCCCAACAATTCCATTATTACAATTGTCGAATTTTGGAAATAAATTGATATTATAAACTACAAATATAGAATTTTGAAAGCATGAAGCCATTTATTTTAAGTATCCACATAAGAAATATATGAATGAGGGCAAAACTTATTTTAATAAAAAAAGTGTCGTATGTTGTCTTTTTAAATTATATCTTTCATGTGGAAGATGCTGCTGGTTTATAGTCTTCCGTACATTGTAGGGAGGATTTGTATAGACACCGTTGATGTTGTTGCTCCGAGTTGGGTTTACTTCTCAATTAATCCGTTTGATGTCGTGGCTATCGCCGCAGCTAACATGATTGTTTAATGTTAAACGTAGAAATCGTAAATTCACAATTTAAAACGCTAAATGTAAGAAAGTGTACTTCATCTTTCCAAAATACACACAAACTTTCAGTATTTGACAATGAAATAAAAGGTATCTGTATAGAAACCACATCAAGGGAATAAGTCGTGCTTTTTACACTGGGTTTTATTTTTTTATTGTTTACTGGTGGGTTCTGAATGACGGCCAAGTATTTTTAAGGAATACTACTATTACTTTACTTTTGCTCCTAAATCCCTCCTTTATGTGTAGCTGAGAAAGTATAGCAACGTTTCTGAATTCTAAGCTTTGGGTGAAGGAGCCGGCGAGAGCAGCTGAATTTCATAATAATCATCGAAAATCATTGACCCCTTTAAACAGATATTGTGTTTTCCACGTTTTACCATGTGATACACATTACTCTATGATCAAGTAAGGGAAAGAGAGAATATCGTAAAGAGATGCAAAATAAGAGACTATGCAGGAGCAAATTCATTGCACAAAAATTATCTCCAATTATTATTTTTTCTGTATTAGTTTCCTTGGCAAGAGTTTGCCATATAAGAACCTAACATAAACAACTAAATAATAATAATAATAATAACAATAATAATAATAATAATAATAATAACAATAATAACAACAATAATAATAATAATAAAAACAATAACAATAATAATAATAATAATAATAATAATAATAATAATAATAATAATAATAATAATAATAACAACGAAGAAAGAAGCATGCAATTTGTTATTACTCGGTTGAACACTTTTCAATGTTTGATTTCCCGGTGGTAAAAAGTATAAAATTGGAATTTCTAGGATCATTTGGTCAAAATTATTCAGAATATTTCGGTTAATCATCAAAATTTGTACTTTTGCTGCAACCAGAAAATTGTCGCAAGCTTTAAGTCACAAGGGCGGGTAGTACCAACATAATGGCCAATCGCTACCACTTAACTTTGTTAATAATAATAAAAATTTGGGAATGCTTACGTTCGTAAATAATAATAATAATAATAATAATAATAATAATAATAATAATTATTATTATTATTATTATTATTATTATTTCGATTGCATACACATGCATGATAGCTGTTTAGCTTATTATAAATGTTCTCGGTTTGTATTCAATTATCCCTTTATTTATGAAGAGCCATCTGAAAAAAAAAAATGCCGGTAGTAAGTCAAATTCGCGACATGCGCACTCAGTGCTCTCTGCTGTACACGCCCTTTCTCAGTGATAAAAGCAGCAGAGCGGTCAAATGGTACAATGAAATTATAATCGATGGCTATCTCAACAAACAATTGCTGTATTAAGGTGCCACAGATTTCAAAAGACGAATTCAAGATACAAACTCCATATTTTAACAGTAGAAAATTAATGTTATAGGGAAAACCCAGATATACCAACTATATTTAATTAGGGAAAGCAGAACATTAAATAATCTATTTTACTTATAAAACCAGTTCCTCTGACAGTCCCCACTGAAGTGTAATTATAATGTATTGTAGTTAATATATGTTTATAATACGTATAACTGTAACCCGTCAACAAAAGAGAAAGTTCCTTATGTTTTGTTACGAAAGCCTGGAAAAGCCAACAAAAGGATCATAAAACCTCTATTCAGAGGAAGTAACCAGAGGGTGTGTGAAGCTCCTTTTCTGTTTTTAAAAGTCGACAAAAGTTTTAAACTTCCAAATAACGACCAAAGGCACGTACGGCAGATGCACTTTAATCAGTCAATGATAGAGGTATATTTCAAAATTTTAAAGAAAGGTGCGAGGCTTGAGCGTGCCTTTTGGCGTCTCCTAGCCAACGATTTTTGATTTGACTTGAATATATAAGACAGAGTTTGCTTGGCTGGGGTGAAGTCCTACCCGCCGCGAGACGCGCGCAGTTGGGCAGTTGTAAGATCGAGACACGCACCTAGGATAAGCAATATCTCAGTTTCAAGTTCTACGGGCGACAAGATGCACGTAGTTTCATCTGTAACTGTAACACCGGCAAGTCTACTGTAAGTAAAACACTAGAGGGCACAAGGACATATATTATGTGGCATTGCGTGCTTATTTACACCACTGAATTCCTCTCTAGTCCTGCTGAGTACCAGTCAGCAAAATAGCAGAATTCACCCTGAAATTGTTGTCATTGAAGCGTCGGCAACAACACCCAAGCGACCAATAATCACAACATGAGGCCTCGACGGCGACAATAGATCGTTTCAAAATTGATGCTCAATCTGGGGCACATAGCCGAAATATACTAAACATTCTCATAATTGCTGGGGCCGACTAAACCGCTTCGAAAAAAAAATTAAGATTTTATAAATGTATTGTTAGGTTTCGATCGGACAGACTATCTCAGGTGTGGCCATAAATTTCGTTATAAATTTCCTTTGGGATGTATGATACAAAAAGATTACAACACAGTATTAAAAAGCACGCACTCTCTGTTCAGTGATGTTTTAGCCAGCATAAGGTATAAATATGGGCCCGGACCGGTTGATGCATGTCAATCTGTAGTGTAAAATGCAGCATTAACCTTTACATTACCCTTTCAGGACAATTAGATAGTGTTATTTAAAGTATAACTCAGAGTAGGATTTAAAATTAGGTACACAAAAACTACCACCTTCTTCCAGCAACTTCTGTATGGTCTCTGTTGCTAAACGATACTGTCTTGTCCCACTGATTAAAAATCCAGTGAAAGAAGTGTAGTGTCGGCATGCGAGATTGAACTCGGAACCATTCGTATGCGAATCTCAAAACATACTCTTGAGCCGAACCCTTTTCTTCAGAAGAGGAAAGCTTGATGAAATGGGCTATCGATTAATTTCTTTTTTTTTTTTGCTAGAAAGTCTTTAACATGGTTAGCCTAGCAAGCTGGTGTATCTCAGCTGTTACATCTTCATATCAAATTACTGCCCTTGGAGTCGCTGAAAGAATTTTCCGGGAGACAGTATTTATATTCGGCAGGATGAATTACGGCCAGTGTATCAAAACATTCAATAGGATTCAGGGATGCCTCACAAGGGAGGACCTGGAACTTCTTGTCAGCAGAATCAATTTCTAAGTGCGTAGTGGAATGAGCACGCTGAAATTTACGAATACACTTTTTCTGGAAATGATGAACTTACCTCGCGTACGCGAATGACAAGTAACAGATAGAGAGGGTCCGCGAATCTGCTCCATATGTGCGCAGAAAGAATCATGGGGACAGCAAGGGGACGGAAGAACAGAGAAAGAGATACCTACCGGCCCCAGAGAGGGCAGTGGTAGTGCTGGACTTTTCGGCAGATAGGAAGGAGGAGGAGGGAATAGATAAAAATTTAAACAAAATGAGATAACTCAGTACGTAAGGGGCAGACAACCGCAAAGGGGAACATGTCGCTTTTTTGTACATATATGTGAGGGAATGTAAGTTACTTACTTTTGCATCTTTTTCTGTTTATTTTATTTATGTATTTAATTTTTTTCTATTTCTTCTTTTCCATTTATTTATTTAATTGTGTATATTATTTGTCTCTCAATACTTAAATATTGGTTTGTGCAGCTTCATGCATTTTCTAATGTATCGGGAAAGGACGTACGGACCCAGGACCCGTGCGACATAGATGAGTTAGATTTGTAAAAATATATTTCGCAAATAAATATATTATTATTACTAGATGTATTTTTCAAATCTTAATTATTTATAGAAAGTAATGCTTTTTCATAAATGTTGTGCATGAGCGCTTAATGTTATTTAATGTAATACAATGCATATGCTTATATTAAATATTCATACAATTAAAGAGAAATATATTCAACTAGCCTACGAACAGAATGATTTTATTTAAATTTTACGGAATGCCATATTTAGTAATATTAATTTGCCATACTCGCCCAAAAATGCATAATTTGTGACAAAAACAAAGCAAAGTAAGTTTTTACTTTTATTTCAGCAGCACTCCCTCACTTTAACATATTTCTCTTTGCTTTTATTTCCCAGTAACGACTTCCAACCATTATCCCTTTCTCTTCATATTTTCTTCTAATGTTTCCGGCATTCTTGTTATTTCCACCTTCCACCTTCAGGAAAATCTGGTCCCATTTCTCCCATTCTTTCTTAACAGACTGTCTCATCCATCATCCTTTTCACCATACCATTTTGATTGTTTGTGTTTTGTAAGATCTAGCTTAGAATGTAGCACACACATTTCTTGCTAACGACTCTATGTAGCACCTGCATATAAAAACAAGTGACGAGCATTGACCCAAATGAAGACTGAACTGAATACGCCGCGCTATGATATAAGGCATGCAGTTATTGCTTCGAAAAGGGGCGCGGTAAGGGAAAAAAAAAAAAAAAACTTGTGTTACTGAATTCTTTGATAATACCAGGCCTGACATTTTCCGTTAGTGTGCTTATAACCAATTGAGAACATAAAAGCGAAACCCGCCATAAAAGTATACCAATAAACATAATGACGATGATTTGTATTGCCCTCGCCTTTAAGCTCGAGTTAACGGGTTGACATTTAACCCCCTCTGCGGCCCCTCTAAACCAACGATTAATGGCACCCCCTCCAAAGAGCATTCTCTATTATATTATTATTATTTAGCTTGGCGTATGTGTTTGCACACGCGGGAGTCGTGAAATTTACGATTGGCTAGCGACCCTCCACCAGTTCCACATTCTAGCACGCGGCAGTTAACATTCCACGGCCATCATTGTTGCTTGCACTCCAGCGTTTTCCATGGTCATCCCAGGCCCAAGCGCACTCTATTGTTGCTCTCATGTTGAATGCGTGAAATGTTCTGTTCTGCAGCTCTGGAAAGCTTGACACAGAGTCTCTAGTAAGTATTCTAGGTTCTTACAATACAAAAATTAGACAAATTTGAAATAGTTATAAGAGCACATGTAGAAAACTTCTTGAGTTTCTTGTGTGTATAGGACTGTAAGCTTGTGGGAGGTGACATGTCAATGCTTTTGATCCACCTGAAACATTTCGTTATTTGGGTTTTACCTGTTATTTTTAGTCCTACAGTGTACAGTGTATTGGATTTGTAAACATGACATAATTAGGCATATCAATAAAACAAAACACCTACACACATATTCAGAGGTGTACAAACAGAAGATTTTAACGCGGAGTGTAAATTATGCAATTCGATATTTATTATTTATTAAATTTGTAATATTAAAATTTCGCATAAAAAGACATTTAATTTAGTTTTTGACACTTTACAATTTATTCCTATATACTAGAGTGTAATTCCACATTTTTTGCAAAGTAGCCACGGTAAGAAAAGTATAATGCATGTTATATGTTTAAAATTTGTTATACTTATCATCAAATTGTTCTACAAACAAAATAATTTTGAATACATGAGTGATTTGCTTCTTCGCGGGATCGCTACATGCATAACGGCCGCTTAAAGCTGGGAACGCGTATCAGAAGTCATTTGTTTATTACTAAAACTTAAACATTATCAAGCAATAAGTAGCTAGCTAGAATTGCCTTCCTTCATTTGGCATAAATTACTGGCATCGATTTATGCCCTTGCCATTCACTCTGGTAAATGGAAGAAATATCTTTCTTCAAGAATGTTATTTTTTAATTCAAGTGTGGATTTCTCTTGTACACATTTTCCAGAGATAAAAACCGCAGGACGTTAAATCGGGAGACATATGTTGCTCTATAAATAGCATGGAACATGTTCCCTCGCGCTAATTCATTGTTGAATGTATCTGTCACTATCAATTGTTTCTTCAAAAAAATGGGCATGTTGTGCTCTTGCTGCTATTGACACACCACACTCCTGTCCTTTGATCATGAAGCAGGCAGGTTTTTCTCACTTCCAGAATCGATTATTTTGTGAATTAAAATACGCCCTTAGGTGGAGCCGAACTTCGTTAGTAAAGTAAATTAGATTAGGGTCAATTTCTATGTAATGCACACCGTTCAAAATCAATTCACAAAACCTACTCCTGTATGCAGGGTCACCCGGTTTAAGTTCCGACACTGCACTAATGTTATAGGGCTTTAATTTCATTATCTTTGTAGCCGTTAGAACTGAGGAATAGGAAATTCCCGTTAGCTGAGGAAGACGTTGGTCGAGGTGATTTTTAGGGGAATGTTCTAGAGCATGTCCAACGTAATCTAATGTTTCTTCTGTGAGTACTGTATGTGGCTGTGAATTCATGAAATTTATTTACTAATCTGAAAATCGAACTTCGACTTGAAAGTTGAATATCAAGAATCTCTCTTGAAACAATATCCGTGCTCATGTGACGATTCTGCACTCTTTAGGAAATAGAACGCCTAAATTGAGTTACATTAACGCAATTATTACACCGCCTAATGAATACTTAAAACACTGTACACAAACTACAACGCCCATACGTTTCTAGAGTTAAACTCGCACTGACCTCCCCTCCGGCTCTCCGGCCGGTTTTCAAACGTGGCAACGAGATTGAAACTGCGGAGCTCGGTCAACTGCAACCAACTGCTTGTGGAGCGGCCCCTCGAAGGGAAAAATCACCCAGTGTATGCCGAATGAAGAATGTATAGGTTCCCCCCCCCCAAATACAGGCTTCCATGATTTGGCAATTTTACTCCACATGTTATTCTGATGGCTTGTTTTTTGCAATTTTATTTTAATTTACTTTGTGGTGAATTACTCCATAATATTGAAACCACATTTAATATCTTCAGCGGTGAACTCTAGACCAGCTACACTTTAAAGACTCCAAAAATATCTTCATAAGTTCTAAAGAAATTTTAGATTTCATTGTACTTAGTACTAAACTTGCAACGATTTTCTTTGTCTCTTTGCGGCGTTAGCTGCTTTTCCATTGTTAACACCCCCCCCCCCACAGATTTTTAAAAACTCCTGAAGGTTTTCCTAAAACGTATTCAGCTTAACACAGAACAATTCTTTAAACATCACACTCGTTTGGAAGGAATATTTTCGCTTAGGTCACAATAAAATGAAATATTGAATTATTAGGCAAGTACATGCCCGACATTGATGTGCATTGGTGGATAACCAAAATGCAGGGCCGCAATTTGAGGTCAAGGAATAAAAATACTGAATGCTTCACGATAATTAAACATGGCTGTAGGTTGTGTTAGCATTTTACACCTTGGCTTGCGAATTGGTGGACTATAAGCACGGAAAATAAAACTCTGACGTTAAAAGTCTTTAATTTACCCTTCTCGCTGGTGACATCATAAAGTGCGAGGAATAGCAAGCATTAGGCACGTGCTGTTTTTACGTCGAGTTCTTAGTTAAGACCACTTGACATTGAAGACGCAAACTACATTTATGATGGATCTAGATAAGAGAGCACCCCTGCCTGGGTGGACTGGCAGCAGCAGCACTTAACGGGCCAGGCGAATAACGCGGCTATTCTTCAGACAACACTTTCTCATAAATAGAGGTGTCGAGCAAATAGAAATTTGACTCTTATTTTAAATGGACAGATTTTTTTTTTCAATTGTGTTATCAGGGTCATTCAAGATAGTTGAAGGTCAATGGCTAAGAGAAATAGTTCCATGCTCCATTGTGCTGTAAGCCTGTGCGTCTACAACCACCAGCACAATGCGTTATAGCTTCCTTTGTGTATTGCTCAGTCTGATATGCGATCAGATTAAATTTTAAACAGGTATTTAGATAACGTTTTATGTTTCCCAAAATGTGAAATACAGAAACTTTTCTTTGAAACAAGGAAAGTTCCGCAATATTTAATAATTACTAACTTATTGATATATATTAAACAGTGAATATGATACAGTACTAACTCGTCTCACGATTATTGAAGGGAAATATGCGTTGCTGACGAGAGCATGGGTAACGCGTAAGGCATTGGTGACAGCTTTCCCTCTTTCCGCTCGGAATAACCCGTTTAGAAATATGTGAAAGTAATTTACAGCCTGTGTGTCAATATAACACACGTTCTCTTACCTTCCTAACCAAGCGAGTGTGTTGCACCTCATAGGCTACGTTCTTATTGTTGGAAATTGTTAAATGCTCTACTTTTTAGGAACTCTGCCAAATGAGTGGGAACAGCTTGACAAAAAACTAAACTTGAATATTAGACACTGTAACAATAACTTCTAGACGTCAATTAAATTCACACTTTGTTTTAACCGGTACCTTTTGGAAAGTTAATGGTTTCTGTAGTACGGAATGACCGCACCGGATCGCCTGTGGTGTTTCAGTAGTAAAAACGGGCGTTAAACGCTATTAAAAAAACAACGCAGCGAATAAAATGCGAATTATACCGTGCACGCAAAGCCAGTAGCGATGATCGCAGAATGCTGTCCGCCACTTACAAGAAGCAAACCGCTAGTTTGAGATCCCTGCTCTAG
This sequence comes from Metallyticus violacea, assembly GCA_030762175.1. NCBI lineage: Eukaryota > Metazoa > Arthropoda > Insecta > Mantodea > Metallyticidae > Metallyticus > Metallyticus violacea. Next base: position 108,800,622 of record CM060830.1, on the reverse strand, counting down.
CAAAATAATAATTGTAAAGGTGAATGAGTTACACACTGGTATCGAGATTCTTTCTCAACACACAGAGACCAATGAACTATTATTTAATGTTATTCCGGTTACACGTTTCCACTTATATCTTTTCTTTGCTAATCTTTCCTCTGTCATTTGAGACTTTATTTGGTTTATTTTCTATTTAAAACCTTTCAACTAAATATTAGTTTTTAACCTCAATGTACCGTTTTTTCGTATTGAACCTACTCTTTATATATATGTATATATGTATATATAGTTAAATAAATATATTTAACTATTGTTTTGCTTATATTTATCTAATTTATATACATTTGAAAAAACGCCTTAGCTTATTTTATTCTTTCCTTAAATCTTTTGAGCGGAAGAGATTAAAACTAAAAGAATATTAATGCAATACAAATATGCTTCAAAAGTACGCATTTTAAGTACGCATTAAGTTAAACGTTTTCTTATACGTTTTTACACATTTATTCTAAACGCGTTTGTTTTAATCATTAGGAATTGGGGGAGGCTTACGAGCATAAATTTCAGGCGATGGAGATCGGCCATCAAATGGAAAAGTCGAATATCTGTCACTGAAGTCCGAGAAATACTTTTGTGCATCCTGAGGCTCCGTAATGAGCGTAAGCCGCGATGTTGTTCACCGTCAGCTTAGCTTAGCCGAGAAGGGATTTACTGCGAAGCTTTCCCGAAGTCAGGATAAGGGAGAAAGAACTATTTCTCCCCCTCCCCTTTTCAGAAACAAACTTTAGAGCACAACAAACAAAAAATATAAAAAATAGCCGGAATGAAGTGTGGCATGATTTACTGGCAGTCCGATACAGAACTAGACAGAAACTCTCTTGTGTTTGTTTTCTTACAGTTTCTCCGCGAAGGTTCCTTTTTATGGACTTCGAGACCATTATTAACAGATTTCTACTTGACTTCCAAGATCTATGGAAGCAATTTCCTCGTGTAAATCAGAAAACACCTCACCCGCACCAAAAATTGGTTTAAGTGAATAAACTCCTTCGGCAGAAGTACGTCGGGTGAATAAAGTAGGGGCAAAAAAATGACATCTCTGGGCGAGGAATTTCGCATCCCATGCATCAGCAAATACGTTAATGCGCCTGCGCGAGAGAGGCAATAACAATCCTTGGCACCCAGCTATAACTTCTCTTTATGGAACGTTCCAGACAAGCACGCATCTTTTGCAAGATTAACGCCATCATAAGTTCAATATGCAAACGCTAAAAGAAAGCAGCGACTTAAGACACGCACCTCATACGTAAAACCGTCCTGTTGCCCTGCTCCAAAGCTACTTTATATATTTCCCGTTTGACATAAATGTATTTATATAATCGATATATGAGTTTTTTCTTCTTTGATTATTCACCCTCCTCCGATATTATGACTCACACCCTACGGGAATCACAAGCCAATGTCCGATTCAGTCACCTGTCGCATGTTACATATTTGTCAGTCAACGTCAAGGCAGGCTCGAAGACGCAATGAAAATGAAAGACGAAACAAAAGTTGAATCCTAGCAGAAAAGCACAAACTGCTGAATACAAGTCTCAACACCACCCTGTTCCGATTTATTTTCCTTTTTCTCATTGGCCTACAGCCCATGGTAAGCCTTGACCTGCCGCAGCAACCTCTGCTTCCTCCATCTCCGTCATGCGACTTCACTGATAGAGGGCAGTATTGCCGGGGGCATGTAATGCACTTCGTTAATCTTAGTATTATTCTTGGGACAGGTCACGCCTACGGCAGCATCCTTAGCTGATGGTAATGCGACTTCAATCAGCCACATGGTGACAATGATGTGGTAACTCAGGCGATTGGAATCTCGTGCTACTATGGGGAAGGTGGCGAGTTCGCTTCCTCACGGTCCAACCATTTCTTTTTTCAGGGAGAGTTAAAGGTTATTTGTCGCCATTACAATGAATTACCCGCTATCGTAGTATTGTGCAGACAATCACTATACATTTATATTTACTATATTTTCCCTGCTGGAGTTGAAGGGCTGTCACCATTATAAAAGTATTTATCCACTAACATAGTATCACACAAGCTGTTATCAATTTATATTTACGAAAAGGAGGCGAGCGTAGACCGTCAGGCCGTAACTGGCCGCAGTAACCACTGTGTCCACCGGTTTCTAGAATTTACCCGAGGTTAGGTTAAGGTTAGTGCTTGTATATATGAATTAATTGCGAATTCCATTAGACGAAAAATAAAAGAGGTGCGATAACATTCGCAGTTCGCAACCAAAATGAAACCATGTCCATACCCAGAAATAAATAAATCTCCCAAAAGAGGAACATTTTTTCCACAGAAAAAAAACTCTATGGAAAAAATAAATAAGAAATAAGAAATAAGAAAGAAAGAAAGAAAGAAAGAAAGAAAAACTCATCAAATATCCTTTGCAAAAGCTGGAATAGGTGCGATAAAATCACTCTTTCTTTGCTGCAAGATGGAAAAGAAGCCATTAAGCCCACCTCAAATTAAGAGAGATTCTCGCTTATACAGTTCGGAATACACAAGTAACTTATACACTGTTACAAGCGAGTATAGTTACATCCAGTACAGTATCCCATTTGCTTTCGTGTAATTAACTACTAACATGCGCTGAAGTGCCACGTTAACTTCTCCGCATAGATGCAATGATTCCCTCGGTGCTGCTGTTCGTATTGCATCTCTCGGTTATATTACCGTTAAATTTCATTTATCATGTATTTTCTATTCATATACTGTAACTCATTATTGTCCTCTGCCATTAACAACATATATTACAAATTTTAAATTCTTTTCTCTTTGCTGAAATTTTGTTGTGAATGTTATAATACTGATTACTATGGTGAAATCCATTTGTTTGCATCAGCCTTAGTTTGTGATTGATTGATTTGGTTTATTTACGGACGCTCTTTAACAGCTCAGGTCATTAGCGCTCCATTCAATTCAGGGCGTGAAACGGCCGACAAATTTTGCTCAGAGGCCTCTTCTTTCAGGCTTGAGGTTCTTTTTCGTGCCGTAAATGTACGACACGAGACCCTGGCTTTACTTCCCTTCCGAAGGAAGCCATACTAAGGATTTTTGCGCCCGAAAAAATCCATCGGTCCTGACCGGGTTTGAACCCGCGATCTTGGGTTTAGGAAGCAAGTGCGCTTATCACTACACCACCTGAACCGACCTTAGTTTGTGAGAAAAAGCAAATCAAGAATTTGACATTTTGTCGCTTTATATTGATGTGTGTCAAATGTGAAGGCCAGTTTCTTTCTACTCAATGCACTACTGCCCTAAGGTTACAAACCCAACAACAAGTTTCATCTTATGGTATGTTTCCTTCATTTTTTAATGGTGTTTAACGTCCGTTTTTACTACTGAGGCACCACAGGCAATGTACACTGATGATACATGAAATGAAATGAATTATTGGGAAAGGATTTTTTGGGGGGAAGGAAACGTTCCAGGCATAAGTTTAGAGTACCTTTCTGGCATTTGCCGTTTATGAGGACTGAGGAAAACCTGGAATAAACCTCAGTCAGGGAGGGCAGTCCTGGCGGGATTCGAACCCAGACCTCCCGCTCACGAGTCCGCGCCTTAACGACCTCGGCCATCCGTGGCGGTATGTTTCCTTCATGTTTATTGGGATGGAAACATAGGAACTACCATTCTGAAGTAGAACACATTTCACACTGAATTTTGATGAGCTGCCACTGATTCATTTCATATTCCCAATATAATAAATTCTCACAACTAACAGAATCTGTGATGGTCACTTTGTGATGGCGACAGCGCGTTACTTACACATTTTGCTGCAGGAGATTCCTACAATTCGACAATTAAATCATGAGGTTGTGTTGAAACTTAAACCCCTATTCGCACTTAGCACTGTAATCAACTTTTGGAGCAGGCAGTAAATGACCCTGCTTTAGGAGCTAATATATCGGTACTTCTCAATAACAGAGCATTCGCGCCACCACGTGAATCATTTCTGATTTCAATAAGGTTATTAAATCAGATTTGGCCCTCAGATCTTCCCAACATAACTCGCAAGCTAAGTATTAGTTACGATAAATGTTATATTACAAAAGGAGGCATCCAAAGCAAAGTAATTTTCCCAGGCGATTTCTGATCTTGGAAAATATCACTGAAACAGCCAGATGAGGAATTGTCTGTTTATAAAGGGACACAAAATTCGTTTTCATCTCCTCCCACTCAGTTACTGAATTGCTTTTAAGAGAAAGTACTTTCAGTGTTTACTTCAAACGGATATCTCATCAACTGCGTACTTTTCTGGTTGTGGTGTTTCTGATGGTGTAAATTTCACTTCTTCGATTAATTTTGCTATTTTTGTATTACATTTTCAGGCTCTTCTGACGCACCTTGCAACCTCTCGTACAAATGCCAACTGACAAGGGAAGGTTGGACCAGATGTAGCATTGTAACTAAGATATGCTAAATTTAATATAAAATGAATTTTAGCTTTATATTTGTTGCCGACAGTAATGACGTTTTAGGTTTTGCTCGTGCTAGTGTTAGTGTGTAGGCAATGGAAAGAAAAAAGTATGTGAATTTAGAACTTTTATTATAATGAATGTTTCGATACGAGTAAGAGAAACACATGAAGTTATGTGGTGATGACCGACAATTTGCGACTTATTTTAAAATGTATATAATTTATTTATTTATTAATCAATTGTGTTAAAAGTGGCGTCATTATATTCTCCACTCTTTGGGGTTTTCTTTTGCTATTAGTTGAAATAACTCGGTTGCGTGTGAGCTCTGGGAATCTGTGGCACGAGTGTGTGAAAACTGGGAGACATAAATCTGCGTGTGTTAGCACTTCATCCTTTCTGCGAGACACGACGAATGCTGAAAAACTTAAGAAAATGCTGCAGAGTGCCTAAATTTCACATTGGACCAATCCACACAATGTACCAGCTTGCTTAAGGAAATGCATTAAAAGAATAGTACAAGATGTAGAGACTTGGGAATAAAGTTGCACAAATTCTTATTTAAAAAAGCGGATACTTTCACGTTATTTGCATGAAAGTTACTTCTTCTCTACTTATAGCACGAGATCCAGACAACGAATACATAAAATATTTTTCAGTGTTAAACAAGAAACCATCGAATTCAGTTCAGCGCTACTCATGCTGTTTATGGAAGCAGCTGTGGCGACCGCAGTGCTAATGGCAAAGTTACCGCACTGAAGTCGGTCTGTTTCAACCGAGAGAGAAGAAAGTTCTTTAATCTATTGATAAGTAGCTTAACATTAATATTTCTTTTGAAACACTCTGTACTTTTCATGTTCATGTTTTATAATAATTTCAGAAGAAATGTTACATGTTTATGCACATTCTTCGCCACGACATAATAAATATGTGTATTGTATTACGCATAACTGCATTGTTCCAGATTTACCGGGATTATTTTCCATTTAAGTACACATTGGAAAGAGATAAGGATAATGGGCATGTTACTTTATTAATATCGATCATAACGGTTTGATGGATTGTGTACATGTTTTTTTAACATTCTTGTCCTTTACCATATGAACAGAGTAATTATAAGTACCAGCGCTTGGAAGCTGTTAAAGTATCGTGACAAAAGCACTTTCTTTATCTTTGCAGTAACGTTCATTAGTTGGGTTTTTGCAAAGAGGACACGACAGCAGCTGTAGAGGTGCTCAATCCTCCCCGGTTCATTATATCACACCAACATCATCTTCTACCCGCCTATTTTCCGCTCCGGCGGATCTAGTGTCTCAACTGCCCGCGTGATTGCACCACTGTGTTCTATTTATTGAGCGATTTTCTATAGAAAGTGTTTTTCCTCCCCTCTCGCACTTTCTTTTGTAGCGCTTCTCTTCCTCTCATACTGCACCTCCTGTGGACTGATCGCATTCTCGGCCTTCTCAAGCTCTTCCTTTAAATTTAAATTGAATTTTCTCAAGCGAAAGGATCCATTATTTCGAAACAAGTCGCCGGATAGCGTGCCAATAGAAGTGGCATGGTTGGTAACACTGCCTGAACAAAACCCTCGTGGTAGGGAACGCAAAGAACTGATTTCCTGTTCCGTTTCAATAGGAAAACGTTTGGCGAGGTCGAAAGGTTCATAAGGAGTTTGCGTAAAAAATGATGCATAAAGCGTATCTATCTTGTACAATTTCTGTTGTAAATAAATAGCCGTTCTAAGTATTTATTGCTGTCCCCCGAAACATTTTAATAGTAAATAAAAACATTTTATAAACACCTGAATCATCAGACGTCCGAAGTTTGAAACAAGAATTCGTTCAAATTGCGTGATGTAATAACAATTTTAAGTAAATACTTAGCAGATAAATATTTTTATGATTTTGAACTAACCAAATTAAAAAACAAGAACAACACACAAAAAACGTGAAAAATAATATTATAATATACTTCCCATGTTCTAAAAGTGAAGGAAAAATCTACAATTGAAAATAATAATTTAGTTATATGATGTCCCTTTTATTATTTATTATAAAAATGTTTATTTGCATTTGTTAATTCGTTGATTTTCTATACCAATGTAGGCGCATTAATAAAATATGAATAATGATAAACTTTCCATTTTGCATAATTAAGATATTTAAATCTAAATGTTTAAAAAAATCTTTATTTATATCAGTTAAACCGTAAGTCAGTAAATCAGTAATAAAATAATATATAAACATTTAAAGAATTTAGTTTTGTTATGCCATTTTCTATTCCACAGTAGTGTAAGGAAACTAACAGGGCTACAATAATTATGACGGTATTTGCAATATTTCAATTGAAATATTGCAAGTTGAAAGTCTGGAAACTATAGTCACTATTTGATTTGCAAATGGGAAGGGATGTTCCCCTTACCTTTCAGTGCAATGCATGCACTTCCACAGGGATATAAGCGACTTTTGAGTTCTTGTTCTTGCATATAATTAACAAAAACTTAATTATAAATACGCTACAAAAATTACAATATGCATTTTTATATATTCGAAATAAAAATACGAGTTACATTTAGTACTAGGGCAATTATTTGTCACTGCTAGGGACTAACAATAGTTGATTCGATGTCACCTTGTAAATAACAATAATTATCTTCTTGCAGTTTTACGTAACATTCACGTCAAATTGTTGCATTATCTCATTGCAAGCAAGTTCTTCTGGGTTGTAATAAGAAGGTAAGCACATTACTTCGTTATTAAGAAAATCGGACTAATGCTTTCTGGATGTTTTGTAGCCATTCATCAATTTCATGTATGTTAAAAGTAATTGGAGTATTGTCCAATCTTCAATTAATCCAAATAATTAGAAATCTGTAATAAAATCTATTGTCGTGCAATCGGATGAATTTTTTCAACCTAATAAACTCTGTCTGCTTGTTTTCTGGAGCTTACATTACATGTCTTGTCTACGTAATATTCCTCACCAGAAGTTCTAATTTGGTGTATTGTGCCTAGGAATTTTAACCTGGCCGCATTAACTGTACCGTCGTTTGTGTTTCAGTGGTCCTGGAATTGTACTATCTGAATTTTCACTTGGTCACAGAAGTGAAAAAACGTCTGTTTGTAAAGCCTCCATTTCAAAGTCAATTAAATTTATAAGCCCCTTTCGATACGTTGCCTGCTAAGACCGACTATTCTATACGTGCGTCAAAGTAGCCACAAACTTCTTAAGTGAGGTTGACGTTTTTAAAGTCAAATTTCTCTCTTTGTCTCGTCAAAGTCCGGCCCCTTGTACTTGTACTTGTTTATTTTGTTTACATAAGAACACATTGAAACATTGGCATATAGTTATGAGAGCTGATAAGAGAATAACAACAATGAAGTAAGTGCGAACACAAACACGTAGATAAAGACTGCATGTTAGAAAATATCAAGTATGAAAAATATGAGGCTTCGACGTGCATGTTCCAAGTTAATGTGCCATCAAAAGTACAACATTTTCATGTAGCGCAATCATTACATCCTGACAGTTTGGCAACATTGCACGACGTGATGAGATGATTATATCAAAGATCAAATTGCTTCCTCTGTAGAGTGCATTATCGAACAAGATATTCTAAGTTTGTAGGTAACTATGAGTGATTGTTAAGACCTTTACGTACTTCAGTCATCATTATCATCGCCCAGGAAAGGCCAAACTTACTGTTTTGCTTAGACGAAATCTTCCTAACGGTACCTAAGTCTTCCTGCATGTCATTTTTCTTTGGGTTGATATTTTACAACCTGTTGTCCTATTTTCTAGATAATTGTCATTCCCTTCCGCTGGCTACACCAATTTTGTGTACTGTAGTTTAATATTTAAATGAAATTACTGTGAAGTTTGTTAATGAACTGGCTCGTCTCTAGATCATATTTTCGTATGTAGCACACATACTGGATATGGTTTGAAAAACTTAAAAGCTACAACAAAGGAATAGGAAAATTCCAATAATGTAAATACACACGTCATGTAAGTATTTTCAAAGAAAATAAAATAAATAATCACACGTTTTCTTTACAAAGTAGGTTTTCACCCACTTCACCTGTTTTGCTGTATCTTAATTATTCACAGCTTAATGCATATGTAGATAGAAACTTCACAATTTCCACTAATAAACAGCAACCATCCAAAAAAAATGTTCATCCCCTTTGTATTTATTTGTGTTCAAAATTAGGCTAACTTGACTCCAAGCTGGGAACTGAAGATTCGATCAGCAGGTATAGACCACGACAGGCTGCCAAAGATAACAATATTCAGAAAGGCAAATAGAACACTAAAAATTGTGTAAACTAATAAATAAAATGCAAGGTAGCCTAAACAAGTGAAAAGCGCGCCTATACATGGACCTTAAAACATTTTATTTACTTCGGTTATTTGATTGTGGCACGGGTCGGCACGGCTTTACTGTACCGCGCATTCGCGCTTAAAATATGTGTCTTCATTTATACCATGCCCTCGAAACAATGACCAAATGTTGTATACTTGTATACTTGTATACTTCTTTCACATACTGTACTGTACTGTACCGTTATATTTTCTTCTGATATGTCTAAAGTATAAATGATTATTATATACACTTTTCTTTTTAAATGAACCGCCACGGGTGGCTAGGGTCGTTAAGGCGCGGACTCATGTGCGGAATTTCTGGGGTTCGAATCCCGACAGGACCGTCTCCTTGACTGAGATTTTTTCCACGTTTTCCTCAGTCCTCATAAATGGCAAATACCGGGGAGGTACCCTAAACTTAGGCCTGGGTGTTTCCTTCTTAAAAAAAGATCCCTTCCCAACATATCATTTCACCTGGTGTATCATCAGTGTTCACCGCCTGTGATGCTTCAGTAGTAAAAACGGGCGTTAAACACCATTCAAACAAAAATGTTTAAACGGGTTCATATTAGGAGAGCTAGCTGGGCACACACAGCCAAATCGCAGTCGATGTACGTGTGGTACGCACTCAGTTAGTTCAGCATATTAAACTGATATCCTGAGTTTATTGTAAGGATAAAATTCCACAAATCATTAATAAAAATAGCTGATATTTATTATATGTACACATGGCATCTTGACGAAGACCAGCGCATGCTTGCAAGCTTTATCACAACATTTGCAATTTTTCTTACAACTTAAAAAAATAAAAAGTTGTAAATATTGCAGAAAATACTCCTGTACTAACACGGTGTCCGGAGGTTGCAGCAAGCAATGTTGAGTCAGAACTGAGAGAACTTACAGAATTTAAATTTCACAAACGTTGATGAATTAACTGCACAATGTGAAATGAAATTTTGGAGGGAAAAAAACCTTAAAACTGTACAAAAATGCTTAGTACAAGTTTAAAAAATAGAATTGAAAAAATAAACAAATATTATGCTTTGTTAAAAATGTGAAATTTATTATTAACAAGTGTTCAAAATTACATTGCGCTTATTGGATTCTACAGTAAAATTCTTGTTATCATATGCGATTAATAGTTTCAAATATGACATTTAACATTTTTCCGTTCTCTAGATAACTTTTGCAAGAAAGGGTTCGATAGACGCCCACAATGAACAGAAACTGCGCTTGAAATAATTGTCTTTGTTTGATCCAAGTTAACGCCTCTGCTAGAAACTCTCATTTCTGATCTTGTTGGGAAAGTTTGGAGGTTGATTCTCTGCTCAAGTAAATTAGGTGAATAAGAGAACATAAAACAATCCTAACAATTAGTGATTTATGCTTAAAAGGTAGTCAAAAAGTTTTTAAGAAGTCAATTACCCATAAAAAGGTTAACCCAGGAATACGTCACACATAAGGATACAATGCACTGCTCCAAATAATAAAATATTTATGCAAAACAGACATCCTGGAGGTCAACAATTTTGTCTATACATAAACAAAACAGTTTTTCGTGTATTTATTCTTAAATAAAAACACGCACTTGCATACAAATTGTATTCCTTTAATGAACACATTCTTTGTTAAATTGCAAACATTAAAAAACCTGAAATATCAAAAATAGAAGTTACAACATTCCATTTGAAGACTCCACTGCGTACATTAAAATGTGATCTTAATTAAAAATAGCTTTAATATAACAATGGCTAAGTTTAAAATGAATTGCTTTTATTTTTGTGATTACATATTCTCTATAGCATTAAAATATGTTGTTATTTATTGTGCCGGTTGTGCGGCATACCACTAAAATCTGACTGCGGCAAATGTTCAAACACTTCAGAATGGTGTTGTTGATTTGTGTATTTGAACAGGTTAGATCTTACACCTTACTAAAATAGAATGAAAAGCGATGTGAGAAATGTTACGCACTAAGAAAAATATAAGAGTCAAAACCCTAAGGAGTTTTGTAATTGTAAAACTTTTCTTTCCTGGAAAGGAAGCGCAGGGTGAATACAAATTTAGCTGCTTTGTGATCTTCGGCGTAATGAACTGCACCGTTTCACTTTTAACCAAGGACAGATCTCCTCTATTGCAGGAAGGGCGTCAGAGTTGCCCAAGAAAGCATCTTCAAGTGTATGCTAAAGAAGAACCGCACTTGCTTACCAATATCAAAGATAGTTATTACATAAGCATAAGAATATGCCAATGTTTTAAGAGGTAAAAGAGCAATAATATTATAATGTAATGCAAGGTAACAAAATACGCAGGCTGTTAATAGTCCCCAATTCAGACTACCGGCGGAGTCTTCCTTGCAGAAGAGCCGCTTTCATACCAGACACCGGGACAGAAATCTTTCGAAAGCGCAAGCCACCAGATCGGTACTTTCGACTCTGTAACAGAACTAACGCATTGAAATGAGAAAGCAGAACTTTGTGCAATTCCAGCGCTCACCTCAGCGAGCTACAAACGTTATGTCTCCGACTATAGTGAACTTTCATTAAGTTTTATGCTGAGGGATTGCAAAACACTTGAATTAATGCAGAACAGCCGGACCAATTTCCCCAAATCATCAGTAAACGTGGTGAACGAGTTGAAAGAGAAAATCTACATCAAAAAACAAATTATTGATTCATATGGTAGAATTAGCTAAAATTCATACCAACAAAGTTTATTTTAACAAAATGAAAGGAGACAGCCTCAGCAATGAAATCAGTTTGACGATATGCTCGCGCTCCTCCAGGAGAAGGAACACAAGCCTACCATGGGCGACCAACAGGCCGTTGCTGAAATCCGAAAAAGTAGCCAAAGAAGCGAGCAAGACTCTTCTCCGCTCTCATAGGCCAGCAAGGGAATCTCGCGCAACCAGAAAGTATACCTACCTTATTTTCGGAACATAGATCCAGGAATTTCTGAAAATTCTACCTGAAGCAGACATGCACAGAACTACACCATGTAATTAAAGACACGCTGGAACATCTCATTAGAAGCTACGATCTGAACTTAGTTCAGCTCTATGTTCACACCAATACAAAATGACATATTTACTCCTAATTTAATTTATTTCAGTCCAGTTTTCCTTCCCAGGTATGGTTATATAGCATGCACCTTTGATTCCATAAATAACATGAAACGAGTTTAATTTTCTGTGCGTTTTCTTCGTGCAGACCCAACTGAAGTTAGCAAACAAAAAATACAATGATTCGCATTTTAATAAAGTACAAGGAAAATATGATCCAACTACTGTAGAAAACAGAAGCTGCTATGGCAATGATGGGGACCGCTCCACTCAGTTCAAGCTAAAAGGCTACAGTTATTACTCGCCATTATCAAGCAAGAAGATGCTAGAACTGTTTTCATTCGTTTTCCACATAGGTCTGGCTTATGAAATTAACCATTACCCTTCGCAGTACCCTATGGGAAATGGAGGACATTTCTTCATGAAAGTTATTTTTCAGTTCATCTAATGTGAGTGTATTTGTCTTGTTTCCTTCCCGAGATAAAATAGCAGGGGTTAAATCGATCGACCGAGGGAGTCGTATGTTGTTAGTGACGACTGTATTGTCATGAACTGCATGCAAGGACAGTTGGAAAGTCGTTCCCTCACAATCAATTCACGGAAAAAGTTTGCAAAATTTATAGGAATATAAAAGCGCCCAACAATCCTATCTTTTGATCATGCAATGGTTCCTAGAGGAGCAGGTTAGCTGTTTTTACTTACATGGAACCAAGGGTCAATTTCTCTTGTACATTATTCAAAAGAACACACCTGGAAGAAGGGTCCTCTGGCTTAAAATCTTGCATTACAGTAATTTTATAGGGTTTAACTTCAGTAGCTTTGCAGCCGTTCGAAAAGGGCAATAGAAAATTCCGCTTGCAGAGAAAGACGTCGAAGTGTTTTGGGGAAACGTTTCTTCAATGAGTACTGTAAGCTTTTTCTTTTTTTTTTTTTATCAAGACTAGTTCCCGTTTTAAGAAATTTATTTACCGATTTGTAAATTGAACTTCGACTTACAAGTTGAAATCAGGGAATTGCTCTTGAAATAATTTTCGGTTCTGTACACACGCACGAATCGTAAATAAATACTCTTTGAATTAAGTCACATTAACGCAACGAATTCATTGTATTTCGCAGTTGTCACATAACACACGTGCATTACTAGAGTTAATTGACCTCCCCTCCGATCCCCGGCCGGCATTCAAGAGTGGGAATGAGACGAGAAGTGTAGAGTTCGGTCAACTACATTCCCGAGAAGGAAGAGTTGCTCTGTGGTTTGTAAGTGAATCATTTGTCATCAAATCTCCTGTGTACGAACTCAAATACAGTTCACAGCATTCACATGATAGCAATATCTTCCTTAAGTTACTGGTTTATTTCCAACAATTCAATTAAAGTAACATAGAAGTTATTCCTTAGCGTTAGTTGGTTTGCCTAAGGGTGGGCGGGATTGTGCCTGCGGCCGAGGAAACCGAGTGATCCATTCACAGTACCACTCATGACGATGGCATTACCGACGTAAAACAAAGCTGCTGGCTCGGTAAACTGCATGCAATAATATTACATTTAATACCTCTTCCTCTACAAGGTGCTTCAAGATTAGGAATACTGTAATAAAATGGGTACTTAACAGGACTGAAAACATAAAAGCAGAATCATAAATAATTATTTAGCTTTCTTTGATTCAATAAATCACATGCCGTTACATATTGTTTGGTTAGATGCTTCTGCCCCTTCTGCTACAAGTCACTTGTTGCTGACCTTGAACAAGCAGAAGGTATTCGGTATCCAGACGGGACAGTTGTCTTTATTTTCTTGGCCTGCCGGAGGTTTTTAGAGGGAAGTGCACCAATCTTTTGGTGGGTGAGTTACAAAAATATTTTTCGATCTGTCGGTCCTGGTGGTGTAGTGGTACCATACTCGCCTCCTAAACCCAAGACCGCGGGTTCGATCCCGGTCAGGACAGGTATATTTTTTTCGGGAGTAAAAAGCTTAAGTATGGGCTTCCTTCGGAAGGGAAGTAAAGCCGTGGGTCCCGTGTCATACATTTGCGGCACGAAAAAGAACCTCAAACCTGAAGGAAGAGGCCTCTGAGCAAAATTTGTCGGCCGTTTCACGCCCTGAATAGAATGGGACGCTGATAACCTGAGATGTTAAAGAGCGTACGTAAACTGAACAAATAAAAAACATCTTTCGATCTAAATTCCTTCCGCAATGTTGAAGCGTTTAAATGCTGTAATTAAGGGTTTTATTAATTGCTTTGGACTGAGATTATAAATACAACAAGGTACTAAGATTAAGTACTTTGCAGGTTGTTTAAATTGGTTTGTTTTTAACTAAATAATCATGTTCTCTTTGCAAGCATTTTCTCAATAGTAAATAATTCTTTTAGTGATGGAAGGTTCGAGTGCTAACGCCGGCCCCATTTTGTCATTTTATTGAATATAAAGTTTCTTTAAACGTTTAAATATCAGTTGATTACTTTCTAGTATCATAAAATGTTTGTAGTTGATGTCGCTGCTGAAGCGAGCCGAATCACTTTAACCGCATCATTAAATATAAACAATTGTTCAAACTCCCGTAACCAAGCACTCCCCTTTTCCTTCTATCATCAAGGAGTTGGTCGTAAGGAGTCACATCGCTCCTTCTAAAAACGAACAGTACAGTCTTTCAATTAACTGAAGTTGAGCTGCCTATGCAGTTAGCGATTCATGGTGAAACAGACAAGCAGTAACACACGTCACATCGCAACATAGCTAACACGCTAATCCACTCGATTATGTTGTCTCTAGCAACCAGTGGCCGTGATCATAATTAATAATACAAACGAAAGACTTACACTAGCTGCTATGAACACTACAGGAAATGTCGTTCCTGCAGGAGTTTGCCGCAACCAGAAGCGACTGAATGTGGAAGAAATAGCAAAAACATTTTGTACTCTTTTAAGAGCAAATATTGCACAAAAAGAGTGCATAACCATCGGAACTGTTATGTTTCCTTTTCCATTATCTTCTATTATGTCAGTAGATATTTTATATTTTTGATAGAAACTCACAATATCGAACGTAATAAATTCTGTCTTTGCTTAGCATATCCTACTTAAATGCACATCCCCGATATTCGTCAAAACTTATCCAAAGAACAGGGTAGATATTTACAAAACTTATCCAAAGAACAGGGTAGACATTTGCAAAACTTATCCAAAGAACAGGGTAGATATTTACAAAACTTATCCAAAGAACAGGGTAGACATTTACAAAACTTATCCAAAGAACAGGGTAGACATTTGCAAAACTTATCCAAAGAACAGGGTAGATATTTACAAAACTTATCCAAAGAACAGGGTAGACATTTACAAAACTTATCCAAAGAACAGGTTAGACGTTTACAAAACTTATCCAAAGAACAGGATAGACGTTTACAAAACTTATCCAAAGAACAGGGTAGACATTTACAAAACTTATCCAAAGAACAGGGTAGACATTTGCAAAACTTATCCAAAGAACAGGGTAGATATTTACAAAACTTATCCAAAGAACAGGGTAGACATTTACAAAACTTATCCAAAGAACAGGGTAGACATTTGCAAAACTTATCCAAAGATAAGGCAGGGTAGATATTTACAAAACTTATCCAAAGAACAGGTTAGACGTTTACAAAACTTATCCAAAGAACAGGATAGACGTTTACAAAACTTATCCAAAGAACAGGGTAGACATTTGCAAAACTTATCCAAAGAACAGGGTAGACGTATACAAAACTTATCCAAAGAACAGGGTAGACGTATACAAAACTTATCCAAAGAACAGGGTAGACGTTTGCAAAACTTATCCAAAGAACAGGATAGACATTTGCAAAACATCCAAAGAACAGGGTAGACGTTTACAAAACTTATCCAAAGAACAGGGTAGATATTTACAAAACTTATCCAAAGAACAGGTAGACGTTTACAAAACTGCCTGATACGGAATGGGTGAATCATCGTTTTGGAAGATGAGATGTCCAAATGGCTTCAGGAGCCATAGCGGATGAGGCAGGAGTTGTACTATAAAGTCTTAAATGTTAATTTTGTCCGACAAAGCCACATTTTAACTAAACGCTCATATTTTTAATGAAATTGTATTCTTCAAAACAATTTCCCGCATTGGCTTGCTACTAAAGTTAACTCATTTTTAAGTGCTATACACTCTGTACAGCCAAGTTGCCGAAACACTCCTGCGACATATGGTTCAATACCCAGACACGCTTTTGAATAGCTTATCTCATGTTTGTGACTGAGGCATCAACTTGAACTTTTATTTTACTTTGAACTAACTTGTGCTGAAATTGTACCCTAGGTTGTTCAGCACTTCTCTGTCATAGCTGTGCTGTTCTCAGGTGATGTTAATGGTTCAAACAACAAAGAAATAAATACTTTGACTGTGTACTCCAAGGAGAATAGGTGAGTTGTTCCCATGTAACGTCTTATTTTATGGAGATGTAGCCTTTAAATAAATTATTCAAAAGTTGTTTAATCGATAGTAAGGTAAAAATACAGTCAAACAAAAAAATAAAAACAAAAAATACAAATACATCGATTCGAAATATTTTCTGGGGCATTTTTAGAGCAAACCAGATTCTTCGATACTTTCATACTTATTTAATTAATATTGGAACATTTAAAAGTCGTAGCAAGAAGCACATAAGCTTCTGTATAGGAAGTTGGTGCGCTTCTCAGCCCGACCCCATAATAAAAGCGCCCTTATACTTTGCAGATGAGAGCATCTATACCTTTAAAAACAAGCAGGTCTTTTTCACTTTTCGTGGATATGGAATAACAACACTCGGTCTACAAAATAATCTCATTTCTGAGCCTGACCCATAACGGAATCTGTTAAACTATTCAACCGCAATAATTTCACTATTTTGAGGTTTGGGTAGTTGTGGAGGAGGATTTCACACCAGCCGGTGATGGGCTTATTGCACATATACCTGTGAAGATAAACCGGGCGGCCAGGAATCTGAGGAAGACATTGGCGAATCCCATAGATAATAAGTTTCAGACGCATGAGGACCAGAGAATCCTCCCCGGTTCCACCAAAATTTCACTCGAAGTGTTCCGAGGTCCAACTAGGAGGCATCTTAACAGAACAAGAAGTTCTCCTGAGCGCAAGCCACCGTCACACCACAAAGCACCAGCCTGAAGCTTCCGACCCTATAATGAAAAGGGAAGCGGATTACAAATATCCACCCCAGCATTCGCCTAAGTGACCAGAGGACACCACAAAAAAATCCAAGACCAGAATGGCCGGTTCCACGGGAATTGAACCCGGATCTCCTGAATGCAGTCTCCAGCTTCCACCTGAGCTACCCCGCCCGGCACCCAGTTGTTATATACAAGTGACATAAGTTGGCGCGTTTCGTTGTTTACCTTTACAATTAGTTCTTGTGAGTGGCAATTGCGCTATTTGCCATTTAATTCTTTGATGCATATTTTATTTACTCAAGGACTCATGAATATAAGTGCAGATTCATTAAATGTTTCACAATAAAACGCACTCGGTGAGCAATGTATTTATTTGATACAGCATGTGCAGGTATCGAATCTACGAGGCTCTTCCTGTCGTGAAGATGAAGCGCTGTAAAGTTTCGGACACGAAAGTGAAGTCGCAATAGATATAAAAATGGAGTTAGATTTCACATCAAAGGATTGTTTCTCTTCGTTTTCGACGGTTGAAAACTGGACTGCTGACTTTAAGCGTGGTCATACAAGATGATGAGCGCTCAGGGCGTCCCAAAGCTGATACACCGACGAAATAGATAAACATTCAATGGTCGCCGATTGAAGGTACGCGAGGTCGTTCCCACAACATTTTACAACATGTTTTAGATATAAGAAAGGTTTCCGCTCGATGGGTGCCGCCCTTTTTAACAATGGACGTATCCAAGTAAACATTTCGCAAATGTGTTCAGATTTGTTTAAACCAATTTCAGTGAGTTTCTACGAAGTTTCATAGCAGTACATGAAACATGCACGGCAGAGACGAAGGAGCAGTCAAATAGTGGGTGGCAACAGCTGAAAGAGCACCAAAGAGAGCAAAAACGGTTCCATCTGCAACTGACTACGGTTTTTTGGAATTGTCATGGTGTACTTTCAGAAAAGCCCGGGGAGTATTCCGCTTCAGTGTTGCTATTTACGCTACGTTCACACCTTGCGAAATCATCACGATAATGCGCCTGGGATTGTTACTGTTATAATCTTCGCTTTCACGTCCGCCATATTCGTCGGATTTGGCTCTCAGCGATTACTTTCAGTTCCCGAAACCTGAAGAAATGGCTTGGTGAGCCAAGATTAACATAAATGACCATAAGGAAGGTTCATAGTGAGACACGCTTATTTTTACAGCTGGATAAATTTTATTTTACTAAGAGTATCAAAAAGTTGACATTCGCTGCACTAGATTTATAATGTGAATGTTGAAAAAAAAATCTTAAATTTTGTGTTTTCTTGGTTCAGGTCGAAAATGTCCCTAATAAAGTTATGTAGCTATTGAATATGACGTGCTTAAGCTTCTATATGAAATATTTTCACTCTTCAGTGCATTCTTTGTGTCAGCAGCCTAATCTATTCAAATACTGCTCACTCCCTTTATGCTTGTGTTTTGATAACAATTTGTAAGCTCAAAATTTTGAAGCACATTTTATTCCATTGAACTATTTAATGCTGTGGTCTAGAACAAGAATACAAGATGAAAGTGAGCGGTGTATTATGCTGATCTACTACGCTCGCTGAATTATTAAGTTAACATTTTTTGTGCAGTTCTTCATGCGCCCCAAAGTCAAGAGCTTCCCGAAGGAACTGTGACGGCCGTTTCTTTTCATTCTCCCAGCGCTCATTAAACGTTTAATATCAGCTTTATCAGCGCCCAAGGGCCTGCATAAAAAACTCCCTCTAAGTACGGGTTCGCTCATCCTTAGAGCTCAGGGAAACTTTCCCCTAACTGCTGTTGTTGTTTTCCCTGTATAGTTTATTTTCTTGTGTGTTTCCCATTTTCTCACCTCATTCAATGTATATATTAAATAAAGAAGGCACCCTTATCTTAGTTCTCGTGAAATAAATTTGTAATCCTTACTGATTTCTCTATGTTTATTCTTACAATGCTATCTGAGTATTTTACACAAAGCTACTGACTATGTCGAACGCCTTATCTAAGTCAACAAACGCTACAAAGGTTAGCAAAGTATAATCTCTTGTGTTTTTCAAACATAGAAAAAGGCAATACTTTTTATTTCTGTTTTTTCTAATTAAAGCTCTCTACTAATAATTTCAGTGAATATTTTATATCCTAAATTCAAGAGACTTGTACCTTTATTGCTATTAAAATTTGTATAGCTAGAAAACTTCTTCGGGTATACGAGTATGTCCATGATATCATATATTAAAATATTGAAGATTTTTTTAAATTTGTTTTTGTAATTGCAAATTCTATTGTTATCAGATCTGCTACATAGTATTACATAGTACCGTCTGTAAAGGTCCAGGTAATATTATTTTAGTGCTATGTATTATATCTTTCATAATAAGTTTCCTTAATTCCCCTTTTGTTGGTACATATTTATTTGTTCACTTACTGCTTGTGAGCACGCAGACGCCGCTGTATTCACAAGAATCATGTGCAGAGTGCATCAGACAGTCCCCTAGGATTCCGTTCCCCGCAAGTTTCAACTTGAAATGATGGAAAAAGTACGCGAGGTTGCTGCAGATGAGTGTGAAAGTGAACTGCGATACAGGAGTCTAAGTGCCAGTTTCTTTGTTTATATTAAAGGTTGGACATTTTCCGAACAGTTCTCATATGTTGCTAAATACAGAACATTAATTATTTACCGCTGCATAAACTGGTGTCAAATATTTTAGCCACATATTCCTAACAACAAAACATTTTTAAAAAGTTCGTATAAACATGGTTCTGAAAATCCTTAAGTTTAGGGATATTTTCGTACAGAATTTTGAATTAAAACCGCTTTCATTGTAATCACTTAATTCTTTAATTGGGCCATAGAATTTGTTTTATTTTGTTTTGAACTATAAATTAAAGAGGGGGGGGGATTGTTGAGTAAAATGGCAGTTGTGCATTCAATTTATGGTCTTGCTGGTGGGAAACATTAAAAGCACAAACTTTATGCAAAAAGATAGCCTATCAGCCATTACCTACCCCCACTCTAGGTCGAGGTCGTTAAGGCACGGACTCGTAGGCGGGATGTCTGGGGGTTTGAGTCCCACCAGGACCGTCCTCCCTGACTGAAGTTTTTTCCAGGTTTCCCTCAATCCTCATAAATGACAAATGTCGGGGAGGTACCCTAAAATTTGGCCTGGAGGTACCCTAAAATTTTTCCTTCTTTATAAAATTCTTTCCCAGTTTATCATTTCATCTCGTGTATCATCAGTGTCCATCGCCTGTGGTGCCACAGTAGTGAAAACGGGCGTTAAACACTCAGGCAGTTACCTTCTTCAAGAACATTCTCAGGAAGTCTTTAACTCTTATGAGAGACAGGCTCATTTGAGAGAAGGGTTTCCGATGCTGAGAAATCAAGAAAAATTTGAAGATAGATTGATTGGCACGGTTAAGTCCTGCGTGGTCCCCTGATTGACTGTGTGTAATTTTTATTTATGTAGGAAGTTGAAACAAAAAGTGTTTGGAACAAACCCTCACTCATTGGATCTGAAAGAAAATATCAGGCGATAAATGGACTTAATAATTTCAGAAGATGAGTTAATTCGTGTAAATGACAATTTTTAGAAATGTGGGGATACACTCTTGTCTCAAGGTACATGTAATTTGAAGTTATAATTGCCAGAACTTGAACCAGTTGCGCGGATATTACAATCTTTTAGCTATGACTGCCAAACCGCCAGCCGCCGTGAAAAGAGCAACAAATCCACGAAATGGAGCACACTCCCAAATGTGTATTGCTTTTATTTGTATTAAGATGAAGCGAAAAGCCATCATGCATGACTATAAGAATAAATTACTACTAACGGATCACAAAATAGCTTAACAATGTATTGTTTTGCAGTTTCGTGCACTCCGTACAGAAAATGAAAGTTCGACACCTAGTCTTACGCCTTGAACGATGTTAATACGGAACTAATCAATCTGTATCGCATTACTGTTCCTACTAACTTATAAATTAATGAAGTTTATATTAAAAGGGAACAAGTAAACTGCGTGCATACAGGTGAGTTTTATTTAAAAATGTTTCCAGCAAATGAGTGGAAGATGATAAATGCACGTAGCAACTGCAGGCGTTCCCCTTCTCTCTCTCTGCCGTTTAATTTTCTTTTTTTGGAGAGTGTGAGTTTTAAGACAATCCATTGACTGGGGTTTGAATCCTTACCTGATAATCTCAAGCATAACGTTTGGCTGCTATGCTTAGTAATTTCCTTACAATGAATTTGAAAGGTATCTTCAAACCAAGGAGCAAATTCTTAGAGTTAACAAAACTTTTGAGAAAATGTAATAAAGAAATATTATTTTAATAAAAACTGTTACATAGAACAACGGCAGGCTATGCTAGATTATTCATGCCAAAGTCTCCCATAGGTGAAATTTTCAAGCAAATTTCTTCATAAGTTTATCACAAGTTACTTTACCAGCACAATGCATATTTCAGATTTCCAGTTTATATGTGCATTATTTTAGGAAAAAAGTTCATTTACTTTTATATGCTATGTGCTATATATTCCACAAGATATAAAATTTATATTTGATCAAACAATGCTAAATATTGATTTGATGGTCACAAAAATTGCCATAGATAATTTTAAGTCCTGCCACCCTTAGATAAAAAAAATGGACAAATTTAATAATATTTTTAATTTTTTCCTAATTGATCAAATAAATAATTATCGTGAGCTACATAAAAATATGCTGAGAATCATTGCCAACTTTTATCATTTCTCATTGGACGTGAAAAATCTAAAGATAATTGAATAAAATTGCTTTGTACGGAAACGTTTTAATTACAAATAAATTAATTTCGAAAAAATCATCATTTTGAAAATGATTTTTAAGACAGTCAAACCTTTCAAATCGTCTCATTTAATGCTCGATATTTTTATGTTCTTTATATACAAATAAATATGAACTTGCTAATTCACCAATGTGAGCTGTGAGTAACAACCAAGTTTACATACTCGAATACGGGCAGGTTAGCATGCTGGGATTTGCTTGAGCAGGAAGAAACCTGGGTGAGTTTTATGCAATTACGAGTCGTATGCGTTTTACAGTGTGATGTGCAGACTTATGAAATTTGTGTTTTCATATAATATAATTATTCTGTGTTAATAGTTTTATATAAATATTATTAACAAATAGATATATTGTCCGCGGGTGTTAAATAGTAGCATGTACGGTCTCTGGACCCATATAGTGTAAAAGTTAATAGCTTGTAAATCAATCTAATCAGGCCGTGTGTTGTCTAAACAACATTAATTCCTTCCTGGCGTTGACAAATGCACTACAAGCAGAAACTATAACGATATGTGTCCTTTTTCTTTAGCATTAGGCAAAATAATTCTTGAAATTATTACCAACAGGAGAATTTATACACATGTAGACATAAACCATGAAGTATACCTTAAAACTTCATTTCACTATAGCTACCAGGTTTCCAGAATATGTCCTCACCGCTCGCCTTTCCTTCCCACTCCTAACTTCCGGGCAGTCGCCAGTCTATATTCTACTTTAGAGCAACGTAAATTTATGTGTAAATGTTATTATAAAAACGAATCAGCTTGTCGCGTTCGTGAAGAATTTATTCGGAAGTTCCCTGGGCAATTGCCTTTTTGATGTACTAGTTCAGGGATATATACACCAATAAAACAAGCGCAACACAATGTCATGCTGAATGGTTCTCACATTCAAGTCACAATCGTTCGGACGTAGATGTGTTATCTTTTGAATGTCCGTATTGATCAGCGCTGCCAATAATTAAATTATCCGAATTTTCATGAAAAAAACTAATTTGATAAGAACACACATAACTATGATATTAAGACACTAACATTCTTAAGTTTTATTTACATAGCAAAAAACGACATTTAGAGACTTGATTCAGTATTAGTTTTGAATGTTTAAACTTCAGGTATCCATTACTGTCATTTATTCCCTCCTAGTTAACAGCAAAGCGACTGTTGTCTTCTACTTGCACAACGTTTAGGAGGTGATAGGTTTAGTTCATGGAGAAGTAGAATGATGTGCGGAAATTCACCAACAGAAAAGAGGGAATTGGGACTTACGACAATGATACAGTATAGAAACAATGAAGAAATATTCCAAATAACACAATGGGGCTTTTTAAATTATTTTATTAAGAAAACTGATTGTTAAGGATCCACCGGGCAAATAAGTTACACGCATTACAGACACTCACATTTGCATTTTGTGCGTAATGTTGGCAAGAATAAAGGACTAAACACCTTAAGAAACGACTGCAATACAACAAATGCAGGGTCGTGTGGCGCGTGGGTCCCCTGCCTGTAATTGGTGAACCACTATCGTGATGGAAGTGCAGCATTTTCAGCCTTCCTAATGATGTTTTGTGCTAATCGGCGTGAATGACTTCTCTGTTCTTTCGGCTTGTCTTTTTGTCATTAACAGATCACGCCACTTTCTAAACAATTCGGTTACGAGGGAACAGTAGTTTCAAGAAAACTACGTGTACATCTGTGTAAGACAGTCTCGTGTTGCTCGACATTGTAAGCAGGGGATTTACTGTAACTCGCGTGCTTTCAACAACATGTTAGTTGATCGATTTTCTTCCCGTGAGCGGTCGGTTCTCCCCAGTAAGCGCGCGCAGTACAACCCCGGCAGGTTTGAATTGGACCGCACGGTATATGGGTATCAACATTACACTAAAGCGGCTTTTAAATGGCCTACACATGCGCGTTCTCTAATGTTGGCACATTGTGTTTCCATGCTTTTCCGACAAGTTAAACCCTCTTGCAAATTCCATTTACGCACGGGAAGAATTCGCAAGTATTAATCTATGGAACGTAGGAAGGAAAGTTTGCAACATGACTGGAAAACGTTCACCAAACAGACAGCTAGGCTAGTGTGTGTCATATTCATTACACAATTGTCACAGTATTCCCATGTCGTGTGCCTTTCAATGTCCAGTTCGCAAAATAAGGACACGTGTGTTGTAATACAAGACTAGTTTGTTTATTAATTCTGTGAACCATTTCCCACTCTCTTTCAGAAATTTGATGTTTAAAACCTTCCCTGGACCAAAGCTTGCAGTATGGTTTCTCATATCTGAAAGACGTGTAACAGTTCCCCAACCTTACAACAGAATGTTGTTGCTTGTGCAGACTTAACCTTACATTATGAACCTCTTCTCGTGATATAGAGTTGGCTACACTGACCACAAGACGCGTGATTAAACGTTTCGATTATTTCACTGCGATATCGGGCTGTGGTTGGTCAAAATTCAAAAGTTTGTTCTGTTTCATTGATCGATTTTATGATGAGTGATATAGTCATACTAATAAACGGTACGGTGCCACTCAAGTGCTCTTCCCAGTCTCTTCCATCGCGGATGTTCATATAACATTTTTGTACAGTGTTCCTTGTAAATGTTAATGACGAATATGTGAAAAGAAAACGTAGCGGCAAATGATGCTGAATTAATATTTATATTTGAAAATAATACATTCAAGACAAAGTAAATGAAGCCGCGATAGTAGCCTTAGGAATTTCGAAATAAGAAAGAAGCCTGGCGCAGAATCTCTGCGAAGTTAAACTAAACAACGGGAGAAAGGCAGCTGGCAACAATGCCAGGCAATTTAAATATGATGATTATGCTAAAAATGGAATAAGGGTCATTGTTTATGAATGCAACTTCCATTATTTCATTATTTTTATTCATTGATTTTTAAACTGAGTATTCGCCGTAGTTTTGAGAATGAAATAAATAGTGGGCATGTCTCTTTTTATGCCATGGCTACATTACAACATGAAGTGTGCGAGCGCAACGTGTGAAGCTATCTGGCAACCGTGTCGCCATAACTGAAAACTCTTTTACTTAATCCTTGAATCTCTGTAGAAGAAAATAATATTTCGCGTGTGGACCAAGGAAAAGAATCACACAAATGATGACACCTTTTTCTCTTGAAAATCGCTAAATTCCTATAAAATTGCATAATTGTTGATTTAACAAGTTTATCTGACCACAAGCACGAAAAAAATACAAAATTTCCTAAAATACTAAAATTCCAAATACCCGCTAGTCTTCAAAATACTGGATAGTTGAGTAATTGTCCACCAATTGGCAACACTGCTAACTGGTGTCCACAAATGATTTAATATATACTCCCAAATTGCGCAGGCTTCTGGCATTGTTCTTGAACTAAGATTCCTAACTATGATCTATATAAAACTGATAACTAATTTTTAAAAGAGTGCTTTCACGTATGTCTTCTGAACTGCTTGAAGCTTTTACTCAGAAGTGAGACAACTACAAACATTTGTCCAACATTTTCGGATTTCCCTCTCATCGCGATGTTAATGAACGAGGTTAAAAAGAAAGCAGATACTCCTTTAAGTTGCATATCATTAAAGTGCTGAATTAAACTTGCGAAAATGTCTGGTTAAGGATCAGAAACATAACGAAATGTAACTTCACAGGAAGTATTGAACCCCTATGAAGGGACGTCTTTGTTGTTGTTGTTTTTTTAATAGTGTTTAACGCCCGTTTTTACTACTGAGGCACCACAGGCGGTGGACACTAATGATACATGAAATGAAATGAGATATAGGGAAATAATTTTTTTTTAAGGAAGGAAACGTTCCAGGCCTAAGTTTAGGGTTCCTTCCCGGCATTTGCCAGTTATGAAGACTGAGGAAAACCTGAAAAAAAAACCAGTCAGGGAGGACGTTCCTAGCGGGATTCGAACTCCAGACCTCCCGCTCACGAGTCCACGCCTTAACGACCTTGGCCACCCATGGCGGTGCGGACGTCTTAGTGATTTTGTGATCGAGGTTCAAAGACAGAAACATTTACAAGAATGAGAATACAGGAATTTCAATGGAAACTACTCAACATTTGCTGTTTCAAAACATGTTTAATATAATGATGACTGTTTTGGGATGAAAATGGATGGATAGATGAAAACTTTCATGGGTAAATAAAGCTATATGAAGTTGTGTTGTTTCAGAGCTAGCCTGCACTTTGATCACCTGCTACAGGTTCGCAATGCACTCGGAGACTTTGCGTGTGTTATGAACTCAAATGGGAATGTATCAAGTCTCTGCTCTCTGGGAGCAATTGCTTCTCAAGGCTACATTTACTATAAGGCAAATGTTATTTACTTGAGGTGTCCGGGACCGTTAGTTAAGCTCTTTTAAACGCATGTTTAATGGACCGAGCAAACGGAACTAGAAAGCTAAACAGATGCGAAGCGAGTTCCGAAATGCAGCAGGCTGTCAGACCCCTCCCTGTTTCTTCACATTTCATCTTCAGACGACATTAGCGTCATCTGTTAGCAGAGTCGCGCAGCTAACTGCAAGGGTGTAATAATGAGTTCCGCTTTGCGTTTGTTTTCAGCGCGTGGCAGGAGGGAGCGATGTTCTCTGAAGTTGGACCACAACAAAAAGAAGAAGCCCGTCCTATCTGCAGCCTGTTTATTTCATTAACAACATGCGTATATGTGTGTGTGCATTATTTATCAGGACAGAGGCAGGAATTATGTACAGCCTGTTCTCTTGTGCAAACAAGCTGCTCAAGGAACTTGCGAGATATGTTCCACAGAACGTAATTTCATCTGTTTGAACACAAGCAAAGCTAAGCAAATAACGCATTTGCTAATGTCTACAAGAAAAAGGAACGTTTGTATTAAAAAGGTAGAGGTAAAACTTACAGAGAGGTTGAGTTTTTACTGTTTATTCATCGTTGTGAAACACAGTGCAAACACCAGCAAAAAGAATACAAACAAAGTGTTACCATCCTGCCTCCTTAGCCCCAATTGCATCCAGAAACGCTGTTAATAAGTGAAAGACTGGCTTGTTTAATTAGGACATTAACGTCAACTAATTATTTATGGAAAAAGCTGAAAATTAAAATCCTAATTGGGGTTAGTTTCTTGGTCAATTCCTTTACCTCTTTTTTTCCGTTCTAAAGGTCATTGAAAACAGAACAATGATATGCACGAATGTATGAAAGCTGAGGTCTTAAGGTTTGTTATAAATACACAGACACCGAGTACAATGTCAGCATTTGTCGTCGAGAGTGAGTAATCGGCATTAACGCTGACAGCAAAACGGAAGGAAACGAGGTGCGCCGTTTGCATTCTGTCCACGTCCATCGGATTTAAATACACTCAACTTCTTTCGGTGAGGCTAATTAAACATTCTCTTCTCTACATTGGAGAAATTTCTGAAACGTTTAAAACATTCTTTAAAAGAACAACAACAGCAACAGAATCTCCATTTCTGATTGTTTAGATAATCTAGAAGAAATTTTAATTCAACTCTTAAGGGTAATGTCAGTCGTGATAAAAGAATAAAAATATTATTTCTAGGTACAAATATTGTCTAAGAGAATATTAAGCTTTCATTTTGAAAGACTTGAAACTAATATAGGGTGAAGAAAGAATATATACAAAAATTTACAACAGAAAGTGATTTGACACTGTGGAAGGTAAGTCGCCCCGCACCTGACTGAGCCGCTGTACGCGGAAGCATTTTAGTCGGTAACAGTCGGTGCTGGAGCGGTCTTTGGAACTTCTTTAAATGGGGATTACGAAGGGCAGGCAATTTCGAAGGGACAAATCGCACCATCTGCTGTTGCTTGTGCTCTTTCAGCTAGCGCTCCATTGCGGAGCGAATTTCCTTCCGCGTTGTATTTTGAGAGTGTCAACGAACGATTTCGGAGATTCAATAGACATAGATAAGAATCAATACAACAAATACTAGTAAAATTTCTCTCGCTAAAACCAATGCGTAATGTACATGTACAAATTAGTTCATTGTTGTCTCTTCCGGTTTTCGCCTGTGAGAACTATGCAAATTGAAACGTGTTCACTTCCGCCTACAGCAAAATGAGGTGACACGAGACGAGCAATATGTTGTTCTGAAATTCTACTTTCGTGTCAACAAATCTAACTGAGGCCTATACGCCTATGGAGAGTCTTTTCTTCCCATAGCACAAATCGAAGATGGTTTACAATGTTTAAAAAGGGGAGGCAGTCAAACTACAGTTTTTGCTCTAAAGCAAGAAACCTTAACGCCGCTGCTGTCATTGTCGTATAAGATTAAGAACGCTTTCAGAAGTTCACTGGGTGTCACCCACATAAAGTTGCACATGAGATGTGTTTGTGCTCGGTGGGTCCAGGACTGCTGATCCTGAGAGCAAACAGCAAAACTCTGTGTGGAAATTCCCTTATCACCTTCACCTGGTTGCTTCTTCTAGGAAAGTTTGGTTATTCAAGGAATGGTTTACCAGGACGTCGTACCTACACACACAACTGTAACTTGTGAATGCTACAGAGATGTCCAGAGAACTCGGCAAGGTCACATTTTCACATGCCGCACATCACAAAAGTTGTTGAATATCTCGGGTAGAGATTTTCCATGGTCAGAAACTGTGGTGAAGGCTGCGGAGGCGATTCGAACGACCTGTCAAAAAAATTATTTCCGGCATGCC
Source organism: Metallyticus violacea (assembly GCA_030762175.1). Classification (NCBI taxonomy): domain Eukaryota; kingdom Metazoa; phylum Arthropoda; class Insecta; order Mantodea; family Metallyticidae; genus Metallyticus; species Metallyticus violacea. The sequence continues at coordinate 108,772,077 of CM060830.1, read as the reverse complement.
TTTGAAGATCGACAGAAACGCTGGGAAGGTACATTACCTCAAATGGGGTCTACTTTGAGAAAGGTTATCAAAATTATGAAGATGAGTAAGGAAATGATGGCAATACTTTAATGAACAGCTCTCGTATTATGAGAAAATATCGCCAGACTCTAAGAGTTATCCCCTCGGAAAACATTCCAGGCGGAGCACATTGTTCACTTCTAGACATTGATTTTCAAACACTAAGTCCACACGATCGGTGTTTTGATTTTCCGCGGCTGGGCGTGCAACGCATTCGCAGCAGATGGAATTCAAAATACCGACAGTTTTTATGGGAGAGCCATGTATACAACAAACGCATCAGTTGTTGGTCAACACGTTACTGGCAGCACCAGCGCGTTATTGACTTGCAAGTCTGACCACTGTAGCTCGCACCCTTGCAATGCATTTTATACTTGTCGAGTTCTTTGTTCGATCCACGCTTTTATTTCAGAGTATTCTACTTTGTGCAGTGGAAAGAACCATGATTGTCATAGACATAGCACATTATCGCGTTTTTTTCTACTTGTCCAACAGTTTAAAAACTCAGTTAACAAAATGACTATAGCTGCGGTCAATATAGATATCAGTCCGATTATTAAACATGTTTGAAGCACTTATATTTGTTTATAATTCATAAACAATGCTTATAAAATATGCACACCCATACAATAAATGTCATTCAGGATAAATACATAGGGATTTAACATTACCATAAGAACATTATATACTATAATAGCTTGTGTTGCCTTTTAAAACAGAAGAGTACATTAATTTAATATTTTAGTGTTCATTTCTATTTGTATGCCATTTTCTAAAGTTTTGTTTTTAGAGTTGTTACTCTCACAAACGCAATTATAACCAACACTTTTAAACCACATTCCTAATATTATAAACAGCAAACAGAGAAATTAATTCAAGTTATGCTGCTGAGAATAATGAATAGATAGTCTTTTATTTTACAACGCGTGCTACCGCCACGAGTGGCCGATGTCGTTAAGGCGCGGACTCATGAGCGGGAGGTCTGGGGCTGGAATCCCACCAGAACCGTCCTCCCTGACTGAGTTTTTTTTCAGGTTTTCCTCAGTCCGCATAACTGGCAAATGCCGGGGAGGTATCCTAAACTTAGGCCTGGAACGCTTATTTCCTTAAAAATGCGTTTTCCAATATATCATTTCATCTCATGTATCACCATCTGTGGTGCCTCAGTAGTAAAAACGGGCGTTAAACACTACTCAAAAGAAAACACGTGCAAATTTAGGAAGCTATTGCTTTAGCATAATGCCTAAGAGAAAGCATTTCATAGACTAAAGAAGGGTTCGTCTGTAGGATTTGGTATTCAAATACAAACACATTATATAAAATAAACAAATTAATAATTCTTTGCTCTAAAAAGAAAGATATATGGAATAAGGTTACCTTGGAATTCAATAAAGTCTGAAAATCCTTAGTATTTTATTTTATTATTCCTTACATTCATAAGCATAAATTTCATTAAATTATTTCTGTTAGAATGGCTAGTTAAAAATGAAAATATTAAGTACCATAGGAAGGTGGAACTTTCGACCAAAAAAAGTAAATAAAACTGCTAAATATACGTGATGATCCAACTATTAACAAACCAGTGGGAAATAGCTCAGGATTGGTTTCCTTGTGACTATTTACATATAGAGCAGTAGGATGCGATTGACAACAACACATTAGTTAACACAAAACGCGGAAAAGTGGCTCGTCCGGTTCCCAAGCCTTAAGTAAAAACATTTTACGCGACCAGAGAGAGCGATCAACTCATTGCAAAGAAAGAAAGGATGACGTCATATGTATTAACAAATACGTAATATACATTGTTTTTATGAGTTCTAGGAAAGTGAGAAGGACTGATTGCTGCACAAAATTTAATTTGCTAATGATTAATTCTATGAATTTTTCCTGAATGTCTTATTCATGGAAACACTTTCGAATTAAGTTATAAATAATAAAAGCAATTGATTTTGTTAGCATGTCCGTATATAGAGTTCATGTGTCGTCATGGCAGTTGGCATATAATTGCCAAAAACAGTCCACACTTTCTGCAGCTTAGGTAACAGTTTTCTGTGATGTATTGATAAATATACACAAGTATAGAAAAGAAACCAACCACGCTCATAAGTTCATAACTTTTTTTATTTGTTTAGATGTTTGATGAATGTAACCTGGGCATGATCTTTTCATTGTCCGACTTTTAGCGCCACAGTCTGTGTCGCGTATGGACTTCAATTTATTCAAAATAATGCATTTTTCAGTCCTCGTGCCTCCGTATTTCGAGTCTGCTGCTTCTTCCAGGAGACCCAATTTGACTTTTCCTGACCAATTAGGGATCTTGTTTCGCTCTGTTCTCTTGAAATGAACATGTACGAGTTTCGTAGTTGTAATATTTTATTGAACGCACCAACCTTACATTTGTTTAGTGAATGAAACGTTTTATGTAGAGTTACAAGTTTTAGTGTTCAATTCTTTTTCATTAAATGTGCAATCTATTGCTTATATATCAATATTTTAAACAAATCGGGCATTGCAATGATAAATCTGAAAGGCAATCAGCAGTAGAACTTATTTATACTTCAAATTAATTTGTACATGTCGATATGATCAAATTCAATATATTACTCCTTTGTATGACACCAACATTGTATTCATGAAGTGCATTGAAATGTTTACTTTTATGCAAAGCAAGGGCATAGAAGGCATGTGTAAGCGTTGCACGGAGCACAGCATTTCCTTTTTACTATCAGAAACCCTTGCAAACGGAGCATAAAGGAATGGCTGGGACTTTGAACTTCTCCGTAGAGGTAGCTAGCTGGTTGGTGTGCAGTGTCACAAAGTGTTTTCTGCCGCCTTGAGGCATGCAAAGTGCTAAGCGTCCTCAACTTACCATGCAATTCCATTAATGGCTTTGGATTTTCCTAGGTATTTATCTCAGTGCGTCGTGAAGCACAGGTCTTGTGTTGAACTTGTGTTCCGTTTGAGAATTTTGGTAAGACATAACAAACATTCCACGATTTTCACAATGAGACCTTTAAAATTTCCTATAAGAGACGCCTTTACCTGAGAAGGGACGTCGAAAGTACGACAGTAAAACCAGTTGATCGTGACGTCACCACAGCCTACAGTGGCACAGCACGATCACATTTCTCTGGCTTTGTCAAACAATCGAATTTAGAAAACCACGATTATTTCCATGTAATGTGCAGCAGTGTATTTTCCAGTCAAGATATTTTGCATTGTCAGGCACGAAACAGGAACTGTTAGTGCAGAGCTACACGAGGAAACAAGCCAATAAATTAATATTGCAACTATGCGAAAAAAAAATTGAAATGAAACTTATCCAGCGGTTACAGGAAAAAATCCCAAAATACGGTTTACCAAAAATATGCACAGAAAAAGCATACGTAGAAGATAACTTAAGTTCTCCATAAAATGAAAAATAGAAGATTAATTTTATATATTTAAACTACTTCAGGAGATTAGAACTCTATTGAAATAAAGGCAAGGTTATCATCAAAGATCATCGGATTGGACTGTACCTACGCCTCATTTGGAATACATCGGGAGGAAGGAATTGGGTAAGAGAGACATCGAACAGTCAGGATCCAGAAGCGGTGAGATGCACGTTGATGGAGAGTCTAGCCTCACCACCTCTAAGGATTTCCAGTCCTTTAGAAGGAGTTTCCACAGCAGAGGCCCCGTGGCAGACATTTTCCAAAGCGCAAATCACCGGCACACAACTCTCCAAGATCGTTCATTTCGTCAATTGCCTATGAATGATATGAAAATTCCTGTGCAATCTCACGGGCACACCTACAAAAGCTTACATTTTGTATTCTTCATAAACATGGAAGTTAAATGTAGACGTAGACACAGACTCAAGAACTCTCTCTTGAAGTATGTACCTGAGAAAAGTGCGATACTCTAGTAACTGTATGTTATGGGTATAGTATCCCCAGATGGTTTATCACAGGCCATCTCAAAAGTTTGAGAGACAACACTTAAAACTACCACAACAGTAGCAAATGCGCAAAAACTCGAAGTATCTCTCGTTAGACTTGACAAATACATGTAAAATGACTGCACAGCATGATCCTACCAAACAAAGTGAGAGCGAGTTATTCTGTGCTGGTTTGCTGCCTATGTGTCACGGAACACATCGCTCTCCCTCCGAGAGAGTGCTGATCCCTAAGGAGGCGACTCAAGTGTAAGACCGGACAAAAGGGTATTGCCGAAGGCTTTATCGAGCGCAAAGAGCAGTTTTTCTGTCAGTTCTGCAAAGTACAACAATATGCTTAATATTGGTATCAATGCTTCAATTTCTTGCTAGTCCTAAATTCTAATTCAAAACGTTCGAATATTCCGGTTCAATGCTCCATTCCTGGCCACAACGGAAACGCCGAGAGAACATTTTTCTTCACATCAGCTCAATGAAAATGTGTAAACTGGCGCTAGGGTCTACTCAAGTAACTTCGCTGTCTCCATCTTCTCAGGTCGTCTTGCTTCCCCAGTCACCCTAAATATTGTATCTGTGACACTTTATAAGTTCACGATAAAAATCATCTCTGGCTAAAATGGATGCTAGCAACAAGTGCAACTATGACTGAAGAGACAGGCATATTATTCTGTCATTTAAAATGTTCATTTTCATTTAAGAGGAAAGTTTTTTTTTTTTTTTTTTTTTTTTAAATACAGCTCCATTAAAAGGGCAAACATTTTAACTGCGAATTCAATGTCATTTTATGATTAAATGTTGAAATGAAATGCGATTGTGTAATTGGAAAAAAAAAGGTCATGTAAAAACCACCTAGTTCTCTTTCATGTGATGGTAAATTTGAAATAATTAGCTTTTATTTAAAGCGTTGTTTTGCAGTGTCATATAAACTAGCAATGTCCATTTTGCGAATGTTTACGTTTGAACCGAGATATTTATTATTAAATCCACTGATCTTACAAAAAGACATGGAACACAGAAGATATACACATACATATACATATGTAACTAGAAACTGAGTTAACATAAATACATATGTAGAAATAATTCTTTTAACTAGACTTTTTAATAGTGTTTAACGCCCGTTTTTTACTACTGATGCATCACAGGCAGTGACACTCGTAACACTTGAGATAAAATGATATATTGGGAAAGAATTTTTAAGGAAGGAAGAGTTTCAGGCCTAAGTTTAGGGTACCTCCCTGGCATTTGTCATTTATGAAGACTGAGGGAAACCTGGAAAAAACCTCAGTCAGGGAGGACGGTCCTGGCGGGATTCGAAACCCAGACCTCCTGCTCACGAGTCCGAACTTAACGACCTTGCCACCTGTGGCGGTACTAGACATGTATAGGACATTAGTTGGAAAGGGTTCTTCCTTTTCACGGCTAGTGGGAAAGCACTAGATCCCTATACAGTGGGTGGTTAAAGTAGTAGTCTGGGTCTACAGTCCCCTCTAAGGGAATAAATCTCCCATACATAGAATCAAGGAGAACACACAGCATTGGCAGATCCGTAACCGAAGGTTTCAAGTGTGGCTTTTCCATACATCTAAAAGTAAATGAGCATGTACCTTCAACAAGAAAATAAAGTATAAACTTTTTAAATTATCAAAACAATATGCTGTACATTTAAAAAAAATTAAACTGTTCATATTTCTAGAAATTTATTATACGAGCCGGGTATAGTCTTACGCCCATGTGCTGGTAATTAGCAGTTACTTACAGTGCTGAACGGAAAGCATTTACAGCAAGTTGTTACTATTTTCATTTTTGGAAAAATAGTTGAAAAAGTTTGTTGTTTGCCTTATGTTGTAACGTTGGACATCCAGACTTATTGTAAATTGAATTTATTCTTAGCCACAATTCACTAGAGCTATCGTTTGAGTATCAAAATTTTAGTGTTAAGTTCTTTAGACGAATAACAATGGGTTAGCTGTCGGTTAAAGCTTTATTAAAAGTATTCAAAACATATTCGATAAAGACATGGAATACTGAAATTTATATTCTGCCTTCTAAAAGTTTATTTAGTTAGAAAAAGGTTACAATTATTAGTCTTATATTCATAAGTTTATTTACACGTTTAAGTCTTCGACGTTAATCCCCTGAGATGATGCGTTCAAATTCTCTTACCGGAAAACGTTGTGCTGTCTGTATGTGGACCATGTCTCGGACTATCTTCACGCACTGTCCGCTTATATGATTTATTTTAATACGCACAAAGAATCTGGACATGTCCGTATGAATTATAGGAAGGATTCACTCTCCAAATTTTACAGTGGTACATGATATGCAGAATTGAGGACCTCCCTAAAATAACGTGGCGTATTAACTTTTTACACATTACCTGATTTTTTTTCTTTAGATCAATTTATTTAATTAACACTTATACACATACTATTTTAGTTTAAAATGTCTTTGATAAAAACATTGTGCGTCATATAATCTCTAATGGAAGAACGTTGTAAATAAAATATTTTTTGTATTTTTTTAAAAAGTAATGCAATTAATTTACAGTGTTTCCATACACTGCACATTGTAATTAACGAATAGCTCTTCTTTTTATGTTCTTTGTAAACAAAGGTGTCTTGTTTAAAGCATAATTTGTACCAAAGAATGAAATAGAACTAAATATAGACATTATTACAGAATAATCAAATAGAAACATAAAGAGCTAAAATTGCTCTTTATTTTTAACGAGAATACAAATGATAACTTTGTAATTGAGGCCTCCCATATTTTTTGTATTATTTATTATGTATATACTTTCCATTAATTACAAAAAGTAACGTTAGGAGATGTACATTTCGTCATCTAATGCGGTTTTTGCAGGCACTAATCTGTCCAGATTTAGAATGTAGCTTTGTTCTCTTTTTAAGTTCTTTATCCCCCCAACTTTTTCCCTGCCTTTATTTAAACATTTAATATCACACGAATCTGCCGTTTCACTCCAGATATAGTGCAATGTTATTCCAGAGATGGTCGCTTTTTAAGTATAAAATTACCAGAATTTCCATCAAATGGTGTATAACGCCATTTCACCAAAAAACTAAAAACCGATGTGCCCAAAAGCGCGATGCGCAACAAAACTTTAATATCTTCAATTTGTGGAGTGCAAGCTGTGGACATTTGCTTTTGTTTTACTAAGGTGCCATGTCTTTGTGTTGTTTTGTAAATTTCAACGCGGAAAAGCTGGGGAGTGTCTGCAAATGGTGCGTTTTGTTTGCTTCGCAATAAACTCAGATTCGTATTATTATCTTAATAGGATTGCGTGTGTATGTGCACGTTCTGGTTTATGTGCTGAACTCCTGCACACTTTTACTTGGCAGTGAACATACCTTTAGTTCGAGACTCACTGCGTCCAAATTACCATCCCCGACCTGGCACTTGTAAAAAGGTCAGATGCGCCCAGGGTAGTGGGCATGGTAATGAGCCCATTGTTTGGGTGCTATCGATTGTGGTGCGGGGCGCTGCCCTTTTGTTGGGAGGGGGTGAGGAGGCGAGCGTCTTAGCTGGAGAAACTTCTTGGGCGCAGTTCGCTTCGAGAGAGTTCAGCTGCAGTTCTTTAGATTTAAAATACTAGGGGTGTGTAATAAATTGTCTCCCCAAAATACCGTCCATTCAAATATACGCAATCGCTTGTGTCTCGGTTGCAATTGTTATCTATAAACCGTAAGTAATACACACTCACAAAGTATGGTAGCAAGAACAGTGGGGAAATGAGGGGCAGTAAGGGGATATTAAATACCCCAGCAGCTGCTTATAAAAACAATAATGTTCACATGTATTAGCTTGCTTAAGAACGGACTTTGACTTAAATATTGTTATTATTATAATATTCCAGAAATGCAGATTTAGAACTTCTTGCACTCTTTGTTTATACCAAACGACACAGACTCATTCAAGTGTTCCCAGTTCGATCTCTGGCGTATTTCCTTTTAATGAAACTCTGCTCCAAAAAGTGGCGCTAAACCAATGAAAATATTGTAAAAGAAAAGTGATTATGTACACGATCATTATTGATATTTGACGTTCTATGCATAGCTGTATGTTGACTAAGATTAGCACGGTACAAGCCCTGGCGTAATAAGCCGAAGATCCGTGTTTCGAGTTCCGGCCGAGATTTTGGAAAAAGAAATTATTATATACAAATACTCCATCTGTTTCAAATTATGGTACAGAAATGCAATGTATTATAAACTGTGCTATAGCAAAATCTCGCATACATTTTTATTAATTAATCTGTATTCAATATATGAAAAAAAACTAACAGTTTTATTGAAAAATACTTTTCAGATGCATGATTGTCGGTCCTGGTGGTGTAGTGGTAACCATACTTTCTTCCTAAACTCAAGATCGCGGATTCAAACCCGACCATGATCAATGGATTTTTTCGGGAGTAAAGAAACCTAAGTATGGCTTCCTTCGGAAGGGAAGTAAAGCCGTGGGTCCCGTGTCGTACATTTACGGCAAGATAAAGAACCTCAAGGCTGAAAGAAGAGGCCTCTGAGCAAAATTTATCGGCCGTTTCACGCTCTGAATTAAATGGGACGCTGATGACCTGAGATGTTAAAGAGCGTCCATAAATAAAACGATTCAGATGCATAATTTTAGTTTTAGTTTTGTAAAAATGTAGCCATATCCAAGTGATTTAAAAATCAAAAACTAAATTCACTTTAATAAATGTTCTATTAGGCTAGCCCGCATTCCAAGTTTTTTCTTCTTCTTCTTTGTTTTTTCAGTTTTCCAGAAAAGATCACATGAAATGTGTTCGTAAAACGCTATTAATTTAAGTTTATTCTTCTGCAACTAGAAAACGCATGGAGCTTTATGAACTTAAACTTTCCAGTCAGTATCTACGAACTTCTTTTAGTTCATTTCTGAATTATACTCCAGTTTAGTGTTAAATGGGGGATTATTAGCCCTCATAACACCATAAGAATATATGAATTCAATCAACAATATGACAAATCGGATAAGTCTTAAGTCTTGGCAACTACTTTTTTTTTCCTCTCTGACAAGGGACAACATGAACAATCTAAAGATATATGATTGAAAGTATATGAATTTTACTGCCAACGGAAGGCCCTGATAGGGAAGAAGAAAAACACAGGAAACCGGACAAATTGGTTTATTATGGCATGAGCAAAATGAATATTCTGCTCCGTTTGAGCCTTGGCAGCATACACGTAGCTCTGTTTACCATTCCTGCATCTATAACTCCATTCCATAATTTTCAATCACTTCAGCGTTGTCCCTTGAGTGATATATAATAACAGTAGCGTATATAAATCTGATAGGCTTGCAGCTTCCTTGCCCGTTTTACATGCAGTTTTGATACTTAACAAGCAGAGTCACAAAAGATATCTTATATTGTGTCGAAAGCAGGACACACCGTACTGGCTTGGCGAAATTAATGCCAGAAACTAACGAGTTCAGAGAGGTTTTGACTGTATGCCTAAGTTAGCTACCTATATGTTTAAATTTTATACAAACAAAGTGTGTTCTGATATTAGGTGTAAGTTATTAGTACCCATTAGTAATTTTTTTAATCTCACTAGTAATACATTTTCAAATCACTTCTAATCACGGACGAATTCGGTGAAACTCCTATGTAACACACAACTTACAAAATAATAGAATTTGATACTTTTAATAGTGTAGCTAAATCAAAAATTGCAAATAAATTTAAATGTATTATCTGTTATTGCTGTTCCATTAATCCTTAAATACTTTACAGCTGTTTTATTATGTAAACTACTCTGTGATATGAGCTGTTCTGTTTTTACAGTCCATCTGCCGTTTGTGTAGATTTTATCACAAAAATTAGATTTTCACTGCATTCTAATCATGTTATGACGGCGACGTCTAAGCTGCGTTCTTTGTACACGCCACTATCTCCCGGCCTAATTCAGGGAGAATATTATATTGTTTAGCTTCCAACTTCTAGAAACCTTAAGATAATGGAAATTTATCTTGTAACAGCCAACGGATGCACAGAACATTAAACTATATTTACTAAGCACAAACTGTTATGAAGACATCAAGCAAAGAGTTTGAACTTACACCTGCCAGCTTCTCAAATTAAAATAAAAATAATAAAATAAAGATAAACGGTGTTCAAATTCCTAAGTTCCTCGTCTTATTGTTGATATTATTCAATGTCGCTTATGAAATGATTCTAACAAAAGCCTTACATTGTTTATTTGGTTTATTTATTTATGGACGCTCTTAAACAACTCAGGTCATCATTGTCCCATTCAATTCAGGCCGACAAATAGATCAGAAGCCTCTTTTTTCAGGCTTGAGATTCTTACGCGACACTGGCCGGGATTGACCTCGAGTCTACGAGGCAAGTATGGTTACCACTAGCAAAATGACATCTCAGTTTATAGTGTGAGGAGGAAATACACACCGAGTATTGCGAAGACTCGTAGAATTGGCTGCCGTAACCTCACTCGGGTTGCACTGCGCGTGCTCCGAGCTTTAACGGTCAAGATTCAAATACTGGCCCATGAAATTATAGTTTTTATTTTTGGTACGGAAGAGAGTAATAATCCTGTTTTGTATTATTTATTAATGTAAAAATCCTAATTATGTAAATTTCAATTAAATCATAACAATCTGCTTTATTGAATAGTAAATGCGAATAATTTTGCATTAATGTGAAATGACAAACGTAAGGCATTGAACGATATTTTACTCTTTATAGATTCTTACATACAAAAAAAAATAGTAGTTGTTCTAGAGCAATGTGTACACAGTAGGTAAAGGTAAACTCCCTTAATGAACGGTCTGGTGAAGGCAGCGGGTCACTTAAGAGCACCTGCATTTCCCATCAACTGTAATGTAGGTTTGCCTAGTTACCAATCCGCAGGATGAGAAGACTTGCCCGGTATGTGTTTATGTTTCAGATGTTTATAAACATCGAAATATTTACACGCTATATAGAGGGGTTTGGAACCTCGTGCCACTGAGGAAAACTGCTGGTTACGAGCTAAAGTAATTGCAAATTGGCTCCTAAAAAGTCACACTAAACCTAAATAGTTTTTAAACTAATCTGCAACATTTCAGCTAAACACGAATTGAAATTGGGTAATTAAAAATATAGTCTCCATTTTATTTTTTCCATAATATTGCGAGATATCTGTTGTTTATCTCAATAAACAGTTATTCGTTTATATATAATATAAACATATAATACAAAATAAATTACAAATTGAATGGTTACGGGTTTTTTCTAAATTTGCCAACATGCACCTGATTTATGGAAAGCAAACTGCGGAGATCTATTGAGAAAGACTTCAGTGTGTAGATGCGACTGAATACTTTAAGGTTAAAAAGAGACAAATTAAGCACTAACATGTACGTTGGATACTTAAGATTCCTCGTCTCAAATTGCCTTTCTAAGGTATGTCGCTTCTTGCACGATGTTGTATAAAATGCTCCTTACTCTGTGCATATTTCCTGAAGCATCCGTCACACAACGCAAGTTTAACCCCCAGCGACTTTCGTCTGTTTCCTGCATTGAAAACAAAGTTGGAAGCCCGCCATTTACTGTATGATATTCTTCAAGCTGGTGAAACGCATTTGTTTATAAGGAGGCTGGCAAAGTTGGTATCGCGCTATAATATGAAGTGATTGTATGTAAGGCAGAAGTTTAATTTTATCGAATTTTTTGGTTTCTTTAAAACGTATCTATCGAACAGTGTAAGGGTTGCAAGAATAAAACTTGCAAAGCGAGGCAGTGCGTTTTCTGAAGAATTCGTTAGATTGTATAACGAACTTTAGGTTTCGTTACCAAACAAACTTTAACATTACTATTCTTTCAAATTTATTGTTTAATATCCCAATATTCAACACGCAGCGATAATCTGGCTCAAGTACGTACCGTTTGCGTTATTGTTGCAATTTGCAGGAAAAGACATGGCTAAGGTTTTCTGGAATTCTCACGGTGTTGTGAGGGCAGAACCTCACTGGGGAGTAATGCGCTTCACTAACTGATTGATGCTTTTCAGGCTAAACGTCCACACTTTGGGAAAAAGAAAGTTCTTTCATTGTGGTAATGCGTCTTTGCACACGTCTGGTATTGTCGCTGCATGACCTACATCCACCATATAACCTTTAGTTCCATACCCGAAGAAACGACTGGGTGGACGAAGATTCTGAGATAGGCGCTTATTTGTCACAGTTGGACAAATGTTAATTTAAACACTGAAAAGTCGTTGGACCAAATGTATTGATTTACAAGAAAGAAGACCATGTTGAAAAACTTAAATCTTGTGTTTGCATGGTCGGACCGAGAATGCTCCCCGTATTTATATTGGCTACTGTAACGCACATGAATTGTATACACTGGACCTGAGGCGTGGATATGTCGAAATAAACAGGTAAGTAAACAATATGTTTGGATGTAACTGCGTACTCATTAATGTAGCTATCGTGACAAAGTAACGACAGACACAGCGATTGTGCTCCACTTCTACTACAGCTGTTGTTTTCCTCTTGCACAGACAACCAGAATCTTTTAAATTGCGCATGGATTAGTTGAAATCTCCCGCATTCTGCTCGGAGCGACGCTCAACTATGAATGTTGAAATTCCAGCACACAAGATTCCTTCTTCGCTGCTCTGGCGGTCAACAAATTGAACTATGTACAAATAAATAAAGTTGCTGTGCAAGATTAATCAAGAACAAATCAATATTCCGAATGTGCTGATTTTAAAAATATCACAATACATTCATAGCTCTACGCACAACTCGCGATAAACCTGGAGTTACAAGTTCCGCAGACGCAGGTAATTGAGCTTGCTCAGACTGCTTTATTACGCATATTTTTTCAGTTGCATTTCTGTAGGAAGTGTCTGATGTATTTATAGTTATATGCTAAACATCCTACGAGCATTGCAGGAGAGATTTCATGCTAAATTTCCAGGAGTAACTTCTCCATTGAGAAGTGCAATTTTTAGGTTGGTAAACAAGTTTAGAGTCAAAAGGAGTTTTCATTGACAAGAAAGCGAGACAAACAAACAAAAAAAAAAAAAAACAGGGGTTTAACAAAGGAGAAGCTTGATAAAGCCGGCTATCGATTAGAAATATCGCCTCGAAAGTCTTTAATACATAACCCAGTAAGTTAGCATATTTGTGGACAGTGCGTTTAAAGCCACTCAGCTGCTGCATTTTTATCAATATAAAAATACTGTCTTACATGAAATTAAACAGTACAGAAGGCAGATTAAAGAATTGGTACAATGTTTCAAAATCGTTTTAATAGGATTCAGGCACATCTCACAAAGTAAGGCAGGAACTTCGAGCATGGTAAGTACAATATTACTACTAATAAATTATGAGAGAACCATAAACACCCGCTATAAATTCCGATCGCAAATAACAATTCCCTCGGTAGATGGCGAAGCTATTACACATAGTTTCCCATCGGCAAAATAAATTGCTGACTTGAATATTTCCGGATGAACTCGTCTGGCTCATTCCTCTTTAGACAAATTAATTAAACTCGTATCTCTTAATTCAGTTTAAATGAAGTTCTTACCAATGGAAAGGGTTGATGCACCTAGCTGTAATGCGTTATGAGAGAAGGTTTTTGTTTCCACTTAATGCAAGATTTCCGCGATAGCATTCTCTCTGCAGTGATTTTTGAAGGTACCAAGCCATTTTTCTAACAAAAAGTAAAGAAGTGGCTTGCTTGTAGAGCTTTGTCACTCAACAGACTTTTGGCTTTATAAATATTTCATAACTTCACGCAACATGACCTTACGCTAAGACAGCTGCTGTTATTGCTCTGCAAACCCCTGGTCTCGTTAGAGAGATATCCAGACTTGGAAACTACAAAAAGTTTGAATCCCTAAGCAGGTTGAGGCTGCTGAGCAAACCTTGAGGGATTCCAATGAACCTGTTTCGTCTTATTTGCATGCAAAAGCTTCCTGATATCTCTGCTGACCGTCCATCTTGCGATCAAAAAACGAAATATAAAAATATCTAAGACATTAAAGGGCGGAATAACATCTCTCATATTTTGAATTTGGTTTCGTGATTGATTACTAAGTCGATCCTGGTGGTGTAGTGGTAACCATACTTGCCTTCTAAACCCAAGATCGAGGTTCAATTCCGTCCTGGATCGATGGATTTTTGGGGCATAAAAGTTAAGTATGGTTTCCTTCGGAAGGAAAGTAAAGCCGTGGGTCCCGTGTCGTACATTTACCGTACGAAAAACAACCTCAAGCCTGAAAGAAGAGACCTCTGAGCAAAATTTGTCGGGTGTTTCATGCCCTGAATTAAATGGGACGCTCATGACCTGAGATGTTGAAATTCGTCCGTAAATACAAATGAAAAAAAAAAAGTTATTGAACACTTAGATACTTGCTTAACGCTGCTTCTATTTGAGGTGAGAGTCACATTTTATTCGTTATTTAAAGTAATAAAATGTGCAAAGGTATTTCGAAACTTGTTAAATATAAATAAGCTAAAGAAAATCCCTTAGGAGGAAAAAATTTCAGGCAATAACGATCTTATGACTTTATTGAATTCAGCTGAGTTAAGTAAAAAATGAACTTTGATTACACCCTCCCTAAATAGAATATAGTTTGAGGTCTTCCATTGCATTTAGTGTCATATTTTTTGTTTCGTTTGAATAGTGTTTAACGCCCGCTTAAACTATTGAGGTATCGCAGACGGTGAACACAAGAGATAAAATCATAAACTGGGAAATGATTTTTTTTTAAAAGAAGGAAGTCTAAGTTTAGTGTACATTTATACGGATTGATGAAAACCTGGAAAAACCTGTTAGGGAAAATGATCCTGATGCGAATCGAACCCCAGACCTCCTGCTCATGAGTCCGCTTCTTAACGACCTCGGCCATCCGTGGCGGTCTAGGTTCATATGTATATGTTGATTTGTTTACGGACGCTCTTTAACATCTCAGGTCAGCAGCGTCCCATTCAATTCCGGGCGTGAACGGCCGACAAATTTTGCTCAGAGGTCTCTTCTTTCAGGCTTGAGGTTCTTTATCGTGCATCGTACGACACGGGACCCACGGCTTTACTTCCCTTCCGAAGGAAGCCATACTTAGGATTTTAAGCCCGGAATAAAAGCTTCGATCAAGGTCGGGATCAAACCCGCCATCTTGGGTCATAGGAGGAAAGTATGGTAACCACTACACCACCAGGACCGACTTGTATATACACCGATTACTCACTTAACTTTGCCACCTCAAATATTTTCGGATTGAAACGTCTAGCTGGGCAGGAATGTACCCATGTCAAGGGAAGTTATGCACAACACAGAAAAATAAAAAATATCGCTTTCAACTCAAAGTTTCATTTTTTTTAAATGGACCATGTGTGTTATTTTTACGAACCGAAAACTAGAGGTGCAATTAGTGATAACGGAATTGATTTTACTTTAAATAAAATTACTAGTGGTATATACCTCGAAGAAACTTCGTGTGTGTAAATGTTATCCACAAAACACACTGACAAATAGTCAGTAACCCTTATCTGATGAAACTTTGTCTGTCTGTCTGTCTGTCTCTCTCTCTCTCTCTCTCTCTCTCACACACACACGCACGCACGCGTCAGTGTATTTAAAAGAAAATGTCAATTAGCAGGCCGTTAACGGTAGGCATTGTGAAAAGGCAGAGGCAAGCGTAGCATGCCAAACATTGATTGTATTATGTCTAGGAAGTTTTAGCAAGAACATAAGAAGAGAGTTGGGTAGAAGAAGAATCTGCACTAGTAATAGGATGCATGTACAAAAGAATGAGATACAAAAGACAGCAACGCTGTCACGAAAATTCCCTTTTAACGCAAACATCTTTTCGCTTACCTAAAAGCATCAAGCAAGAAAATCGTGCAAGGAGCCCCGTGGCAGCTACAGCAATATTCAAATGTTGGAATCCTTGAAAGTGGACCCCGGAGTTACGTCAGAATCACGCGTTTTGGGGTATGTGTGTCCTCAACAGGATATTTTGAGAAGTGACTAATTGTGTGATCAATTTCTTTCCATGTTGGTGTTATAAAGCCTCACGTTTATCGCAGTTATACACACGCCTGACTCCGCCACCCATAATATCCTGAAATCCGAACGCGGGAGCGAAGACACCTGTAGCATGCCGCAAACATAACATAAAACACAAACATTTCTTTAGTTTGGCGAATGTATTCGACGTCTGTATAAGAGCGCTAAATACATTAAAAACAGCAACAGAAGAGTCATATTACAATATCATATCGTAATTTTTAAATAAAAAGGGGAAAATGAGATAATTTGTTTAATTATGAAAGGATCTTATATTATTCAACAAGTTAACAAACAGAGACCTTACCACTCTTTGGTAGAGGTCCTGATGGTGTAGTGGTTACCATACTTGACTTCTAAACCCAAGATCGCGGGCTCAATCCCGAACAGGATCGACGGATTTTTTCGGGCGTAAAAATTCAAAGTATGGCTTCCTTCGGAAGGGAAGTAAACCCGTGGGTCCCGTGTCGTACGATGCACGATAGAGAACCTCAAGTCTGAAAGAAGAGGCCTCTGAGCAAAATCTGTCGGTCGTTTCGTGTTCTGAATTGAATGCGACGCTGATGACCTGAGATGTTAAAGAACGTCCGTAAACAAATCAAATCAATAAAAGCTCGTGAACTAATGATCACACTTTCTTTCTATGAGTATTGTTAGACAAAATATTATTAAATTTTGTAACAAATTTACTGACTCAATATTAATCTGTTGCAAGTGATTACCAAAAATCACGTATCTCTTTATATGATTCTATGTCGTCTGAAGTTTCACTGGGAAAGGCCATAAAATCATTTGTTAACTAATATATTCGTCTTTCAAATGAAGCAAATTGGTTTGTATTATTAACCCCTACACTTATAAAATACATTCATCCTTACTTGGTTCTCAATAAAGGAACATCGCCACAGGTGGCCGAAGTAGTTAAGACGCGGACTCGTGGGCAGGAGGTCTGGGGTTCGAATCCCGTCATGACCGTCCAGCCTTACAGGTTTTTTCCAGGTTTTCTTCAGTCCTTATAAATGGCAAATGCCGAAGAGGTATCCTAAACTTAGGCCTGGAACTTTTCCTCCCTTAAAAAAAATTCCTTTCCCAATGTATCATTTCATTTCATGTATCATCAGTGTTCGCCGCCTGTGATGCCTCAGTAGTAAAAACGGGTGTTAAACCCTGTTCATTCATTCAGTAATGGAACCTTTCTCACTGTTTAGTCAGCAACTTTCTCCATATCGCCGCTATTTGCTACAATTTTGCTTTAAAGTGCCATATATTTTACAATTTATAACAATGTTACAACAATGATCTCTTCTCATGCCCTGTCGAAATATAAGAGATGGTGTGTTGAAGCGTTTTCTGAAAAATCTTCTCATTCCGTTTTAATTGAAATTAAGGATACTTTGACATGCGTATATATTCCTATACATAATACTGTAATTTAAATAAAAGCGACAGAAAACAAAGCACACACAAAAGATATTATTTTTGTCAACTTACGGCTCAACCATTTGAATCAGGGCGGTACTCACCTGAAAAGGAAAAAGGCTTACATTAATAAATAGCTCAAATTGTTGGTAATTCATAATATGGAAAATTATATTTAATAGTTTTCGTTTTCACTTCTGGAACATAAATTGCAACAGGTTATAGGGGTAAAGACAGTTTGTCTCCAAGATAATAGTGTCAAGTAAGTTACTACCTCAAGTATAAAAATCTAACGTTACATTCCTCTCTTATCATTAGAGAACTGTTATTAGCTATATACAGTGTCACGCACCATAGTAAAACGTCATCTGTCAGATCACAGATGCAAGAGGACACACAAAACTTAATTCTTCACTAGATATTTAATTGAAGTGCTTTGCGAATCTCAAACGGATCAATAAATTACTTTTTCACTATTGTACTGTGTACAGGTACTATATTGCTCATTAATTGAGATCCTCTAACAGCACACCACACTGCTGCCGAGGACGGGCATACGCTTGCGTCTTTCCTTAACCATCCTTTTTGTGTCCGTAACAAATTCAACTTTTGTAACGGGTAATCAGAGTGAGTTTCAACACAGTGGCAAATATCTAAACAAGATTTG
Source organism: Metallyticus violacea (assembly GCA_030762175.1). Lineage (NCBI taxonomy): Eukaryota > Metazoa > Arthropoda > Insecta > Mantodea > Metallyticidae > Metallyticus > Metallyticus violacea. Next base: position 108,753,924 of record CM060830.1, on the reverse strand, counting down.
TACATGACAAACAGACTTTGTCGCTGCTACCTATCTCTTACTGAATGCTGCTATGTTTACATGGATCTATCTGTTCCGTGTAGAGTTCTGTCCCTCAAAACCGCACGCCGAACTTTGCGCATGTGCTTATTGGAAAATGTATAACCTTGCCGGAGTTTACCATCCCTCAAAGCTTCCCCTTCCCAGACTTTACGAATGTTGACAAATTCGTCGACAGAAGCCCTAAGCCAAAGTTCTTCCGATAGGCTTTGCTGCGATTCTAGATCGGAATATCGCCATCAATTGCACATTATGAATTAGTAAAATCCTATATTGACAGTAATTAAAAACATTGGGAGAGCCGATATTTGCAACAAAAAAAAATTACCGGCTACTTTGTATGTTAACGGGCCAGTAATATCAACATGTCGTGATTGTCTGAATAAATGTAGGCTGATATCGAAAGCAAACTGTGCTGAAACTAAATCAGAGTAAAATAATATTACATGGGCAAACACGGGAACAAGATAATTAACTACCTACATTTTAGCATATCACAGAGCTATAAGCAAATAACCTAACTTTAAAAAAAAAAAAAAACATTATAAAATGTGCAGAAATATAAACAGAGCGCTGAAAGAAAAACATTAGACAACCCGACTGAAGTTTCATACAATATTGACAGTCACTCGTGCCATTGAGAAATGAAGGATTAATAAAAATAATGAACGGAGTCTTGTACGATACACAGTCCTAAAAGAAACAACGATGTACACTAAAAGAAAATTGATATCACATAATCAAAGAACGACCGCGTCGCCCGTTTCAGAGCAGTAACTCCCGGCGAAGCGGATGTAATATCAATGCAACTGATTCAAGAACTTGTTACAATCAAGATGAAAATAAGCACGTACTTTATGACAGGAGGTATTGGAAACGTTTCCCTGCTATATCCGCATCAGTTCATCTTCCAAAGATGAGTCAATTAAACATGCAAGATCACCAATTGCAAGCTGATCACTCTGTAGCGGAGTATGTTCGCTTTTCTTTACTGATAAAGATGGTTCCATTTACATGATCATATCTGGAAGGAAAATAGCAAGTATTCGAGTATGCTCAAAAACAGTTTTTATAAACGAAAATAACGAGAAAATCAGTGTATGGTACGCATACAGTGGATCTGACAATGCCATATATTCAGTAAGTTTCAACAACGACATACTGATCGTGTGTGCTTTATTACGTGGGAAGTTGAAGAATAAAATGCATGGAACAAACCTCCCTCGCATTAGAACAAAAATCAGCCGAGAAACTGGCTCAATTTCAGAGGATGGACTGAATGATAACTTTCTAAAAACATACATGGCAACTGGCTAATTGTGAGAACTTGAACTGTTTCGCCGCCAGCTGACGTGAAACATGAACCAACCTAAAGGATCAAGAAGCCATTCCTTGCAGTAGAAACAAATCTTTAAACCTATTTTCAAGAAGGAGACGAAAAACGATAAACTAAAGCATTGTTAAATATGCTTAACTAATTGAATCTTATCATGCTAAATACCTGTAAAGTTTATTTAATCGAACTAACTGTACATCAAACTTAGAACTCTAAATTTCTAAAACATTGCAATATTTTTCTTATTAAACACATTTATAATACTAAATTAAATCATTATTTACGAATTTGTTTAACATTGGTTTTTCGAGACGAATGGCGTAGTTAGGAGATGAAATTATAACGCAATTGAGTTGGGAGACCTGTGTTACTTGATATTGTAAGGAAAAACTCCGGAAAAAGCCTTACATGTCTCGACTGGGTAAAAAAAATTAACCCGCCAGTTGGCAATCAGACACGTCATCATTTAATCCATGGCGGTGGATAATTTGAGTTGCTCAATTCCAGAACTCGCATGATCGAAAATGACATTTTAATGCCATCTTGCTGCACACTTTCTCCCTTACAAGAAGATATGATTTTTCCTTACCTAAACTCACTAAACCTGTACCAAAATAAGCATTTAAAACGGGCATTGCAACAAAACTGTCCAAATCCACAATTTCAATTGTTCTGGAGTAATGGATGAAGATGACCCTATGGGAGATTTTATGTAAAATTGTGTACTTTGTTCTTCTCATTTGGCGCTACAGCCCGGATTGAGCCCTTGCCTGCCGCGGCGACCTCTGCGTCCTCTACATCGTCTTACGACTTCAATGACAGCGGACAGTATTGAAGGGGAGCATGTGACCTCGCAAGTCCCTATCATGAGACTTTCGTGATCGAGGAACGCCAACTCTCCAACAGACAGTTTACCAATTGTCCTCATGAGGCTGGGTGGACCCCTTCGCAGATCTACCTAAATTAGAACCCGGGCCTCACGGCCAGCAGTCAGCAACTAGACCAAGGAGGTACAATAAATTATGTCAAGTACGCATTCATAGTAATACTTGCCTTCATTATTTTCAATAAGTATAACTGAAAAAGTTTAATTATGAAACAAACTTTCCAAAATAATTTGAAATTAATTTATTTAAATGCAGAATCTTTTTTTCCAAAACTCACAAGTCCCAATACAAAATCTGTAACTGAAGAGTTCATAATTTAAGCACAACAGTTTTTGTTTCTTCCTGAAAATTGTGTGCTTTGTGAGTTGTTGAGTTTTGGAGCCAGTAACTCAATTTTAGCAATGAAAAAACTTGAAATATTCGCTTGCTAAATGTTTCAACTCTATTTTTAATAATTTATAACTCTTAGCCTGGTTGTAATTTATTTATTGATAGTAGAGACAATCGGTTTGGAACAGCTCCATTGAACTTCTTTCAGAGTCCCGTGGTTTACTGCTACACTTGGCTTTCCATTTGCTGCGACGTAATCTCTTCCGGTTTGATTTTACATTCTCATCTGCGTTTGGTTAGTGTGGTTACAAAGCTGGCCTACCTCATCAGCTACGTCATTACCAGTTATGCTTTTGTGAGATGAAATTGAGACCACAACAATGTTGTCCTTTGATATTGTTCTTATTACATTTACACATACGTCGTATTTCATCATACTACAAATACTTATTTTTGCCATGGTTTGGTTAATATTTCCCCCAAAGTGTGGTTAATACGATAAAAATATGTGCAACAAATAGTTTAAACCCACTTTAGCCTTTAGAAATCGTTTGGTTTAAATGTTTTATATTTTATATGCAGTATAATTTTAATGATAAATTTTAATTTTTGTAATATTTTCACAAATCGAAGCAATAAGCAATAGAAAACTTAAACACAGCGGATCACTGACTTTTTTATTATTATTATTTACGAACGCTCTTTAACATCTCAGGTCATCAGCGTCCCATTCAATTCACGGCATGTCGACAAATTTTGCTCAGAGGCCTCTATTTCAGGCTTGAGGTTCTTTTTCGTGCCGTAAATGTACGACACGGGACCCACGGCTTTACTGCTCTTTCGAAGGAAGCCCCCATACTTAGGATTTTTACGCCCGAAAAAATCCATCGGTCCTGGCCGGGTTTGAACCCGCGACCTTGGGTTTAGAAAGCAAGTATGGCTACCACTACACCACCAGGACCGACGCGGATCACTGGTACTAACCTTCTTGGTGTCATGCCGTAGCACGATCGCCTACCCTTTAAAATCCAGAGTCAATCTGGTCGCATTCTTTAATCCAGTTTAAGATTGCCAGCGCCGATCTTGTCGGCCAGCTTAAAATCTTATGAAATATTTTTGTGACAGCCTCTGATGAGGGAAGGCAAGCGTTTGAAAAGAGACAACTCTGAACTTCATTAGCGATAATTATGAGAGATTTTCGGCTTTCACATGGTGGTATTTTGTGTTTGAAAGTAACACTGTCTCGTTCTGGAGTTGAAAATGGCAAGTTGTTCCGTGATGTTATAAGGCAGGCGTAGATGATGATAAGATAATTTTGTATCTTGAAAGTGTGCAATGTTCATATCCGATAGTGAAAGTTCTGAAGTCAATGAAGAAACTACACCCGGCTTGCTCCTAGTGGTGTATTGATAACCACACTTGCCTCCTAAACCCAAGATCGCGGCCTTGATCGATAGATTTTTTTCGGGCGTAAAAGTCCTAAGTATGACTTCCTTCGGAAGGGAAGTAAAGCCGAGGGTCCCGTGTCGTACATTTGTGAATAGAATGGGACGCTGATGACCTGAGATGTTAAAGAGCGTCCGTAAATAAACCAAGTCAACAACAAATCGGGTATAATGTTAAGCCTATGTAATATTTGTACACACATTTAAGTAAATCAGAGTGTTTTTGAGACATCACGCAGTTTAAAATTCTGATAAACATTCACTGCTGCTTGTGTCAGCGAGTACATTTAACTATTTCACTTCTCTTTCCGCACATACGTTTAATTCTTTTTAAATGTTTAGTCGCAAGAGGCAAATTCGCATTATTGTATTTTGTCATTTTATTCATAGATGAACAACCTGTCATAATGAACATTTAAGTTTACTGTGTATCTAAACTGCGGAAACGTTCAGTTGCATGTGGCAACACAAAAATACAAACATGGAGAACAATAAACTGAAAATGGAAGAGCGTTACAGTAAATGGTCCGCCGATCTTATTTATCATTCTGTGAAGAACTTTGTACAGTTTTCCTTTGTGCTGACGTTCTCTTTTAGAAAAATGTACAGACAAATTTCTTCCTGATTCTTACACATTAGTAAAGAAATGTATCAGCCGAAGCTAAGAAAAAACAATGCAACGGGTTGCAAATAAAAACGTATTGATGCAACCACAGACTCTATGGGGAGATACAATGCGAACTTTGTAAGAAGATGGTTCAGGTGAAACTTTTCTAATAAACTGTGAACAAGGCAATTTTTCCACCATTAGTAAACTGTTCGACACATCCGTGGGTATCATATGGCCCGAAGGGCTCAGTATGAAAATGCACTCCTCTTTGTAACGGATGCTTCGTCTTAAAGCTGCCGATTCATTAAAAGCATGTGACTTGTTTAGCTCACACGTGGCAGAAGAGGTTCGTAGTAAATTGAGTGATAAAGTTATTGAGTGTCTCAAAAAGATTTTCTTGAAAGTCTCTTCACGTTGGTAGCTCCTTCTCCCATTTTGACAAGACGAGGTCCTGGATTGATTACTGATGATGTGAAAAGCATCATTGATTCATTCGATAGCAGTGAAGCCGCTTCAGTTGGACTAGCCCGCTGAACTTTTAGGCAAACGTTCGTATATAAAATAAACTTCTGGATTTATTCCTGCCTTGGAGCAATCAGAAGTGCCCTAGTGAAGCAAATAGAATAAGTTTTTCTAACGTTGGTTTAATACAAAATACATTTATCCTATAATGTATTTAAAGTGCTGCAGCTGATACAATAAATACCTTATGTAAATTTTCAAATAAAAGGTCAGCCAACAAAGTCTTGAACACGGTGCTTCATTTCAATGATTTTGTTGAGTGAAAATTTCGCTCTTAATCATTTAGATTCAGATTCAAATAATACGCCGCTATTGTGTCAGCTGAAGTAGAAAGAAGTTTTCGAGGTACACCTCGGAACTCATGAACTGAATTAAAAGAGAGCATGTAACAACAATAAATAGAACAACAACATCATAGGTTAACTATGGTCTGATAATTTGAATAAAAAGCATACTACAATAGCAAAACCCATAGTTCGGCTTGCTTTTCATGTGCATGTTATTCTTAAACAAACAGTTCATTATCATAAACTGACTTACTAATTTATTTTACAACTGAAATTATAACCCATTGTAAAATTGTTAATGTAATTTTTTTTGCTATTATGCATATTTTTGTAAATTTTGGGTCTTGACAGCATGTGTTTGTGCATATTGTGGTGATTTTAGGTCACAAAATCCTATCCCTAATTGTAAGTTATGTTTCTTCCATGCTTAGTGAGAAATACACATGGAACGTTTTGCAATTACTGGAGCAAAATTACGAGTGACATTGGAAAATGATTTACAATGTAATTTTTGTACCTTAAATATACACATGGAGTCTCTCAAACTACTTCCCGTTACGTCAATCTTCCTGTATGGCATCTTGAACATTGGGGGCACTTCGCCACCACTCGTCTCGAACATGGGAGTACTACGCCACCACTCGTCTCGAACATGGGAGTACTACGCCACCACTCGTCTCGAACATGGGAGTACTACGCCACCACTCGTCTCGAACATGGGAGTACTACGTCACCACTCGTCTCGAACATTTGGAGTACTACGCCACCACTCGTCTCGAACATTGGGAATACTACGTCACCACTCGTCTCGAACATTGGGAGTACTACGCCACCACTCGTCTCGAACATTGGGAATACTACGTCACCACTCGTCTCGAACATGGGAGTACTACGCCACCACTCGTCTCGAACATTTGGAGTACTACGTCACCACTCGTCTCGAACATTGGGAGTACTACGCCACCACTCGTCTCGAACATTGGGAATACTACGCCACCACTCGTCTCGAACATGGGAGTACTACGTCACCACTCGTCTCGAACATTTGGAGTACTACGTCACCACTCGTCTCGAACATTTGGAGTACTACGCCACCACTCGTCTCGAACATTGGGAATACTACGTCACCACTCGTCTCGAACATTGGGAGTACTACGCCACCACTCGTCTCGAACATTGGGAATACTACGTCACCACTCGTCTCGAACATTGGGAGTACTACGCCACCACTCGTCTCGAACATTGGGAATACTACGCCACCACTCGTCTCGAACATGGGAGTAGTACGTCACCACTCGTCTCGAACATGGGAGTACTACGCCACCACTCGTCGACAACAGCCCTAAATTTCCTTATTGCTGCGGAAATATTTTACCTCGCAGCAAGTCCGTCGTGTTGTCGAATAAGGTAGGCATAGTCAGACTGTGCGAGATCCGGTGCCCCAGCCCAACATTGAGTCCCAGCGATGCGTAGTTTAGCTGTTATGGGGTCGCGCATTGTCTGCCTCGCTGTTGACTGTCAGCGGTCTGGGTAGTAACTCGTTACCAGCTTCTCCACAGAATCCGCATCTTTATTATGCATTTCCAGACGCCGACGACATATTTCAGCCGTTTTATCCTTGTGTGTATACGTCAAATAATGATATGCAGAGTTGCGCGGCCAGGCCTGTACATCAAAGAACATACTCAATGTTCCTGGGGATCGAGATATTGACGAACACCAGTACACATCACATATCACGTTGGCATAATGTTAGCTTCATTGTACAGTTAAACATCTCAGTTTTCACGTCTTCCAAGTGTTCTACCTTTATCCATAAGACGCCTTCTTGTCCACGTCTTTCTCTACTTGACAACAAACGAACGTTACAACCGCATTCGGACGTATTCATGACGCAGCAGTATCGGTCCATCACCCGAAAGGATTGTTTGTAATGTAGCGCTACTGTAAATCATTTACGAACGACCCTCGTAATTTAATAAGGGCTGTAAAAACAGTGTATGATACACATGTTTATTTTCTTCGTAGGCATGCTCAGCTTGTATCCTATCCACAAAATAAGTGTTAATTATAAAAACCGGCCATAGCATTCTGCACCCTACAGTTATAAAAAAACAAGTTAACTGAGAAGATATGAACACATTGGGGTGCGGGTAGAACTGTCAGTAGCCGCTCAAGGTAAATGATGTAACAGGGGTGATGTTGAACTCCATTGTAGTCGCTACACTTCTTGTAGGGTGGTAATTGTCCTGCTCCACATTTTAAACCCGGGCTTAATTGAAAGTTAAATGTGGAAAGTTTCCCTCCGAAAAGAAGCAACTTGCAGTTACTGGCGTGCAGATGTGCGGCCTTTTTCCTCTCTCCGTCTCTTTCTATATACAAACTGCCCGAGCTCGGAGCTGCCAACATCTGCGTAGCACCAAGAACAAGGCTCAGTTTAAGTGTTCGTACTGTAGCGAAAATGTAGTAGTCATATTTATCATTAAACTTTTAAACTGTTTTCAAAAAGATTACCTTCCAAAGTACAAGAAAGAAATATAAAAGAGGTAAATATAATAAATAAAAGTACTAAAAGCACAGGCTTTAAAGCAACAGGTTTTGTCAAAGACGACAATTTTGAAATTACAAAGTATGGATGTTCTTGCAAACCCGAAGATTCTATAATATATTTCAACACGTATCTCTGAAAAATACCTCAAATGTCACGAATATTGCTAAAGTATTTGTTGTTTAAACTAAAGAATAATTTTAATTAATAGTTTATGTTTTTTATACAGAGCGTTCAACCATGTTATCTCTGCAGGGGGCTTGAGCTTCCCGTTTCTGAGAAACTCATGCAGATGAAAGGAAAGAAAACCCCAAAAGGGCGTCACCTCCTTAGCAATCAACAACCACAAACACCCCATTCCTTTATCCAATTCAGCAGTTAACTAAGAAAGGAGAATAACATTACGTTATTTTAACTTCCTCATGGGCTGAAGTTTCTGCTCACACCCTCACACTACAAGGGATGCGATGAGGGAGGCACCAAGTGGTAATCAAAAGCGATGCACGAATATAGGTAGCATACCTAACAATGTTCCCAGACGCTGGCGGGTCCTCTTCCAAGGAGATCAAATTCTTCAAATGGGCCGCTTTCATACCAGACACCGGGGCAGAAATCTTCCGGTCTGGCACTTTCGATCCACTAACAGTACCATCGGGATGAAATTGCATGAAATGGGAGAGCGGAAAAATATTCGCGGAAAGGAAATGTTTAACAGCATTCGCCTAAGCGACCAGGAGAAACCATGAAAAAACCAGCCCTAATGGACCTGACTTACATTCAGCCTACCATTTCCTCTATAGATATCAGTTGCACGAAATAATGAACTATGTCAATGAAGGCACCTATATAATATTTTGGCATATAGAGGGGTGACAATGTGGGGAAACTAGTATATTCACTATAGTATTGGGTCAGTTAATATTTATAATTGAGGGTTGGGATGGTTCGTAAGGAGAAGTAAATCTGCGCATGCTTGGTGTTTTTTCAACGGATTCTAGTGAGCAGAGAACTGGAACTTAAAGAGAAGAGATTCGTCATTCAGTTTTGCCATCTTGGTCGACGTCCATCCTGAATGTGTTATTCACAGATGTTAATAAAATGCTCTCGAATTTAATATTAATTGTTTTTTCAGTGAACACACAGGTTCCTTATTTTCCAGTTTTTATTTCATTTTGCTTAGCAATGGGCATGATGTTACTAGATAAGCGTTGTGAGTTACGCTCCATCACGATAAACAGGGTGCGCGACAATATTACCATTTTAATGCATTTATATGACATAACGTATATCAGAATCGCATATGTACTTTACTTGAAGTAATCACAGGCCATTTCAGAATAAACCAAGTCATGTGATGTTTGACAGATAGGCACCGTATAATGCCTACGTACACATCATAGACTGCGTCTTAACTTATTGTTGGACTTTTAATGCTTCCTTATAAAAATGGAAGAAAGGTGTAACTTTACATTGAGATTAATGTTATCTAGATGCATATCCTCTAATTTTGTGAGTCCCTGGCGTGGGTGTAGTCCTATTCAAATGAATCTTAAATATTTTAATCTACTTTGTAAACATTTGGTGTTGCATAGTTAGGTGAAACGCCCAATAAATTAAGAAACTATAACTCTACAAAAGACGACCCTAAACCGGCAAGAAAGTAGGAAAGTGAGAGTATAGACAAGCGTACTTTAAAATTTGTTATTCGAAGCTCCATCCTCCGAGGTCTATTATGTTACGACTGGACTTTCCCTTTTTAGATTCCTTGCTCATTCACAGGAGATTCTTGTTATTCTACCGCGACAAATGATTACCTGCTAGTATTTGTAATACTAAAGGCAAAATATCCAAAAAGAAGGATTAACAAAACTTCAAGAAATCCTTCCAATAAAAATCGTGAAAACTTTAAACATTTATATCAAACAAAAGCCAAATTGAAACATCAGAATAAAGTAAAGCTGCTCCAGTTTCCGCTGAAATAGTTTAGACGCATGCAAGAGTGACATTTGAATATATAGAGGCCCTCATATTTAAGCAGACGAAGATGTGCCTTCTTCCAGCTCACAGCAACTATTCTTTTGGCTCTTACATTGCGTCATTTTGATGTACATGTATAAACTTCCACATTTAAAATAAGATGGGTTGAGGTTTAAAATCCAACACTACTCTCATGAATAAACAAGTTACATGATAAACGTTTACAATCTCTGCGTCTCTTTTATGTTCCAATTTAATTATTTTGTATTAAAACTGTAGAATTAACAAGACAATTAAAATGTAGTTTTTATCAATACCTAACAATTTTCAAAATATTTTTTCAATACAAATACTAGAGGTATATTAAATAAATGCAGAAAACAAATGCCACGTTACTGTTTTTCTTATTTTTTCTTCTTCTCAAGTTAACATTTTTCATTTTCAATATTTATGTATAAATGTATTTATATACTTCATGTTTTACAATGATTTATATGTATACGAGTATTTCCAACTTTACTGTCAATATTATGATTGTAATATAACTTCATGTAATTATTATTAAATTGGTAGAGCGAATGAGAAGGCCTACCAGTATAAATAAATAAATAAATAAATAACAAATTATATGGAAGTAATAAATTTATTTATTTATTTCAAAAAGCCACAATTTATTATACCTCGAATGTAAACGTCTATATAGAAAATGTCCTCCCTCCTGCATAAGGCCCATTATCACCATCATTAATATCCTGTGTAATGTTGTGCTTCAGATCGTCCAATGTCTGGAGGTGTGTGATGTTAACTCGGTCATTTAAGTAACCCCACAGGAAGAAGTTCGGAGTAGTCATATCTCGGTGGTCACAGGTTCTTGGAGCATATCCGCTCGTTAAAGGAACTTTCAATTAGCGCCATGATGTATGGCATGTAGCGTCATCTTGTTGAAAATACCCACGACCCAGCTCTACACCGTCCAGTTACTCAACCAGTTCCATAAAATCCGACAGTGTTCAAAAAAATGGCCTCACTATTCTGTGCGAATTTTACGCAAGCAAAAAAATCGACTTTAACAGGGCGTATAGGTAGGTGTTTCATGAAAGTCCAATAGCGTGAGTTCTGAGAGTTCGTATAGCAGCACAAATGGATCAATGTTTCATTTTGAACCACATGATGGACAATATGCCAGGATTTTGCACAATGAACGTCGAGTTGTGTTAAGCCTCATGCAGGAGTGAGGACATTTTCAACATTTTCTATAGAGATGAATTATTTCCCTACACTTGGAATGTAATAAGTAGTGACTAGCACCATTCGTTTTGAAATAAAGAAAAAAATGTGTTAGATCTATAAATCACTCTGTATTATCTGCATGAATAGAATAAAATGTCTCATAATAAAACAAAATCAGCATATTATAGAGACAAGGATTATTAAGACTTTAAAAGTTTTTCAAGCAGATAGAAGATATGCGATACTTTGGAAATGTTTCTTATTACAGGGAAAAATCTGGATTTTAAAAATGACATACAGCTAAGTGACAGCGGAAACAAAGAAGAGTACCCTGTCTATTAAATTAACGAAAAACGTCTATATACATACAGAGGTATTATTTTTAACTTGTTTCGCATAAAAGAATCTATAAAGACACATCCTTGATTAGAAGCAATTAAATATTTATTCCCCCAAACCTAACGAGTTCTATAAAAGTGGATTCAAATTCAATGCTAACCTGACCAAAACTGTTTCTCTTAGTCGCGAAGGTAAATAAATCATTCATTGCCGCAAATCCGCAAACAGCTCTGGAGTACCAAACCAATAGAATCCTAAAAAGCTAAATGGGCAACTAACGGAACTTATGTAATTACTAAAACAAAATCGCTTTGTTCAATAGACAGAGGAACGTGAAAATTTGCAGCTTCTCTCACACCTATGTAACATTTAACCACAAGACTAAGGCAGAAAGTAGTTCTATTTGATAAAAATCAAAATAGTTGCATTGTACGTCGTTTGCTAACTCAAATGTAACAGTTTTTGTATCCCCATGTCACAGAAAAGCGTTGCTGTAATGAATAAAATGTGTTCACGATTTTTTGACTTTGAGGAAATGCACTAACACATTTTAATACGGAAGTGACCTTGAGCTTGTCGGAACATAGGAAAACTTTTCTTCTGCACCCTTGGCACAGTCTTCGCTGAACTTCACTCACTCACATTTTCACATCCTTTGCCATTATTACCCCAGAAGTGCTTTAAATGTGTCTACTAGACTTACGAATACATTTGCCCAAGTGTTTCATGGTGTGGATACAAAATGCGCGCCACTCATTCAGGCTCTCACAATTACAATGAAAACAAGTACGTACGTTATAACAGAAGATGTTGGAAAAGTTGTCTACACGTCCACACATAGCAAAGTGTCGCTCACGTCAATTTTCGCCTGATATTTTCTTTCACTTCTTCTAATGCGTTGTTACTTTCAATTTCCTCATAAATAAAACTCTCACACTATTAGTAGGAATGTCACTCCTATATCTCTCAGCGTTTATGGAATTCTCAAAACCGATAGCCCACGATGCAGGAGGGTTTCGTGAACAAAATCAAGCTCGAATATCACGTTAATGCAACCATGCTTGAATATTAAACACGGATAAATTGCGCTTTAATTTTCCGTCACATCCACGTGGTAGTATCGCATGCAAGCTGCTCTTAGACAACAGTGACCTTGAGTCATAATGTTCGTCCTTATTTTTTGTGAGAACTTGAATTAGTTGCACTCGCTTAGCCAGGAGTTACCGCTCTGACTGCCGTGAAACGAGCAACAAAACCACAAAAGACTCGATAAAAACTATTCTGTTAATGCACTAAATAATCTTAAAAACAAATTCACTTCTTCAGCAAGAAAACTACCCCAAAATAAAGCAGAAAATGTGGTTGGTATGCATTACGTAAAAATAACTAACTCGGGAAACAAAACTTTTATGAAGCAACTTGGCGCTCTTCCGATTTTTATTCATACGGTGTTGCAACTGCAGTCACTGAGCGATAGAGAGATTCAGCACGAAGTTCATAATCTAATGGGAGATTTCTCCTTCACGGGACCGCTCTACCGCGGTAAAAGTCCGCAGCTTAAGTTAGAGATATACATTTACCATTACCCCTCAAGTTTCTTCACGAATGTTAGTTTTCAGTTCATGTGGATTGGACTTGTACGCTTTTTACTCTAATAAAATGTATTGTTAGTGATGACGCTATCGTCAAGTACTCACGAACTGTGAGCAAGGAAACATGGACTGTTTGTGCACAGTTAATTCACTGAAAAAGAGTTGCATATATCTATTAATTGTTTCTTAAAAGAAAATAGGGCCAATTGTTATGTTGCCGCTAATGGCGCCTTCCTATCTTTTGATCATGTAAACAAGTTACGTTTCCAGTATTGGTTGTTTTGTAAATTAAATACCAACTGTGGTACACCAACATCGATTCGTAAAGAAAATTAGATTAGGTAAATTCTTCCGTCATACATTTTTTCAAAATTCATTCACGAAATCTGCAGGGTCACCCGGTTTAAGTAATTTTATAGGGGACTGTCTTCAGTAGTTTTGTAGCCGTTAATAGAGGAATAAAAAATTCCTGTTTGCTGAGAAAGACAGAAAGTGATTTTTGGGGAAACGTTTCAGAGCATATCCAATGTTATCTGTTTTTTCTTCTGTGAGTTATGTATGTGGAAGTGTGCACTTTTTTTAATTAAGAATATTTTCCGTGTCACGAAATGTATTTACCAATATGTAATCGAACTTCCACTTGGAAGTTGAACATCAGAGAATTTCTCTTGAAACGAACTCCATACACCACGCGTTGCTTCTGTACTCACGTACGAATAGTAAATAAATAATCTTTGGGGAATAGAACACTGTATTGAGCAATGTAAACGTTATTAACACGCGGCCTAAAGAACACTTAATACACTGTCAAAGGTTCCTCGGCTTCCTGGCCGGCTTTCAACATGGAGACGAGACGAAACCTGCACAGCTCGGTCAACTGACGTGAATTAGTTCTGCAAAGGACCAATATTAACATGAAAGTACGGAAAATAAACATAAGAAAGTAAAAGGAAGAGACAAAGCAAATATTTTTGGTGCAATAAATTTTCGAAAATTCTTGAGAAGAAAAACGAAAATCTCGTCTTTGTCCATCAGATATGCCCCTTAGCAGCATTTGGATTCGAACTCTGGTCTGTAGAATCCGGTGCTCCCTTCAAAAGAACAGTTCGAGAACTTTGATCGGGCTGAATAGTCTGCTAGACGACGCGGAAAGTAAAACATGAATGGTTATAACAAATTCGCTGTGGGTTAATCTTCAACGTATTGGGCCTACTAACACTTCGGTATCGCGCCGTCCTGCTCTCAAAACGCATATTAGCATTTAAATTGAAACATTTAGCTGTCCGGAGTAACAAAGCTGCCCCTATAGGCGCGGCTACCATCGCCTTTGGGGACCGTTTTGCCGTGACGCATTGGTTTGCTAAATGTGTGCAAGGCACCCTCAGTGGAGTTCTTGGAAAAGCTATCTATTGCATGCAGAACGGTAGTATTGTCTAAATTAGTATGCAGAACCGAGCCAAATCCAAGATTTAAACACACACTGGCGTTAACATTTTATTAGACCTAGTACAAATAATTAATTGTGTAGTTTTACACTAGACTAACTGTCAGTATAATTAAAATGTGTAATAAATTAAACAGTGCGTGAAATGAAATTACTAAAGGATATTAAATTGCTATAGTGAACTGTTAGTTAACATGATAAAATTTGCAACTTAAAATAGACAGTTTCCGGACTGTCTCAAAAAACTGTTGTAAAAATTGTCATGAATAACAAACGAATAATCAAAGAGCAATTCTAAGCTAGCACACATTTTTAACGAAAGCCTCGATTACCCTAATAAACACAAATGTACACAGAAAAGTTTAATTTATGAACAATTACTGTATCACAATTTCAAAGTAACGTGTTCCACTGAAGAAATGCTTTGTATTTTACATGAGTTATTTGTTTAAGGTGTGCTAAAGTGTTTTCAGTCTTCTGAACATATTTTGTAACTTTCAAGCTAACGCCTGCAGCACCACAAGGTAGCGTCCGACATCATATTTTTCCTATTCTTAAGATGCTAATTTTTCGAACCTCTTTCTACTCCTTTGTACTTATTTTTGCATCCTGTATCGACCTTTTACCCTGGAAATGGTCAAGGGAACAAAATGTAAACCAGAGATCTGTAGAAATAATAACATTGGAAGAAAATACAGGATGTTTAAAAATGTTACAAATTTTCAGGGTTGAATTCCTAACAAGCACAGGAGAAGAAATAAATAAAAGAATATAAACATTTCTCCAGAAAGACTGGGTTTCTGAGATATTGGGTTTCAATATTAATTGAATATAAGGATTTTCTACGGCGATTATCTTACATGAAATGTTACTCTGCAGTTTGTTAACTATAGATGAAAGTGTACGGAGTTTATGCTTTCGTTTTGCTATGGTGTTTACAGAACATTCAAAACGAATACAAAACAATACATTTCGTTTGTGTGTTTGCGATGCATTGAAGGCACGTCGACTATGTGAACACGCCTGCTTTGGAACTCAACCTGTTACCACGTGTGACATTTGGGAAGCTGTGGCATGCGCATTAAGACGAAGGGTGGGCCCTTCATTCTTACATATGAAAGTTCAACACTCAGAAGTTCAATATTTTTATATGCTCTGTACCTGTGAGAAATTCAAGAAAGACGTTAAATCTTCTCCCTTCAAAGGATCAGCGGTAGCAATTCACCGTTGGTTGCAGGAGTAAACAATTACAGCTTACAAAATTTTCAAGAGATATAAAAAGAAAGATGCTGTTAAAACTTTAAGGGGATAACAGCAACTGAAGTCTTGGGAGGGGGGCATGCGATGTAGTTCAAAGTGAACTGACTGACAACCGTGTTATAAACCAAATAGATCAAATTCCACCTTGCTAATTGTACGGCAGCATAAATCAGAAAATATTTTACAATTGTATAAAAGCAACCGCTCACTATCTGAAAGCAACGAGTGTTGTGCACGAAACGTCATTTTTTTTTTTTTTTTGCAAGTCTTACAACAAACGCTTTCCACCGCCATTTCTCTAAAAGGTCGTTCCTCTTCCTTACCTCCCAAGCCAATTATGGCATACAATGTCACGCACGAAAATGGCCACCGAAGCGGCAAAACGAGGGGAGAGGAAAATCTTGTGGGCCATGTCTTCACGCTAGGGTTTAAGGAAACGCTGGAAAAGAAAGAGAAGAGCAGGAAAAAAAAAAGAAAGAAAAACGTGTGGCAAGGAAAACCTTCAGAGATGAAGGCAAGAGAAAATTGAAACATTAATTCTAGGGAACATCTCATCATTTCTTTTCTTTTAATATCGGCCGGAGTTGAGGATTCTGGTATTATGATCACAAATGAAACCAGAGCAAATTAAAACGAGTTAAGCTGAGTCCGAAATTAAAAGAAGAGTTAACATTTAGATAAGTTACAGTAAAATATTCTTATAGCACACGTCGTACACACTTTTTGTTTCTTTCGTTATTTATCGAGCATGCACAGTACTCAGCATCGCAGTTTAAACACCGCAATGATTTCCGAATATTTTGTTTAAGGGCCTTCGCGGTTTTCATTTTAGAAATAAAGTATTTTTGTATGATCGAAGATGAGCAGCTGAGTGGCTTTATACGCATGGCCGACAGATATACTAACTTGCAAGGCAAACACATGCTAAAGACTTTCTAATTGATAGCCTATTTCAAAAAGCTTTTCCTCACAGTCTCAGCTTATTTTCAATAAAAATGCCCTAAGTTCGAACTTCGTTCACCAATCTGAAAACTCCACATCCTGATGGTGATGAAAAACCGAATTCACGTCTACACGTTTTCCTTAACTCATAATAATAAATAAATGTACTTTGATCTAGAGTATATTCAACCTTGGCCTACGGTCAGAGAGTTAATTTCCTTAAACCTACTTTATACAGATATGTAACTTAAAAGTTGGCTTGGTAAACACGACTGGTAGGCTCAATTGCCTGTATCAGGTAACAACTTTACCGGAAGGTCAACCGGTATTCACGGCAGGACTGTCCAACGTTCGTTTGCACTCTGGCACATTTACATGATAACTAGGGGTATGCTGAGGCCAGGTTATATGGTTTCACTACACTGCTAACAATACTACGAGAACAATAATAATAATATAATTGTAATAATGATAAATATAAAATTATATTTCTCACTCAAAAATGTCGTTCTGCATGACTTCTTTTAGGAACAGAGACGCTAGCATTACACAATAAACACATGCATTTTCCTTTGTTTCCAATAACGCAATACTGGTCCTCCCCTTCATTGTTAAAGTTATAATTTCTTAGTCATTCGAAGAAGAGTTATGCTTAAAATATAACCGATTAATAATTTAATAATTTCAAGTTTAAAAAATAATGAAAAAATCACTTAAAACACATTGAATGTACAATACATAATACTTTAATGTATTTCACAAGCTAACAAGTAATACTGAATGGGAACTTGGAATATTCCTATTGCAAGACTGTTTGTTCATTGCTCTGCAATAATGGTATTCATGAAGCAAAGAAATGCATTGGTACCTTAAACTCGATTCTATGGAGCTTTTTTTTTTTTATTTGGTTTATTTACGGACGCTCTTTAACATCTCAGGTCATCAGCGTCCCATTCAATTCAGGGCGTGAAACAGCCGTCAAATTTTGCTCAGAGGCCTCTTATTTCAGTCTTGAGGTTCTTTATCGTGCCGTAAATGTACGACACGGCTTTACTTCCCTTCCGAAGGAAGCCATACTTAGAACTTTTACGCCCGAAAAACTCCATCGGTACTGGCCGGGTTCGAACCCGCGTTTTTGGGTTTAGGAGGCAAGTATGGTTACCACTACACCACCAGAACCGAAGATTCTATAGAGTAAATGTATTACAAACAAAGATAATTGTAAGGTTTGGCAAATCCCTGAATCTTTACAGAAGTTGAGAGCTGTAGAGACGGATTTCCTGCGTCGGCCGGCGAGAATTCCTAGGGAGAAAGCGTCCCTAAAAACAAATAAGAAAAATGAAGGCGGATTAAGGTTTGGATATGGCTAAATTTGTTTAAAGGAAATAGCTGATATGTTAATGGTACGTCCAACGTATGGAGGAAGAAAGTAACATTGATTTGGATTCCGTGTGAGAGAAGAAAAAGAGGTCGACCTAGAGAAACCTGACGTGAAGTGACTAATATTGTGGAAAATCATGGAACGGCGGTTGGCCAGTGGCATATCAATAGAGACACAGTTCGGAACAGGAAATATACAGAAAATACATAGAAGTAATAGTAATTGGAACCAAAATAAATAAACGTTATTTGGGGTACTATGGACAAAATACGTTTATGAGAAGGAAGAAAGAGTTCAACAGAGTTGTAGTGCACAAGAAACAAGAGGCTGCTTTGACATTACATAAAACTATGTCAGATAGCCTTAAACACTTTGACAAAAGAAACCTCTGAAAGGTGTTTTATAAGAGCTCTGACAAATTAAAAATCAGTGTATATATATATATATATATATATATATATATATATATATATATACTTCTTGCCATAGAAGAACTCCAGTAGTTCGAAATATAGCAATTTCAAGTGTGACTTTATCTAAGTGTTTATCCTTATCTACTTTTATTATTATTATTATATACATATGTATATATAAATGAGCAATCAATACAAAATTTAAATTAAAAGATAGAAAAAATGAATACAATTAATTTCAACAAATAGTGAAGATACTGAGAATCGTTCCTAAAACTATATTTTATTATAGACATTCGACCTGAAATAATGAGGGAAAACCGAGACCACATTAGAAGGATCATTAATAGGCCCAAGTCTTGGAAATGGTGAGTCAATATACCTCATCAATCTGTTGATAAAATCGTTAGATTCACGTAAATTGATGCACCAACACTTTTTCAGGCACACAAAGAAAAGCTTTCATGTCTTGGTTTGCAACTCAAGTTCCATTCAAAAAAGAAATTTTTATATGATCAGAGCTGTCCCTGCATCTAAATTGTATCAGTATGTCATATCAGGCCCTGTTTTCTTATTTTAATATGATCAGAGCTGTCCCTGTATCGAAATTGTATCAGTATGTCATATCAGGCCCTGTTTTCTTATTTTAATATGATCAGAGTTGTCCCTGTATCGAAATTGTATCAGTATGTCATATCAGGCCCTGTTTTCTTATTTTAATATAATCAGAGTTGTCCCTGTATAGAAATTGTATCAGTATGTCATATCAGGCCCTGTTTTCTTATTTTAATACAATCAGAGATGTCCCTGTATCGAAATTGTATCAGTATGTCATATCAGGCCCTGTTTTCTTATTTTAATATAATCAGAGTTGTCCCTGTATCGAAATTGTATCAGTATGTCATATCAGGCCCTGTTTTCTTATTTTAATATAATCAGAGATGTCCCTGTATCGAAATTGTATCAGTATGTCATATCAGACCCTGTTTTCTTATTTTAATATAATCAGAGATGTCCCTGTATCGAAATTGTATCAGTATGTCATATCAGGCCCTGTTTTCTTATTTTAATATGATCAGAGTTGTCCCTGTATCGAAATTGTATCAGTATGTCATATCAGGCCCTGTTTTCTTATTTTACTATGGATAACTCGCTCGCAAATTTTGTTAAATTTGGACATAAACTAATAGCTCAAAGTTTACATAGTTATTTAAATGCATTCTTATTGTGGAATAAATTATCTGCATGGTGGTTTGGAGTTCTTCCAGCAGTTATAGTGAGCATGGATAGTTTGATACTGGATCATAAGCATTGAAGTCATTCTTCTCGCGCTCGGAGCAACCAGTTCAAAAATATGTGATATCAACAGCGTACTAATTGAAACTTTTTGACAATGTAATAAATAAACTGTGTACTTCAGTGAGTTACAGGTGTAAAGTTTCCTTATCTTTCTAATCAAACGAATGTATGCCTACCATCTTACAATTACTTTATGATTACTCTTTCAGCAAATTAAACGCCGTGGGCTACGTTCTGATTATTGGATGTCGTAGAACGTGAGCGTATTTCAATTATATTATTATCTTCTCGATTTTTATGTCTTCGTTAGAGATATTTAAAGTTAGTCAAAATAAAATGTTCTGTAGTTAAAACTATAAATAGAAATTTTAAATGTGTGGAAAGACACTGAGTGTATAAAATTGCTGACAGTGTTAGATTTATCACTTAACTTTTTTAAGTCACTAAACCCTTTGTAATTTCAGGATACTCAAATTTCCTTGTTATTATCAAAACACTGTGATTTAATACTAAAATCTGCATAATGATAATATAATAAGCTTTATTGTTAATATCTTTAGTCATAAAAAAGTAAGCAAAGAAAATGAAACTGTAACCTGAAGAAACCTTTCGTAGTAAAAGTCAATATTTTTATAACACAAATTTAACTTGTATAAACATTCCAGAAATGTTTGAAACTTTGCTAAAAGCTATTCCAGTATAACCAAATTTATAAAAAGATCAGCAATAGAGATTGGAGTATACAATTTTTCTCGATAATCGATACTCAGTACATGTTTAGTTTCGACACTTTCATACTTTTACAACTATTTTGGAGTATTAATACACCTATCCAATAGATCTGAATTTCCCCATTCACCGAGTTGAGATGTTCATCGAACACTTTTATGAACGCTGCCACAGGTGGCCGAGGTCGTTAAGGCGCGGACTCGTGAGCGGGAGGTCTGGGGTTCTAATCCCGCCAGGACCGTCCTCTCTGACAGGTTTTTTTCCAGATTTTCCTCAGTCCTCATAAATGGCAAATGCTGGGGAGATACCCTAAACTTAGGCCTGGAACGTTTCCTTCCTTAAAAATCAAAATGCTTTCTCAATATATCATTTCATCACATGTATCATCAGTGTTCATCGCCTGTGGTGACTCTGTAGCAAAAAAGGGCGTTAACCACTCTTCATTCATTCAACATGTTTATAGTAATTTAACCACTGATGCTGGATGACTGACTGAAAAGTGTCGTTTATCAAAGGTTCCATTTCCTTCATGTTATAGCGCCCGTTTATCTGCTGGACCGAGAGGGTCGGTCCCGAGTTCAATTTCTGTTGATTCTTGAGTTTCCCCTGGTCACTTAAGCAAATGGATATTCACATTCCATGAATTTTCTCCTCTCCAATTTCCTTTCATTTCATTTCATAGCTCCATTACAGAGTTGGAAGTGCCAAGCGAGGTGAAAAGTCCTATCCTAGCGTCTGATAGGGTTCTGTGTGGGGACTCCTTTGGAACTGCGCCCGGTGTATCCTCAACCTTGTCCGTTCCTCTCAGGTATAGGTGCAATTGGTCAATCAGAGCCATAGTACGTACGAAAATTTCCTCTGTACCAAACCCCATCAGATGTGCTGTAATTTAATTATGGATTTATAAGTAAACCAGCTTCCTGGACTTTAACCTGTTCAATTAAAACAGCATCTCTCCCTTGAAAAACTGTTTTCTCTTATCTTTCGTCGTTTATAAGTTAATTGGCCGAACGGGGATGAGCACATAAGTGAAATATAATGCACACATTGCTAATTGTATGTGCAAAATCATTCATAAAAATAACTTAAACAGCATAACTAATCCTGTATATCCGTACCGCCTTAGGTTAGACATTTAATATTCAACTCAGATATATATGGAGGGAAAGGTTTTTATTTACACTGCAGCTGTTGTCCAATATTGATCATAAATTTATACCAGGAAAAAATAATCATTTTTTCTTTCTCACGACTGCTACGGTTTACAGTACTGCAAATTGGTCAACAAGACTTTTTGGATATTTCCATATAGAAAAGTCCATTCATTCAGAGAAAACGGTATGAAAATGGTAGTGTCTTCCAGTGTTAAATGGCTACGCTATTTAAAGTACTTGTAAAAATAAATACAAGACCACCCTGGAGGAAAATGCTCTATTTCACATCTCATGCATCAAGAAATGAGCAATAAGAATCAGTTACCACTGTCCACTTCTACTAACACCTCCATTATCTTATTTGCCTATACAGAGCAACACTAATTCAGATTTGCAAGTATACTGTGAAGTTTGATTTTTTAGTAATGTTGTGTATTAGTAACAGGAGTAAACCCCGCAAATGATGAGATCCTACGTTACATATATGTACACATTTTCTTCAATAGGGGTGGTATTTACTATTACAGTAGCATTTAGCCAAGTATACCGTTTATTTTACAATAAACTCCAACTCAAAAGCCAATTCTTAATTATATTTGTTAGCAGATTGGAAAAAGTATATTTTTATGCGCTTTGTGGGCTCTCATAATCGCCGTTTATAGAAATTGTACAAAATTACGTAAATCAAGAGTTCGTATGTATGTGTAAAGCGCCATAAATCAAGTATTCCCTCCTACGGTATCGCTTTATATAAAATTAATAATTCATCCTAAATTGTTACCTTCTATGCATCTACCGAAAAGTTTACTATATTGAATTAAGTGTTTTTCTCGGCCGACCAAAGTAATTAATTTTCATGTCTATAATTATAACGGGATCGTCCTTACAGTAAAATCTGGAGTTTTATTTTCAGTTCCTCCAATAATATTATTCTGCTATACTAAATACAAAAGTACATGGCCATTTGTTTTCATACCATGTTGAACAAGAATGTTTTTCATATCTATATGGCGTGTTATGTTTTTTAATGCTCCCTTTGTGACGCATGCGTGTACAAAGCATGCAAAGCGTCACAATTTTTACTTGCTTCAGGCGCACCTTTCCAATTTTGTTTTCAAACAGATGAGGCTGCAGTTATTGGAAACCGGGGGAGTGCATAGAAGGGTAACGCATTGCGGAGGAGTGGAGAGGGTGGGAGAAGAGAACCTGTTGTTTTCCCCAGCTTCTGGAATGGATCCAAGTGCAGATGTTTCCTTATTGCTAGCCTATAAAGGGTTTCATTGCCCAAGTCTAGGTGGGAGCTTTTCTCATATTCAACATTCCTTCCTCAAAGAGATGTAGAAGAGTGCAAGAACTTTCCAAAACAATTGCTCTTAAAGAAAACTTGAATCTACGGAATGAGGCAAGACGGGGAAGTGTTCGAGAAATATTCCTATGCAGGGCGAAGATAAGAAAAGCAGAAGTTTAATTAAATAATAAGAGGGGCCTTATGTGTCGAAGTGATAACAGCAGAGAGATAGCACATCTTTGTTTCTGTTTCTGGTAGCAGGAAGAACTACTTGTTTCTACTCTAATTGAACAGCACAGAAGCTAGAAATAGAAACAGTTGAATAGGAGAAAGAAAGAAGCGAAAGTATTAAAAATTAAGCAAAAATGAAAAGGGTAGAAGATAAACTGCATTGAGAAAATAAAACCTTGCCATGTTAGTTGATTAACACACTTGGAAGTAAAGCAATTGGGTGTTCTGACTTATTGAAGATGATTTTGGATAAAGGTCTTATAGAACAGACCGTGAATGGATTATTTTAAAACTGAAAAGTTTCCAGGCTGTAAAACACAAGGAAACAGAATAAATGTAGAAGAAACTTTGTTACACTTATTAGAGAGAAGGAAATTGAAATAGTTTACACATCTGAAGCGAGATGATTTTAACAGATCTGTCAATGAAGACCTGAGACAGGTAATGTGGAATAAGAAAGTTATGAACGAAATGAAGAACAGATTGTTTGGGACGTGTGGGGAGAAGCTATCAGCTCTGACTACAAATTTTAACATTTGGGAGGGGGGACAAGAATACAATTTAAAATTACTCATTAGATATTTAAAAAAAAATCAATCGCAGTGATGGATAAAAGTCTTTCTAGAACAAAATATCACTTGAGAATATGATATACGAACGTAACATTTGTGTATATTTGGAAAGCCATGTTTAACGCTTAAGACAGCAAAAAGTACTTTAAGTTATTTATAAAAATATTTACTGAACGAAAAAATAATTCAATTCAAGTTACATCCACAATATATTTTCAAAATGTTCAAAAGTTCCTCTTTATAGAAGCAAGCGTTTAATTCCTTGCTAATCAGCATGAATATCTCAGAATTGACATCTCTGCATCTTTAAAAAATAAAAAGCGGGAACTCAGATTCAAATACCTAGGCATGGAACAACTTATACCAATGTACACCTTGCAAACCTCCTAATTATAAATCACATGATGAAAGGGATTTAGGAAGACCTTACCACAAGTGGAATTATGAATTCTTAGTAATTATCCTAAAGAACAAGAAAGGATACTGAGATGAAAATAAGAAAATGAACTGATGCGAAAACCAGATAAGACACAAGCAGGAGCAGGAACAAAAAGAACGGAGGAAGGAAATAAAGAAAGATGCCGAGAATAAAAATGACAGTTTGATGGATGGAGGTGGCAGATAAAGATCAGAAGCAGAGGGAGAGACCTCAGAAGGAATGAAATTGGTAAGTAGGTAGGCTCAAATACAGAGTAGCGGGTTATGCACCGAAATAATTAAAACTGGATGAGAAAATACCTAAGAAAGGGGAATTTAATATATAATTTAGACGACAAAAAATGCAAAGAGATAAGAGGATGGGAAGACAACGGAAGTAAAAAGAAATAACACCTCGCTGAAGCGACACTTCTCAGCGATACATTACACTAGAGGCTCTCGGATTTCCTTTAAAGATCTTGTACTGTGTAAAATATTAAATTTGGATCCTTTTTAAAATTATTAATCATTGGTTTATGTAATTCTAGGGTTATGAACAAATAAATTCGTTTTTTTTTTTCTATATTTGTTTTTGTAATGTTATATTCTTACTAGATGGTAATAATCACAACGATAATATTACTTTAAAATAAAAGAAATATATTTAATTCAATTTATTTCTGCATTACAACTGTGAATAAAACGCATAACAACATTTGATGACACATTATCTGCTAGTTTTAACTCTGAATTATTTTTTTAAACATAAGTGCAGTTACAGAAATAAATTATTACCAAAGGTATCAATGTTTTTAATAGAATTCTTTGATAGTGCTGGAAAATCTAGAGCTATGTGAGGCAAGACTTTGCTCCTGAATTTTATGATGTTATGAGAAAAACTGTAGCGATGCAAATACTGTTAACAGTTCGGAAGGGAAGTAAAGCCGTGGGTCCCGTGTTGTACATTTACGGCACGATAAAGAATCTCAAGCCTGAAAAAAGGGGCCTCTGAGCAAAATTTGTCGGCCATTCCACGTCCTGCTGAGATGTTAAAGAGCGTCCATAAATAAACTGTTATCAGCACTTTAATATTTCATGGGCCTGATGGCCTCTTGGTTATCTGGGGGCCACAGTTTGAGAACTACTGCTGTAGAAGATGATGGGAAGAAACAAATGAATGGCAGAGTAAACTTGCCTAGAGATGGTGAATATGCACTTAACTCGGGAGACATGCACAGTTATTTTAATATATCATTGTGTTATTCCCATATAAGCAGCTCTATTTCTGTTGTTTTATACATTGTATTCTATTAATTAAAATATGTTGGATGAACAATTTAGTTTATTTCCATTGTTCTCAAGCACTACTTAAAGCAGTTACTAAAAACTCCATTTCATACAAGTGAACTACAGTGTCTCAGTTTTTAAACTGAAGTCAAATTTACACTCGAAACTTTAAGACAGATTATTCAATTTTATAAAACAAACATGGAAACTTATATTTAACAGATTAGTTTACATAAATGTGTAAAATTTCAACCTGGTCATTAGCGTCCTGTTCAATTCAGGGCGTGAAACGGCCAATAGCTTTTGCTTAGAGATCCCTTCTTCCCGCTTGAGGTTCTTTTAACTACTGTAAATGTACCCAAGGCTTTACTTATCTTCCGAAGGAATCCATACTTAGGATTTTATGCCCTAAAATTCTATCACCCTGGTCGGGTGAAATCGCAATCTTGGGTCTAACAGGCAAGTACATTTACCACTAGACCATCAGGACCAACTTTCAGAGACTATTTCAATTATGGGACATCATCTAAAAATCGACCAATGAAACTAAACCAAAGACTGAATTTTAACCAATCATACATTTTATCAAATTCGTTTTAACATCGGTGAGCATTTATCTTGTGCTCAGTGTAACCAACTCTATACTTCCACCATATAATTCCTGAACATGCATATCTGACCACTTTTCGTATTTTCATAATTGTAAATTTAACTAACTTAATAGGTATTCACTCAAACAATTGTTTCTGCGTATTCAGTCAAAACAGTATGAAATCATTTTATAAAGTATGTAACATTATCTGCCTAAGTAACCATACATCTTAATAAATACGTAATTCAGAATGGTAAAATGTTTCTCTGTTTTGTTTTTCTCAGTTGGTATTAGTAAATCGAATGGTAGTTTACTTTCGTTCTCATGGTTTCCGAATAAGTATAACATTTTATACAATTATTAATAATCCGTGAGCGAATTTCAAATTAATAAATACATATTACTTTTATTCTTATTCTGTTCATGAAATAGTCCTAACTCCGTATTTGACTCCTCTCTGTTATTGACAATCTATTTTATTCTGTTGCCAGATGGTTTGAAAACTTCAAAATTTGTAATACAAATATACAATTATTACAATATTGTAAGCCAAGTTTATGGGATTATATTTAAATTCTTTTTTAATTCGTGAAATAATCCTAATAAATATCTCTCGAGTCTGAGCTTTCCAGACCTCGTCAATCTCAGATGTTACTTGTGATAATTTTATTGTTAACGTGTTTACATGCTGGACTGAAATCGTTATGAATGCGCTTCCCGGATTGAACTAGAACCCAGTAATATCAATTCCAGTTAGCATTGAAACCGGATGCTGATGTCTACGTAGTTTTCATGTTGACTAACCTGTCTTTCTTTATTTTATGGCGAGTAACCTACCGGATAACTTATTTAAATTACAAATTAATTATTGATTCACAAGGTTAAGTTTTGAAAAGATAAACAGATACAGAAGGTTAAATGGAATACCATACGCATGCGCATTTCATGGTTAAATGTCAAATGACGATCGATAAATATGACTAACGTTAGCGTCTATTAACTTACTCAATTCGATCCCCGTTTACATGCATCTCAAATCCATATGGTATTCATTTTATTCTCAGGTTTTAGTGGGTCGAACTAGGTTCTTGAGCGCACATTTTTAACCCGTAATCAAATCAATTTGTAAACGCGGCAAATGTCATTGAAATTGAAATTTTAAGCAGCTGCCACTTTCATTTTGTGGAGTTGTGTTACTTAATTCTGACACAGTGTTTATATTATTTATACTATCTACATTTCCATATAGGTACATTATCAATGTTTATGTTATACTTTGGGCTTAAATCACACTTACTGCTGTTAACCAGTTTTCTTTGTGAGGCTGCGAGGTTATTATATTTTTCACTGTCCGGTCGTTTTGCTGGATATCCATGAATCTATTATCATGGAATTTTTATTTTCTTAAACACTCTAGCTTTATCACGTTTTCTGCTTTTATAAACGCCAAAAAACTATCACACTCTCAAAAAGTTTATTCGATAAACAAAACAAAATAATCTCCACATTAAAACAAAGTTACCAGTCGAACAAAAGCGCAGCAATGTGCGCCAAGCAATGCAGCCAACAGCTTTGAGATCAGAGAGAATAAAGGCGTATACCGCAGAAAATAATGTCAAAATTACATGAAACGTTTAACAATTACAGTGAAAGAGTCATGGTACACCAGCAGTTAAAGGAACACGCACTAAAAGGTATAAAGTGTTGAATGTTCCAAGCTCCCTGTGTTAATGAAACACGTATTTATAGCTTATCTTGACAGCATTTTAACGAATTCGGAAAGAATGAACTGTTTTGCAGTCGTACCGCTAAAACATTTCTTTATATATAAAAACTTTGTTTCTATGTGGAGATTATTATTATGTTTTTTGTTTTATAAACGTGATAAAGTCTTGTCTTCTTACCTTAGAAGAACTCCAGAAGTTCGAAATATAGCGAGAGATAATCTGTGTCTAAGTGTTTTATTCTTTTCTGCTTCTTTAGCCATTGTTTTATATACATGTGTGTGCGTGCGTGTCTCTCTCTCTCACCGAAACGGGTGGCCGAGGTCGTTAAGGAGCGGACTTGTGAGCGGGAGGTCTGGGTTTCAAATCCCACCAGGACTGTCCTCCTTGTGGTGCCTCAGTAGTAAAAACGGGCGTTAAACACTAAACAACTCTCCCTCTCCCTCCCTCCCTCCCTCCCTCTCTCTCTCTCTCTCTCTCGTTCTAGCAGTCGCAATTGTTTTTCGTAACGAAACTGAGCACATAGCCACCAATTAACAAAAGATTCGTCGAGTTCGTTAATTAGTAAAATTGGATCATTGATAACTTAAAGCGAAAATTAAAAAAAAAAAAAAAATTAAAAACCCCTCTAGCGACCGAAATTTTTGTTTTATCTCAACAAAATTCAGTAAAAATCTTTAAAATAATAAATAGTTTTCGACGATTATGGCAATTTGGCCAATAGGAGCGGGGTAACACCTGAAAATCTTTTGGGGGTTAAAGCAAAATTTAAAAATCGCTTTAGCGGCACTGATATAATTTTTCGCAACAAAAATGTCATTTGAATAGAATTAAAAAAAAAAAGTCGTTTCGAAAATCAGGGAAATCGGGTCATTAGGAGCGGGGAGGTTACCTGAAACTCAAAATTTAAAAAACGCTCTAGCAGCACCAACAAAACTCGACTTATACCATTGAAATCAAATAATAAAATAAAAACAGTTTTTTGAACATTATTAGATTATTAGGAGTGGGGTATACCTGAAAAAACTTTTGGAGATTATCCAAAATTTAAAAATCGCTCTAGAAGTATTAATATTTGTTTCGCAACAACACGCCTATATACCATTTAAATAAAACAAAAACAAAATGGTTTCTGAAAATTGAACTATTAGGAGTAAAGGTATAGACACTTGAAAATCGAAATTTAAAAAGTGCTCTTGCGTTTAATGCTCTGTATATTGTTTTAAAATAAGGGAAGAAATTATTCACCA
Source organism: Metallyticus violacea (assembly GCA_030762175.1). Classification (NCBI taxonomy): domain Eukaryota; kingdom Metazoa; phylum Arthropoda; class Insecta; order Mantodea; family Metallyticidae; genus Metallyticus; species Metallyticus violacea. The sequence continues at coordinate 108,724,799 of CM060830.1, read as the reverse complement.
TATAAACTGTATTTATAACGATGCATGTGTTTTATATTTAACAAAAGTATCGTCGTGAAAACATCAGAAGTGAAATATTCATCTAATGTGTGTGAGAATTATACTTGTATGTAAAAGCCCTTTCACGCCCTAAGTTGAATGGGACGCTGATGACCTGAGCTGTTAAAGAGCGTCCATAAATAAATCAATCAAAAAAAAAACTATAACATACAAATCATATTTCAAAGCCAATGAAAATCGATAACCTTTCGATTGTTCTTTGCTGATTGTGTGTATTTGCTTGTACATTGCAATTGTTTTTAAATAGTAGCATGTTTTTGTTTTATTGAACACATGAACATCATCTTAAATACAGGATGTAACTCGAAACTTTGTTGTTTCTGTCTATTTTAGTGAATGTAAAGATGATAACAGGGGCTCAGCTCATAAACATGGCTACATTTAAAAATGTTTAGAAATACCCACACAGTGTAGCTTTGTCTATCAATTGTCATATATTTGTTTTCATTTATAGTAAGTCATTCTTTTTTATGGTTAATTCTAATTTTTTCCCCTAATACCACACAGTAATGCCATAATTTATTTTATTTTATTAATTAACAAGGTATAATTTGGATTTTATATCAATTTTTATCAACCGGTTGGGAATTCCCTTAGATTATGCAGTTCCTAAATAACGTTTTTTATTTTTACTTTGTTTTTAAAAGTATATCGGAGCAAGCTCAGTATAGACACAGAAACCGAAGCTACTCGAGTTTGATCGTATTTAATTGACACCATATTAGATCACCTGTTTAAGCTTGTGTACCAATAAAATGCATTTATCGTTACCATTAGGGGTAAATAACTGGTGATCAGTCGTTCAGAGGAGCGGCATCTTTCTATATGTTTAAATATCTTACAGTTCTATATTTCCTTGGGTTTTAGCGGTTGTAATATTTTCCATTTAATTAGTAAATTTCTTGCAATGCTGATATCGCAAATTTAACTGCGCAGCTTTCCAGTGCGCATGCGTCAAAAGGGTTTTATACAGTGCATACTAGAAAGACACGTGTATGAGATGATTCTTTACCATTGCTTTGAAGGGTATCGGCTTCGAGAGTACAATGCTATGCAACCCAGCAAGTGGTTAAAGAACACAATCGCATTTTATGAGCAAACCGACTCGTAACTATTACATGGCAAGCGACTTAACACTTGCCAGCACTGGAAAACCTCCTGAAACATGCTTTCTCGTGTTTCAGAGTTCAGAATTAAAAATTTGATGAACATTAATATACAGCGATATGGGCTACTCAATAGCTTCACACTCTCATGGACAGCTAATTCTTTATGTTTTATATATATGAGATATTTGCTGATTAATAGATCCTGCAGACCTGGTTTCTCTCGCATGCCTCTTAGTGTAATAAATATTCATATTAAAAAAGCTCCGGCCGTATGCAAGGGGCAGTGGCGACCGTGAAACGCCACGCCACGCCACGCCACGCCGCGTCGACTTGGTACTACACTCCCGCCACTTGTATGTATAGTATTACGGTTGGGGCAAACCCCCGTCTCGGTTGAGAAATCGATACCGTCGCTGCTGTGACGTCACGCAGTGCCGGGCTATGTGGGCCTTACTCGCAGTGCGTAAGCCGTACATGCACCGGGATTTGCTCCCCCTCCCCAATACACGATGAATTGCCCAGGAATGGCCGCCTATGGGAGCAATATGGGCTACTATACACCTTGCGCAGGTGAGTGCCCCTTTTCCACTGGCGTTTCTGCCTCTGCTGGCCGATAGCAAAGTTAAGCCGTCTTAAATTTGGCCAGTACTTGAATAGATGTCGCTTCTTCTCACGTGCTATTTCCATTTAACAATATTGCAGCTTCATTTTGATATTTCAAGGTCGTCTTACAAGGGAAGCACTAACCGCGTGTTCGCCGAGCATCATACTGGGCCGTAACTTCCTCTTTAAGAAAAAATTGATGTCGCCCTCTTCAATGAGTTAGCCTCAATATATTTTCCCTTTTTGGTTAAGTAAACTACAGAAGGCTTCGAATGCACATTTAAGTTTCTGCAACGAGTGCGGGATAATTTGACAATACCAACTGAAAATATGACCGCGTTTGCCTGAAGTAAGCATACCTCCCATAGCCAGTCGCAATATTCCTCAAATGTTCAGTATCACCATTTTTAATGTTTTGGTTGCAATGGTTTTCTCGCGACGTGAATAATGTAGATGTGAGTCTGTAGGGGTGAATAAAGAAAAGCGAAAAGAATTAATGGTAGTGCAAATGAGTTCCGTATCCTCAT